>JAKSZU010000009.1:144324989-145749989 GCA_026018925.1 Tupaia tana | reverse complement strand
CGTCATGGAGATTAGTTAACCCACAATCCCTTTTCCCCCACCTCTCCCTCCTTTAGGGATTTTGGGGATGCACACATGTGGGCCTAGTGTGATTTTCAAGCCTCCAGGTCTAGAATTCAAACTACATGGTTAGCCATGTGGGATCCAGCTGCCTCAACCACAAAGTCACAGAGGCAGCCCCACAATATTCTCATTGTATAGAAGAGCAACTGCAAGCTCTTACAGATCAAGTGACTTACTCAGTATTACACATTCAAAGGGAAATTGGAAACTGGAGTCTATGCTCCCATGTCAAAGTCTTCTTACTTCAGTAGCTTGCTCTTGCCATGGTCTCTTTATAATCATAGAGCAATGCAAGAAAAAAACTGCACTTCACTTTCTTTTTTCTTTTTCACTTTCTTCTTCTTCTTCTTCTTCTTCTTCTTCTTCTTCTTCTTCTTCTTCTTCTTCTACTTCTTCTTCTTTTTCAGAGGTTTTAGCTATAGGGCAGGTGTGCTCACCAGAAAGACACAGAGAAACAGAGAGACAGAAAGTGAGAAATCATCTCTCAGGGGGGGGGGGGGAATGGCCATGCCACAATCTCTTCTCCTCCATTATCTCCTCAGGATTTTGGGCACACAAGCCCAGCATGAATTTCAACCTGAGTTCAGGACTCGAATTGCAGTTGCACATGTGGGAGTCCAGTGCCTCAACCACTATACCACCTGCTGGCCCCCAAGGCTGCATTTCCTACTCTGTTTCTTCCTAGAGTTCTAACCTATATGAAATAGCTTGATATTTCAGAAATAGAATAAATGCACTGGAAATAGCCCCTTGAGTTAACTAGACTTTCTCTTTCAGCTGGTTAGCATGCTTCACTGAAGCTGCCAATCTGAACTGGAAGCTGTTCGAACTGCCAGTGTCAGAGCCTAACTTAGAATATAGTAGTCTCCAGACAATCGTGGTCCAAGAAAACTTTCTGTGACGATGTAGGTGGTTGATGTCATCACAATCCAACACACGTTCTGTACTTCAAATGTGATTAGAGTAACTGAAAAACTGAATTTTACATTGTGTTTGTTTAATTTAACTCTAAGTAGGTACATGTGGCTAGCGTCTGCTATATTATACAGTACAACTCTTGTCTCAGAAAATAAAATGGCATGTGTAAATTTAGAATAAACATTTTCATGGAAATGGTATCTTTTCAATCTGGTGTCCACAAGAAAAATGGCATATTTTTGAGACATCTTGAACAGTTGGTATTCAGGCAAAGATGTGTGTGCCCATGGTTGTGAAGGAAAGAGGAAACAAGGAGTGAAGTATATCCTATGCAAAGTATCAGGTAGAATTTTCTTCTTCATTTCAGAAAGTATTTTTGAACAGTATTTCTCAAAATTTATTGGTAATATAAATCACCTGAAGAATATAGAATCTGGGGTCAGCAGGTGGCATAGAGTTTAAGGCTCTGGATTCTACATGGCCATATCTGTGGTTTGAGTCCCAGACCCAGGAGTATGAAAATCAGGCTGGATATGTTTGTGTGTGTATGTGTGAGAGTGTCCAGAAATCCTGAGGGGATAACGAAGAAGGGGTTGCAGTGTGCCTATTCCCCCAGAAGGTGATCTCTCTCTCAATCTGGACATGCACCCTATAGAAAAATAAAAGCTAAAAATTATGGCAATATAGATCCCAAGAAAGTTCAGATTTGCTTTTATTCATATTTGGATGGAAACCTACAAATAAGTAGTTCAACTTTAGGTGATGCAGACACTAACTTCCATTGAGCTATAGCTGTTTCTGAAGGCAAAGGTGGAGTTTGGAGATCTGTGTATCTCAGAAGGAAGGAGAAATCTGTTTTGAAAAACAACGAAACCAGGAACATATATTATGTTAATACATTAGATTTAATGATGGGCCATAGCTACATATTACTAAGGGAAATGATTTGATCTTCCACAGTTACATAATATTATGCTCTAATTCTTTTTTTTTTTTTTTGGAGAGGTTTTTGCTATTGGGCGCATGTGCTCGCCAGACAGACAGAGAGAGACAAAGAGACAGAAAGTGAGAAATCACCACCCCCCCCCCGGGGGTGGATGGCCACGCCACAATCCCTTCTCCTCCGTTCTCCTCTAGGGATCTTGGGCATGCACACACACGCACCCAATGTGAGTTTTTTTTTTTTTTTTTTTTTTTTTATTGTTTAAAAAATGATTTATTCCATTCTATTTATTATTATTATTATTTTTTTTTGTTTGTTTTTTTTTTTTTATTTTTGTATATACTTTCAATCATATTGTTTGTCTTACAATGAGACCATTTTGATATGTGAACATTTCTCCCCAGACCCGTTGATCGAAATATCTTCAGCAGATAACACCACACCTCCCCATCCCGTCAATGCTCTACCTCTGTATCCCTTCTCTAAATGTCTTTCGTTGGGCCCCACTCCTCCACATACACCTCATCTGACATTCACACCCATCTCTTGTGTTTGTTCAACTGTTAGTCAATCAGTTTCAGACATAGAAAGCAGACAAACGGTATATGTTAAGTGGGGACATACATTGTCTCTCCTTCATAGCCTGACTTGCCTCACTCAGCAGTACATCTTCCATATTCTTCCACTTTCTGTCAAAAGCCAGGGCTCTGTTGGTTTTTATGGCTGAGTAGTATTCCATAGAGTATATGAGCCACAGTTTTTCAATCCATTCCTCCATATGGGGACATCTGGGTTGGTTCCAAGACTTAGCAATTGTGAATAGTGCCGCAATAAACATCGATGTGCAAGCACTTTTCCAATGAAGAATTCTTCTGTCCTTTGGGTAGATACCGAGGAGTGGGATCTCTGGATCATATGGCAGATCTATCTGTAGATTTTTGAGGAATCTCCAAATTATTCTCCACAGTGGTTGGACCAATCTACATTCCCACCAGCAGTGTAAAAGAGTTCCCCTTTCACCACACCCCCGCCAACACTTATCATTTTTTGTTTTTTTAATATTAGACAATCTGACTGGGGTTAGGTGGTACCTCATTGTTGTTTTTATCTGCATTTCCCTTACGATGAGGGAGGTTGAACATTTTTTCATATGCCTTTTGGCCATTCGTATGTCATCTTTAGAGAGTGTTTTCTTCATCTCCTTCTCCCATCTTTTAATAGGGTTGATCATCTTTTTTCCAAACACCTTTTTTAGTTCCTTATGTATTCTGGTTATCAGTCCCTTATCTGATGCAACATTTACAAAAATATTTTCCCATTCTGAGGGCTGTCGATTCACACTAACTACTGTGTCTTTGGCCATGCAGAAACTTCTTAGTCTGATGTAATCCCACTTGTCTATTTTGTGGACGATGGACTCTGCTTTGAGTGTCTTCTTTAGGAAGTCTTTCCCTACACCAATGTCTCCCAGAGTTTCCCCAGCATTCTCCAGGAGCAGCTTTATAGTTTGAGGTCTTAGATTTAGATCCTTGATCCACCTTGACTTGATTCTTGTCAAAGGAGAGAGGTAGGGGTTCAGATTCATCTTTCTGCAAGTGGAAGTCCAGTTTCTCCAGCACCACTTGCTGAAGAGGCTTTCATTTTCCCACTGGATTGACTGGTACCCCTTGTCAAAGATCAGTTGACTGTATGTTTGGGCACTTATTTCTGGGGACTCTATTCTGTTCCATTGGTCCACATGTCTGTTTCTGTGCCAATACCATGCTGTCTTTATTACCACAGCTTTGTAATACATTTTTGGATCGGGGATTGAGATGCCACCCACTCCATTCTTCTTGTGTAGAAGTGCTTTGGCAATACGGGGTCTTTTATGATTCCAGACAAATTTTAAGATTGTCTTTTCTAGATCTGTGAAGAATGTGTCTGGTACTTTGATTGGCATTGCATTAAATAGGTAGATTAATTTGGGTAGAATTGCCATTTTGATTATATTAACTCTTCCAATCCATGAACATGGGATGTCCTTCCATTTTTTTGTGTCATTTTCAATTTCTTTTTTTACCTTCTCATAGTTTTCCTTGTGGAGGTCTTTAACTTCTTTGGTTAGATTTATTCCTAAATATCTTATACTTTTAGTGGCTATGGTAAACGGAATAAGTTTTTTCAGTTCTATCTCAGTCTGCCTGTTATTCGTATACAGAAATGCTATCGATTTCTGTATATTGATTTTATATCCTGCAACTTTACTGTAATCATGTATTACTTCCAGTAGTTTTTCCATGGAGACCATTGGGTCTTCTATGTATACAATCATGTCATCTGCAAATAGAGAGAGTTTCACCTCTTCTTTTCCTATTCGAATGCCCTTTATTTTTTCCTCTTTTCTGATTGCGTTGGCGAGGACTTCCAGAACTATGTTGAAAAGGAGAGGAGAAAGTGGGCATCCTTGTCTTGTTCCTGTGTTTAGTGGGAAAGCTTTCAGCTTTTCTCCATTCAGGATGATGTTCGCTATGGGTTTTTCATAGATGGCTTTTATTGTATTGAGAAATGGCCCTTCTATGCCAATTTTGCTAAGAGTCTTGATCATGAAGGGATGTTGTATCTTATCAAATGCTTTTTCTGCGTCAATCGATATGACCATATGGTTTTTGTCTTTCTTCCTATTAATATGGTGTATTATGTTTATGGTTTTGCGTATGTTGAACCAACCTTGCATTCCTGGAATAAAGCCTACCTGATCATGGTGTATGATCTTCTGTATAAGTTGTTGAATACGATTTGCTAGTATCTTGTTGAGAATCTTTGAGTCTATGTTCATCAGAGATATTGGTCTATAGTTTTCCTTCCTTGTCCTGTCCTTATCTGTTTTGAGGATGAGGGTGACAGAGGCTTCATAGAATGAATTAGGGAGAGATTCACCCTTTTGGATCTTTAGAAATAATTTGAGCAGAATGGGAGTTAACTCTTCTTTGAAAGTTTTGTAGAATTCAGAGGTGAATCCATCGGGGCCAGGGCTTTTCTTTGTTGGGAGGTTACTTATTACTGATTCAATTTCCTGGCTTGTTATGGGCCTATTCAGACTCTCTATTTCTTCCTGGCTCATTCTTGGTAGATTATATTTGTCCAGGAATTTGTCCATCTCATCCAGATTATCTTGTTTCTTAGCGTATAGATGTTCAAAGTATCCTCTAATGATGTTTTGAATTTCTACTATGTCTGTTGTTATGATACCAGCCTCATTGCAGATTTGATTCACCTGGTTCCTTTCTCTCTTCTTCTTAATAAGTCTCGCTAGTGGGGTATCAATTTTGTTTATCCTTTCAAAGAACCAGCTTTTGCTTTCACTTACTTTCTGTATAGTACGTTTATTTTCTATTTCATTTATTTCTGCTCGGATCTTTATTATTTCCTTTCTCCTGTAATTTTTTGGATTTTTTTGCTGTTGCTTTTCCAATTCTCTAAGGCTTGATGTTAGGTGATCCATTAGCCTTTTCTCTGTCTTCCTCTTATGTGCACTAATTGCTATGAACTTCCCTCTTATGACTGCTTTGGCAGTGTCCCAAAGATTATGGAAACTTGTATCTTCATTGTCATTGGCTTCCATGAATCTTTTGATTTCGGACTTTATTTCTTCGGTAATAGTGGAGTCATTCAGGAGTAGGTTATTTAGTTTCCATGTTTTTAGGTATTTTTGAGGATTTCTCTTGAAATTAAACTCGAGTTTGATTCCATCATGGTCAGAGAAGATGCTGGAAATAGTTTCTATGCCTCTGAATCTGCAGAGGCTTGCTTTGTGTCCTATGATGTGGTCAATCTTCGAGAAAGTTCCATGTCGGGGTGAGAAAAAACTATATCTTGTGGTTTTTGGGTGGAAAGTTCTATAGATGTCTGTTAAGTCCAATTGATTTATGGTATCATTTAGATCCTTGATCTCTCTACCTATTTTTTGCCTAGATGATCTGTCCAGAGGGGATAATGCGGTGTTGAGATCTCCAACAATTAGTGTGTTGCAGTCTATCTCCCCTTTCAGATCTAACAATCTTTCCTTCACATATTTGGGTGCTCCTGTGTTAGGAGCATAGATATTAATAAGCGTTATATCTTCTCGATCTATAGAACCTTTTACTATGATGTAGTGCCCTTCTTTGTCTCTTCGGACACTTTTTGTTTTAAAGCCTATTTTGTCAGAAATTAGTATCGCAACTCCAGCTCTTTTTTGGTTCCCAACTGCATGGAAAACCTTTTTCCAACCCTTCACTTTCAGTCTATGTATGTCTTTTTCCATGAGGTGGGTTTCTTGTAGGCAACAGATAGAGGGTTTCTGTTTTTTTATCCATTCAGCCAGTCTGTGTCTCTTGATTGGAGAATTTAACCCATTAACATTCAATGTTATTATCGATGTTACAGGATCTGTACCGACATTTAAGTTAGCCATTGTCTTAGTTGCCTGTTATTTCTTTGTTTCTGGCTGTTGCGTCTTTAGTTTTCCTGGAACAGTACTTTCTTCAGGATTTCTTGAAGAGCTGGTCTGGTGTTGGCAAATTCTTTCAGGTTTTGTTTGTCTGAGAAGATTTTAATCTTTTTTTCCCAAATGAAGGATAATCTTGCAGGGTATAATAGTCTTGGCTGAAATTGTTTCTCTCTTAACACTTTCAGTATGTCTTCCCATTCTTTTCTTGCTTGCATTGTTTCTGATGAGAGGTCTGGTGTTAGTCTTATGGGATGGCCTTTGTAAGTTACTTCTCGTTTCTCTCTTGCCAGTTTTAGTATCATGTCTTTTTCTGTGACGTTAGACAGCCTGGCTAAGATGTGCCTTGGGGAAGATCTTCTGGGGTTGATTCTATTTGGGGTCCTTTGTATTTCTTGGGTCCGGATGGTTCGGTGCCTCTCTAGGCTTGGGAAATTTTCTTCCAAGATGTCATGGAATAGATTTTCCATTCCGCTATTAGTTTCTTCACCTTCTGGGATGCCGATTATTCTGATGTTTGGGCGTCTAATAGAGTCTAGTATTTCCCGTATATTATCCTCATGTTTTTTAGTTATTTTCTCGATCTTTTTGTAGTTTTTTTCTAGATCAGAGGTTTTATCTTCTACATCAGAGATTCGATCTTCAGCATGGTCTAATCGGCTCTTAATACTTTCCAGAGAGTTTTTGATTTCTTGTATTATAGACTTTATCTCTAATAGTTCCACCTGATTCTTTCTCAGAGTATCCATTTCTTCTTTCATATCCTGGAAGGACTTCCTAATTTCCTGTAGTTCGTTGTCTCTTTTTTTTTCCAATTCACAGAATTTGGTCACCATGAATTTTCGAAATTCTGTGTCTGTCATTTTGGTAACGTCCTCCATATTTACGAGACATGGAGGGGCATTTTCCTTTGTTGGAGACATATTTTCTTGTTTATTCAGACCTGGGGCTCTTTTTCTACTTTTAGCCATTGGAAGATTACTTCCCTTTTAAAGACCTCTTGGGAGAACGTTTGTCCCACGAGAAGTAAGAGTCTTTCCTTTTTGATGGGAATAGCTGTTTGTTGAAGTCTCTCTTCTGTTGTTTTTACCAATGTGTTTTCAGGAGCGGAACTCTACAGAAGGGTCTAACAAGCAGTATCTCCTTTTTCAAAGGGGATCAGTACTAGGGAGGATCCCAGAGACACTTACCTTCCTAGGAAATTTCAGATATATGATTCTGGACCTGTCTAGTCTGTCTGGCACATTAAAAAATAAGGAGGAGAGGACAATATGCAAGTAAAGGAAAGACAACACAGAAAAATAAAGATTTCGCCAGAGGCTTGCAGGAGCGCCTATTGCCTTCTGGCAGTCCCGGATGATCTGGGGGCAGAAGGAGAGCTAGGTGTTAACAAGGGAATGCAGGGGTTTCAAGAGAGAAAAAAAACCGCCTCAAGGAAATCCTGGCTACCTACCTAGAAGGTGGAGTCTGGGGCCTGGGGGTCTGGAAGTGAGGTGGGGGTCAGAGGTGACCCTCCCTCAGTGTCCCTTGCCGGCCAGAGGCTTGCAGGAGCGCCTATTGCCTTCTGGCAGTCCCGGATGATCTAGAAGGTGGAGTCTGGGGCCTGGGGGTCTGGAAGTGAGGTGGGGGTCAGAGGTGACCCTCCCTCAGTGTCCCTTGCCGGCCAGAGGCTTGCAGGAGCGCCTATTGCCTTCTGGCAGTCCCGGATGATCTAGAAGGTGGAGTCTGGGGCCTGGGGGTCTGGAAGTGAGGTGGGGGTCAGAGGTGACCCTCCCTCAGTGTCCCTTGCCGGCCAGAGGCTTGCAGGAGCGCCTATTGCCTTCTGGCAGTCCCGGATGATCTAGAAGGTGGAGTCTGGGGCCTGGGGGTCTGGAAGTGAGGTGGGGGTCAGAGGTGACCCTCCCTCAGTGTCCCTTGCCGGCCAGAGGCTTGCAGGAGCGCCTATTGCCTTCTGGCAGTCCCGGATGATCTAGAAGGTGGAGTCTGGGGCCTGGGGGTCTGGAAGTGAGGTGGGGGTCAGAGGTGACCCTCCCTCAGTGTCCCTTGCCGGCCAGAGGCTTGCAGGAGCGCCTATTGCCTTCTGGCAGTCCCGGATGATCTAGAAGGTGGAGTCTGGGGCCTGGGGGTCTGGAAGTGAGGTGGGGGTCAGAGGTGACCCTCCCTCAGTGTCCCTTGCCGGCCAGAGGCTTGCAGGAGCGCCTATTGCCTTCTGGCAGTCCCGGATGATCTAGAAGGTGGAGTCGGGGGCCTGGGGGTCTGGAAGTGAGGTGGGGGTCAGAGGTGACCCTCCCTCAGTGTCCCTTGCCGGCCAGAGGCTTGCAGGAGCGCCTATTGCCTTCTGGCAGTCCCAGATGATCTGGGGGCAGAAGGAGAGCTAGGTGTTAACAAGGGAATGCAGGGGTTTCAAGAGAGCCCAATGTGAGTTTTAAGCCACCGGGTCCGGGACGCAAACTGCGGTCGACTGCGTGGGAGTCCAGCGACATAGCCATTACACTAACTGCTGGTCCCAATTTTTTAAAGTTTATTTATTTATTTATTGAGAGAGAGACAGGTGTACCAGTGACAGGATCTCATCACACCACAATCCTCTCCCAAGTCTTCTAGCTAGCCAGGATCACAGGTGCATGCAAGCATGCCTGGCATGTTCGGGTCAACATGAGATTCAAACCTAGGCCTCCTATGTAGCTCTAGTATCAGGCACTGGTGCACTACTCCCTACACTATTGTGGCTTGGCCCTTGTTCTAATTACTACTTTTTTTTCTGGCCCACAGGAATCCTGACAGAGCAATAGGAAAGTTAAATTCTCTAATGGTCATATCTTGCTGTATTTTATAATAAGAAATGATGAACAAACAGATCATTTTTCATTATAATGTCAAGAGCTGCTGATTTCACTGACTTAAAGTGAATTTAAATTTAAATTGCCAAAGTGATTCCTTTTCCATTGACCAATATTTAGAAACAGTATAATGACAGAGGTCACAATGTACAGAGTGGTGCAGACATGTTCAAAAATAGTGTGTCATTTCCCCTTTTCCTCAGAAACTCAACACACACTTGTATGTATCATTTGGAATGTTTGCAGTTTCTCAAGTTTAATATCCCCAGTCAGATCTCAAAATGAGGTCATCTGTAGAATTGCTAAAAGATGTTATTTAGATAGTAAACCTGCAAGTATGCAGAGAAAGATTTTCTATTTCTGCTGTGGGTTAGAGAAAATGAGTTATTTTGTAGTTGTAAAAGCTCTGAATTACAGATGTGAAGATACTTGGGGAAACCTGGTAACTTTACTATTTTTCCTCATAAATATATAACTGGTATTCTGCAATTTGATAGGATCAAGTTCAAATTTTTTATTTTACTTTACTCTCTTTTATAATATGTGATTCTCCTAAATTTGTACATTGCCAGAAGGAAATACGATTAAGAAGAGAAACAAAATCTCATCTACATGCAATAAAATGTTTTTCTTTGGCAGAAACGAATTGCATATCTTCATTCTAAATTTCTTTCCTTACCTTGCCTCCTTTGTTGTAAATCCCCAGATGAGAAATATAAAACTAAACAAGTGTCAAAAATTAATTCACTTTTATTAACTGTCCAATAGAAAACTTTAATAAATCACACAGTAACTGTAAGAATGGCAATACAGATTCATTACCACAGCTCCTATTATGAGAGAATTAAGTTCAAAGTTGTAAAAAATATCCCTCCCTCCATACATGTATTTGTGGTTGTGTGCTCATATGTACAGAAATAGACTGGTAGATGTAAGAAATAAAGACTTTAGGGACCAGCAGTTAGCATAATGGCTATGTCGCTGGACTCCCACGTAGTCAACCGCGGTTCACGTCCCGGACCCAGTGGCTTAAAGCTCTCGCCGGGCGCGTGTGCGTGCGTGCCCAAAATCCCGAGAGGAGAATGGAGGAGAAAGGATTGCAGCGTGGCCATCCCCCCTGGGAGGTGATTTTTCACTTTCTGTCTCTCTGTCCGGCGAGTGCACGCGCCCTATAGCAAAAACCTCTCCAAAAACAGGAAAAAAAAAAAAAAAAAACCTATAGCTAACATTATACCAAATGGGGAAAAGCTGAAAGTTTTTTCATTAAAAACTGGTACAAGACAAGGGTGCCCACTTTCTTGGCTGCTATTCAATATAGTCCTGGAAGTTCTAGCCAATGCGATCAGATGAAAGAAGGAAATAAAAGGCATTTCAATAGGGAAAGAGGAGCTAAGATTATCTCTGTTTGCAGATGACATGATTGTATACATGGAAGACCCAATAGTATCCATGAAAAAATTCCTCAAAGTAATAAATGCATACAGTAGAGTGGCGGGATACAAAATTAACTTACAAAAATCTATAGCATTTCTAGATACAAACAACAAGCAGACAAAGACAGAACTGAAGAAAGTAATCCCATTTACCATAGCCACAACAAGTATAAAATACCTAGGAATGAAACTAACCATGGAAGTCAAAGACCTCGATAAGGAAAATTATGAAACCTTAAAAAGGAAATCGAAAAGGACACAAAAAAAGTGGAAGAATATCCCATGTTCCTAGATTGGCAGAATAATGTAATCAAAATGGCGATCCTACCCCAATTAATCTACATATTTAATGCGATCCCTATAAAATTACAAGAGACATTCTTCACATATCTAGAAAACACAAAATGGCAATTCTACCCAAATTAATCTACATATTTAATGCAATTCCAATCAAAATAGCATAGATATTCTTCACAGATCTAGAAAAGACAACCAAAGACTTTCATGGATAGTTGTCAGTAACTGTCATCTATTATTATTATGACTTCTTATGTACCTAACAACCATATTTTTCTCTCCATCTTTATAGAAGGAAGTCCATCTCATGCTAGAGTAATACTTGGCTGACCTACTGCAGAATGTCTAAGAGAGTGATCACTATGTGAAACTGGTGTATGTGTCAGGGTGGGGTGACAGGGGAACATTCATTTTTACAGAAGACTCTCTGTGACCTAAAGAAAATATTTATTTTACAACATCTATGAATTTATCTGGGGCTTAAGAAGAATTAAAGAAAAAGTTACAAAAATGCCTCTACATTCCTAAATTTATTCTTAAAATTTTTTCCTACATTTAATCACTGCAGATCTCTACAGTGTACAAAATGGATTTTCCTAGCATGAATACAGTGCATATTAGTCAAGTCAAAATATTACCCTATACAGTATCATCAACATACATTTCAAAATTTAAATTACTATTACAGATATCCTATCACTTTAATCTTTTTACTTTAGTGGTACAATTTTGATTTAGCATGGCTAGTTTAATAATGCTAAGGTTGAACTGATGCTCATTCTTTGTGCAGAATATGTAAGTGTGTTTGAAGACGTTGGAGGAAGTGCAAACTTCAATGATCCACATTAATAGAGTAGAGAAACATAATGAGTTATATGAATAAAATCAATATTTTTGTTCCTACTATAATAGGCCAATTGGAATTATAATTAGAGAGTACCCAGGAGCTCCACTAGAATTGAGGACCTATCACCATTTTCACTCAATCTTACTCTTTTCCAAGGATTAACATTTAGCTATAAAAAGAAAATAATCCTTCAGACACATAATGATTTTTGACATCATTTTGGTAGCACATTAGTCATTTATAACATGCAGATAAGTAAGATCAACTTCTCCACTAAGGACTCTTTTTCTTAACTGTGGCTAACACTGCCCTCCTTAGGTAATTCCCAAAGTATCCATAGAAAAACATTTTAACATTATGATTTATTTTGACAAATATTTTGTATTACATTATGATTAATATATAACTATTACAAAGTATATTTAGAAATATAGAGAAAAGACATGTATTTTTGCTTCATTTTTCTCAGTCTTTGTTGATCATCATTTAGTTTTACTTTAGTAATGTGGAAACATAAATAGAAACCCAATCCTTCACCCTTTCTTGAATGCATACCCTTTGCAATGTGATCCCAAGTTTCTCCCTTTAGGAAAGACAGTCTATTATCCCACCTGTAGAATCTGTGTTGGCCTCCCAACTTGCTTTCACCCATAGAATGTGGTAGAAGTGACATTATGCTATTCCTAGCCTTGGCCTCAAAGAGGTCTTTTGTGCCTCTGCTTTCCTCTCTTGGACTCTTGCCACATCTGTGAGAACATGCCTGAGCTAGCCTTCTGGAGGATGTGGTATGGAGATGTGTCATCTTTTTTTTTTTTTTTTTTTTTTTTTTTTTTTGAGAGGTTTTTGCTATAGGATGCGTGCGCTCACCAGACAGACAGAGAGAGACAGAGAGACAGAAAACGAGAAATCACCCCCAGGGGGGATGGCCACGCCGCAATCCCTTCTCCTCCATTCTCCTCTTGGGATCTTGGGCATGCACACACACATGCCCAACGTGAATTTTAAGCCACTGGGTCCAGGACGCGAACCACGGTCGACTACGTGGGAGTCCAGCGACATAGGCATTACGCTAACTGCTAGTCCTGAGACGTGTCATCTTAACCAAAGCCATTATAAGCCAGCCTGCCTCCATCCAACCTGCCAGCTAATCATAAACCCATGAGGAAGCTCAGCTAAAACCAGAAATGCCCAGCTAAGCTTAGCCTGAATTGATGGCTTGCAAAATTGTGAGCTAAATAAATGGTTCTTGCTATAAGCAGCAAGATTTAGCATGGTTTATTATGCAACAAGTGCTAACTGATACAGACATAAATGCACACAATTTTGGTAATAGATTAAACAAATAGAAGTATGGCAATCTATAAAACTCATACCAGCATTGATTTTGCCCTTATCCTTAAGACAAATAAAAAACTAGAAATCAGGTTGCCAAAAATGGGAAGTAAAGATGAAAAAGAAGCTTTTAGAGTTTGTAATCATTCTAACAGATAGCATATTTGTTATTTCTTTATAATTTGCATATAGACACTTAGCAAATAAGTTAATAGGCCTAGGATAGTCTTTGTTATCTTATGTATTTTATACTACTTGACATAAGACATGCTTCTTTATGTTTGCCCTAGAAAGTCTATAATGTAATCTTCCTCTTTTGAGATATCTAATTATAAAATAATCCTATAGTCCTAGCTTGAGTATCACTAGAAGTCAACAGATCCTGAATCTAAGTATAGAATGAATATAATTTAATTCAAACATTAAGGTTACAACAGTAACAGTAGAAAATTGAGACAGGAAAAGGAAATCAGCCAACAAGGGTTACTATCAAGCCACCTAGTATCATGGATGACAAAATCTTATTTCTAATGAAGACACACATCTCTGAATTATCCCAATTAAGAGGCAAGGGAGTTGGGACATTCATACACTAACTCTCATCAATCATTAAGTGAGAGGTGTTCTTGGGGGCTAGGCTATCCTTTGCCCAACTCTTCTGGCTTGCTGCCTAACTACAAACCAAGCTCCAGAAACCAAAAATATAAATTCAACACCTGGAAGGCCAAAGTCTGTATGTATGAACAGAGATGAGAGGATATGGGTGGGGTACCAACTTTCTTAGAACCATCAGTTCACAGAATCTGTGTAAAGGTTTGATTCAACACATTTGGGTTAAAAAAGAAATCAAGTGAACACTTTTCATTGCATCAGGCTCATGAAATCTTTTCTTAACCTTTCAAAAATAGTGTACTATCAGCATGTTTAATGCAAGTAAATCTATATCCAGCATTGATCTTGGATTTCCTATAGAGTTCTCATTACAAAGAAAATGCCACTAAATCATGGCCTTTGCTTATGAAAAGGCCCAGTTTGGATTCTTCATTATATTTTCTTCTAATACCTTTGCCTCAAATTACTGTCACTTTGTACATTTAATTTAAAATAAAACTCTGAGAGTGTCAGTTTAAGCCTTAGTCTCCTATTCTCTTTCACACATCATGATGTTTTCTTTCTTCTCATTTTTCTTCAACTTAAACATGAACCTCCCATTCAACTTCTATTGCTTTTAACCAAACTGCTTTCTCCGCTGAATTAATTGATTTGACTATTCTTCTTTTCTCAAAATCAGTGACTGCACTTTTTTTTTTTTTGAGGAATTACTTTACAATCTCATGATCTTATCAGGTCATGAAGTTATGAGCATGATGGTAGCAAAGAACCTACCTGTCTGGGAAGAATAGAAGGGCTCTTCATGAAAATATCAAGTGAAAGGGGCAACACAAAGGGGAGTATGATGCCACTACTTTTAAAAAATGGCCAACATAAATTATGCAATTGAGGAGCACTTTCTGTCTTTCATAAAGATATAACATTACTTTTCACTACAGTATATATTGCATTCATGATTCTGGTTCTATTTGATCAAAATAAACCTAGATTTGCTCATTTCTTTTGTTGTTTTTCCATCCGTGTGTGTATATTTCTCTTGTCATGAAAAATTGTTTGATGTATATGTAATGCAAGGCTTCCCAGATGCTGCTCTATGTCTAATTCTGCATCTTCATCTCCTAAAATTATCTTAGCATCACCCAAAAGGAAAAATATTGGCCTTTGCTCAAACATGTCATGTTGTTTGATGTCCCCATTCTCCACAGCATTAAACAGACTGCTTTTCATGCTGGGCTATAATATTCCATACAGCTCCATAAGTGAACTCTTTGATGCCAATGTTAATCATCACTTCCTTGGCAGGGCCTTTGTTGACATTAACATGTTGAATAAGCCACTTCCTCTTCTGTGCTTCCTCTGTAACATGTTTTCTACTTCTATTGCAATAATTAATGTACTGAATAGTAAGTATTAATTCGTTTTGGTATTGGTCTTCCAACTGGAGTTTGAAGCTCCTAAGAGCAAAAATTGAGACCCAGAGCCAAGAAATATCTAGTTTTACTAAGAATGCTATAAATGGGGGCCAGCCCACGGCCTGGTGGCTAAGTGAGCTGGATCTCACATGACTGACCACACCATTCAAGTCTCAGACCCAGCAGTTTAACAAACAAACTGGGAACATGTGCATGTGTGCCCAAAATTCCAAAAGGAGGGAAAGATGGAGAAAGGATTATAGCATAACTATTCCCCACGAGAGGTGTTTTCTGTCTCTCTGTCTCTCTCTCGCTCTCTCTCTCTAGCAAGTCCATGTGCCCTCTGGCAAATTTTTTTTTAAATTTTTTTTTAATTTTTTATTCATTCATTCATTCATTTTAATTTGAACAGAGAGAGAGAGAAGTGAGAAAGCCAGCCACTGGGTCTGGGACTCGAACCGTGGTCGGGCATGTGGGAGTGTCCAGTGCCTTAACCACCACACCACCTGCTGGTCCCTCTGGCAAATTTTTTAAAAAATGCAATAAAGAGGGTTCATTGTTTAATTACCATTTTTAACTTATTCTCCCTTAGAACCCCTTATGCCTCTATAACTTTCTTTTTTAAAAAACATTTCTTTATTTAATTTTCTTTATTATTATTTTTAAATTTGCTATAGGACATGTGCACTCACCAGAGAGAGACAGGGGTTGGGGGAGCCAAAAAACAAGCTGCCAGGTCCAGGATTCAAACTTCGGTTGACCTTAACCAGCATGCCACCCACCAGCCCTGCTCTATGACGTTCTACATTGTAAAATTAACAGAAATTTCCACTTAAATTGTTTATTTTTCTTTTAAAAAAGGCATATTAAGCTTTATCTAAAACTTCTTTGATTCTTTCTCTTTCAAATCAAGGTAAACCTTGCCACTTTATTTATTTTTACAAAGCAAATGCTTTACTTTCCGTATTTGAAAATGTTTCATAATTAAGTACATTTCTGGAAGCTATTTATATAATAAGCATGGTCATTTCTTCCTTATAAGTTACTATAAGATATCAATTGCATCCATTTAAGTGCTTTTTACTCTATTTTAGTGATGTTGGATGAAAGAAAAAAGAAAAGGCATATCCGAGGAGGTGCTTAATAATGTAATTATTATCATTAACATAATCTTAACTCTCTTCCTTTTCCATATATTATTGCATTCTACTGTTACTATGACTACTTATAAAGGTGAAACCACTGCAGTATAGTAGCAGAAACAGCAAATGCTGTTAAGACACCAATGATCCAGGCCAGCTGGTGACATGGTAGCTGAATCCCATATGCTTGACAGCACAGTTCCTGTCAACTTGAAAAATACACTGGGTGAGTATGTGTGTGTGTGCCCAAAATCTCAAGAGAAACACAGAAGAGAAGGGATTGTGGTGTGGCCATACCCCCCTGAGTAGTTCTCTCTCTCTCTCTCTCTCTCTCTCTCTCCCCCTCTCTTTCTCTCTATTTCTAGTGAGTGCACATGTCCTATAGCAAATTAAGAAAAGATACCAGTGATCTAATTAGTACTTATACTTCATTGTGTATCCTAAAGCATATGACTTAACTTTTCAGGTCTTTAGGTTCCTTACAAATAAAAATTTAAAAAAAAAATTAAAAAACTGGTAAAAAATAATCTAGCAGCTTCCTTCCAGCTTTAGGTTATGTCTGAATCTAGGACACCATAACTATTTCTTTGTCTTTTCAGATAATACCACTGGGTCCATATAAGTTATGTCAAACAAGTGAATTAATGGAATAAAGACTTAGGTTTTATAATTGTAGAAAATATGAAAATTAAAAAGGTTATTTTTGTGGGGGCCAGCAGATGGTGCAGTGGTAAAGGTGCTAGACTCCCACATCTCAGACTGTGGTTTGAGTAGCAGACCCAATGACGACATGAAGCTCCAATGACTTGAAACTCATACCAGACTCAAGTGCATCCGTGCCCAAAATAATAAGAGGAGAATGTAGAAGGAAGTAAGGCATGGCCATCCCCCCTAAGGAATGATTTCTCGATTTCTGTCTCTCTGGGGAGCACACACACTCTATAGCAAGAATCTCTTTGTTTTTAATTGCTTTGCATATTTACATGAGAAAGAAAGATACCTAGGCATTAGATCAAAGAAATAGAAGCCTAGAGGTTGATGGCTTTTAATTTGGACTGGACTTATTTATGTTCTAGCCAAGGAGATGTCAATGGCATCTTTCTTTTAGTCATTTTTATTATTAAGTCTAGGTAAAAGCTTAGAGATTCTTCAAAATAATAGTAATAATGAGAAATCCAAAGAAGATGAGAAAATGAAACCTGTCGGAAAAGAAAAGCAAAAAGTAAAAACAAATACTGTTTCTCAAGTACCCATTAATGTGAAAATAAGCTGAATAATAAAGAGCAAGTTTTTTCTTAAGGTACAGCTACACACAGTCCATTAAATTACATACATTTACTAAGATCTATGATCATTAGTTCCTATAAGAGCCTGTCAACTGAGGATACAGAAAACAATCAAATTCTATGAGATGAGAAATCTAAAGGTGACAGAAGAGATCTCAACACTTATTTTCGTTTTATTCTAACATTAAAACATTTTAAAATATTGACTTTCTTTCAAAGCTTGAAGTGAGAGATTTCACATAATAAAGAGGTAAAGGAAACTATAGTTGAGGTCTTGATAAAAGTATAAAGAGATTAAAAATATCTTTTGATAGAGTTTTATTTAAAATAAAAAGGAATTTGCAAGCTAATCTAAAGTTTAAAAATCATGTACTATATTGTCACTTAAAAAAATAAAGACATCATGCTGAAAAATTTTACTAAATTCTTGTAACATATTCTTCAAGCATTTGTTAGTGGACCAATACATGTTTCTGTTATATTCGAGAAACTGAAAAACTTAAATCAAGTTTTGTAAATAGAAATTTTCTTTAGTACATCTCTCCTTAATTACAATCCCAAACGTTATTATAAAATAAGTAAGAATATGCAAACTCTACCTTTCACCCCACATATTGTCACCCCACATATTGGTAAACTATCAAATTCTTCTTTGAAAAACATAGCACAAAGAATTCTTACTGACTCATTTAGTCATGGTCTCAGCCTATCCTAGGCAAGTGTGAAGTTATTATTGCATAAGAAATGTCAATGAAAAATTCCTAAGCAAATGCCTTTCTAATGTATCAAAGTCAGTATGTTCTATTCATGTGATGTCATAAATCTAATTACCTGTAACCCTTGTAAAAAATATCCAAACCATTTTGAGAAAAAGTGAATTTTTAATTTCTAACAGTAAGGGCCATCGGGTGGCATTATGTTAAGACACTGGATTCTCACATGACTGACCATGGTTTGAGCCCCAGACTTAGTGGCTAGCTTTCTTACTTTCCCCTTTTCTCTCTCTCTCTGTCTGTCTCTGGTGAGCACACATGCACTATAGCAAATTTAAAAATAATAAAATTAAATAAATAATTCTTTTTAAAAAACTCTAATAGTAAGACAATGGAGGTAAGTTTCCTCCTATTTGGTTCCATTCATTCAGCTGAATTTTAGTGGTTCCCCCTCTGGTCTCTCTGTTCCTGCCCTGGCTTCAGTATCCTCTGAGCCAGAGTGAACTTTTCAAAATGATCACATCACTCCTCTTCAAAGCCCAAAGGCTTCTTATCTCACTTACAAGGCTCTTAATTTGACCCCTAAGATTTCTAAGACTTCTCTTTCCTCCTCAACTCAGATCAAGTCATATACCGACTTTACTGTCATTTGAATACACAAAGTCCTTCCTCAGGAAATTTTATTTATTCTTCCACTGTTTATATGGTCTTTTCCCAGATATCATCATAGCTTTCTCTTGGCTTCCTTCAAGTTTCTGCAAAAACAAACAAAAATAATAATAAAAAAACTTGTATTTTCTTTCTTACACAATTTGATGCCCTTGCTTGTCTTTCTACATTGCATATATCAAAGACTGAAATTTTATGCATGTTAAAAAATTTGCCAAAGGATACTTGTGCTCATCAGTGAGAGATAGAGAGAAAGGGAGAGGGAGGAAGCACCCACCAATGGGGCATGGTCATGCCACAATCCCTTCTCCTCCACCTTTCCACCCTGTTGAGACCTTGGGCACACATGCACACATGCCTGGCATGCCTTTCAAGTCACTGAGGTCAGGATTTGAACTGCACAGTTGACCATGTGGTATCTGGCTCCCTCAACCACCAGCCACAAGGCTGGCCCTATTTTATGTATTTTTAAGATTTTTCTTTTCTTTTGAGTCAGTAGGTGGCATGGAAGTTAAGGTGGCCAGATACCACATGGCCAACTGAGCAGTTCGAGTCCTGAGCCCAGTGGTTTGAAAATCATGTTGGGTGCATGTTCATGCATGTCCAAAATCCCAAGAGGAGAATGGAGGAGAAGAGATTGTGGCATGGCCATCCCCCATGGGGTGGTGATTTTTCTCATTTTCTCTCTCTCTGACTCTCTGGCAAGCTCACTTGCTCTACAACAAAACAAAACCAAAAGTTTTATTCTCTCTTACACCCTCTAGAATATAAGCTTCCTGCAGTCAATGACTTTATCTGTTTAGTTTTTACTGCTTCCCCAGCCCTTAAAGTGATAGGCGGTGCATAACAGACATTTAGTGATTGTTGAAAGAAACAATGAGGTTACATGACACATAATGATACAAAAATATATCAGTAAATATTAACTATTGTCCCTTTTGCTCACGACCAAATGATTTTTCAATTGAATCAAATCATTGGTACATTTAATATGGCCAAATTATATATCCTAAAAGTTTGTTATGACCTGCGAAATATGCATGTGTGTATTCTTTTGCTCCTAAATATAAACTCTGGATTTTCAATGTATTGTACATGCTTCTGAGAAGGCAGCCTAGAGTGTCAGGACTGGAGATGGTGCCAGGGCAGCTGGATTTGAGCTCTTGGTTTTATTTCTTCTTAGAAGTGTGCAGTTGGACAAGCCAACTGACTTCTCTGAGTTTTCTCTCACTTACTGAATTGGACCAATAGAAATAATTATGTTCTGGATTACTTCAGAGGATTGTCATGAAACTCAAATAAACTAAAGCATTTAAACACATTGTATAAATTTGGGGCCACAGGTGGCATGGTGGTTAAGGTGCTGGTTTTTCACATGGCCAACAATGGTTCCTGGATCTGGAAGCTTGAAAATCATGCTAGGTGCATGTGTGTGCGTGTGTGTGTGTCCAAAATCCCAAGAGGAGAATGGAAGAGAAGGGATTGAGATATGGTCATCCCCCCAAGGGGTGATTTCTCACTTTCCCTCTCTCTGTCTTTCTCTGGCGAGTGTAAGTGCTCTATGACGAAAACAAAACAAACATTAAGAAATATAGTATCCCAGAGCCAGCAGATGGTGTAGCAGTTATGTTGCTGAACTCCCACATGGCCAACTGTGATTTAAGTCCCAGACCTGGTGGTCTGAAACTCACATTGGACATGTATGTGTGCATTCCCTAGATCCCAGGAGGAGAATGGAGAAAGGCTTGAAGCGTGACCTCCCCCCTTGGGGGGGTGATTTCTCACTTTTCCTCTCACTGTCTCTGTCTCTCTCTCTCTCTCTCTCTCCCTGGAAAGCACACATTCCCTAAGGCCAAAACCTCTTTATTTTTTAAAAAAAGGAATATAGCATCCTTATCTCTTCATTTCCATGGGGAAATAGCAGCGTTCCCTTGGCCCATGGCTGGTTCTAAGTCGTAAACCTAACTCCTGTAACAAATACTTTAGAAATTTATATTTCCTTTGAATAAAAGCAGTTAGAAAACACAAATGGTTGAGGACCAGCAGATAGCATAATTGTTACATAATGGAAATCCCACATGGCCTACTGTGGTTTTAGTCTGTGACCTGGTTGTTTGAAACTCACACTGGGCGTGTGTAAGTGTGTGCCCAAGATCTTGAGAGGAGAGTGGAGGAGAGGGGATTGTGGCATGGCTGTCCCCCTGGGGGTGATTTCTCACTTTCTGTCTCCTCTCTTCTCTGTCTCTTCAGTGAGCACATGCACATGTGCCCTATAGCACACACACACACACACACACACACACACAGACAAAAAGAAAACACAAATGATCAAGATGAATTTAGGATGAACTGTGCGTGACAAAGGGTGCTGTTGAGTCTTCTTACTTGAGAACTAGTCATCATCTATCTTGAGAAAAATGCGTTACATGCTTGGCTCTGTAAAAGGGTAAGCTTGCTTTCTGTGTTTGCTGTCCCCTGAGATCGCCTGTGATGTGTCTTTTTAGTACTAAAATAGAAACCATCACCTTCTAGGCTTCCATTTTTTTGATCTAATGCCTAAGTATTTTCTTTCTCATGTAAATATGCAAAACCAACCCTTTCTTGAGAGCTTTTTGCTATAGGGCACGTGTGCTCTTGAGAGAAACAGAGATATATAGAGAGAGAGTGAAAAATCACCCATGATCGGGGGTGGGGGGTGAGGGGAGTGGGGAAGGCCAGGCTGCAATCCCTTCTCCTCCATTCTGCTCTTGGGATTTTGAGCACATATGGACATGTACCCAGCGTGAGTTTCAAGCCACCAGGTCCAGGACTCAAAATGCAGTCGACCATTACACCACCAGCTGGCTCAAAACATTTTATTTTTCTCTTCTAGTTTTGTGGAGAATACTTTCCAGGTTAGCAGGAGATTTTAGATTTTAATTTTATTTCCCTAGTACAAGTAAATGAAAAATTACATTAAAAATTCAATATGGGTCTGTGGTTTCCTCTTGGGAAGTAGAAAGCTAGAAAGAGCACTATTCCTACCTTTCGAACAACAAAGACAGCAAACACTGGACTAACAACAAGTTCACAACTTTCCTTGAATCCATAAGTGAGCTTGAGTCACAGGACAATCAATTGTGCCGAAACCTGAAAATAATTCAGGTGGAATTGTTAACAAATTAGTAGGGGACAAGTGGGGACTTGCAAGAAAGTATGAATCCCTTAGGGATCACAAATAGAAGGAGTGTGCAGACTTCATACTTAGGACCTAACCTTCTCCATAAACCTCAGCGTCTCTCCACACGCACACATGCATATGCACACAAATACCTACACATACATACACATAGGTTAGTAGTAGATTCAAGAGGGCAAAACATTTCAAGAAAATGAAAACACAAGCTCCAGATAAGACAAAAATATCTGTCAATAACATATCTGGCAAAGAACTTGTTTCTAAAGTAGATAAAGAACTTTTAAAACTCATCGATGAGAAATATATAACCCAATTGACATATATGCAAAAGATTTGAACAGACACTTGATCAAGGAAGATATATGGATGACAAATAAGAAGAAATGATGCTCATGACCCATAGTCATTAGAGAAACTCAGATTAAAATCATACTGAAATATTAGCACAGGTTTATTAAAATGGTTAAAAACATAGTTGCTGGCAAGGATGCAGAGCAACTGGAATATACATTGCACAATGGTACAATCACTTTGCAAAGCAGAAAATAGTTTGGCAATTTCTCATAAATGTAAACAAATATACATAGCATGTGACCTGGAAATCTCATTTCTCAAAATAAAAGAAATAAAACTCATATTTACATCCATGCTGTGAAACATTATTTGGCAATAACACTGAAAAATAAAGAAACCAAGTATGATACACATGAGGACATGGATAAAACTCAAATGCATTTTGGTAACTGAAAGAAGGAAGCTCAAGAGGCCCCTAACTAAACAATTGCATTTATATGATGTTCTGGGAAAGGCAAAGCTATCGAAATAGAAAACAGATAATGGGAAAGAATTGACTACAAAGGAAAAACATGAAGAAAGTTTTTGAGTTTATGGAACTGTTGTGTATCATGATTTTGGTTGTAGGTACATGACTGTACTTTTGTCAAAAGTCATAGACTCGTACATCACAAAAAGTGAATTGTATTCTATGTAACATATCACATAATTTTAAGAAAAATAAAGCATAATTTTATCATTTGCACTTGATAATAAAGCTTAACTGTGGCATATTGCATCATATATCAATTTCAGTTTTATTAATCAAGGTCTATTTTCTCTTAGTGTATTAATGATGGATCAAACCAAAGCCATATTTTCAAATTGAAGACAAAAATGGAAAAAGAACATAAACTAAATTTTATAACAAAATTATTAGGACTGTCCCATTAAAGCAATGTAGCATTATATTTAAATTATTGGACTTACCTTCAGTCTTCTTAAGCTAGGGAAAGGATAGTAGAAATCAAAAAGTTTGGGTCAGAAGGCACAGAAATAGTTCAGGATTGTGAGTGTGAATTATAAAGACAGATTAGTCAGAGTTGACTGGTGGAGTTAAAGAAATGAAATTATAAGATCACTACATGGTACAGAGATTTGAAATAGAAAGGAATGGATTGATTCCAGTAAGCTGTTTGAGCCGCTGTAATAACTAATTAGAAAAACAAGAGGTATATCGATCAAATTTGAGTAGCGTATTGTATTATTCTATAAACAATTGAAGCAAAGTTTCTTTACAAAATGGTACTTAGGGTATAGAATTAACTGTCAAAATGCCTTACATAAGAGCAAAAGAACTAGATAAGTATGTACCTATTATAGCAAGGGCTTAAAAGGCAAAATTATTGATAGGCAATGTGTAATTAATCAATAACTAGAGACAGGGAAATGCAAGTTAGAATTCAGCCCAAGGCAGGTCACAAACTGACAGGGAGGTGGTAAAGTAGTTTGTGAGACATAGACCCGGTTTATCCAGCGCATTCAAAGGTCTGTAGAGCATCAAGTTGGTTTGGTCTGTGTAAGCAGCCTAGTTCAATGAGACAAAGAGAAAGGCCGAATTACCCCTTCAAATGTAACGTTTCAGCAAGGATTTTGCTTTTGACAATGCAATTTAACATTGTCCTGTCTTTATGAATAAAAAGCCAACATACTCCAATGAAAATTTATTACTTTTACTCAAATTATACCCACACAAAAATCAAATGGCTAGTTCGATAAAGTCATTATGATTGTTCTCATTTGTCAAATGTTTATATAAATTTTATGAGTTTAATCTAACTGTTGAAGCTTACTAAATATAACTTCATTTAGACCTTTTTTTTCCTGACAACATGTTAAAGTTACTTATTAAAGACACACGTGAACATTATTGGTAGAATTTTAATTGGTACAACAGCCAAAGGCTACTTCTTGTTGAAAAATAAAGAAATAGATCCACCCTCAAATACCCTGTCAATTTGTAGGGAAACAGGTGCATAAACATGTATATGAAATTATACCATAAGAGTTTATAATAGAATTAAGTATAAATACAGCTTAAAGTACCTTGTTCTTATAGGGATAATAGAACCTTGAACTTGACAGTGGGCATCAGGCATATGAAAATAGTCTTTAATAAAGAAAAAGAGAAAAAAATTATTCAGAATCATAGCTTTTTGTAGGAAAATTCCTGTCTCTCCTACCACCAGCTCCGCCTTCAGTTATTATCTTTTCTTTCTTTCTTTCTTTCTTTCTTTCTTTCTTTCTTTCTTTTTTTTTTTTTTGGAGAGGTTTTTGGCATAGGGCGCGTGCGCTCGCCAGACAGAGAGAAACAGAGAGACAGAAAGCGAAAAATCACGCATGCACACGCGCCCGCCGTGAGTTTAAGTCTCCGGGTCCCAGATTCGAACCACGGTCGACTACATGCGAGTCCAGCGACATAGCCATTATGCTAACTGCTGTTTCCCGTGTTATTATCTTTTCTTAGAAAAATAAAATAGAAGAGCCAGATGGTGGTACGGCAATAAAACACAATAGTCTGAGAGACTGATCCATATGAGAAGATTCTGGATTTGTGTCCAGAAGCCTCTCTGAATATGCTGGGTGGGTATGCCCATGATCCAGGACTACCTGAGCTGGGGATTGAGTGCAGCATTAAGACCCTATAGGGTGTGCTATCTGTCTGTCACTCATGGAAGAAATACATAAATCAAATATTTTTTAAAATCTTACCTTATTTGATTATTTACTTACCAAATATCCTCTAGATATCTTCCATGAGTCAGCCTTTGTTTCAGATAAGTGAAACACAATGATGAATAAGAAAAAACTTCTTCCCTTTATGGAGCTCACTTAACTAGAGAAGTTGAATTATGGACATGTGAATGCATACATAAAATTAGATACCTTAGGGACCAGCAGATGGTGTAATGGTTACATCGCTGGACTTCCATGTGGCCGACTGCAGTTTGAGTTCTGGACCCGGAGGCTTAAAACTCACTCTGGGCACGTGTGCGTGTGTGCCCAAGATCCTGAGAGGAGAATGGAGGAGAAGGAATTGCAGTATGGTCATCCCCCTGTGGAGTGATTTCTCACCTTGTGTCTCTATGTCTCTCCAGTGAGCGCATGTACCCTATAGCAAAAATCTCTCTCTAAAAAAAAAATTACCTTAGAATGCTATATGTACAGGTTTGTTGTTTTTTTGTTTTTTGTTTTGTTTTTATAGAGAGAGACAGAGGTTTTTGCTATAGGGCATATGTACTTGCCAGAAAGAGAGAGACAGAGAGACAGACAGCAAGAAATCACTCCCCAGGGGAGATGGCCATGCCATAATCCCTTCTCCTCCATTCTTCTCTCGGGACCTTGGGCACACATGCACACGCACATGCACATGCCCGGCATGATTTTAAGTCACCAGGTCTGGGAGTCAAACCATGGTCGACCACATAGGAGTCCAGTGACATAGGCATTACGCCAACTGCTGGTCTCAAAATTGTTTTTTCTTTTAATGTTTTAAGTAGAATTTTAAATTGCATTACAGAAAATGCCTAACAGAGGCAAAACTTAGTAAATCATCCTAAGAATATGGATTCTTTTTCCTTCCACCCTCCCAACTTTCTTTTCTTTCTTCCTATATTCCACTGTTGCCTTTTCTCTTTGTCCTGTATTTTCATTTACTTAATTTATTTCTGTGTATAATTGGTACTGCACCCACAGCCCCTTATAACTTTATTCTGCTGTTATTTTCATTTGGTGGTGATTGTGCAAAACCAATCCAACTGCCACAGTGGCAACACTTGGAAGAGCCTTTTTGTTCTGAATTTGAACTTCACTAGGCTCTCCCATTTCATACATTTATTATCAAACTCTAGTGTTAAAGCTAATGCTATTCTCACTGATTAAAATCTATGTGTGGCCTGAGAAATTCTTTTATTTTTTTTTTTTGGAGAGGATTTTTGCTATAGGGCGCATGCGCTCGCCAGACAGAGAGAGACAGAGAGACAGAAAGCGAGAGATCACCCCCCGGGGGGATGGCCATGCCGCAATCCCTTCTCCTCCGTTCTCCTCTTGGGATCTTGGGCATGCACGCACACGCACCCGGTGTGAGTTTTAAGCCACCGGGTCTGGGACGCGAACTGCGGTCGACTACATGGGAGTCCAGTGACATAGCCATTACGCTAACTGCTGGTCCCAGGCCTGAGAAATTCTGACATGAGCAATTTAGGACCAATGAATTCCTAACTCTATTCTGAGTGTCATGGAAATATCTTTCTATTTTAATGCCTGTAGCTGTTGTCTGGAGAAATGGTGAATGATTTTACTCTCCCTTTTGACATCTCAGTTGTATTTTCATCTTTTCTCAAATAGACAGTCTCTCGTATTGAGTCCACCAAGCAAGAATGCAGGTCACAGTGGCTTTCCTTTTCCATCTGCAGTCATGTCGCATCATGTGAGGTTGTAATATGGTGGACACCGGAATTGACTTGAGTGCCATTTCTTCTTGATAATGTCACAGTGTGAATACCTTGCACATCAATTCTTCACATACGTGTAAAGAGAAGATCATATTAAGGCACACATTGATGCCAATGCCTTGATAAAGTATGTAGTAAGATTATTCCTTGTCCTTGAAGTGCTTTTATTTTCATGCCACAAAATGACTATACATGTATGTGCATAGAAATGAGAAAAAATATCGTCTTGTTCATTTCTTTTAAAATAATTTCCACATGACTTCTGGGCATTTTACCAACAATATTCACCTAGAATGGTTTCTAAAATATTGCAAGAAAAGATTTGAAGGAATGTATCTTCTTTTTTTCTTCTTTCTAAAGAAGTTGTATGTCAAATACTTTCATGCCTTAAATAATGGCAAAAGATTTAAAGATTGATCTGGAAATAAAAGGAAGGAACAAAGCAGAAGAATGATCTGCAAAAAAAAAAAATGGAAATCTGTACTTAAGCAATAAGATACTTCATTTTGTTTCAAAAATAGCCATTGTTTAACCCAGTGTACCAATCCCAGATAATCATGCATTATCATAATCCTCTCTAGGACTACTCAAAACATGAATCACCATAGCAACTCATTCTAAATAAAAATACCATGGTAGCTATTGTAAGGGGAAAGAGCTATAGGTGCTGAACTCACAGCCATTACCTCCCTACAGAGGTTATCTAACAAGCCAAGTCATTTCACAGGTGTAAGCATTTACGGACAGCCATATCAGTGTCAAAAGAGCCTAGCTGATTAATCATGATTCGCAACATTGATCTCAACTCCAGCCAAAGCCCTGTTTGTTCCTTCCACACTTAATATTAAAATCTCTGCCTCATTAAGAATGCACCCTTTCACCTCTGAACCCATACATATAACTTCTCCCAATGTATTTTCTCTATAAATCCATACCCTTTTTCTTTTTAAAAAATTTATTTAAAATGGATCTCCCTTTTATGACTTCTTTGTCAGGACCTATTTAGGATCTATCGCTCCTATTATTTTAATAATATTCTCTCTCTACATCTCTCTCTCTCCCCTCTCTCATCCCTCAGTTTTCTTTCCAAATCATCTCATGTATACCCTTAGTTGTTTCTTGGGATACTGCTGGCAATTGGTAATGTGTATGCTTATATGTTCCTGTCACTTGAGCTTAAAGACATTTTTCTATATATCCCTTGTCACTTACTGATTGATATGGCTGGCAGATGGCATTTTTTAGAAGAAGTATCATCAACTGCTCAAAATATGCTGACATCTCTCCAGTAGTAAATAATGCAAGGCAGTCATGGTTTAGAAAGCACAGTTCCTGCTTTCACAAGAACAGGAAAATCATAGACTTCTAAGAATATCATAAGGTAGACCTTAATTCAGAATGTTCTGCTAAATGATCTTGATGCTCTTAGTGGGAAATTTGCAGGCGATATTGTTCTTCATTTTAAAGGCAGTTGCTGTGTGCCTTCCAATCACTGTCCAAAGCACTCAGGGAGTCATGTTGAATAAGAAACATAAGGACTTGTTTTGTGAAATTCACTTTCTTTGTGGAGAAGAGAAAGACAATACAAGGAAATAAATAAGTAAAGAAGATAATTTGGGGACATTACAGGTGACATAGTGGTTAAGACTCTGGGTTCCCAAATGGACAACTCTGAGGTTCAAGTTCCAGACCCGGCCACTTGAAAAATCACACTTTTCATGTATGCATGCATGCCGTGCCCAGGATCCTGAGAGGAGAATGGAGGATAGTGTGGTCATTCCCTCTGGGGAGTGATTTTTCACTTCTCATTCTCTCTCACAAGTGAGAGCACACGCCTTATGGTAAAACAAAACCAAACAAAAAGATAATTTCGATAATGATAAATGGGAAAAAATCAGATGTGCTAATAAGTGACAAACTGTATAGGTATATGTGATTTATGTATGTGTTTGGGGGCAGGGATGTGTGACAGGTTCTATTGTCGTGCTGCCTTACATCTCCTTGGCCTACCTCTGAGTTCACCCGCAACTGTGGTAGACCACACCTGGATCCTCAAGTACTTGCATATTCTGCTTCTCTGCCTCAAGGCTTTCTCTGGGCCCACAAGCGCTTACTTGATCTGGCACACCTCAGGAGGAAGGGAAGGAGGGGTGCTGAATCCAGCCCTCAGTCAATACAGACTGAGAGTTAATATACAAAGACCGCAACCTCCTTCTCTGGAGGGAAAATTTTAAAGTGTATTCCACAGTTTCCAGAAGAATTCTCCCGGAGTTGCTGGTTCAGGCATACTTTACAGGCTTTTTTCAATTTCAGGCCTTATTTTTCCCACGCCTTCATTTATGTTTCCTAAAATCACCTTTTATTAAACTATCTGCATTCAAGTTCTTATGTCTACAGTTGCTCTTGGGGGAAATTAAAACTAGAGAGTAGAAAAGGGATATTGATCATTTTTTAAGTTTTTTTTTTTTTTTTTAATTCATGATAGACTATGTGTGCGCACACATAAAAGAGGCACTCTCCTCACGGCTCGGCTCTGCTTCCATTCTCTTCTTCTAATCCTCCAGTCCACCAGGATCCTGGGCACATACACACATCCAACATATTTTCAGGTCACTGGGCCAGGGACTTAAACCACAGTCAGCATGTGGCTTCTGGCTCTGCAGTCCAGTACGCTGCCAGTTGCACCACAGAGGCTGGATCATTATGGATCATTTTAATTGTGATTAACAAAATTACTCTGCGGTACTGGCAGTAGGAAAGAGAGCTAAATGACAGCAAGTTACTATCCATGAGAAGACCTGGGGGAGAGAATTCCTGGTGGAAGCAAAAGGATCTGCAAAAACCCAGAGGTGAGAATGAGCTGTCCTTGTTCAATGAAGAGCAGGAAAGCCAAAGTGGCTGGAGTAAGTAAGTGGTGAGTAGTAGGCAATGAGATCAACAGGCCAACTAAGAGTCAACTTTACAGGACTACAGATATATTAAGGAATTTATGCTCATGACTATAGTCAGACTTTGTCAGATTGTGAACAATCAGGTTTGTCTGATCTTATCTGATAAGAATACAGGTAAGAGAGAGTTGATGGGAACATACTGACTGAGGAAGGAAGGTAAGTTGTGAAAAATAATTTGAGTGGTGGGAAATCAGTCAAATTAAGCAAGTAAAACCAGATTATCTGGTAGTGTTGTGTGTATTTGAAACGTGTGACTATGAATGTAAAGTATGTTCAAGTAGAATATTTGTGTGCATTTTTTATGCTGATTTCAGCTTCCTGGCTGAAAGCATAAAGTATTTGGATAGATGGCTTTAGTCAGGCATGCATAATAGAGAAAGAGTGGAGCAAGAATATTGCAGGTAATTGCAAAAGAGTGATGTTTTAATGATGGATCAAGGAATCTTAGCTGGGTAGGAGGGAAATATAGACATACACAGGCAAGGATAATGGATCATCTGTAGATGAGAGGTTGCCATAAAGACAAGCAGTTGCTGAATTTAGAGTATTGATATATAAGTGATCTACTGATAGAAAGGTAAGAAATGGTCAGAATATAGAATGTTTCAAATTTAGGTTTTTAGAATAGTTCATTTATTTTTTAAAGGATTATTAAATTAAATTAAATTATTTATTTATTTTAATATGATCAGAGAGGGACAAAGTGAGAAAGAGAGAAAGTGAAAAGGCAATCCACCAGGTCTGGGATTCAAACTGCAGTCAGTGATGTGGGAGTCTGGTACCCTTAACTGCCATGCCACCTGCCAGCTCCTAAATAGTTCATTTATTGATGATGAAGAAACCAAGTACATTGCATAGTAAAGGGCAAAATACATGTTTTTTTTTTTCTTAAATCACTCTCATTCTGACAATCAGAAAAATCTTTGCTATCTCTGAGCAACCCTTGGTTTTGTTTTATGGATATTGGGAATTATGTGTTCTGGGAGAGACTTCCACACATGGGAGAAACATGAAAGGTATTTCTGCTAAATGTGGTGCAGATGATAATGAATCTTAAAAAGAGACCAACAAATAACTTGCTTCTTATAAAGTATGGATCTGTGGAAATGGAAATAAAAGGAATAGAGGACCAATAGGTGGCATGGTAGTTAAGGCACTGAATCCCACGTTACCAGTTCTGTGGGTTTAAATCCTGGACCTGGGAGCCCAGAAAACACACTGGGCATGTGTGCATGTGTGCCCAAAAATCCCAAGAGAAGAATGAAGGAGAAGGGATTGTGTCATGGCCATCCAGGGTAGGGTGGTAGTGTGATTCTTCACTTTCCCTCTCTCTCTCTCTCTCTCTCTCTCTCTCTCTCTGGCAAGCACATGCATTCTATGGAAAAGAAAAAAAGAAAAGAAGACAGGACCAGCAGATGGTGTAATGGTTACAATGGTTACATAACTGGATTCTCATGTAGTTGACCATGGTTCGACCCAGCAGCTTAAAACTCATGCTGGACCCTTGTGCATGCATGCACAAGATCCCAAGAGGAGAATGGAGGAGAAAGGATTGCAGTGATGCCATACCCCCTTGGGGGAGGGTGATTTCACGCTTTCTGTCTGTCCCTCTCTCTCTCTCTCTCTCTCTCTCTCTCTCTCTCTCTCTCTCTCCAGAGAGGACACATGCCCTATAGTAAAAATCTCTCTTAAAAAATAAAAAACAAAGAGAAAAGAAGGAAGAAAGAGAAAAGAAAGAAATATAGAAGAAGAAAGAAAGGAAGAAAGAAAGAAAAAAAAGAGAGAGAGAGAGAGAGAGAGAAAGAAGAAAGAAAGAAAGAAAGAAAGAAAGAAAGAAAGAAAGAAAGAAAGAAAGAAAGAAAGAAAGAAAGAGAGAGAGAGAAAGAAGAAAGAAAAAGCAAGAAAGAAGAAAGAAATGCTGAAAGAGTAAGGGCAGAAGGAAAGAGCAGGACATTAGACAGATGAATAAGGTACCATTTGGTGTCTTGTTTACTCCAGTAGATCAGCAGTATTCGGGATACCTAAGTGTTTGGTTCAGGGTATGGGTGGCCATAGAAAACAAACAAACAAATCATCTGTAGGTACAGTGAGTATAATACACCTCAAATAGTATGTTTCTTACCTGATTAAGGGTACAGCAGTCAGAAGGAGCCCAAGCAAATCACACCACACTGCACTGTCTTCAAGTATGGAAAAAGAAGGTATACATATAAATGTTCCCTGATTAGAAGTCTTGCAGATTACACTGTCACTCTCTTCTCAATAGCTACTGGATGACTGAATTAAGAAGCAGCTCTAGAGCTTAGTAAATGATAAGAACCTTGTAAGTGTTAAAGTAGAGAGCACAAAGATGTAGCCCTCATTTATTCTATTGGGAAAACAAGTGTCAGACGTGTATATGATACCCATTGTTCAAAGAAACAGAAATTTAAGGACACATGGAGTTTGTGAAACAAAGGTTTCTTTGTTTTGTTTTTGTGTTTTTTTTTTCAGCATCTGAGTTTTTATTATTGTGAGTCTTTAAAAACAAGCATCTAAACCAGTGTGTGTGTGTGTGTGTGTGTGTGTGTGTGTGTGTGTGTGAGGGGCGGGGATGAAGGTGGGAGACTAGAAAGGTAGAGCAAAGAGAAGGATTTCTGCTCTATTGGTAATAAAGCACTAGGTTCATCCCATTATGGATTTCATAGTCTCCCAAAGACACGTGATCCTTAAAAATTGGGACCAGCAGATGGTGTAATGATTACGTCGCTGGACTCCTACATAGTCAACCGCGGTTGAAGTCCCAGACTCAGTGACTTGAAACTCTCACTGAGTACATGTGCATGTGTGCCAAAGACCCCAAGACAGGATAGAGAACAAGGGATTGTGGCCATCTCCCCTTGGGGGTGATTTCTGATTTTCTGTCTCTCTCTCTCTCTCCAGTGAGCACACATGCCCTATAACAAAAAATCTTTCTAAAAATAAATTGCATACCACTTTTTCAGCACAATCTTGTTCCAACAGGTGCTAGTCTGGGCTTCAATCAGCTTCTTAAGGTCCCTGATGGTGTCATCCATGTTGCATTTCATGTATACCTTCTCCCCAAGATGGTTGTTGCAAATCACCTAGATCATCCTGGACGAGCTCTAATTACCTCAAACCCATCGACGCCACAATCTCCAGGCTCAAGTGTTTAGTCCCGGCTCATGAAATAAGGTTTTATCTGATAATGTAAGAAAAGCAAAGGAAACATATGAAAAATGCAAAAATAAAGTGTAATCAGTAGTTGCATGTCATTTCAACTAAATTAATGGAAATACGGATTTTTGACGGAAGATTAGACAATGAGATAGTAAGACAACATAGTTATCCAGAAAGGAGACTGAATAAAAGACAAAAGCAAAGATGAATTATTAGGGAGCTATATCATTCATAAGAAAAGTTATGAAGATATCATTCTGATTATTAAAAAGTAAATCATATAAAAATAGGAAAGGGTGCCCAGCCTGCTGTTCTAGTCAGTAGCAAACTGAACTGCAGTGCTGGAAGCCACACAGCTGACCATGAGTTCAGATCCCCAGGTCAGCCTGAAAACACTTTGAGTGCATGTGCACATGCCCAAGATCCTAATGAGTTCAAGGGTTGGAGAAAGGAACCATGATGTGGGCCAGACCCTCCCTGTCAAGGTTGCTTTTCTCTCTCTATCATAAATAAAATAAAACTTAAAAAATAGATAAAGGGCAAAATCGTAATTCCATCACTATGGAAACAATAATGTGAAGGTCGAATCTGAGGTTCTCTTCAAAAATAAAGGAAAGAATAATAAAATATAAAGTATTTTAGTTCAGGCTGCTATAGCAAAATACCATAATTTGAGTGGGTTTAAAACAACAGAAATTTACTTCTCACGATTCTGGAGGCTTTAAGTCTGAAACCAGAGTGTCAGCATGGATGAGCTCTGGTAAGGGCCCTCTTTCAATCTGCAGACTATGGAATTCTGGTTGTATCCTCACATGGTAGGAAACAGAGAGGGAAAGCAAGCTTGCTGTCTAGTCAATCTTATAAGAACACTAATCCCATTTATGAGGGCTCCACTCTTATATTCTTATCTAATCCTAGTTATATTCCAAATACTCCACCTCCTAATATCATAATATTAGTGCTCAGAGTGTTTCAGTTTTTATAAGCCAAAGGGCACATGTACTCAATAGAGAGATACATAAGAGAGAGAAAGAGAGAGAGAAAGAGGAAGAGGGAGAAAGCACACCCCTGATTGGGATGTGGTCATGCCATGATCCCTTCAACATTTCTCCATCTTGTTGGGATTTGGGCCATGCACCCACATGCACCCAGAATGTTTTTAAAGTTACCAGGGCCAGTATTTGGACTGCAAGTGCAGCCATCTGAGATCTGGTTCCCTTAACCACTAAGCCACAGAACCGTCCCAGGGGTTACAGTTTTACTGTGTGGATTTCAAGGGGACACAAATATTCAGTCTATAACATATATAAAGAGAAAGGGAAAAATATGCAAGAAAGAAAATGAAATCTCCAACATACAGAAAAATTGTACTTAAATAAAGGAACCAGAAGAATTAAAACAAATACCATAAGGATACACTAGTAAATCCAACTCTGAATGTGAGTGACTATTGGTCTAAAGTCAGGGCTTCTGGGTCTTGCTGAAAAGGGAACTACCTCTAGAAATTGCCTTAAAATGTATATTTTAAAATTTCATGACAAAAATATCTACAACCATTCAGACAGAAAGAGAAAAATAAAACAACAACAGAGAAACCGCTTCTTTTAAATAAAGAAATGCCTTGCCAATCTTAGTGTTTTCCTCATTTAAGTTAAAAGCAAGAAATTAAAGAAAAAATATATATAGTTTGAGATAAAAAATAATTCTATCCCTAGAAGAAGTTTTATTTACATGTGAAGCATTATGTGTACAGAACTTACAAAACAGATCACTCAAACTTGAAAGACTACTTGGATGTCAGTCAAAACACTCTGGCCCAGGCATGGGAGCAGGTAGTAAGTGTGCTGCTCTGCAATGCTGAAACCACATGGTTGATCGGAGTTCAGATCCCAGGTGACCTAAAATATACCCATGGTCTTGACTGACTGGAAAGGTAGGGTAGGGGCTCATGGCATCTTGAGACCTTATCATGGGTGCCTCTTTCTCTGTCTTTTGGTCCCTCTCTAGGTCTCACGAAATAAATAAATAAATAGATAGATGGGGAAACTGGTGGGAATAATTAAAATTATTTAGTATAAATTTAATTTTTAAATAATTATTAAAAATGTGACCACATGGGCCAGCTGGTGGTATGGTGATAAAAGCAGCTGGATCCCACATAGCCAATCAAGTGTTCGAAGTCCTGAAATGGCAGCTTGAAAAACACACCAGGCATGTATGCGCATGAGCCCAAAATCTCAAAAAGAGAAATACAGGAGAAAGTGTTTCCGTGTGACCATCCCTCATGAAAGGTGCTTTCTCTCTCTCTCTCCAGTGAGTGCATGCCTTTTAGCAAATTTTAAAAGTAAAATAAACTTTTAAAATGGGACCGCGAAGACAAATCAAAAACACTTCAAAGTCCTAAATTAGGACAAAAACAGAAACAAATTTAAATTAAGATACCAGACTATACTGTTGCAAAATGGTTAAACCTTGAGATGGTTAATATCAGAGTGAGAAAGCACAGAACATTTGTGCTCGCTCTGCCCTGAAAAGAGAAACACATGATCATATTAGCCAGATCAAGAGTTCCACCTGTTCCCTAAACATATGTCTTGCAGGCCTACTGCTATCTCAACAGCTGCAAAAACTGTAATAAATGCAGGACCGGCAGATGGCATAATGGTTACGTTGCTGGACTCCCATGTTAGTCCACTATGGTTTGAGTCTCAGGCCCAGAAACTTATCTGAACCGCATTGGGTGCACGTGAATGTGTGCCCAAGATCCTAAGAGGAGGAGACTGGAGGAGAAGGGATTGTAGGGTGGCCAAACCCCCTGGGGGGGGTCATTCCTCCTTTTCTATCTTGCTGTCTCTCTTTTTCTGACAAGTGCATGTGCCATATAGCAAAATCCTCTCAAAAAAAAAAAAAACTTTTTTGGTGGGGCCTACATTTTGGTCATGCTGGACATAACACTATACCAACAAAATCTAGCAATAAGGCATTTCTTTCTTTTCATCTATAGGTATGGAAAATGTCAGAAGGTCCGGTTTAATACTTAAGATTGTCAAATTAGGAATTCAGTGGTTCTTGAAGTTTATATATTATTAACAATAGATTTTTCTCACTTCAGTAATTATATTCATTGCACAAATCTTAATTTCTGTGGATTTTTAACTATGCTCATGCAGGTAGCCAGGACCCATATCAAATTATAGAACAGTTCCAGCATCCCAGAAGACTCTCTTATGCCCTGGCCAGTCAGTAGCCTCCTCCTACAAGGATAGACACTATTCTGTTCTATATTACCACAGGTTAATTTTGTCTTTTTAACTTTATATGAATGGAATCAAATGGTGTATACTTTTTGTCCCTGACTTCTTTCTCTCTGCATTTGTCTATGATACTAAGCTATACTGTGGAATGTATTGGTAGTTTGCTCTTTTTCATTGTTGTATAGTATTCTATTTACTCATTCAACTTTTAAAGGACATTTGAGTTGTTTCCAGCTTCTGGCTGTTGTAGATAAAATGATCATTTCTGCATATGCCTTGTACATTCTTAAACACTTATTTCTGTTGAGGATATATACGGGAGTGAAGTTGCTTTGTAACTTAAGGAAGTATTGCTAGGTCTTTTTTTTAAAAAAAAAAGCTATGCAAATTTAAGTAATTATGAGCAATGTAGGCATTCTAACATCTCCATATCTTTGATAACATTTGATAATGGCAAACATTTTAGTACCCAAATATCATCCAAATTTGAAATTTTTATAAAAATTCCTTCTGAATGAAAGCAAAAAAGAAAAAAAAAACATGTAAAGCAACTTAATACAGCTAGAAAAAAAAGTTTAGAAAAAGTAATAAACCAGCAGAAAAGGCAAAAAGGAAACCAAAATATCCTACATTAAAAGAATAAAAATAAATAAAGTATGCAAAGATAGTATTTCTTTCCATTTTAATACCTTATTAACCCCTATGAAGTACATTAGACAATTCTATTTCTGTTTTGGAATTCCTCTGTAGAATAAATATTATATTGCTGGCTAATATGTCTTCATAGTTAACTACCAATTATGCATGAACTTACTGGCTGGATTTATAAGATATACACTCTTAATTGTCATACTAGTAAAAATAAGTATGCAACTAAACAGGGGCCAGCAGATGGCATAGTGATTAAGGCAATGGCCTCCCATGTTGTCTATCATGGTTTGAGTCCCGAATCCAGTGACTTGAAACTCATGCTGGGCGCATGTGCATGTGTGCCCAAAATCCTCCCCAAGAGGAGAATGGAGAAGAAAGGATTGCTGCATGGCCATTTCCCTGGGGGAGTGATTTCTCACTTTCTTTCTGTCTCTCTCTGTCTCTCTAGCAAGCACGCACACCCTTTAGCAAAAATCTCTACAAAAATAAATAAAATAAAATAAACAAATTAAAAAAAAAGTAAATGGAGATTCTCTGAAAGTGGATTTCAGGGTATAGTATCAACGCATAAGCACAGGAGTGTTGGGGGAGACCAAGCCCTGCCCCTGTGTGCATACAACCAAAGTAGAACAGCTGCTTCACTGAAGCAATTCACTGTCCACTGGGAATTCTGGAGCTTTTGAATCTAATTGTTCTTTCTGCTCAGTGTCATCAATTGTAGCAACTGATTAATGTGCTGGAAGATGGCTGGCTTTCTCCTCAGTTAGGAAATTTTAAAGTTGCTATCACCCTGAAGCTCTCTAACATGCATATAGGTATAGGGAATATAATTAACAATGTGATAGAAAAACAGAATTAGTTCACTGCTCACCAGCATTGTGACTAGGTGACTACGGCTCCGAATCCAAATTTAAATGAAACCACAATTTTTCAGGTTCCCTGCCATTATTATGAATACTTGAAAATGTATATCCGGTAATGTAAATATAGTATTTCTGTAGGTTATTTCGATTTCCAAGTTAAATAATACTGAACTTGAAGAGATTTTAAAATAATATAATAAAGGGAACCAGCAGTTAGCGTAATGGCTATGTCGCTGGACTCCCACGTAGTCGACCGCGGTTCGCGTCTCGGACCCGGTGGCTTACAACTCACGCCGGGCGCGTGTGCGTGCGTGCCCAAGATCCCGAGAGGAGAATGGAGGAGAAGGGATTGCGGCGTGACCATCCCCCCTGGGGGGTGATTTCTCGCTTTCTGTCTCTATGTCTCTCTCTGTCTGTCTGGCAAGCGCACGCGCCCTATAGCGAAAAACCTCTCCAAAAAAAAAAATAATAATAATATAATAAAGTCATTTTAATTTAAAGAACTTAGATAAAATTGCAAACATCTCTATTCCCTGCCCAAACCACAGTATTTGTTTTTTCCTTTTTGTAACATTGAAAATATTTTAAAGTATTTATGTTTGATATTCAGATTTTTTAAAAAGTAAAGGTCAGGTACTCAGTGATATCGCCATGTGATTGTCTTTTTCTAATGTTGGAGAATGTTCAGAAAGATTTCCTCTGCTTAGTTACTTTCCCTAATACACTTAATACCAGTGATTACATGCTTGTTGCCTTTTTCTATAAAAAGAAACTTCTGAAAGAGGAAAACATTTACCATTGCATGAATATGGCAGTCATGTTCAATGCCAAAAACATCATTACCTTGGATAATGCCATGAACTCTGCTTCCCAGTGTGGCATCTTATAAATATGTCAGCTAATTTTTAATGTATTCCTTCTGTATTATGATGTGCTTCTCTTATTTCATCTTCAACAGTAATATCTAATATACCCACAGTGAAACTGAATGTGATTTTTTTGTCACTGACAGTAACAGATAGTTCTTGATAATTATGATCCATGTGTAGCTCCTTCTTTCATTAGAGGAGAAGAGCATACAATGCCCGATCAACTGCTGGAGCAGTTTTGTGTCATCAATCTCAAACCACTTGCCAATGTCGTGAAAGCGCGTATCTCCACAGAGTAATATATCTGTGTCATCTCATTGTCATATATCCTGAATTGCTTGAAAAAACAAACTAGAAAGAAAATAATAAATATGAGTATTTTTCTGCTGTATACGAAGTGTGAGATAAATGTACACTCACTGAGTCTGTATTTTCCTGTGTGTATTAGTGTGTGTATGCACATATTATGGGGGTAAGGGAGTATGTTTGCTAGTGTGTACATTTAATGTGTTTATCATATGCTATAAACTCCATAGGTAATTTAACCTGTGGAGAGGAAAAAAGAATAGAAGGGGGATTTATTGTTCTTCTCCTAGTCAATATTGTAACAGCCAGTTTTTCCTGAAAATAAGCAAATGATCATTGCTTTATTGTTTTAGATAGTCAAACTAAGTAATGCAGGCATCATTACCATATCTATGATCCTGAGGCTTTATCGACATCCAAACCCATTTTCCCTAATTAAACTTTCTCAGGGGACTACTTGGGGTTTAAAGCATTTGTTTTGATGGACACACCAAATAACCATGTAGAACACATAGCAAAGCTCTAAGCAACATCCCTTTATTATTGGAATGTAAAAGATTAATATTATTTAACAACATCAGGGGTTATTGAAAGCATTTCTGAAGACCCAAATCTATGAAATCATCCTTTATTCTTCCTTCTGATTATGATGTGACGATTTCATAGGAAAAATGAGAATGTATTTATTAATTCTAGCAAAATAGAATAAATGCAGAAACAAATGGAATCATCCTGTACTCCACCTCTTTCTGAGCCTTTGGACAAAATCACTTAAATTTTCTATATCTCAGTTTCGTCCCTCAATTTTTATACAGACTGAGAATCAAGTGGCAAACATCCTTTAAGTCGTTTTGTAAACTTAGTAGTTTACAGAATGATACATGCATAATTTGTTAGTTGCTTCGTTTTAATCCTGCCAGACATTCAAAAGCAGAGCTAGACTCTCAGAACAACGTCTGAAGACTATCCATAAGCAAGAGATTGCAGAATTATAAAATATCTCTTGAAATATGAATTCTGGAGGATACACCAGTTAGGGCACATTACTCACAACCTCCTATCTCAATGGCTTAACATGCACATTTCCTCATAGGATTGGGCAAGTCTTCAGGTAAGTAATATTTCATGTAGTGGGATACCCATCCAGGTTGATGAAAGCTCAGTTATCCTCTCCCTGTACCATCTGGAATAAGCAGTCTCTTGGTTAATGAGGAAAAAAAAAGCACTAGAGAGTCTCACTCTGAAAATTAAATCTTTCATTCTTGAAGTGATCCAAGACACAAGTGACCGTCACTCACAATCCATCAGCAAGAGCTAGTCACAGTGGCCCCAGATAACTGTAGATGAATAAGGATGCATAGTCCTCTTGTGTTCCTCGAAGAAGGAGAATTGGATGTAGGAGAGCATCATAAGTCTCTACTACAAGCTTCATTAGTTATGGTAAGTCTTCAATAGCCCCTAAATTCAATGTCCTATTAGATGATTTATTATAACTATTTCTAACTTCTCTTCTGTCCAGGTGATTCAATAGGAAAAGATTTAACCACCTGTAAATAAAAATATGGTTGTAAAATAGGTTATTAAACTGTAAATATAATTCAAGGTGTGATATTTGTTCTGTATCTATGCACTCTATTATCTTAAACCAGGCATAGGAGTCCCAGATACCACAGGTAATTTTATTGTCACAGGTAACAGAAGGAAATCTTTTCTTATTTCCCAAAGTCTCAAAGCCACATGTGCATGCACACTTCTACACTCATGCACACAATTGTACACACACATGCTCATTTAAGTGAAATACATAAAACATCTTTTGAAGGCTCTAAGATGCCATTACAAAGAGGATTATGAGACTCATGAGAGGAGAACAGAACTGACCATACTGATACACGTTTAAAAAAACCTTCCAACATTTCTTTCCCACAATCCTCTTTGTAATGTGGATGGGAAGAACACCAGATATCACGATGAGGTGGTATTCTGCATGGAGAAAATTATGACCACTACTAAATAATGTAGATGTAGAGTTAAGTATTTGTTCTGCAGAATCTATGAATGACAACTGGTAGGACAAGTTCCACCTTCTCAAATTTAAATAGACAATATTTTATAATACATATAGATTTAATGTGACTTCTTTTGATGTATTAGCATATAGAGGCAGAGTATAATTGCTGTAGATCCTTGATGTTATCAATAAAAATCGTATTATATTAATGTTGGTCATAAAACAACATAATTTTAGAGGCCAGCCAGTGGCACAATGGTAATACAACACTCTGCAATGCTGGACCTACCTACCTACCTGGGTTGGTATCCAAGAACCTCTATGTATATGCCAGGTGCCTATGCACATGCTCATGATCCCGGTTGGCTGAGGCAGAGGATGGGCTGAGTGTGAATAACTTGCTGGGGATCTCTCTCTTTCTCTCTCCCATGAGAAAAAAAATGAATAAACCGTGAAAAACAAAACCCATAATTTTAGAGAGGAAAGTCGAAGGAAGGCTTTTCTAAGGACCTAGGCATAACTGTTTATGCTCCCTAGCACTTATTATATACAGTACCTCTGATACCTTCATGATCTTGCTTTTTAAATAGTTGACTTCTCTTAATAGATACTATTACCTTCTTGAAGGCACAAATTATTTTATTTGCATCCTTAACCTTGAAGTCTCAAATAATCTCCAAAACATACTGAATGCTCCACAAATATTTGTTGAATGACTGAATTTGCTGAGAAACATGACATAGCACAGACAATAAGAAAGACAATAATTCAGCAAATGTTTTTCTCCAAGATTTAATTTGGGATACACTCAATGGTAATCATTTCTTAATATGAGAAAGCTGAGTTATGAATAAGAACTAACCATCTCTTTACAATGATGAGGAATATAAATTATAAAAGCATAGGTTCAAATCTGGTTTCCACCAGTTAATTCATTCTGTGCAATAATGGAGAGGTTAAAGTTTCCTGTGTTCCAAATACATGGTATTTTATTTTTTCTTCCTTTTATTTCTTTATTTTTATATTCAATCACTGTATGTCTTTACAGCATATGAAATAAATTTCCCAGCATGAATACACTGCATAGTAGTCCATTCAAAGGTATTACTCTATACATTATCATACATTATCATCAACAGATAATTTTTCATTTTTGTGTTCATTAAATGTTTTGCTTTTTCTCCCCCTTGATTTCCTCTCTCCATCCTCCACCATTTCCAATCCTCCTTCCACACTGTCTCTAGTATCCACAGTTGCTTTCTTCTTGCTTTTATACTTTCCAATTTTTCAGTTTCTGCCATAGAATGCAGACATTTGGTATATATTAAGTGGGGCCATACGATGCCTCTTTCACAATCTGGCTTGCTTCACTTAGCATTAAGTCTTCTGTAGTCATCTACTTTCTATCAAATGCAGGAGCTCATTGCTTTTTTATGGGTGAGTAGTATTCCACAGAGTATATGAGCCACACTCTTTCCATCCATTCATCTGTTCTTGGACATTTCAGTTGATTCCATGTCTTAGCAATTGTGAATAATACTGCAACAAACATGGATGTGCAAGTATATTCCTATTCAGAATCGGTGGATTAAATGATAGTTCTATTTTAGGTCTTTGAGGAACCTCCATATTGTTCTCCACGGTGGCTGTACTAATTTACATCCCCACCAACAGTGTAGGAGAGTTCTCTTTTTCACTTCAGCCTTGCCAGCACTTATTCTTGATTTTTGTAATCTTAGCCATTCCAACTGGGGTGAGGCGGTATCTCATTGTGGTTTTGATTTGCATCTCCTTGATGACAAGGGATGTTGAGCATTTTTTCATATGCTTTTCAGCTGTTAGTATGTCTTCCTTGGAGGGTTGTCTGTTCAGGGATTGATAACCAAAATATTCAGGGAACTCAAACAGCTAATCCGCTAATATACGTGTGTGTGTGTGTGTGTGTGTGTGTGTGTGTGTAATTACCTCATATTTTAAGTGAGGATAATGATATCCACCTCATTGGTTTGCAGATAATATGAGGAGTCAATAGATATGGAGCACTTGAAAAAGTGCATGGCAAATTAAAGCAGTCACTAAATGCTCACAATAACTCTTATTGATTTGTGTTCTTTTTTGACGTTAATTCCTTTGACATATACCTAGGGCATTCTTAGTCTTTAGGCTTGAAATTTGCAAGGGATATAACCCAATGGGAGCAATGCTACTACTAGAACACATGGTCTTTAATGTTGGAGCGAAGAGATTGGGAAGGGACACCTCAAATCAATTGGAACTACCTACACTGCAATTGGAAAGGGTTGATTGTTGAGGGAACCATTTTCCCTTTAGTAGGGTAGGCTTTCTGTTCCACATTGATTCTCCTCTTCCTCAAAAAACAACCCTTGAACTTTGGAGGCGGGAAGAAGTAAGTGACCACACAGTCCAGTGATCAAAAATAAATGTCTCTATGAAAACTTGATATATTTACTAGGTGCAAACCTCTTGAGATTCAGGGAACTAATATGAAACTTGAATAAAAATCACTCTTGCAATTTCAGAAAGTGAAAGAAATACAAATATATATCCTCAATGAGTTACAAGTTACCAAAGTCATCCGGCATTATTTTCCTTTACTCTGTCTGTGAAAGCAAAATATTCTCAACTATTTGATATTTGGCATGTTTAATAAAAATTATTGGGATATTTGTTCTAAGAAGGCAAAAAAATAATGATTACCTTCCTAATCATTGCCTGAGACAACTGAAAACCACTTAGCGGTGTTTGCTGAACTGTGCTGAGAAGTTCCAATTAATTGGATCTGCTGAGTAAAACCTAACTGAAAATCAAATAATCAATTTGAAGTGAATGATAATAAATAAGCCTCCTATTTTTATAGTGATAAATAAATCTAGACTTATTTATGTATCTAATATGATATTTAAATTTTTTAAAAAATACATTTTATTTCTATACATAAATTCATGGCAAGAAAATCACAACTAGAATTAAGGCTAAAACACCAGTTTAGTTTATGAAATGTCACAGAAATGGGTGTACTGTTTTGCTGCCTCAAAATATTTCTGCATTATGGGACCAGCAGTTAGCGTAATGGCTATGTTGCTGGACTCCCACGTAGTCGACCGTGGTTCGAGCCTCGGACCCGGTGGCTTAAACTCGCGCCGGGCCCGTGTGCGTGCATGCCCAAGATCCTGAGAGGAGAATGGAGGAGAAGGGTTTGCGGCGTGGCCATCCCCACCTGGGGGGTGATTTCTCGCTTTCTGTCTCTCTGTCTGTCTGGTGAGCACACGCGCCCTATAGCAAAAACCTCTCCCCCCCAAAAAAAAAAAAAAATTTTTTTCTGCATTATGAGAAAAGTTACTTAGGCAATTTAATGAGATTTTTCAGAAATGTTTAAAATAGACCCCAAGGAAATGCTTTCTTCTGTGATGTACCCCACTTCTAAATTACATAGTTTTGTCAATAAGAAGGACTTTTAATTGATTATGATTAGGTATATTTATTAACTTGCTCCAGAGAGTAAATTAAAGAATGTTTGTTCATCTTTTCTGTGCATTTAAATTATAAGGTAAAATGAGGGAATTTGCTTCTTTGTAAGCTGTGAAAACTAATAAAAATATACCTATAAAAGATATGTTTAGTGTACTCATTTACCTGTTCCAAAAATCCTTAGACATGTACAACCCTAAAGTAGGATTTTTAGACAGTAAAGTCCACGATTTCCACTTAAATTTGAATTTCAGATAAACAAAATTGTAATATAAACATATCTCACATATATATGTAACAGACTTATTATAAAAATGTAGTCACTGTTTATCTGAAATTTAAACTTAGCTGAGCATGCTACATTTTATCTCAAAAACCTACAAGAAAAGGTGAGTGAAATTTATAGGTAACAAAACTGAGACACATAGGGTTTGAATGTAACACTGCAGCAGTATTGGAATTTTTTTTTTTTTAATAGCCCAAAATACTGTACTTGGGGTAGGGGCATTGTCATAGGGTACATGCACTTGCTGGAGAGAGACAGACAGAGGGAAATTGAGAAATTACCCCCTGGGTGGATGGCCACACCACAATCCTGTCTTCATTCTCTTCCTGGGATTTTGAGTATACACACGTCCAGCCTGATTTTCAAGCCACCACGTCTAGGATTTGAACCATGGTCAGCCATGTGGCAATCCAGTGCCTTAACCATCATGCCACCTGTTGCTCCCTCCAAAAAAATATTGTATTTTTAAACTGCAAGATCATCAAAACATTACACATTAAATGTTTTTAGTAAAACTAGTTCTCATCCCCAAACAATAGACAACAGAGGAATTTGAATGACATTTTAAAAACAGTAAATATGATTTTTTTAACAGTACACGTTAAAAATGTTTTCTGACAAAACCCTCTAAATATGTAGGCCTAGTAACGGTTTCCAACATGATGACAGAAAGGAATCCAGTAAGAAGTAGCATTTAGAGAGTTCTTCGAGGAAAAGACATCTACCAAATACATGGGTTTCAGTCAAAGTAACTTGGATGAAGGTACATAGTAATTTTCCATCCGTCTTTTTCAAATATAAAGATATTCTACTCAGGAATACTTCCCTGTTATGTTTAATTCCCAGTCTAGCCATCTCAAAAAGCAATTTTTTCTTACACCAAGATACTGTCTAATCTGGAAATTCTCTAGACTTAATTGGTTTATTATATGTATTTCACTTATTTCCAGATATACACAAGGAGTATTCTAGAAGTTCATGGAAAACATATTATGAAAAATGCATGGATTTCAAAAAAGTTTTGCACCAACATGAAATTAAACTTTTTATTTTCTACTAACATTTTGAAGTCCTCTTAGATATATGAAAAATGTAGGTAAAAATATCACCTTTTGACTTTTTGAGGCACTCCTTTCATGCATTGGTCACCAAAATTAATCATTTTTATTTAGATTCCCAGAAACTTCATTGCCAGTTACATGATCAAATTACTCGACTTAATAGAACTTTTCTTGGAACTTGCTTTATATCAAAAAGTCACAGGGTTTGCACCATTTTTTATTTTGATTTTGTAAAAGATATTGATGTGAGAGGAAGGTAATCAGGGGGAAAAGGGACTAAAACATTTAAGGGTCACAAAAGAAGAAAATGATCTGTTGATGATAATGTGTATGATGTATCTTTAACTGGACTAATATACAGTGTATTCATGCTGGGAAAATTCATTTTGCATGCAGTAATGATATAGAGTGATTGAATGTATTAAAAATATATGTGTGTGTGTGTGTGTGTATCTCAATGTGGAAGTCCTGAAGCACATAGATTACTTAGCATCTTAACACATCTGTGATAAACTATTCAAAAGCATCCTAGGTGATTTACTTTTTTGTACAAAAAGAGGAGAAATGAGAGATTTACAGAACTTGAGACAAGTAGGTAATAGTCCCTTAAGTGAGGTATGTTGTTGACAGAGGATTGAAATACATTCAATATTGAGGTAGTATTTGTCTCCATACCTGCAAATAGTAAGCTTTATGAAGCTCATAACAGGGAACACTAAGATTGAAAGGGTTTGGGCACTACTTTGTAAGGACACAGACCGACTCCATTTCTTATCCTTCGTTTATCACGTTTCTTCAACTGAGCATTTTTAAGTATGTTGTAGAGAGATTCTTTGAAATGCAGACTCCTGGGTCCTAACCAGAGATTCTAATTGAATAGGGCTAAAGTGAGGCCCAGACATGTGCATATTAGCAAGCTTTCTAGGTGAATCTGATATGGGTGATACTGATATGAGTGACTCACAGAATAATACATGAGCAGGAGATAATTTTCAAGAGGAAGAAATCCCTATACAGAGTTTACAGTCAACATTGATTCCTTAAGCAGACTTAGTAACTTTCTTTGACTTATGATAGGTCTGACCAAACTCTTTCTCATTTAACCTTTTTTTTTTTTTCTTGAGAGGTTTTTATCTTAGGGCACATGCACTTTCTGGAGAAAGAGAGAGACAGAGACAGTGAAAAGTCACCCCCCTGGGGAATGGCCAAGCCTCAATCCCTTCTCTTCCATTCCTCCTTGGGATCCTGGGCATGCACACATGCATGCCTGGTGTGATTTTGAAGCCATCGAATCCAGGACTTGAATTGCAGCTGGCCATGTTGAATTCCAGTGATGTAACCGCTACACCATCTGCTGGTCCCCTTCTCATTTACCCTTAACATCCATTATTAATAATTCCTCCAACTGATTCTCAAAGATAGATCAATGAATCAGCTGTAATACAATCAAATTTAAGTGTCATTTAAAATATGAATTAATAGGTAATGGGAAATAATGTAACTAAACATACAGAGATCTAATATTAACATTAGAAGAAAACTTCAAATTAAATGAGAAGAAATGGAAAATGTTTAATCTTCCAATCATTGCTGTGGTGCTGATATTAAGGTAGAATGGCTTTTAATATGCACTCTTTAATATGACCTCTTTTGTTTCTTGATTTGCAGATAATTGAGCTGAATACCAAAGATACATGTTAGGGTAATTGATCATCCTCAATAAAAACATAATAATAATAACAGTTATTATATAAGTTAATAAAGAATAATAAATAGGATTAAAATATTAGATGTCCATCTTAATGTGACATTGGATGTGTAACCCAGACAAGTATACTAAGCAGAATTAAAGTGTATGTGGTTACAGGAATGAGATCCCACTCTCTTTTTGGATAGCATCTAGGGCTACTTTCAGCTCCTGGAGGCTTCCCACTTGTGTTTTTCCGCCCACTTTTTTTTTTCTTTTTTGCCAGAGGGCACATGTTTTTGCCAGAGAGAGCCAGAAACAGGGAGAGGGAGAAAGCACCCTCCATGGGACATGGTCACTCTGAAATACTTTCTCCTCCATTTCTTCATCTCAGGATTTGGGGCATGCATGCTCACATGCCAAGTATCTTTTTCACGCTAGTAGAGCCAGGATTAAAACCCCACAGTTGGCCATGTAGGATCTGGCTCTCTCAACCACCTAGCCATGAGGCTAGTCCTCTTTTGTCTTCAATGACTACAACCAAGGTCCTCCCTTGCACCGACTCCCTCATATATTGAGTCTGTTGCATTAGGAAGAACTCAGTGCCCTTTAAGGATTCATCCGAACCTCCCCCGCCCTAGAATAATCCCCCTATTTTAACATCAGCTGATATGAAATCTTAGTGACATCTGAAAATTTTTTTGCAATGTAATCAAACAATCATGGGAGTAATATCTCATTATATTCAAAGATTCCATCCACACGCAAGGGCAAAGGATCATGTAAGCATGGTCAAGAGATATGGAGGATCATCTGAGAATACTATCCTTCACATCCATTTTGTATTTCTAAGAAAAATACATGAAGATTTAAAAGGCTGAAATACTGCGACCATCAGGCAGTGTGGTGATGAAGCCACTGGACCCTCCCACGTGGCTGACCATGGTTTGAGTCCTGGACCTGGTGGCTTGCTTTCTCACTTTCTCTCTGTCTCCTTTCTCTCTCTCTCTCTCTCTCTCTCTCTCTCTCTCTCATCAAATTAAGATAATTGAATGAATAAAATGAAATAATTCTTTAAAATAAAGGTTGAAATACTTTGTTGCTTATCCTTGCACAGCACTGCGAAGTTCAGCTAGTTGACTGGCCCATTTTACAGTGAGGAGGATGAGAATGTCTGGGAGTGCATTGCAACACTCTTGTGAAGTTATTTATCAGCTTTCTTTTATGATTAGAATATAAATAATTTTTAAAAATTTACGTTTAGCTACTGTACATCTTTAGAGCATACAAAATGTTTTTTCCCAGAGTGAAAATAGCACATATTAGTCGTTATAGATATTACCATGTAGATTATCAGCAGTAATTAGCTTTTCATTTTTTGTACCTGTTAAATTTTTTCCTGATCCCTTCCCTCCCACCCTCTATTACCCATCCTCTCCTATACAGTCTGTAGTATCTTCAGTTGCCCTCCCATTACACCCTTTAACATGAAGGAAATGCAACAGAGTAAGTCTTGATACTGTAGTAAGTCAATTTAAGCATGTTTTCTTTGTGTACTCTTCACAACAATTGTATCGGTTCTATTTTATAAACAAGGCACTGAGATCTATGATGTCATACAATGCCACTAAGTAGTAGAGAGGAGACATTTCTTACAGGGACTCACAAATCCCTGCTCTGTACTATAATAGCCCATACGGCATCATAGAAAAGATGCAATATAATATCCAGGTTGATTTAAAAGAAAATGAAGCTAAATAGCTTTTACATGCTTCCTAAATGGCATAGTTCCTCCCCGTCAGCCCCTTCCAACCTCCTAGGATCAAAATATGTTTTATTATTTTAATTTTCCTCTATTACCCATACCCTTAAATTAGAACTTCAGGAAACTCTTATAACTCAGAGTTGCAGATGATTAAAACACATAAGGGATAATCTTCCCCAGGGTGTATGTGTATACCTTTAAAGTGGATACACACCTTGAAGGTTAGCTTTTAGATATTAGCTAGTGAATGAAAATAAAATGTGTGTGCTTGCATGTGTGTGTGTGTGTGTGTGTGTGTGTGTACACCTGCACAGGTGCTCTGAGTCGTAGGGAGATGGTGAGGAAGGCCAAGTACCTGAAATCACTCCTCAGATGGATCTGCCTGCTGTGCTTATGCAAAAGGATGGCCTGGGTTTAGGCTACTTAGAAATGAAAGGAAGACTGATAACTAACCAAAACAATTTTCTTTGATGAAGGAAACGCACTTCGTCCAGTGTGGTAGTCACTACCACATGTGGCTATTGAGCACTTGAATATGGTTAGTGGGACTGAGAAACTGAACTTTTGATTTTATTTCATTATAACTAAGCAGGTACATTTACCTAATAGACAGTGAAGATCTAGGTTCAAGGGGCAATTAACAAATCAGTTGGAAGGGACAGCGGTAGCATGGTGGTTAAGGTGCTGGACTCCCATATGGCTGACCGAGGTTCAAGTCCCAGACTTAGCGGCCTGCTCTCTCACTTTCTCTCTCTGCTTTATAGCAAAGTAAAAAATAATAATAATAAATAAAAAATTTTAAAAATCATTTGGAAACATAATCTTCTAAAGATAGCTGTGTTTGTTCACTTATAGTATTTTCTTGAATACAAAAACATCTATGTGATTGTAAAAGATCAATTTACAAATTTAAAAATTTTGCATGTATTTTAAGCCAACAGTTTTCAGAATTGTGGTCTCTAGACCAGCAGTAGCAGCATCCTCTAGCTACTTGTCAGAAATGTAAACCAGAGACTTAATGGGGTCCAGCAGTCAGCTTTTAAGGAGTCCCTCCTAGGTGATTCTAATGCATTTTTGAAAATCACTGTTGGAGAGCGATAAGTATAGTAATTAATTTAATAATTATTTAACACAGTAAGTCGTTTTCTTTATTAAATGGTTAAGTATATAATTATGTGATACTTCAAAAATTGTTTTGGATATCAGTGACTCACATTTATTTTATGATTCTGTTCAAAATAGAATAAAACAGCCAAGAAAGCATATCTTTCTAGGCTGATGGATCACTTAGTCTATTGGCATATTTCCTGGGCTCTTAATGGCTATCCCAGGGAGACGAGTTCCTGTCAGATATTTTGTCATACAAAACGCTGCAGCAGCTTTGAGGCTCCTGCCAACAAGGGTTTCTTAAGGCGCATTGCTGCTTTGGGGGTAGAAAAAGGTCTCAAAGGAATCATTTGGTTTTAAGCCAACTGTGTCTGAAACTTCTCAGTAACAGAGCAACTATATGAGAAATGAAAATTTTCAATTAATCAGCTACTTTTATGTCTAGGACATTATTGGATAAAAGCAGTATTTCTTGTAGTTTTTTTTTTTTCCATTTTTCATCATTTTCTTTGCTCCCTTCAGTAAACCGGCTGAAAATAGCTATTGTTTAAAGATCAAAGTTCTAATTTGTAAAGGGCTAGCATTGTATAATGAAAGCAAAGCTCACAATCTATTTTGCCACCCAGAAAACTATTATCTCATTTTTCATTAAAAGTAGTCTTGCCTATTTTAATGTTTGTGAATATATTTTAATGAACCACTCTTAATGAATGCCAGAGGACCATGGTAGAAAAAAAATATGGGATTAAAATCAGGGTGATGTGGGTGTGAAATATGAGATGCATATTATTTACATGCCTCTGAGCAAATTCTTTAATTTTTCCCAATCTCAGTTTCCTCACCTACAAAATGGAAACAATAACGTTTAACTCAGAAAATGATGATGTGATTTAAAATAATAATAAAAGTGAAAGTGCCAAGCATATTAGTGAAAAACATGTTACCAAAACAGATATCCGTAAGAAAGGAGACATTCTATGGTTAAAATGGGTATTTGCAATAAAAGAGGCCAACATATTTTAATAATATTGTTAGCTAGAATACATTATTTATTCTCTTGATAGTTTTTTTCATTAAAAAAACAATTAAACTAATATATCCCATTTCTCGGTTTAACTGAAGGTTTTTACTATTTTCAAACATTTCTTCTCAGATAATTACAATAACATTTCTGATGAAGATACTTAGTTTCAATTTCATTTGATCTTTAATGCCTGTGTTAGTGCTGGATGGTTTATTAATCTATACTTTTATAAGCTTGTAAATTAAATAATTGATAACAAGCTTCCTTCTGTTTCATTCTCTTAGTGTCAGTTTTATTTTGATATGACTTCAAACTTTCAGAAAAGTTGCAAGAAAAATCCCTTATTCCCTTTGCTGGATATGTCAATCGTTTATATTTCCATTTTATCTCATTTGCTTTGTAATTCTTTCCTTTTACACACACACACACACATACACACACACACAGGCACCCACATTAATACACATGAGAATGGTCTTCAAAATGTTTGTGGAAAATGCTTATTTTGAATAAAAACATGTATATATTTCCATTTTTTTGCACCAAACTAATTTAACAAGGATGCAGTAGTATTACCTAAACTTCAACTCAAAGTGTATTCTTCTGAGTTTTCCTGATAATCTCTTTTGTATCTATCCCCCTTCACTCCGAATCCAGAATACAGTCCAAGATCAAACTTTGCATTTAGTTGTCATGTCTCTTTAGTCACTTTTACTCTGGAACAGTTCCTTGATCTTTCTTTGTATTTTTTTACCTTGACATTTTAGAAGACTACAATTATTTTGCAGAGTGCTTGTGTGCAGTTTCTTCATGGCTTTATTCTGTTTGTACAGTTTTGGCAGGATAGAAGAACCGTGTTTCTAATCCATTCTTAATTACATACTATAAAACCTGACTTACATCCATATACAAAAAAATAGGTATAAAATGTATTAAGACTTTTGCTCTGATTCACCTGAGGATTAATTTTGATATTATATGTCAATCACTGGACATGGTGCTTGGTATAGAGTGTGGCTCAATAATAGCTAGTGGTCAGCAGTAGTTTTAAACACACATTTATAAAACGTGTGTGCGTGTTTCCCATGAACTTTGTGAAGATACACAAACAGAGACACTCAAAATCAAAACGGATTTTCAGACTGCAGTTTTCCCCTGCGCCAGCTCTGCAGCTAGCCATGATCACAGGATATCTACAGAAAATCTCTGATTTCAGCTAGACTGGAGGCTCAAAACCAGAGCCTATACATATGGCTTCCACCATGGCTCAGCAGCACCCCTATTGTCTGTGCCACCACCACTGGGCTTTACGAACACAGTCTAACTAAAATAAATGATTGACTTTTCAAATGACATTGCCATCCTCTATGTTCTCTGTCTAGTGGTTTCTGGATGATTAAGATAGAAGAGATCCTATAGAGAACTCTCTGGATTCCTTTGTCATAGCGAACCTTTACACTTGCGTGATTTTCACTAGAATATGCACACGGAGAATGGGATATTGCATTGAGTCACAGTCATGCCCCCTACCCTCCACCCCACACACTTTAACTTCTCTGAAATCAGGATACATCTTAAAATTAAAGCAATAAGAAGCCCTATGCCATAGTTTAATTGGAATCATGTATTCATCTTCCTTAACACTGCACAAAATGATGTGTCTTACAATAGATGACTAAGCTTAGATTTGATGAAATTCAGTTAATCTTTTTGTATTAAGATAACAAGATTGTGAGGGCTTTTCTGTTTTGTTTTGTTTTGTTTTGTTTTGTTACGGCAGGGAGCATTAATTACTCTATTAAAAGTGGAATGTGGTTCCTAGAGAATAAGAACAGTGTCAGCAGGCACCCAAGACTTAAACAGTTGTGTTTGTTTTAGAAGCTGCAAGCAGTTAAGTCTGAGTGAGTGCAAATTACGGAATAGCAAATGGCAGTAACTACTGCCCAGCAGAATGTGAGTGGAACCTAGCAAATGCTCTGATACTTAATAATGCATTTTCTTCTGATTGTGAGCTGCATAATCAGGAATATTTATTTGAATGATGTCTGTGGCTTTTCCAGTTACAATGTTACTAATGAATGAATATTGTAAGAAATATGTCAAGGGGACAAGCAAAATAAGTAGCATCAATGATCTGCTGCTACTCGACTTGATCACTTACTAAGGTTAATCATGCATGTGTATAAAATTACTGGAAATAAGGTTATGGTATGTAACTATTTTATTTGGTTTATATGGTTATTTTTATATAATACATCTTTCTGTTGCAAGTTCTCTTTGTTAACTCTGTACTTTTATACTTAGAATTTGCTTGGAAGAAATGCAAATATAACAGATTGGTTGATCATTCCTTTAATACAGTGTAGAACCTTTGTTGTATACAAACTTCAATATACAATGTAAGTGATCACAGATGTAATAAAACTTTTCTCTACTGGGCCTTAAAAGAAGCTCATGTCAGTGAAATAAACAATTTATCTATACTTTTTTAAAAACTGGAGGCAACTAACCCTAACAAGATTTTCATAATAAAGTGGCAGAAATATTGACATATTTAACTACCCTCCCAAAGTTTTTTAATGTAATTATTATGTATCTGCTTAGTCAAAAGCAATGGACTGAGGAATCTTGCTGTTTTATCACATTTAGGTTTTCCCAGTTATTCTTTCTACCAATAAAGACATGGTAAAGAGAGACTTAGAGGACCCATTGGGATAAGGAACTGATAAAATACTCCCAGCTAGGATTTTGGGTTAGTTCTACCAATGCTCTCCCAGACTTTTGAATAATTATTTCATTTTGCTCTCTGAAAAAATGAAATTCTATTTTTCATTTAGTTTTCATCCACAAAATGAAATCGTATTTTGTGTACACACACACACACACACATGCACACACACACACACACACACACACACACACTTATGTTATCAAGAGACTAAAATTAAATTTCTTTGGATTCTAATAACTATGCAAGTCTCCAGAATAATCTACTCTGGAGGGTTCTAAGCTGTGTCTAAACATATAGATTAAGACAAGAAGGATATAGAGAGTCTGCTGAGTAGGTAAGAAGTCAAAGTTCCAGTTAGTTTTCCCAACTCAAACCAAACACATCTACTTTTTATCTATTGGATTATCAAAAAAGTCATGATGCATTTTTTCTATGCAAAAATGCATCATGACTTTTGCATGGAAAAATACATCATGACTTTTCCAACAGCTCAAATATTTCATATTTGGGATATACATGATACTTCATTAAAGATTATTATGTGGCCAGTCTTGTAGCCTAGTGGTTAAGGGAGCTAGATCCCACATGGCCAACAGCAGTTCAAGTAGCAGCCTTGGTGGCTTGAAAAATGTGTCAGACATCTATGTCTGAAATTATGACAGGATGAAGAAAGGATTGCAGTGAGAGAACACCCCATTGCAAAAGGTGCTTTCTACTTTTCCCTCTCTCCCTTTCTCTCTCTCTCTCTCTTCCCCTTTCTCTCTCTCTCTCTTCCCCTTTCTCTCTCTCTCTGTCTCTCTCTCACTCTCTCTCTGGAGTTGTACTTCTACTACTCTGTAATGGGTGTACACACCTTCTGCCTTTTTGAAAAAATTGTTTTAAATATTCTAAAGCTCATTTATATTCTGAATTTCCATAAATCCCAGTAAATAAACAAGAGGACACTGGAAGTCTAAGTTTAAATATTCTTAACCAGCATTTGCTAACTGCAGAAACTTGAGTGAATTACACTAGCTCTCTAGATCTTAATTTTTTATAAGATAATGTTAATAATTATTTCTCATAACATTGTTTTAAGGATTAATTCAAATGATAACATGTATGTATCAAATGATACATGCCATGCCAAGTTCACATGCTGAGTGCCTGTCCGGGAACCAGGATGCAATGACATAAAGAGCTTATACCAGAATTTAAGTCAACTACATCAACAAGCATACTATTTAATTCAGCTGACTTTTCATTTTTCACAGAAAGACTTTCTCAATGAATAAAGCAGTGAATTGAGTTTCGTGCTGACACACGATTCTTATCTAAGGACTGACCCTTTGGGAAGTACCAAATTTTAAAATACATAGAAAGCTGCCTTGTTTGGGACCAGCAGATGGAATAGACCACATGGACAACCACTGTTCAAGTCCTGGACCCAGTGGCTTGAAACTTATGCCAGGCACATGTGAGTGCATGTCCAAAATTCTGAGAGAACGGAAGAGAAGGGGTAATGGCATGGCCATACCCCCTGCAGGGTGATTTCTCACTTTCTGTCTCTCTAGTGAGCACACATGTCCTATAGCAAAAATCTCTCTTTTTTTTTTTTTTGGAGAGGTTTTTCGCTATAGGGCGCGTACGCTCGCCAGACAGACAGAGAGAGACATAGAGACAGAAAGCGAGAAATCACCCCCCAGGGGGGATGGTCACGCCGCAATCCCTTCTCCTCCATTCTCCTCTTGGGATCTTGGGCACACACGCACATGCGCCCGGCGTGAGTTTTAAGCCACCGGGTCCAGGACGCGAACCGCGGTCGACTACGTGGGAGTCCAGCGACATAGCCATTACGCTAACTGCTGGCTCCCAAAAATCTCTCTTAAAAAAAGGAAAGAAAGAGAAAGAGAGATATCATATAAGTGCTTAAGAAAGTTTCACTATTGGGACCAGCAGATAGCATAATGGTTATGTTGCTGGATTACCATGGAGTCAACCATGGCTCAAGTCCCAGACCAGACCTGACATCTTAAAACTCACACTAGGCATGTGTGTGTGTGCCCAAAATCCCAAGAGAAGAATGGAGGAGAAGGGATTGCAGTGTGGCCATCCCCCTAAGGGGTGATTTCTCACTTTCTGTCTCTCTGTTTCTCTCTTTTTCTCCAGTGATTACACACACCCTATAGCAAAAATCTCTCTCAAAACAAAAAAATAAATTAGGTTTTACTATTATGAAGATAATTCTGTTTGTCCCCCGCTATTTTCCAAAGTCAGCTTTCTTTAACACCAAGATATCTTTAATCAATTATTTATTTTATGATTTTTGTGGTCATTTGCCATTGAAACACTGAAGTAAGATAATCAAGAGGTGTAATCTCACTGTTGGTCTCTCTAGAATTGTCCTTTAGGAACACTATTCTCAATTATGTGATCTCTATCTGCCTATTCCCAACTCCTACATCACTGCTCCTGTAACATTCTAAGTTTATTCATCTGCATTCTAGTCTACTTGATAAGAAGTTGTCAGCACACTGGCGCCAATATAGTGGTCATTTGGGACATTCTTTTCAGATAATGCAGGTCCCATGTATTTGTTTGGCAGTGGATTCTTTAGGTTGAATTTTGTCAATCACCATCAGTGAATGCCTGATTTCCAAGTCTATTAGATTGAGCACTTGCACATATCATAAGACAGTAAAGCAACCCTGGTATGATGAAGCAATATAAAAATTTCTTTTACAAAAAAAAATTATTCCCCAAATTACCAAAACTGCTAGGGTTTGGAGTAAGACTCAGGAGGTGTCATCTCAAGAGAAAAAGTAAAGTTCATCAAGAGAAAGAGCGCCCAGGGGTCTGAAGTGGGAGGTGCTTCAGCCCACCCTACTAAGGAGACGTAATATATTTATATGGAAGGGGTGGAGGGGTAGGGTCACAAGAAGGGTGAGTACTTTGACTAGCTTACTTGAAACCTTGGCTTTATTGACCCATCTATGAGCGTTGGCTGGAGTAAGGGAGGGCTCTGGCCGGAGCATTTTGGCCAAAGGTCACTGCAACCATCTCCTTATTTTTTGATGGGAAATTACAGAAAGGCCATTCAGGTGCTGATCTAATAAAAGCAAATCTCCATTTTTTGTGCAATGGGGCATTATGTTTCTATATCCTTCTATACTAATGGCATTATCTTTAATAGTTGCTGCTATGGTTTGAATGTATCTCCTCATTCAGGTGATGAATTTGTGCTGAGATTAGGAGGGTGAAAATAATCTGACTATGAATTAAGAGGTGGGGTCTTTGGGAGGTGATTAGGATTAGGGTCCCTATAATTTAATTCTGGTGGGTTCTATAAGGAGAAAGAATGGGATAAACACACAGACTCGCAGATGCTCTGTTCTTGTTCTGTCTCACTACGTGATACCCTTTGTCCCACTGGGACTCTAGTGAGATCTTCATCAGTTGTGGCTCTTTTACCTTGGACCTCCAAAACTGTAAGCTAAATAAAACTCTATTCTTTATAAATTGCCTAGTGTGGTATTCAGTTGATAGTGATGGAAAAAAATGGACTAAAGTAGATATACTAATTATCACTCCAGAAAAAGAATTTTTGTCAGGACCAATTCAGGAAAGACTAGACTTAATTATTTGGACCTCAGCTTTCTGGTGAACTGTTATTCCCCAACTACTGATCCAGTCCTATAAAAAAGACTTCTAGATAATCTCAAGTTTAAAAATCATCTTAATCCATCCAAGTTCCAATGCAATAAATCTCAATTTCCCTCGAAAATATCTTGAAGACACACTCAGAAAATTTAAAAAAAAAATGGATAAAAGATCATGTAACTACCAAAGTCTAAAATGCTGTGAAAATCTGGTGCCCATGTCTAGGAGAAATTTCTAATAACTTTCATGTGATGAAGCTGCAATCTGTGATCCTGTGATCTAGAGACTGCTCTTGTCCCTTTCTAATACTCAACTACTGAGAAAAACACTTTTGGAAGCCTCCTAAAATAGCCATTCCCAACATGCTTCAGATACTTGGAATTGTTGGTCACAGCTCAAAATATGAGAAACTCATGTTCTCCGTCCGCTTTAAGACTTAGATGGCCATTATGCTTTTTGTCACTCGAATAACCTTTTCACTATTATAGTATATCTATACTGCCAAATCTTTTCCTCTGAGACTTTAGTTAAGGAGAGGTGCCCTTACATTCTCACCCTCTCAACTTTATATGCCATCCACTTCCCTGCCTTATATCTGTATGAACTACTTCAAAAACCCAGCTTCTCTAATACAGTCTCATGGAGTATTGCTCATGCTCCTCTATCTCATGTATGTTAGAGAATACAGTGTATTCCAGTATGATTTTCAGTATGGATAGACTTACCCAAATACTAAATACTTCTATCCCTTTGACAATCATCCCATCTGCTTCCCTGATATTTATCATCGTCTCAGTAAATCTGTTTTAGCAGGGTTGGGGCAGCAGATGGTGTAATGGTTATGTTGCTGGACTCCACATAGTTGACCACAGTTTAAGTCCTGGACCTGACAGCTTAAACTCATGCCAGGAGTGTGTGCATATGTGCCCAAAATCCCAAGAGGAGAATGGAAGAGGAGGGATTTCAGTGTGGCCATCCCCCCAAGGGGTGATTTCTCACTTTCTGTCTCTCTGGCAAGCACAAACACCCTATAGCAAAAATTTCTAAAAAAAAAAAAAAATCTGTTTTATCTAATAAGGCCATTAACATCTGTTCTCACTTTTGAACTTTCCATCCCAGATCCTGCTATTATCATGGTAACATTAAAAACTTTAGACTCTCTATTATTGAATTTCCTTCTTTCCAGTGACCTTCAGGTCATCAGTAATTCAACTACTTAGTCCAATGGAGGAACAGTTCCTAAACTTCATCATTACTACAAAGAGCACTAGTACTTAAATCTTAAAGTTAAATCCTCCATTACCTAACTTAGGTACCCTGTATATCTAATACATCCGCAATAAATCCTATTACTTGTATGCTTACATCTCAGTGACCTCTCGATCTATTTGCTTCCTCAGTAGCTCTCAACAATATTTGATTCCCCCAACATATTTCCATATCCACTTTTCATTGTTTATTTTAACATTTTAATCACTTATTGTCAGTTTGATAATACAGGTTTTTTTTGTTATTATTTTACCATTGCACCTTCCTAAGAAGTCCAAGACCCCTCTAGTATTTTGCCTTTTCTGTACCTACAAACTGGCTAAAAATGGCTGACAATTATGTGCAGTAGCCAGCATTCAGTCCAGTGAAAGTAGAGCAGTGAAATATCTGTTAAGAAACCAGTGAGGGACCGGCATTGGTGTAATGGCTATGTCGTTTGACTCCCATGTAGTCGATTGTGGTTCGAATCCTGGACCCGGTGGCTTAAACTCACACTGGGTGCATGTGCGTGCATGCCCAAGATCCTGAGAGAAGATTGGAGGAGAAGGGATTGCGGCATGGCCATCCCCCCTGGAGGGTGGTTTCTCACTTTCTGTCTCGCTGTCTCTCTCTGTCTTTCTGGTGAGCACACGTGCCCTATAGCAAAAACCTATCCAAAAAAAAAAAAAAAGAAAAGAAAGAAAAAGAAAAAAAAAAAAAAAAACAGGCTAGCCAAGAAACATTTAGACTTTCTGCTAAAAATATTGATTTCTGAGCAGATTTCTCCTCATCCAAGATTTAATGATTAATACTTTCTACTCTACCAGGTCTCTCTCTATTAATATCAAAGTGGATCTTTACCATTTTAATGTAAATTTGTTCCTAATAATCATTTCCTCTAATTACGGGTTCTGACCAAAATAAAATCCTTGTCATCATAATACCAGTTATGTTTTTAGTAGTTCTATTTGTTTTGAGGGGCACTAGCAATATGGTGGAAAAATTTGTCCTTGTGATTTGCCACTTAAATTTGTAAGGATGAGTTTCAGTTCATTTTTATTTTTAACTTATTTGTTTCTTGAGAGAGAGAAAGGTACCTATGAGAGAGTCTTGCCACACCACAATCCTCCCCTCAGCCTGCCAGTTAACCAGGATTATGGGTGTACACAAGTACACCCAATACGTTTTGTTTGACCTGGAATCTGAACCTTGGGCGACCCATGTGACTCTAGCATCTTGCCCTACTGTCTGCACCACTGCAACCAGGCCAAGATTCAGTCTTTTTTTTTCTTTTTTTTCTAATAGAGAGAGATTTGTGCTATAGGGTGCATGCACTTACCAGAGATACAGAGATAGTGAAAGTGAGAAATCACCCCCTGGAGGAGATGGGCATGCCACAATCCTTTATCCTCCATTCTCCTCCTAGGATTTTGGGGATGCACACATGTGCGCCTCATGTGAATTTCAAGCCACCAGGTCTGGAACTTGAGCCATGTTCAGCCATGTGCCTTAGAGCCTTAACCACTACTATACCTGCTGGCCCAAGTCTTCCAGTGTATTTTTTAAAGCCCAAAGTTTTGAACTCTGCAAAGTGATACATAGACCATGATTCCTTTACTATCGACACACACATATACATTTTAAACATATATTCATTTTCTTTTAGATTACAATAGTCTTCATTACAATATTTGGTCCCCCCACCATCTTGTTCATAATAAATGAACAACTAGACTACTAAACAACTAAACTAGTGTAGTGATTTTATGCTTTTATCCTGAGTGATATAGTTGGTTAAGACACTCATGGAAACTTGGTTTAGCAGGAGGTAATCAAGTTAAAAAATATTAAATATTGAAACGTGTGCTTAATCAGAAGAAATATATGGCAATTGAACCTAAAGGTCCTGGGAACACAACGTGTTGAATTTAGTTGTTTAAATATTTGAGGTCAGCACTCACATCAGAGCTTTCCTCAGTGACCTCATGATGGAGTCTGCGTTTGGGAAATGGAATTCTCGGTCCAGAAAGTTTTACTATATTTAGTCATTATGTTAGAAGACGAGTAGGTTAATGGGTATTTACCCCTTTTGCCCTTTAAAGATTTCTGTTCGGAGAGAGCTTATAATCTCATTGGGAGTAAAATCTGTGTTTTGTGTTTAATGTTCCTCACTATGGTTAACTCCCTGATGTGCAGAGTAGCTCCAATATGCTGAGGGTTTAGTATGCCTTACAAAAAATAATCTCTGCAGTGCAACAACCCTGTGAGTAAGCATTATTATCCTCTTTTTCAGAAAAGAAATCTCAAAGAGCCAAAATGACTTATATAACCTATGTTGTAAGAGACATTCAGTCTCAGTTTGTTAACTTGAATTTATTATAGTTAACCTTGATTAACTGAGAAAAGCATGATGCTGTATGTATTTGTATCATGAATATATTAGCAAATGTACTTACAAAAACAAAAACACAGATACATTCTGTAGCATATGAATAAACATGACCCAATCTTTGCATCTACTACTCATACATCCTGTATGCCATATTCCTAAAGAACAATGTTTTCCTTTCCTGAATTTTCCACATATTTTTGTGCTTCCATGTTTTTGCAGATGCTGCTTCTTTGCTATGTAGTATCTTGCTCTCACCTTGTGTCTACATCTGCTTATTTAAGCAACAGCTTAAGCAGCACTTTTTTAGGAGGCAGGCTTCCCTGGCATCTTTTCATCTTCACTCAGAATATAGCCTTCTTGAAGGCTACTATGTCTTTCACTTATCTTTAATATTTACCCTCAAGGATGATGATCAGTACATATTATGTGTTTCATAAATGCCAGATGCTTCCTCCGTTTGTTCCATAGGAACCTGCATATAATTATGTTTAAAAGTTAATGATTGTTCTAAAAAGCCAACAAAATGACAGAAAAGAAACACACACACACACACACACACACGCATAATACCAAATGTTGGCACAGACATGGAAAATGAAGAGGACTTTTACTGATGGTTAGTGAGAGTGTAAATGTATACAACTCATCTAGGAAAACTCATGGACACTATATGTCAAATCCAAACATATGCTTACCCCCATGAGCCAGAAATTCCACTTCCATGTATCAACTCAACAGATATGTGGTCACTTGTTTATTAAATTATATACTGAGTTGTCAGAAAAGTAATGATGCATTTTTTGCCTAGAAAATCAGAGAAAATCCGTCATGACTTTTCCAACAACCCAATATATTGAAATGGTCATAGCAACATTATTCATATTGGCTAAAAACTGGAAACTATTCAAATGTCTACAAATAGTAGAAAGCATAAATATAGTCCAATATATGCACCCAGTGGTGTACCACAAAACAAATAGAATTAAGGATCTTCAACTACATGCAACAACTTTGGCTCAAATTCATAAAATTAAGGTTGAAGAAAAGAAGTCTGACACAAAGTACATAGTATATAACTGCACTTATGCAAAAACAAATGAATTTGTACTGCTAGAAGTCAGAAGAGTGATTACCTAAGAGTGATCTGGATGCTGACAACACAGGAGAGTGCAAGTAGTAGAATTCATTTAGTTACATTCTCATGTCCCATTTCCTTTCTTGCTTGCTTCTTTCTTTCTTTTCTTTTTCTTTTTTAGAGACAGATTTTTGCTATAGGGTGTATGTGCTTACCATAGAGACAGAGAGACAGAAAGCAAGAAATGACCCTCCCAGTGGGCGTGGCCATGCTGCAATCCCTTCTCCTCCATTCTCCTCTTGGGATTTTGGGCATGCGTGACACATACCTGGTGTGAGTTTTAAGTCACTGGATCTGGGACTTGAACCATAGTCAACTACGAAGGAGTCCAACAACGTAACCATTACACAGTTCTACTGGTACCACTTATTTCCCCTTTTCTGTCTATATATTGTACTCAATATTGTAGAAGCATCCCTTTCTTTTGTTCAACTTCTCTGACTTCTTAGATTTATTACATGCACCCTATCAAGAACTGGAGTGGGTTTAAGATTTTACCCTATATCAAGTTAACAAATTAGATTTTACAGTTTCATAGATTCTGGCAGAAAGCACAAGATTCCTACGTCAGAGTTAAAGGACTTCCTTACTGATGGCAGTAGGAGAAGCCAGAGTACCATGCTGTCTGTTGGGTCCCCAAGCACAGGTTCATACAACGGTGTGATGAAGAGGGCCAGATGAAGCCTGCACATACAGTGGGCTGCATTAACAGGAAAGGAATGCTGATGTTAGGAAACTCAAACCTTATTTTGAGCAGTAAGCATGTCAGCCCTTTGCTCTCGGAGAAGACACTATCTCTGTCTTCTTTTTTTTTCAGATATTATTATTATTATTTATTATTTCTTTTTTATCTCTGTCTTCTGAGGACGTTTGCTATACAAACGTCCTTGAAAAGATGGTCTAGAACTCTGGCAGTCAGAGCCTGTGCTTTCAAGTCATGCAGGAACATGAAAGACCAATGGGGACTCCTAGCATTCTTTTGCTTTTGCTTGTCTTTTAAATGCCAATTTTCTTCAGCCATCACCCTCCTTCCAGACACTTTAACTTATAATTTATTGGGCAATATCACCACTCTTTTAGACCAAAAATATTATATCAGTATTCAGTCTTCCCTACCCCATTATTGGCATTTGCATTACCTCACCTCAAACATTTAGTTGCTTTTTTAGAAGTTTCTGAGAAACCCTTGGTGTATTGTAAGAAATTAGCCCTACGAAATCTCATTTTCTTCTCTGACTTGGGCGGAGGTGTTCCACTCTTTTCTCCCCCTCTCACATCCCATCCCTATCACTTAAAATACAAATATGAACATGCACTAAGGGAGAAATGGTTGGCACATTTAGAAAGTCTGATTTTATATTACAAGTTCACAGCCTCTGGTTACAAACATACTGGACATTCTGAGCCTGAAATGTTGGCACATTCTGGTTGACTTGAACCAAGAGAAAGATATTTTAAGTTTATTATGTGACTCTTTAAGGTGAGCCCAATTTATTTTGGAGGGATGCCCGAGAAGGGCTCTCTAAAGAATTGATATTTAACTTGAGACATGGTTAAAGAAATCCTGAGGTGGGAAAGAGTTTTCCAGAATCTTGGTTTTCAGAAGACGTGAAGAGATAACAAGTCTATGTCTACTCTTCTCTAACAAGAGTAGAGAAATAGAGAATTTAAAACTACATGTAAAACTGTGAATTTTGTGATGGCTCCACAGCACAGTTGCTAAGGGAGCCAGATCCCACATGACTGATTGCAGTTTGAATCCTGGCCCTGGTGGCTTGATCAGTTTAAGAAATTCTTCATGAAAGAACATGGATTAAAAACAATAGATTCAGCTTAAAAAAAAAAACAGTTTTAAGGAGACAATTGATGTACTTCAAGAGAAAACATAATCACGACTATTTTACTTGAGTCCCCAAAATGCATGATGACTTTAGCAGAGTTATTTCTATACTACACTCTCTTCATCAAGTTTTCTCAGGACTAGCTGGAGGAGAAAGGCACTTAGAAAATTGTGGATAGCAGGTAAAACTGGTTTTCAGCACACCTCACCATATCAGTTACCTATTACTATGGTATGCTGTTTAACAAAATCTCAGTTACATACAACATTGTGCATTTATTTCTTTTTTTAAGAGATATTTTTTGCTATAGGGCACATGTGCTCACTGGAGAGATATAGACAAGGAGACAGAAAGCAAGAAATCACCCACTGAGGGGATGGGTCATGCTGCAATTCCTTCTCTTCCATTCTCCTCTTGGGGTTTTGGGCACACACACACGCTTGGCATGAGTTTTAAGCCATTGGGCCCAGGACTCAAACCATGGTTGATTATGTGGGAGTCCAGTGGCATAACCATTATGCCATCTGCTGGTCCCAAATTCTTTATGCATCAATGGGAAAACTCTGGGTTACTTAATCTAGGCCAGACTTGACTGCAGTAGCTCTACGCTATGTATCTCTCCTTCTCATTAAATTGACAGACTAGCTCAGAGATATTCTCATGGCAATGGCAGAAGCACAAGACTACAAGCAGAAAAACACAAAGCCCTCTATGACCAAGACTCAAGACTCAAACTAGGCATGCCATTGCTTTCACTGCATTAGCCAAATCAAATCACAAAGACAAACCCAAAATATCAAAAGCTAGGCAATGAGTTTACTCCGCCTCTTGAGTGAGGGACAGTAAGAGTAAGTAAATATTTCTGAGCAATAATATAATCTACCACACTCTTTTTTCTTATTTTTTTTTCTGTTGGACCTTTTTTGCTCAGAAGAAAAATAAATTAGTGAGGAATTGAATTACAATATGAGAGACTTGATGCACTATCTTTTGGAGAAATATCTGTATGTTGTAAAACAAACATAAGACAAGTGTAATCGCAGATAGTGTTATTACAGAGCTCTCTTGGGAGCTGTATTTCTGAAGAGGGCCTTTTTAGGTGACCACATATTGAACTGAAGACAGATGAGCCCTGAGCACCAAAAAAGGTTTCTTTTTTCCCCCCTCTATTTCACTATTGAATTATATTATTTAAATGAGCTTTCCTTTTCTCTGTTTCTCCTTCCGAAACACTCAAACTCTTCTGCAACCACAGGAGCAGATCAAATGATATGCTCACCATAATTGGCAAGCCACCAATTTACTAGGCCTTACTGGCCTACTGAATTGTTGGTATTTTTGTAAAAGAAAACCATAGCATCATAATTGTAAAATAATCAAAAACTCAGCCTACTGAAACTGCAACATTATCATTTTCATTTGTGTTCTTTATTAGCTATGAGGATTCAAATTTCCAAAGACCTCTGGGCTTTTAACACACACACCATACTCACAAACAGCTGCAAACTGCCATGGATGCTGTTCTACATTAAACAGGGTAACAGATAATGTCTTATTTTGTTTTTCATTTAGACAACTTATTTTCTAAGTCACATCTACAAAACTTTTCAAAGTACTGCCAAATGCACAAATTATTTACTTCAGAACCTTTCAGGATTCTGAATTTCCTATTATTTGCCTCCCCCACCTTTGCCACACACACTTTTTTTCATAATGCTTATGACCTCCTCACCACCATCTCACAGAAAGATACAAACACACACTCTCTTACTGTCAGATCTCATTGTAGGTTTCTTTTCTTTTTTTTTTTTTTTGGAGAGATTTTTGTTATAGGGTGCGTGCGCTCGCCAGACAGACAGAGACATAGAGACAGAAAGCGAGAAATCACCGCCCAGAGGGGATGGTCATGCCACAATCCCTTCTCCTCCATTCTCCTCTCGGGATCTTGGGCACGCACGCACACGCGCCCGGTGTGAGTTTTAAGCCACCGGGTCCGGGACGCGAACCGCGGTCGACTATATGGGAGTCCAGCGACATAGCCATTACGCCAACTGCTGGTTCCCAGATCTCACTGTATTTTTTATAACAATTCTCTGACATAACGTGGTTTTAAGGATGAGTACTACCAGAGTTGTGAAAGACTGAATAACTTATCCAGAGTTTATATACCTAGTAACTTGTAGAAGCACATTTAGATGAAGTCTTTCTAGGAGGGGGGAGATGGTAATAGTAATTGCTGTGTGGGTAATAGAACACCACCACAATGACAGTAATAATCATAGCTAAATTTTTTCAGGCACTGCTATTTCTCAGGCATAAAGCTTAAACTTCGAACAAACGTGCTTTTTCCCCCTCACAATAAGTATGTGATTTATGTTTTATTATTATCTCCTTTGGTTGATGAGGAGACAGACACAGAGCTCTTGGTTTATTCCTCAAGGATCACATTGCTAGCTTTGAACTCGGAATTTGACCCTTCAGCATCTATGTTCCAGAACTATATGTTATCCCAGGTCTATGTGTGGTGATGGATCAGAAATCTGGTGAGAGAATAGAACCTCATCTGTCTTAATATGTTATTGTATTACTCACAGAAATATCAGAGATCAGGTGAATTTATAAAGAAATAGAAGATTATTCAGTTCATGGTGTGGAGGTTCTGGGTCCAGGGCTCATCTTCTGGTGAGGCTACAACATGACAAAGGACAGGATCTTGAGCAGAGCATCTGTCCATTAATTACCTGTTCTGATTTCTTTTCCTTCTTATAAACTCATCAGAACTTAGTCACAGGGGGCCCTGCCTTCATGACCTAATTAAACCTAAAGGCCCCATGCTGGGACACCATGAAAGCATTAAATTTTCTATAACACCATTACAACCAAGTCCTAACACATTAATTTTTGAAGGACATTCAAACTACAGCACAATCTGTTGACCCCAAGATCATATAGTTGGTTCACACTGCCACTGGTTGGGAATACTTTATTTACTAATGTTTAATGGCAGAAGTTAAAACAGGAAGCTTAACTTAACTTAAGCTATGGAAAGTCAGCCCAAGGTATCAACAATCAAAACATCAGGAGGTAATGCCCCAGAAGAAAAATCTCACCTGAGTTTTCTCATCATTCTGCATTCTAGGCAGGGATGGGTCACAAGTATGGAAATCCCAGAGCCAGTGACTGTAACAGGCTAGAAGAGGACAAAAGAGAAGCAAGGTCCTAGCATCTGACATCTGACTTTTGCCCATTCATCCGTCAAGACACAGAGCACTATGTAAAACCTTGACATCCTGGACACAGCCATAGCAACTGCAAATTGTTTGGGAAACCAAACATGCATGCTTGCTTAGTTAATCTCACTGCCCAGTAACCAGAGACAAAAATCACATAAGATTTTTTTAAAAAAGGAAAACATAACACTGGAATCTGTATAGTGAGGAGAGAAAACAGAGTGCAGAATGTTTTAAGATCAAAATCCAGTCCTGCAATGGACTAATACAAATCTTTGGTCTAATCATTTATCATTCCAGAGCCTCAATTTCCTTATCTTTAAAATTGGACCAGACAGAGATGAAAGGTATTCAAATGTCATTCAGTTTTCTTTCCAGCATTAGAGTTCTATTTTCCATGTTTTGGAAAGGTTTCAGAATTTCTGAACACAACACACATATACACATTCATTTTTCATAATTAGTTCAAATTAGACATAAATATGAGCTACTATATCCTTTTAGGTAAACACCTTCATGCTGTATCACATTTGCAAATCATGCAACAATTTAGCTACTTTCAGAAGATTTTACTCTAGGATTTTTGACTCTGTGTATACACTAGAAATTTCTAAACTGATAGAGGAAATAAATTCTATTATTTTGAAAGATTCAAATTTGACTTTAAAACATATAATTTTGGAGCCAGCAGGTGGTATGGTGGTTAAGACACTAGACTCCCACATGACTGACTATACAGTTCAAGTCCCAGACCTGGCACCTAGTGGCTGGTTTGCTCTCCCTTTATCTGTGTGTGTGTGTGTGTGTGTGTGTGTGTATCTGGTGAGCACATGTGTCCTGTAGCAAATTAAAAAATAATAATGATGATAAATATAATTAAATGAATAATTTATTTAAACATTTTTAATGCATTCAATCACTGTATATCATTACAGCTTGTGAAATGAATTTTCCCAGCATGAATACACTATGTATTAGTCCAATTAAGGACAGCATCATACACGTTATCATCAACAGATAATTTTCCATTTTCGTGTCTCATAAATGCTATATTTTTAAAAAAGAAAGAAAAATTTAATAAATTAAAAAATATAATTGTATGTTAATGAAAAGAAATCTCTTCTCTTTTTTTCTTATTTGTATTATTTATTTTTAAGCATGAGCAGTCAGTTAGATTTTCAGACTACATTTTCCCCCCTGTTACCTAGGATTTTCCTGTTTTCTAAGATGAGCACACACTATAATCAGTTTTCCTCAAGCTTGAAATTATCAGTGCTACAACTTGAGTTCAGATGGTACCTTATTTCCAAATCCTTGCTTCAGTTATTTGTTGTGAAAAATTACTTTTGGGGACTGAAATTTCTTACTTGCTCTTTGCTCAAAAGTGAATTATTTTAAGGAATTTAACTAAAATATATCCAGGTAAGGGTTACATGTCTACTAACTGTTATTATGAATACACTGAGCAATCTTTACTCCATTTCTTTTGTGCAGAAGTTTCAATTTATTAAGCACTTATTATTTGCACTGATTTTTTAAAAGTTTCTTTTTGTCCTTTAATTTTCTATGAATTTTTACTTCCTAGTGTGTAACTTTTTGAAACAAGTCCAACACGAGATTTGTTGACTGTGTAAGGAGCAGATAATGCTCTTCCCTGGTGCTGTGCAACATTTGAGATAAAGTTCAGAAAAATGGTTCCATAGAAACCATGCATCACCAAATCTAATGGATGTTTTTCAATTAAAAAAATGAGAGATGAATATTGTCAAACTTCAATTTAGATTTTCTGTATTATATATACTGATACTATATGAGCACAATATTCTTTATAGCAATTAGACATGAACGTGAACTTGCACAATGTTTTAAAACACTTTCTAATCCTTTGGGAGCCATAACAGAGACTGAATTTAGAAACATAAATTCTCCTTATTGTTATAACTTGCAAGTCTCCTACGCAGAGTCATTTTTACACCTTTTTTTTTTAAAAAAAAAGTAATGCCATTTTTTTTCCTTCTATGGTTCTAAGAGAAAACTAAAATTCCAAGAAAATATACATGCTTTCTTGGAGATAAGATCAAGAAAAAAATGAACTGTTAAAGACATAATCAAATAAATTATTTTTGTTTTTTAATATCGATACTGTAAACTAAGAATATGCTTGCCTGTTTATAACCATAAAACCTAGGTTATCTAATGAATCTTTTTAAAAAGTAAAACTGAGAATTATAGAAATGTGGAGTAACAGAGCTGGGAGAAATAGCCAACTTCATTCTTTTAAATTTTATTTTCTTTTTTAAAAGAATTACTCATTTTATTTATTTGTGTATTTACGTATTATTTATTTTCGAGAGAGATTTTGCTATAGAGCATGTGTGCTCACCCGAGATTGAGAGAGAGGGGGAGAGAAAGACAGAAAGCAAGAAATCACTCCCCAGGGGGGATGGTCACACCACAATCCCTTCTCCTCCATTCTCCTATCAGGATTTTGGGCATGCATGCATTTGCGCCCAGCATGAGTTTCAAGACACTGGGTCTGAGACGCAAACCTCAGTCAACTATGTGGGAGTTCAGTGCCCTAACCACTACGTCACCTGTTGGCCCCTATTTATTTATTTATAATTATTATTATTATTATTATTATTAATTTTTCTATAGGGTACACATGCCCACTAGAGAGAGAGGGAGAAAGTGAGAAAATAAGCTGCCAGGTCTAGAACTCGAATCGTATGGGAATCCAGCACCTAAACCACCATGCCACCTACAAGCCTCAATTTTTTTATTTTATTAATGAGGAAATTGAGGCTGGCTGACTAAATAAATTGTTCCAGGGTCCACTAATACTTCTATATTGACATTGAAGTCATAAACATGCTTACTCAAGTGAAGCTATCATATCTGTCTTCCATGAAAGGATATGCACATTTCATAATGTACTAAACTTATTCAAACTTAGACACATAGTAATGTACTTGCTTGTGTTTGAAAGAATCAATTTGTTCTTATTTTAAATAATTTCACTCTGCAATTTCTTTCTCTTTTAGAGCCCAACATAAAATTCATTCATCCAAAATTTATTAAGCATGTTTAAATTACTGATTTCCATTTTTGTTTTGGAAAATAATTTGTGTTCATTTCCCATTTTACTTTCTGAAAATTTTTAATTTCCTTTGCTAGACTTAAGTTACTCGCTATAATACAAAATGCATAGGTCTATTGTCATTAATAGGTAAGCCAATACTATATTTAATTAAGAAAATATAACTTAATTAATTTGTTCATTGTATACAAAGTAAACCTTTCGTGTTCCTGCTTTAATTGCCTCAGTAATTTAGACTTATTTTATTAACTAAATATTTATTACATAAAAAACTAGATAATTACACTGTGACTAATCTGAAGGCATAATAATTATCATGTCTCTAAAGATGGACAATTCACCAATCATTTACAAATACAGCAAAAATCCTTTTCAAGTACAGTCTACATATGGATTGCAATGGGTTATTACCATTGCATTCTGTGTTTAGATATTTACAAATTTAAACTTATATTGGTATCTGTTCTCTGCATCTCTACTAGTTAATTTATTAATAAATATATATACAGATGTTTTATATAATTTAGCACTTATGTTTAAATATCAACTTGTGTGGCATGTGCTACTGATTTCTGCTGTTCAAGATAACAAAGAAGAGTTGCATAATGAGAATGCGAGGAGTCAGGGAAACTCAAGAAATACTTTTGGAGCTGTCAGATACAGCAGCAATAAGATGATAGATGCTATTATAGACAGTTGCAAAAGAAACAAATGAGCCCAGAATTGGACAGGGGCAAGGGTGGGGTGAGCTTTACAGAAGTAGTGATTCCTAAGCTGATTGTAGAGGATGTGTAAGAATAAATCAATCAGAAACAGAAAAAGAGAAAGGATGTTCAACACAGAAAGAGAAACATGAATTTAGATAAGAAAGTCCATAATAGCAAGAAATAATCTAGGGATGGAAAGTGATCAAGTAGTGTCTGAGTGTCTGTTTGGAGATGGGAAATAGTTGTTGCTGAGACTGGAGAGAGAAGAGGAGATATAATGGAGGTCTTTGTACATCTGTCTGAAAAGTTTCATATTTTAGCTTTAACTTTAATTTGGAAAAGTAGGAACTGTCATAAATGAAGAGGCTGGAGAAACGAGTCTTGTAAAGAATAACACATGGATATAAAAGTTAGAGGAAATACTAACTTAAAACTAGATCTGTCTAGAAATTGCCAACTTATCTTTTCCTACATTCTTTCCAATAAAATTTAAAAAACTTCACTATACCCAAAATTAAATTAATTTAAACTAATTGGTAGAACCTTAAAAAGAATCTCAGTAGTTACAAAGGGTAACAAATTATGACTGAGAACTATAATTTGTAAGTAGCCTGAGCCTAAATCCTTCAATAGGCAACATCAATACTAGGAGATATTAAGTAATTATTTGAAAGTAAAGCGCTATCATGAAAGGTTAATGTGTAGTATATTACTAGAAAAATAATTAAAATTTAAAAATAGTTAAGTAATATGAATATATTTCCATCTTTGTAAACGCATCAGCAAAAGGGAACAACTACATATTTATGCATGTATAAGAGTATATCTAGAGAAACACAAAAAAAGGTGCAAAGGGATATTTTTTTCCTGAAACTTTTTTTTAAATTAATTAATGTACATTCATCCCCTATCATTGTCACAGCATAAAAAAGTGGTTTCCCATCCAGAATATACTGCATAGTGGCTTCATCATGTGTGTTGTCATCAATAATTTTCCATTTCTAGTTTCACATATATATGTGTGTGTATATGTGTGTGTATGTGTATGTGTATATATACACACACACACACACTCACACACACACACACATGTATGTATATATATATATATATATATATATATATATATATATATATATATATATTTATCCCTATGTCTGACCCTCTTTCCTTTCCCATCCTCTTCTCTGGTGTCTACAGTTGTAATCCATCCCCCCCCCCCCCCCACTTTTTGTTGATCACACAATTTCTTAAATAATCTAAGTACTTTCAATAGCAAATTCAGCTGGTAATTTCAAGAAAAGCAGTTTTGAATAGGTAGGGAAATTAACTTAAAACTTAAAGCCTGGAAATAGGTTAGTATTCTGTTCAAAGGGATATTAAACAAACTGATAATGTTGGTAATCTATGGTATAGAATATATCCACATTTATGTGTAAACTTTGTCTTACTTCAGTTGTTAAAACAAGCATGCATGCTTTATTATACATAAAATATGCAAATTGGAAAAGCATAAAAATGTAATTTCAGATAATTCAGAAAATAATGAGAATATTACTTATTAAACATGAGAAATGTGATCAAAGCACTCCTCATTGAAAAAAAGATCCATAGGTTTGAATATGTTCCTCATAGGAAAATTAATTTAGGGCCAGCAGTTGGTGTGGAGGTTAGGGTGGCTGAATCCCATATAGACCACCTCACAGGTCTAGTACCAGATCCAAGGGATTGAAAATCATGCCAGGCACATGTGCATACATGACCAGAATACCGAGAGGAGAAGGGAGAAGAAGTGATTGTGGCATGGTCACTCCCTCCAAAGGGTGATTTCTCATTTTCTCTCTTTCTTTCTCTGTCTCTCTCTGGTGAGCACATGTGCCCTATAGCAAAGTAAAAACAAAAAACAGAAAAGCAAAACAAAAGAACAAATTTAAAACAATTAATGTTTAATTTCAGAAATAAGAATTGACTGAAAGAAATCAGCTAAATTTCATAACATCTAAAGCATAAAGTCATAAATTATAACATGGGCAACCAATTACAATATAATAAATGGAATATTTGCTTTTTAAAGTATTTTATACATAAAATCTTGACACAGAATTTTTTTCAGCTTTTAAGATGAGACATATAATTATATTTTTTATTTAAACTTTTTAAAAAATTTTATTTCAAGTTCTTTTATACATTCAATCACGTTATTTAGCTTGCAAGGTGAATATTCCATCATGTGTATATTTCTTATCAGTCCAATTGATAATACTATAAAGTTATCTGCTTTGCCTCTCTATTTTTCTCCTTGAGGTCCTTCTTCAGACCCTAATCCTTCACCCGCCTTCTTCCCACACTATATCTGGTATTCACACTCATTTACTATCTTTCTATATCCTTTAGTCATTCAGGTTTCAGTCATAGAGTGTGGACTCTAGGTATATATTAAGTGGGGACATACAATGTCTCTCCTTCATAGCCTGGCTTGCTTCACTCAGCAGTTAATCTTCAATATTTATCCACTTTCTGTCAAAAGCCAGGTCTTGTTGTTTTTTATGGCTGAGTAGTATTCCATAGAGAATATATACCACAGTTTTTTATTAATTTAAATTTATTTATTTACATTCATTCACTGTATATCATTACAGCATACAAAATGAGATTTTACATCCAGAATACACTGTATATTGGCTCAATCAAGCACACCAATATATGTGTTATCGTCAATAAATAATTTTCCATTTCTTGTTTTCTGTTTATTTTGCTTTTTTGACACAGACATTTGACACAAAATTATTAACATAAAACACTGATAAATATAGTTGAAGCAAAAAAGAAAAAAAAAACTACAGAGCTATTTTAAAGTATAGGTACACAATACATATAATCCATCAATCTGAAAAGTATAAATGTTTATGGAAAATACATATTGTCTACATCTACATAAGTAGACAAAACAAGAACAAGGTAACTAGCAGGAAGGAAATTGAAAAATGTATCAAAGTTATAAAAAAGATGATGTGTGGGGACCAGATGGTGGCCCAGTGGTAGGACATAATGCTCTGCAAAGCTGACTCACACAAAAAAGTTCCCAGTTCACATCCAGAGGCATCCTTGAGTCCACTGGGTGCACTTACGTCCATGATCCAGGGCTGGCTAAGGCTGGGGGTGGATTGTGTAGTAAGGGACTTTTGGGGGGTACTGTTTCTTTCTCTCTCTCTCTCTCACTCACTCATGGAATAAATAAACTTTAAAAAGGCGCTTTATTGTTTTTCTATTATGATCATTTCCATGCTAGATAAACTATTTTGTCTTATACAGAATAATGGAAAATCAAGCAATTTGCTTTTAAATGGAGCACAGCTAAGCTATTAATAATTTGCAAAAGTAATGAACAAACATAAATATATTCACAAACACACATCTACCTACATATAACCATATTTCCACATCAGTTCAATCTCAGGTAAATTCAAATGACAATAATTGATTTTGTAAAAAAAAATTATTATTAAGTAACCTATCTTCTGAGAAAAAAATAAAATTATTCCAGGAATGAAAGAACTGCTTCTATTAAGAATTCTATAGCCATAATATGAATATGATATAAAGACACTTCTAGATCATCAAAGGTAAAATCTCGAGCTAGCAGCAATTGACATTTTAAAGTGGGGAGAAAGCAGTAAGAAAACGTTCAAAAGTGATCCTGAGATCATTTCAGTTTGCTAGACAGTGAGTTGGCTGAGGCTGAGGCCTCTCTTCCCACAATGGAGAGGAGCTGTGCTATCACTCATCTTCTCCAAGGATGGATAACTTTGTACTGTTGAGAGCAGGGGCTACACTCTTGTCATGAGCTTCAGTGTCTCCAAAGGCAGGGCAGCTAACTTTTCCAGAGTCTTGATACCTTCGTCCCACAAAATTCTCTTCCCACATTGTTGCATTTGCTCTCACACTTGCCTCCTAAGAAGGAAAAGCAAAAAAACACAGTGTACCTGCTCTTGCAAGGTTCTTAGAGGATGTTCATGCCTTCTCTTATTACCATTGGCTTATAAGTTTCCCTAACAAAGCCTATTTTTCCTGTGATACTGTACATTTTACTCTGATCAATCACACTGGATAGGGCAAATATTTAGAGTACTGGCCATTAAAATCTGAAACAAGAAAGCAAACAATGTAACATGTTCTTTCTAATGAAAAGATACAGAAATGTTTGTGTGTTGGAGGAGTAGTAGATATAAAAAATAATTATACATACATATATATAAATAAATGTTAGAGAAGATGGGGTTTCTTAAAATGCCTATGAAGGAAACATAGGGAGGGAAACTGAGGGGGAACTGGAAGAGTCATCACATTGTGATGCGGGTCTAATCTCAGTGGAAAAGAGAAAAGACGAATTTGGGAAGGAAATCTATTAAATAGTTGTACAACTCTAAGGCAGTTTCAACAAGGCTGCTGAGGAGTCCTTTAGCCAAAATGGACTGTCAAAGGAACCCTGTTTCCCTGAAAAGTTTTGTCTTAGTATCCCTACCACATTCAGTGACTGACTGGAAGAAGCTCATGGGAAGCTTGGTCTCTTTGTCAATGCCATGATAGATTTCAAAGGGCAGTAGTTGGGGGCCTCTGTCAATTATGCTCCCTGTAGCCAGAGATCTGAAAGGTTCATTCTCAAGGCTGCCATGGTGTAATTTTTAAGTAAGAGAAAAACCACAAGAATTTACAGATATCATCACTATCTGTTTGGAAATCCCAAGAGTATCAACAACAAAATATTTATCATTTAAAAGACAGTTTAAGATTCATCTGCGTGACTGGTGATATTTTGGAATTAAGATAAAATTGCTTTGCATGTAAGTAAGAACACTCTATGTATTATGAGGTTTACTGTGGCAGGGACTTTATTTTTCACAATTGCATATATCCAGGAATAGTAAGAATAAACTGATTACTACATACATGGAGTCTTCAAAAGTTCATGGAAAATGCATATTATTAAAAAGCTGTGCATGGATTTCAATTTTTCAGATAAACTCCTGTTTTTAGTCCCTTGTTTGTAAAAACCATTCAGAAGTCCTTTTGTATAAGCTTTCGAACTCTCATAACAGTCTTTGCAGCTTTCACACACTATGCTAATAAGTAGAAAAACAGGAAAAAAAACATAGCTTTAATAGATCATATCACAGCAGTTTTATAATAACAGAATAATAAATATATATCTAAAAATAAATGTAGATGAATGTTTTGCATATATACAGTGAAATAGTGTTCAGTTAATAAATTACTCTTTTCAGAGAATTTGTGCTGAAATGGTAAGACTTACACAATAAGTGAAATATAGCAGTATATACATGTTTCTGAAGCATGGTTCTAATCACACACACACACATACACACACAGATATGGAAAAGTAAATGCAAAGAAACAAACATACACACTCATGCCTACGTTTCAAGGGTTGAACTAGATGGTGAAATCCTTATTTGATTATCACAAATGCATATGCAATAAGCATGCATGCTTTGAAAAAGCATATTGTATGCCATGAAGATGTATGATTAAATGTAGATAAGAAAATATAAAATAAAATATAGGGCCAGCAGATGACATAGTGGTGAAGGCACTGGACTCCCACATGGCCAACCCCAGTTTGAGTCCTGGACCTGGCAGTCTGCTTTCTCACTTTCCCTTTCTCTCTCTCTCTCTGTCTTCCTCTGGTCAAATTAAAATAAATAAATACAAACATACAAATAAAATTTTAAAATAAATAATTATTTTAAAAAATAAAATATAATAAAAAGAAAATTATTGGGTTGGCAGGTGGTGTTGCAGTTAAGGCACTGGACTCCCACATGGCCAGCCATGATTCAGGTCCCGGACCTGGTGGCTTGCTTTCTCATGTTCCATTTCTCCCTCTCTATATATAGATATTTGGTCAACTTAATAAGAATAATAGTAACAAAATTAAATAAATACATACATTTTAGTCAAAGAGAGAAAATTGATATATCCTTTACTTTTAAGCTCTTTTCAAGTTTTCTGTTGTAGATGAAGTGTAAAGTTAGAAACTAATTTTTAAAAAATATTTAAAAATATGCAGAGTATTGTAGAAATGTGGTTATAATTGACACCGTTTGTCAAATATTTCTGTTTCATCTCTTCTAAGCATACTGTAGAAATATACTTCCTTGTGGCCTCATGGTTAGGTGAGTTCATGTCACTAGACTGAAACAGTAAATTGAGAGCAGTAGCTGATATGTCATTTCTGGGCTGGGGCATTGAATTGCTGGTATAAGATACTCCAGAGTTTTCTTTCCTTTCTTCTCTAATAACCACAGATGCTGAAAGTGGTGGCTATTTCAGAGAAGCTACTCTGAGCAAAGCCCCTCTGCCAGCTTGTGATGGACATGTAGCATGAGTGAAAAATGAATTTGTGTTTGTAAGTGGGGACCTATTCAAGCTATAGTTTCTGTCACATAATCCAGTCCATTATGACTGAGGCAAATTTGATTTAAAAGGGCTATTGCCATAACAAAAACTTGAAATATGAGGCGTTACTGAAATATGATTCAGGACGAGGTGTTGTACAGGAAGAAAGCTGTCACAACAAAGTGTTCGTAATTGAGAGAGAAAAAGAGAGAGAGTGATCTCAGAAAGAACTGTGAAAAATCCATCTGTGGTATTCTTGCCAAAAGTGAATAATCTCAATCTAAGCATGAGTAGCCATCAGGCAACCCCAAGTTGAGATACATTCTACCAAATGTCTGACCAGTATTTCTGGTTCTTCTCCCATTGGTGCATGTGGTAGGCCTATTCTTTCTGGTCTTTACGGTTGGATGGGACTACATGATTAGATTTAGCTGTTCAGTTGTGAGTGTAAGTAGTGTGTCACTACTGAGCTGGCTCAATTAATTGGTAATGTGCGACCATCCCAATAATCCCTGTCCTTGATTTACTCACATCCAGCAGTATTCCAGGTGGTGGCTGCTATGTCAGTTTGGTTCCATGAGTAACTACCATGAACAGAGAACACTTCCTCTATTTCCTCCTAGTGACCCGTGCTAGATGTGTAGTACAAGCAAGTTAAGAACCTTATCATCGGGACCAGCAGTTAGCGTAATGGCTATGTCACTGGACTCCCGTGTAGTCGACCGCAGTTCGTGTCCTGGACCTGGTGGCTTAAACTCACGCCAGGCGTGTGTGCATGCATGCCCAAGATCCCGAGAGGAGAATGGAGGAGAAGGGATTGCGGCATGGCCATCCCCCCTGGGGGATGATTTCTCGCTTTCTATCTTTCTGTCTCTCTCTGTCTGGTGAGCGCACGCGCCCTATAGCAAAAACCTCTCCAAAAAAAAAAAAAAGAAAAAGAAAAATAATGATAATAATAATAAACCTTATCATCATCATTGTTATCTTTGGAGAAATAGGGGATTTTATTACTGCAGAAAACCTGATCTATCTGACTAAGGTGAACTATGTCTTAAATTTCCATAACATGTTCCTATTATTTAAATCTTTACTACTTAGTTTAGAATATTCAGTTATGCTTTTTACTTAGAGGGAAACAAAACACTCAAAATATGAAGGATTCTTACGTTTCTGAATATCCATTTACAAGACAGTCATGTTTATTGTTATAACAGCAAAGTACATATTCAGCACAGGTACTTATTAAATATTTGAGGTCAATTTATGTATTAAAGTCACATATCTATCAAAAAACATATAGAATCATGACACAAAAAATTTCCTGGCTGTCCCTTGAAGAATGAATAACAGTGGATAAGACAAGCAAAGTATTCATTTGGAGGTTAATATCAATGTAAAATCTAATAGTGAACTATTTTATGTAAAGAGGCACAGGAAACAATGCCAAAGACTCAGGCATAAGATATCCCCTGAAATTTTTATAAGAAACAGCAAGTTTATGTTATTTTCATAAGGAGTCTAACTAAGGGAAGGTAGGTTCAACAATATGTTTTAAATGTTCAATTAAGTTGTGAAAACAAAATTCAGATGAAAATGTGTATATCGGGACCAGCAGTTAGCGTAATGGCTATGTCGCTGGACTCCCATGTAGTCGACCGTGGTTCGAGCTCAGACCTGGTGGCTTAAACTCACACCGGGCATATGTGCGTGCGTGCCCAAGATCCCGAGAGGAGAATGGAGGAGAAGGGATTGCGGTGTGGCCAGCCCCCCTGGGGGTGATTTCTTGCTTTCTGTCTCTCTGTCTCTCTCTGTCTTTCTGGTAAGCGCACACGCCCTATAGCAAAAACCTCTCCAAAAAAAAGAAAAGAAAAATAAAAAAAATAAAAAAAATGTGTATATATGTGTTTGTTCACAACTAGGCTTGCTTTTCTGTTCACAGAACTCCACATTAAACTGCTTATAGGAACATGTAAAGATATCATACATCATTTTAACTATATTATATCCTGTCATAATAAGTAGATTACTTTTTACTTTTGTGAGTTAGTATGCAGTACTGGTAGAATTGAGAAAAGTAGGTCGTTGACCATGTCCAGATGGGCAAAGAAATTTAACTTGCAGAAAAGTAGGCCAATTGCACCACAATTAAGACATCTGCTTGCTTAATTACTGCTGAATTAAAAAAATAACCTTCACATTTTCTTCTAGGCCTACTTTTGTTGCAGTTTCACCATGACGCAGGCTGTCAACCCAGGGGGTTGAAATTTTAACATGTACTTCTTGATAATTGTCATATTTGTCCATTTTACATGTTTAATAAGTGAGAATCTCATGTTAGAATTAAATCATCATAATATTATTGTCTCTGCTGAAAACTGTATTTCAATGTAAGATGCAATGTGTAATAGATTCAATTTAATTCAGCCAGTTGTGCTTTAAGAACAATTTGCTTCTCTCAGCTTGTCTTTTCCATTTTGTTTTTCCTTCCCATGTTTCTGAGAGAAGTTATTTGGTCAGCAGGAAACATTCTGAAACATCAAATATTTAAAACTATGGAGCCACAAATTTCAAATGGTATCCACATTAGACCTTTGCTAAGAATAGAGAATTCATAAGATGGATTTTCGTGGCTTGTGAACAGATTCGTTGACAACAACAAAATTGTAAGCAACTCAGTAAACTTTGAAATTTGTGAAGTGTGCATAAAAAATATTACCACATTATGCATGCCATCTCTCTCTCTCTCTTTTTTTTAAGAGGATTTTGCCTTAGGCTGTGTGTGCTCACTGGAGAGAGAGAGCCAGAGACAGTAAGAGGGAAAGTGAGAAATCACCTCCCGGGGAAGAGAGTGGTCACATCACCATTCCTTCTCCTCCACTCTCCTCCTGGGATCTTGAGCATTCATGTACACACATACACACCAGGTATGAGTTTCAAGTCATGGGGTCCACAACTCAGATCCCAGTCAGCCATGTGGGAGTCCAGCAACATAACTCCTACGCCACCTGCAAGCCCCCCCTTCTTTTTTAATCATCAAATTTCTTCTGAAAAATTCTATGAAGATATTGCTTTAAAATAGTGAGAAAGAAAAACAGCAAAAGAAAAATGGTTGTTCTTCTTATTCTATTCCTTAATTAAAAAAAGAGAAATAAATAAGACATGAAGGAATTTACAACATATTCAGTAGCAGAGCAACTTAATTAGGTTGCATTTTAAATGTTAATAAATGCTCCTGTTAGTATGTATAGTATTGCCTTGACATTTTATTTACATCTTTTTAGAAACACAGTTCTCTAGCTTTGTTTTTTTCTATATAGTAGATGCTTACTGCAGTAAACACCTGCTGGAATTTTTATTTAAAGATTGAGTAAACACATGAACTTTCTCTTTTATCAATATTTGCCCTAACTAATTAAGCTGCATCTTGGAATGTTCTGTTAATAAAATTTATTTCCCTGGGAAAACATATCTTAAACAAATGCTTAGACTATATCAGAGATTAAATACAAGTGTTTTCTAACTCCACAAGAAGAATCTTTAAAAATAAGTAATGCATCTTCCCTTGCTATGTATAATAGTTCCACATACAAATGGTGTATCTAGTGTTTTTAGTATTTTACATGTGCAGTTCAGTTCCTCACAGAAATTTCTCTCAACACACAACTACATTTTTATTCTTTTTGTAATTATCAGAGGGTGCATGCACTCACCAAAGAGAGAGGAGAGAGGGAGAAAGCATCCTCCCAATATAGCAGTCACAATGCAATTCCTTCTTCCTTCATTTATTCATCCTGTTTAGATTTTGGGTATATGTGCACAAATACCCAATATCTTGTTCAAGCCACTAGGGACAGGATTCCAACCAAAATAGGTTCTGGCATCCAAGTCCCATTGCACAGCACTTAACCATTGCCCTAAGAGACTAACCCACTCAATATTTGTATTAAGTGTATTTCAGGAGTTGCTTGCTATGGTGGTGGTGATGAATTTGTCCATTTTGAGAAATTTAAAGGGTCAAAAACATCTCTGGTAATAAAGAGTAAGATTCTGCTTTTTCCTTTTTCTAGAAAGAGGTAGAATTGTAACCCAGTACCTATGGAACTTTGTGATACTTGTGAAGGTCCTTGATCTTTATGGATGAGAAAAGATAACACTGAGGAGACAATAGAAAGAAAAAAAGAGGGAGGCCTAGCAGAGATGGAGACAGTATGCACTAAAAGATGATAACAAAGAAAAGGGAGGTTAACACTGGATTGGATACCATATAGATGTATTCTATAATACATCTTCTGTCATAATAGTTATTTTTCTGTTCTACCTTTGTAGACTTTTTAAGCATAAACAAAGAACTACAAGGAGCACCATAGAATGTTAGGCCTGGAAAGGGCTTAAAATTAAAAAAAAAAAAAAGTGTAAGGTTTCTACCATAGGGTACATGTGCTCCTCAGAGAGATAGTGAGAAGAGAAGTGAGAAATCACCCTCCAGGTGGAATGGCCACACCACAATGTGTTCTCTTCTTGGGATTTTTGGGCAGACACACATGCACCTGGAACAATTCTCAAACTACTGGGTTGGGTACCTGAACCATGGCCCGCCATGTGGGAGTCTAGTGTCTTAATCACCACACCCCCTGTGGGTCCCTTAAAATTTAATTTTTTTTTTGAGGTTTTTCGCTATAGGGCGCGTGCGCTCGCCAGACAGAGAGAGAGAGACATAGAGACAGAAAGCGAGAAATCACCCCCCAGGGGGGATGGTCACACCGCAATCCCTTCTCCTCCATTCTCCTCTCGGGATCTTGGGCACGCACGCACACGCGCCCGGCGTGAGTTGTAAGCCACCGGGTCCGAGACGCGAACCGCGGTCAACTACGTGGAAGTCCAGCGACATAGCCATTACGCTAACTGCTGGTTCCCTAAAATTTAATTTTAAGAGGACTCCACTAATTGATATATGAAATCTGGATCCTGATACCAAGAAAAATTACATTTTTTGCAGATTAGAAAGAATTCATGCTTATGGAAGACTAAGGAGAAAGGGGCCATTGATGATTTTTTTCTATGAAGATTTCCTATTATTATAGCTCTATTCTCTTTCACATAGCATATATGGAAAGAATAAATGCTTATTTATGTATTCTTTCTTTAGATGAAATATAATACTTAGTAGTGGGGGGGGAAGAATACACAGAAGACAATATACCACTTTCTCTTTTTTCTACAATTGTTTCCTCTTGTCCTTTGTTCATAAGTGATTAATGGTAACACAATCAGATCTGCCTGTTTCATATAATATAATTGATATTCTCTATAACATTTTTGTTTTCATTGATGAAGATTTAGTTTATGTTTTGGGAAATAGTATTTTTAACCAAATGCTAAACATTTTGTCCTCTATAAAGTAATTTTATCTTAACAGTTGAGCTGAAACTGTAAGTATGTATGCATATTTTGAAGAGTTTACTTTAACTGACCATATATCATCTATATACTGAGATGTAAATTTATTCACAGTAAGGGCCAACTCCTTTTGCTTTTAAAGAATTAAATATGAGACCAGCCGGTGGTATGGAGGTTAAAGGCGCTGGATTCTCACATGGCCATCCACAGTTCGAGTCCTGGACCTGGTGACTTGCTTTCTCACTTTCTCTGTCTCACTCTGTCCCTCTCTGGTCAAACTGAAATAAATAAATGAATAAATAAAGTTAAGTAAAATAATTCTTAATAAAAGAGAATTAACTACTGCACCTCGGAAGATCATAAAAGGACGAGTATATAAAAAGCATATTGTCATCTCTAGGAAATGTATATATAAGAGGGTCTTCAAACTGTCTACAGAAAATATTATTATGAAAAAACTAGGCACAGACTTCAAAAACTTTTTGCACCAAAATAAATATGTACTCTAATTCCATTTCCCAAAACTTTATGAAGGCCCCTTTATTAATTTTCACTAAATTTCCATTATTCACTATATTCATAACTAGTTTCTCTTACTTTTTGGTTCTCACAGTGATAAATTACTTTGATGTCCACACTAGCAGAGAATAAGACTATGTTTTCTGTGTTTATTTTAGAGATTGCAATGTATCTCTATCTCTATTATTAACTTTTTCTCTTAAATTTGTCATTTTAAAATTAAGTCATCACTCAAACCAAAAAAAAGACACAGAAAAAGTATTTTCATCAACTGCTATACATAATCAAACTAAAATTCTTGCTATTAAATTATTTTACATTTACCCTTAGGCAAAATGTAAATCTACTCCAACCATGATAATTGCTAGAAATGTTATTAAACAGTAAACAGCTAGAATTAAATCTAAGCTTAACAAATGCAGTATTATTCAACCCTATATTTAAACAGAAATCTTCTGTGTTCACATTGTGTTTGTCTAACACACATATGGTGTTTCATTTCTAGCTAGTGGCAAGAGGAGAAAAAGAGTAAGAGAAGGGAGAGTGGACTATGGCAGTCTACTAGGATACAACTTATTTTAAAAAATAGCATTAAAATGCTTTGAAAGCAAATAATTATCTTCAGATTTATTAAAAGCAACTCAGTGTTTTATGACATCATTATAAAAAGAAATTACTCCTATGCTTATGATATTTTCAATGAGTGAAAAATTGCATATGTATGTGTCTTTGTGTCTCTTACAATCTAAAAATTCAGAACAAAATCTGTAAAGTTTCTTCAGAAATGCTGTCAATAGAAGTTTCATTTTTCATTGGTTTATCTTTTCAGGAAAAAATTGCAAACAACGTATTAAGGTATGGCTATATTTTATAATCATTCTCCCCCCACCCATAGCTCACCGAAGTGGGAGGTGGGAGTAAGAAATCACTCCCTACTTCCCAGGGGGAGTATCTTCTCCCTAAAAAGTAGTCTCTGGATATTGATTGTTAAAATCCTTTTCTGTGACCTGTGGTGGAATCTTCTCTCTATCGTGCCCCACCTCTCCACTTTTTAAAAAATTTTGCTACAGAGCACATGTACTCAGAGAGAGAGAGAGAGAGAGAGAAAACACACTGCAATCCTTTCACCTCAGTTCCCCTCTTGGAATTCTGGGCACGTATGCAGACATGCCCAACATGTTTCTCAAGTCACTGGGCCCAGGACTTGCTGTTGGCAAGCTGTTGATCCAGCTACCTTGGCTTCCAGGCCACTTGCTGACCCCTAACCATACCTTTTTTTCTTTCTTTCTTAAATTCTTTTTAATTTTCAGATTAATTTAACATTTTACATAAAGTCCCCATCATGATGTATATAGTAGTTTTTTTCAACAGAGAACTTTGGATTTTTTTTTTTTTTTTTGTCTGTTAAATGTTTCTTCTCTTTGCACCTCCCATCCACCCTCTACCATCTACACTCTACCATCCACTCCCCTCCCTTACAGTCTCTGGTATCTGCATTTATCCTCTCTCCTATCATATCTTTGGATCTTTCTATTTCTGCCATAGAGTGCAAATATTCAGTACACATTGACGGGAGACATACAGTGTGTATCTTTCAAAGTCCACCCACTTCACTCAACTTTAAGTTTTTCTATATTCATTCAATTTGAATCAAACAATAAGGTCTCATTGTTTCTTATAGCTGAGTAATAGTTCATAGTATATATGTGCCACAGTTTTTCAATCCAGTCATATGTTTTGGGACACTTGGGTTGATTCCATGTTTTAGCAATTGTGAATAATGCTGCAGTAAACGTGGATGTGCATATGTTTTTATGACTGAAGGTTTTCCTATCCTTTGGATAAATACCAAGGAGTGGGTCTATTGGGTCATATGGTAGTTCTATTTTTAGGTTTTTGAGGAACCTCTATATTGCTTTCCACAGAGGTTCTACTAATTTACATTCCTACCAACAGTGTAATAGAGTTTCTTTTCACCACAGCCTCACCAGCGCTTGTTGTCAGCACTCTTTATTTTTCTGATCCTAGCCATTCTAACTGGGGTTAAATGGTATCTCATTGTAGTTTTAATTTGCATTTACCTTATAACAAGAGACTTTAAACATTTTTATAATGCCTTTTGGCCATTCGTAAGTCTTCCTTAGAGAGTTGCCTATTTAATTTATTTGCTTGTTTTTAAATTGGATTATTCAACTTTTTTATAGGTAAGCTGACTAAGTTTCCTACATATTCTGGTTATCGGTTCCTGGTCTGAGGAATAAATGGCAAATATTTTATTCCATTTATTTGTAGATTCCTTTGAACTTTCTGTGTATATAATCATATCATAGAGAGAGAGTTTAGTTTCTCCTTTTCCTATATGAATGTGTTTTGTTTTATTCTCCTGTCTGATTGCTTTGGCTAGAACTTTCAGCACTAAGTTGAAAAGGAGTAGAGAAAACGGACAGCCTTATCTTGTTCCAGATTTTAGTGGGAAAGTTTTCAGCTTTCCCCCATTTAGTATGATATTAGCAATGGATCTGTCCTACATGACTTTTATTATGTTGAGAAATAACCCCTTTACACCTATTTTGCTAAGAGTCTTGATCATGAAGAGATGTTGGATTTTATCAAATGCTTTTTCTGCATCTGTAGATATGATCAGGTGGTTTTGATCTTTCTTTCTGTTAATGTGGTAGATTAAATTTATCATTTTGCATATGTTAAACCACTCCTTGCATCCCTGAGATAATGCCTACCTGGTCTATTCCTTTCTTAAAAAAATGTCTCCCCACTGTATAAATTCACACCACTTCTTTTTTTTTTTTTTTTTTGGAGAGGTTTTTTGCTATAGGGCATGTGCGCTCGCCAGACAGACAGAGACAGACAGAGAGACAGAAAGTGAGAAATCGCCCCCCAGGGGGGATGGCCATACTGCAATCCCCTCTCCTCCGTTCTCCTCTTGGGATCTTGGGCACGCACGCACACGCGCCTGGCATGAGTTTCAAGCCACTGGGTCCGGGACGCGAACCGCGGTCGACTAAGTGGGAGTCCAGCGACATAGCCATTATGCTAACTGCTGGTCCCTAAATTCACACCACTTTGAATTTTGTTATTTTACTATTTTTATCCTTTTACCTAAATTATAGCACATCTTTCAAAATTATTTCTTTATTGGGGGTAAAACACAATAAAAAAGTCCTAAGTACACAAAGTTGTATATACAAACCTGCAATCCTTTTTCCTTACAGGAAGTCACTATAAGTTTTTCATGCTCCTAAATCAAATAAATTACATCTAGCATTTCTCAATTAATCATACATTTGACTTTTAATATTTACATAAAAGTGTCCTATTCTTCCCCATATTAGGATTAATTTTTGCATTTTATGAAATCCATTTTGAAACCTATAGAGAGCATCATATATATTTTTCTCCTTTCATTTTTTAATATGATGAAATATATTTTAAATACCTTAATTGTTTTACATCATTCTAGTAGTACTAGCCAATGGAATTGGATAAGAATAAGGATTAATAAATATATGATTTATGCTGGATTTGTAAAAAGAATTTGAAGCTGACCTTATTTTCTACGTTCTCTATAGTTTACAAGCAGTTTTCTGTGAAACTGTCAGGATTTGGCACCTTTTGAGACATAGTCTTTCAATGTATTCTCAATTTCTCAGTCAAATTCTAATGTTTAGATTGTATATTTCTGGTATAAAACTTAATTTAACATTTTCTTAGAATATGAAATTATCTATGCTTCCTGATTTTTTTAAGATTTGAGGAAGATATTTTCTTAATTTTTTAAAAAATGTGTGTAGTTATACTTTCTCTTTTTTTTAGAGAGATTTTTTCTATAGCGCATATGTGCTTACCAGAGACATGGAGAGAGACAGAAAATGAGAAATCACCCCCGGGGGTATGGCCACACTACAATCCCTTCTCCTCTATTCTCCTCAGGATTTTGGGCACGCACGCACACGCACCCAGTGTGAGTTTTAAGCAACTTGGTCTGGGACTCGAACTGCAGTCGACTACATGGGAGTACAGTAACGTAACCATTACACCATCTGCTGGTTTCATACTTTCTTAATTTGTTGTTAGTTAATTGATTATATTGTTTACTTCATTCCCCTTCAAAAAACCAATTTTCAGTTTGTTTATTATGTCCGTTTTATTTTTTATTTTATAATTTTTTATTTATACTTATTTATTATAAGTCTGTGTGGGGCAAAATATGGTTTTTCAAAGCATTCATGCAGTGTGTGATAATCAAATCAAGGATATTACCATAGTTATCATCCTCAACAAAAAACATTATATTCTGTACCTTCAATTTTCATTCTACTAGCTTATTTTGAGATATATTGGCCATGTATTTTTTTTTATTACTCTGTTGTGGCATACTATTTCATAACCTATTTGCTTATTTAAGATTTACTAAATGTAAATATATGTTGCTCCCATTTCATGTTCTATTTCCCCCCCTTTATTTGAAATGTGTCAGCTTTTTTTATTTTTTAATTCAATCACTGTATATCATTACAGCATACAAAATGAATTTTCCCACAGTGACTGTGCGAATTCACATTCCTACTAACAGTGTAGGAAAGTTCCCTTTTCACCACAGCCTCATCAGCCCTTATCATTCTGTATTTTCTTAATCTTAAACATTTTGTTTGGGGTTAGGTGGTATCTCATTGTAATTTTGAATTGCATCTCTCTTATAATAAGGGATGTTGCACATTTTTCATGTGCTTTTTAACTCTTTGTATGTCTTCCTTTAAGAGTTGTCTGTTTAGCTCATTTACCCATCTTTTAATTGGGTGGTGTTGGGTTTTTTTTTGGGGGGGGGGAAGGATGGGTTAGCTGCATAAGTTCCCTGTATACTCTGGTTGTCTGTCTCTTATCTGAGGTATTTACTCGAAAGATAGGAATACTCTTAGCCAGAAAAACACTTGCACGTCCATGTTTACAGTGGCATTATTCACAATTGCTAAGACATGGAACCAAACCAAATGTCCATGAACAGATGAATTAATTGAAAAGATGTGAGACCAACAGATGGTGTAATGGTTACATTGCTGGACTCCCACATGGCTGACCATGGTTTGAGTCCTGGACCCAGTGGCTTGAAACTCACACCAGGCGTGTGTGTGTGTGTGTGTGTGTGTGTGTGTGTGTGTGTGTGTGCCCAAGATCCTGAGAAGACAATGGAGAAGAGGGGATTGTGGTATAACTATCCTCCCTGGGAAGTGATTTCTTGCTTTCTGTCCCTCTGTCTCTGGCGAGCACACATGCCTTATAGCAAAAATCTCTCTGAAGAAGAAAAAAAAAAAGATGTGGCACATACACTACAGAATACTACTCAGCCTCCATTTCCTTTTTCTTATACATATTTTATTGCTCTAACTTTTAAATTGAGTGCTTTATTAATTTATTATCATTCTTGCTTATAGTATTGCTTTCTGCTGAAAAAGAATATAATCGTGAAAGTGGATTAAATAATAAGGACATTTATTATCTTATATAAGAAGTTTTAGAAGAAAAGTGAGTCCATGGCTGGTTTAGAAGCTCAGTGTCTTTAAAGACTACCCTGTATTTTCTATCTGCCCTATCTCTCATTTTTACCATATCAGAGTTTTCACTACTCGTGTTTTGTGGGTAGCTACATCAGTTCTCAGCTCCACATGCAAATTCAGCTATATCCAACAAAGCATTTGCTATTTTAAGCCTAAGGCATGAAAAGCAATTTCTGCCAGTAAGTAATTAGGGGGTATGGAGCTGTTGACTTAGGAACTAAAAATATCTGCCATGTTTTTTAAAAGAGTTTATTTCTTTTGAGGGAGACAGAGACAGTGAGAAAGAGAGAGAGATGGACAGGAGTTCCTAAACAGGGTTTTCATGCTGTGATCCACTCCCAGCCCCAGCTAGCCAGTGTCACAGGCACATGTACATGCATACAGTAAGTGGAGGGATACCTCTGAACATGAACCTCGGACCTTCCCACGTGGCTTTAGCATTGCAGATCACTGCCTTACCACTGTGCAGCCACAACAGGCCATGTGATACATTTTAAAATTTAAAATAACTTTAAACTATGAGAACATTGAGAATTGTTTCAGTCATATCCTTTTAGTATTTATTTATTTATTTATATAGAAAGATTTTTGCTATAGGGTGCATGCACTTGCTGGAGAGACAGAGACAGCAGAAATTAGCCCCCAATGGGGGATGGCCATGCCACAATCCCTTCTCCTCCACCCCCCTCTCAAGTTTCTGGGCATGCACACACATGCATCTGGCATGAGTTTAAGCCGCTGGGTCCAGGTTGAACTGTGGTCAACTACGTGGAAGTCCAGCCGCATAACCATTACATCATCTCTTGGTCCTTCTTATTAGTATCATATTTGCTTCTGAGCATTTTTTTAGATCTGTATGTCTTCTAATTTTTGTTTTTTAATTTACACAATTACAAAGGTTTAAAAGTTATGCATGTATATGTTTATCCCTTATAGTGTTTTCCTTATTACTCATTTATGATTTTACTATATATTATGAAAAGAATGTGCTTATTTTTAATATTTGGAAAGTTATTAGGGGTACTTTTGGATACATGTGAACAAATATACCATCAGTTTTGTGTTATTGTCATATGGCCATTTCAAATGATTTTAGCATATAGATTTTGGTATGTATCTATTGGGACCATTCAAATTTGTATTTACTTAATTAGAAATTGATAGATGTCAGTTAAAGACATTCAGTGATGTTTCATTCTTGTATTTCTTTATATTCTTAATCATCAAAATTTGACTTTTTTATTAAAAACAGTTTACTTATTGGGGCTGGCATGTGGCATGGTGGTTGGGGTGCTGGACTCTCACATGACTGACCATGGTTTGAGTCCCAGACCTGGTGTCTTGCTTTCTCACTTTCCCTCTTTTTCTCTCTCTCTCTGGCCAAATTAAAATACAATAATAATACATTAATTAATTAATTAATTAATTTTTTAGAGGTGTTTGCCTCAGGGTGCATGTGCTCGCTGGACAGATAGAGAAAGAGGCAGTGAGAGGTAAGGTGAGAAATCACCCCCCAGGGAAGATGTTCATGCTGCAACCCCTTCTCCTTCATTCTCCTCCTGGGGTCTTAGGCATGTACACACACCAGTGTGATTTTCAAGCCACCGGGTCTGGGACTCTTGGCCAAGTGGGAGTCCAGTGACATAACTGCTATGCAATAAAAATAATTCTTAAAAAAGTGTATTTATTTATTTTATTCATGAGATAGGAAAAGAAAGTCAACTCCATAGTCTCCACACTGCAATCCTTTCCCCAACCCTTGTAGCCAGCCAGGATCATAGGCTCATCCACATGCATGCCTGGCATGTTCAGATAGACCTTGGAAAGTCAACCCAGATCCTTTCCATACAGCCTCCAGCATGGCACGACAGCACCCTTATTGCCTGCACTGATGTGGCTGAACCAAAATTTGAACTTTTTCAAATGACTCTTTTTTTTATTTTTTGCATTCTGACAGTTTATGTTTATTTTTTACTCTCATTTCTCTTCTTTGAAGTCACAACTCTTAACTTTTGTTTTAAAGCAGCCATATTTTCTTTAATAGCTTTGATTCAAAGTAATTTTTTTTTTCTTTTGCTATAGGACGCATGCACTTGCCAGAAAGACAGAGAGAGACAGAAAGCGAGAAATCACCCCCCAGGGGGGATGGCCACACCGCAATCCCTTCTCCTCCATTCTCCTCTCAGGATCTTGGGCACACACTCACATGCACCTGGTGTGAGTTTAAGCCGCCGAGTCCGGGACTCAAACCAGGGTTGACTACATGGGAGTCCAGTGACATAGCCATTACACTAACGGCTGGTCCCCAAAGTAAATTTTTTATCCTTATTCAGTGTGTAACATTTTTAAAAATTGCATTTTTTCTGATGATTTATTATTTTTAAATGAATTGTATATTTCACATAACTAGAAGAGAAAATTTTAAATATTCTCACAACAAAGAAATGATAATGCTTAAAGTGATGAATAAGCTAATTACCATGACTTGAATACACCCAATGTATGCATTTATTGAAACATCACATTGTACCCCTTAAATTTATCTTTTACTTCTGATGTTTTGAACTTCTTATTTATTTGCAATACTTGCTTATGCCCTACACTGATTTTATTATAATTCTTTGAATAGGAAAATACTTTTTGGGTCAAGGTTTCAAACAGATTTCATTTGTATGAATTAAAATACCTTTAAGTTATTTTAATAAGAATAGGTTTTAAATAAATGCAAAGACCTGAAAGAAAAGAGTGACAGGCATTATTCCATGATAAGCAACACAGAACCAAACCCTAGTGGAGTTGCTGCTGCTTCTATTATGGTGACTTCAAAACACATCCTTGTAGCTTCGATCCATTAGTCACTACGTGGCTCCTGTTCTGCACTCTAGAGCCAGGCTCTCCTCTACTAATGTAAACCAGCACAAAATAGATGCCCACATTTTGCCTTTTGAGACCTGGATGCTAATAACTAACACTGAAGGTTGCAGCAAGTGAATATGACCTTGCTTGACAGCAGAATAAAATAGAAACAATACCTCCTCATTACAAAGTTCATATAAATGCATCTAATTGGCAACATGTAAATAAGTTTCAAGTTCCTAGCTTAAAGGGAACTAGAAAGTAGGGCTTTTAGCTTTCCAAACTGAAGTACAGAAGAACTAAAATGAGATTGAAATGAATACTGAGTGTCAGTCAGACATATCTGCTATAATCCATGTGTGCCTATGATCTGAGCTTGCTGAAGCATGGTACTAAGATCCTGTTGGGGTGCTGTATCTCTCTCCATCTGTCTCTTTGTCGCTCTCACTCATGGAAGAAAGAAAGGAAGGGAGAAAGAGAGGGAGGAACACAGAAAACTAAAGTCATAAAACATGACTCACAAAGTCTTAAAAGTCAATTAGGGGGGCAGCAGGTGGCGTGATGGTTAAGGGCATTGGACTCCCAGGTTCCTATCCTAGACTTGGCGGCTTGCCTTCTCTTTTTTCCTGTCTTTCGCTTTCTCTCACTTTGTCCCTCTCTGGCCAAATTAAAATAAATGAATAAATATAATAAAGTTAAAATAAAATAATTCTTTTTTTAAAAAAAGTCAATTAGCTCCCAAGCTGTTTATTTCATAGATTACAAAACTGATAGAAATATGTTTGCTTGGGTGCCAGCAAGTGGCGTAGTGGTTAATGCACTAGACTCCCACAGGTGCGACTGCTTTTGGAGTCCCGGAACTTGTGACTTGATTTCTCACTTTCCCTCTCTCTCTTTCTATCTTTCTGTCTCTCTCTGGTGACTACACATGCCCTAGAGCAAATTATAAAGTAATAATAATAATAAATATAATAATTCTAAAAAAAGAAAGAGCTCTGTTTTTTTGTACTATGATTTATTAATTGACATTTCAGGACGGGATAAAATGGAAGCTTAAACGTGTAAAAACAGTACCCTTGAGTTAGGAGCAAAATATTCTAATATATATGACAAGTAAGACATTCAAAGTTGAATTAGATGAGTTATAGACAGAGTAAGAAGTGAAATGGCTTCAAAAAGTAGTTGTATTATTTTTCAGTAAAGCTGGTTCAATCTTGAAAGATTCTGGTGACTAGAGTCTCATAAATATCAGTCACTCATTTATAAAGTGGTCTTGCGTAGAGGGACCAGAGATGAAACACAGCTGCTATGATCGTCAGTCTTTTCAATGTCTTCAAACAAATCTGTCTGTATCAGCATGTTCTTAATAGTGATATCAATTTACCTGAATATATTTGGACCAAAATAGAAAACAAAGTAATAAAAAAAGGTTTTAGGAAAGAACAGAAGCAGATATTATGGACATAGGACTTCTAAAGATAATTTTTCAACCGTGTGTTTTCTTAATACCTGGAATAGCCACACAGGAATGATGAAACAAGCTATACTCGATTTTAACAGCGTAACATATTCATGTTTATTTTTGATTATGTGAGCAAGGGTAACCCACAAAGAAATTAGAATGAAACATATAAAGGCAAGGTTGATAAGATGGACACTTAATAGAAATGCTCTGGATAGAGATTTTAGCTTAGTTCAGAAGATGTGCAGAAAATGATTTCCCTCAACACTGCAAGTAAGTGTTAAAATCTCCCATGCTAGTCAATTACAGTGCTCATTCTCAAACAGTTTTCAGCCTATGGGCAGTGAAGGTGGAATTAAAGAGCAATCACCTTATAGAAAGAGCTTAATGTAGTTTACAACTCTTATTTATATCATCTTCTTAAATGCTGAAATGCTTCATTCAATATAGTATAGTGTAGACTATTTTTATAAGTCTTGCTTATAAAACTGCAATCACTGTGCAATTAAAATACCACTGCAATTAAAGTGTGTGTAATGGAACATTCAGAAATGTACACATGACTTTCTTTTATAACCACCAAGGGAGACATTTTATATTCAACTCTCCCAACTTATAAGATTCATTCAGCTAACAAGGGAACTTCTTTATTCACACATAGCTTTACACAAACACACACACACCCCTACTGTGGGGTGTTAGGTGTTTATAAGCATCCAAATGAGAATTTAAAAAGTTTATATTTTCAAAGTTTGAATTGCTATATGAAGATAAGATTCATTTGACAACAGATATGGTGGTACAAATGTAGGATGACATTGAGGCCCTGTAGAAGATAGGGGGTTCAATCCCTGAGTTGACCTGTGCACTGTGGGTGCACATGTGTGTGCCTGTGATCATGGTCTGCTGACACTTGGGGGTAGAGGGGGCGATGGCAGCATGAGGCCTTGTTGAGGGTGTCTCTCTCTCTCAGAAGAAATGGATTTATAGACTTTAAGAAAATTTCATTTATCATTATTTTTAGAGTGCTCTTTTATATTTCACTTCTATTCAAATGAGAAGAGAAAGTGAGCAACATTATGGCACATTCATTACACTAATCACTTTATGTAAGTTATCTTAATTGAGTCTCAAACAGGTTAGCAAAGTAGTTCTCTTTTATCAGTTTCCTAGGAGAAGAGATTTAGGGTCAAAGAGGCAAAGTCAGTTGCAACTAAAATGTTATAGGGGTGGGATGCAATGCAATATTTGTCTAGTAGCAAAACCCTTGTCCAAATATGAATTCCATTCACCTAGCATTATTTCTATTACAATTACCAATAATATTAATGTATCAATGTATGCAGTTAACGTGTTTGGATTCTTTTCTGGGGGGGTGGTTGTTACAGGGACGTTCTGTGGAAAATTCTCTGTAAACTTTGAGTGTGCTTTACTTAAATATTGATCTGCCCTTACAGATCATGTAACTTTAATTTCTTTTTTTTTTTTGGAGAGGTTTTTGCGATAGGGTGCGTGCGCTCGCCGGAAAGACAGAGAGAGACAGAGAGACAGAAAGCGAGAAATCATTCCCCAGGGGGGATGGCCACGCCACAATCCCTTCTCCTCCATTCTCCTTTTGGGATCTTGGCCACGCACGCACACGCACCCGGCGTGAGTTTAAGCCACCAGGTCCGTGACTCGAACCACGGTCAACTACATGGGAGTCCAGCGACATAGCCATTACGCTAACTGCTGGTCCCCTATAACTTTAAATTTTTATTTTAAAGAAAAGTTTCTGAGCATCCAGGAAGCTGAGGTGGTCATCTCAAGTTTTCAACAAGTGAAAATTCTGGATCAAATTTAGAAACCCAGAAAACCTAATAAAAACATCTTGCTATTTATTGATTAAAACTTGTCAACAACCTTTGATTTCATGGGTACATAATTATTATAGACTCCAAATCTTAATTATGAACATTTCAAAGTATTAATTCAACAAATCTAGATTAACTATTTGCATACCACATTAAGCACCAAGAGCACAAATATTGTTAGTCATTGTTACATTGATCTTCCAAAATACCTAATTTTTTAATGTAGTAATAATATCCACCTCAAAGTGTTGTTTTAAGGATTAAATGAATTAATTCATGTAGACTATTTAAATAATCCATGGTACACAGTTCATTGTTAAGTATTATTATTGCTAATATCTCTAATTTAACCCTCAAACTTTATCAACTGCATATATATACAGCCTCTTTCCCCTGGAGAGATATGGTTCTATCTCCTAAAGCCACTTAAAAAACAAAAAGAACTGTAATATGGAAGTCAAGAAAATGATATACTGCATTTAATGAAAAACAGGATCAAATTTCAATTTTTCTATAAAAACATTTCTCTCTTTGAAAAAAAAAAATGTATTGCTAGAAGCCATGTGTTTTCACCGAAGAGACAGAGAGCACTCCCAGTAGGGCACAGTCACTTTGCAATCATGTTTCCTCCACTTCTTCATCCTGTCAAGATTTGGGGCATGCATGTGCATGCACAGAGTCTTTTTCAAACCACTGGGGCTAGAACTTGAACTGCAGTCAACCATGTGAGATCCAGCTCCCTTCATCACTGTGCTAGGGAGCCAGTCCTCAAGCTTTTCTTTTTTATTCATTTTAATGGGTATAGTGAACAGCCTCTAAGATGACCACACTTTGGATTTCATGCCCTGTGTAATCCCCTCTTCTCGAGTGTTGACAGGATCTGTGACTTGCTCTAGCTATAGAGTATGCCAAAGGTGAAGGGACTTGCAGATGTAATTAATATCCCAAATCAGTGCATACTGAATTAATTATAAGAATGATTAACCAGGGGGGAGTTGGCTTAATTGGGTGAAATAGATTTAAAAAGGAACTCAGTCCTTCCTGAACAGGCTTGACAAAGTAAATGGCCATGTTGCTATAGCCCATATGGCAAGGAACTGTGGGAGGCTTCCATGACGTGAGGGCAGCCTCCAGTTGACAGTCAGCAAAAAGTCAGGACCCTCAGTCATGCAGGTGCAAGGATTAATACTGCCAACAAACAAAATGCGATTAGAACATATTCATCCCTACTCAAGCCTCCAGATGAGAATGTAGCCCAGCCAATGTCTTTATTGAAGTCTTATGAGACCCTTAGCAAAAACCCAGATTCCTTAAACTGTGAAATGACAAATACATGTGGTATTTAGCTGATAAATTGGTGATAATTTGTGACTAAGCTACTATGCTATTGATAATACATAGTTGTCCAAATGATTTCAAACAAATGATCAAACCTGTGTTTCATGACAATTTACTGAGGTAGGAACAAAAGAACTGTGAGATTCTTAAAATCAAGGTGCATAGTTGTGAATTCAGTAGTTATCCATGGTGCTAAAAACTTCAAAGGCCCTCAGGAAGTGTTTAAATGAATCAAGATTACTTTGTTTATTTTTAGAAATTTTTGACTTAGGGTATATGTGCTCACTGGAGAGAGAAAGAGACAGTGAAAGGGAAAGTGAGAAATCGTCCCCATAGAGGGGATGACCATGCCACAGTCCCTTCTCCATTCTCCTCTGGGAATCTTGGGCAGGCACGCACATGTACTCAGTGTGATTTTCAAGCCACTGAGTCAGGACTCAAACCATGGTTGGCCATGTTGGAGTCCAATGACATAACTGCTATGCCATCTGCTGGCCTCCAAGGTTACTTTTTCATATTAAGAAATTGTGAATCTGAGAGAGTAAGTGGCTTGCCAGCAAATCCTGTGCACAGAAGTACAAGAATTAAAACTCAGGCTATCTGCATCAGAGGCCAGGAATTAATTTTGGTGCTAGCATTTTACCTGTAATTATGAACAGCCACTAATTTTTCTTTGCTCATATTTGCATCTACTCTTAGCAGAAAATCCAGAAGGAAGAAGTACACGGAGAGATGAAAGGAAACATCTGGGATATGGAGTGCTGTCCAGGCTGCAGAATACCTGGAAGACCTGAGAAATAACAGGACAACAGTGGATGCCTCTGGGAAAATGGGCCAAGTGACAAAAGAAGATGGGTTGGAAACAAAATATTAAGGTTTTAAGGGAACATTGCCTATGTATTATTTTTTCCAGCATGACCTTTGAAAATGCATAGTAATAGTTGTTTTTATGAAGGTGAACTTCCCAAAACTTTGGAAAATAATTTTGCTTGCCTATACTTTATCTTTTTCTGATATAACCTCTCAATGCTTCATCATTTAAAGCCCTGTCTCAATGAAATTATTAGCTTGTTTTGAAAAGTATACCATAAGATGCTGAGGAAAGTAATGACTGAGTATCAGTAGCACTGTTACCCTGTCATCAACATGGAATCATCTGTGTTATGTCGCCCTTAGCTTCTCATTTCTGTTTAGTATAAGTATGTTTTTCTAGTCTTCTCCATGCTCAAAGGCAATGGTCACTGAAGAAAAGCAAAGGTTACCTAAGTCAGGAGTTTAGTGGCGTTGATGTTTATTGACCAGAAACCGCCAGGAAAATCATCTGGTTCATTACTTGCGGCAAAAAGGAAGACTGCACAACATGGTGGCATGTTCACAAAAGGCTGTTAAGAGGGGCTCATTATAGAATCCGGGCTTATATTACTTTTGACAGATTTTTAAGGATGCAGACATTTGGTCTTGATTGGGTACTATCAAAAAGTGGAGGCAATTTAGCGACTAGATATCTTAGGTTTTTATCCAAGAGGTCTGAGAAATAAAGTAGCGCTAAAATTGGTGAAGAAGCGGCAGCCACTCACGTAAGCTGGAGGGGGAAAGTTAGGACAATGTTTTTGTTTTAGGAGTGTTCTTTTTTTCTGTCTGAGCTCAGACATGATGATAGAGTGGCCATGTGTTTGCTTCACTCCATCATGTATACAGGCTGACCTCATCTGATGCCAGTCTTCTGTGAATTTATGATGAACGTGAACCTAAATTCACAGAAGAGCATAGCCAGCTACCAGATGACAGCTGTCAGGGCTGCTTTTTTCTTTCTCAGTGGGTATCCAGGTTGTTAATAGAGAGTCATTCCTCCAGTATTCTCAGACTATGCTTCAGGTGAGGCTGACTGTCCACTTCCCTAAGACTTAGGTCTGCTTGATGAAACTTCTGTGTCTCACAGTCCACAGAGGTTGGTACTTTACCCAAAGTGGGCCAGCGACAGCCAACATTCACAAGACTGCTGCTGAAACTACCTGAAAAGAGATGTACTGTTTTAATAAGATTATTTATGCCTAAAGCTTATAAAGGGTTAATATATGTTTGTGGGCCAGCAGGTGGTATGGTGGTTAAGGCACTGGACTCCCACATGGCCAATAGCCATTCAGGTCTTGGATCTGGGGTTTGCTTTTTCACTTTCCCTTTCTCTTTCTCTCTGGTCAAATTAAAAATGAATAATAGTAACAAAATGAATGATTAGAAAAAATATGTTTGCTACTTTTACACCAGAAGATGCAAGCCCCCAGCCTGAAACAACTGGTTTTCCTACTAAACACGAAACTGCTTTCCTTTCTAAATTTAATTTGGAATATTTCTGTCAATCTGTTATTGTGTTGCTAACAGAAATACCTGGACCTGGGTGATTTTACAAAGAAGATAAAATTTATTGACAAACTCACAATTCTGGAGCCTACAAAGTCCAAAGTCTTAGTCTACAGCATGGCCAACAGAAGAATAGAGGATGGTGGGTGCATGCAGAAAGAGAGAGAGACCCTGACTGATCTCTCTTTTATAACAACCACTTCTCATGAAAACTAGTCCCTTCTCATCGGAGGTGGTACTCAATGGCTCTCACGAGACATCATTAATCTACTCATGAGACCCCTGCCTTCATGATGTAATCACTATGAACCAGTCTCCACTCACTAGTCCTTATTCTGGGACACCAAAAAAGAAGTAACTTTTTACTTTATAACTTTACAATACAGCCAATACAATCAAGTCCCAACACATGAATTTCTGAGGGACATATTCAAACAATAGTAATATACTTTCTTAGCCACAGAGGACCTGTTTCAGAAAATTGACACTTGTCTACTTTGCTCTCCCCATATATCACTTTTTTGTTTGTTTTCCTATTCCTTTTTTTCCTTACCATCTTTGTGATGATAACACATAAAACCTCAGCTAACTGCAGACTGACTCTCCTACTATGCATGAATAAAGGCATTCTCATTGTTGCTCCACTTCCGCTTCAGAGGTCTTTAGTTTGGGGACCTTTCTTCCTTCCTTCCTTCCTTCCTTCCTTCCTTCCTTCCTTCCTTCCTTCCTTCCTTCCTTCCTTTCTTTCTTTCTTTCTTTCTTTCTTTCTTTCTTTCTTTCTTTCTTTTTGAGAGAGATTTTTGCTATAGAGAATATGTGCGCACCAGCAAGACAGACAGAAAGTGAGATATCACCTCCCAAGGCCCAAGGAAGGATGACTATGCTGCAATCCTTTATCCGTCATTCTCCTCTCAGGATATTGGACACAAACACACGTACGTCTGGTATGTTTTAAGCCGCCAGGTCCAAGACTCTGACTGCCGTCAACTATGTGGCAGTCCAGCGACGTAATCATTACACCATCTGCTGGGTCCTAGTTCGGGATCTTTTAACAAGGTGTCAGAGACCATTTTTATTTGTATGTTGGAAGACCTTTTTTAAGGAATAAATAAAAAGTAAAGCAAAGCTAAAACATGGAGGAAGATCATGTATGATACTGTTATTTGATTTTGTGAATGCTTCCTCTATTTGAAGCCAAAAGCACGTCTGACATTCTTAACTACATACATGGATATAGTACCTTTTATTTGAGAGGAAACAAACTTTCAGATTATAAGGTCAATGCAATAATAGGGCATATCACTTTATAACAGCAGTGATAGCTTAATTTTTTTTTTTTTTTTTGCTAGAGGGTGTGGGAAAGAGATAGCGAGATAGAGAGAGAGAGAGATGAGAAAGGACACTCCATGAGGAATGGTCATGCTACAATCCCCTATTCTCCATTTCTCCCTCCTTTCAGGATTTTGGGCATATACACATACACGCCTGGCATATTTCTCAGGCCACCAGGTCTAGGCCTTGAATCACACAGTTGGCCATGTGGGATACTGCCACCTTAACCACCACTCCACTGCCTGGTCCAGTTAGTGTTAGCTTTACAAATGCATAGTCATTATCACACCGGAAATAATGAGGCCACAAGAGAATGAATGGTTTGGCACGATGGTGGACATCAGCCATTTCATCACTCTTGTTATAAATACATTAAAGGATAAATTACTTCTGGTTTAAAGTATTTTGCATTGAGTTGCTATTAACGCTAGTATTATCATACTTTTTCCTCTTCCTCATACAAATATTTTTAGGTACATGAAGTATTTAAAATAAAAAAAAAACAGACTTAGAGAGAGTTTAATTAGAAAGAAAAACAACTGCAATAGGGAGAACATGCTAATCTCAGAAATCTGTGTTTCCAAATAAAACAGAAAAAGGTTTTCTCCTATAGAGTAAAAGATGGGCAATCTGAGATAGGCATACACTTGGGACCAGCAGATGGCATGGTGGTTATGTCACTGGACTCCTAAATGGCCAACTGTGGTTCAAGTCTCGTATCCAGTGGCTTCAAAATCACACTGGGCAAGTGTGGGTGCATACCCAATATCCTGGGAGGAGAATGAAGGAGAAGGGATTTCGACATGACTATCTCCCCTGGGGGGTGATTTGTCACTTTCTGTCTTTCTATCTCTCTGGTAAGCACACATGCCCTATAGCAAAAATCTCTCTTAAAAAATAGATAGGCATAATCTTTGAAAGAGAAGACAGACAAGCAAGGGGAAATGACAGGTGGGGCTGACTGGAAAACTGTCTTGCTATGATCAACTGATTCCCAAGAGAAGCTAAGTTGGGCACATTCCACATTTTACTATTTGCTGAGGCTTTGGGGCAATCAAAGCTCAGGTTCCTGTAAGAAAAAGAGAAACCTGACTAAAATTTGTCAAGACCATGTGGAAGGTAAGAAATGGGCCACTGTCTTATGGTAGCACAGTGATAAAATGCAATATTCCGAAAGACTGACTCACATAGGAACATTTCAGGTTCACATCTAGAGATCTCCTAGAGCACACTGGGTATGACTATGTCCATGACCTGGGGCTGGTTGAGGCTGAGGATAGATGGATCATGATATGAACACCATGCTGAGGATGCTATTTCTTTGTCTTTCTTGCTCGTGGAAGAAAAAAATAAACTTAAAAAAAAAAAGAAATGGGCAATTGTGAACACTTGATCAAGTAAAATCTGGGAATTTGGGGTTCTGAAGATCCAGCATTGTGTTGGTGAGAAGGATTATGATGATTCCTTTATTTCTAATGTTTCAGTACTTTAGGCTGCCAATTAGGAGATGTATGTTTAATCTATAGTTCCCTAAATTTAATAGACATATGTGTTCCTATGGAACACCCTGTTCTAGATATTATTATTTTCTTTTCATTGTGAGAGATTTTTGCTACAGGGTGTGTGCGCTCCCAGAGAGACAAAGAGAGGCAGAAAAGGAGAAATCACCCCCGGGGGGATGGCCACAACGTGACTCCTCCTCTTCAATTTTCCTCTCTGGATTTTGGGCATGCACACACGTGCACCCAGTGTGAGTTTCAAGCTGCCGAGTCCAGGACTCGAACCATGGTCAGCCATGTGGGAGTCCAGTGCCTCAATCATCATGCCACCTGCTGGCCTTGATATTATCTTTTTTTAAAGATAATGTAAAATGGCCTAAATCCAGATTCTATGGACAGTAGGAAATAGTTATCAGCAAAAATCTATGAGACTTTCTAGGGAGAGAGAAGGAAAGGAGAGGTCGTTGTCCCTGATTCAGCCTGCACAGATCTGACTGCTCATCGATAATGTGAGCTCTACACAGAGATTCAGTCTTGCCATTGATGACGATGGGAGAATAAAATGCTTTACGAATTTCTCCACAAAAATCTCTGTTTAATATCCCTGTTGACGCAACCTCAACCAGTTTAAATACCAAAGTATTGCTGTAAAATTGGTGTTCGCATACTTCCTTTAAAGGTCCTGTGTAGGTGGTTGTCTCCTAACTGAAATAGGATGTTATTGATGCTTATTTCCTCTGACCTCAGACCCAAATGAGATAAAATAGCTCATTTTAACATCATGTTTTTACATTACTCACATTATGAATGGATTATTTATCGGGAATTCAAAATAGTTAAGTAAATAGAAACTGCAAAATTTATAATTCAATTATCAAATACAATCTTTTAAAAATGCCACAGTGACTGAACACGTAGAGAGTGCTGTGATAAGAACGGGAGAGAGTAATGGAAAAGGTTATGAAGAAAAAAGATTAGTTGACACTTCCTTTTTAATGTGTCAATCACTGATTTTTAAGATGCTCTTTGTACATTGCTAATTCTCAAACTTACCACATTCATACTAAGGAAGATTTTGTTGAACTGTACATTGTGGGGAGTTTTTCATGTTGATAACAATGTCGTTTCCTTTCAGATCTACACCCACTGCAAGAATGCATTATTATTATGTATTATTTTTCTTACTCACCAAACAGAGCTTTCTAAATAAACAAACTAGTGAGAGATTTGTCTATTATTTCACTTATAAATGGTGACCCATATTTCCGAACTGTAACAGGGCAAAGAAACACTTTCTTTCTAGTAAATAAAAAGAGATCTGGCTTAATTTAATTAAAAGATAAGTATACATTTTTTAAAAAAATGTTTAAATATGATTATTTAGTACATGTTGTAACAAATAAAAATCAGGAAAAATACATGTAGCAACTATTCAAAAGATGATGTACAGAAATAGAAGTTGTATCAGATAGTAGAGCCACTAAAATATTTTTGTTTCAGCAGTATAGCCCTTGGACATTTTCATTTAGAATAGGGAATATGATACTATTGCCCAAGTGACAGAGAATTAATCCCTGCTCATACTGCCACTGCATGATTCAGACCAAAGATTTAGACAGGCCTTTGCTAATGGATGAATTGTTTATTTTAAGGTTTTCCACTGAGAAGAAGAGAAATTAAAGCTTAATTAGCAGTCTCTAGACCAAACTGTGCATATTTTATATTATGCATTTCATAATTTCTTCACACAGATTTAACATGTTTTAATTAATTAAAACTAAAAAAAGTTATTTATACAAATAAAAATTAAGACATGGAGGTAAAAGTTATATCTTTATGGCTACCTCTATGTGATAAAGCTGCAAAGTCAATTAAAAAGGGCTACTGTAGGACCAGCAGGTGACATGGTGGTTAAAGCTCTGGATTCTCACACAGCTAAGCACGGTTTGAGTCCCGAGCCTGGTAACTTGAGAATCATGGTGGATGCGTGTGTATTCGTGCCCCAAATCCCAAGAGTACAATGGAGGAGAGGGGATTGTGGTGTGCCTGCCTCCCCCCACCCCCCGCGTGATGATTTCTCAGTTTCCCTTTCTCTCTTTTTCTCTCCAGTGAGCATACACACTCTACGGCAAAAAACGAAAGGAAGAAAAAGCAAGCAAGAAAAAAGAAAAAGAATAAAGAAGGCAGAAAAAGAAAGAAAAGAAAGAGCTACAGTATATATTAGCTCCATACTTCTTAAGAGCCAATCACCAACCTCATGTAGGATCAAAGTGGTGATCATACAGGATGATCCATTTCGGCTGCTTTCAGTACGTTATAAAGAAATCATTCTGGGCCAGCAGTGGTAGAATAGTCAGGGCATGGCATTCTGTGATACTGAAGCTACATGGGAGGATCTTGGGTTCACACCCCAGGGTTTTCCTACATGTGCCAAGTGTGCATGCACCCATGATTCCGGCTGGCTGGGGCTGAGGGTGTTTTGGAGCATGGTGACCTTGTCAAGTGTCTCTCTCTCTCTCTCAGAGGAAATGGATGGATAAACTTTGTAAAAATAATAATGAAAAGAGAAATCATTCTGGACTTTTCATACCAGTTGGGCAGCATTTTTATTTAACAGAATCTGCTGTAGAGCACAGTACCAGGTTCTCTAGAAAGACATACTTGCCTTTAAATTATTTTTATGATTATTTAAGGCAGAGAACACAAATGGTGGATAGGCATAACTCAAATATATTAGCAAACTTACGAGAATAAACCATTGATACACTTAACATTATGATAATAGTATGGGTGACCCATTTGACCATGACTATGAAGTCAAGCAAACACAATACTTTTGTATATCTGGTTCTGGCTAAAGATAATGTATCATGGGACCAGCAGTTAGCATAATGGCTATGTCGCTGGACTCCCACGTAGTCGACCGCGGTTCGAGTCCCGGACCCGGCGGCTTAAACTCACGCCGGGCGCGTGTGCGTGCGTGCCCAAGATCCCGAGAGGAGAATGGAGGAGAAGGGATTGCGGTGTGGCCATCCCCCCTGGGGGGTGATTTCCTGCTTTCTATCTCTCTGTCTCTCTCTGTCTGTCTGGCGAGCGCACGCGCCCTATAGCAAAAACCTCTCCAAAAAAAAAAAGAAAAAGAAAAAAAAAAAAGATAATGTATCATAAAAAATAAATTGCACAAAAAAATAAAAATATACATAAAAAACCAAAACATACCAGCTTTAAACAAACATGGGATAAAAATCTTGGATACCACAAGTAGGATAATTTTGTATTTGCTGAGACACAATTTCTTCCTCTGGAAAAATTAGGAAGAAATCCATTTATTAAAACAGAATTATGCAAAGATCAGTACTTGACATATAGTAAGTGTTCTATAACTGCCATTCTTAGTAGAACATATATAGTTTAACACTTGCTGGCAAATGCACAAGTGGGGAAATGATGGTGTACATGAAGGCAAAAAAAAAAACTGTATATAATAAAACCAACTGAAGACAAGAAAAAGAAAACATGAGTATGTAATGAACCAAGAAAGAAGGTAAAAACTTAAATTCTGAGCTTAGATAATATAATTTAATAACTTAGATTATATTGGCATGAAATACTAGGCTCTGCTTCTTGAAAGAAAAGTATATAGGAGTGAATACATGAGTAGACAAGGAAGAAAAACACTAATATAGTAAACATACAAGTGTGTTTTAGGCATAGGGGTGCTTCCTCATAGAATCTAGACAAGGTGTCTCTCCATAAAACGTAGTGCAAAGAAAAAGATAGAGTGTGTGAAATATTTCGAAGAGAAATTTTTTTAAAGAATTATTTTATTTAACTTTTTACTTATTTATTTATTTCATCAGAGAGGGACAGAGTGAGAGAGAGAGAGAAAGTGAGAAAGCAAGTCACCAGGTCCAGGACTCAAACCACGGTCAGTTATGAGGGAGTCCAGCACCCTTAACCACCAAACCACCTGCTGGCCCCTCGAAGAGAAATTCTAAGCCTGAACTCCAAGTTGAACCAACTCATAAAGTTTTTTCTGTCCAGCTATTTTTGTCATTTCAGCTCATGGTCTAAGGAAAATTAATATGATGGCCAGATAGATAGTTAAGAGATTGAGACTGAATCTTATCACATCCTTTTAGTGCCTGGACAAAGTCCAGAGAGAATTCCTACAGCTAGTATTTTCAAAGAAAGATTATTAATATGCTGATTCCCTGATAATAAGGGAAATAAATCAAAAGGTGTAGCATGTAAAATTATTAAAGGAGGAGAAGCGAGAAGGAGCAAGGAGAAGAAAAAAGAGGAAAACGAAGGAGAAGAGGGGAAAAACCGGGAGTGAGGAGGTAGAGAAATAAAAGTAAGGTAAGAGGAAGGAAGAAAGGGACAGAGTGAGGGAGGGAGGAAGGAAGGGAGAAACCAGCAAAAAAGAACTGAGTAGAGCACATCATAGCAGTATCCTTTAAAAAATGAAATAAAGGGGCCAGCAGGTGGTGTGGTGGTTGTGACACTAGACTCCCACATGGCCGACTGCAGTTCAAGTCCAGGACCTGGAGGCTTGAAGTCATGCCTAGCACATGTGCATGCATGCCCAAAATCCCAATAAGAGACTGGTGGAGAAGGGACTGAGGTGTGGCAATCCTCCTGGGGGCAGGAGTGATTTCTCATTTTCTCTCTCTCTGTCTCTCTCTGTGTCTCTGGCAAGCACATGTGACCTATAGCAAAAATCTCTCTTAAAAAAAAAGAAATAAAAATATTTATATAATCTTTCATTGTGTCAAAGAAAAATCTTTCGGCAATTTTAATGTCACTGAGTTTAACTGAGAACAGCAGAACTGGTTCTGAGGAACCCCCTGTTACCATGTGATTGAACAACATTTATGGACAGGAAAAGAAAAGTGACATACAGAAAATGAAAGTGAGGGAAGTGTGATAGAGAAACAGCTGAATTGGTCACAGGTTGGCACTTGCCTATTTCAACACAGTTTAAACAGTGGGTTGTCTGTGACTGACTGAAGCATGGCTGCCGTGATTGCTTGTGACTGCTATTTGTAAGGGAAACAGACTCAAGTTAGGTTGTGGTTCATTTACGAGAACTCAAATACAAGTAGTAGGAATGTCTTCTCAGGCCAATATAGCTTGGTTTAACAATAGATTCAAGGAATTTAAAAAGAAACTATCATTTTAAAAAATAAAGTTATGGATTATGAGATTATATAAAAACAAAATGAAATAAAAAGAGATCTTCCAGAGTTAAGCAATTAAATAGGAGAGAAAACACACAACAAATTAGAATTCACACAGTAGCAGAAAGAAAAAACAAGGCTCCAATGACGTGAATTAGAGAGAAGGCAGTATTAAGTGCTGTTTGCCAGTGTGTTCATAGTTACTTAGAAGTGAGTACTGGTAAAGTTGCAGACAGGGTAAGGAAAGAGTGTATTGGCTGTCCTGAAAAAAAAAATAGAATATGTGGAACAGAAAATAAATTTTCTTTTCAAAAATATGATAGCGGAGTTTTTTTCTATAATGAAAAAAGACCCAATATTCAATGTGAAAGAACTTATTGTGGACCAAGACAATTCCTAAGGAATATTAATGCTGACATATATCCTAGTGAAATAACTAAATAACATAGAAAGAGTCCTACTAGTCATTGGTCAATGAAATCAGGCCATAAAGTTGGAGAAAAATGTCAAAAAGGACTAGTTGTTTTCCTTAAGAATATTAAACATAAGAGGTAAAAGAAGCAATATCTACTGATTTTTAAAAAATAATATTTATTTCTGCAGCTTTAAAAAATTAATATGTGTAAGATAGAAAACAGAAAAATATTAAGAAACCAAGAAGCAAAGAACACAAAAAGCATCCATAGTCACCAAGCACTAAACAATTTAAGGAAACCTTAATTCTCTATGTGTGTTTGAGTATGTGTGTGTAAGTACATACATATAGTGAATGTACATTTATGTTGTTTACCATTTGAAAGCTTCAAGGTCATGACTACTTTGATAACCAAGAACACAATACACCAGCAAAATCAGGAGAGAATTGCAAACCTGCCTTTTCCAAGGTCAAAAATTGCTTAAACAACAAAAATGACAAGCCTTTTGATACAAAAATGTCAGCAGAGTTATAATTAAAATGCTGCATTCTCTTAATGTTTAATTTAAAATGAGATACAAAGCAATGGAGTGCAATAAGTATAATGCTTCTAAGAGAATTCATTATCAGGTCTATACTATTAAAATAGTAGCTAGGAGGTATTTCCATCAAAAATTTTTTTGCAATATATTCATATAGTATGGCCCCCAAAATGCACACAGACATCAATGGTTATGCATTGTCTACTTTTAACATATGCCATGCATTTTTTTTTAATTGTCAGAGGACATATGTGCTTGCCAGAGAGAAACAGAGGAGAGGAAGAAGATATCCCCTAACATGATGTGGTCAAGCAGCAATCTTCTCCATTTTTCCTTCCTGTTAGGATTTGGGACACACATGCACATGCACAAGTATGCTTTTCAAACTGTTAGGGCTAGGATTTGAGCCGCAGTTGGCCATGTGGGATCCAGATCCCTTAACCACTAAGTTAGGGGCCAGCACCATATGTTGTGCACTTCTAATAATATAGAAACACTACATGTTTTTATTTTTTTTTTTTTTTGGGGGGGAGAGGTTTTTTGCTATAGGGCGCGTGCGCTCGCCAGACAGACAGAGAGAGACAGAGAGACACAAAGCAGGAAATCACCCCCCAGGGGGGATGGCCACGCCGCAATCCCTTCTCCTCCATTCTCCTCTCAGGATCCTGGGCACGCACGCACACGCGCCCGGCGTGAGTTCAAGCCGCCGGGTCCGGAACTCGAACCGCGGTCGACTACGTGGGAGTTCAGCGACATAGCCATTATGCTAACTGCTGGTCCCAACACTACATGTTCTGAATTAGGACTTAAGAAGGTCTATATATACTATACACACGATAGCACTGAAAAATTATATACATGTAATCAAGGCTATATCTAAAATTGTCCTTTTAAGAGGAACAATTTGGCCTAGTAAGCCACTGCTTGTCACTCTTTTTCACCCTATCTACCCAGTGGACAAGTATAAGCATTTATAATGCTAAGAGGTGATTTTTAATAATTATACTTAAATAGGTTACTTTCTTCTTCTTTTTTTTTTTTTTTTTTTTTTTTTGAGAGGTATTCACTATAGGGCCCGTGCGCTCGCCAGACAGACAGAGAAAGACATAGAGACAGAAAGGGAGAAATCACCCCCCAGGGGGGATGGCCACGCCACAATCCCTTCTCCTCCATTCTCCTCTCGGGATCTTGGGCACGCACGCACACGCGCCCGGCGTGAGTTTTAAGCCACCAGGTCCGGGACGTGAACCGTGGTCAACTACGTGGGAGTCCAGCAACATAGCCATTACGCCAACTGCTGGTTCCCCATAGGTTACTTTCCAAAACCATTATTTCATTTGAAATTTAAGAAGAAATGAAAAAAGTTTACCATTCTATCTTTGCCATAACTAGCAACCTCTTTCAATTCTAGAATAACTAAGTGTAAAATCAAAACCGGGTTGTCTATTATAAACATTATAAAAGAACAAAGTAAAATGACATGCACAGAATATAAAGGACCCCTGTCCAACTATAAACACGCTGGCACAGAGCCCAAAATACAGTCTTCTCCTCCCTCCCTACCTGACACAGTGTATTAGCATAATGGGTACTGCTCAAAGAGAAAGTATAGTCATTCCTTTCCCAAACAACAAAATTTCATATGAATTTCATAAGAAAGTCTTATTTTACTACCACTACTATAAATACTTCGGACACTTCTAAACATCTAGAAAGTCTACCTATCTAAAACAAGAACTTATTAGTCCAGGACCAACAGTCGGTGTAATGGCTGTTACTGGACTCCCGTGGAGTCAACCGCGGTTCAAGTCCCAGACCTGGTAACTTAAACTCATGCCGGGCATGTGTACGTGCATGCCCAAGATCTCAACAGGAGAATGGAGGAGAAGGGATTGCGGTGTGGCCATCCCCCCAAGGGGTGATTTCTCGCTTTCTGTTTCTGTCTCTCTCTGTCTTTCTGGCGAGTACATACACCCTATAGCAAAAACCTCTCCAAAAAAAAAAAAAGAACTTATTAGTCCATTTTACACAGTGTTATTAAATAAAAAACTGCATGTGCATAAACAAGACACCTGAGGTGTCATTTAATTGTAACCATCCTGAACCTCAACCTTGTCTCCCTCTTTTTCTCTTCTCTACCACCAATCCAGTGGACAAGAGTAGAATAGAGTTCCGTTCAGAGATAGTTGAACAAGTTCAAATTCGTTTCCAAAGATATTTTGTGGAAGACACATTTTCCTATACCTTTCAACACAAAGTGTACAAATGTGCTAGATTTATTCATACAGTTAGAATTCATATGATTCTTAAACATCTAGATACTAGATGCTATAACATCAGGACCTATTTGTCTGTTATGTACTATAAACATAACAAAATAAAATACAGCTCCAAGTGAAAATTTAGTTATCTCAGTCCCAAAAGTTAAGATTCACATGAATTAGAATGAAAAAATTAAAATGTTATTTTATATTCTCTAATATATGTTGTGCATTCCAGAACATGTAGAAGAAAGGCTAGATATTTTATTAAAGGATGTAACATTATCAACCATGTATGTAGAAGCAAATAAAATGCATACACAGAACAATGACTGTAACATGTAAATGTTCTCTAAACATCAACTCTTTCTTTTTTTTCTTCTCAAGACCTTTTGCTACACCTCCTCTAACCCACTGAACAAATGTGATCATGTATTGCTCCTGGTGTTGCTTCTAGTAGCTCCATTTCTAAAATTCATTTTCAGAAGTTATTTATTTTTAAGTTTTTTTTAAAGAAAGGCCACATACAAGACCTACTATTTTCTAACTCTAGTTTTTTTAAGTCATGTGTCAGCAACCTCTTTCATTCTAGAAGCCAAGATATAGCAAAATAAGAATTTAAAGTTGTCCTTTCAAAGGTTGGCAGAAAAATTGAGAGAAGTCTTTTTATAGTATGAACGTTAAATCTTATATAAATGACCTGTGCATTTTTCAAAATGTTGTTGGGCACTCCTTGCTGACCAAATGAAGAATGTTCTAGTTTTTCTCTTGCCCACTCTCCAGGGCCAACTTGCTGCTGCTGAGTTATGTCCTGGTTTCTTCCAAGGCTTCACGCATCTGGGCACAGCAAGGCCTTGATCCACTGTGGTCCAGGCAAGGCAAATCTACTCAACTTGGGACAGAATAGTTCCCCATCTGGAATCTGCATGTCACCATAAGGCTGTGGTGGCTGAGCTCACATTCATGTAGGTTCTTCCTTGCACTTTTGGGCACCTACAACCCTCCAGGGTGTTCTGATATCTGACAGCTTCTGGGCCCCACTTCAGGAGACAAATGAGAGGACACAGTTGAGATTCCTGGCAGACAGGATCAGAAAGGCCACCACTGCAATGACCAGATTGTTAGGACAGGTTGTCATTGCCTCAGGGCCTGGAAGGGTTTCTAGCATGTGGGCACAATCTGTGCAAAAGTGCTGGGTCCCCAGTGTTCAGGTATGTTCAAGGTCAGAAGGCCGCCCAGAACCTTAATAGATGGGCATGCTGGCTGTGGGAAGAGCCCCTCGGGGCACTATCACAAAAAAAAATGGAAGTTGATAGAGAAGCATCTCCAGGGCAACAGCGTGAGGTCTGGACAGGGGTTGGAAGGGCCCTTGTTTCCACAGCATGCCAGCAGATAGATGTTCAGAAGGATCTCAGTTCTTTGGTGGGTGGGTATGGGGGTTGCCAGAGGGACCCACCCCTCAGATCTTCTGTGGAAGAGCCATACAGCAATTGAAAGAGCAACTGGGTACAGAACTCATGGACAGGCACATGACTGGAAAGGTCTCCAGGGCATCAGTGTGCAAACATGGATGTTTGTTAATAGGGTCCAAGATTCCTCAGAGCATTACTGGCCAGAAGGGACCATAGGGCATCAGCACTGGGAAAGAATGAGGACTAAAAGGGCAAATAGATATGAACCTGTGGGTTGGGAGGTGGCCGGATGGGACCCTCAGGCATCAGCACATGAAAGGGATGTTTGCTGAAGCCCTTGGCTCCCCAGCACTTGGGCAAGCCAATGATGGGAATTTGGAGGAGTCCTCGTGTCCCATCAGGAGATGATACATGGTTGGAAGAGCCTCACCGTTTCTAGCATGTAGTAAGTCTGGTGACTGGAAGGCCTGTCCAGGGGAAAAGAAAACATGTCTATAAATTAGTAAGCAAAGACTTTAAGAGGCTTAATGGCAATAGAGGAAGGGAGGACGATTGCATTAGTGAGATGCTCTAAGCCTAAAACAAAACATCTCAGGAAAGGGTCCATGAGTGAGGTTGTTATATGCAGATACCATGGGATAGATGGATGAGTAAGGAGGAAGTGAGTGCTAAAAACTGATGGTGAGAAGGCTTGAAAATTTACAACTATGTCAAATATTGGACTAAGGAGAAGGTTGAGGGAAGAAATGTTTGCGTTTAAGTGTGTGAGACAGAGGTTTGGGACTAAGATGAGCAAACAAATTATAATGCATGAAGTTCACATAAAAAATTAGAATCTAGGGAACCAGCAGTTAGCGTAATGGCTATGTCGCTGGACTCCCACGTAGTCAACCGTGGTTCGCATCCCGGACCCAGTGGCTTAAACTCACACCGGGCGCATGTGTGTGTGTGCCCAAGATCCTGAGAGGAGAATGGAGGAGAAGGGACTGCGGCGTGACCATTCCCCCGGGGGGTGATTTCTCGCTTTCTGTCTCTATGTCTCTCTCTGTCTGGCGAGTGCATGCGCCCTATAGCGAAAAAAAACCTCTCAAAAAAAATTAGAATCTAGGACTGGCTGCATAGCATAGCAGCTAAGGGCTCTGTACTGGGAACTGGATGCCACTTGGCCAACCAAGGTTCAAATCTTGTTCCCAGAGTCATGAAAAACTCACTGGGCACCTGTGCGTGTGTGCTCAAAATCCTGACAGGATGGAGAAATGGAGGGAAAAGAATTGTGGCATGATGGCATGACTGCACCTCATGGGGATGCTTTCTCTCTCTCTTCTTTGGTGAGTGCATGTATCATCTGGCAATAATAAAATAAAGAAAATATTAATCAAAACTTAAGTCAAACACAAAGTTTGATCAATCTTGTTAGTTCCTTATCTTGTTCAAGATAGGCTCAGTGAGCACCTTTCCTTGAACAACTCAGGGATAAGGGATTCTGAAACAGGGAATGTCTAAGAGGATAGTCCCCAGGGTCAATGTTTTCTCAGTGATGTTTTTCCTGTAGGATCAGTTGAACCATCTGTTAGGCAATCTGTCACAGGTCGGTTGTTTTAGAGTCCTACAGGTGAGGCATCTTAAAAAGTGATGTCCAAAGTGAAAAAGATAAACATTATTAGAAACAGTCAAAGTAAAGTGTCAAGAGTTGAGTGCTAATGGTATTCAGTCCAACACATTCTAAGAGGTCAATAGAAGAAAATCTTGCAGTTGTACACCACAGCTCATTGAGTTTTCAGTGCTCTTGGGGATGTTGTCCACAGTCTTTGCTACCTTTATTATAGGGCATGCTTGGCCTGAGCATTTCAGCAGTTTTCCTTAGTGGCTCAGATACTTGTCAGGGAGAAATCCAGTCCGTGTATTGTTGGTCTCAGTGTTGAATCCTTGAAAGTACATAGAAAGTTGTTGGGCTTCAGCTCAACAGTGCTTCTTTAAATCTTGGGGGAGAAAAACAGCTAAAAATACCAGACAGTCCTTGTAAGGATCTAAGTAGTCAGACTTTAGTTCTTGGTGATGCCAAGATAGAAGTGGAAGGAGTGGAAAAATTTGAAAATGTCTGTTTGGAACAGTGTAGCCCAGGATTGAAAGAAACTGAAAGAATTGAAAATTTGATATGAGTTCAAGATCCAGTCCAATTTACAGATAGTTACTAAAAACAGTTTTTCCACAGTGGGAAAAAGTCAAATAAACCTGTACCAGATGAGGTATAAAAAGACCAAGAAATAGCTCAAAAACAATGAACAGGACTAGAAACTGATAATCCAAAAGGATAGGTTATACTTTTATTACTATTACTCCTATTATTATATATTTAAGATGTGAAACATAATTTTTTAACTGCCAGAGAACACATGTGCTCGTCAGAAAGAATGAAAGGGAGAGAGGAAGAGAGAAAAAGCATCCCTCAATAGGATTTTATTTCCTTTGAGTATATACCAAGAAAAGCGATTTGGGGATCATATGGTAATTTTATTGTTAGTTTTTTGAGGAACATTCATACTATTTTATAAAATGGCTGTGTAATTCACATTTCCACCAACAGTGTACAAGAGCTATTTTTCCTTTTTCTGTTAAGTTTCTTTATTCATTTCTTCCATCAGAGAAGGAGATAGAGAGAAACAGAGAGAGAGAAGAGAACATCCCTAACACGGTCCTCCCACCATGATCCAATCCCCAGCCTAAGTCAGCCAGGATCATAAGCAATCATACACGCACCTTACATGCATAGGGAGACTTTAGGGGGTGACCCTGGACCTTTCCATATGGTCTCAGCATCACAGAACATTGAATTGTGGTTGTTGCCACCACAGGTGGCTCAAGGGTTCTTTTTTTCTCCACACTTTTGCCAACACTCATTAACTCTCGTCTTTTGGATAACAGCTATCTTAACAGGTATAAGGTGTTCATATCATTTTCATTTCCATTAGCCCAATAACTAATGATGTCGAATACCTTTTCATTATACCTGTTGGCCATTTTATATCTTCTTTGAAGAAATGTCTATTCCAGTTATTTCCCCATTTTTATACAGTGGTGTTTGCTTTTATTTTTGCTATTGAGTTGTGTGTTTTCCTCATATATTTTGGAAACAGCCCCCTTATCTGATATATGGGTAACAAATAGTTTTTCCTCCTCCATTTATCACCTTTCAATTAACTGTGATTGTTTCTTTTGCTTTGCAGAAGCTTTATAGGTTTATGGTATTAGCATATATATTTAGTTTGCTACTCTATTTTGAGTTAGTTTGTATATATAGTATGAAATAGGGGTCCAACATCATCATTTAGAATGTGGAACTCCAGTTTTCCAAGTATCATCTGTTGAAATGACTATTCTTATTGTATGGAATTGGCACCCTTTTAAAAGCAATTGACCTGGGGCTGGCAGGTGGTATGTTAGCTAAGGCACTGGATTCCCATATGGCTGACCACAGTTTGAATCACGGACCTGACGGCTTGCTTTCTCACTCCCTTTCTCTGTCTCTTTTTGGTCAAATTAGAAAATAATGATCACAAATAAAATTAAATAAACATATCTTAAAAAAATAAAAAAGCAATTGACCAGGGCCAGCTTCATTATGCAGTAGCAATGTGCTGCTCAAGAGAATCTGGCTCCCACATGGTGACTTTGGTTCGTATCCTTGTCCTGACCCACTTGAGACATACTGGAAACATTCATGAGTGCCTAAGATCTGATGGGCTGGAGGACTGGAGGAGGGGAATCATGGTGTGATTAGACCCTCTGAAGGGTGCTTTTCTTTCTCTCTGTCTGGCACGCTCTCTCTCTCTCTCATGCATGAACACACATACTTGATCATGAATAAAGAAAGAAAGAGAGAAAAATCGGTACAAACTTTAAAATAAAAAAGAAAGCTATTGACCATAGATATATGAGTTGATTCTTACACAATCAATTTAGTTCCACTGGTCTATATATCTTTCCTTATGCCAGTACCACAGTCTTGATTATGTTAGATTTGTAGTAAGTTTTGAAATTGAGAAAAATGAGCCTACCAACTTAGTTCTTCCATTGCAAGATTGTTGTTGTTGTTGTTGGCTATGTGGATCCCCTCACAATTCCATGTAAATTTGAAGATTTGCTTTTCCACTTCTGCAGAAAAAGAAAGCTGCTGGAATTTTGATAGGGATTGTATTGAATCTGTAGATTGCTCTGGGTAGTACTGCCATCTTGACAATATTTAGTATTCCTAACCATGAACACAGGATGTCTTTCCATTTATTTAGATTGATTTTTTTTAGAGAAAGTTGTTTTTTGTTTTGTTGTTTTTGTTTTTGTTTTGTTTTGTTTTGCTATAGAGCATGAGCGCTTGCCAGAGAGACAGAGAGAAAAAAATCACCCCTCCCCCCCAGGGGAATGGCCACACAGTCCCTTCTCCCTTATTCTCCTCTCAGAATTTTGGGCACACACGCGCACACGTCTGGGTCCAGGACTCAAACTGCAGTCAACTGTGTGGGAGTCCAGCAATGTAACTATTACACCATGTGCTGGTCTCTATTTAGGTTGATTTCCCCCCCAACATTCTTTTGTATTTTTCAGTGTACAATTTTTTCACTTTATTGGTAGTGGCATAGTGTTTAAGGTGCTATACCTGCACATGGCCAACTGCAGTTCAAGGTCCAGACCCAGGGGCTTGAAAATCATGCCAGGCATGTGTGCATGCCTGCTCAAAGTCCCAGGAGGAGAATGGAAGAAAGGGATTGCAGCATGGCCGTCTCCCAGGGGGATGATTTCTCGCTCTCCTCCTCTGGCGAATGCTTGCACCCTATGGCAAAAAGCTTAATTTTTTTTCCAAATATTTTATTATATTTGATGTTCTTATAAATGAAATTGCTGTCTTAGTTTTCTTATTAATTTTTCTTTACTGGTATATAGAAGCACAGGTGAATTTCGTGTTCTGGTCTTGTAACCTGCAACTTTGCTGAATTTCTTTATTAGTTGTAATAACTTTCTTGTTGCTTTTTTAGGATCAGGTCAGCTGTGAATAGAAATAGTTTCACTTCATCCTTTCCAATTTTGATGCCTTTCATTCCTGTTTCTTTTCTAATTTCTCTAGCTAGAAAATTCAGTACAGTATAAAATAGCAATAGTGGGAGAGGGCATCCTTGTTATTGATCTTAGGGGGAAGTTTTCAGCATTTCACTATTGAGTATGATGCTAGCTGTGAGTTTTTCATTAATGTCCCTTATCATTTTGAAGAAGTTCCTATCTATTCTTAGTTTTCTGAGAATTCTTTTCATGAAAAAGTAATGTATTTTGTCCAATGCCTGTTTTGTGTTGATTGAGATAATTATGTATTTTCCCTTTGTTCTATTAATTGTGATGTATTATGTTAATTGAATCTCTTTCCTTTTTTGCAGTTCTACACATCTTCATTATTATTATTATTATTGTTATTATTTTACATTCAGTCACTGTATATCATTACAGCATACAAAATGAATTTTCCCAGGATGAACACACCGTAAGTTAGTCCAGTCAAATATATTAATATATACATTATTATCAACATATAATTTTCCATTTTTGTGTCCCTTAAATGTTTTGCTTCTTTCTTTTTCCCTTTGATTCCTCCCTCTCAGCTTCCCCCATTTCCCACACTCCTGCACTATCACTAGTATCAACAGTTTGCTCTCCCTGACTGATTTTCTTATGTTGAACCATCTTTGCATTTCTTGGTTAAAATCCACTTGGTCATGATGTATAATCTTTTCAGTATGCTGTTGGATTTGGCTTGATCAGGATTTATCCATTTATATTTATAAAGGATATTGGTTTATAATTTTATTTTCTTGTGATGTCTTTTTCTGACTTTGGTGTCAAGGTAATGCTGGCCACATAGACTGAGTTAGGCCCCTCGTTTTCAATTTCTGGGGAGCTTTTTTAAAAAGAGTGATATATATATATATATATGTTGGAACCAGCAGATGGCATAATGTTTACATCTCTGGACTCCAATGTAGTCGACCATGGTTTGAGTCCTGGACTCAGTGGCTTCAAACCCACACTGGATGCATGTGCATGTGTGCCCAAAATCCCAAGAGGAGAATGGAGGAGAAGGAATTGTGGTGTGGCTATCCTCACTGGGGGATGATTTCTTGCTTTCTGTCTCTCCAGAGAGTACATGTGCTCTATAACAAAAAGACAAAATAAAATAGAGTGGCATAACAATTTATTTAAATGCAACAATATTTACAATGTGACAAAATTATATCCTATATGGCTTTATTTAAATTTATGATGAAATGTGAATGTTAATTTAAAACTATCCAAGAGGGTGCACCCGTACTCAAAATTATTTTACGTGGAGAAAAGGAATTTGAAGACACTGCTATAATCTAACTAGAAATTTCAGAAATTGTGGGAAAGGTAATCCAAAGTTCATGTATTCATTCAAGTGTTTACTGAGGACATGCTTTGTGCCATGCACTGTTAATGTGCTAGTGATACAGAGGGAGACAAAATAAAGACTTTACCTTAAGAGCTTATATTCTAGTGAGGAAAAACAGGCAACAAACAAATTTGCAAATGTATACTATGTCAGATAATGACTTCTAGGGAAAAAATAAACAAGAAAAATAGATTGAGAAGCATTTATGGTAGGGTTGCAATTTTGTATAGGTTGAAGAAGGAAAGCTCAACTGCTAAAGTGACTTTTCAGCAGAGACCTGAAGGAAGACTGCAGAGGAGTCATGTGATTGATTATTCACTATACAGGTGAGGAGAGGGGTGTAGCATTTTATTCTGAGTGAAAACAAAAACCATTAAAGGTGTAGGCGGAAGTATGTTCTTTAAACCATATACTATAGACTAAGTGATAGGGGTACAAAAATGGGTTTGTTTGACCTAGCAACTCCAAAGGGTAAAGCTATTTTAACTCAGATGTATAGAAATTATACTCATTGTCAGGACCAGCAGTTAGCATAATTGCTATGTCGCTGGACTCCCATGCAGTCGACTGCGGTTCAAGTCCTGGACCTGGCGGCTTAAATCACGTCAGGCACGTGTGCATGTGTGTCCAAGATCCCAAGAGGAGAATGGAGGAGAAGGGATTGCGGCGTGGCCATCCTCCCTGGGGGGTGATTTCTCGCTTTCTGTCTCTCTGTCTTTCTGGCGAGCACACGTGCCCTATAGCAAAAACCTCTCAAAAAAAAAATAGAAATTATACTCATTGTCTATTATGTATAAAGCAATGAATTACCCCAATCCAATTAATTTTATAACTAAGTATTTACAAATTTATTTTATATTTTTATTTTCACGGGTGAAAATATTGGTAAGTTCTTATTATTTCGGCTTTCAATCATTGTATCTGAAGATAGCAAATCTACTGGAAGCAATGCACAGATGAGGAGTATCAACTTGTCTCAATTACTAGAATTCCAGGAACAAAGGCTAACTTTCACATTTCAATTTTAGTCTTGAAAGGAATCACAATGAACCTGTGCAGTGGTAAACTTGCTTTTAGTAGCAGAATCCTTCAAATCTAAAATGGAACTCCACAGATACAGGAAGTTTTTCACTAATACACATTTATTTTATAAGATAAGAGTGACAATTTTTATTAATATAAAGCAAATAAATATGAATATTAAATGTGCCTTGTCAAAACATAAAAACTTTAAATTAGTTGTTAGTGTTATATCAACCTCAGCATCCAGTGTGTTTCTGTATTTTATTTTACATACTCAATAGTGAGAAAATCCAAATTCAAAGAGATTGTTTCATTACTTTCATTATTATAGCTACCTAACAGTTTTTCTTTTAATTTGGGATTAGTTGTTGCTTAAATGCAGTGCATCCAGTAACCTTTTTTTTTAGAGAGGTTTTTGCTACAGAGTGCGTGCCCTCGCCAGAGAGACAGAGACAGAGAGACAGAAAGTGAGAAATCACCCCCATCCCCCAGGGGGGATGATCACGCCACAATCCCTTCTCCTCCATTCTCCTCTCCTCTCAGGATCTTGGGCATGCACGCACACGCGCTGGCGTGAGTTTAAGCCACCAGGTCCGGGACTCGAACCGCGGTCGACTACATGGGAATCCAGCGACATAGTCATTATGCTAACTGCTGGTCCCAAAGCATCCAGTAACTTGAAAGAAAAATTAGAAAAAAGTGGATGTTTTGAAATTTATTATGAATTTATTTAACTATGTATATTCCTTAAGAGGTGATTTAACAGACACAAAAAATAAAAAGATAGCTGTTGATGATATGTATGGTAATGTCTTGGATTAGACTAATATGCATTATACTCATGCTGGGAAAAATCATGTATTCTGTAAGGATATAGAGTAATTAAGCGTAAAAAATGAATTAAATAAAAAAGGTGATTATTCAATCTAAGCAAATAGATTTTGGAAGCTTGTTTTTGGAAGCTTTTGAAAAGCATTTGTGTTAATTCTTCAGTGAAGGCATCTGGTCCTAGATTTTCCTTTTGTTGGGAGATTTTCAATTATTGATTCAATCTTTTAGCTTTCTATGTGTCTGTAAAGATTTCTGTTTCTTCTCGAGTCGTTTTAGGTAATTCGTGGGGTTCTAGGAGTGTCTCATTTTCACCTAGGCTATCTAATTTATTGACATACCAATGTTCATATTTTCTTACAATGCAATTTTTTCCTCAGTGGTCATTAGTGACACCCCACTTTTGTTTCTGATTTTTATTATTTGTGTCTTATCTCTGTTCTTTTTTCTTCTTTGTCAATCTGGTTGAATGATTTGTCAATTTTGCTGATCTTGTCAAAGAACTAACTCTTAGTTTCATTGATTCTATTATTTTTCTATTCTCTGTTTCATTTACTCAAATCTTTGTTATTTCCTTCTTTCTTCTAACCTCATTTTTAGTTTGTTCTTTTTTCTTTTTCTTCTATTTTATTAAGGTACAAAATTAAGGTATTCATTTGATAATCTTCTATTTTAAATAGTAGGCTTCATTTATTTTTTTAAAGAATTAATTCCTTTATTATATTTATCATTATTGTTATTTTTTAATTTGACCAGAGTGAGACAGAGAAAGAGAGAATAAGAAAGCAAGCTTCCAGGTCTAGGACTTGAACCATGGTCAGTCATGTAGGAGTCCAGTGCCTTTAACTACCATACTGCCTGCCAGCCCCGATAGTAAACTTTATTTTTAGAGCAAGTTTAGGTTTATAGATAAATGGGGCAGTAAGTGCAGGGTTCCTATATATCCCTCTTTCCTGCCCTACCTCATGCACAGTTTCCCTCATTTTTAACATCTTGCATTAGTGTTGTCCATTTGTTATCACTGATGAGATAATATTAATGTATTACTTACAACTGAAGTCCATAATTTGCTTTAGGCTTCACTCTTACTGTTAACACATTCTATGAGATTTCACAAGTGTATGATGACATGCGTCTCCCACTATGGCATTATATAGAACAGTTTCACTGCCCTAAAAATTCTATTTTCTACCCCTCCATTCCCCCTTTCCTTCCCTTGAGCCCTTGGCAACCATGGATCCTTTTACTGCCACCATTGTTTTCCCTTTTCCAGAATGTTCTATAGTTGTTATCATACAGTATGTAGTCTTATTTCACTTACCAGTGTGTATTAAGGTTCTTCCATGTCTTTTCAGGACTTAATAGTTTGTTTCTTCACATTGCTGAATAATATTCCATTCTATGGATATACTACAATTTGTTTATTCATTCCACCACTGAAAGACATTTTAATTGTTTCTATGTGTTAGCAATTGATAATAAAGATGCCGTAAACATTCATGTGCAGGTTTTTGTGTGGATGTAAGTTTTCAGTTCATTTGGGTAAATAACAAAAGGTACAATTGCTAGATTTTATGATAAAGATATGTTTAGTTTTGTAAGCAACTGCCAAACCATCTTACAAAGTGGCCGTACCATTATGCATTCCTGCCAGCAATGAGTGAAAGTTCCTTTTGTTCTATATCCTCCTCAGTGTTTTAGATTTTAGCCATTCTAATAAGCATGTAGTGGAATCTTGTTGTTTGAATTTGCAATTCCCTAATGACATATTATGTTGTGCATCTTTTAATATGCTTATTAGCCATCTTCTTTGATGTGCTGTCTGTTCATATCATTAGCCTGTTTTAAAATTGGTATGTTTGTTGTCTTGAGGTTGAGTCTTAATAGTTGTTTGTGTATTTTGGATACTGGTCCTTTATCAAAAATGTGTTTTGCAAAAGATATTCTTCCAGTATGTGGCTTGTTTTCTTTCATTTACTTAACAGTGTATTGTGCAGAGCAGAAGGTTTTAATTTTAATGAAGTTCAATGTATCCACTTTTACTTTCATGACTCATGGTTTTGTCATTGAATCTAAGATGTCACAAAAAAACAAGCTTACCTAGATACTCTCTTATGTTATCTTTTAAGAGTTTTACATTCAGCTCTTTGATCCATAACCAAATGTACTCTACTTTCCACAACAGGCAATAAAGAAACTGATGGCAGAAAACTCCTTGCATCAGGGACTGGCAGGTGGTGTGGTGGTTCAGGGCGCTGGACTCCCACATAGCTGACCACAATTTGAGTCCTGGACCTGGTGGCTTTCTCTCTCTCTCTCTCTCTCTCTGTCTCTGGTCAAATTTAAATAAATAAATTAGATAAATAAAGTTCAATAAAATAATTCTTTAAACATTTTTAAAAAAAGAAAAAGAAAAAGAAAATGGGCAGTGTGTCAGTAGAGTACAGTGCCGGGACAGACAATGTCTGAAAGAGCCACCTGAAGCACTAGCGAGGTGGCAGACACCTGTCAAAATAGTTCTGGACCTTGAAAAGGCACAGTCCATCCAGGTAGAAAGGCCTGGTCCTTCTGGAAATGTAGTAAAAGGAACACAGAGTTTATCATATGAAAAGCATCTAGGACCTGAAAGATCACCAGAACTATAATAAAAGGACAGGCTGATGTCAGGAAGGTCCCTGGGGCATGGAACAAGGGACACACGGTGGCTGAAAGGGCTTAATGTTCCCAAGCTTGTACACTTACTGAAGACCTGAAAGGTTCTTGGTTTCACTATAGGATGGCCATGCCATAACCAAAAATATTCTCCTTCTGTTGCAGGCAAGCAGACTGATAAACCAAAAAATCCTAGATTCTTCAGAGCATGCACAGACAAATCTAGTAGGAAAACCAGAACCCTTGATGGCAGCAAGCCTGCAGGCCAGCGGTTCCTCAGGGTACCACCTGGATTGGCTTACTAGGGGGTTGTTCCTTCACTAGCTTGTAGTCTGGCTGAGGGTAGATGGGGCCTAAAGATCAGTAGGAGGCCAGAGCCATAACTGAAAATGCTGTCCTTTCTACCATAGGCAGATAGGTTGGTTGCTGAAGAATCCGTGATTTTCTCACATGCACAAGGCTGAGGCATGCAGAAAATCTAGAGACCTAGCTGGCAGGAAGTTTCGTGGCCAGAGGTTCTCCAGGACACCTCAAAGTGGAAGTATCATGGAGAAAAGGGGGCTCTATGCACCAGTGTTCCAGATGAATGGTTACCAGGATCCTGTGTTTCACAAAATAGGAGTAGGTTGTGGCCATAAGGACTAACTTGGAACCTTTATCTAAGCAATGGGGTCCCAGCAAAGGTCCACAGAGCATAAGCAAAATGCGTGCTATAGGCCTGATGATGGGCCAGCAACCTGCCTACATAAGAGATTCCTCTATCCTGGGTTCAAGATGGACCCAATGCTCATTGTAATCTGCATTTCACAGCCTGCATGGTGAATGATGAACAGAAGGGTAGGTATGTGGTTCCCCAAACTGTGATGGGTTTAGGGACAATAAGGACAGGGTGAACCATAGGGGTTGGGCAATGGTGTTCAGAGGTTCTCAGGTAGCACTAACACTTGGGAGGGCCAGTGACCTAAAGGCTTCTAGGTTGTAATGCAAAGTTGGTAGCTAACGATCAGAATGGCTATTAGTTTCCTACTGTTAAGCCTGTCTTGTACTGTTTTTTTGCATCAGTCCTGCAGGCTGTTGGTGGAGAACCTTAAGATCCTTTTTCTCATTGAATGATCCCAGTCTGGAAGCAACCCCAGAGTCCTAGCAAGGAATATCACTGCTGGTAAAAAGTTTCACATGGATCAAGCTGGGTGAGTGTGTTCGGGGAGGAAAGGAAAGGATGATAGCTGATAAGGCTCTGATGCCTGAGAAAAAGTATATGTCCCAGAACAACCCTTCTTCAAGAGACAGACAGACAGCGCCATGGCTCCTGCGATCTAGCCATTTTGGGAGAAAGGAAGATGTCCCACTGATCACTGGGCCTCCAGCATACAAAACCCGCGTGAACAGCCCTTCTTCAAGAGACAGACAGACAGCTCCATGGCTCCGGCGATCTAGCCATTTTGGGAGAAAGGAAGATGTCCCACTGATCACTGGGCTCCAGCATACAAAACCTGCGTGTTTGAACTTCCACGTTTGGGAAGAAACTGACCATCCACCAGATGACTAGAAATCGCTGCAGGACCACAAGAAATATGGGGAAGCAGGAAAATACCTCTCCCACAAGGGAAACAGATAGCTCCTCTTCATCCACACACAGTTCAATGGAAATCATGGAAATGTCTGATAAAGAATTCAGAACATTCATAATGGCCAAGCTAACAGAGATGGAAGAGAAGAGAGACAAGGAACTGCTGAAAAGGAAGGAGAAAGGAGTTGAAGAGTTCCAGGAGGTGAGGAAATTCATGCAAGATCTAAAAGAGGAATTTCATACTTTACAAAAGAATCAGATGGAACTGTTAGAGATGAAGGCTATAATACAGGAAGTCAAAATATTCCTTGAAAGTATTAAAAGCAGATTAGATCATACAGAAAATAGAATCTCTAATGCAGAAGAGAAAATGGCTGGCCTAGAAAAATCCACCATGAAGACTGAGAAAATGGCCCCAAAATTTTAGAATAATATGCGAGAAGTACTAGATACAATTAAACGTCCAAACATCCGGATAATAGGCATCCCAGAGGGTGAAGAGACTCATAAGGACATTGATAATCTATTCCATGAAATCCTGCAAGAAAACTTTCCAAACCTGGAGAGGCACTCAAAGATTCAGTCCCAAGAAATACAGAGGACCTGAAATAGAATCAACCCAAGAAGATCTTCTCCAAGACACATTATAGCCAGACTGACCAAAACCACAGACAAAGACAAGATACTAAGACTGGCAAGAGAAAAAAGGCAAGTTACCTACAAAGGGTATCCCATCAGACTAACGGCAGACCTCTCATTAGAAACAATGCGAGCGAGGAGAGAATGGGAAAATATATTCAAAGTATTAAGGGAAAAGCAATTTCAACCGAGAATTCTGTACCCAGCAAGGTTATCGTTCATTTGGGAAGAAAAACATGAACTTTCCCAGATAAACAAAACCTGAAAGAATTTACCAGCACCAGACCAGATCTCCAAGAAGTTCTTAAGGGAGTGCTATGTCAGTAAAATTAAATGCAGACACACAGAAATAAGAGTTCAAAAACTAAGAAAATGGGCAACTTAATTGTAGGAACAATGTTTGGAGATGAATATTATATCCCAGAATTCAATCTGGAAGATCGAACCTTAACAGAAGAAAGATTAAGTACATGACACTGAACCGATGAAACAACATTCTGTGACTTGACTGAATTATTGCTGCTTTTCTCCTAAGCTTTGTTTTCCGGTTTTAAAGGATTTTTGTCCTGTCTTGAGCTGTTGATAGGTGCATGTACCTACTATTTGAACAGAATACTAACCTGTTTCTAGGCTTTAAGTTTCAAGGAAATATCATTACCAGTTCAAAACTACTCTTCTTGAAATTACTTGCTGAAAGTAGTTAGATTACTTATGATATTGTGTGATGAACAAAATGTTGGGGAAAAAGGAATGGAAGACAACTGTATATAGCAGAGATAGTGTAATAAGAGAGTGGGAAAGGGCAGAGGGTTAAACATGGGGTAAAAAACATATATATACGTATACATATGTATGAAAGTAGAAATGGAATATTATTGATGATAACATGCATGATTAAGCCACTATGCAGTTTATTCTAGATGGGAAACCACATTTAGTACGTTGTGATGATGCTCAGGGAATGAATGTTAAGTAATTAAAAAAAAAAGTTGCAGGAGGAAAAAAAAAGGTAAAACTGTTCGTATCAAAATTTAAAAAAAATGCATATTTGATGACTGCAGTAAGTTATATAGCCCCAGCTGGGTACTACTTTATAATATGTTCATTCTACTCACTGGGGTTTATGCCTAAAGTCAGACTTGGGTTCATGTATAGGTATATATCAGCTGTGCTAGCTATTGGATATATTTAGACTAATTAAGTTCATTAGCAAATCAATTATATGGGAGGTGGGAAGGCATAGAAAGCAGCCATGGATACCAGAGACAATGTGGGAGGAGGGTGGGACATTGCAGAGGGTGAGGGATAAAGAATCAAGGATGGCAAAACAAAAAACAAAGTATACAAGACATAAGAATTGGAAAATTATTTGCTGAAAACATGTATGTTGATGTGCTTGATTGAGCCAACACACAATGTATTTTGGATGGAATATTCATTTGTATGCTGTAATGATGTATAGTGAATTAATGTAAAAAATAAATAAATTTAAAGAGAAAAAAAAAGTATATGTGATGTCCCAGTGTATGGTGTAACGTGAATGAATGTACTCCTATTTCTATAACAGGTAGGGACACCAATGCCTAGGAAACCCCCTAATTGCAAGCCTTGCAGAAGACTGTAGGTGGGAATGACTCCACAAACTTTAGGGCCAGAATGGCCGTCATGATGCTAATGCAATGGAGCACTGCTACTAAAAGATGACCCAGGGTACCACTAGACTGAACTTATGGTTCCAAATAGGGCCACATATTCCATAGCTTTAGCTTGTTACAAAGCTAGGGCTGTTGGGAACCATTTCACGGGCAGTGCTGTCACCAAAAGAGTCACCTGGGCATCTGTACCAGAGCAGTTGTTGTCTAGAAGTACCCCCTGCAGCATCCATAAGGGGCAGGCAAGAATCTGGAAACATCTAGGGACATAAGACAGTCAGAGCACCAGGCTGGAAGGTGTTTTCTCCTCATGGCTTAGTTGGAAATATCACCTTTCCCACCATATAAGGACAATATGTAACCTGAAGTATCTACCAGATTCCTAGTAAACAGTCATGTTTATTGACAGTAGGATTTTTCCAGTACACCTACATGAGTGACAGACAAATGCCAAGAGGGTTAATGATTCCTAAACTCTTAAGCTAGCTGCAGGCATGAAGGGTTCATAGTTCCATTGTGGGATGATGGTCTTGTAACCAGGAATGCATATCTGTCCACCTCAGGGAGGCAGGCTGGCCACAGTAGCACATACCCAAGATGGAATCCCACTGGAATCCCATAATCCTAGATTGGAAATAAAAATGATAGTCAGAAGGTTCTCTGGGACACTACAAAGAAGGAGGTACCATTTCCCAATTTTTCTGAATGACTGTTGACAGGGCCCTGTATTACACAGTACATTGCAGGAGCAGCCTTGTTCCCATAAGGGCTGTCCTGGAGCCTTGAGTGAAGATAGTCTGGCATCCAAAAGGGCTACAGGGAACAGCATAACAGAAAAATATGCCCGAAAATTCTCCTAGGTGGCAGCACACTGGATGGCAGGTTTAAAGAGCTCCTAGAAAACCAGAGGTCTGAATGGACATGATGCCCAAGGACTCTATGTTGCACAGTCTACAAGAAGGGAATCATTGTAATTGTACCTTGTGAGACTGCTAGGGCTTTTGGGATTCAAAGAACCCTAGAAGCAGGCCAGGTAGTGGTCAGAACATCCAAAAGGACCTAAACTGTTAGGAAGGTCCCTAAACTGAAAGGTTTCTAAGTTCTGTTGAAACTATTGGGTTGTCAGAAAAGCCATGACTCATTTTTCCCTACAAAAACAGAAAAAATACTTCATGACTTCCCTGACCACCTAAGAGATAGCTGAGGACTGGTTAGGTCCCATCACCACTCTTGTCAAGAGGGGTGGATGAAAGGGATTTTGTTTCTCCAACACATGGTCAAGCTAATTATGTAAGAACTTTCAGTTCCAGAACAGCACGATAACTCTGAGTCAGAAAGATCTTCAGAACCCTAGGGAGAGAGCATGTTGGTAGTTGGAAGGTTTATTATTACACTCATGTGGGGTTGGGAGGGAAGTAAGTAACATGTCAAAAAGGATCAGATTTCAGCAGCTGGCCTCAAACCGCAGGCTGGGAATCCTCCAGGTGTTTCTCTGCAAGCCCAAAGAGTTTGGAAGGAGAGTCCACAGAAATAAAGGGCCAGAGGGGATTTCACGACACTAATGTGAAGTCTAGTACGATGACTAACTGGGAATTGGGGCATCAATGTGCTGGTCATATGGTTACCAGTCAGACTGTATATTCCATAGCACTTGGCCTAGCTAGGACCCATGGGATCCTGGTTCATGGAAAGTGTAGTAGCAAAAAGGAACCTGGGGAAACAGTGCCTGGGAAATTATATATGGATTGTCTCTCATAGCACTGGAGTGATGGCAGTATGTATGGAAATGTCCCTGTGTCTCAGAACTCCAGATGGACTCAGACCAGAAGGGTTCATTGTTCTGGCAGACTAATGGGAGGTGTCCTTTGTTACACTATATGAGTGCACTCGAAAATCTGAAGAGTTCCTAGAAGCCTAGCGAGGTGTATGTTATTGGCAGGGTTATTTCTTGGAACACTCTTGGGAGAGACAGAGGGTACCCTAGAAAGCTTGTGACTCCTGGGCTGAAAGTGTTCCCTTTGTCTGTTTCCGAGGCCTGTGTGTGGACAAAAGTGCTCTGATTCCAACAGCAGGCAGGTACGCAGATGTCTGAAGATCCTCAGAGGTCCACAGCATGGTGATGTTCCATAAGTAGAAAGGAAACCCAAATCTTTCAGGGCCACAGGGGCCCTCAATGACACTAATGAAAGCAGAATATTCTGGTCAAAACAGTCCCAAAGCCCCAATGTTTTGTTTTGTTTTTGTTTCCAATTAGCCATATATTCCACAGCAAGGGATCAGGCAAGGGCCCGAAACACCCATGGGGCCCAGTGCATAAGCAGTCTGGTCGTCATAAGGCCCTTCCCAACAGCAATGTCATGTATATGACATGTCTGACAAAAAAAAAAAAAAAAAAAAAAAAAAGTAGTGCCAGAAGTGCCCACCTGTGGTACCAAAAGGATGGCAGAGGTGTGTGAAGAAGAGTGCCTAGGCTTAGAGGGAAAAATAAGCTGAACAGCCTCAACCTGCTGATTGCTTAGTAGACAGGACCCATGTTTCTACCTCATGAGAACTGTCTGGGAGCCTTAAGGATTTTTATAATTCCAGAGAGAATGGAAGGTTGGTGTGAGGCAGGTTACTCAGATGGTGGCTGAAAGGGCTTATGATCCCTTGATTGTGAGCTCACTGAAGGTCTGAAGGTCTTTTAGTTCTGCTGGATGCCATTTCCCTGACATTAAATGTTCTCCTTCCACCACTTGTGGGAAGGCTGGTCCCCCAAGAATCTTTGTTTTGCTAGGGTTCCTTGAGACACCTCCAAGATAGAGGCGCAGTAGTGAAAAGGAGCCCCATCATCAGCATTCTGGATTAAGGTTGCTTATAGGGCTCTGTGCTGGACAGCACTGGAGCAGACTCATTTGTGCCCTTCAGTGCTCTCTTGGAACCCAGTGCTCAGGGAACCTGGGTTCAGAAAGGACCTCCAATGTGGAAACATCAAGGCAGAAGATGTCTGGGAGTGCTTCTGGGATGACAATGCCAGGCAGGCATTCATCAAAGGAATTCGCAGGGTTTTCTGTGAGTAGATCAGCTACCTAATGACCTATGGGTTCTACAGTCCACAGGGAGGGTGATAGTTATAAGGTGCATGTGGAACTCCTAGCTCTTCATTGAGCTAGAGGAGTGATAGGACATGAGTAATCCAAATGCCATACTGGATGATGGTTAGAAAGTACCTAGGGACACTAATTCTCAGGAAGGCCCTTGACTAAAAAGATTCTAAGTTCCATTGCAAATAGGATAGTAGAAGGCTATCAGTTCCCCAGTTCCAGGCCTGTTCAGTGACCAGATAGTCTGGTTTCTGCGTTAGGTGAGCTAGTGCCCTTACAGATGTCTAAGACACCAGAACAGGACATTCTGGTTACTGAGAGTGCATTAGGGCACTACTGTATGGAATAAACTCTTTGGAAGAGTCCCGAGGACACCAGAATCTTCTCAGTCATATGTCCCTTAGAGCCCTTGGTTTGCAATAGATGGCATGGACAGATTGCTGAGAGCCTATAAATCGTTTTATCCCTAGTGAAAAGGCAGGCTAGGGAGTATAACAGCAATGAGAATATTCATGGGCAGGCCAACTAGAGTCCAGAAGTTTCCTTGATGCTGTGGACAGACCATAGCTGAAAGAGATTTTGCTTCCTCAGCTTATAGACTAGCAGAAGATCTGTAGGACCCATGGTTCTCCTATGCCAAATCAGTACTATGACCAAAAGTGGTCTCTTTGCCACAACAGGCAGCAGGCTGATCCTCAAAGAAACCTTGATTTCCTAGCAAGACGACAAACGGGATGTTAGAAGACAGGCACTCTTAGTGGCAGAATATCTGCTGGCTGAAAGATCCCCCCAGGCACAAGTGTGCCAGAGATTCAATGATAGTTTAGAGCTCTATATTCATTTGCTTGTGCTTCTATAACAAAATACTTTAGACTATGTGGCTTAATCAACAGAATTTTATTTTCTTATGGTTCTGGAGGCTAGAAGTCCAAGATCAAGGTGTTGGCAACTTTAGTTTCTGCTGTGGCCTCTTTTGGCTTACAGATTTCTTGACTTGCAGCGTTCTGTGTGTCCTCACTTGATTTTTCCTCTGTGTGCACATATCTGTGTTTTATTTTCCTCTTCTTATAAGGACATCATCCTCTTATATTACACCAGCCATATTAGATTACAGCCTACGCATATAACCTCATTTTATTTTAATGACGTCTTTATAGGCCCTGTCTACAAATACAATCACATTCTGAAGTTTAAGGGTTTGAACTTAAACACGAATTGGGGGGACACAATTCAGTTTATAAAATGTCCCTTGAACCAACAACCTGGACAAATGATTGCCATTAGGGTTTTTTATTCTATATCATAGGAGCTAGATAGTGTACATAAGGGTTCCCAAGATTCCAGGGAGTGGAAAAGGCATCCAGAGCATGAGCACATGGGCCTCTTTTGACTAGAAGTGCCCTACTGGCCATGTGTTGGTAAAAGTCTCCAACTTAAAGATGGTAGAATGGGCTGTGCTGGTCAGAATGGTACTTGTTTTCCCAGCACATTGGCAGGCTTGGGTCAAAAGGATCCACACACCCTAGGGGGCAGGCTGGCTGGTGTTTGAAAGGTCCCCAAGGACACCAATGAAGGAAGGCCAGTGGTCAAAGGGGTACCAATTTTCATCACACAGAGGCTCGTTAAGGATGGAAAAGATCATCAATTCTCTAGCACAAAGCATGATCAATAATCAACAAGATTCTAGCTTCTACATCACACAGGCAGACTAGTGATTGAAGAACCTTTGTCAGTGTAGCAGGCAGGCTTGGTAGGAGCTAAAATGATCCTGCAAAAATCAGACTGATGGGAAATATTAGGCTGTAGGCCACATTAGGTTGTAGCTATTACCACCCAGTAGCTGGCCTGAAGGCTCCCTTGAGCTAAGTTATTGGAGGTATGGTGGCCAAAACAGGGCACCAGTGTGCTGAACAGATGGCTTCCAACTGGAAAAACATTTCATAGCAGAGAAACAAGCTTTTGCCCATAAAGGTCCCTAGGACACCAGGGTATGGGCAGTACTCTTGCTAAATGGTCATCTAAGGCATCAAGTACATGGCAAACTGTATTTAGAAGTTCCCCCATGTCACTAGCATTTCACCAGGCAAGTGACTGCACAACACCAAGGCAGCACAGGGTGAGATGGAACAATACCCAAAAGGCTCTTGGGTATTGTTCCAGCATCCAGCAGGCTGGATGCTGATATCTTGTGAACCTTCAGATTGTTAGCCCGTGGAAAGAAACTAAGATTCCTGGAGAGCAGGCTGAGTAACTGTTGGTCAGAAGTTTCCCCAGGCCCCAGCTCCATGGAGAGAGCGAACAAAACAGTTTTCTCATCCTCAGTGTGAGAGTTGACTGAGGGCAGGTAGAACTAACATCTCCCTTCCTAGAGGCCAGAAATATAACCAAATGTGCTCTTGTTTGTACAACAAACAGCAGGCAAACCGGTAAAGAATTTTTAGTTCTTGAATAGGCAGACAAGCTATGAGCCAAAAGAAAGCCAAGACACTAGGCTATAGGAAATATGGTAGCCAGGGAATTTCTACTGGCACATCCAAAATGGCAGTGCATGAGCCTAAAGGAGCCCCTTGCTCTTGCATTCTGGATGGATTGTCGTCAATAGGGCCATGTTCTACATTATGGGAGTAGGATATAAGGACTAACATGGAACCAGTGTGTAGGCAGTCTGGTCTCAGGAACAAGAGAGCAGCAGCAGCAGGGTAGAATGTCCATGATTGGAAGATTTATCAGAGTACATGCACCATGCAAGTAACAGTGTGGGGGCCTGTAAGAACACCAGAGCCCTAATGAATAGACAGAGTATCGACAGGTAGGCTTCTCAGGGTACATTTATAGGATCAGGCAGTGGCCAAGAGTAGTCACAATTTCTAAATTTGTGGCCTGACAAAGCCAGATGGGTTTGTGGTTCCCTTGCAAGGTGGCAATGCTATGACTGTAAATGCTCTGCTTTCCACTTCAGGCAGATGGAAAGGTTGTTCTTAGGTGATACAGGCCAACAGAAAATCCAGAAGTTTAGCTGAAAAGTAGTATATATAATGGCCAGAAGCTCTCCCAGGGTACCTCACCAAGGGAGGTACGATGGGGAAATGATTCTTAATGAATGTTTGGTCACAGGACACTGTGAAAGTGCAGGCTAGTTTTCCATAAGGTGTCTCCTGGAACCCAGTTTGAAGTCAGTCTGGCCTCAAAAGGGACCTTCAGGGCAGCAGTCCTCAGGATGGCACATGTTAGGAAGAACCAACAGCATCCTAAATGTGGGCCTGGGAATGGACACAATGCTTAAGGGCACTGGGTCCCACATCCTGAAGGGAATATGATGGCTGCAGCATATGTTGCACCCCAGATGGCTGGTGGTTCAGAAGCCCTAACAACACAATGAACTTTAGGGCCTAGCCTGGGTGGTGTTTGGAAGGTTCCTAGATGCACTAATATGTGCGGATGCTGGTGATGGGAGGGATTCTTGGTTCCATTGCAAACAGGGTAATTGAGGACCAGAAGGTCTGTTAAGTTTTCCCCTCTCCCCAACAAAAGTCAATTTCTCTCACCGTCCTCAGCAATGGCCTGTCTTGTCGCTGTAAAGTTGTGATTTCAAGATATCAATAGACAGGCCAGTTCCCTAACACCTTTAAGTTTGCAGGTTTACAGATGACTCTGGTTAGGAAGAAGCTGTGGAATGCTGTGGAAGGGGTATGCTGGTGTCCAGAATGTTTACTAGTGTGCCAATGCAGGGGGAAGTATGGTGGCCAGTCAAGCCCACTGTGTCCTTATGCAATTCCTGTACTTTTTTTAGAGTGTTCCAGTTTCAAGAGCAGGTAGGCAAACTGGAGTCTGGAAAACTTCCATGTTCCATGTTCCCAGGATACTGGTGAACTGTGGTAGTGAGGAGCCTCAGGGACCTTTTAAGTCCAAAGGTCCCTCCTGACACACAAGATGATGTAGAGTGTGGTGCCTATATTTGATCAGTAGCACCATCATGCTAGAAGTACAATTTTCTATAGGGCCATATATTCCATAGCACAGGATCTAGCTACGGCCTACAGGACCCCAGTTCATGGTCAGTGGTCCCCAAAAAAGGCCCTTAGGACAGCAGTGCCAGGACTGTCTAGAAGTGCCTCATCCCAGTTCCAGCAGTCTAGCTGAAACATGCAGAGTCCTCAGCTGTGACATGGACCCAGGCCAAAAGGCCTCCTACTGTTAAAAAACCTAGGATGAAAAGCCTGTGTTTCCACAATATAAGGACCATTGGGAGGTTACAAAGTATCCCAGAACTCTGGCAAGAGTGGAGGGTGATGGCAGGAAAGTTCCTTAGGGATTCAGAGAGAAACAGATGGTCGTGATTCTCTAGTGCTCATGATTCTCAAAATTGCAATTCACTTTAGGCCTGAACAGCTCGTGTTTTTCCTGACCTCAATATAAATGTCCTCCTGCCATGGAAAGGCAGACTGGTCACATTGGAATTCTCATTTCCCCAGAGTGTGCACATAACAGGATGTATCTAGCAGAAATCCACAAACCTTTGCTTGTGGGGAGACCTGTGGCCAAAAGGTTCCTGGGGCACCAGCCAGATGGAAATGTAGTGGCTAAAAGGGGTCCCAGCACCAGAGTGCTGGATGGATGTTTGCCTGTAGGGTGCTAAGGCCTACAGCACTGGGTGTAGGCTCCTGCCCATAAGGGCTCCCTTAGAACTCAGTGGAGGACAGTCTGGTCTCAGGAAGACGTCCATGATATTAGTGCCAGGGCAGAATCTATCCAGAAGTGCTCCCAGGATGCCAGGGCCCAGCTGGCAAGAAGCTGGATGTGGATCAGGATCCTAGAAGTAGTGATTGACTTAATGTAATGCCCCATGGGCTCTCGGATCTGAAGCCGATAAGAAGGGTGATAGGCACATGGTAGCCTCAGATCAAGTCACACTGGAACTATAAGGACACGCGGAACCCAGGGGCTGAGACGCGGGTATTCACAAAGTTTTCGAGACAGTAGCGCCGGGTAGACTGGTGACCAGTAAGATTTCAGGTTCAATTACACATGGGCAGTGAAGATTGGAAGGGAAATCGATTTGCCAGAACCAAGCCTGTACAGTGACTGAATTCTGCATCCTGCAGACAGACTGGTGACCTATGAACTTTCATTTCCCAGACAACCCTTATGCTTCTGAGCCAAAAGGAACGCGGAACCTTAGTAAAGCGTCAGATTGGTGGTCGGAATGTTTGGCTGGGCACCTAACCCGGAGGGGTAAAGGGGAGAGAGGTACAAGTACGGAAGTCACCGAAATTGCCCTGATTTCTGGGCATAAAGAGCCCACCCCACCGTATCCTCGCGCGGTGTTTACTGTAACTGAACGTGCTCAGGTTTCAACAGCTTTCAGGTAAACTGATTAGCTGAAGTCCCCAGGTCCCTGGCATGGCTCTTTAATAGAAACGCCACGGAGTACGATTGCCAAAAGGGTCCCCAAAGCACCAACATACTGGTAATTTAGTTCCCAGTAGGGCCTTACATTCCATTGCACGATATTTGGCTAGGGCTCGTGGGACCCCAGTTTGCCCGCATTGTAGTCGCAAAGGTTTCCAGGGTAGCTGTTTCTGGGAAAAGGGTGTTTGGAAGGAGCTGCCCACCTTGCAGCATTGTTGTGGTACATACCCAACGGGTTCTGGGCACTGAAAGGGAAATGGATTCAGACTGAAAGGCCCATCTTATTTATATAACGGCCTAATAGGAAGATCCCTGGGTTCCATCGTGAAGGACTGCCTTGGGGGTGGGCGGGAAGCAGAGGCTCCCGGATAACCTGGGGAGAAGGGCTGGAGGCTGGTGATTGGAAGATACACAGGCACTCTTGCGAGGGACAGTGGGCTCAGTATTCCCAAGCTTGCCTTCTGACCCTGAAGGACCTGAAGGGCTCTTTTTTCCCTACAAGATGCCACAGTGATGATCAAAAATACTCTCCTTTTTGGGACCAGCAGGTGGCGTAGTGGTTATGTCGCTGGACTCCCACATAGCTGGTCACAGTTTGAGTTCCCCACCCAGTCACGCTGGGCGCATATGCCTGTGTGTGTGCCGAAGATCCCTAGAGGAAAATGGAGGAGAAGGGATTGGCTTGGCCATTCTCCCTGAGTGTTGATTTCTCGCTTTCTGTCTCTCTGTTTCTCTGTCTCTCTGGTGAGTGCACCTGCACTATAGCAAAAAATCTCTTAAAAAAACAAACAAACAGACAAAAAACTCTCCTTTTCACCTCAAGCAGGCAGACTGACTGTAAAAGAAGTCTGTTTCCCAGTGCTCACACAGGCGTAGGGTCAGAGGATACCTGGAAGCCTAGCTGGTGAGTAGTCTGGGTACCAGAATATTCCCCAAGATGCTGCCAGGATGGAATTACGATGACTAAACTTGGCCTTGAAGTGCTCTGGAAGGATGATTACCAATAGTTCCTTATGTTCCAGTGAACCAAATTGGCCTAAGCAGGCCTGAATCCTTGGGTGATATATTTCAGCTAAATCTTTTCCTTAGCTTCTGAACTGCAACCTAGTATAATATACAAGAAAGTTGTAACCTAACCTGATTTACCCTGGCAACGTAGCAGCTGAGCTTTAGTCAATCACAAACATGTTCTTAAAAATACAGGAATTTAAAATAATTTTGACAATTATTATTACATAAGATAATATACAGATTATAAATCCTGAAACAAAAGCTGCATTAGGTGTATATAATTATAATTTAACTCTAGTAGACTAGATAAAAATCTCAGTCAATATATTCATGTAGTTAAAGGAAACAAACTGGTCTCATCTGTTCTTTGCGCATAGGGCTCAGGCATAAACTTTTCTTAGTGGAAATGATTCTTTTATTTTAAAATTATTAATTTCACATAAAACCATGACATGGATAAATTGGTTTGAATTACTCAGTGTAATAAGTGTGAGCAGATTGAAATTTTCCTTGGTCAAATTATATGTGATACATACATGTTGTACCAAGGGTCTTCAAAAAGTTTACAAAAATGTGTATTAAGATATGAACTTCATGGATTTCACATTTTTTTTGCATCAAAATAAACTTTAATTCCACTTTTTTATTAGCTGTTATTTTTAAAGGACTATATACCTTTATTGCCAGAGGGCATGTATGTTTGCCCTCACCAACAGGGCTTGGTCATGCTGCAATCCTTTTTCCTCCATTCCTCCACTCTGTCCTATAGGACAGGTGTCCAGTATGTTTTTCATGTAGCTGTGCTGGCAGGGACTGAATAGTGAGCTTTGTGGGATCCAGCTCCCATGCACAGGGTGGCTGTACCACAGGACAAGCCTGTTCACAAACTTCTTGACCTCCCCTTCTGTATTATATATCATAGATATGTAATATTCTATGTCAAGAGTTCCATCTTGGCAGGGAATAGGGCAAAAGCATGTTTATGTTTAGTTGAATTAAGGCCCTTTGTGAACAGTAATGTAAAGATGTGTCCTGCTCTGTGCTGGTATATACTCCACTATTTCAAACCATTATGAACTCCTACTTAGATGCATCAGCATTATGTTGGTAAGACCAGCCTTACTGGTACCAGTCTTTGCTGATTTGGCTTTCCAAGCCCAAAGCAGAGGTAAGAGTGAGAGGAATAGGAGACAATAGAATGTCTATGTGCAGGAAAGACCAAATTGGGAATTAAATGCCAATAAAATTTTTTTAAACTCAAATGTCAGGAAAGTTCATTGAAAAAGGATCAGCAAAACTTGTTATTCTCGTACAGATTAGGAGGAAAAATCACATTGGATCACAGAAATCTGTACAACTTTTACATGTCAATTACAAATATAAAATAAATTTATAGCCAGGGTCCCATTTCAGAAATTAATTGAGAAAAATAAGTTTGAATAAGATATTTACATTCATAAAGGTAGCAATGCAGGAACATCAAATTAAAGACAGATTATTCAGAAGTCATTAGAAAGGAGAACAGAAGGAAAACAGGATACAAAGAGAAATATATGTATGTTAGTTTTTTGTTTGTTTGATAAGTCAACTTGGCTGAGCTACAGATTCCAGTTATTCAAACACTCATCTAGGTTTGGCTATGAAAAGATTTTGTGGATATAATTAAAATATCTAATTAATTAACTTTTGGTCATATTACACTTGACTTAAACAGTTGGAAGACCTAAAAACAGGCCTGAGGCTTGCCTAAGACAGAGAAAATATTCAGTGTGTATATAGCAGAGTCCTGGTATACCTTGGACAACTTCCATCTTGCTTATAAAGGTTCCTTCCTGTCAGCCTGTCTGCAGGCACCACTTTGGCCTATGAGAGGGAGAGGGATTGATTTATGACTATATATCTATATATTTTGTAAATATATGTATGTATATAGCTTACACATACCTACCTCACTGGTTCTTTTTCTCTGGTTGAACCAACTGATACATTATTAACAACAATGAAAAAGCCTAGAAATATTTAAAACATCCATCAGTTTTTTAAAGGGAAAAAGAAAAAGAAAAAAGAGAACAGAGTGATTATAGATAAATCCAAGAGGTAATCTCTTGGTAAATTGAATATAACAATCTATTAAGTAACATTAGTTATAAAAAGAGGGAAAATAACAAGTGCATGTGAAAATGAAAAAATTTTAAGAGTATTTTGTGCAACTCTGGGTTAATAGCTTTTTCAGTGTTATGTGAACTCCTGAAATTGACTCAAGTACAGTTAGAAAACCACAGTAAACCAATTAACTGTGGAAAATTAGAGATGTGGCCATAGAAACTTTTCTCTCAAAATCTGTACTTACGTTTTATATATCATTGTATTCAGATGATTAGGAATAGATTTCTTGCCACTATTCTTCAGATCATAATATAGAAAAAAAGTAAAGATGTTTATATGAAGATAGAAAAAAAACAAACCAAAACAATTGAATATTATTTCTGTTTACATATAAATTTGTATAAAATAAAATTCAGAATCACATTAACAGAATAAAGCTTCAAGACAAACTGATATACTGCAACTACAAGAATGCTTAAGGGCCGAGCGCACACGCCCTATAGCAAAAAAAAAAAAAAAAAAAAACTCTCAAAAAAAAAAAAAAAAAAGAATGCTTAAGGGCCACCCTGTAGCCTTATGATTAAGGTAATTAGAGCCCACATGGCTGACTGTGGTTTGAATCCTAGTCCTGGAGACTGGAGAAACACCAGGCACGTGTGTGTGTGTGTGTGTGTGTGTGTGCCCCCCAAATCTTGAAGAAATGGAGAAATAGAGAAGGGATTGTAGCATGACCATGCCCCATTGAGGAGTGCTCTTTCTCTCAATCACACACACCCCTCTGATAATTAATATAAATAATAAACAAATTAAACTTTTTAAAATAAAAGGATGATTTATATGAGAATTTTAATGTCAAAAAAATCATAAAAAATTTAAAAAGAAATTCATAATGCATCTGAAAAACTTTAATATTTATTCCTAGTAACAAAATCTTTCTCTAAAAAATCAATACAGGGATGCTTTCTTAATCCTCAGTAAATTAATGTCTTTTTCATATCTGCATGCACTTATGTATATATATACACATATATGGGTAGAAAAACATACTAAATGATAAAAGACCAGAGGATTTTTAAGAAATTCAGAACAAGAAAGAGTTGCCTAAAAATTCTTACTTATGAGCATTTTGGAAATTCTAGCAGAAGCAATTAAATAAGGAAACAATAGAAATTATAAATACTAAAGAGGTGACAAAAATATCTTTACTTGTATGTGATATGACTTTATACCTGAAAAATTTCACTAATGAGGCAAAAAAAAACTTTTGAGAATTAGGAGAGTATTCAGAAAGTTGGGTAATTAAAATTTAAAGGTAAATTGAATAGCTTCCTTTGCTACCAAAATCTTTTTAGCTCTATAGAAGAACATTAAAAATCCAATCTAGAAAGACTGTCTTATTATTGGATTGGAACTTTTAAAAATATTCCAATTTTTAAACAATTTCCTAAGTACAGACCAATGCAAATTAAAATTCCACATGGGTTGATACAGTTCATATGTTTCCTGCAGAGAAGAGCAAGACCATTTTGTGTTAATTTGAAATACCTGGGAGAGATTTCACTTGGAGACAGGGAGGTAGGACAAGGCAGAGCATGAGTACTTTACCGTATTTCCATGCACTTTGGTTACTTCTGTTTTCTGTAATCAATAGTAGCCCCACTTAGAGTTATTCTGAGTTTTAAAGTAAAGCATGTGAAAAGGAAAAATGATAAGCCTAAAATGTAGTGAATATCCAGTTAAGTGCCAACCCCATCATTTTATCCTTAGAAGGATTGGTTTTCTAGATGAGATGGTTCTGATTTGGTTCAATCTATGTTGATACCAGATCAGGATTCTTAATCTATTACTGCAAAGAATAGTTTAGAGCTGTCATTTTTACCAGCATATGCATCCTGATGTGACTTAAATGCTAATGAAGTTTTGGGGGTCATGTTTAATCTTTCTGTAACTCCAAAGTATAAACTTTAGGTATTGTGCCAATTAAGGCAAATTCCCAAAGCCCTAAATCAGCTTCTGTTGTCTTTTGATCTTCTTTTCAGTTGGCTGGCAAAACCTAATGGAGCTAGAGCTTAAATCAAGGTCACTAAATCTCCCCCCCCTTTCTGTTTAGAATCCCAGGGGATTTCATTTCAGCCAACATACTGACTGTTTTATTTCTAGGCTTCAGGAAAAGGAAATAGTCTCTCTCCTTTAGACAAGTTAGGGATTCCTTTCTTAGTTCACATACTCTCAGCTTGCTTTATAATAAATATCTGGTTAATGTGTTATCAGAAGGTGAGGGATTATTTCGGATATAAATAAAATGTTTGCTCCATGGTGTGACTTTTTTTCTGATAACCAGGATTTGGCTAGAGATTCAGTTTCTTTAATCATAAAACACAATTTTCACTGCTGAGGTGCTGTGGTCAGATCATTACCATGGTATTCAAGCCCTTTCCTTTGTTAACTATGTTTGTTGCCAAGTATCTTTGAGTATCCAACCCTGCTATTCTCAAATATTTGTTTACTGGTGGGCTTTTTGTTCACAGATACTTGGCATTTCAAGGTTCTGTCTGGGAACTTCTTTTCATTAGTTTAAAAAATATCTTCACATGTCAGATCTAACAGAATATCTTGCAGGACATAACTAATGAATGTGAAATTCCTTTGGAGAAAAAACAATAGCACAGAATTCATTTACAGACATTTAAATAGGAGAAATTAGGAACTTACATCCTAACAGCCTCTATCATTAAGTGGCTATATTTCTTATAGATGTAGAATAATTTTCAAATGGTTGTTAGCTGGACAGTATATTATGTACCACATTTTAAATATAAAAAGGTCATGAAATGAACAATTTGCTGTGTTCTAAGGTAGAAAATGACTACAGTTTATTTTCTACTTTCTGGAAGTGTTTTAAAAAGGGTTACAATAAACAAACATATAATAAGACTGATCAACAAAGAAAATAACTTTCAGATCAATGGGAATGTTATATCAGAAAATGCAAGCTGTAGCAACCAAGTTACAAATTTCACCTGCAGCATTTTAGGATTTTTATTATCTAAAGGAATTGTACTAAGGCCAGAGGAGAGAGATTTTTTTCCTTGTTAGGGACACCAAAAGGAATTGGTCATACAGTAATTTAAATTTAAGGAGTAAAAGTCCTTATTATTTAGAGATGAGAAATGGGTGTTTAAAACATTGGATTATTAGCACTTAATATTGACCTCTGGGGCCAGCAAGTAGAATAGTTAGGGTACTGTACTCTCACATAGTTGACCATGGTTCGAGTTCCTGACCTGATGGCTTGAAACTCACACTGGGTGCCTATGCTTGTGCGCCCACAGTCCCCAGGGGAGAGTGAAGGAGAGGGGATTGCAGCATGGTCATCTTCCCTGGGGGGTGATTTCTCACTTTATGTCTGTCTCTCTAGTGAGTACATGCACCGTAATAGCAAAAAAACTCTCAAAAAAAGAAAAATATTGATCTCTGAAACCTTAAAAATAGTTTGATAATAGCTTATTACAATGATCTCAATAATCCCATGGCCTGTGGTGTGCAATTTTATATAGTAGTGTTTATTTTAATGCAATCTATGGTAGTGTGTTTGTGGTGAATCGATGGGGTATGAAAGGGATGTCAACAAGAAAGAAACCTAAAGAGATCCACTAAGCATGTTTGTCAAATGACTCTTTATAAATTCAAAAAAAGGAAAAAGGAAGGTAGATTTAGGGAAAATGATAGAATTACATCTACCCAAAGCCCTAACTAGTGGACACTGTCTAAGCCCAAGTCCAGGGGCTTATTGGCTCAGATACTGAATTTGAAGGGCACAAAAACAGTTTCATCACTAAAATCAGATTTATATTACCCAAGCTTAGGGAAAACTGTAGGCAAACTTATAATAAAACTTTATAAAATATAAGTAAAAATGATTTATCTATTGATAGGTCAATCCATCAATCTATTGCTGTTTATAGACCAGAGTTTGTATGCAATAGAGCACATATGTTGACCTAGTATATTTTCTTCCTTTAAGTGTATCTATGGTGAGAGGTGGAGCCATAACCAAAACACTGCTAAGGAAGCTTGGAATGATGAGAGAAGACCGATACTCTTAGGACAAGTCCTTCAACCATAAGGTAGCTTAAGTACTCTTCCTCATAATGGTACCATAATAATATTTATGTTCAAGACTGACTGTCCTCTGGAGAATACTTGAATGAGTTCTACACACATCTGTTTTTCAACTCTTCTTTATTTTCATTGCCAGTCTGCATCAGCAAAACCTTTTCTCATGTATACAACTTAACTCTAATTAAAACACTTAAAATAGATACAATATCTTTAATCAAGACCAAGAGTTATAAAGTTTCTTTCTTTCTTTCTTCCATAAGTAAGAGAGACAAAGAAAGATACAGAGAGACAGCACCCCCAACAGGGTCTTTATGCCATGATCCACCACCAGCTTCAGCTGGCTTCAGATATGGGCATGTGTATGACCGTTACACTCAGGGAGGTTTCTGGATGTTAACAGGGAACCTTGCCATTTAGGACAGCCTTATAAAGCATGAAATTTTGCCACTGTGCCACCGTTCAGGCTCCAACAAAATTTTATATACCCCTGCTGTGATTCATTCTGGGCTTAATTTATAGATTAAATTTCAGAACAACACTAATCTACTTTATTTTCAAGGCCCCCCCCCCACAATAAGTCACTTTAGAAACCCAATTAATCTTGGATATAATCACATGTATGGCTCCATGATTTGACTCACTTAGAAGACTTGTTAACATACTTGAAAGTAAAGGGCTCTCTCCCCTGATCAGACTTATTTTAAGAAAGGTGTATTGGAGTCTTTATATAAAGTAGAATTGGAATCAATATCTTTAATTTCATGATCCCTTATTTAACATTAGTTTGTGAGTTGATTGATTTATATTTTTATTAAAACCATAAATGTATTCTCTATTTTGAACCTGAATGTATCTTTAAGTGTTTACATTATTATTTTTTTCTCTCCATAAATAAATGATAAAGGAAGAAAAATACAAGGGGCTATTGCATTCATATCTTGAAAAAATAATAGCAATAAAGTTGTGATAGTATTGCCGAGGTTATACATTTTTTGCATGTAACAGCAATCATATTTTAGTTGGTACTCATGGACATGAATTGAAAGAATGAATTGAAATGGATATAATACTTTCATCTATTATTCAGGAAGCTATCAAATGAGGTGTTATGACTTACAGTGAGCAACTTCAACCTATCATTTTTGCCAATCTAAAAATCTGATTAAATGTCAAGTAAGTGCAATGTGAATGTGCCTTCCAGAAATGTTCTAAATAAGTAGAAATGGTTGTTTCTATAGCTCTTCTGATTTAAGCAGTGCTTTTTTGAGACACCAAGTTATTAAAACTAAGATGGGCACTGGTTACCTCAATGTGAAAATAACTGAATTTCAACTCTTCTGCCTATGAACAATCCAGTTCCTCTTTCTCCTCACCCCCTTTTTTATTTTGCTCCAGTCATACAGAACAGTTTTTGGTTTCTTCCATATACCTTAAATGTTAAGACATGTTCCCTTTTTGAGTCTTTACGCTTGTGCCTCCCCAGACTGGATTGCTGCACCCAGATTTTGTATAACTGTAGTCATCTGAAGAATTAACAGGGCTAGAAGAGCTCCTTCTAATGTGGCTCATGCATGTGGCTGCCAGTTTGGTGCTGGATGTCATCAGGGAAACTTATTTCCTCTTCACAGAGCTGCCTGAATATTCTCATGACATGGAGGCAGGTTTCAGCGAGAATGAGCCGTTCAAGAGAAACAGAGTCAGATGGAATCGTGATTTTGGATGGCCTAGCTTTGGAAGTCATGTAATATCACTTCCACTACATTCTGTAGTTTACAAATGATAACTTAAGATGTGCCACATTAAAGGAGAAAGGAATTAGTTTCCACATTTTGAAGGGAAATGTGTCAAAGAATTTACATCATATTTTAAAAGCACCACATTAAGGGACCAGCAGTTAGCCTAATGGCTATGTCGCTGGACTCCCCACGTAGTCAACCGCGGTTCGCGTCCCGGACCCGGTGGCTTAAACTCACGCTGGGCGCATGTGCGTACGTGCCCAAGATCCCGAGAGGAGAATGGAGGAGAAGGGATTGCGGCGTGGCCATCCCCCCTGGGGGGTGAGTTCTTGCTTTCTATCTCTCTGTCTCTCTCTGCCTGTCTGGCGAGCGCACACGCCCTATAGCAAAAACCTCTCCAAAAAAAAAAAAAGCACCACATTAAGACTCATGATTTTCTTAAATCTAAAGTTACTTCTCAATGAGTATTATATTGCTCATAAAATTAATATAGTAATAATAATAGTAGCTAATATTTATTATATTTAAGTGTTATCTTATTTTCTTAAAAATTGACTTTTCTATATTCCCTTAAATTTCTTTAATTTAGTTTTATTGTATCTACTGTTTTGAATCTTTTCAACAGATGTTTTTCTCCAATTTTATAATGGAAATAAATAGAAAACCATAATTCACATAGGAATTGAATTACAGCATATATATTTTGATAAGTCCTATATAATGGTATATTTAAAGTGTATATGAATCTTAGATCACTTAAAATTGGATTAGCAATAAGGTAGTAAATTGTATTATTATGTATAAGATTTATTCATGTAGATTTCATTTTATCCATTTAACTAAAGTAGAAATTATATACAAATCAATTTTCAAGAATTTATGTGTAACAGAAGAAAAAGTGATGCCATAATATATTTAAAAAGTATATATTATTCTGTATTCAAATAATTTAATAATAATGTTGATTCAGTTAACATCTTAACTGAATTTGTTGAATGTTATTCCAATTTTTCAGAACTGTTGACTTTTGCAACAACTAATTTGAGAAGTAATATTTTTACAAAAATAGAAAGTAAAACGTACTCATCACTGGCATGTTATGTTCTAGTGATTAAACAAGAGAGAGTTTACCAGTGTCCCTAAATACCCTATAGTTAATCAAGTCTTAAAACAGTAGAGTACATTTTTCAAACAAACATACAAAGCTCTACAGATTAAAGGTCTCATCATCACCCATTATATTCAAAATATGCGTACTATGAACTGATATATTTCCTGGAAATATATTCAGTAGTAGCCAAGAAGGGAATGTTTAAAATTACTGGGACCAGCAGCTAGCGTAATGGCTATGTCGCTGGACTCCCATGTAGTCGACCGCGGTTCGCGTCCCGGACCCGGTGGCTTAAAACTCACGCCGGGTGCGTGTGCGTGCATGCCCAAGATCCCGAGAGGAGGAGAATGGAGGAGAAGGGATTGTGGCATGGCCATCCCCCCTGGGGGGTGATTTCTCGCTTTCTGTCTCTCTGCCTCTCTCTGCCTGTCTGGCAAGTGCACGCACCCTATAGCAAAAAAAAAAAAAAAAAAAAAAAAAAAAAAAAGAAAGAAAATTACTAAAACTATTTTTGTATTTTAGCTAGAAAAATTTAGTTATATCGCCAGCTGGAATCTAAACACAACGTATAGCCTAGTGTTGAGTGGAATTAACTTCTTTTTTTTTTTTTTTTTTTTTTTTTTAGGAGAGGTTTTTGCTATAGGGCGCGTGTGCTCGCCAGACAGACAGAGAGAGACAGAGAGACAGAAAACGAGAAATCACCACCCCCCAGGGGGGATGGCCACGCCGCATCCCCTTCTCCTCCATTCTCCTCTCGGGATCTTGGGCACGCATGCCCACGCGCCTGGCGTGAGTTTAAGCCACCGGGTCCAGGACTCGAACCGCGGTCGACTACGTGGGAGTCCAGCGACATAGCCATTACGTTAACTGCTGGTCCCGAGTGGAATTATCTTCTTACAAAGTGTCTTTTTTTTTTTTTTTTTTTTTTGGAGAGGTTTTTCACTATAGGGCGCGTGCGCTCGCCAGACAGACAGAGAGAGACATAGAGACAGAAAGCGAGAAATCACCCCCCAGGGGGGATGGTCACGCCGCAATCCCTTCTCCTCCATTCTCCTCTCGGGATCTTGGGCACGCACGCACATGTGCCCGGCGTGAGTTGTAAGCCACCGGGTCCGAGACGCGAACCGCGGTCGACTACGTGGGAGTCCAGCGACATAGCCATTACGCGAACTGCTGGTTCCCACAAAGTGTCTTTTGATAATTGTTCATTGTGACCATTTTATTAGCCAAATATATTCATCTTATTTTCTTTCTGCTTCTTGTAATTTTATTTTATAATTCTGGAAGGTGTTTGTATTCAATGTGAATTATTCTAAAGAGACTAATTCTACTGTCCCTTCCTGGGCAGAAGCATTTTTTTTTTAAGGTTTTTGTCATGGGACATGTGCATTCACTGGTGACAGACAGAGAGAGGGAAAGTGAGGATGGCCATGCTGCAGTCCCTTCTCCTCCATTCTCCTTTTGGGATTTTGAACACATGGGCTTACAAAAAATCACACCTGACATGATTTTCAAGCCACCAGGTCCAGGACCGTGATTGGCCACGGTCCGTGTGGGAGTCCACAGTTTTAACCACCATGCCACAAGCTGGCCCCAGCCACATGATATTTTTGAAAAAAGACAAGTCTTAGGGTCTATTAGAACTATGTTTGAGCTCTACTTCTGCTTCACATTTTCTTGTGATTTTGACAAACTATTGATCTTTTTTCAATGTCATATGAAAAGGGGTTAACATGCAGTATGCACTGCTGTTCTTATGATTCAGTTGGACAGCATGTACAAGTATATTTGGCATTTAAGAGATGTTCAGTAAATATAAGTCCTTCACCTTTTCAAAAAGAGTTGTCCATCTAGTGCCATTTTTTGTTAAAACAAACAATTAACACTTTGCAGGGACCAGATGGTGGTAAATGGTAAAATGTGATGTTCTGTGAGGCTGATCTGCCGGTACTGACCCACATGAGAAGGTCCCAGGTTCACATCTAGAGACCTCCATGAATATGCCAGACACTCATATACTTACAGTTCAGGGCTGGCTGAGGCTGAGGCTAAAGGTGGATCACAACATCAAGAACCTGTTGTGAGTGCTGTCTCTCACTCACTCACTCACTAGTTGAGGAAATAAAAATACATACACGCAACTTGCAAATCACTTTCAAAGACAAATCATATGGTATACCTGTGGTCCAATTTTGACAAATCTCTGTTTTTCCTTTGGAATCCACTTCAGGAAACCCTCTTTCATTTTCACCATCAGCTGGTAGATGACCACTCACCTGCTGTGACCTCGAATAAGTGACCTAACATCCCTTTGCCTCAGTCTCCTCATCTGTAAATTAATGTAGTGCCTACGCTAGGCAATTGCTATGAAGATCAATTTAATTAATTAAAATAAACATTTTAAAATAACAGTTAATCTATATTAGGTTTTCATATTATTTAGAGAGATCTGGTAGTTCTTTTTCCTAATATTCAAGAACTACCTCCTACCCTGCTTGAAACCATAACCTGCTTGAACCTAATTTTCAAATTTTCATATATTCCCATCACTACCAACATTCTATATAATTTTCTTACATCCAATGTGGATGGTACACTATAATTCCAGGGATTTCCCACAGCCCTTGAAGCCCACCCTTAGATTCCTTTACTTATTTGCAAAAAAATTTCTAACTTTAGAGTTATACAAATAAATTTATATTTTAAGAGCAGAAATATAACAAATACATTACCTAGCATTCATTTATATAAAATGATTTATATTTATTTATACATTTTTAATATGCATTCATTTCTACATTTCCCAAGCCTAGTATCTTAAAACTTCCATGGATGCCTTTTTCTGCTATTTTCATCCAAGTTCATAACATATATTTTACTACAAAGGCATTCTAATGTATATTGTCCTCCTTTTGCTGTTTATAGCTCAGATGAGAATTTCCATTATGTCAAACATGGCGATTTTTCTACAAGCTTTTTAAAAAAGCACTCATTTTCTTCCCTTCAAAGACATGCAAAACAGAAATCTTTCCTAATTCTATTTACATAATAGGGTCCTATTGTGTGAGTCAGCATTAGAAAGAAATATCCCTCAGTGAATCATTATTTCTTCCTTTAACTAAAGGTAGCAAGTCTTTGTCTTTTATTGATAGATATAAATTTCATCTCCCAGGTTATTGATTAAGGATGAATCATTGAAAACTTGTCACAATTCAAATAGACAAAGGATGTAAATAATAGGTCTGCAATATGAACTCTGACAAGAAAGGAAGGAGAATGAAAACAGCATCAGAGCAATAGTGCTTTTCATTCTAAAATGTTTTGTTGGTTTATTTAAAAATGTGTGCACTGTCAGGGATGATGAGTAAGCAAGAACATCAATAAATGGGAAAGTTAGTACTGACAATTTGTTTTATAAAAGTTTATGTGTGTGTGTGTAATGTTAGTCTCCAATTTTGTCAATTATTGTCGAAACTGCTTAAAACAGCATTTTTTTTGGATGTAGCAATAATATAGTCCCCAAACGTATGGATTTAGCCTTTTCTTCATTGCTTTAGAAATGTAAATAGGACTTGATTTTTTTCCTGAAAAAATAAGAGGATGGGTTCTGGTACAGTGGGAAATGACTCAAATGCTTGTGTTCAGTTTAGGTTTTCTGTGATTAAGAGATACGCCAATGATACATAAAGAAAAGTATTCCACATCATTAATCACCAATTAAATGCTAATCAATATTGCAATGAGATATAACCTCACAACTCTTAGGATGGCCATTACCAAAATGAAAAGAAACAAGTGTTGGCAAGGGTGTAGAGAAAAGGAAACATGAGTACACTATTGGGAATGTAAATTGATACTGCCGTAATGGAGAAAGAATAGAATGTCTTCAAAAAAATAAAAAAATATAAATGCTTTTTCTACCCATACTCACAAATACTTAATATCTTTCTTTTCTTTTTTTTAATAATTGCTATCTAACAGGTGTGAAGTAATACCCATTGTAATGTTGATTTTCATTATCCTGATATTTAAAGATTTGGAGCACCTTTTTACATACCTGTTGGTCATTTGTATGTCTTCTTTGGAAATATATCTGTTCAGATTCTTTGCCCATTTTTTAATCAGGTTACTTTTGTTTTGTTTTGTAATTGAGTTGTGTGAGTTGCTAATGTACTTTTGATAATAACTCCTTATCAGATACATAGTTTGCAATTTTTTTTTCTCAATCTGTAGCTTGTCTTTTCATTTGGTTGATTTTTTTTCTTTGTTGTGCAGAAACTTTTTAGTTTGATATTGTCCCTCTTGTTTGTTTTTTTTTCCTGTTTTATGGTGTCCTATCCAAAACAATCATTGTCAAGACCAACACCAAGCAGCATTTTCCTTATGTTTTCTTCTAGAAGTTTTACCATTTCAGGTCTTATATTTAAATCTTTAATCCATTTTGAGTTTATTTTTGTTTATGGTATACAATAAAGGTCCAATTTTATTATTTTTCATGTGGATATCAAATTTTCACAATACTACTTATCAAAGAATCTATCTTTTCCACATAATGTATTCCTGTCACTTTTGATGAAAATCTGTTGATTATATATACATGAGTTTGTTCTGAACTCTATTCAGTTACGTTGAGCTATGTGTCTTTTTTTATGCCAGTACTACACTGTTTTGAATAGTATAGCTTTTTAATATAATTTTAAGTCAATAAGTGTGATACCTCCAACTTTGTTTTTCTTTCTCAAGGTTGCTTTAGTTATTTGGGGTCTTTTGTGGTTTCATATGAATTTTAGAATTTTTTTTCCAGTTTATATGAAAAATGCCATTAGAATTTTGATAGAGATTATGCTGAAGCTGTACATCTTTTTGAGTAGTATGGATATTTTAACAATATTAATTCTTCAAGCCCTAGAACACATGGTACAGCCACTATGAAAAATCATGTGGAGGTTCCTAAAACAATTAAGACTAAAACTACCACTTATTGTAGCAGTGAATCTTCTGGACATATACCCAAAGGAAATAAAATGAGTACCTCAATGGTACACACATATGCACCTCAAAGATACTCAAAGCCCATATCTGGGCTTCCATGTTTGTTGCAGAATTATTCACAATAACCAAGATATGGAATCAATCTAAGATACCATCAGTGGGTGAGTGGATAAAAACTGTGGAACATGTGTACAGTGGGATGTTATTCAGCCATGATAAAGAAGGAGTTCTTGACATTTGCAAAAACATTAATGGAGGATATAATGCTAAATAAAATAATCCAGGCACAGAAAAGAAAATACTGCATAATCTCACTTATATGTAAAATCAAAAAAAGTCAAATACATTAAAACAAAGAGCGAAACAGTAGTTACCAGAATTAGGGAGGTGGGAGAAATGGGAAGATGCTGGTCAAGGAGTACAAACTGCAGTTATAAGATGAATAAGTTCTGAAGAGCTGATATGTATAGCATAGTATCTATAGTTAACGATACTGTACTAATACTTGAAAGTTTTTGAAGCGAAATCTTTTCTTACCACACCAGGGAAAAAAAAGGGGGGGGGGGGGCTAACTAAAAATATTGGATATGTTAATTCATTTCATTTTGGTAATTATTTTACAATGTATACCAAATAATCATGTTTTAACACTTAACTGTATAGTATTTTTATTTGCCAAGTATAACTCAAGAATTATTGAAATCCAGGGAAAAGATTGGGCCAATCTAGGGGCATAAAATTCCATATCAGGAAATGTAGTTGTTGTTATATCTAGGCCCTGAAATACCAGAATAAAAATGATCCTTTTAGCATTTGAGTAGTTTAAGAAATACTAAAATAACTGGCTTTATATTTTATTCCTAATATCAACTGTGACCCCATCTCTTAATTAATAAAAAAAGGAAATATGTCGAATATTATGCTAAACTTAAAACCTCATTAATATTAAAATGTATTTAACTTATACAAATATCTGTATATAGTTATACAGATACATATAGACAGGTGAGTATGCATGAATGAATTTGAATTTACATTTATGTATGAATACATCTTTACAAATACTTATCACTATATATGAAAATATATGTATCTTTTTATTTGTCTATATAAATGATGAGATATAGAGATAAATGGTTGATATATCATTTGTCTTATTATTATATTATTAGATCCTAGAATATAGAACTTCTGTATTATACTACCTATGAAAAGCTTTACATTTCCTAAAGTAATACTATACATAAGTGAGAGCATACTTCATGGGAATTAAAGTATAATGCTTATAAGATTCTAAAGCTAAAATTTTTCAACATTGGGAACCAGCAGTTAGTGTAATGGCTATGTCGCTGGACTCCCACGTAGTCGACCGCGGTTCGCGTCCCGGACCCAGTGGCTTAAAACTCACGCCAGGCACGTGTGCGTGCGTGCCCAAGATCCTGAGAGGAGAATGGAGGAGAAGGGATTGCGGCGTGACCATCCCCCCTGGGGGGTGATTTCTCGCTTTCTGTCTCTATGTCTTTCTCTGTCTGTCTGGCGAGCGCACACGCCCTAGAGCAAAAAGTCTCTCCCCCCCAAAAAAAAATTTTTCAATATCTACTTTTAACTGGCGAAAAATGTGTAAGTAAATTTTTCTACAATTTTTATGTGTAAACTTCTTTTCTTTAAATGAATCACTATTGGCCTCCCCTTCTTAAGATTGTGTAACATATTTTTTTCATTTTGTATTAAATTATACTAATTTAAATGTACTTGCATGTTGAGAGTTTTGGCTTCCCTCCGTACATTATATCTCCATTTTTGGCTAATTAGTATTATTTTAGTAAATGTAACATTATTTTAATCTTCTTACAGTTTTTTTTCTTAAATATGGTCAAGAAGAAAGTACCATTGGGGGAAAATAGCCATTTTTTTTAATATAAAGTAACAAATAATTGGTAATAAAGTTCAGCTTTTCATGTTAAAGCACACATATTCAATACACATACAAGATTTCTGTACTCTTTTCCCTCAGTTTTATACTCAGTTGTTATCATTTTGCTTGGCAAGAAATCTTTTTTTTTTTATATAGGTTTTTGCTATAGGGTGCGTGCTCTTCCCAGAAAGAGAAAGTGAGAAGAAAAGGGAGAAATCACCTCTCAGAGGGAATGGTCACACCATAATCCCTTCTCCTCCATTCTCCTCCTGGGATTTTGGGCACACAACACACATGCCCAGTGTGATTTTCCAGCCAGCAGGTCTGGAACTCAAACCATATTCAGCCACGTGGGAGTCCAGTGCCTTTTCTATGCCATCTGCTGGCCCCAGAAAGAAAACTTTCAAGGTTAATAAAATATAAATATATTTAATTCATACATGTGCAGTTAGTGGTTTTGGTGATTAAAAGTAAATAATATATGGGTATTTTGATTCTGGTTTTCAGTTTAGAAACAGAGGTACTCTTAAGACCTTAGATAGCTCCCTGTCTGTGGCATGAAGGAGATTCATGAGCATTGCTGGCATTCTGAAGGTCAACAAATTTCATATAGTAGTACATATAAGTCTCTGTAAGTATGATCAGGGCTGCTGTCAGTTGTCATGGCCAATTGCCAACTGGTGGAGTCAATGGTTATATTTTTTCATCCTAAGGAAAACTTATTCAACAACCTATAGAACATAACTGTTGGCCTGTGACTTCTTGTTTGTTTTTTAAAATAAACATGTAAGACCAGCAGATGACATAATGGTTATGTCGCTGGACTCTCATGTAGTTGACCGTGGTTTGAGTCCCAAACCTGTTGACTTTAGACTCACACCAGGCACGTGTGCATGTGGTCCCAAGATCCCAGAGCAGAATGGATGAGAAGGGGTTGGGTGTGGCCATCCTCCTAGGGGGTTATTTCTCACTTTTTGTCTCTCTGTCTCTCTCTGGTGAGGGCATAATCCCTATAGCAAAAATCTCTCTTAAAAATACATACATAAATAAATAAATAAGCATGTAGTTCAGGGAGAAAAATCACCATTATATGCCTATTATTTACCTTCAAGTAGAGAAAAATAATCTTTTGGTTACTATGTAAAAAGAATATCAGAGAAGCATAACAACAGCTGTATCTGGCTTGTAAAATTTATGGCTTTCTTTCTCTGGGAAGGGGCCAAGTTATATATATTTGAGTTCTGAATTTTGAACATAAAAAGGTGGAGAATCAGGGTCAGCAGATGGCGTAGTGGTTAAGGTATTGGACTCGCACGTGGTCGACTGTGGTTTGAGTCTCATACCTGAAGCCTTGAAACTCAGATTTGGATTTGTGTGCGTTTGTGCTGAAAATCCCACGGGGAGAATGGAAGAAAAGGAATTATGGCATGGCCATACCCACTGGAGGGTGATTTCTCACTTTCCCTCTCACTGTCTTTCTCTGCTTCTCTCTGGCAAGCACATGTGCCCTATAGCAGAAACCTTTAAAAATAAAAAAGGAGAGAGAGAGAGAGAGAGAGAGAGAGAGAGAGAATCTTCGGTTCTAAATTTTGAGGAGAAATTGTGGCCAAATGAAACAAAATACATAAAGGGTCTTCAAGCATTCTGCTTACTGATAGTCAACATCATTTAGTTATAGAGTTGTTTTCTTAGTATATGTAAGTTATCAAACAGTTAAAAATATTGAACATCTCTAAAAAATGTGAAAGCTGTTAAATTATTTTATTGGCTTCAAAACGAGAGTAAAGAGATGCCTAATATATATGTTGATAACTGGAGCATAGATTGAAGGATATTTAATACTTTATTCCAACCCTTTACCAGGTTAAATTTAAATATATAAACTGAGGATTTGCCAAGTTAAAAATGAATATATAATAGAAGCACAGTGTGTTAATTGATTCCTCTCTAGAAGAAAAAGGATTTGACTAGGATTCCTTTCTTCAATGGCAACCTTAAAAGCAGAGGTTTAGTCTTTTTGGCTTGGTGGTCAAACTTTAAAAGATGATAAGCCATCCTTAGAATTTCCGTAAATCTCTGTGACAGTTTCATGATCCTATACTGCAGTAGTTGAATTTTGTCCATTACTCAAATGAAGAATCTCTAATGAATTTAATATTCTTTCTTTAATCCAGGCTTCTTTCATTGATTCTGGCTTGCAGTTCTGGCCAGAAGATTTAAGGCAGCAAGTGTGCCAAAATACTGCATCATGTTGGCGTGCAAGAAAAGACATGAGAAAGACAGATATGTCTGTGATCTTTAGCCAGTAAATATAGGAAGAAGCAAGCATACTCAAGAAACAATAACCCAATAGCCACCAATGCATTAAGTCAGTTTCTATGAAATGCCAAGCTGACACTTCCGGCCCTTTATCAAGATGGCATTCATTAATATATTCTTTAGACATTTACTGAATGCCAAATATGTGCCAGGTATAAGTAGTTCACTATCTCCTACAACATATACTTTGACTAAATTTCCCAAGAGTGGCAGTATCTTTACGTAACACAGCTGAACTCTCTTGCTGGCCTGTCTTAAATATATTGTGTTGTCAGAAAATTTTCTATGCAAAAATGCATCATGACTTTTCTGACAATCCAATACATTGTAAGAAAGCTAATCAGGGTAGGGGCAATGGAATATAGTAAAGGTGACAGAAAAGTATTGATAGACTATGATTTTAGACTTACCAATACTGCTTTTAATACTGTGACCTCCCACTTTATCAGCAACCTTATGTTTAACTATTATCTTCTTTACATAATTTTATAGTTTTTACTACAATAGATTTTTTCTATTAGCTAATAAAATGATTTTGTTTTGCTATTCTATGCTTTCTGACTTTATTTCTTCACTTACCATTTTGTTTCAATAACTGTCCTGTCCTAACAATTCCAGTGAAATTATCTTAATTACAGTCATGATAAATTTCCATTTTGGTCAATTCACTGATAATGTTTCAATTCATTTCATAAATTTCTGCTCAGTGACATTGGACAACGAAATTTTCATGATCAGAGAAAAATAGACATCTCTGAGTTATGAATAAGATGACTTGGGGACCATCAAAAGTGTACTATGAGTGAAAGGGGCAGAGATGCTTAATATTTATAGCTTTGGGTACTAAGAAGATAATTATGCCTTTAATAAAGCTGAAACATGAAGAAATGCAGGAATTTTAAAAAAGAATAATTGGCTTGTTTTTAAGGTATGTTGAGTGAATTGGAAGCATAGATCTTTCTATCAGAAATATCAGGATATGGATATCTACTTGGAAATAGAATATAAGGAATAAATGAAAGAGACAGCTGAGGCCAAGGTGTACGATGACATGACAGTTAAATAATGGGATCCTGGGAGGATTCTCAGGTGAAAATGGGAAGAGGAAATGGTGGAAAATGGAGGAATGACAGAGAAAAATCAAGAGAAATAAGTGCTCTATTAAATCAGACAAATGAATGAAGAGAACTTGTGCAGATGAATATAAAATAGTTTGAAGACTATATGGGGATTTTTGGGTGCAGTGGTTAGAGATTGATGGTAAGGTATCTGAGAATAGTTTATTTCCTTAAAGTTCTTTTTATTATTTTTTTAATTGACAGATAAAATTGTTTTTATTGGGGCCAGCAGATGGTATAGCGGTTGCATTGCTAGACTCCCATATGGCCAACCATGGTTGGAGTGCCAGACACAGTGGCTTGAAATTCATGCTGGGCCTGTGTGCATATGTGCCTAAGATCTCAAGAGCGAACGGAGAAGAGATTGTGGCATGGCCATCCCCCATAGTGGTGATTTCTCACTGTCTCTGTATCTCTTTCTCTCCAGTGAGTACACACACCCTAAGGCAAAAAACTCTTAAAAATTGTATTTATCATGTATAATATTTTTTTAAGTATATGTACATTATAGGTTGACTAAATCTATCTAGTTAACATAGGCATTACCTCACATAGTTAGCATTTTGTGGTAAGAACACAACATACACTCAACATTTTTTCCAGAATATATTGTTATTAACCATAGTCACCATATTATATAACAAGTATCTTGAACTTATTACTCCTATTTAACTGAAATTATGTATCTTTTAACTAATGTCATTTCAAACTGCTTCCTCCACCAAATACCCCAGGCCCTGGTAACCACCAACCTGGTCTTTATTTCCATGAGATCAACTTTTTAAGATATGTCTTTCTGTGTTTGACTAATTTTACTTAATATAATGTCCTCCAGTGTAATCCGTGTTGTTCTCAATGGCAAGATTTTCTTCTCACTGATTAGTAGTCATTGTATATATATACCAAATTTTCTTTATTCGTTCATCTGTTGAGGAGCACTTAGATTGATTCTTTCTCTTGATTGCTATGAATAATACTGCAATAAACATGGGAAGGCAGATATATCTTTGAAATACTTATTTACTTTCTTTTGGACATAAACCCAGTGGTAGGAGTGTTGAATCATATGGTTCGTTCTATTTTTAATGAAAGGTCATGTGCACAAGCATGTGAGGATGAGAGAGAGAAAGAGAAAGAGATAAAGAGTGTATCAGTGCCCTCCACAAGACCTGGCTAAGCCATAGATCCCCTTCTTCCATACCTTCAGTCCATCAGTTTCTGGGCACTCATGGTTCAGGCTGACTGGACTAGGATTTGAACCATGATTGCCATATAGAATTTGGCTTCTCTTACCACAATAGCACATTACCATTACACTATGGAACTAGCCCTATTTTTAACTTTTTTAGGTGCTTCCATACTGTTTTCCATAATGGCTGTACCAATTTACATCTTCACCAACAGTGTGCACATCCTCACCATCACATATCTTTTGTCTTTATAATAGTTATTCTAGGGACAAGCAGATAGCATAATGGCTATGTCACTGGACTCCCATGTAGTCGACCGTGGTTCGTGTCCCAGACCCGGTGGCTTAAAACTCACGCTGGGTGCATGTGCGTGTGTGCCCAAGATCCCGAGAGGAGAATGGAGGAGAAGGGATTGTGGTGTGGCCATCCTCCCTGGGGGGTGATTTCTCGCTTTCTATCTTTCTGTCACTCTCTGTCTTTCTGGCGAGCGCACGCACCCTATAGCAAAAACCTAAAAAAAAAAATAGTTATTCTAACAGATGTGACATGCCTCATTGTGGTTTTAGCTGCCTTTCTCTGATGAATAGCGATGCTGAGCATTCTTCATATACCTGTTGGCCATTCATATGTCTTCTTTGGGAAATACCTATTCAGATCCTTTGCTTGATTTTTTAAATTAGATTTTTGATATAGAGCATGTGGACTCACCAGAGTAACAGAGAGACAGAAAGCGAGAAAACACTCTCCAGGAGGGATGGCTCTGCTGCATCCCTTCTTCTACATTCTCCTCTCAGGATTTTGGGCCCATACGTGCCCAGAGTGAGTTTTAAGCCACCAGATCTGGGCCTAAAACCACGGTCGACTACATGGGAGTCCTGCAATGTAACCATTACACCATCTGCTGATCCTGCTTTGCTCATTTTTAAATTGAGTTATTTGTTTCCTTGCTATTGGGCTTGAGCTCCTTATATATTTTGGATTTTAGCCCCTTAGATATATGGTTTGAAAATATTTTCTCTCATTTTTTAGGTTATCTCTTCACTCTGTTGATGGTTTCTTTTGCTGTGCAACTTTCAGTTTGATGCAATTCTATTTGTCTATTTTTTATTTTGCCTATGCTTTCAGGGATCCTATCCCCCAAAAATTGTCTAATAAAATATTTACTTAGCCAGTCAGGGGCTGCAGAGTGAGTAATGCCCATCAGAGTGTCCCACTGTGGCAGAAATGACAGGGCCTTTATACCCCTTCTTGACTCAGTCACTGGGAACAGGCTGCTCCAAGAAGAGAATGATCCTTTGACAAAGCAGTTCACAGCAGCCAAGGCTGACCCTGAAGGAGCTGCCGGCTGGAGGCAGCCTGCAGACCACATTCAAGCAGGTGGGGAGCAAGACCATCCTACATTTACTATATAAGTTCAGCACTCTGAGTATTTAAGTTGACTCGTTTTGTCAACAAACCAATAGTATTCAATAAGAAACTACTAGTAAGTAGCAGAACTGAGATTCAAATGCAGTCAATTCAGCTTCTAAGTTCATACTCTTAACCACTCTGCTGTTCTGTCTCCTTACTCTGTTCAGTAGAGAACTGCAAAGCCTGAACAATTTGACTACCTGTCTCCCTACTAATTATTTATACTATGTGTATATATGTGTATGAGGGGAAGTATGGAGAGAGAGAAAGAGAGAGAGAGAAAGAGAGAGAATGAACAAGTATGAATTTGTATTATATGGTAAACTAAAATTATATTAATCCTCAAAAGGATATCAAGGAGGCTCCCAATAAATAAAGATTAAAATATCACTTTTCTCTTAGCCAAGATCATTTTTTAATTATAATTTCTGATTTTTATGCAATCATTGTACATCTTTGTGGGGTATAGCATTTTTTTAAAGCATTCATAGTGTGTAATAATCAAATTAGTTATCCTCTTTAACATCGAACATTACATTATGCTCATTTAATATCTGTTCTACCAGTTTTTTTCTTTTTGAAAGTATACATTAGATTGGCAACAACGTTTTAAATTCTATTGTGGTATTCTATTCCATAAGTTATTCCTCATATTTATATGCAGTCTTGTATCTGTTAATCATTTTCTCCTGAACCCCCACTCCCACCCAATATGCAGTTTCTGATATCTACCATTATTCTCTGTACTTTTATGTCACTGAGTCTTTTAGTTTCCACCAGAGTGTGGACATTTGTTATATGTTAAGTGGGGACAGACAATGTCTTTCATAGCCTGGCTTTTTGTTTATTTCATTTAGCATTCCTAGATTCTTCCAGTTAATGTCAAATGACAGGATATAATTGTTTTCTTATGGCTGAGTAGTATTTCACTATGTATATATACCACACTTTCTTTTCTTTTTTTTTTCTTTTTGCTGTAGTGCGCGTACACTCACCAGACAGACAGAGAGAGACAGAGAGACAGAAAGCAAGAAATAAACCCCAGGGGGGGATGGCCACGTTGCAAACCCTTCTCCTCCATTCTCCTCTTGGGATCTTGGGCACGCACGCACACACGCCTGGTGTGAGTTTTAAGCCACCGGGTCTGGGACGCGAACCACGTTCAACTACATGGGGGTCCAGAGATATAGACATAATGCTAACTGCTGGTCCCATCTTTTTTTTTTCTTTTTTGGGAAATTTTTGCTATAGGACTCATGTACTAGCCAGAGAGATGGAGACAGAAAGTGAGAAATCACTGCCCAGGGAGGTTGGCCACACTGCAATCCCTTCTCCTCCATTCTCCTCTGGGGATTTTGGGCATGCACACACATGTGCCCTGTGTGAGTTTCAAGTCTCCAGGTCGAGGATTTGAACCACAGTCAGCTATGTGGTAGTCTAGTGATGTAACCATTACAGCATCTGTTGGTCCCATGCACCACACTTTCTTAATTCATTCATTGGTTGTTGGGCACTCAGGTTGATCCTGTGTCTTAGTTATCATGAATAAACATGGATGTGCAAATGTCTCTTGAACAGAGAATTCTTTTCCTTTGGGTAAATACCCAAGAGTGAGATTACTGGGTCATTTATTAATTCTATTTTTAGATTTTTTGGGAAAACACCTCCACAGTGCTTTCCATAGTGTTTGTACTAGTTTACGTCCCTATAAGCAGTGTATGGGGGTTCCCTTTTCTCTGCAAGTTCTCCATCCCTAGCTATTATTTATTTTAGTTTTGCTTTGGACTGCTTTGATAATAGACATTCTGATTGGGATTAAGTAATACCTTAGTGTAATCTAAATTTGCATTTCATTATGATAAAGGATGGGCAAGTATGCATGTGTGCACAAATTCTTTAAGAAAAGAAAAAATGAAGGAGAAAGGATTGAGGAGTAACTATGCCCAATTAGAAGGTGCTTTCTCTCTCTCTCTCTCTCTCTCTCTATCTCTCTATCTCTCTTTCTCTCTCCTCCCCTCCCTCCCTCCCTCCCTCCCTCATGGGCACATGCCCTCCAACAACTTTTGTAGAAAAGAGAGATAATGAACATTTTCTATATGCTTTTAAGCCACTTTTATGTCTTTGAGAGCTGTCTGTTAGATCGATTGCCCATGTTTTAATTGGGTTATTAGTTTTTTGTAGGTGAGCTATTTGAGTTCCCTACATATTTTAGTTATCAAACCTTTGTCAAAGGTATAGTTTCTAAATGTTTTCTCTCATCCTGGGATTTTCTCTTTACTGTATTTATTGTTTCCTTTGCTGTGCAGAAGCATTTTGGCTTGATATAATCTCATTGTCAATATTTGGTGTTGTTGCCTGTGTTTTAGGGGTCTTATTTAAGAACTCTTTGCCTACTTCAGTATCTTAAAGTATTTCCTCTATGCTTTCCTCAAGTAGTTTTATGGTTTTGGGCTTTATATTTAAGTCTTTAAGACATTCTGAGTTTATTTTTGTCAATAGTAAAAGAGGTCTATTTACATTTTTTGCAAATGGATATCCAGTTTTTTTCAGCACCATTAATTGAAGATTGTCTTTTTTTTCCATTGGACTCTTGGAACCCTTGTCAAAAATCAGTTTACTGGGGAACCAGCAGTTAGCGTAATGGCTATGTCGCTGGACTCCCACGTAGTCGACCGCGGTTCGTGTCCCGGACCCGGTGGCTTAAAACTCACGTCGGGTGCGTGTGCGTGCGTGCCCAAGATCCCGAGAGGAGAATGGAGGAGAAGGGATTGCGGCGTGACCATCCCCCCTGGGGGGTGATTTCTTGCTTTCTGTTTCTATGTCTCTCTCTGTCTGTCTGGCGAGCGCACGTGCCCTATAGCGAAAACCTCTCCAAAAAAAAAAAAAAAAAATCAGTTTACTGTATGTTGTTGGATTTATTTCTGAATTCTCTGTTCGGTTTCATGTGTCTGTGTTTGTGCCAGTACCATGATGCTTTGGTTAGAATGACTTTGTTATATATTTTGAAGACAAAGAGTGAGATGACTCCGACTATTGTTTTTTACACTATTGCTGAAAATAGGATCTTTTGTGATTCCAGACAAATTTTATGATTTTTTTCTATTTCTGTGAAAAATGTCACTACTATTTTGGTAGTAATTATATTGCATTGGTAGATTATTTTTAATTATATTGATTCTTCTGATCCATGAGCAAAGGATGACTTTTCCTTTTTTTGTTATCTTTTTCAGTTTCTTCTTTTAGTTTTTTAAAGAATTATTTCATTTCATTTATTTATTATTATTATTTTTGTTTTATTTGGCCAGAGAGAGACAGAGAGAGAAAGTGAGAAAGCAAGCTGCCACTTCCAGGACTCAAACTGCAGTCACCCATGTGGGAGTCCAGTACCTTAAACTTTAGTTTTTTATAGTTTTCATTGTAGAGATATTTCACCTCCCTAGTTAGATTTGTTCCTAGTAATTTGTTTTTGTGTCTGTTGTAAATGGAATTGCTTTCTTCATTTGTCTCAGTACATTCATTATTAGTGTACAAAAATGCCAGAGATTCTTATCTGTTGGTTTTGTATCTTGCAACTTTACCAAATTCATTTATTACATCTAAGTAGTTTCGGGTGGATTATTTAGGTTTTTCTTTGTACGTAATCATGGCATTGACTAGCAGGAACAATTTAGTTTTTTCCTTACCAGCTCAAATGTCTTTTATTTCATTCTCTTGTCTGATTGTAATAGCTAGAATTTCCACCATTATGTTGAATAGGAGTAAAGAAAATGGACATTCTTGTCTTGTTCCATTTTTAAGAGGAAAAATTTCTGACTTTTTTCCATTCAATGTGTTATTAGCTGTGGGCTTGTCTTATATGACCTTTACTGTGTTAAGAAATGTGACTTTTAGGGCAGCCTCATAGTATAGTAGTTAAGTACTGTGCATAGAAAGCCAGGTCCCACATGGCCAATGGCCATTTTACACCTGGCCTTGGCTTAAAAGACATGGCAGGTGCCTGTGCAAGTGTGTCTAAAATCTTGACAGGATAGAGAAATGGAGGGAAAAGGATTGGGGTATGACCATGCCCCTTTGGGTTGAGCTTTCTCTCTTTCTCTCTCTTTCTCTCTCTTTCTCTCTCTCTCTCGTGAGCACATACACACACTGGCAAAAAAAAAAAAAAATAGACGAAAGGAAGGAAGAAAGAAAGAAAAGGAAAAGATAAAAAAAAAATGCCTTCTAAACCTCAGTGTTGTCCTAAAGGATGCAAGCTGTTGAGGTCTTTTACTCTTGGATATATTAGTCATTGGATGATCTGGATATAACCTCAGGTGAGACATTTCCTTTTGGCTGAATTCAATTCCTGTAGAGAGTCTCTGCTATAAACTGCCATCAGCTAACACTCTCAGCAGCAGGGAAAATGATTGCCTTAATCCTGAAGAGGGCATCTGAGAGGCACCTCACACTATCCCATGTACCATCTAGATTATTTGTACCATTGACCAAAATTTGGTCTTCAAAGTTTCAAGACTGTCTCAGAAATATTCCCTGTATTTCCTTGGTTCTGTATAGGTTATATTTTCTGTTTTCTACCATAATACACACACACACACACACACACACACTGTGCTCTTACCAAGTACAGTCTTTCATTTGCAAAGTGATACAAAACCACCCTGGCTTCAGGCAAATAAAAATATTATCTGAGATGTGTGTCGTCTAGAAGATTCTCTGTGTAACTCACATGTGCTTCCTGTATGCTTTTTTCTTTTCTTCCAACAAAACTGTTTCTGACTGACTTTTGGGATGCATTGAAAAGAAAATAACAACTTAGCTCTTTGAAGTATCCTAGGACATTATTGGCATGCTAAAAATTAACCATTAATGGATTTTATCATTTGGTCAAGTATATAAAATTTGAGTTTTAAACTGTAAATTACCTATTAGGAATTATAATAGCATACTTTTTTTTGTGAGCTCAGATAGCTACCTAGCTACTCAATTAGTTTATAAAGAACTTAGCCCCATTCAGTTGTTCTAAGTAGTTCCTGATACACCATGAGAAAGAGTACCAAATAAATATTTAGTTGACAATACAATAATAGGAAGAAGGCAGGTAACCTTGTTTTGTCTGATTACTGGTAGAGCTCATCTTTGCCATGATTTTCATATCCATTTTAAATTATTTAGTTAACAATTTATTTCTTCTAGCCCAGGAGATTGTCACTTTGGGAAATAAGTGATATGTTTTTTTTCATTTTTATATACTAGGTCATCAGGAAAGTTAAGACATATTTTTAGGTCATCAGGAAAGTTAAGACATTTTTCTATGCAAAAATGTGTCATGTTTTTCCCAAATTCTTGATTTTTTTAATGTGTGAGTGTGTGTGTGTGTGTGTGTGTGTGTGTATGTATACCTTCATATGTTCATGTCCATACCTATGTTTATTTAGGTTATATCTAATTTAATATATTATAAATAATGTAGATTATATATAATAAAACTTTAGAATAATATCTTTATTTAGGTTATTTAGGTTATTTATTTTATTTGGTTATATATTAACCAAAGAAGTATATGAATTGCATTTGCTAACGTTGAGATATATGTTTTATGGCACAACTTTTAGTGCTTTGATAAATGATATTATACACTTTCAACCACTTTTAATTATCCATAATAACCCCAAAAGGTTTAAAAGTGTTTTCAACCCTATTCAAAGTGGCTTGCTGGCTATTAAAGTCTGAGTGCCTCTGGCTGAGAGGCATCTTGGCTGCTAACATGGGTAATTATAGACATTCCTAAGGCTATTAAAACATCGAATGTTTCTTAGCTTTGATTATAAGACATCTAAATTGCCTAGCTGGATTAGGAGTGTCTTGTATTAAGCATTTAGGTCATAAGGTCTCTAGACCAAGTCTTATCTATGTTCTATGATGTAAAACTTCATTCTAGCTACTCCATAAACATTAGCTAATACCTACTTTTTGAATACTTAATATGTTTTCCCATGCTGTAATTGAGCTCCTTATTTATGCAGCATTTCTATAGATAATGAAGAATAAAATCATATACTAGGATTATATCACTTGTGAAATACTGTGTTTGGGTAAAATTATAATCACACATATGCTCTCTCTTCATATTACTATTTGCATATCACACTGATATGGGCAAATATAAATATATTAAGCAATAGGTTTTTTTATTTAAGGGACCTCAGACATAATCTAGACCAATCCCTCTAAATTTTCAGTTGATTAAAATGAGACTGATAAGAGTTTATATTATTTATACTGTCACAAAACAGGTTATTGGCAATATTGAAGCTCTATGGAACTGTATATGCTAATTTCCAATATAGAAAAATAGCCCATTAGGTTAACACAATCCATTCTTTGTAAAATAACGAGTTCCCCCATTTTTATTTTCTCCTAAGTAAATTTATTATAGTGAATGATTCAGTTGTTTGTATGAGTAAACCTAGTGGTTGTTTTTCAGATATGAAACAAGTAAAAATTAATAATAATTAGTTTCTGACATTTCCATTCTGTCAAATTGCTTGAATCTATTTTAGAACATATGTACTTTTTAAAGAATTCAGATCATCTCTCCATAAAATATCTATATATGGAGTATATTAGAAAGAAAATATTGGATCATGAGAAAAGTCATGATGTATTGGGAACCAGCAGTTAGCATAATGGCTATGTCGCTGGACTCCCACATAGTCGACCGCAGTTCGCATACCGGACCCGGTGGCTTAAAACTCACGCCGGACGCGTGTGCGTGCGTGCCCAAGATCCTGAGAGGAGAATGGAGGAGAAGGGATTGCGGCGTGACCATCCCCCCCTGGGGGGTGATTTCTCGCTTTCTGTCTCTATGTCTCTCTCTGTCTGTCTGGCGAGCGCACGCACCCTATAGCGAAAACCTCTTAAAAAAAAAAGTCATGATGTATTTTTCTATGTTTTTCTATGCAGAAATGCATCATGACTTTTCCAACAACCCAATAATTTGGTATAAAATAGGGATACATCCTCCATTACCTTCATTAAATAAAGGCCTTGAAAATGACTGTGTTCTTAACCTAAATTTCTTTTTCTTTCCTTTTTTTTTTAAGAAAATTTATTTTGCTATAGGGTGCATGTGCTTGCCAGAGAGACAGAGAAACAGAAAGGTGAAAAATCACCCCCCCCCCCCAGGGAAAACGGCCATGCCACAATCCATTCTCCCTCATTCCCCTCTCAAATTCTTGGGCACACACATACACACACCTGGTGTGAATTTGAAACCACTGGGTCTGGGACTCAAACCATGGTCGACTACATGGGAGTCCAGTGATGTAACCATTATGGTATCTGCTGGTCCCCTTAACCTAAATTTCAAAGCAGGTATAATTGGCAAGAAATCCATCAAATTTTAAGGTCATTGGGAATGTCATGACACATTTTTGCATAGAAAAATTTGTCATGACATTCCCTACGACCTAGCATATACTTAAAATTCTAAAATCAAGATAGAGCTTTTGAGAATCCTGGACTGTCCATTTTTCATTTTGGAATAGCTATTTACCTCACTGAAACTCAGTATCTTCACTTGTCAAATGGGGAAATGTTACATTAAGCATATCTATTTGATGAGGATTAAATGGACTAATGATTATAAAGTATGCGTCAAACAGGAAAAACCCATACATGAAGGTATTGTGGCCTTTATTTATTTACTCTTGGGCTCCATAAATAGTTCTCAGATCCTGTAAAAAGTGGTTCTTAACTATTAGAAACTCTGAGAAAAATGGACATCAAACATCACAGAGCATAAGGAATTGGTGGATCAGGCATATGTTTCAGGAAATAAAAAGCATCAAATTTTTGGCCAGGAGATGAGATGAAATGAAACTATTATATATTATAATGCACACATAACCCATCAGTAATTTAGTTGAAATAGGATAAGAAAAATTAAAAATCAAACTACTATTCACATAAGAGAGTTTGATTAACTGGGCTTTACTCTAGAGAGGATCTGGTTCAAACCAGATGTCTCCAATTGCTCAAGTTCTTACTTTGTGTAACTTTATAATATTTGGTTAGTTTTGAAAAAAAATAACTAGTTTGGGAAGAAGTAGTTACATTTCCTACTTGGTGTTTGCCATTTACCAAAATATATTAAGCTCTAATACAACATGATTTAAAAATGGTTTACTTTTAAGATACTATTATGAAGGTAGTTTATTCTGTAAGATATAATTTGATTTTAAGATGCCCATTTTTTCTTAATTTAATGCCCTAGTATTATGATTATCAGAAGGCTAGGAGAGGCCCAGCCACAATGGTACAGGTGATAGGGCACCACTGTGTGATACTAGAGCCATATGTGCAGGGCTGGGGTTAGGATCTGAGGTCAACCTGAACTTACCGGGTGTACCCATGGACATGCCTGTGATCCTGGCTGGCTGGAAGGTTGAGGGCAGATCACAGCATGGTAAGACCCTTTTAAGAATCTCTCTTTCTCATTCCTAAGTAAACTATTTTTTTAAGAGAGAGAGATTTTTTGCTATAGGGTGTGTGTATTTGCCAGAGAGAGAAAGAGAAAAGGCAAGAATCACCCCCTAGGGGGATGGCCATACCATAATCTCTTTTCCTCCATTCTCCTCCTGGGATTTTGGGCACACACACACACACACACACACACACACACACACAAAGGCCTGGCATTAGTTTCAAGCCTCCAGGTCCAGGACTCAAACCACAGTCAGCCATGTGGGAGTTCAGAGCCTCAACCACCATGCCACCTGCTGGCCCTGAAGTAAGTAAGCTTTTAAAAGGAAAAAAAAAAGGTTAACATAAACCAAATTTTACAATATTTTATTCATTCACCAATTATCACATTTCTTTTTTTTTTTTTTTTTTTTTTGGAGAGGTTTTTTGCTACAGGGCACATGCGCTCACCAGATAGACAGAGAGAGACATAGAGACAGAAAGCAAGAAATCACCCCTCAGGGGGATGGTCACGCCGCAATCCCTTCTCCTTCATTCTCCTCTTGGGATTTTGGGCACGCACGCACACGTGCCCGGCGTGAGTTTTAAGCCACCAGGTCCGGGACGCGAACCACGGTCAACTACGTGGGAGTCCAGTGACATAGCCATTACGCTAACTGCTGGTTCCCTCAATTATCACATTTCTATGCCTTCAATGTTATTAAACTGATCTCTGCAATTTACAGATTCATCTCAAAAACTGGCGAATTTGAGCAACATATACACGAGTACACAAGCCTGGAAGAGTTAAATATTTAAATCCTTTGAGGCAAAAAGTAATTGAAGGTGCAGATTAGTTGCCACAGAGGCAAGATTTTCTAGGCTTTCAAGATGGGAAGACACATTAGGTGACTCAGAGAGGCTCATGTCACCTGGTGGAAAAAAAAAAAGAAAAACAAACAGGCAATATTGTAAGAGTCTTTATCTCCATCAATATTCAGAGGCCAACTGTGGTTAATAAAAACCTGTTTTTGAGAATACTGAAAGATGCCCCACCATCCTTGAGAGCACATTCATATTTACAGTCATTACAAATTGATATATAAAAACGAAAGTCTAATGCATTAGCTTAGAAACAAATTATCATAGAAACGGAAATGCTCCACATGACAAGGGAAGCCAAATTAATTTAAAACTGTCAATTGGTTGAAACCAAACAAAGGAATTTCATATTTTTAATATTTAATTGTTCAAGCTAAGATGCATACAACTTATGGCTGTAAAGACCTGTCAGTAGAATTAATCTCAATTGATGTTTCTGTCCTTTTAATTGATGTTCCTTTCCTATTAATAGTGTCTCGATGTATACTACCAACAAATGACTCAATAATCTCTGTCTGTCTGTCTCTGTTTTATACTTTTACATCAAACTGAATTCCCTTTGGATTGATTCACTTTAAATACATTAATATATTCAAATATGTTAAAGTCAAGTTTTGTAAGCAGGCTATGTCTTTATCTTTGAAGTGACTGGTCTGACTAACTATATGTTGATTTTGAAAATCATATTTACCTACTTAGGAAAACTTCCCCACTAGAAGAGATGTAAAGAGATAATAGATGGGGAAATTAGGTGTGTGGGGTGGGGGAAAGAGTGAGATGAATAGACTAAATAAAGGGCATAACGAGCAGGAAGAACAATGTCTACGTTTATAAATGTGAATAGAATGGGCTAATAGAAACGTATTGAAAATGTTCTGCAATTAAAAGATAAGTTTGGAAAATTGCAAACAAAGAGACTGAAGACATTAAGAGTAGATCAATTCTTAAACAATGAAGTTGAGCGTCTAACATGACTTTGATAATCAACACAGAACTCAAAAGGAGATCAATGGATAATGTCTGATTGAGAAGACTGAAAACAATCTCAAGGATTTCAACAATAGGCATGAAAGGAGTGCTATGAATTACAGTGGACTACTATAGCTGAATCAACCGTGGGATTCAGAGGCAAGTTGTCTGTAAAACTAGTGAGCCAAGGGACCCTTTTCCCTGTCTCTGGTTTCTGTTTTTAATAGTTGTCCCTGAGGATTTTGTTTTCTGGCAAAAGGGAAAAAAAGGATGGGCAATCTTCACACTTATGGAAGAATGTAAATATATATATATATATATATATATATATATATATATATATACACATATATATACACACACACACACACACACACATATATATATATATATATATATATATAATGGGACTTTGATGACTACATTTATACTTTGAAGATTCTACAGTCTGAGGAGGAGAGAGAGCTCAGGGAGGGAAATAGAATGAGTACAACCCTACCAAAAAACACAGGTAAATAACCTTGGGTTTACAGTGGAAATCTCTGTATAAATTGGTCCTGAATTAATTTTAGCAGTTGTGTGGCACCCTTTGGAGAAGAAAAATAATGCTTATTGGAAGGTGATCTTCTAAAAAGGTTGATGTCCTGATGATTAACACAAATTTGTAGACATAGTATCTAACGTAATTTGGGTAGTAATGTATCTTCACTTGTACCCACAATATTGCAGACCCATAGCACATTTATATCTTTATATACTTTGCGTTTTGCTATACACTTTTAATTTATGCTTCAGCTAACTGTTTATAATATTGGAGGTGTTTAATTTCTTGCATGCACTTAATATCATATTAAATTTTGTTACTACTGTAAAGTCCTGCATCAGAGGATATTTTATATTTGGATATTACTTTTGCCTGAAAAGCCTCAACTGACCTCACCACCTTTCCAACAAATACCTGAAGAGAAATACTGTGAGAAAGCCTATGGGCAGATCTGTTGTCACAAACATAGCAAAAATGCTATCTAAGAAGTGTCTTCTTTTATTTGAGGAGCTCTTGGTTTCCTCTTGCTGCTGTAACAAATGACCACAAATTTACTGGCTTAACATAAATTTGTTAGCTCAGTTCCGAGTTAAGTCCCCAGATTGAGATGTCAGCAGGTCTATGTTTCTTTTGGAGCCTATAAGGATGAATCCAGGTAGAAATTTCATTCTGAGTTGGGCAAACTGATTGAATGGCATCATAGTCAGGTGGCATTACTATCTGTTATTATAGTAGTTTCCCAACTCTTACACTTCAGTTGATTCTCTCAAAATGTTTCCGGTTTCTAGAATCCACCTATGCTTCTTAATTTTCGATCCCTTCCTCCACTTCTAAAGCCAGAAATATCCATCCTCACATCTCCTTCTCTGACTCTGACCCTCCTGCCTCTTTCTTAGAGGACTCTTGTGGTTACATTAGGCCTATTTGGATAATAGAAGATACTCTTCCCATCTCAAGATCCTTAGTTTAATCACACCTGCAAAGTCCCTTAGGTTCTAGGGATTGGGATGTAAGCATCTTTTTTGAAGGGGCATTTTTCTACCTATCATATTGGATAGCTCCCAATACACATCAATTGTGGAAAATTCTTTCCCTTTTATTAATTTTTTTTTTGATTTGCACATATTTTCTAAGCACTCCTAGGTTCATGGCCCCTAGAGGAAGTCACTGAGTGGAGATGCTGTCACTGCATTCAAAAAGCTAAACATGTATTGTTAAAATAAGTGAACTTGAATTTCTGAAGCTTTTGTTTTTATAGTTTACGGGATGTTTATATTTAAGTCCTAGTTGTTGGTAATAACAATATTTGATACCACATTTGTTTGTATTCACTATACAAATATCAATGCCCTCTGCCCAGACACCACCAGGAACATAATTGTAATGGGACCAATGGGGTTTATCACTTATTACAGCTAGGAAGAGCACACAATATGAAGAGCGTGTGACATCTCAGAAAGGAAGTGTTAGAAATGACTTACGGGATTTGGGTTCTGGTTAGGAAATCTTGGAGAACATCTGAGAAAATGGAGATTCACTGTAGATTGGGTGCTGTCAGTAAGGCAGGGCAGTTCTATGACTTGGTACTTCTAATCATCTATAGGGAGGGAGGGCAGACTAGAGTAGGGATAAAGCTGTAATAATATGCAAAGAAGCAACAGTTATTCATATTAGCTAAGGGAGAGAGACGTTTGGTATTTTGTGGGTAGCACAGTGACTTTGTTTATATCTCCCTTTATCTTGGTCCTAGAGTGAATGTGTCTGATGCTGGTGTCTGTGAGAGTGTTTATATCTACCAAGAGAACAATGTAGCCTAGTAGTGAGCTAGATTATAATAACCTAAAGGCCTGGTTGCTCTAGTTTCTGGATGTTAAACTTGTGTTTTCCATCCCGGTCCCATCTGCAGCACTGGTTCAACCTGCAGAATTCCAGATCCACTTCACAGTTACTGCACTGAAATCTGAGGATTGATTTTACCAGATGATTCTGACATATACTAAAGGCTGAAAGTCACTCTACTAGAAAAAAAATTAAAAAATAGTTTTTATCAAGGTTAAGTATGTGCTTGTGAATACGAGAGTCCCACTTATCTGCTGCTTCACTTTCCACAGTTTCTGTCACTGTGATCCAGTATTTTGAGAGAAAGAGAGAACACTTACACATAACTTTTATTGCAGCATGCTGTTATAATTGTTCTATATTATTATTGTTGTTCATCTGTTATATTCATCTGTGCCTGATTTATAAATTAAATTTTAACATAGGTATGTATGTATGGGAAAAAAACTTAGTAGACATAGGGTTTGATATGATCCATGGTTTTAGGCATCTACTGGGGGTTTTGGAACATATGCCATGCACATAAGGAGGGGGGCTATTCATGTCTTTAATAATCATATTCTGATATTTTAAGTTTTTTCATTTATAACTCACAAACTATGATTAAGTTTTCATTTATGCATAGCCTTTTGTTAGATTTCCCTTGGGAATGGCTGAGGTGTGGGGCTGCTTTACAAAAACACAAAAACAGAAAAACCATATAGAGATGCACTTCTGAAGAGTTTTAAACTAGGCACTAATGATACTTGTGTGGATTTAACATCTGCAGTTCAGTCTTTTATTTTCACAGTTTGCGCTTATGTTGACTGGATATCACCTGAAATCAGCACTGCAAGCCGCAGCAGGACTAAGCAATCTTTTCTGTTTGGGTTCTGAATACACGCTGCACCATCATCTCTCTGCATCATCTTCCTGTTGACAAGCTTTCCCATGTGCTTTAAAACCTGAAACCACATAAGCCTTACCACCTCACTGTGATGAACATGCCCTTTAAAAGCTAAACTAAAGGTGTTTTCATTGTCCCCACATGACAGTGTGGGAGAATGCAGGGCCTACAGGAGGGAGTCTGTGCCTGTAAATAGCATTGATAATAGTCGTGCCTTCATTTGCCTTCACTTCTTTTCTTTCATTTTTGCAACAATATGTGCATGCACAATAAGAAGACAAAGTTAAGAGCAAGATGTATTCTCTTCAGTACAATCTAACATAATTATTAACATTCTAAAATATGCCTTCAAGTCCTTTAAATTTTTTCTGAAACAGTTATGATTTCAATAGCTTACTTTAGGGGTGTTTATAGGTAATTTTAGAACAGTAAATGTTCACAGAGAACATGTTGAAGCTTGATGTCAATTACAGAAGAGAAAATTTTATATTTATATATATATATATTGCATTCTATAACATATATAATCACATATGCATATGTGCACATACACACATATATACATATATATAGTACATACCTATAATTCATTGCAACTTGTACTTCCTTAAGAAAGTCAAAATTTATTAAGCTTACTAGAAGAGTAGCATTGAAAGCATACCACATCTGGGTGTCAACAAAGTTTCTTATACCAGAGCTTTTTCCACTATCCCTAGCACAAGATCAGTATTTGTTAAATCTGTTTATTTGTTAACTTTTAAAATATCATTACTCACAGGTCCAGCATTTAGTATAATGGCTATATTGCTGGACTGCCATGTAGTAGACCGCAGTTCAAGTCCTGGACCCAGTGGCTTAAACTCACACCGGGCACGTGTGCATGTGTGCTCAAAATCCTGAGAGGAGAATGGAGAAGGGATTGCAGCATGGCCATCCTCCTGGGGATTGATTTATCGCTTTCTGTCTGTCTCTGTCTGTCTTTCTGGCGAGCGCCCATGCCCTATAGCAAAAACCTCTCCAAAAAAAAAAGAATATCATTACTCACATTCTTCAGAGATGGATAGTTTTCTAATAGAATAATTCTCAGTTTATAGAAAAAGTCAAAAATAAACAGACACACTATAAGACCATCCTTAAATTATTGTTATATTTGACAAGCATAAAATTACTGTTAAATTGCTATAAAAGTTTTCAAAGATTTAGTCTCAATTTATATACTTCATTGTGGACAGTAAAATACATTCACAGAGCTCTGCACTTTCTTTTTTTTTCTTTAATCCATTTATTTATTTATTTTTACATTTTTCCACAAACATTTACGTTACATATCAAACAATTTTTGCTCATACTCCATAGTTCTTGACAGTTTAAAACTTTCAAAATTTCAAAGTACTGAATTTTAAAGATAATGTTCAAAATATTTCTTATAATTTTGTATAATTTTAGTTATGACCCTATAACAACAGAAACAGTATGGTTTTAAATATTTTTGAGAAAATATTTACATGTCAACTACACAAATTGTTGAAAAGCAAATGCCCTGCACACTAGTAACATATAAACCTTCTCGATTCAGCCCTACAGCCCAGCACTGTAATCAGTAGAGATTGCAAAAGAGCAACCACACCCGAGGATTATCTTGAGAAAGACTTTGAAGGAGTAAAAAGAGACTGCTCTTTGCTAGGAGATGGAATATCACAGAAAACTTCAGAATACTTGGTATGCAGGGCAGAATTGAGCTCTGCACTTTCAATGGTACCATTTGATACCAATTTTAAGCACTGGGTTTTTGATATTGATAACATTATTATTTGTTAGTGCTATAAGAGAGATCAGAAATTTTACCCTGGATTTTTTTTTTAAATAAAACCACTGAAATAGGTGAGAATGAAAAGAAAACTGACAGTCTTGCTCAGGACATTGGTAGATCCAAAAGCAAAGGTAAGCATTTGATGAATGGAATAGGAGAGGCTAATGGGCAAGGAATGATTATTATTTGATTTACATTGTGTTTTAGAGAAAATTAAGATAGAGAAGTGCTATTTATAAGTTTTTAAATGATAGTATGAATGAATGAGTTGCAGAAATTGACTTTTTTGATAAACCACACGTAGAGATTAGCAGCAAACTAAACAGAACTGTGATTCATTTTTACTTCATTCCAGAAAACTATACCATTACTGTGAATGGGCTCATCCTTCATTTGCCTTTTTCCCTCCGCTTCCACTTTCAACATGTCATCAGTCCCACTGAGATCTCTGCCTAATGACACTTCAAATCTGTACTAATCTCTGCTTTATCCCTGAGACCTCCAGTAGTGCCTGACACACAGTACATGTTGAACAAATATTTGTCCAATGATCAAATGAATATATGTTCTCTGTCTGATATATGTCATAATGCCATGTTTTTCCTTCTCTTTGTGATTTTTATTTGGGGTGGGGGTTGCCATAAGGCATGTGCACTCACTGGAGAGAGACAGAGAGTGAGGAAGTAAGAAATCCACCCCCACCCCCCGGGGAAATGGCCATGCCACAATTTCTTCTACTCCATTCTCCTCTCAGCATTTTGGGCACACACACACGTGCCCAGTGTGATTTTCAAGTGCAGAGTCTGGAGCTCCAGCAATCATAGACCATGTCATAGTCCAACACCTTAGCCACCATGCCACCTGCTGTCCCTGTCCTTGTGATGTTTAACATGGGTTTCTCTTTTTATTATGATATTGTTCCTTTCTAAAATTTTTGACAACAGGTTCCATTCACATGGCATACTTTCTTCGAACTCTTCCTCAAAATTCCCAGAAAAAGCCCCTAAAATCTGCTCTGAGCTTAGATGCATTATTTCATTGCAGGTTTTGCTTATACATGTTAACCATAATGGAGTAAATGATCTTGAGGATAAAAATCATGTCATTTTTCTAACCATTTTTCCAGGTACTTACCATAGTGCTTGAAAATCCTAGGTGATCAATAAAATTTATTCTGTGGATGAGTAAGTGAATTATTCAAGGAGATCAAGAGAAACTATAAAATGGTTTCAGCTCCATTTATCACACATAGAATTTTTGTATTTTGTTTCTCTACTTTGTGTAAATCTTCTAGCTCATAAAATCTAATAGTCATAATTTTCAATTTGATTGTTAAATGTACTAGAATCCTCTACCTCAGTCTTTTCGTTATGTTGTCATTTGGTTGCTTGCTTATTGTTTCTGACAAGAAGGACTTAAGCAAATACAGATATGCTCTTATTAATATTCTAAAATACACAGTCCTCTCGCTTGGAAATAATTACGGAGGCTACACTATTTACTTTGATGCTTTCCATGTTCTGGAATGCTCTTCTAAATACCAAACATTTCCTGTCTGAGCACTGACCCTAATTTTATCAGAAGAAGTTCATAATTGGGGGCACAGTGAACTGATTCCCTAGTCTATGTCAAGGTTATTTCCTTTAGGTTAATTGCACACTACTTAACTCTTGCATTTGACCCTCATACAAGAGCATATTTAAAAGGATTCCAACTTTACTGAAGTAATGGATTGCATCATTACATAATCTCTAGTAGTCAGATAGTAAAGCAATTTGAAGCAAAATCGAATCTCTCCCCAACTTTATCTCCTTCTTTATATCATCTGCAGATAGATCTTTGAAGATCACTTACATGATGTCATACCTTTTGTGTCAGTTTCACTAATGTATAGTCCTAACTCCTACTTTATCTTTTGCTGAATAAATAGTAGATTAATAGATCACAGTCCTGTGATTTACTCCAGTTATTTAAAATTCCCTTTATTTTATAATACCATGAGGGGCCATCTCGGAGTGTTCAGTTTAATTTTTCCTTAGAGCAACCTTTTGAATTGATATTGAAGCAATTCAACCTATTTTGATATATGGCCGGCCTACAAAATGCAAAAATATCAACCATAATTCTTACATTCATTTATTAATGTGCCTATTCAGCAAATACTTTTTAATGACTTACTATGGAATGGCTCAGGTTCTTATCTGGGCATTCAGAGTGGAAAAAGACAAACAGATTTTCCATTTTGTACCTTACAGTCCATTAGGTAAAGATAAAAAAAAATTTAAGTGAACAACTGCATAAACAAAAAAATTTCTTCTCATTATGTGCCATATGTACAGGCAGATGTGATAGTGACTAAACATTTTCTTTATCATATAGAGTGTTTAGGGAAGGCCTTTTTGAAGAGATGGCCTTTAATATGAGGCCTGGAGATGAGAAAAGCCAGATACAGGAAAGGAAAAAATTTCCAAGTTGAGGGAAACAACAGATAAAAAGAATCTAAAGAGGAGTTGTCCTTAGCCTGTTCAAGGGACTTCAAGAGGCCAGTGTGGCTGGGGTGTTATAAGCAGGGGTGGCAGTGAGAGGAGTGTATGAATTGATGCTTAGAGTTCAAGAATCAGATCACATTGGGACTTAGAGTATGAAGGGAAATCATGGAGTGATTTTAAGCATGTGGATGATACAATTGGATTTATGTTTTTAAAAATTGCTCATACTATTATAAGGAGAATGAATTTTAAGGGGTAGAAGCACAAGTCCCAGAGATAGATTATGGCAAGACTCCAGGAATAAGATGGTAGTCACTTAGAGTAGGAGAGAATGAAACTGATTTGAAATAAATGTTGGAAGTAGAATAGACAGCACTTGCAGATGGATAGATATACTGTGAATAAAACATACACATAGAAAAAAAGTCTGCTACAGTTTTGAATTGAACAATTAGTTAAAGAATCGTGCCTCTTCCTAACACATTCAGTCTGGGGGATTGTGGAAGATATGTGTTATTTTATTCCTGTTCAGTTTCCATTCCCACTTTTAAATATAGTATACTGATATTTTGTTGGGGATTCTCCTTCCTACTCCATTATACTGGGTTTTGGGTACTACCTACAATTCCCAGCTACAGATATGAATATAAGATGCAAGTCTGGCTGATCAACATTTTTAAATATTCCATTAAGGTGACTAACTTAGTTACAACACTGCCCAGTAAGATACAACCCTAAGACTGTAGTTTGAACTATTGGAAAAAGGGTCCAAAGATATTGGTAAGTTAGTAGGAATTTAGTTTGGAACAGCTAGAGGGTACCATGCTAAGAGAACATGCCAGAGTATGCAGCCAAGGCAGAGGTAAAAGAGGCCAAGTTTATGCCAGAACCTTTCTGTCCCCAAAAGTAACTTTCAATATTTGAGCCCATTTAAGTTGGATTTCTCTTCCATCTAACAAAATGTTTTAGGTATACAGTCATATGCCACATTATGAAATTTTGGTCAAAGAAAGATCATATATACTATAGTAGTCCCATAAGATTATAATGGAACTGAAAAAATTCTTGTCATCTACTGATATTATAGCTGTGTAGCATTGTAGCACAACACATTACTCATGTTAGTGGTGATGATGGTGTAGACAAACCGACAGCACTGCCACTTATATAAAACTATAGCATATGCATTATGTACATTATACTTCATAATGATAATAAACTACTATGTTATTTGTTAATATACTATGCTATAGTTTTATTATTATTCTTATTTTATGCCAGAGGGAAACGTGGAAAAGTAGCCCCAAAGGGGCCTTTTCGTGCTGCAATTCTTTTTCCTCCAATTCTTCATCCAATCAGGATCTTGGGCACATGAGCAGGCAACTGGTGTAAAGCTGATGGACCCAGGAATCCAAGTGAGATTTCCAGTAAGCTGAGTGAGATCCAGCTTCCTCTATGCAGGGCCTACCCACTGTGCTTTGGGGCTAAATATATCATTAGTTTTGAGTGTACTCCTACATATAAACTTGTTTTTTAATGTTACTGTAAAACAATATGCCGAGTTAGGCTGTCACCTACCTCATATGTCCCATATTTACCTCATCACTCGATTCCATCATTTTCTCTTGTATTTGATTTATTCTCTTATAGTTCATTCATCATAACCCTTCCAGTTGGACAAGATGTGGAGTTAGAAGACAGTGATACTGATGATCTTCACCCTGTGTAGGCCTAGGCTAATAACGTGTGTGTTTGTGTCTTTGTTTTTTTTTTTTTTTTTTTTTTTATTAAGTTTGAAAAGTAAAAAAGTAATAATACATTTTAAAAATAGAAAAAAATCTTATAGGATAAGAACATAAAGAAAATATTTTTGTACAGTGGTCCAAAAATACATTTAGCTTGTTTCCATGTTAAGTGTTATTACAAGACAGTTATGCTTTTTAATACATGGAGTAAAAAATTAGAGTAAGCTAAGGTTAAATTATTATTGAATTTAAAAAATAAATTTAGTGGAGCCCAAGTGTATAGTGTTTGCAAAGTATACAGAAGAGTACAATCACATCCTATGCCTTCACATTCACTCACCACTCACTCACTGACAGCAGCTTCCAGTCCTGAAAGTCTATTCATGGGAAGTCCCTATACAGGGGTACCATTTTTTATCTTTTACACTGTATTTTTATTGTATATTTTCCACATTTAGATATGTTCAGATACACGGATACTTGCTATTATGTTACATTTGCCTTCAGTATTCAGTATAGTAACATGCTATACAGGTTTGTAGCCTAAGAACAGTAGAGTATTCCATATAGCCTAGGTGTGTGGTAGGTTATGCCATCTAGGTTTATCTAACTATGCTCTGTGATCACATAATGACAAAATCATGTAATGATGCATTTCTCAGAATATATTCCCATTGTTAAGCGACTCATCCTATATTAAGTTGGAAATACCAATTTAGGTTTTCCAGAGTGAAATAAAGGATGCCTAGTTAAATGTGAATTTCAGATAAATGATTTTCTTAGAGATTTTTTTGTCCTATAGGGTGCATGAGCTCTCCAGAGAGAGAGAGAGAGAGAGAGAGAGACAGAAAATGAGAAATCACCCCCTCAGGGGTGATGGACATGCTACAATCCTTTCTCCTCTGTGCCCCTCTTGGGATTTTAGGGATGCACAGACAAACATCTGGCATTAGTTTCAAGCCACCAGGTCTGGGACACAAATCGCTGTTGTCCATGTGGGACAGCACCTTAACCACTATGCCACCTCCTGGCCCCTAAATGATTATTTTTTAAGTATATGTCCTAAATATTGCTAAATCTGTCAAGCCTATGCCTTTTAGATATCCAAGTGTAGATATCAAGTGCACGGTTGTGTGTACAGACCTGGAACTCCAGAGAAAGGTCATGGATTTTCTGGAAGTCATGGATATTTGGAAGTTTCCACAATAGCAATAGTATTCAAAGCTATGGGACTGAAAGATTATAGCTTGGAAAACAAGGCGGATAGAGTTGAGTGTGCCCAGAGTTAAACCTGAGGACTACTCACTCTAGCAAGCAGAAGTCTAACAGATCAAGAAGAATATGTAAAGGATTGAGAAGGAACAGCCAGGAAAGGTGGAAATAGAGTGCTTGCTCAGGAAAACAAGAAGGAAACTAGTTTCAAAACAGGATTCATCAACCTCTGTATCAAAGACCAGCAAACTTCCCTATCAGAACAATGGGCACCCTTCCTCCTTATCTCTTACCTCCTGAGCCTTCTCAACATTTTCATAATTTCCTGTACCTGTTTAGATTCTCATGCCCCTTTGACCATTATTGAAGATGTCTAGAAACTCATCTCTTCCCTATAGGTGCTGAGATGTACCCTCTCTGCTGCCTTTGACATGTGAGTAGTTAAAAACTGCTTTCCTATCAAACAATTTGAAACTATAAAGGTTTAAAAATAAAAAAGAATTAGAATGCATTCACTAATTAGTAATTCAAAATGTTCTGTTCAGGGCTGAAAACACAGAGACAAGCAGTTCTAATGAACAGTTGATCAGGACTAGTGTTACCATCACCACAGAGACTACTGCCCTTTTCATCCTCTTCCTTGCTAAGTCCTACTTTTCTAACATCTTTCTTAGGGAGCCACCAGTCACCCTATTTGTCTTTTCCTAGTGCCTTCATTGTTTCTTTAACTCCTCCCTTAATGATGGAATTGAAGTATATTATGGAAGGTTATTTTTCCTTGGTTGTTTTGTAATTCTCTATTTTTAATTAGATTATTTACTATTATAAAGTAATAAAAACTTCCAGACAAAAAGTCTTAAAGAATTAAGATGGTATAGAAAGGACAAAAAAAATGAAAACTGAAAGTTCCTTTTCTTCTCTCCTACCCCCAACCCCATGTGCTTGTGATAAATGTTAACGACACACACATGCATACACACAATTTACTAACATTTATTGAGTGTTTTCTATGTGCCAGAAGCTAATATAAATGCTTCACTTTATTAATGTATTTAATTCTCACAAAAATTCCTTTAGCAGATAAGGAAAATGAGTCACAGAGAAGATAAGTTACTTCATCAAAGTGACAACTTCTAAGTGTATTATTTGCATGCATTAATATGTATCATATAAAACATTCTTTGACCAAAGTAGAATGAACACATGTTTTCAGTGAAACCTATCTAGAAAACATCATGCTGTTTTAAGCATACTGATTATTGATATAAACAATAGCTCAACTTTCAGGTCTGCAGAACCTTTTTTATGGCATTGTGCTTCAGTCATTGTGCAACAGTCAATATGTTGTTATTCTTGTATCCATGAGATCAACTTCTGCTAAAGTTATTCTTCTATAGGAGTTTTTCCCTTTTGTGATCTGAATGGCAGTCTTATTTTGGGGAGTAGTTTGAGATACATAGGAATTCCATTTTTGCCAATATTTAGGCCTAGGGTTTCCACATGAACTGGATAGCAGTTGTGAGGTTTCACCCACAGCCATGGTACAGACACAAAATTTCCATCTTCCAAAGATAACTTTTTCCACTCAGGACATAGGGCAGGTAGTTTGTGATTGGCAGATAAGCCACTCAGCTAGCTAGCAGTGGTTTTCAGCTTTCTGCCTAAGAAGAAAAACCATAATCTGGGTTTACAGCTTCCTATAGGGAGTTATGCGCTGGCTTCCAGCAGCACTGGGTTTTGTGGCCTCTGTTGTTATTAGGAAGCTTCCAATTGTTGTTATGTATTACCCTGTTATTTTTAGCACTCTGAAAATTCTCATCCTTATTAGTTCATTCATGTATATATTTTTATTTAATATCCTCTGAATACTTTATGTAGTATTTTAATGTATTTGGAATGGGAGAGAGGAATTCATTAATCTGCTCAATCATCTACTCAAAGGTTTTAGTACCACTTTTATCTTGGAAATACATAAATCTTGGAAGTGTGCAGTCCACTCAATCTTCTTGAATTATGCTTTGCTTTTTAGAATTTTGTAGGGTTTAAAAAATTGTCTCACAAATTTCTTCCCATTTTGCTACCCTTCATTCACAACCTCTAATGTAATGTTTTAATTTAAGTGAAGCAGGGAAAGATTTAACCAAAAAAGCTAACTTCTTCATTTGTTATAAGTTTAATTCCAGTTATATTTACACAAAAATATCTATTTATAGCAAGGCTACATATATTTTCTCATTTCATTCAATAATAAAAATAATAAAACTGCAGAAAATCCACTTATATTGAAAGAATGTAGGAACTAGCACATTCTTCAAAATGGAATATCATATAGATTTCTATGCCTCAGAAAATATTACACAGCTATCAAGGTCAAATACACTTCTAATACAATTTAAATATTCCTCTTCACAAAGAATAAGAAATATAGCAGTTTATTTACATTGAGTAGCCAGGGAGAACCCTTTGGGAAGATGGGTTCGTGAAGTGTTCAACAGGCAAAACTTGTTTCCAAGTTGGGCAAGATGATTTCATGACACCCTGGTTAGGTGGCATTACTAAGGTAATTTCCCCAACTATTGGGTTGTTGGAAAAGTCATGAGACATTTTTGCATAGAAAAACAGAAAAATATGCAATGACCTTTCCAATGACCTAATATTATACTTCAGTTGATTCACTCAAAGCTTAATTCATTTCGAGACACTTGTGAAGGCAGGGTCAGAATCTCTGTTACTCTTCGATTTCATACCTAATGTTTCCCTACTGTAATAAAGGGAAAAGATATTTTGGAGCCTTAATGTTTTCAACAGTCAAAAGTATTAGTTGAGCAGCTATCACAGGAAAAGCACAGCCTTAATTCCAATTTCTTTATTACTAGGTTTTTTCAATCTGAATTTGTCTTTGATCCAGGACTCCTTTGGGTCTTGAAGATTATGACTTCCAGTAAGTGTCTGCTAAGATATTTCCTAAGTTTTAACAAATGAATCTACCAACAATAATATTCTGTAGTATGGACTAGGTGCTTACCTCATGTGATATTAGAAAGCAGTGAAAGGGAGAAAAATTAGTAGTTTAAAGAGGAACTAAAGAGAATCATCGAGAAGGACCATATAAATCCACAATTATAAATGGTATCAAATATTGAGTCATAGGAAAAGCCATGACATATTTTTCTATGCAAAAATGCTTCTTGACTTTTCTTACAACTCAATAATATTGCTTGTAAATTCCTAGTAGACAGGAAAATTTAGTTTTTCAGGGGAAAAAATATTGCATGTGTTTGGAGACTGTAAAGCCTTGGCATCTACTGTGAGAGACTGCTGAAGGCTTCCACATAAAGAAATAGAGGTTGTCCAAAACCCTCTTATTGTCCTTAAGATTTACTCATGATACATATTTTGATTTGTTTCAAAAATTTAGTACTTTTCTATGCTAAAGCAAATACTGTATAACTCATCTATTTTATTTTTCTATCTAACTTAATGAGTCAATAACATTTTTAACTTTTATATATATAATTTCATTGTTTATGCAGTTTTTATTATATCTCTGGATTTCTTTTTTTTTTTTTTTTTTTTTTTTTTTTTGAGAAGGTTTTTGCTATAGGGCGCGTGCCCTCGCCAGACAGACAGAGAGAGACATAGAGACAGAAAGCGAGAAATCACCCCCCAGGGGGGATGGTCACGCCGCAATCCCTTCTCCTCCATTCTCCTCTCGGGATCTTGGGCACGCACGCACACGCGCCCGGCGTGAGTTGTAAGCCACCGGGTCCGAGACGCGAACCGCGGTCGACTACGTGGGAGTCCAGCGACATAGCCATTACGCTAACTGCTGGTTCCCTGGATTTCTTGAATGAGTATCAGATCATATTTTTATAATAATGTTTGCCTGAGATATTGATTACTTCCTCAGTTAACAATCAAATATCTTTTTTTTTTCTTTTTGCAATGTTGAACACAGTGTAATTTGGTCTGAGATAATGGGTAGTTTTTTTTTTTTCTATATTTTATAGCTTTTCTATTCTTTTCTTACAATTGTAAAGCTTAGAAAAGAATCCCTCACCTACATTGTCCTCCACTATTTAACATAACCAACTAAAAATTTAAAAAGCATATAGATACTGTGTTCCAAAGTCAAAGTGTCAGATAGTTCTCCAGGAAGACTCGATGATCCCTATTCCTAAATATTTGCATTCATTTCAGGGCTCCGGAAAATTGCCACAAATAATGGCTGTAATTATTACAGTACATTTGTTCCCTAAATCGACTTTAGGAAGAAAATGTTATGCTGTTATTTTTAGCAATGATATAAACTAGGCTGTTGAATTGAGGGATCGCTTCCGAACTGACCTGGAAAGGAGACACAGCTACCGCTGCTTCAATTACATTAATATGGAATACCTGACTATTTTAAGACCTATTTAGTCTTCAGTTTTTTGACCAGCAGTCACAAAGTTGCCACGTCCTCAACAGTTTAAATGCCCAAATAAATAAGGAAGCGTTCTTTGTCAATTTTACATTTTACTTTATTATTTTTAATATAATCTATTTCTAATTGTTTATTTTCGTAGAAATCTTATTTGAACTTTTGCAGATATAAAACTAGGTGGATTCAGGATTTAAATAATTAAATTAAGGTGTGGTTCTTATTATAGATTATTTTGTTTTGATAAAGTCAAATCTTTCTAAACCAACTGAAATAGCATGTATCTTTCAATGAAGTTCCAAGCTGATAATTGTATTATTTGTGTCAACAGAGGAAAAGCCAGCCCAACAGAAAGGATGATAGTAACTAATCTTTAAAGTAGAATATTAGTATTTTTTATCACAACCTTAAATTCTTATTTCCCAATGAATTTATATAACTGAGTTAAGACAAAACCTAATATAGATATATTGTTTGCCTATAAACTACCCTTCATACTGTCTTTCAATTTTGTTTTATTACACGTTGCTTGGATGTAGTTTTTCTCTCTTTGTTTGTTTGACTGGCTGTTTATATATTTTTTCCTCTACAAATTATTTGTATGAAACTGACTTATGTAATTTAGTGGCTGCAATTCATTCTTCTGTTTTTGAAAATAAAGGATATTTTCAGAAACATGCTAATAGTCTAAGCAAAAATTAAATAAATAAATAACATGGTAAGATAGTATCACCAAAAGGGAAGAGAAATAGTGATTTGTATGGTTATACTACTGAACAACACAGCAATAATAATAATATTTGTCACTGCCATTAATGTATTTATCATAAGCTCTATAGCCTTCTAAATGCTTCATATGTTTTAAGCCATTTAATCCTTACCACAGTGGCAAAAACAAAGGCAAAAACAGGTTGAGTGATTCGCTGAAGGTCATGATGGAAAGGTCACAAACAAAAACTGAAAACCAAGATAAATCCAGCAGATTTTTAAAAATAAATTCCAGGGGACCAGTAGTTGGCATAATGGCTATGTCGCCAGACTCCCATGTAGTTGACTGCAGTTGGAGTCCCGGACCCAGTGGCTTAAAACTCACGCCGGGCACGTGTGTATGTGTGCCCAAGATCCTGAGAGGAGAATGGAGGAGAAGGGATTGCGGCATAGCCATCCCCCCTGGGGAGTGATTTCTCGCTTTCTGTCTCTGTCTCTCTCTCTGTCTTTTTGTCGAGTGCATGCACCCTAGAGCGAAAATCTCTACAAAAAAAAAAAATCAGGAATATTAAGTGCACCTACTGAGAAATGCAAAAATGAAAATTAGAAAAAAATTAGGAGATATCAGGAAAACCTTGTCGAATTTTCAGAGACTAGTATTTTAAAAGGAATGATGATATCATGAGTTGGTAGAAGTAAATCAAATCAGTCTATCAGTGGATCTTGTTTTGAAAGACCTGATTTTGAGGTTTCATTGTGAATCTATGATAGCTAGGTTCATTGGAAAAGTCATGTTAAGCTGAGACCTGAATATCTTTCACCATGACGTAAGGATTTGATTAATTCTAAAAACCCTTCCCTAAAACCAAATCAATTACATGTACTTCATTCTATTTATTAGCCATGGATTTTTTTGCTGAAAGCAAAGTGGGGTCAACCTAAGCATAGTACATTGGAAAGCTGTGGAAGAATTCCTAGTCTTGAAGAGAAAGGCAAAGAACCATGTCTGTTCCAGATAGGAATCTGGCAGTCTTATATGGCTATGGTTATAGCCACCACCTTTCATCACTAGAACTGATGAATCCTAATGGTTAAAACCTTGGTTCACATACACCCTAGGTTTTGAGAGACAGTCAACTTGGCCAAGATTTTGTCATGTGTCCAGATACTAGTAACATTAAAAAAATAAGAGAAAAAGAATATGGTGGAAGGTGACTTTCTCTCAATGAAAGATAGACAATTTTTTTCTGTCTACTGTGGTATAGTAACTATAGGAATTTTATAATACAGTTTAAAAAATGTAGTTCTTTAATATGCAATTCTATTTTCCCTTGAGATAATCCATATCTTAATATGGACACATATCAAGAAGGATAAAATAAGGTGTTGGAAATATTTTACATTTTTTTACTGCTACAGATTTATATCAGAGGATTGTAAAATAAACAAGAAATGTCTTTTAAAGAACTTCTCTTTCAGTTTTAAGTCCCAAGTATATAATTATTGATCCAAGGTTGTAAGAATTTTTTAAGTCTTACAACTACTGACAAGCTGAAAATAAGTACTAATTTCTTCCCAGAGTACTATCTTTAATAAACTTATGAGCTCTTTTTCCTCAACATATACTCAATTGAAAAACCACAAAAATATTTTAAATATATATATATATATAATAGATAACATCTGTGTGGAAAATGGCATGCTTTAATTGAGAATTTTTATATTATTACAAATTAAGTGAATGATTAGAAATGCCAGGGGAACAGAAGATTGTTTCATATGGCTCTCTGTTCAATGTGGATTGCCAATGTGGGAGAAAATCCTTGTAAATCTTAGCATTGCTCCCACACAACCACCTACACAGATGATCGCTTGACTTTCATGCTAACAATAGATGTGTTAGTAGAGCTCTCACCATCTGCAAAATAAAGTGCATTTTAAAAAAAAAGTAACTGCAGCAGACAGTAGTAATTGCTTATATATTGTGATTAGCATTTTATATTTACATTTAAAAGGTAGGAATTTAAGCTGTGATAGCTCCCAGTTTAAATAAGGTCAGTCCCTATGGTAGCTCCTAGATTAAATAAGGTCAGTCCTAGATGCTGGGTAAACGTACATTAGAAAATTTGATTATTAAATTCTTTCTACTTAAAATTTATCTGTGTCCAAAAATACAGATACAAATTCTGATAAACTCATTTCTCCCCCAGTAATAATACCCAGAATCATGTATGTTTGTTATAAACTGCTCTACAGAATCTAATTGTCACAACCATACTGATTTTTATTATAGAATTGCTTCAAAGGCACATTTATTTAAGTTTCTCTGCTTTTGAGTGTATTTTTATAATCATTGAGAATGCGTATTGTACAAAATAAGCTTTATGTTATTGGAAATTATTGTTCTTTCCCTTGTTGATTCTTTAGTCAAAGATGGAAGGGTCCATGAGTTCATTACTGGGACTTAGTGGGAAATTCTTTTTTTTAAAGAATTGTTTTGATCTAACTTTATTTATTTATTTTAATTTGATGAGAGAGAAAGAGAGAGAAATAGAAAGTGAGAAAGCAAGCTGCCAGATCTGAGATCTGAACCACAGTCAGCCATGTAGGAGTTCAGCGCCTTTATCCCCCATGCCACCTGCTGGCCCCCTTAGTAGAAAATTCTAAGGCAAAGAGTTAGAAAATGAATTATCTAGATTCTTCATGGTAAACAGAAGGCTCTTGGGTAGAGCATGCTTATACTTAGAAGGCTGCATGTGACAGAGAGGAGAGCAAGCATGTGCTGATGGAAGACAAGGTGAAACACATTTTTTTCAACCCAACACAAACAGGTGTAATACCATTCTTCACTGGCAAAGTTCCTATGTGTTTCCAACCCAAATATTTCTAATGTTTGGCCTGAATAATATTGCCCTTTCACATAGATGAAGGAGGCAGTATTTGTGAGCTATGAGAGATACTATAACCCCAAGATATCATCCCAAATAATATTACCTAAAATTCTAAGATTAAATGTGAACTTCTGTATTATAAACGTATGAGCTTATTTTAATGCAGAATATTTTAGAAAGTATCATACATTAACTTGAGATGATCTAGTTTGATTTAATTTATTCTCTCTCTTAAGATGACTTATAGTTCTCTAAACTTAATATTAGAAAGAAATTTGAGATTAGAAGGCAAAATAAGGCATCATCTAGTCCAAGTACCTCATTTTACAGATGATAAAATTAAGGCTTAGTAAAGGCTCACATACCTAGTTAAGCACAAATCCAGAACTAATCCCTTGGACTCCTGACTCTGGTCCAGTGCTTTTTCCATTATACTATAATAAAACATTAACAGAACAGTGGTCCCTTGGGGCAGGGTGAGGGGGTTCTGGAAAGGAATAGAAAGCATGAGAAGAGTAGAGAAAAGGAGATATGCTGACCTACTTCACTTATTTTCCTAGAGTTGATCCACATTACAGAATCATTAGCAGAATAGAATTTAATTAAATCAGCAAGTTTAACTCTAGGGCAGTTAGCACCACAACTCAAAGGTACATTTTTGCTAAGGTTTAGTAATAGAAGACTTTCATAATGAAGGCTGGAGAAATTTGCACTCACATCGTGACCATCCTAAAAACTGTGAACCTAGAATAAAATTTTGAAGAGCTGTTCAAGTATCTCCTCTACTAGTCAATTCTGCTGCAAAAGCAAATTGCTTAGGATTGGGAGGTATACAAAGGGAATATAATCTTTTCTATGTTTAGAGGATTAATATTTCTCCTCTAAATCAGAAAAGAAATAAACTGAAGTGATGAAGCTGAAAGAAATACAATATACACCAAAAAAACCTTAATTTTCATAAGTATAGATGTTCCTCAACTTACAGTGAAGTCCTAATAAATCCACTGTAATTTGAAAATATCCTAAGTCAAAAATGCATCTAATACATCTAACCTACCAAACATTATAGCTAAGCCCGGCCTAACTCAAACATACTCAGAACACTTACTTTACGCCTACAGTTGGACAAACTCAACTGACGCAAAGCCTACTTTATAATAAAGTGTTGAATATCTCATGTGATTTATTAATACCATACCAAAAGTGAAAAACAATGATTATCGGTATTCAAAGTACAGTTTCTATGGAATGAATATCCCTTTTGCAACATAAGTCAAACTATTGTGAGCCAGAGACTATGTGTACATATGTTACTAATTTCAAACAAAATCTATATACTAAGTTCAATGAAGAAGAGTAGCCAGAAAATTTGAAATAGACTAATAACTAATCTGGATCCATGTCTATGATAAACCTTAATAAAATATCTTTTTTTTTCTGGACCAGCAAATGGCATAATGGTTACATCATTGGACTCCCAAATGGCTGACTGTAGTTCAAGTCCCAGACCCCAAGGCTTGAAACTCACACTGGGAGTGTATGCATGTGTACCCAAAATCCTGAGAGAAGAATGGAGGAGATGGGACTGTGGCATGGCCATCCCCGTGGGAGGGGGGGGTGATTTCTCACTTTCAGTCTCTCTGTCTCTGTCTCTCTAGTGAGTACACATGCTCTATAGCAAAAATCTCTCTAGAAAAAAAATATATCTTTTTTTCTCATGCTGGGTTATTCTGCTATTAATTTTTATTCTAATACATGAGGCTGATCCATGAAACTTTGGGAAATTTATTTCACTATCATTGGTCAGCTCCACTTATATTTCATATATGTTATTTAACCTCATACAAGGCAGTAGATGGTATAGTGGTTAGGGCACTACACTCCCACATGGCCAACTGTGGTTTGAGTCCCAGACCTTGCAGCTTGAAAATCACATTGGGCACATGTGCGTGTGTACCCAAAATCCCAGGAGGAGAATGGTGGAGAAGGGATAGTGGTGTGGAACCCTGGGGTGTGATTTCTCAACTTTTCTCTCTCTATCTCTCTCTGTCTCTCCAGTGAACACATGCACCCTATGGGGAAAAAAAACTAAAAAGCTAAATTCATATATTGAATATAATCTGTCAACAAAAACTACATTGTATATAGTAGTAATTATTAAAGTTCTTTTTTTTTGAGAGAGAGATTTTTGCTATAGGGCGCTAGTGCTCTCCAGAAAAACAGAGAAACATAAAATGAAGAAATCACCACTCAGGGAGGGATGGCCACGCCACAATCCCTTCTTCTCCATTCTCCTCTTGGGACTTTGGGAACACATGCACCTACACCTGTCATGAGTTTTAAGCTACCAGGTCTAATGTTCGAACCACAATTGACTACGTGGGAGTCCAGCAACACAACCATTACACCATCTGCTGGTCCCATTAAAGTTCTTTTTGGGAAAATGTTTTTTGAAAGTTGAAACTAATTTTTTTTTCTTTTCCTAATTAGAATTCATATTTGTTTTCTTAGGAGAGGGACTTCTAATAAGATCATGTAATTGGAGTGAGAATTACCTAGAATATGATAAGGCAACAGCTTCTAAATCTCAGTGGCCTGATTTTAGCTGAGAAGGTGTCATCAGAACTCAGGGGAAAGATGAACATACACTATACCCATCTGCAAATAAGGCAGAGTGAGTCAGTGCCCCACTTTTGTCAGATGTGTCAGTGGGGTCCAGTGAGAAACTGAACATACACGCCCACCTGGCCCTCATGCTATGCCTCAATGGGAGACTGCCTGATTAAAAAAGAAAATTAAGTAGGATCCAGAGTCTTATAATATCCAAAATGTCCAGGATACAGTTTTAAAAACCACTGGTTTTTACCAAGAACTGTGAAAGTTACAACTTGAATAAAAAATGACAATCAACAATGGCCAACATTGAGATGAACCAGATGTTAGAATTATCTAACCAGGACTTTAAAACAGTCACCAATAAATTTCTGCAATAAGCAATTAAAAATTGTCTTTAAACAAATTAATAAAATGGAAAATCTCAGCAAAGAAATAGATGCTGTTAAAAAAGGAACCAAATATGGGACCAGCAGTTGGCGTAATGGCTATGTTGCTGGATTCCCATGTAGTTAACCACAGTTTGAGTCCCGGACCCAGTGGCTTAAACTCATGCGGGGCGCACGTGCGCATGTGCCCAAGATCCCAAGAGGAGAATGGAGGAGAAGGGATTGCTGCGTGGCCATCCCCCTGGGGGATGATTTCTCACTTACTGTCTCTCTGTCTCTCTTTGTCTTTCTGGATAGTGCATGTGCCCTATAGCAAAAACTTCTCAAAAAAAAAAAAAAAAAAAAAAAAAAAAAAGAAAAAGAAAAAAGAAGGAACCAAATAAAAATTATAGAATTAAAATGCAACAACTAAAACGAAAGCAAGGTCAATAGAATTTACCAATCTAAATAAGAGAGAAAATAGAGTAAAAAAAATGTCTTAGTGATGTATGGGACAATAACAAAAGAGCTAGTTTGTAAAATCAGAATCCTAGAGGAGAGAAAAGGAAGAGGACATGTGGAGAGGGAAGAAGAGAGGAAGCTGAAAGAGTACTTAGAAGAGTTGAACAAGCATCTCACTAAGGAGACATGCAAACAGCCAAAAAGTATATGAAAAAAAATTCTTAACATCCCTCATCATAAGGGAGATGCAAAACAAAACTACAATGAGATACCACCTAACTCTAGTCAGAATGGCTAAGATTAAAAAAAATAATAAGTGCTGGCCAGGCTGCTGTGAAAAGGGAGTGCTTCTATACTGTTAGTGGGAATGTAAATTAGTCCAGCCACTGTGGAGAATAATATAGAGGTTCCTTAAAGGCCTACATATAGAGCTACCATATGATCCAGGAATTCCACTACTGGGTATCGACCCAAAGGATATGAAAATGCTCAATCAGAAAAATGCTTGCACATCCATGTTTATTGCGGCATTATTCACAATTGCTAAGACATGGAACCAACCCAAATCTCCACACCATTAGTTATAAGTGCTTTCCTATTCAATCTAGGTCTTGCATCAACCTTAAAATCAGTTTAACCAGCATTCTCAATTTATTCACTTTGTCTCTTCCTGAATTTGCCCTTCAAAATTTTACCAATAATAACTTTACTCACTTTCTTTGCTCTTGCTCCAGGGCTTCCAAGACATGTGAAGAAAAAAATCATGTAATTGTTAATCAGTACCATTAAATTGTGATTTTCTGTCTTTTCTGGATCTTCAACACCACTTAACAATAATTTCATTTGATCCTAAACATTTACCTTTGACTTTCATTGTACTGGACATCTTTGCCTTCTTCCTCAAGCCTTCTTTTCTTGAAGTATATGATTTACTACCTCAGAGAAAATAAGAAGTATTAATTAATTGAATATTTTACATTTTTCTGCTCTACTACAAATGATACCTATCTATAAAAATCCTTTCTCACTTGTTTCCATCTGTTGTGGAAAATGTGTCCTTTCTCCTCACCAAAGACAAACTTTCTACCTACATTCTATTCTCTTTTGCCTCTTGCTCCCATGGATTATTGTTTTTCTCTTTGCTATTTAAACACCTGTCTTCTCCATTCAGTCCTGTATTACAACATGATCCTGTATGTCTTCCAGGGACCAAAAACCCATCATATATGTGACTCAGTTTATTATCTTTATGCCTAATTAACACTTCTTTCAATTTTCACTATCTTGTTTAGAGATTTCATTTCAATTTTGTCTCCCAAGACAGAAAACTTGGTTTAATTCTTGACTTCTATCTCTCTAATTCTTCACACTGCAAAATGAACTCTAGGGAGGTTGGGAAATTTTCTTTTCTATTTATAGTATATTTTTATAATGTGGGACAGTGCTTGTCATTTAGTTGATTCCCAATAAATTTGTGTTGGTTGAATCTAAACTTGCCTCCACAGAAACCTTCCACATGAAATAACTGTATCTTGTCAACTCTACTTCCATTGTTTTCCCTGAGGCAACCCCATTCTTCATAACTGATCTCTACATTTGGTGACCAGGTCTCAAACTATTATCTGGATCACCCAACTAGCATATGAACAAGGCAACCATCTTTTCTTTCCATTCTGACTTCTCTCCAGAGTTTTTTCTTAAGAGTCAAATGTAAACATGACCCTTAAATATGGGGACATCCTACCAAGAAATCTAAAGTCATGGATTTTGTATATATTTTTTTCTTTTGTCCCCAATTTTTTTCCTTCCTCCATGACAAAGTTTTACTCAACACATTTTAGATAATTACATGAATCTAGACTTTCCTCACTGCATTTTTACCTCTTCAATTTGTTTTTATTTATTTATTTTTCCTAATATGTTCCTTTTATATAGCCATAATCAATGTTTACATTTTCTTTTGGGTCTAACTTTTTTATATTTTGCCTTGAAGTTATTTCACATGCATATTATTGTATAGCCCAATTATGGCTCAATATTCTTTCTGATTAATCTTCAAAAACACTTCAGAACAAGATGAAATCATTAGAGTCAAATAATATTTTTGTATAATACAAATGTATATTCCAGACTAAAAGATAATTTGCAGCCACTAGAAGTGCTAATCAAGATAAATCATTAGATAAAGAGTTGATGGGTAATGTGGTTATATGCTTAACAGATAAAATGAATCTAGTACTTTTTGTCACACTATACTGTGATTTTTAAATGTCATTTGACTAAATTAATAATTTTTCAACTAGATGTTTTTCTACTGTGTAGATGCTACCTAATTACAAAATTAAAGCCACAGTCATTTACAAAATGAGAAATTAGACAATAATTTTAACTCTACTTTCAATTACAGTCAGTAATCTCTTTTTTTAATTCTCCAAATGGATATGTTCTAGCCTTTAGCACTAGAATATTATTTTGAGATGTTTTATTAGTAGCTGCCCTAGGGGTTAAAATTAGCATTATAATTTAAGATACTCTAATTCAAATTAATACTAACTTAATTTCAGTAGTATACAGAAACTTCGTTGCAATATAGCTTTGATCCCACTCCCTCCTTTGTGCTATTATTGTCCTACAAATTATGTCTTTATCATACATTATATCACATACATATTATGCATTATATATTGTGCCCCCTATAAACCCATCAACGTAGTTTTATAATTATTGCTTTATGCAGTTCTCTCTCTCTCTTTTTTTTTTTTTGGAGAGGTTTTTGCTATAGGGCGCGTGCGCTCCCCAGACAGACAGAGAGAGACAGAGAGACAGAAAGCAGGAAATCACCCCCCAGGGGGGATGGCCATGCCGCAATCCCTTCTCCTCCATTCTCCTCCCGGGATCTTGGGCACGCACGCACACGCGCCCGGCGTGAGTTTAAGCCACTGGGTCTGGGACGTGAACCGCGGTCTACTACGTGCGAGTCCAGCGACATAGCCATTACGCTAACTGCTGGTCCCTGCAGTTTCTCTTTTAATCATAGAGGATAAGAAAGGAATTACAAGGAAAAATACATTTATACTGTCTTTTATATTTACCAACATAGTAACCTTTACCTGTGCTCTCTATTTCATCATATGGATTTGAGTAACTCTCTAGTGTTCTTTCATTTCAGCCTAAAGGACTCCCTTTAGTATTTTCTGTAGGCCAAATCTACTAGTGATAAATTTTCTCAGCTTTTATTTATCTTTGAGTGCATTCACTTCTCTTCATGTTTGATGGATAGTTTTGCCAAATATAGGACTCTTGGTTGGCGGTCTTTTTTTCAGCACTTCGATACCTCCACCTTCTTGGCCTTGATAACTTCCAAGATTTTTGGCAAGCAATGATACTCCTTCAAAGGCATAAAGCTGGTCCAAAATCACTGCCCTAGACTGGGATCCAGGCCTGGCTGCAGGGGGTTAATTTAGTCCAATGTAGCAATCTTCATATGGGACTCATGAAAATTGAAGTCTAACTTCAAGAAGAAGGATGTCCTTTAGGTATTCAACTCTACTTAAGCATGCCAGAAAACATTTCTAGAATATAAAGTCTTTTGAAAAGATCAAATATATTGAAACATGAAGGCTTTCACCAAGACATTCATTGTGTGTAAAAGAAATCCAAGGTGGGGAACCAGTTATGCAAATATGAGTCAGGAAAGAGTGTGGTCTCATTAAGAAGTACAAAGAGAGCATCTACCCTCATAAAAGAGTGAGAGTGGGAGAAGATTCTGAGAGATTGGCAGTGACTACCTTAGGGGGAGTCCTTCAAATAATCCATGGGAAATAGACATAAAACCAAGGTATATGGTGAAAGATAAAGCCATATTTGCTTCCCAGGTATGGGCTAAAGCAAAGGAATGAGGACTACCTTTGCAGGTCCAGTCATCATCACTGTGGACTTAATTCCAAATAAGCCTAGGGGAAGCCTGAGAGCAGAATTGAGTGTTGTGTAGAATATCAGCACATATGCCAGACTGCACATATTTGTCCAAGAAACAGTAAAGGAACAGGCCTTTGCTTTTAAGCCAAGCAAAAAAGCATCAAATACATACAGTGAGAAAGACCTAAGTAAAGGAAAGCCTTTCTATGTCTTGTTTCATTGTACAAGTAACCAAGTACCTCTAACTGAGCTAAAAATATTAAATGAAGGTTGGAAAACCATAGCTTTTAGGTAGGTGGCTTTAAGGAAGGCTACAGAGGAATGTTTTATTGTGTGGAAAGAAAAGAGCAAGCTTTGGGGTCAGATCAAAATGATTATATAATCCAGTATGCTTACTTCGTCACTATTAACTTCCACATAGTTGTGAAGTTTAAGTTATTTTTAAAACTACATATATTATTTTAAATACTATATAGATATAGATATATACGTTTATTGCTGGGTTACACATTGCAGACACTCAAGTTATTTATTGTTATTATTCTTCAATCATAGAATAACTCACTGGAATAAAGGATGAAGTAAAGGTTTCGCTCAAACAAACAAATTATTTTTTGCTCTGACAATTATTTCTAGACCCTATGAGGGACTTCATGCTGGATGATGAACGGAAACTCCTGCAGGAATCAATGTTGGTGAGTCACCATACAATTAAATTCAGAATCTGGGTGGGAGAGGACGTCAAAGAAATACATAATACAATTATTCAGCTTTACAAATAAAACCGACCAAATGCAATAGTTATACAAAATTTGGAAGATAAAATGTAAAAGTCAATAGCCCACGGGAAAACAGTGGACTATTTAAAACCATCTTATTGAACAGTTGAAGTCAGTATGTTTTGAAAAACAAAACAAGTCATTCAGGATAGCTTCCTGGATTCTGCAGCTCCTCCCCTTAGTTCAGGCTTTTATTACTCTGCTCACATGAACTGTGGTTCTTATAATCAGATGTTAGCTCCTGCAGTTCATGCACGAGCCTGCTGCCTGCACTTTTCTGTCCATCCATTCAAATATTTATCCAATTATTAGGAACTGTGTTAAATATTGAGGTGCTACTAAAAAACAGATGTATTAGAAACTAACCTCTAGAATTTTTGATTATCAAAAAATACTCAGTCCTGTGAAAAAGATACATAAACGTAAAACTATGGTGCAATATGATAGCATAACCACTTCTGGGGTTGGTTGAATAAATTATGGTATACCTATAAATTGAATTACTATGCAGCTGCATGTGTTAGTAAGTGAAAAAGGAGGTAATGAAATAGCATATATTATTTGATGCTATGTAATATAACATTGATGTAATATAATATAGAAGTGATTATATATAATATATGTATGTGAATTACACAAATATGTTTTAAATTAACTATTTTCACATGTATATATGTGCATGAAAATATCAAGAATGTTGTTTATCCAAGTGCTAACAATTCTGTAGGGCTATCAGAGTCAGGTAACTTCTCACCTATTTCCCCACTTGCACATTGTTTGAATTTTTTTGTAATAAGTATGCAGTATAGGTGTAATCAGATTTATATTATAAAAGCTGTGCAGACAGACCATATCAATTTCTGCTAGACTTGGGGTTTAAGTGAAGTTTAGCCCAATCTCTTCCTAGATATGTTACTTTGACCTCTGTCTGCGTCACTTCCTTCATCTGAATAAAAGCAGACATCATAGTGCCTTCTTCATAGAATTGCTGTCAGTATGACATAAAATAATCTGGCTAAAGTCACATTCAATGATACCTGGCAAAGAGTACCATCTTTGTTGAGAAACTGAGCCATGCTCTCTAAATGCGGAATACAGTCTTGGAGGAAGATATCTGCTAAATATGGTAAGAAGGCTGCTGAGCTGCTGGATTTGTGGCAGCTCATGAGGTCAGGACATGAGTATCTCAGAGGTAAGCTACGTATAAAGAGAGGAGTCTGATTACCTATGCTCTGTTGCTGTGTAAGACTCAAAGGTGAGATGGAGGCTTAATTAGGAGTTACCAATTTTGTTTATGCAAAGCATATTAAGAAATTTGCTATTTTTTAAGCTCCTGAATTTGTGTACTAAGATTCTTGCACATTGGGACCAGCAGATGACATATGGTTATGTCGTTGGACTCCCACATAGTTGACCACAGTTCAAGTTTCAGACCCAGCAGCTTAAAACTCATGTCGGGCATGTGTGTGTGTGCATGCCCAAGATCCTGAGAGGAGAATGGAGGAGAAGGGATTGCAACGTGGCCATCCTCACTTGGGGGTGATTTCTGGCTTTCTGTCTCTTTGTCTTTCTGGCAAGCACATGCACCCTATAGCAAAAATCTGTCTCTAAGTTTTATATATATATATAGTTTTATATATTTACATGTAATATATATATATAGTTTTATATATTTACATGTAATATATATATATAGTTTTATATATTTATATGTGTATATATATATATAGTTTTATATATTTATGTGTATATATAATATTCTTCTTGCACTTTACATATGAAAACCTCGTTCAGGCTTACTAATACTTACTGCACTTATATGCGCATGGGCTAATTTCAACCTCTAGTATTGAAACTAATTCACTTTGAGACAGCAATCAAGAAATTTTTTTAAAAAGTGGTACAGGGGACTAGACAGCAGCAGAGCAGTGAAGTATGACACTCTGTGAGGCTGACCCGTGAGGAAAGTTTCCTGGTTTATGTGGTAAGACCTCTCTGATTACATAGGGCTTGGGTGTGCCCATGATTTAAGGTTGGCAGAAGCTGGGAGTGGATTGTGGTGTCAAGATCCTGTTGGGGATGGTGTCTCTTAATCTCTCTCTTCATCTCTGTTTAGCTTCCTATTTCTCTTTGCGTCTCCCTTTCTCATGGAAGACATAAAACAATAAAAATGGTACAAAGATAAAACTATGATCTCTTAGAAATATTTAAAAATGTGTAGGAAAAAGTGAACTCTGATAAGAGTAATTTTGAAAGAGTAACCAAGTATTGCTTTAGGACCTCTGATAACATATAGTGTAGTTATAAGAAGAGAGACGGGGGGGGGGGGGTGGAATATAACTTTGTTTGGATTCGCTAAAGAGATTCATTTCTCCAGAATCACCAGAGGATACCTAGAAATAGAGGCACATGAATGGTGAAACATAAGATGCCTATATCTTATTAAGTAAAAAACAAAGAAAAAAACATGAGCTAAGACAAGAGCTAAAATTATAAAAACAGAATTCAGATACATCTGTTTGGGCAGTAATGGAAATAATGACCAATCAAAGTTTAAAGATGTTTTCTACTAATGAGAAATCTTTCTCCAGGAAAAGAGAGATTTGACTCTTTTTTTCAAAACACAATAAATTGATGATGTCAAGTGCCAGGTACTGTGACCTCAAAAATATTTGTAGAGGGCAAGGAGGTGGCATGGAGGTTAAGGCAGCTAGATCCCACAATGCCAATGGTGCAGTTCAAGTCCTGGACCTGGTGGCTTGAAATACATGCCAGGTTGTGTGTGAGCATGCCCCAAATCCTGAGAAGATAATGGATGGTTACCCCCACCTTGGGGAATGATTTCTCATTTTCCTTCCCTCTCTCTGTCTCTGGTGAACACACACACCCTATAGCAAATAAAACAAAACAAAAAATTATAGATAATGGATATTAGCAGTCTCAAAACAATGGTACAGGGACTATGAATTACAGGATAAGAGCAATAGAACAGGCTAACAGACATTCATATTTGGTGATGATTAGTCAGAAGGCGGGTGAATCTAAGAGTGCAGTCACACAAAGAAGGAAGACTTGGCTCAGAACGCACTGGCCTTTGGGAACTTAGACATCCTGGATCTGGCCCTTTTAGAACATATCTATGTAAGAACAGAATCAAACTTGACTCCCTGCTGACCTTTCTCACATAATGATGCTATTATAGGAAGGGGAGGAGGTGAAGGTAGTTGCTTTCCTCGTTGGATCCAGGAAAGCCAAGCATGAAGGGTAGACTTCAGTGATACCAACCCAGATCGTGACAGCTGAGTTGGGTCAACAACTAACAAAGCAGCTAATATCCCAGTCTTCTAGAAAGAAAAATAATATCTCTCCTTAGACAGCCAATAATCAACTCTCATTTAGGCACATCAGTGTAGTAGACTAGATCACTTGTGTGATTTGGAGGACTGACCAAATCTTTCAAAAAGTAAAGGAAGTCCTAACTAGCTTGGGAATACGTTTCTAATTCAGCTTCTCACTATGATAGAAAATTACAGTTACTCTTCTTGATCTGTTGATAAAAATGATGGGCATTCATGGCAAACTGCCCCATAAAGAGAAGTACAGTTAATAGTGTAGAATCTAAGGACCACATGAGTGAACTCGGAAAAATCAGAGTTTCTGATTATATTAGAGTCTGTATTTAACCTGCACTAATTGCCTAGGAGGGAGCTGAGAAAGGAAAGAGTCTCACCTCCTTGGTTCTGGGACTCAAGCAGGAGAAAGCCTTGCATACTTACAGCGGCCCCTCAGACTGTTCAATGGGAGACCGAGTCCATAGATCTCAGTCCATGGGACTCAGATATAGGGGAGGATGATGGATTTGATGACCATAAAGGCACAACTGGAATTCCAGAATGAAAGGACTGCCTGCATTATGTATTTTAGGCACCGTTGTATCTGAGGCTGAGATACCTTCTCAGTGGGAACCTGCAGGCATTGGAAAAGATGGACTCTTTTGTGACAGTTACTCGGTTTTAGAGAAGAGATATCTTCTAGTACACTGGCTCACCTATTCAGTTGCTTAGAAATGATCAGCCTTACCTGCCTGTGGTAAACAGAATAATGTGTCCCTCCCTTCCGAAGACCCTAATCTCTGGCACCTGTGAATCATATGTTCTTTTATAGGTAAAAGGGATTTTGCAACTGTGATTAAATTATGGAGTTTGGGATGAGGAGATTATTCTGGATATTCAAGAGGACTTAATCTAATTACAAGAGGAGACAGGGAAAATTAGAGTCAGAAGAAAATTTGAAAATGAAAGAGAGAGGAATGATGCAGCCACCAGTCCAGGAATGCAAGTGGCATTTAGAAAGACAAGGAAAGGGATTTTTCCCTTTACCTCTAGAAAGATTGCAGCTCTACCAGTATCTTGATTTTAGCATCGTAAAACCCATTTCTGACTTCAGGCCTCAGGAAATATATGATGATAAGTTAGTATTGTTTTAAGCCACTAAGTTTGTGGTACTTTGTTAAAGCAGCAAGAGGAAACTAATATACTGTCCAAAGAAACACATATGAATGATTTGCTGTCTCATTGAGAACAGTGGGACATTTCCTCCTGAAGGCACAAAGATTTAATAGGGGGAAATTAGAAAGAGTAATTTGTTAATGTACACACGTAAGTATTTACATTTTGCATTTTTCCTTATTATTTCCAGGTAAGTAACCAGCTGCTTTTGAGCATGCTTTACTCAATGAAAAACAGGGCAGGCTTCAAGGGTACACAACTTGTGCAGCTTTCCAGTGCTCCAAGGAAAATGGCCCCATACTTGGTTTGATGCTCTGTTGTCACTGCTTGCAATTCTTCATAATTTTCTAACAAGAGGCCCTACATTTTCATTTATCACTGGGCCTTGCAAATTATGTAACCTGTCTTGAGATGAGGTTTATATTTCATGGGAGGGAAAAGTTTCCTACAAGATATTTCTCTTCCTGTTGCATAGCACATAAATCACAGAGCTTCAAGTCTAAAAAGACCATATTGTCTGGGACAATAGACATCACGTTGGTGATAAGTGTTCCCAGCCTGTTTTTGCTCAATTGACTTTGTAGACTGAGATCCAAACCCATTATTTGATAATAAAGAATCTTCTGAGTAAGAGTCCTGAACTCAACCCTACATATTAGCTGCATAAACCCCAACAAGTCACTTAAACATTTCATGAATCAGTGTAAAGTAGGATATGATCTGCATATCAGTAACTCCCTTGATTTTAGAACTTAATAAAATGCTGTAAATGTGTTTTATAAATTATGATGATATAAATATATGGCAGTAGTAGTGTTAGTATTCATTTTTGCCATACCTGAACGACAAATTTATTTTTTAATTTTTTTTTTTGGAGAGGTTCTGAACGACAAATTTAAACTCATGAACATTAAAGCGATAGAAGGATAGTGATATCAGAACAGTAGAAAATACTTTAAACACCTCATTATGGAAAAACAGACTAAAAAGAGATATGCTGAAATCTGTAACATCATAAAAATGTGACTTATTCATCACGTTGTTGACTGATAGAGCAAGAAAGCATTTTTTTGAAGCACGCCAGAGGTATTTTTTATACAAATGAAAAGAAACTCTGTTTCAAACAGTAGACAGTAATTTATGGAATTTGCCAAATCCTAGCATATGTAAAAGCTGAAAATGAAAAAGATTCAAACCAATTTGAGAGAAATTAGTGGTAATAAGCTACTAAGAACACAGATCCCAATATATTTTGTTGGTATATATATACATATATATATATATATATATATGTATATATATATATTATTATTATTATTATTATTAGGTCATCTGGAAAGTCATGATGTATTTTTCTGTTTTCTGTCCAAAAATGAGTCATGACTTTCCCGGCAACCCTATATAGATTTATTTTTTCTTTTAAAAAAAACATTTGCCAGAGGATGTGTGTACTTTCTAGAGAGATATAAACAGATAGTGAGAGAAAGTGAGAAAGCACCCCCTATGGGGGATGGTCATGCCACAATTCCTTCTCCTACATTTCTCCCTCTTTTCCAGATTTTGGGCACACATAAACAGACACTGGTGTGTTTTTTAAGCCACTAGGTCCAGGACTTGAACCACACAGTTGGCCACGAGGGATCCAGCTGCCTTAACCACCATACCACTGGCTGGCCCTTATGTATTCTTAAAAGTATGAAAATAACATAAAAAAGGAAACTCATTATTGTAGATTCTGATGATTTCTCATGTGACTAACAGAATACTTATCTGAAAGGGCTATAATCATGTTTTGTTATTCTTTTTAAAATTATTTTTTGGATCAGCAGGTGGCATAGTGGTTAGGCACTGGACTCCCACATCACTGAATGAGGTTCAAGTCCCAGACCTGGCGGCTTGATTGATTTCTCACTTTCCCTTTCTCTCTTTCTCTCTCTCTATCTCTCTGGTCATATTTTAAAATAGTAATAATGAATAAGATTACATAAATAATTAAAAATTATTTTTACTTTATTTTTCAGAGCAGTTTCAGGTGCACAGAAAAATTGAACAGAAAGTACAGAGATTTCCCTATACCCCATGCCTTCAAATATGCGCAGCCTCCCCCATTATTGACATTCTCTGTCAGAGTCATTCATTTTTCACAACTTCATCACACAAAGTCCATCGTTCATGTTAGAGTTCACTGCGGGTGTTGTATACTCTATGGAGTATAAGTGGGTAATGACATGTATTTACCATTAGAGTATCATACAGACTAGTTTCACTGCCCTCAAAATCATCTGTGCTCTGCATATTTATCCCTGTTTGGTAATTCTTAAGCTCTTACTTTGTGCTTCCTCTGCATAAAGTTATGCTCAGCAAAGTATATTTTGGCTCAGCTATCAACACTTATCTGCCCCATGTTTAATTTTAAGCAGAATGTAGCATTTTATTTGGAGGAGTCAGGTATCCAATCATTAAAAACAGAGGCTAAAATTAGAATTTTTAATCCAATAATAAATGATTTTTATAAATTGAATACTACCATTCAGCAACATCATATAATATTCCACATAAATCAATGTTTTTATTTTCTTTAAAGAAAAAGGTTCTGAAACTCAGATAGTTAACTGATTTTTCTCAAGAAAGCTATGTCTTCTGGCTCAGGGTCAAGTGCTTTAAAGTACTCACTAAAACCTGTAAAAGGGTTGTGTTATCCAATACTGTCGTGAAAGTCAGTGGCATTTATTTTAGTCTACCCAGCCCCTTTTCTATCCCTCACCCTGCTTCTGGGCAAAGGTCCCACCTTCCTTAGTGGATGCTTTAGTAGACAGATCCCTACTCCTTTTCCCTCCAGGACTAGAGAACCCAGTCCATCAGCTCTTGGGAGTATCAGCCGTTCATCACTTAAAACTGAGTCCCCTTCTAGAAATTACCTAGCTGAAGAATACGCCTAAGCCTAACCATTCCCAGAGTCAACCCTTACCTAATGACTAGTTCATTCAGAGGTCAAAAGTTCTGAGCTCCTCTTCCAATTCAGAACCAGTTTGCAGACATCCCATCCCCACTGCTCTCTCTGGGATTGACTAAGGCTTTTGTCATGACTACGTCTGAGCTCAATATCTTCTGCTATCCAGCTTTTCCAAATTTTCTCACAGATTCTGATTTTATTAACACTTTCTGTTAAGCTTACTGCATGAGAATCTGTCCACACTGGATTTACAAGGAATCCAACTCAGAACAGTATCCTTACCTCAGGGATGAGCGTAAGAGTCACACTGATCCCATCATGGTATTGCTCACCTGAGTATTGTGATTGCTCCAGGTTCAGCATATGGCCCAAGCTAGACAAAGTGGAGTTTCCCTTTGAGTTGTAGTTCAATTTGAGTATGGTAAAAGAACTTCCTTGTTCATTGGATACAACCTATGAGGGTGGGAGGCTGGAACATATCTAGTGCAATACAGTCTGAGAGAATAAAGGAGGCACAGAAAGCAGGCACAGAAAGAATTCTGCTCTCAGCCCTTCCTATCATAGTGGATCATTGAGCCCACGTGTTAGACGTTTTGCTTAAATTAATTTAAGTTGAATGTCTGCACATAAAGCCAAAGGATTCTGATCAATAAATACTGTATATTCAAGGTTTATAAAAAAAAAGTAATAGAAAGACCACTAATTTTTTAAGGTGGTTGTAAAAACATTCATTTCTTCATATATTCACTATTCGGCAGAACGGAAGTGAGCTATTGTTCTCTAGAAACCATTATAAAACAGAATCATCTTAATTGATTTTAGACTTTAGAAAGCTGAAACATACTATTCTAATATGAAGGAATGAATATAAACTGCAGGCAGATGAGATAATTAGGCCTTTTTTCTTCAGCTTAGGGATTTATCTTTGTATTCATTTGAGTAGTAGCTGTTGCACAAATGATTATTTTTTTGAAAATGTATGTAGCCCTTTATCAATCCTTTATGAAAAGCAAATTTTTTTCCATGAATGATTTTCCATCTATGAACTAATAATAGAAACATATGGCCTTAATACATTAATGATTTTTGTGTGCTTGATACAAAAAGCAGTTTGGTGTCTTGGGCATTTGATATCATTTACTTCTTCTCTATAAATCTTTCAGACATTTTCTCTGGCTAAAATCTAAATCACTGACATAACAAAAAGTATGTATCAACAAAGAAAGTTATATTGGATTATAGGACAGGCCGAAACCAAGGAACCTGTAAATATGTCTCATTTAGATTGTACTTTTCATTTTGTCACTATGTTTCAATTCCATAGCTTTCTAGTTTCTAGGGATCCTTTCTCAATCAACAGTTATTGCTTCTATTTACATTAGTTTGGCAAATAATTACAGTGAACCTATCATGTGTCAAGGACTGTGGTAAATCCTATGTTACTTTTTTAGCATCTCTTCCAATCCATGTTCTTTTTGTGTGTGTGTGTGGAAAATGTTCTATAGCTTTTGAAATGCCTGATAATCTATGCATTACACTTTTACATGTAAATGCCAATTTCACTGGTTATACATATTTAGATGAAATTCCTTTCCTTCAGTACTTTAAAAATGCCATTGTTTGGTCTTCTTGCATCCAAAGATGTTATGATGGCAATCTGATTCTCTTCTTTTGTAGATCATCTGTGCTCTCTTTCTGGAATTTTAGTATATTTTCATTATCATATGTCAGCACATGCGCATTTCTTATCTTTTTTCTTTGTCATTTTATGTGCCTTTTCAATCTAAGGTATTTATTTCACCTTTAATTTGCCAATTTTATCTTTATTACTTCTTCAAATCTCTTTCTCCCTCCCTCATATCCCCTCCTCCTCATTTTCCTTCTTCTCTCTCCTCCCTCTCTCTTTTCAAAAAATTTTCCAGTAATTCTACTTCTAGATCTCATGATGGGTTGCTACTATTTTACATCCTCTATATTTTAAACTTTTCATCTATACACTCTGTCTATATTTTTTCTTGTTGCTTTCAGGAAGGATAATAACATTTGCTATTCAAACTTACAAACATACCTATTATGTTCTTTTTTTCAATGATCATATATTTTTTGCCCTAATAAATATACAACTTTCATGATTGCTATTTTTGTTTCATCTTATTAGAATCTTTACTAATTTACATGTGACCACCTTTTGTAAATTTTTAGGGTTTTGTCTTTGTTCTGGAATTGTGTATGTTACCAATGATTTGACATGATATGTGGTCCGTTTTATTCATGTTCTGGTGTTTTGATGGGCCATTTTAATCTGGAGATAAATCATTTTGTTAGGGAACTTTTATTCCTTGATAACGTAGTTCCATCAGTTTTCTCTATTCTTTCTGATATTTCAGTTAGTCAGATGTGGGAATTAATCAATTGTTTACCTGTTTCCTCATTTTTATTAATAGTCTCTATATCTTTGTCTTACTGTTCTATACTATTTATGAGATTTTTGTCCACTTTATCTTTTCACTCTTCCATTGAATTTTTAATTTTGGGCAGCCTATATTTATTATCAAGAACTCTTTCATGTTCTGTACATTTTTTCTTTTCTTTCCTTAGAGAGATTTTTGCTATAGGGTATGTGCACTTACCAGAGAGACAGAGAAAGACAAAAGAGACAGAAAGTGAGACACCCCTTCCCTCCAAGCGGATGGCCACACCACAATCCCTTCTCTCCATTCTGAATTTTTTCTATTTTAATAAAATTCTGGCTTTTTTGTTTTCGTTTGTTTATTTTTTAGTTTAGTTTTATTTTTTTCCCATAGAGTACATATGCTTGCCACACAGAGACAGAGAAAAAGAAAGTGAGAAATAATGCCCGCTCCCCCAGGTGGGATGGCCACAGTGCAATCCCTTCTCCTCCATTCTCCTTACAGGATTTTGTGCACACACACACATGTGCCTAGTGTGATTTTTTAATCTTCCAGGTCCAGGACTGGACAGTTGTCCATGTGGGAATCTAGTGCCTTAACCACCATGCAACCTACTGGCCCCAATAAAATTCCATTTTTATATCTGAGATGAAATATCTTTCTTCTCTTGTTTCTCTATGAGTATTAATATTTTTCAGTTTTTACTACTTTTTTTACTACTTACATCACATATTGTTTTTTTCCCCTATAATTTCTTTCCTTTTTTTTAATCAAAGGCTCATCAAATACCCACTAATTTGGAGTTGTTGACTTTATTTGTGGATAAGATACTAGAAAAGTCTTTCTCTTGGTTGTCTTAATTCTAAAGTGATTTGATATCAAATTCATCTTTAACTAAGGGATCTACTAATACCAAGTGTCAGTACTGGGATATTTTTTTCTCTGAGAAAATGAAAATAATCCTTCACTGTCATGCATGATGAATATATGTCTAACTGCTCATGTTCTGGGAACATGAAGAAAAAAGGGGACTAAGATTCCCCCCAGTTCAGTGTTCAGACTTGTTCTTAATTCTGCCAATTGTTAGCCCTGCTTCTTGACTGTGAGCCATGTTCTTTAAAGACTAGTGTCCTTAGCTCAGAACCTCTGTAGTTCTATTTTTCTAGAAACTGATTCCCAGCTGCCAACCCCTTCCTACCAGGTGGACAAAATGGAGTAAAGGGAGTAGTGGTCAACTGACATCACAGCATGAGAAGAGATGCAGAAAGGAAGTCAAACATTTTTGGATAAAGAAATCCAAAATCTCTCTTTTACGACTGGAACCACTTCCAAAGAAGTTTCCTGCTACAGCAGAAACCAAGAAAAAGGTTCCCAATGTGGCAGAAACCCTTAAGACATAGTGAAGGAATTTTGTGGAGCTGAGGATGAAGTGCCTGAGAAGTTTGCTCAAAGGATGCTTCGAAAGGCAAGGAGGAAGCTTATCCATGAAAAAGCTAAGCACTATCATAAGGAATATAGACAGATGTGCAGAACTGAGATTCGCATGGCCAGGATGGCAAGGAAAGCTGGCAGCTTCTATGTACCTGCAGAACCCAATTTGGTGTTTGTCTTCAGGATCAGAGGTATCAATGGAGTGAGCCCAAAGGTTCGAAAGCTGTTACAGCTTCATTGTCTTCTCAAGATCTTCAATGGCACCTTTGTTAAGCTCAATAAGGCCTCAATTAACATGCTGAGAATTGTGGAAACATATATTGCATGGGGGTACCTGAACCTGAAGTCAGTAAATGGACTAATCTACAAGCGTGGTTATGGTAAAATCAATAAGTGAATTGCTTTGACAGGTAACTCTTTTATTGCTCAATCTCAGTGGATTTGGCATCATCTGCATGGACGATCTGATTCATGAAATCTATACTGTTGAAAAATGCTTCAAAGAAGCAAGCAACTTCCTGTGGCCCTTAAAATTATCTTCTCCATGAGGTGGAATGAAGAAAAAGACCACCCATTTTGCGTAAGGTGGAGATGCTGGCAACAGGGAAGACTAGATCAACAGACTTATTAGAAGGATGAACTATGGTATCCACCATGATTATTTTGGAAATCTATTTAGTAAATAAACAGAGTGGCTGTTTTCAGACTGCAATATATTGTTGTATTAGTAACCTTTTTGTTTGCTTGCCTCTGCCTTCCCTTAACTATTGTGGAACATCTTGGTACTTGATAAAATTAAGACAAAACTTCTACAAGACTAGGGTCCATTTTATATTTTGTGAAAATTACTTAGAGACCTACAAAAGGCTTTTTCCACACCAAAAAGGCCTAATGTTCCCCTTTGAATTGTACTGAGTAATAATGGGTTTATTCTGAAAACCAAACAAACAAAAAATAAAAAACCTATTTCAAGACATTCAGGTATATTCAGGTATGTGATATTTCCAATTGCTGAGACACTGGGGATTTCACAAGAAAAGATAATGCCCGTTCTCCTGTGTATGCATTTCATTTGTACTGTTTAACTCAAGAATGGCTCCTCCATCTGCTTTCTATCTACTAACAATTTTAAAATAGATGCTGTGCTTTACAGTCTCTCATTGATCTTGGTGGTTGATATTTTCTTTTAAAATGAATTCATTTTCAGTTTATGGCCACTTTTGGAGGAAGAGGATGTATGCACATGCAGTGAGACCAACAATATCAATTAAAATTTTATATTTGTCAGCCTATTTTGTGCTTCATAATTATAAGCTTCTTTGATATTTATTTCTCTGCTTTATTTTTTATCTGATCTTTTTAAACTGTATATTAGCCAAATGTTCCTTGCTATGGAGTTGTAGAACACATACATTTATACTGTTGTTATTTGAATGTCTCTCTTTTTTATTAATATTTGTAATGTAGAAGTATTCTACTTTAGTAGAATAAGATAAAGCATATGTTTATTATCTGTAACCCCTTTATCCAATTAAAATAATCATATTTAAGAAGGACAATTTTTTTATCTTTTTGATTTATTGAGTTCTCTTTCTTCACATAGGACAGGGCAGTTGCAGGCTTCTCAAGCCGACTCCATCTCTATCTGCAGCCTCCTGCTCAGTCAGGGAATTTTGTTCCTTACTAAAGGTTTTTATGTTACATTCTGAACTCTTAATATAGCATTTATTTGAATACCTATTTCTTTTTTTGTTTGTTTATTTGTTTGAATAGGTGAATGATTAACCATTTATTCTGTTTTCCTTACACTTGAGATATTTAGCTATAATCATTCAACTGACTGGAGTACTAACATAAGTTTTTTTTGTTTTTTTGTTTTTGTTTTTGTCTTTTTCCCCATGTAGTAGACATGGATGGATTAATTCTTCTTAACTTTTTTAAAAAGTTTATTTATTTATTTTCTTTCATGAAAGAGAGAGAGAGACAAAGACAGACACTTCCAACAGGGTTTTTATGCTGTAATTCATGCCAGTCTTGGCCAGTCCCAATCATGGGCATGTATGCAAGCTCAGGGAAGGCCTAGGGTATGAATCCAGGACCTTCCCTATGTGGGTCCAGTTGCATTACCACAGCGCCACGACCTGGCCCTTGATATTTTTTTTTTAATTATAGGGTCTTAGTTATCCTCATCTTCCTACCTCAGCCTCCCTCTCAATTGGGATTATAGCAACTGGCCTATAGGTTGGGCCAGAAATTTAACCTGGGTCTCTTGTATAGTCCCAGCCTTCGGAGCATAGCATTTTAGCAACAAATACCAATGAGGTGAGACTGAGTAGGATTAATTCTTAATTTCTGAGACTGCTTCTACACTACTGTGATATATAAGCACTGCATAAATCTGCTGCCAGAAGGATTGACACACCTCAAAATTCTGTGTGCTCCGAGTTCCACTGGCCCATGTATAACATATGAATGGATTTCAGGGACTTTGTGAACCATACAAAGTTACCAACTCCTTGTGAGAATGAATATATAGTGTATGCATATTTTTCAGGGAAAGGGCCCATAATCACGTAGTCAAAGATATCCATATCTCCCAAACATTATTAATATACTCTGCGCTATTGTACTTTGGTATAAATTAGTATTGTCAAACAACTTTTTCCTCCTTTGCTCTTAACTTGCCTAGAAGCTTGTGGGAATTTTATTTAACATTTTACATTCAGAAATTTTACCCTGGTATATTTATATGTTTTTGTTTTCTGTTAACTTTGCCAAGTACTTGAAGAATTCTTTCAATCTAAGACTTTAGCCTTGTGAAACTCTGTGAAGTATTTTTTTTTCTTGTCATTTCTTTTAGTGCATTTTCTCTACCATCTTTGTTCTCTTCTGAAATTTTTGTAATTTGTATAAGGGAACCCCTTCCTAATCTTCCTCCTTCTAATATCTTTCCCTTCTGCATCATATTTAACCACTTTACCTTTTATGTATTTCAAAATGCTTAGGCATTCAAAACAGTGAAGCTGTTAAGGTAATTTTCTGATAAAGCCAGAATTTTTTTCTGCTTTAAAAAATAATCGCCTATTCTTGTAGCAGGCTGAATCTAACTGGAACAATGTGCTTTCTATCTGGCACAACTACACACCTAGGAATTGTGCTATTATCATAACAGTCCCCATTTTCTAAAAAGGCCAAATATTGTAAGGGTACCTAGCAGCCAGTATTAAGGTCAGTTCATTGTGGTAGAATGATGCTGTGTGCAGGGTTATGAAGCATGTTCTTTCTCCTTTTTTTATTTAGTTCATCCTTTGAAAGGCCATTGTTTTATAGTGGAGCAATGCCCCTGGTTTATTTACTCTACCTTTAGCTGTTCCAAGGCCATGTTGGAACTCCTGAAATCTTGTTTTCACCCTACTGGAAGCATAGACTGGCCTGCTCCTTATTCTCTGTGCTGAGGAGTTTGGGATTTTCTCAGAACTTTCTTAGTGTACACTTGCTAGAAAGTTACAAATGCTGTTCCATGATTGAATTAAAGACTAATTCATATAGAATATTCTTCACACAGTCAGATCCATCTCATTCATTTTCAAAAATATTCTAATGGCTTCCTGTTTAATTTTTGGCACATTATCCATTTTCCATCTTTGTTGCAATTTTCTCATTTAACAGGATTTGGAAGGGTTGGGAAGTAATTGGACTCTAATCGTTATTTCAAATTTAAATGTAAAGACATCTTCTAAAATGATTTTCTTAATAACAGTTTACTCTTACTTCATGCCCTCTCCCACTCCCTAGTCTTTATGGTGCTCAAAAATCTTTTTTTTTTTTAAAGAGATTTTTGCCTTAGGGCATGTGTGCTTTCTGTAGAGAGAGACAGTGAGAGAGAAAGTGAGAAATCACTCCCCACGGGAGATGGCCATGCTGCAGTCCTTTCTCCTCCATTTACCTCCTGAGATTTTTGGGCACAGGCACACAGGCCCCCGTGCCGAGTGTGGTTTTGAAGCCACTGGGTCACGAACTCCAACCGCAGTCAGCCATGTGGAAGTCCAGCGATATAACCACTACGCCATCTGCTAGCCTCAGGTATGCTAAAAAGTCTTTAATGGCTTCACATCTTCACCCCAAATAATACAGTTCAAGAAGCCTTGCATTTATTTAACCCCTGTATCTAACCACTATCCATTTCTCCAACTTTATCTCCTTCTGCCTCCCCACGTAAGTCATCTGTCTGTTTCAACCAACTCTGTTCATTTTGTCCCAGACAGTTCTGCCTCTCGTTCTTTTCTTGGACTACCTTTATGTCTACTATGTCCTCTTTCATTTCCATCTGCGTAAACACTGAAGAACTGATTGAAGTAGCACAGGGTGCTTTAACTTATTGAAGAAAGAGTTGCAAAAAGTTAAGTTTCATTTGACTGTCAAAGACTTGATACAATTAGGAAACTATAATAGGAATTGAAAGATGTTATTTATGCTTCAAAATCATTCTTAAATTTCCAGAATACAAAAGACTGTTTCACTGCCTGAGTTATTTAGATAGATACAAACCCTAGAGAGTAAGACTTAGTATTATAAAGTGATACAAACATTAACATCGGCCTATACACACACGGATGGCCTAAGAAATACAAAACAAAACAAAACACCCTAGAATTCATGTAGCCATACTCCCATGAAGTTAGACAGAGCTCCACTGGACACATCTCATTCTATGTGTAAAAACTGTTAACACTTTAGTTTTTATCTAATTCACCTAAAAGCAAGCAAACAACAATAACAAAATAAACATGGTTTCTTCAGGTGCTGTTGTAAGTGCTAATAAAGCATTTAAAAATCATCATTATTTGCCTCTAGTGAATTCCAAATGAATCTATGCAAGTTCCCCTTGGTTCCTTGTTGATAAAACTTTAATGGGATTTGGTAAGAAGGATCAAAAGAAAAAAATCCAAATATACCATACTCTATTGTATCTATAGTGTCACTAATTTCAGAGGTATTTATTTTCCCTAATAAATAGTACAGTGATAAGATGGTATTTATTACAAGATAATTCTCTAGTTTGGAGACGTTTCAATGTAGAGGAAAATGAGTGGTTTTTCTAATACTTAGAATTAGTAAACTACAGGTGTCCCAGTTGTCAACAAGGGACACTTCAATAAGTAGCATCCACTAGTGCTTGTTGAGTACCCTTTAACTTTCCAATGATATACATAAAGTTCCCTGTTTGGACATTTTTCTTTTCTTTAAAAAAAAAACTGCCTGAGCTGCTTCTAATGACTAATCTTAAAGAAATTGGACTATAAGTTTTGCATAAGATAATATCAAGCATCAGCTAAAAACTTTGAGATTTCTTTTCAAGTAGGAAACTTATTATTTAAGGAAGAAAGGGGGAAAGTAAGATTAGTGTTTTTATATACTTTGACAATTTCCATTAGAAGAAAAACAGTGATTTCCAAAGTATACCTAATGTTAGATAGAAACTACCCGTGACTACAGTGCATTTAGGCAATTAATAATTTAAATAAAACTCAAGTAAGAAATTTGGAAAAATGGCATGGTAAGATCTGTTTGCTAGGCTATAGTGTCAGGAGTGCTTTTTTAATTCTTCTGATTTTAATTAACTTTGTTTTGGGGAGAGGTATTACATTAGCTTTCCTTTTTTTTTTTTTCTTCTTTTTTTTTTTTTTTTTGGAGAGGTTTTTGCTATAGGGCACATGCGCTAGCCAGAAAGACAGAGAGAGACAGAGAGACAGAAAGTGAGAAATCACCCCTCAGGGGGAATGGCCACGCCGCAATCCCTTCTCCTCCGTTCTCCTCTCGGGATCTTGGGCACGCACACACACACACGCCCGGCATGAGTTTAAGCCGCCGGGTCTGGGACTTGAACCGTGGTCGACTACATGAGAGTCCAGCGACATAGCCATTATGCTAACTGAGTTTATTTTGCTATAGTGCACATGTGCTTGCCAGAGAGACAGAGAGAGAGAGACAGACAGAAAGCAAGAAATCACCCCTAGGGGTCGTGGCTGTATAACAATCCTTTGTCCTCCATTCTCCTTTTGGGATTTTGAACAAGCAGGCACACACACGCCCCGCATGTATTTTGAGCTGCCAGGTCTGAGACTTGAACTGTGGTGAACTACATGCGAGTCTAGCTATGTAACTATTATGCCATTTGTTGGTCCTAGCTTTACTTTTGATCTACAATAAATAAATAAATAAATAAATAAATAAATAAATAAATAAATAAAAATATATAACTCTAGTACTGTTATTGTAAAGTATTAGGTTGTTGAAAAAGTCATGATGTATCTTTCTATGTTTTTCTATGCAAAAATGCACCATGACTTTCCTGACAACCTAATATAATGAAAAAATCACTGAGACATGCTTATATTTAAAATTTTTTGCAAAAGAATAGAATAAAAATTAAAAATAATAAATTGCAACCAATGTTACACACATGTTCAGTGACAAAAATAAAATTTTCTCTGCTGTTATGATTTTAAATCAATGGCATGAAAGATAATAGGTAATAATAGTAATCAGAGAACAAATCAGATCAAAACCACAGGGTTCACAGTTTTAACGTGGGTGACTTAAAATGTAATATTTAAGTTATGGAGTGTGATGTCACAGAAAATGTTTCTTCCATTTTATGTAGGTTACCCCTCAAAATACTTAGGAGAAACTGGGACTTATTTCTTTCCTAAAATGTCAATGAATTCAAATCTTAATTTTATTTTATTGCTTCTGAGGTAACTCTATCTCTATTCTTCATATCATCCTTAGGTCTTAACCTTCTGGCCCCTCATTCATCTTCACTCTTCACCAAGCATTTTTGTTATTATAACTCTATACTGTGAACGTATATTGAAGGAAAGTCTGAAAATATTACCATTTTACAAGCAAAATAATATCCCATCATACACAGGAAAACAATCTATACGTATCAGAAAATAACCAGCACCTAAAGCTTTGACTAAGTTTGCTTAATGTTTCCCTTTAGCTTGACTAAACTTTAGATAGATTTTTCTTAACTCTGGGCCCTGGCCTCCTTTTTTCTTAGATTATTTACTTCAGCAAATTTGTAAATTCTTTCTCTGCTCCTTTGAAATGTAAATATATTTGAAAGACTCTTGCCTGTTTCACAATCCAGGAATGTCTTTCTTATGGACCTGGGAGCCATCCCTTTGAAATGTAATCATCAAGGAAGATAGTGATCTAGTCTCCCAAGTTCTGTGAATAGGTAGGAGCTGAACTTCAGTGCCTGTCAATTAACAAACAGAAGTGGCCTAATCAGGAAAGGAAAATATTTGCACTGAGAAAAAGAACTCACTGTGCTCAGTATATTTTACTCATCAACTTCTTTCCTAATGTCCTCCTGCACTGTTCCATTAGTGCATCCCAATCCCTTTAAAGCCCTCCAAACCTGGTCCAGCAAGTGGTGTGGCGGTTAAGGTGCTGGACTCCCACATGGTCTACCATGGTTTGAGTCCCGGACCTGGTGGTTGCTTTCTCAATTTCTCTCTCTCATTGTCTCTTTCTCACATGTGCTCTGTGTATCAAATCAAAAACTAATAATGGCAAATAATTTTTTACCTTTTTATGTCTTTTTTCTTTATTATTATTATTGATACATTCAATCACTATACATCATTTAGATTTTAAAGAGACTTTACCCAGCATGATATACAACTCAGTTCAGTCCAGTTGAGAAAACTATACACATCCTCATTAACAGATAATAGACCATGCGTATGTCCCACAAATATCTTACCTCTCTATTTTTTCCCCAATTTTTCTTTCCTTCATTCTTCCCCTCCAACACTTTCCTTCTACTTTGTCTCTAGTGTCCATGACAATTTTTAATGCTTTTATGTTCTCCCGACTTTCAGTCTCTACCATAGAGTGAGGAGAGTCAGTATATGTTAAGTGGAGACATACAATATCTCTCTTTCGTAGCCTGACTTGCTTCATTCAACAACAAATCTTCCATATTTTACCACTTTCTATCAAATTCTAGGGCCTTGTTATTTATGGTTGGATAGTATTCCATGGAGTATATGTGCCACACTTTTTCAATCCATTCATCTGTTGATGGACATCTGGGTTGGTTCTGTGTCTTAGCAATTGTGAATAATGCTGCAATAAATATAGTTGTGTAAGAGCTTTTCTGACTGAGCTTTCTCCTGTCCTTTGGGTAGATACCCAGGAGTGGAATTACTGGATCATATGGTAATTCTATTTGAAGGTCTTCGAGGAACCTCCATATTGTTCTCCACAGTGGCTGGACCAATTTACATTCCAACCAACAACATATCAGTGTTCCCCCTTTGCCACATCCCCTCCAGCACTTACCAATTTTTTTTTTTTTAATCTTTGCCATTCTGACTAGGGTTAGATGAGTTTCATTGTGTTTTTTTGTTTATTTTTTAAATTACTTTCATACATTTGTTATTTTGTTATTGTTTTCGCTGGGTTTAAGAAGGAAGGAAAGGATTTTTTTTTTTAGAGGGATTTTTTTTTTTTTTTTGCTGTAGGGCACGTGCGCTCGCCAGAAAGAGACAGAGAGACAGAAAGCAAGAAATCACCCCCCAGGGGGGATGGACAAGCTGCAATTCCTCCTTCTCCATTTTCCTCTCAGGATCTTGGGCACGCACACACACGTTCCTGGTGTGAGTTTAAGCCACCGGGTCTGGGACTCAAACCGCGGTCAACTATATGGGAGTCCAGCAACATAGCCATTACGCCAACTGCTGGTCCATCTCATTGTGCTTTTGATCTGTATCTCCCTTATGATAAGGGATGTTGTGCATTTTTTCATATGTTTTTTGGCTGTTCGAAGTAAATATTTCTCAAAAAAGTTTTAAAAAACCAGCCCTTATACTTTTATTATATATAAAATTTATGTATGTCTTCTTTGGGCACATTAGGGTTTTCTTTGTCTATGCTTAAATGTTCACTCCAAATGTAAATTTGCTGTTGGAATTTAGGTAGAAATAATTGTACAAATGATTACCCAATTGGTCCAATACACCTTATTAAATATACCATCTTTTCTGCTGTGAATTGATACACCATCTTTAGTATATACCAAATAGCAACAATACTTGAGTATCTTCATAGACTATGTGCTCTTTTTAATCTATAGTTCACTTTCTTTGCATTTGAATACCATTTTCCCTACCTCTTCATTATTTGTTTTACATATTCACATAAATTTTACTATTATTTTTTGCCAACTTAATAAAAATATGACATTTTTTTGAGATTGATTTTATAGATAACTTTAGGGAGATTTTATTTTCAAAAATATCTTCTCAGCTAATAGCAAACTAAGACATTCAGTTTATTAGAGAATTATGTATAACTGGGGTCAGCAGGTGGCATGGTGGTTAAGGCAGTGGACTCCCATATGACTGACTGTGGTTTGAGTCCCGAACCTGGTGGCTTAAAATTCATGCCGAGCACATGTGTGTGCATACCCAAGATCCTGAAAGTAGAATAGAGAAACGGTTGTGATGTGGTCATCCCTTCTGGGAGGTGATTGCTCACTTTTTGTCTCTCTGTCTCTCTCTGTCTTTCCGGTGAGTGCACATGCCCTACAGCAAAAATCCGTCTTTAAAAATATTTTTTGTTGGGGGACCAGCAGTTAGCATAATGGCTATGTCACTGGACTCCCATGTAGTCAACTGCAGTTCTAGTCTCGGACCTGGTGGCTTAAACTCACGCCGGGTGCATGTGCGTGCGTGCCCAAGATCCTGAGAGGAGAACGGAGGAGAAGGGATTGCGGCTTGGCCATCCCCCGTGGGGGGTGATTTCTCACTTTCTGTCTCTCTGTCTCTCTCTGTCTGTCTAGCGAGCATGCGCCCTATAGCAAAAAACAAAACAAAACAAAACAAAAACAAAAACAAAAACAAAATCTCTCAAAAAATTTTTTTTTGTTTGCCTTTTTGTTGATGTTTAAAAAAGAGGACAGGAACTCATGGGTTCCTATTTGTTTAAGAATACCTGTTATTTATTTACTTATTTTAAATTCATGATAGAGTGTACATGAGAGAGAGAGAAGGAGGGGGAGAAAGAGAAAGAGAGAGAGAGAGAGACACCCTCCAAAGGAGCTTGGTTGTGCTGTGCTCTCCTTTCTCCAGTCCTCCAGCCTGCCAGGATCCTGGGTAGGTGTGGGTGCCCTGAGTGTTTTCATATGACTGGGCCAGGGACTTGAACTATGGTAAGCATGTGGCTTTTAGTCCACAGTCTAGTCTGTTACCAGCTGTATCACAGAGTCTGGGCCCAAATACCTACTACTTTAGTACTAAAATAACCATTGGGTATTTATATTTTTATTTCATGGAAATATATGTAATAATGTGTCTGTTGTTTTCATGCATTAAATATGAAAGGACTTCAGAAAAATTGATGGAAAATGTAATTAGCAAACGAGTATTTTTGTGCAAAAATTTTGAAATCTGTGCATAGTTTCTACATAATACACATTTTTCATTAACTCTTTGAAGGCCCCTTGTACTGTTTTGAAGACCGAAGTCAGTCTGATATTCAAATTATGTAGCAAATTTACCTTGATTTCTGCTTGCAATGTCCAGATTTTTGTATTTTATTTTTAAAAGTTCAAAGGTATGTGTTGTTCGCCGGGCGCGTGTGCGTGCGTGCCCAAGATCCCGAGAGGAGAATGGAGGAGAAGGGATTGCGGCGTGACCATACCCCCTGGGGGGTGATTTCTCGCTTTCTGTCTCTATGTCTCTCTCTGTCTGTCTGGCGAGCGCACGCGCCCTATAGCGAAAAACCTCTCCAAAAAAAAAAAAAAAAAAAAAAAAAAAAAAAAAAAAAAAAAAAAAGGTATGTGTTGTTTTAATTTATTCTGGTCCAATTTTCATAGAATATTGTATACCTTTTGGTCTACATATTCATTTGTCCTTTATTTCAAAATAGAATATTTTCAATTACATCTTAGAATTATTTTTCTGTTCCATTTATTGGCAACCTTAGTATGTGCTAATTATTGGGGCCAGCAGATGGTGTAGTGGTTACATTGCTGGACTCCCACATGGCTGACTGTGGTTCGAGTCCCAGACCCAGTTGCTTGAAACTCACTCCAGGTGCCTGTGAGTTTGTGCCCAAGATCCCAGGAGGAGAGTGGAAAAGAAGAGATTGTGGAGTGGCCATCCCTCCTGGGGCGGGGGAGGAGGGATTTCTCACTTTCCCCCTCACTGTGTTTGTCTCTCTTTTTCTTCCCCACTCCTGCACTCTCTCTTCCTGCAAGCCCACAGGTCCTAAGGCAAAAAAACTCTAAAAAGAAGATATGCCAATTATAAATTTCCAGAGATCGTGCCTGTTTATCTTCTAAAATAATGATCTCTCTAAGAACCTTTGAAAGAGAAAAAAAAATACTCTCTTTTGGTATAATCATAGAGTCACAAGAAGTTGCGAAGATAGTCCAGATAGGTCCCAGATCCTACATTCAGTTCACCTCAATGTTAACACAACATAATTATAGTATAATATTAAAAGCAGGAAATCTACATTGGTATAAAGCGTGTATATGGTTCTAAGCCATTTCTCAATTGAGAATTTATGTTATCACTGCCAGTCAAGATACAGAACTACTCCATCACCACAAAGATCTTCCTTGTGTTTTCTCTTTATGCGCACACCAACATTCCATCCCTAAACCCTGGCAAATATGAATCTGTTTTACATTTCTATATGTTTATCATTCTGAGAATGTCATGTAAATAGATAAAACTACATGCCCTTTTGAGGCTGTCATCTTTTGCTCAGCATAATGCCCTTGAGAACCATCCAATTTGTTGTGTATATAAATCATCTATTCTTTTTTATTGCCAAATAATAAACCATGGTATGAATTATCACAGTTTTTAGAATTATTTGCCTATGAGGGAAATTTTGGTCGTGCTTAGTTTTTTGGTTACTATGAATAAACTTGCTATGAACATAGGTATATAGGTTTTTGTGTGAACATAAGTTTTCATTATCTCTGAGATGGATGCCCAGGAGTGTGCAATTGCCGAATTATATAGTTATATGAAAGCTGCATGTTTACTTTGCAAAAAAAAAAACAATGCCAAACAAGTTTCTCCACCTGCAATGTATGAGCAATCTAACTTCCGAAGTCAGAAGTTTGCTAGCATTCAGCGTTGTCACTGTTTCTCATTTATTCATTCTGATAGGTTAGTGATCGAATCACACTGTGCTTTTCATTCGCATTTCCCTAATGGCTAGTGATGTTGGACATCTTTCCAGGGGCTTATTTGCCATCCATATGTACACTCTGGTGAAACGTTTCTTCATATCTTCTCCATGTTTGCTGACTGGATTTGATTCTTTACCGTTGAGTTTTGAGCATTCTTTATATATTCAGGTATGAATTTTTTGTCAGATATGTGATTTCCAAGTACTTTCTCTCAATTGGTATATTGTCTTTTCATCCTTATGAGGTCTTTCACAGAGAAAAATATTTTAATTTTGATAAAACTAAATATAATTATTCTTTCTTTTATGATCATGGTTTTGATGTCAGGTCTAAGAATAGATCCTGAAATATCCACCTAAGTTAACTTCTAAAAGTTTCATAATTTCACATTTAATTTTTTATATATTTTAATTTATATTTTGTATAAGTTGTGAAAATAAGGACAATGCTCATTTTTTTTTGCTTTTTTGCCTATCAATGCCTGATTGCTTCAATACCATTCGATGAAAAGATTATTCTTCTTCCATTGAATTTTGCTTCTATACCTTTTGTTTAATTTGCCAGAGGGTATGTGTACTTGCCAGTGAGTGAGACAGAGAGAGAGAAGAGAACACCTCCCAATAGGGTATGATTATGCTGCAATCCCTTCTCCTTCATTTCTCTACACTGTCAAGATTTAGGGCACACACGTGCACCCATTGTGTCCTTCAAGCCACTGGGGCCAGGATTTAAACTTGCACCGTCAGCCAAATGGGCTCCAACTACCTTAACCAGCACGCCACAGAACCAACTGACTTCTATATCTTTTTTTGAAAAAATTCAATTGAACAATTTGTATGGGGCTATTTCTGGTTTCTCTATCCTGTTCCATCAACCTATGTGTTTGTTTGTCCTTCCACCAGTACTACACAGGATTTGGGTTTTATTACTGTAGCCATATAATACATCTTGAAACTAGGCATACTTATTTTTTTTAAGTTGTTATAGGGTACTTGCACAGGAGAGAGAAAGAAAGGGTGGGAGGAGTGAGAGACAAAATGAAAGAGCACTCCCCAGGGAGGACAACTAAGCCACATTCCCTTCTCCTCCACTCACCTCTTGGGATTTGGGTCATGCACATACATTAGCCCAGCATGTTCTTCAAGCCACTGCATCTGGAACTTGAACCAGGCAGTTAGCCATATGCGATCCAGTTACCTTAACCACCACACCACCTGGCCAGCACGTTCATTTCTTCTTTAAAAAAAAAAAGTCATTTTACCTATTCTAGTTCCTTTGCCTTTCTATGCACATTTTAGAATGCTCTTATCTTTATCAAAATTCCTGCTGGGATTCTGATAGGAATTGCATTAATCCTGTATATAAATGTGGGGAGAATTGACGAGTGAACACGATATGTCTCTACAGTTACTTAGATCTTCCTTAACTTTTTCATCATCATTTTGTAGTCTTTGGCACACAAGGCTTCTATGGTTTTTGCTAGATTTAAATCTTAATATGCCATTTAAAAAATTGTCAGTGGTATTGTATTTTTAATTTTGATTTCTGTGCATTTAGCACTACTTTATAAAAGCATATTTTAAAAATATCTTACTCTTTTTTTACTTATTTCTTTAAAGTAAGGGCACAAGGGAAACAGGCACCCTCAACAGTGTCTTCACACTGCTGTGTACCCCCAGTCTCAGTCAGCCGGGATCACAGACACAAAAGTGTGTAACCAACTTGTGCAGGGAGCCCCAGAATGCAAACCCAGGATATTCCCAGTTATAATTCTACTGTGCCACTTCCTGGTCCTGTATGTTGGTCTTGAATCCTGTGACCTTCCTGAATTCACTTATTGGTTCTACAAACTATTTCTTTTGTCATTTGAAAATTTTTGTCTGTAGTATTTTCTTCTTGTGTGTTTTTGTATTTTTGTAAATTCCTTTGAAGTTTATATTGTCATGTCATTTGCAAATAACAAGTTACATTTCTTCCTTTATCATTTGTATGCTTTTTTCCCTCTGTGTTTTTTTTAATTATTATTATTATTGCTGGCTAAGACTTGCGACATCATGCTGAATAGCAACGGTGAGGGTGGACTTCTTCTTTGTCTTGTTTCTGTTCATACTGGGGAAGCATTCAGCAGTTCATCATTAAATGTGATGTTAGCTCTGGTTTTTTTTGTGGATTTCAATAAACTGAAGAAGTTTTTCTCTATTTCTAGACTGATGATAGCTTTTATCCTGAATGGGAGTTGAATTTTGTCAAATACATTTTTTTTCTGCAACAATTGATATAATCATATGATTTTTTTTCCTCTTTAGCTTGTGATATGGTTGATTACATTAACTAATTTTCAAATGTTGAGCCAGCCCTGAATACTAACATCAAGTTAGTGGGGCCAGTAGTTGGCGTAATGGCTATGTTGTTGGACTCCCATGTAGTCAACCGCAGTTCCAGTCCCAGACCCGGTGGCTTAAATTCATGCCAGGTGTGTGTGCATGCGTGCCCCAGATCCTGAGAGGAGGAGAAGGGATTGCAGTGTGGCCATCCCCCCAGGGGGTGATTTCTTGCTTTCTGTCTCTCACTGTCTTTCTGGCAAGCGCACATTTATTATTTTTTTTCCTATAGGAAAAAAAAATAAAATAAAAAATAACCCCGTTCTTCTCAGACAGATTCTTTTAAAAAGAAAAAAAAAGTTACAGTGCACAAATATTTGTATGTATTATGGTATTCTATTTGCTAATATGTAATTGAGGATTTTTGTGTGTGAGTTCACACACACAAAAAAAAAACCTTGGTCTATAGTTGTCATAGACACTTGAAAAAAATTAGCCTATAGTGTTTTTCTTTGTACTGTCTTTAATTTTGGTAATTAAAAGAAAGGTAATATTTGCCTCTTAAAATGAGTTGAAAAGTGTCCCCTCCTTTTCTATTTTTTGGAAAATTATACAAAATTGTGGCTAATTCTTTTCATGTTGTAATTCTCTAGCAAACCATCTGATCCTAGAGATTCTTTTTTTGAGAACTGTTCAATTAAAATTCAATTTTGTTGATATTTATAGGACTATGTTAGTTGTCTGTTTCACCTTGGTTGAGTTTTACTGGTTTGTGATTTTTGAGGAATTGATTCATTTCATTTAACTCGTCTAATTTTATTAATGTACATTTGTTTGTAGTATTTCCTTATTATTTTTCTTTTATTGGCTATAGAATCTGTAGTGATATTTCCCACTTTGTTTCTGATATTGACATCCATGTCTTTTTTTTAGTTTATATATTTCTTTAACAATAGTGAGAGACAGAGAAATAGAGGGGGAAAAAAACAAACAAACAAAAAAAACACAAGCACTCTCAATAAGGTCTCACACTGATCCCCCAACCCAAGCCTTTACAGCCAACCAGGATTATGGGTACACATGCCCTGCATGTATATGCCAACCAAGGAACCATAACCACAGTCTTCCACATGGATCCAGCTTCATTTCAATAGTGCATTTACTACTGCACCACCAAGCTGGCCCTTCTTTCATCTTTGTCAACATTACTAGGGTTTATCAATATTATTGACTTTTTTCAAAGAACCCACCTTTTGTTTCATTGACTTTCTCTATTTTCCTTCATTGATTTCTGACTATGTATTTTTTTCCTTTCGTTCCTTGTGCTTGCTTTAGGCTTATTTTGCTCTTTTTCATTTTCTCATGGTATTATCTTAGATTATTAGCTTAAGATATTGGTTATTGGCATGAAAAGTGATTTTTTTATTGAAATGTGGACATTTTGAAGTTTAAATTATGAAACTCTGAATCTTGTTTAAATCTTGTGTTTGAACAGGGTTTTCTCTTGAAGAACAGAGGCAGTACCCTGTTACTTGGACTCTGTTAATGCCTGATAAGGAGGGCACCTCACTACTATGAGGCAGGGTTGGGAGTTCAGACTCTGCAGTAGGCCTCTGTGGATACCACTCTTACTGGAAGGTGCATGCATTATCGTTTCCCTCTACTTAAACTGAGAAATGGCCTTCATACAATTGAGTGGTATTGGAAGTTCTTACTCTCCAGTAGGTCTCCTCTAACATGAAACCAGTAAGAATGGGGAAGAAGACTTGATTAATGCCAATTTGTAATACATGTCCTGTCTTCCCACGTAACCTTTGCTGACACCATTATGATGAGGTTAGGTTTACGGGCAGGACTGACATGTTACAGTCTGGTAACTGTTAAATTCTAGCTTTGTATAGGGTTCAGTTTATTTTCTATGGTGTTTGGTTGAAGTAGAACAATTTTGTCTAAAGAAACATTTGTCTTGCTAGACTGCCATTTTCTTGGACTTTTGGCTATAAATGATCACTTTGCTAATTCTGTTTTTCTTTTATAATTTAAATTTTATTTTATAATTTCATATTTAAATTTAATTGTTGTATATCTTTGTAGGGAACCATATGGTTTTTAAAGCATGCATGCAGTGTCTGAAAACCAAATCAAGGATATTTCCATATTCATCATCTTCAACAAAGAACATTACGTTATATCATGTGTACTCTGTTGTGGTATACTGTTCCATATTCTGTTTGCCTTGTTTACATGTACTCTTGTGTCTGTTAAATGTTCTTTTTTTTTTTTTCTGAGTCTCTACCTCCTTAACGCTTATTCTTCCTACAATCTCTGGTATCTACATTTGCCCTCTCTATATCTATGTCATTGGTTGTCTCAAAAGATAACTTTTATTTTGTTTTACATTCAATCACTATATATCATTAGACCATACCAAATGAATTTTCCCAGCATGAATATGCTGTACATTAGTCCAGTCAAAGATGTTACTATACATGTTATCATCAAGAGATAATTTTCCATTTTTGTGTCCCTTAAACATTTATATATATGTCTTTGAATCTTTTTATTTCTGCTGTAGAGTACAGACATTTGCTTCATGTTGAATCTAGAACATACCATGTTTGTCTTTCATAGTCTTGCTTATTTCACTTAGCATTAAATCTTCCAGATTTGTCCAATTTTTATCAAATGACAAGATTTCACTGTATTCCATTGTATATATGTGGCCCATATATTTAAACAAGTCATCAGTTGTTGAGCACTTAGGTTGATGTAATGTCTTAACTATTGTGATAAACATGGATATGCAGTGTCTCTCTGACAGAGAGATTTCCTGTCCTTTGGATAAGTACCCAGGTGTGGGATTACTGGGTCATATGGTAGTTCTATTTGTCATTTTATATTTTAAGGTTTGTCATAGGACCCATGCATTTACCAAAGATAAGAGAGATAAATAGAGAGAAAGTGAGAAATCACCCCCCAGGGGTATGGCCATGCCATAGTCCCTTCTCCATTCTCCTGGAATTTGGGGCACGCAAGCACACTTGCCCAGCATGAGTTTCAAGTCACCAGCTCTGGGACTCAAACCACAGTTGGCCATGTGGGAGTCCAAAGCCTTAACCACCACACCTCCTGCTGGCTGATATATTTGTGATTTTTTGAGGAACTTCTGTATTGTTTTCCGCAGTGGCTATACTTTACTTTCCTACCAACAGTGTACCTGAGTTCCCTTTTCACCACAGTCTCACCAGTACTTGTTCCTTGTTTTTTGGTTTATAGCCATTCAGCTTGGGGCTGGGGGACTCTGTTTTTCTAAGTTTTTTTTCCCCCTTTTCTATTCATTTTGTGTTTTTATATTTGTTTCACTTTTGCATTTATCTAAGAAGTAATTTTCTCTTGCTGACAGCAATGATTGGAAATTTGGTTTTGTAGTCTGATCATTTGGTGATATCTGTCAGATGGATGATGGAGATCTATTCTCTGCTGTATGAAAGATGACAGAGAATATGGATATTCTTTTTTAGAGAGATTTTTGCTATAGGGTGCATGCACTTGCTGTAGAGGCAAAGAAAGACCAAGAGACAGACAGTGAGAAATCACCTACTGGGGGGATTGCCACCCTACAGTCCCTTCTCCTCCATTCTCCTCTTGGTATTTGGGGCACGCATGCACATGCACCTGGCATGAATTTTAAGCTGACAAGTCTGGGACTTGAACTGTGGTTGACTAAGTGGTAGTCCAGCGTCATAACCATTATGCCATCTGCCGATTCTGGCTTATCCTTTTGAAAATTTATATCTATTTATGAACTTAAATCAATTAAGAAATTTGCTCCTATTGCAAGGGAAACAATGCTGAGATTTTAACTGGAGAGTTTTGATGTTTAAGGTTGAACTTCATTCTGAAGTTATAGAACAGGGAGTATAAACTCTATTTGTTTCTATACTTGTACTTGATAAAAAGGACTTTACTTCTCATGATGTCAGTGTGAAATATTTTCCTACATCTGTGGAGTATTAATAAGTTAGATTATTACCTTCCTTAAACTAGAAGGAGTTTTGTTCTGATTTGTTCATAGAGATAAATTAGCATATTTATAAATTTAATATCCCCTCTCAGAATTATACACAATAAATTGTTTAAAAACCCTGATCTAATATCTCTAAATGTGCAATACATTAAAACAAATCTTCTTACAGGATGTGCAAGTGTCTTTCCAACTGAACATTTTCCTATCCTTTGAGTAAATACCACAGAGTGAGATTACTGGGTCATATGGTAGTTCTATTTGTAGATTTTTGAGGAACATCCATATTGTTTTTCACAGAGGTTGTACTAATTTACATTCTCGCCAACAGTGTAAGAGTGTTCCCTTTTCCTCACAGCCTTGCCAGTGCTTGTCATTATTTATTTTTCTTTTTTTTAATGCTAGTCATTCTAACTGGAGTTAAATAGTATCTTATTGTGATTTAATTTGCATTTCCTTTATGACAAGAGACTTTGAACATTTTTTTTAGATGTCTTTTAGCCATTCATAAGTCTTCCTTGGAGAATTGTCTATTCAATTCATTTGCTCATTTTTATTTATTAATTTTTTTAATGGGTGAGCAGTTCGAGTTCTCTATATATTCTGGTTATCAATCCCTTGTCTGAGGAATAATAAGCAAATATTTTCTCCCATTTTTTGGGTTATCTTTTTACTCTAATTGTTGTTTCCTTTTCTGTGAAGAAGAAGTTTAGCTTGATGTAATGCCACTTGTCTATTTTTGGGATTACTGCCTGTACTTTAGCGGTCTTATTTAAGAAATCTTTGCCTACTACAATGTCTTCAAGAATTTCACCCATGTTTTCTACTAGACGTTTTATAGTTCGAGGCTTTGTTCTTAAATCTTTGACCCCTGTTATTGATTATAGATAATCAATCTCCAGTCCTATCTGAATAAAAGTAGAGCAGAGTCTTAATGAATCTCTGCCAATAAATAAATGACAATGCTGTGAAAAGTGAGAACACTGAAGTAAAAGTACGTATTTCAGAATTCAAGAAAGCTAGTGAGAGTCAGATACCACTAAAACATTTTATTTCAATTGATGGAAGTATAATCTACTAAACTGAAGATTAAAAATAGCTTAATAAAAAATTAATAGGTCTTCCTAACAAACCATTGAAATAAATTAAATATTAAAAAATAATTCCAATAATGTTCCAACCAAACAACTACAACAAGATTTTCCTCCTCTGTGCTATATTATAAATTTTGTTCCACTGGGTCTCAGGTAAGTATTCTGCTTTCACAAAGTCTGTGTGCTTCTGGACTGAAAAAGAGTCCTGAACAATTCTCAGTTCATAGTGCAGATTGAGTTGTTTAAGGTATTTCAGCTGGAAAGCCTGTAGTCAAAAGTCTATTCTTTGAAATATCAATAGGTCAGAGCACCTGTTATAGTCCTTTCCTAGAAGCAATGAGATTCTCCTTTGAAGACACAGATTTGAGCTTTTATATTATACCAAATGTTTCAGGCAAACTTCGGGAAGTAGAAAACCATTTGATAAGAAGACTAAGAGGCCTTTTTTACAGTGCTAATAACATCAGAATTTTCTGCTGGGGTACAGTAAACAGCTATTTTATAAGGGTTTGATCAGTACTTTCTTCTAAGGAAAAGATGCCCATATGGGATTTGGCTTCCTCTGCATAGCATTTAACTAGTGCACTGTGGGGATGGCCCTGGGAAAAATTTTAATACATTTAATTGTTTTTGTAATGCTCAAGTATTGTAAACTAAGGCAAATAAAAACCACCTTTCTGTAAATCTTCTAGCATTTTCTATATAGGTTAAGATTTTCATCTTTCACTAACCTGTTTGACATCCTGGAACAACCAGACCCTTCAAGACAAAATTAGCTACTTTTTATCTTGATAAACTGCATCCCATTACCTTACATATCCTGGTGTATTTATGTTGTACTGCTGTTCCTAGTATAGTCTCATTTATTATTCATTATGATTAATTATAACATTTAATTAAGAAATGAACTGCCGGGCCGGCAGGTGGCATGGTGGTTAAGGGCACTGGATATGGGTGACTATGGTTCTAGTCCCGGACCTGGTGGCTTATTGTCTCACTTTCTCTCTCTCTCTCTCTCTCACACACACACACACACACACACATTTCTCTCTCCCTTATATCTCTCTCATCAAAGTAAAATAAGTAAGTAAATAAATAAAGTTTAATAAGATAATTCTTTGGGACCAGCAATTAGCATAATGGCTATGTCACTGGACTCCCATGTAGTCGACTGTGGTTTGAGTCCCGGACCTGGTGGCTTAAACTCACGCCGGGCGCGTGTGCGTGCGTGCCCAAGATCCCGAGAGGAGAATGGAGGAGAAGGGATTGCGGCATGGCCATCCCTCCTGGGGGGTGATTTCTCACCTCCTGTCTCTCTGTCTCTCTCTGTCTGTCTGGCGAGTGCACATACCCTATAGCAAAAACCTCTCCAAAATAAATAAGTAAATAAATAAGATAATTCTTTTTTTTAAGAATTATTTTTATTTAACTTTATTTATTATTATTATCATTATTATTTTCCAGGTTGATCCGAGAGAGACAGAGAGAGAGAGAGAGGAAGTGAGCAAGCAAGCCACCAGGTCCGAGACTTGAACCATGGTCGGCCATGTGGGAGTCCAGCACCTTTAACCACCATGCCACTTGCCTGCCCCAATAAGATAATTCTTTAAAAAAGAAATGAACTTCTACTTCACAGAAAAAACTGGGGTGTCTATAATTTGATAACTCACTGTCAAATACTTTAGTGGGCTAAGAAAACTCATTACCTGCTGCCACATACATCACTTTTGCACCTTCTTAAAGTAACATAAATGAATATATACATTAATATTTCTCAAAGATATAGCCCCTGTAAGAAATATAATCAAAACAATGGAGCATATAAAAGATTATAATCAATAAACATTTAAATTATGCTTATTAATCAATGTTTGAATATTTAATTTTACTTAGAAATTATCTAGGCATCGACAGGGTGCAGGATACCCTACCCAAAAACATAGCACTTGGGAGTTGTTTTAACAGAACAGTTACTCTGTGGCTTTTTTCTGCCTTTCTGTGTGAGAACTGGCCATCAGAGAGTCGTCTGATCCAGTAGCTACTAAGACTATCATGACAGGTGTTCTACTCTATATCCGAAGGGAAGGAATGTTACCCATGGAGGCCAATAAAAATCTGGACAAACAGGTCTTGCTAAGTTTCTCCCATTTTATTACAATAAGCCATATCCTTTGTTGTCCAATCATACTTCTATGTGACTACTTTTCATCAAACCTGAGTATAAAAATACACAGTCTTCTCTGGGTCTTCATGTTTTCATTTATGAAGGTTCCATGGTCATGTAAAACTTTGGTTAAATAAATTTGTTATGCTTTTCTCTTGTTAATATGTTTTTTTTTTCTTATAGGGGTGACATCCATGACTCTTTCAGTGGATAAAAATGAGTCAGAATAATGATTTAATTTGGCTTAAGGAAAATTAGCCTCCTTTCATGATCTCAAATGTTTTCTAGAAGTAACATTAACTTATTACCTTATGTGAATAGTAAACAAGTACATTTTATAATTTAAAAATATATACTACTAAAGAAACTTTTAAAAAGCAGGATCACTTTATAAGTGTTTGTTTTTATGTATAAACAGAAGCACCTTTAATGAATTTTTTTCTTTTTTTTTAAATAAAGGTTGACAAAATAAGGTGGCATGGTCTGAAGGCAAGTTTTTCATCATGAAATTTTCAGGGAATTTGAAAATTGGTACTTGTAAGAAAATATTCTGAGACAAAAAGACTTTTCTTCCCTAAATTACTTGTGTATTTCACTAATTTCACATAGTAGAATACATCGAATTACTGCAGAATAAGAACCATTTTAGTCAGAAAATTATGATTTTCAAAATCTATAGGCATTGATTTATAAGTCAATTAATAGTTCTCATTTTCATTTTATGCTAACACAAATTTATTTCTATGAAATTCATCTTTAAATTACTTTATATGTGGACCAAAATGTAGGGAAGCATATTGTGTATTTTAAAAACTTGTTAGTACATGGATTTTGATAATCGTCATTGAATCATAGAAGTTTAAAAGTATAAGCAACAGATTGTGGTCTTTAATGTATATATTCTTCAAATTAGTTATTTCTACTTTTCTATTTTAAATGTTTTAATTTATTTAATTTTGATTCAAATACATTTTTCAAAGAAATTATCATTAATTAATTTTATTACAATACCTGCTTTCTAATTAAAAGAATTGTAAAGGCAAAAGAAATCCTTTTCCCTAAGAACAGTCTCATTAATTTGAGTATCAGTGACTTAAATGTCTTGCCACCAAGGAATTTAATCATTCATGCCAAAATTTCTCTCAATTTATTACCACATTTACAAGCAACTGAAATGAATGTTCTTCCATTGCTTTGTCTTTGTGAATTAGATCACATTTGTTTCCTAAAATAGCAGTTTTACATCCCTGAGTCTTTAGGTTTCTAAATGCTTATGGAAATAAAAAATTCTCTTTTCTTAAAAAACTAACACAATTTGTGTATGCTACATTTTAAGTTTAGTCATAAAATGTAGCATAATATCCCCCACCTAAGTAATATAAGTCCCATATTTTCCGAGATTTCAGCCTAAATATATTTCAGTGTTTTGTCCCCATATATATAATTGTCAGTTGCAGTGTCATCAAGACTAAGCACCGATGTAATATAGCTTTCAGTAAAAGCTTCATAAAGAGTAATATCTGTTAGTACATTATCATATTTTGCAAACAGAGTTCATGACATGTGATCTAAGATGTACCAGTACTAGTGTACTTACAGATCCAATGACTAGAGTGATGGTAGGTTTATAACATTTGTATGAGACTTTCTAGACTAGTTGTTTGCCTCTTAGGTGATTGAAATGCATCTTTCTGGGACCAGCAGTTAGCGTAATGGTTATGTCGCTGGACTCCCATGTAGTCGACCGCAGTTCAAGTCCCGGACCCACCAGCTTAAACTCACGCGAGGCGTGTGTGTGTGCGTGCCCAAGATCCCAAGAGGAGAATGGAGGAGAAGGGATTGCGGCATGGCCATACCTCCTGAGGGGTGATTTCTCACTTTCTGTCTCTCTGTCTCTCTGTCTTTCTGGCGAGCATGTGCCCTATAGCAAAAACCTCTCCAAAAAAAGAAAAAGAAAAAAAAAAGAAATGCATATTTCTATTCAGTAATAATTGAGATTGTATATATTATTTTAATATTTAGTTCATAATGCTTTATGAGGAGTAAACTAATACATGGAAAGCATCTAGAACAGGGTCAGGTTGGAGTCAGTACAAGTGTCTTAGTTCTCACTGTTACACATATGAGGGGGCTTCACAAAGTTGTAGAAAAAATAGAATTAAAGTGTGAGTCTATTTTGGTGCAAAAAAGTTCAAAATCCACTCATAGTTTCCTCATAATATGCATTTTCCATAAACTCTTTGGAAACTCCTTGTACCTTTTGCTAAAGGAATTTTGTTCACAGAAAGATATTAATACAGAAAGAATTTTTACTAGTAATATATGAAAAAATAGTTCTGTGTCACTTGGCAGGGATACATTCTGAGATATGCATTATTAGACCATTTTGCATTATGCAAATATCATATAGTGTATGATATGATAATTAGTATACTTAGATAGTATAGCCTACTACATACCTAGTCTATATGGTATAGCATATTGCTCCAGCTTCGTAGCTTAATCCATCATTGACTGAAACATCATTATTCAGTGCATGACTACACACACACACACACACACACACACACACACAGCTTAGTTTATATCATATATTTTTAACTTTGCTTGACTGTCATTCATATGTAAAATTTGCAACGATTTATTTCTGTTCTTCCTCTTCAATGACACCACTCTGACATCAAGAAGTCACTCCATGGTCTTTAAAAAATTCTTCCTCCAAATAACTTTCAAATAATGGTTGATTACCAAAACTGTTCTGGTGGGTAGTGCATAGATAGTATAGTGTAAAATAACCTATGAAAAAAGCAAAATCAATTTACTGTTTATTCATATTAAAAGGTATAATGAAACTATATCAATATTAAGTAATTCATTCCATTCTCATGGTAACAATAGTAAGCTAAATGTTATAGAAATGCAACATAATCCACTGGAGTGTCATCAGTTACACTTAGAAATAGTAGTAAAATAGATTCTAAATAAGCTTTTCTAAAGAATTTTAATTAAGATATTTAAAATGGGTTATTTTTAGAAAGATAATTTTTTTTTAGACATTTTGCTATAGGGTGTATATATGCTCACCAGAGAGACAGAAAAACAGAAAGCAACAAATTGCCCCCCCCCAGAGGGGATGGCTATGCTGCAGTCTCTTGTCCAACATTCTCCTCTCGGGATTTTGAGCATGCACACACATGCTCCAGCACCATTTTTTTTTAATAATAATTTTTTTAACTTTTTAAAATTTATTTTAATTTGACCATAGAGGGTCAGAGAGAAAGAGAGAAAAAACAAGCCACCAGGTCCAGGACTGCAACCACAGTCAGCCGTGTGACAGTCCAATACCTTTAACCACCACGCCACCTGCCAGCCCCACAGCATGAGTTTTAAAATGCCAGGTCTGGGATTCAAACCACAGTTGACTACATGGGAGTCCAGCAACATAACCATTATGCTTTCTGTTGGTCCCTAGAAAGAAGAATTTCAAAAGGACAAATGAAAGAAAGGGGAAGAGGGAGAATGAGAGAATTATTTTATAGAAAGAAATAGTTGTTTATTAGTACGTTATTACACAAAAATATTGTAAAATTCTAAGTGTCATATTTGTCGAAAGACATTGAAAAAGTGGAATACATTCAGAGGCAAGTGACCTGGATGCAATACTTTTTTTTCTATTTATTTATTTATTTTTACATTTTCCTACAAACATTTACTTTACATATCAAAATAGTTTTTCCTCATACTCCATAGTTCTTGACAGTTAAACAACTTTCAAAATACTGAATTTTAAAGATAATGTTCAAAATATTTCTTATAATTTTGTATAATTTTGTTTGTGACTCTATAACAACAGAAACAATATGGTTTTATATATTTTTATTTTATTTTATTTTATTTTATTTTATTTTATTTTATTTTATTTTTTGAGAGTATTTGCCACAGGGCGTGTGTGCTCGCCAGAGACACAGAAAGACAGAAGGTGAGAAATCACTCACTAGGGAGGATGGCCACACCACAATCCCTTCTCCTCTATTCTCCTCTCAGGCTCTTGGGCACACACGCACATACACCCGGCATGAATTTAAGTCACCGGGTCTGGGATTCGAACCACGGTTGACTACATGGGAGTCCAGCAACATAGCCATTACACTAACTGCTGGTCCCTGGTTTTAAATATTTTTGAGAAAATATTTACATGTCAATTATTTGAATTGGTGAAAATCAAATGCCCAGCACACTAGTCATACATAACTTTCTCAATTCAGCCCTTCCCTCCAAGTACTCTGTGATACACCATCTGCTAGCAAAGATCAGTCTCTTTTTCTTCTTTCAATGTCTTTCTCAAGATAATCGGTTGGTGTAGTTGCTCTTTTGCAATCTCTACTGATTACAATGCTGGGCTAGATAAGTCCAGGTTATTTTATGCTACAAATTCTTTCATATCTAATCCTCTCTGCCAGGCAGAACTAGTTGTGGGGCCAGGCCATCTTTCTAAGAGCTTCTGTTGGCTTACTTGAAATCCAGCTTAGTTCCATAGTTTTCTTATTAATCTTCAGATGTGATATTCCAGTCAAAGCCCTGTCCAATAATGAGTATTTCCAATTTCTGAGCTTTTTTTTTTCTATAGGGTGCTTGTGCTCACCGGGAAGACAGAGAGAGACAGAGAGACAGAAAGCGAGAAATCACCCCCCAGGGGGGATGGCCACGCAGCAATCTGTTCTCCTTCATTCTCCTCTTGGGATCCTGGGCATGCATGCACACGTGCCCAGCGTGAGTTTAAGCCACCAGATCTGGGACTCAAACCATGGTCGACTACAGGGGAGTCCAGCAACACAGTCATTACGCCAACTGCTGGTCCCAAGCATTATTGAACTTATGCAAATAACCCTTCTGCCACAAAATAAGAATACTCCCAAATATTTCCAATTCCAGAGGTGTAAGGAAGGAAGAAAAGTCTGTTTCCATTTAAAGAAACAAACAAGAAAAATATTTTAACAAATTGCTGAACCTATCAACAACTCAAAAGAAAGTTAAAATGTTTAAATTGGGAAAACAAAGCATAGTAATAAAAAAAAGGAAATCAGAAATATTTTACTCAAAAGTCATAAAATTCTATTTCATCAGTTCAGTCTTACGTTCAAACTTTCTTCTGTTGAATATGCAGTGTTACTGTGGTCCAATCTTTCCCTTTAAACCCTGAAAGTTAACATTCAGCGTTATTATTGGTATTTCTTGTTCCTAGCATTAAATTGGTTATTTTCTTGGTTGCCTTTTGTTCTCTTATTTCTGTATGTGTCTTTAGTTTTCCTGGTCGAGCACTCCTTTCAGAACTTCTTGAGTGGGTCTGCTATTGGCAAATTCTTTCAGGTCTTGTTTATCTGAGAATGTTTTTATCCTTTCTATATGAAAGATAATCTTGCCAGGTATAGTATCCTTGGTTGAAACTGTTTTTCACTTAGCACTTTAAATATATTTTCCCATTCTTTCCTTGCTCGCATTGTTTCTGATAAAAGGTCTGAGGATAACCTTTATAGGTAACCTGACATTTCTTTCTAGCCAATTTTAGTATCTTGTCTTTGTCTGTATATTTGGCCAGTCTGGCTATGATGTGCCTTGGAGAAGATCATCTTGGGTTGATTCTATTACGGAACCTTTGTATTTTTTGGGTCTGGATATTTGAATGCCTCTCTAGATTTGGAAAGTTTTCTTCCAAGATTTCATGGAATAGAAGATCAATGTCCTTCTTAGTTTCTTCACCTTCTGGGATACCAATTATCTGGATGTTTGGGCACTTAATGCTGTCTAGTATTTCTTATATAGTATTCTATTTGGGGGGTTATTTTCACAGTTTTTTTTGGGGGGGTTGTTTTTTGTAGGTCAGATGTTTTGCCTTCAACATCCAAGATTCGATATTCTGCATGGACTAATCTGCTTTTAATACTTTTGAGGGAGGTTTGTTTTCCTAAATGGCAGCCTTCATCTCTAATAGCTTCATTTGATTCTTTTTTTTTTTTTTTATGGTGTGTTATTTCCTCTTTCAGATCATGGAAGAACTTCAACACCTCCTAGAACTCATTGTCTCTTTTCTCCTGCATCTTCTGGAGTTCATTATCTCTCAGTTCCTGCATCTCATTTAGTTTTGTCACTATGAATATTCTGAATTCTCTATCAGACATTGCCATGAGTTCTACTGTACTGTTTGTGGTTGATGAGGGATTGTTCTTTTCCTTAGAAGAGATATATTTTCTTGATTTCTCATGTCTCTTGTGCCTTTGCGGTTGTTTCTGGTCATTTTGTGACAAAATCTCTCCTCCACTGTGCTTGTCTAAATATTTCGGGAGTCTAAAAGATGAAGTTTAGAGCATAGCTTCCCTGAACAGGCCTCAGCTTTAGAATGGCTTCTTGCCTGAATATTTCAGGAGTCTCCTGGATGCTATATTCTTGAATTTCTGTTCTCAATTGCCTGAAACTATTGGGTTGTCAGAAAAGTCATGACATATTTTTTTTCTGTTTTTCTATGCAAAAATGCATCATGACTTTTCTGACAACCTAGTATATCCAGTACTGCAGTAGCTATGCTCCTTTGGATGGTGAAACTGAAAAAAATAAAATCACACCTAAAAATTATCTGGGAATATAAAGAGTCAATACCATTGTCTAATTTTACTCATAGTCTATGGCTGTATATTTCACTTATATTCATTTAATTTATCAATCTCTCTGCTTGTGATTAAATATGTGAATGGTGTGAGTTCAGTATTCTCCAAAATGTAACCATGCAGCGTATGACAAAAAATGTTCTTTCAATATTTTTTAAATCCTGGACTAAGCAAACTTCACTCTTTTTCTTTACTGTATTATTTCTCCAGATCTTTACTCTGATAATTTATACAGTAACACTATAAAAATGGTATATGGTTTATGGCATTTCTTAACTTATATGATGTTAGAACCCTTGTTCTCTGGAGCATTTCCTAAGGTGATTTGGAGAATCACTTTTCTAATCCAGAACATGATCTTTAGTGTGTTTGCTATTAAGTAACTCAATACCCATTGATTATTTGTTTTTACATTTTTATTTATATTTTTTCAACATTTTCTATTCCACTCTGGTATCTTCTCATTATGAGGTACTTAAAATTCCTTGATTTTGGAAGTGCCAAATCCAGTTGTTTTTTTCTCATTTTTAGAATCCCAAAGCTGATTTTCTTTGCTTTCTGCACCATATTCACTTTGCTCTGCATAAAATGTAGTAAGCAGCTAGGTTTCGTGAAGGTTGGAGATGGAAGTTTCAACCAAAGTCAGCAAATTTATGGGGCTGCAAGCACAATCCCGATTGACCATAAAGCCTGGATATGTGGCCCAAGACTTCTTTCCTAAATACGGTTAGCATTCATTCCGGTACCACTACATCTATGTACTAATACAAATATTTTTTCAGTGGAATGTATGTTAGTGCGGGTTAGAAACCATACATACTGGCTACCATTCCTCTCCAACTTCACCTCTAAAATGTAAAGGCACAACACTTAATGAAGTATCACATACAGCCTGGACTAACTCTGATTGCTCCAAAGCTGCAAAAGAGGGCCTTGAGCCAGGGAGTTCTTGCTACAGTGAGAGGGTCTCAGCAGGTAGCTGATCAACTCACATACCTGAAAGCCTTTATCATCTCATTAGTTTCCAATTGTCTGCTCCTCAGTGCTCTCACACATCATTTAGCTAAAGCCTCAGCTGGTCTTTGTCAGCTCTCATCAGGAGATCTGCATCCCAGTGATATCAAATCGATTTTATATCACAATATAAGTCAAATTGTAGGTTTGCTTGGCCAGCATCTATGAACTACTTCATAATAACAGAAATTCAGCATTTCCCAAACCTGTGTTTTGAAAGTACTGCCAGGTGATGGCCCATAATGGACTTAGGAAGACCAATTAATTAGGATACTGTTTCATCTGTCAGGATTGTTTAGCAATATCCAAGTTAACAGCCGTGTGTTGCTTCCAGGTGTATTGTTCAATTTCCAAACTTTCTTGTTGGCATTTTTAGAAGAGTTTAAAGCATCTGTCCTCAAACTTGGCTTCACATTAGAATCAACTAGGGAGCCTTTGAAAATACTGATGCCTAAGCTCCAACTCTAGAAATACTGTTTAATTGATCTAAGGGTGAGCCCCAGGTATTGGTTCTGTTGAAAAAGCTCCTTGTATGATTCTGGTGTGAAGCTAGGGTTAAAAACCATTGGGTAATAACAGCAGTTGCCTGAAGTTTTTTTTTTTTTTTTGGAGAGGTTTTTCGCTATAGGGCGCGTGCGCTCGCCAGACAGACAGAGAGAGACGTAGAGACAGAAAGCGAGAAATCACCCCCCAGGGGGGATGGTCACGCCGCAATCCCTTCTCCTCCATTCTCCTCTCGGGATCTTGGGCACGCACGCACACGCGCCCGGCGTGAGTTGTAAGCCACCGGGTCCGAGACGCGAACCGCGGTCGACTACGTGGGAGTCCAGTGACATAGCCATTACGCTAACTGCTGGTTCCCTTGCCTGAAGTTTTTTATGCTTCATCATAAGCTTCTGCTAGGTCAATTAGAAAGGTGTTTCATCAAGAAAAAAAATTAATATTTATGTATGTACTTTATTCTTTTTATTTAAAAAATTAATATATTTCTGTTCTGCTGTAGAAAATCCACATTTGAAAACTTTCTCTTTAGCCTGGACTTCCTGTAATCATTGATATGACAAGTTCTATGTTAGTCTTATAAGTGACAAAGACATTAAACAATGTTAGAGTATATGACAAAAATTAAGATATTTAAAACTTGAGGTCCTTGACTTCAAGGCTTACCATTATATTTGCAAAGGAGATATATTTATATGAAATGATTCATAATATAAAAACTATGTGATGTTTGTCAAATCAGAAATAGATACCAGTATCTACCAACCTAAATAGCCAACAAACTGTTTAAATTCTGTCCCTTAAGCCTTGGGATTGAGGGAACCATCAATGGGATGAGGTGAGAGAGCCTCCAGTCTAAATTATTAATAGTATAGATGATATGGGAAGGAATGTGAGGGAATAAAAATTGACCTTATTATTCAAAGATCAGTGAGTTGGGAACAGTTACAGACATAAGTGCCATTGGTAGATTGCAATATTGGCCCCACTTATTTCTTCTTCCAATATCTACCCATTATAATGCTTTCCTCCTCTAATGCTAGATTTGGGTGTGTGATTTGCCAACTGTAAGAGTGCCAATTCTGAGTCTTTTGTATTCCTGCATTTTTCTTGAGCTTCTGTTCTCATCCTGAGGAAATGCTCTGGCTAGCCTATTGGAGGATGAGAACACAGGTATCAGACATGTTATAGTGAACAGTCAGCTGTTTTCAGACAGGTGAGTAAGCAGAGCTTAGGTCAGCAGAACCATCTAGTTAGCCCTCAGCTGACCACAGACACACAAGCAATATACTAAAAAAGATAACTAGTTCCAATAAGTAGAATATAGAAACGGTACAAGCGAAACATACTTCTTATCTTATCCATCTTTCAGGTTTAATTTAAAATGTGAAAATTCTAGAAAATTTCTTTAATTGCTATTTATATGATTCATATTTTACAAATAGTTTTAGGAGTGTTGCTGAGTATTCTGTAGAAAAAGAGCCATCATTGTATGTTACCTGCCAGAGAACTACCCAAACCTACTAAAAAGATAAATCTTAATTTAATTTTTTAAAAGTTAACTTTTTTTTTTTTGTTCTGAGAGAAAGAAAGCACCTCCAACAGAGTCGTCATGACCATGATCCATCCCTATCCTGAGCCAGCCTTAAATCATGGGCACATGGTCACCCAATGTGTTGGGTGGAGCAGGCACAAACCCGGAACCTTCTCACTTGGGTTAGCCTTAAAGAGTGTTCTGCTAACACTGTAACACCATCTTTCTCCCTGACAAAATCTTTATTTTTACACACATTTTAATTTACCTCTTCACCCAGGAAAATGGGAGAGAATATGAAAAATCCAACTCTTTCTTAGTTTAGAAGTTGTACTGGAGGAGATAAAGGTACTAATACCTTCCCAACTTAATTTGCTCTTTCCTGCTTCGGGGTTTTCAAACCATGCCCAATTGCTCTTATAAACAGCTCAAAACATTGTAGTCTATTAGAGTGTTGATACTCTTGGGAAAATAGGTCCACCTACACAGTCAGATTTTTGCAGAAATTCAAAGGCAAAGTGATATTCAGTGAACCTCATGGAATTAATAAGGAGCAAAGTATCAATAAAGAATTTAAAGAGTTACAGTAAATAGAACTACTTAAACCATTCCCAGAGTTCTTAAAGGCTCGTTATCAAATTTTCTTTGCATTCCTGTTGCCTATTGCCAATAGCAACTCATACAGGCTTTATAAAGCAAATGCTTATCATACTGTATGATTGCTGGGATATATGATCTCCTTGGTTCATAACAGATATTCATTGTCAGTATAGGAGTGACCTTTTATTATAAATTTTGTTACAGATAGACAGTTACACACACACACACACACACACACACGTTTTATTTGTTTTTTTTTTTTTTTTAAATCTATGGTAATAATAGAAGAACCTGAAAAATCACTACCCAAGAAGAAAAATAGAACTTTAATAATAACTTAAATTTATATATGTGATCCTAGTGATCCTATACAAACCATTCTCCAGCCCACCCTTCCCCCCATGAAACTACCATCTGAATCCTGTGTTCATCATTCCTTAGGTTAAATTTAATATAGTTTGGGGACGAGCAGATGGCATAATGGTTATGTCATTGGAGTCCCATGGAGTCGGTCATAGTTCAAGTCCCAGACCTGGTGGCTTGAAACTCATGTTGGGCACATGTCCGTGTGTGCCCAAAATCCCAAGAGGAGAATGCAGTAGAAGGGACTGCAGTGTGGCCATCCCTCCTGGGAGGGATGATTTCTAGCTTTCTGTTTCTCTCTATCTCTCTGTCTCTCCAGTGAGAGAGACACATGCTCCATAAGAAAATTTTCTCTAAAAATTAATACAGTTTTAAATGACCTATATGCGTTCCTTAAAAGCATATAGAAAAATATATAGATGTAGTTACATATAAATAAATATAGATATATCAGGCTGTTATCTTTTTTTTTTTAAAACACAAAAATTCTGAAGGCCAGCCTTGTAGTGCTGCAGTTCTGTGCAGAGGAAGCCAGACACCCACAAGTCCTACCATTGTTTGAATTCCACCCCTGGTGGTTTGAAAAACATGCCAGGCATGTGTGTGGGTGCCTAGGATCCTGACAGGATGGGGAAATGGAGGAAAATACAATAGCAGTGTGACCAGGCCTAATTGGAGGGGTCTCTCTCTCTCTCTCTCTCTCTCTTTTTCTCTTTCTCATGAGCATGTATGTGCCCCCTGGCAAAAGAAGGAAAAAGAAAATTTTGGGACTCACACATATAATGTCATGAATTGTAGTTTATTCATTTTAACTGCTATACAATATTCCTCTGTGTGAACATACACAGTTCATTCATCCATTTACTTCTTGATAGGTACTGGGGTGGTTCCAGATTTTTGCTCTTGCAAACAGTATTAGTATGATCATTCCTTTTTTTTTTTTTTTTTTTGAGAGGTTTCTGCTATAGGGCATGTGTGCTCACCAGAAAGACAGACAGAGAGACAGAAAGAGAGAAATCACCCCCGAGAGGGCATGGCCATGCCACAATCCCTTCTCCTCCATTCTCGTCTCAGGATCCTGGGCACACATGTACACATGCCCGGCGTGAGTTTAAGCCACCGGGTCTGGGACTCGAACCGCGGTCGACTACATGGGAGTCCAGCGTTATAGCCATTATGCCAACTACTGGTCCCTATGATCATTCCTAAATAGGTCACTGAATGTAAATATATGAGTTTTTCTTGGAAATGGGATTTTTTTTTGCTCTTCATTTTTTATTAACATGTAATGATATATATTCATGGAGGTACAATGTGAGTTTTCAATACTTAAGTGTAATGTGCAACACTTAAATCAGGATAACTAGTATACCTATCATCTCAGCCATTTGTCATTACTTTGTGATGGGAACATTCAAAATCCTCTCTTTTAACTGCTCTGAGATATATAGTAAGTTGTCAATTACATTCTTCCTGTATTTTATAACACTAGACATTATTTATCTTATCTGTCTGTAATTCTGTTTCTGTTCATCAAAATTTCTCTATTCCCTCACCCCATCCTTTTTAGTCTCTAGTAGTCAGGAAATGGAATTATTGATCCGAAAGTAATGTATATATACAATTTTATGAGATAATTGTTTTCTAAAGTAGTTATACCAGTTTAGCCTGCAATCTGTAAGTGATGCTATTGATCCATATCTTTCTCCTTCAATATGTAGTGTTATCACATTTTTATTTTAGTTTTCACCCACCCAAATGGGAAAAATTCATATATCATTTTGACTTTGTTTTGCATTTCATTGATCAAAACACATACTCAGAAATGTATTAGTAAGAAGTTTTATCATCTGTCAAATTCCTGTTCTTTCTTTTTTTAACTATGTATATATATACATATATATACATGTATACATATATATATACATGTATATATGTATATATGTATATATACATATATAGTATATGTGTATATATACATATACTATATATACATATATAGTATATGTATATATACACATATATATAAATATGTGTGTGTGTGTGTGTATATATATATATATATATATATATATATATATATATATATAGTTTGGTTACAAATGCATTCCCAGTTTGTCATCTGACTTTTTACAGAAAATTTAAAGTAATAATATAACAGATACCCATTTTTTATCAATGTTTACCCTATGTGAACACCAAGATCCACCAGTTGTTAACATTTTGTCACACTTACTGTGTTAGCATATATGTTTGTTGCATAATATTTTGCTGAACTACTTGAAAGGAAATATGTTGATATTATGATGCTATCCAGTTAGTGACCTCACATGTACCTCTTAAAAATAAAGACAGTGTCCTATATAACCACAATATCATTACCACTTTTAATTTTTAATGTATAATTTCACATAATATAGTGCCAATATCTAAATTTCCCACTTATCTTCTATAGCTTTAAAAATCCAATCACCCAGCCACAGTGGTCCATAGGTAGTGCCATTATTCAGGAGGCCGGAAGCCACAAGGGAGGCATGAGTTTGGTTAGCAAGTCAATCATTCTAGGCATAGTTGTGTTCACCTATAGTCCTATCTGATTGGGAGACTGGGGTAGTAGGAGTACAATATAATAAGACCCTCCCAAGAATACCTATCTCTGTCTTTCTCTCTTTCCCTCTCTCGCTCCCACATAAGGGAAAAAAATACAATCAAATCTCACAAATTTGTTTTCATATCATTTTTAATATCAAACTGTTCTGCTTTTTGGTTTTTCTTGTTCATTGTTTATATTTGTCTCTCATATTGAATTTTTGAAGCATCTAATCTGTTGTTCTTTTATAATGCCCTTCATTCTGAAGTTTAATAATTGTTTTCTCATGATTACATTTAGACCAAATATTTTTGGCATAAATGTTTTATAAAGAATGTTATTGCTTTCTTATTGGGTCACATCAGAAACCCATAAAGTCTTATTGTCCCACTGCTGGTGATACTGAACTGGAATAACTAGTTAAAATAGTATTAACCAGATGTCTTCATCATAAAGGTAAAGTTTTCCCTTTGCACTTATTAAGCAATCCATGGGGTGGTACTTTAGTACCAAATAACCTTAATGGTTTTGGAGTCAATTAATTATTACAACTATTACATTAGAGTAATGGTGATTTCTTAATAGTATTATCCCTTCCACACTCACTTGTTAGCAACTTCTGAAAAAGAAAAAGAGCTTCATTCCCCACCACATTTCTAAGAAACGTTTTTTAGAGTAGTTTGACGTTGACATTAAAACTGAGCAGAAGGTACAGAGCTTTCCCATATATTTCCTGCCTCCACATATACATAGCCTCTCCCACAGTCTTCATCCCTCACCATATGGTACATTTGCTACAATTGATGAAAATGCATTGACACATCATTATAACTCAAAGAACTGTTTACATCAGGGTATACTCTTGGTGGTGTGCTTTATATGGGTTTACACAAACGTATAATGATGTGTACCCACTATCATAGCAGTCTACAGTGTAGTTTCACTGCCTTAAAATTCCTCTGTGTTCCATCTATTCATCCCCCCTTCTTAACCCCTGGAAACCTCTGATCTTTTTACTTCTTTCCATAGGTTTTCCTTCTTCTAAAAAACAACAGAAAAACAAAACAAAAAATAACACATATAGTTGAAATTACTCAGTATGTAGCCTTTTAAGATTGGCATCTTTCACTTAGTAATAGGCATTTAATGTTCCTCCATATATTTTCATGGCTTGACAGCTCTTTTCTTTTTAGTGATGTATAATATTCTGTTGTCTGGGCACACCAGTTTATTTATCCATTCACCTTCTGAAAGACAATTTGGTTGTTTCTGAGTTTGGGCAATTATGAATAACTGCTGTAAACTGTTGTAATCATCTGTATACAGGTTTCTGTGTGAAATTAAGTTTTTAACTTTGGGGTAAATATCCAATAGCATGCTTGTTGAACCATATGGAAAAAATATGTTTACAAGAAATTGCCCAACTGTCTTCCAAAGTGGCTGTACCACTTTGCGTTTATACCAGCAATGAGTGAGAGTTCTTTTGTTTCGTGCTATTTGATTATACAGGCGTATGGTATATTTTAGTTTCTGCTACAGCAATTCCTTCTAATTGCTTTACTTTTCTAGAGGTTTTATGTTTTCTAGAGGTTTTTGCTTAGGATTCATGTGCTCACCAGAGAGAAAGGACAGAGTCAGTGAGAGAGAAAGTGAGAAGCCATCTCCCAGGGGAATGGCCATGCCATAGTCCCTTCCCCTCCTGGGTTCCTGGGCATGCATGCACACATCCCTGGCATGATATTCCAAGCTGCTTGATCTGGGACTCGAACTGGAGTTGGCCATGTGGGAGTCCAGAGACGTAACTGTTATGCCTTCTGCTGGCCCTACTTTTGAGGAATTATAATAGCATATCATAATTGTAACATTGTCAATTACATAATGTTTGTAGAAATGTACATTATTTTCACAAATATTTCGTGCCCCTCATGTGAAAGGACAACACATCAATCACTACCCTATTGAATTTACTCATTACCATGTGATTATTTTAGCCAGCTGTGTGCAGAAAATGACTTTTGTCACTTCTGACTGAAGATTTAAGAGTCAGCATTAAATTAAACATATTTTCTTTTCTCTAATTTTATAATCACTTCAGTGAAGTAGTCTTTAAGATGAAACTTTGGTCAGCCTGATTCCCTGAGTAATTATGAACACACAAATTTGCTGCAGTGGACATGTGTTTTTTTTAATAATTGTTTTTATTTAATTTTATTTATTCATTCATTTATTTTAATTTGACCAGAGACATACAGAGAGAGAGAGAGAGAGAGAGAGAGAGAGAGAGAGAGAGAGAGAGAGAGAAAGTTGGAAAGCAAGCTGCCAGGTCCAGAACTCGAATCATGGTCAGCCATGTGTCCAGTGCCTTAAACATCACACCACCTGCTGGTCCCTGTAGTGTGTTGTTTTAAACCTGGCTTTTCTTGGGAACCAGCAGTTAGCGTAATGGCTATGTCACTGGACTCCCACGTAGTCGACCGCGGTTCGCGTCCCAGACCCGGTGGCTTAAAACTCATGCCGGGCACATGTGCGTGCGTGCCCAAGATCCCGAGAGGAGAATGGAGGAGAAGGGATTGCGGCATGATCATCCCCCCTGGGGGGTGATTTCTCGCTTTCTGTCTCTATGCCTCTCTCTCTCTGTCTGGCGAGTGCACGCACCCTATAGTGAAAACCTCTCAAAAAAAAAAATAAAAAAAAAAAAACCCTGGCTTTTCTTGACTAGAAAAAAGCTTTTTTTGTTGTGTGTGTATGGTAGTACTGTTTGCAAAATAATCCTTCCCTTCTTTAAAGCCTAAAATGTTGTTACTTATGTTTTACTCAATGTTTTTAAGGTTTTGTTTCAGACATTTAAGTCTTTATCTGTATGGAGTTGATTTTTATTAATGGTATATGATAAAAATGCAATTTTAAAAATACTATATAGATAAAAAGTTTTTGGTACATCTGTCGAGTAGTCACTACTTTCTAAACTGATTTAGCATGAAACTTCTGTGATACACCAAAGTTCTGTACAGGTATGATCTGTTTCTGGGCTTCCTGTTCTACATCCACCGGTGAATATATCTATTCCCATGCCAGTAATACACTTGATTGATATAGGTTTGTAATAGCTAAGACTATGTAATAGCAAGTCACTTCTTCCTTCTCTTCTTCAGAAATGTCTTTTTTTCTATAACTATTATAATCAAGCTATTAAATTTCATTAAAAAACCTGATAGAATCTATCTGAGATTGCTTATGGGATATAGTGTGAACTACATGAATCTAGAGATCAAACTAAGGAACCACTGTAATTTTTATTTTGTATTATTATCCATGAATATAGTATATTTTTCAATTTATTTAGGTCTCATTTAGTGTCACTTAATAAAATTTTATGATTACTCCCTGTGAAAGTTTTGCACATCATTTGTTATTTTAGACATGTGGTATTCTATGACTGTGATGTAAGTAATATTTTTTAATTTAGCTGCTTGTCTTTCAAATATAGCAATATGATTGACTTCTATTAGTTAGTCTTATATCCGAGCAACTGCTAAACTTGTTTATTATTTCTATTAAGTTGTCTGCACATCATTTGAGATTTTTATGTAAACAATTATATCACCCCTAAATAATGACAGTTTTATTTTTTTCCTCTTTATTACTTTTGTCAGTAATGTCACTTACCTGCCTTGTTTTGCTGATTACAATCTATACCACTATATTGAACTGAAATGGTATTAGTGAGAACACTTGCCTTGTTTCTGGTTTTAAAAGTAATGTTACTAAAATCGGCTCACAGAATAATTGTTGTCTAGTTTTGAAATATATATTTGTATCAGGGTATAGAAATTCCTTCTATTCCTTGTTTACTATAAAAGTCTTTACTGAAGGAGCCAGTAGATGATGTGGTTTTTAAGGCATGGGACTCCCAAATGGCCAACAGTGATTCGAGTCCCAGACCTGGTGGCTTAAAAATCACACTGGGTGCGTGTGTGTGCATGGCCAAAATCCAAGGAGGAAAATGGAGGAGAAGAGATTGTGGTGTGGCCATACCCCCTGGAGATGATCTCTCACTTTCCATCTCATTGTCTCTCTCTGGCAAATGCACACACTTTATGGCAAAAAACTAAAAATAAGTAAATAAATGTTAGGAAAATGGTTAATTTATCAATTTCTCAGGCATTGTCTAACAACCTTGAGACAATATTTAGATGTATACATACTTATAATTTTTAACTTTCTGGTGAGTTGTAACTTTTATTTCTATATAGTTATTTTATAACAATTTTTGTCCTAATATCTATTGGGTCATCAGGAAAGTCATGATGCATTTTTGCATGGAAAAATGTCATGATTTTCCCAACAACCTAGTATGTTATCTGATATTATTGCAGATATATCAAGTTTATATATATATATATATGTATATACATATATATATATATATGTAATTTTGCATATGCAAGATATGATTTCCCTGTTCTTTCCTATAGACATTTGTTTTTTTCTTATGCATTAACTCTATTTATTGTTAATAGCATGTGTTTGGACTTTTGAAACCAGTCAAATAATCTATTTTAATGAATCAGTTTTGTCCACTTTCATTTATAATATATTTAGTCCTGCTTTTACCATGTTGCTGCTATATTTTTCTGTATTTCTTTCCAACTATTCTTTTATCTTTTTAAAATTTCCTTCATGAGAAAGAGAGAAATGCAGCTTCCCAGTCAGTCAGGATCACAAGCATATTGTGCATACCCAGTAGCTACAGGTCAACAAGGAATTGAATCCCAAGCTTTCATATTGCTCCAGCATCATGGAATAGAGCAGCCACCACTGTGCCACTGTGGCTGGTTCATCTTTTCTAGTTGACCATGTCACTCAAATTTTATATTGTTTGTAACTTAGTATGAGCAAGAGACAATGACAAGTAGTTTAGGGAATAACATATCCCATGTATCTCATAATACATGACTTGTCCTTGAGAAGTTTCTCCTCCAGCTAAGGATATGAGTTTTGAAATAAATATTTAAGTAAACACTATAATAATATTATAAAAACCAATAGAATATTGTTTAGCTAGGATATTTGGCTTATTACCAAAGAAATGTACACAGAGCAAAGGTTTAAAAGAGTGTTGAGAAGAATCAGTTGTCTTAGGCTGAGGTGTTCACCAAAAAAGGATTTGTTTATGAATTGAATTTTAACTTGTTTTTATACACTGTTGTAGAAGTGGGAATCCAATCATATTTGCAATGCCTTTTCTTCAGATTCTCAATTTTTCAATATACTTTTTTCATTGAATTATAACCGCCCTGTGATGATCTAAAAACAAAACAAAACAGACTAATGTTTCTAGTTCTTTGGCTTTATACGTCTTCCTGATTCAATTTTGGTAGAATATATGTGTCCAGGAATTTGTCCATCTCATCCAGGTTTTCTTGTTTGTTGGTGTATACTTGCTCATAATATTCTCTAATGATGTTTTGTATTTCTATTATGTCTGTTGTAATATTGCCGGTTTCATTGTGAATTTGATCTATCTGGTTCCTTTCTCTATTCTGAATTAGTCCGGCTAATGATGTGTCAATTTTATTTATCTTTTTAAAGAACCAGCTTTTCGTTTCATTTATTTTCTGTATAGTTCATTTATTTTTTAGTTCATTTATTTCTGCTTGACTCTATTATTTCTTTTATCCTGGCATTTTTGGATTTTATTGTTGTTTTTCCAGTTCCTGGAGATGTTGTTCATTTGCCACATTACCATGTTTTTCTTATGCACCCTAATAGCTATGAACAATTCTTTTATGACTGCTTTTGCTGTGTCCCATAGGTTACGGAAACTCATGTACTCATTATCGTTGGTTTCAATGAATCTCTTGATTTCAGTCTTAATTTCTTCAATGGTTGTGAAATCATTCAGGAATAGGTTGTTGAGTTTCCGTATGTTTGTGTATTTTTGAGGGTTTCTCCTGAGATTAATATCAAGTTTAATTTCATCATGATCAGAGAAGATGCTGGATATAGTTTCTATGACTCGAATCTCTTAAGGCTTGTTTTGTGCTCTATCATGTGGTCAGTCTTTGAAAAGGTTTCATGCAGAGGTGAGAAAAATGTCTATTTCACGGTTTTGGAGTGGAAGGTTCTATAGATGTCTGTCAAATCCATTTGATATATGGTATCATTTAGATCCTGTATCTCTTTCTTTATTGTTTGTCTAGATGATCTGTCCAAAGGAGATAGTGAGCTGTTGAGATCCCCAACCATTAGTGTGTTGCAGTCTATCTATCCTTTTAGATCTAACAGTCTTTCCTTCACGTATTTGGGTGCTCCTGAGGTGGGTGCATTAGATATTTATGAGCATTATATCTTAATGAATTAGCCCTAGTTCTTTGACTTACTCAAAAGTAATTTTAAAGAATTACATTTCTAAGGTAATTACTTAGAATTAAGCTCTATATTAAAATGCCAATATGTGTGATAATGAACCTACAAACCAATCTACTGTCTGTTTCCATTCATTACATCCTCGATATCTGTCCATGAGAACTCATGAAAGCAAAAAGAAACTGATGAGAAAATCTGAGCTCACAACCTTAGTAGAAATAAAGGAACAAGAGAAAGAGACAACCCTGGGGGACAAAAGTCTATAAATAAACTATAAACTGAGTCCTGTTCTTTAATTTGTGAAAGAAACACTTGCAAATATTCAATAAACATTTCAATTCTTTTTTTTTTTTAAATGAAACATTTCAATTCTTAAGATTGGTTTTAGGGACCAGCAGATGGTGTAATGGCTATGTCACTGGGCTCCCATGTAGTTGACCGAGGTCCAAGTCCTGGACCCGGTGGCTTAAACTCACACTGAGTGCATGAGTGTGTGTGCCCAAGATCCCAGAGGAGAATGGAGGAGAAGGGATTGTGGCGTGGCCATCCCCCCTAGGGGGTGATTTCTCACTTTCTGTCTCTCTGTCTCTCTCTGTCTTTCTGGCGAGTGCACACACCCTATAGCAAAAACCTCTCAAGAAAAAAGAAAAAAAGATTGGTTTTAGTACATCCTGGTTTGCAAAGACTGTTTATAATAGGATGATTCAATGTATTATTGGTTTTAAATTACTGCAATGTGATGTCAGAAAAAACACTGAGACTAGAAAAGAAAACAATGAAGTGGGTTATAAAAGCTCCTCTTTTTTCTTTTTTCATTTTTTTTTAGAGAGAGAGATTTTTGCTATAGGGCATGTGTACTCTCTGGAGAAACAGATAGACAGAAAGCAAGAAATCATCCCCCAGGGGATATGGCTGCACTGCAATCTCATCTCCTCCATTCTCTTGGGATTTTTGGATATGCACACGCTTACACCTGGCTTGAGTCTCAAGCTGCTGGGTCTGGGACTCAAACCACAGTTGACTTCGTGTGAGTCTTGTGATGTAACCATTATGCCATCTTCTGGTCCCAAGCTCCTTGTTTTTATCAGGATAAATAGGATGAAGCAATAAATGTTAGTCATTTCTATTCAGGTACTACTGAAAATATTCAAATATTGAACCAGCCAGTGGTATGGTGGATAAGGCAGTTGGTTTCTACATGGCCAACTGCATGGTTTGAATTCCAGACAGGGCAGCTTGATGAAAACATGCCAAGTGTGTGCATGCCCCAAATCCCAAAAGGATAAGCAGAGGAGAAGGGACTGCAGAGTTGACTGTCCCCTATGGTGGGTCCTTTCTCACTTTCTTTCTCTCTCTCTCTCCCCTCTTCAATGAGCACACATATCCTCTAGAAAATTAAAAATAAATCATAAAATTTTCAGGTCCTAATTTGGGGTATTTCCTATTATTCTGATTTTTGAAATGAAGGACAATACAGTGCATGGAAGTTGGGCATAAGGTATGGGCAAACCTAGATCATTCATCTCACATAGTAATTATCCATAAAGCAAGAGCTCCTTCAGGGTATTCCCATTGCAGCAAAGGGGTCATTTTATCTTAAGGTCATGCCTACCTAAATTTCCCCATTTCCTGATGTTAGCATCAATAACCCATGCTGGGTTTAATACAGCGTACCTTCCTAAAATAACCTTCTATTACAAGGTTGAATAGTTCTCAAAACCGCCTTCAATATCAATCTTATGTAATGATGAAAACACAAGGTTAGAAAGTTTAGGTTTAATATGAATCTATGAGATTCTTCATAATAACATGGGATTATAATGATTCAAGGTAATGGGAGAATCTATAGCATGCTATTGACTACTTTAACTTCAGAAAAAAAGATAAAACTCACAAATTAGTCAAACTCTTCATGAACAAATAGCATAGAACTCAGTCTAATTGCAGTGCTGGGGATATAAGTAAGCTTTCCTAAGACTCTATACTGCTTCAAAATTTTACTTGACAGTGCTATAGAAATGGCTTACTTTATCCAGTCTAGAGAATAACTTTGTGCCTATTTAGGGAAAGGTATACTACTAGTAATTCTTCATATTTGAAGACATATGTAACCTAAAGCATGCTAGGATACAACTATAGTAAGTAAAGGAAGATCACATTCGAGTTTAATACATTTGGGTTCAAATCTTGGCAAGACCTTGGAAAAGGTGATTATCTGGATAATTAAAACCTATTTGTAAAAAGTTATAGTGATATGTGTCTCACAGGAAACGTATGAGGATTGAGTGAGATTGCCTACATAAATCACCCAGCAGGTCAATGATGCCCAAATATCTTGTTCTATTTAATCTTTTCAGAAACTCTCTGTGAAATGTTTGAAAAGGGAAATGTGTGACTGGCTATTTAGCAACTGTAACAATTTAGAATGTAAGACCCAATTTTGAAATGTAAACGTAAATTTTTGAAGTGAAATCTGATTAGGACTCTTTCATGTAATGTCAGATAAAGTGAGAGAGAATGAGAGAGAAACAGTTATCATTTTCAAATGCTGATTATTTAAAAAATATGATGTTATGAAAACATTTAATACAAATATGAAAATATATTACATAAAATGTAATATATCACATTCTATAGATCACATACATATTCTAAAAATGATGTTACATATTATGTATTATAACTGTTATAATTTTATATTATACTGTATACTACATATACATTATTATATATTACATTCCTATATATTTTATAATATTCATCACCATATAATACTATTATGTATTAGGTAATCATGAAAGTCATTGTGGCGCGCCCCCGCCCATCGCCTCTCCAGCGCGCCCCTAAGATGGCGCCAGCGGAAGCCCGAAGTCTGCCCAAAGGGTGAACAACTTTGAGGAAGTGGAACGGCGGAGAGTGTGGAGAGCATGGGAACACGACATGCGACCAATCCTCATTCGAGGATTGGCTTCCGTACACGTGGACAATGCGCTGATTGGCTAAGGGCCCTTTAAAAGGCCCTGGGAGGAAGCGGGGAGGGGAGGAACTTCTGAAAGATAACCTGGGGAAATAAAGTACTGAAGAGAAGACCGTCTCAGGGTCGTCTGTAACGCCAACAGTCATGATACATTTTCTATGCAAAAATGTTTCATGATTTTCCTGATGACCAAATAATATATTGTGTAATATAATAACATTGTGTATATTGTCTATTACCATGTCATATATCATACATTATATCATTTAACCACTTATGTGCTCATTATTTTTATTTAATGTGCATCATATATTTCATATATACTCATATATATTAGTTACTCTCTATGAGTGTGTTCATATGTTTAAAATAGCTGCTTATTTCAGTTGTTTTCTTATTTTTCCCAGTTAACAAAGAATCCTTTGTTAAGTGAGAAAGTGTATTAATAGGGTTTTCAAATAAATAAATAAAATAAAATGCATCCTAGATTTGGAAGTTGTAGTATTAGAGAATGAAAGTAAAATATCTCATTAGTACTTTTTATATTGGTTATTTAATAAAATTATAAGTATTTGCATATAATAGGTGAAATAAAATATATTATTTCAGTTAAAATGTTTTTTAATGATTTGGGACCAGCAGATGGCGTAATGGTTACATCACTGGATTCCCACATAGTCAATCATGGTTTGAGACCTGGACATGGTGACTTAAAACTCACAATAGGTGTGTGTGCGTGTGTGCTCAAGATCCCAAGAGGAGGATGGAGGAGAAGGAATAGTGGTATGGCCATTCCCCCTGGGGGGTGATTTCTCACTTTCTGTCTCCCTGTATTTCTCTGTCTCTCCTGCGAGCACATGTGCCCTATAGCAAAAATCTCTTTAAAATATTTTGATTATACTACCAGTTGCTGTGTATTAGGAAAAACATGTTGAATTTTTTTTAGAATTAATTAATGAAAAGAATATGAGAATAGAATTAAGAAATTAAAAATACATTCTAGTGATATATTAATGAAAATCATTTTTATTATTTGAAAATAATGAGTCTCCTTTATATCTCTCATGTTTTACCTCTAATTCCAAGTTTCTGTGTTTTAAATTTTTGACCATTATGTTTGACAAATAATTCTAATTTTTATACATTATTTTTAAAAGAAGCAGTGGAGTAGATACATTCCATCTATCTGTCACAAAATTTCTTTCTGGTTGATTTGAAGATTTCCCTAGTTTGTATATTGGAATTGCTCTGTGAGCATTCTGTCTATTTTAATCATTTCAATATTATCAAGTACTCCCTGTGATTACAGAACAGCTAGATAAATTTAGTATTATGAACACAGACTTTGTGTTCCTAAAACAGTTTGTAGTGATAAAGTACTCATATTTCTGCCTTATTCTTAATTTATTGAGCCTTTTAAATGTACTTTTTTGATGCAATGCCAATCAAAGTACCAGACATATTCTTCACAGAGTTAGAAAAGACAATCATAAAATTCATCTGGAATAATAAAAGACCCCGCATTGCCAAAGTAATTCTACAAAAGAAGAGTGGAGTGGGTGGCATCTCACTCCCTGACCCAAAAATATACTACAAAGCTGTGGTAATCAAAACAGCATGGTATTGGCATAGGAACAGACATGTGGACCAATGGAACAGAATTGAGTCCACAGGAATAAATCCCCAATCATTCAGTCAACTGATTTTTGACAAGGGGTACCAGTCAATCCAGTGGGAAAAGGAAAACCTCTTCAGCAAATGGTGCTGGAAAAACTGGGTTTCCACCTGTAGAAAGATGAATCTTAACCCCTACCTCTCACCTTTGACAAAAATCAAGTCAAGGTGGATCAAGGATCTAAATCTAAGACCCCAAACTATTAAACTGCTTCTAGAAAACACTGGGGAAACTCTGGGAGACATTGGGGTAGGGAAAGACTTCTTACATAAGACCCCCAAAGCACAGTCAATAATCCCCAAAATAGACAAGTGGGATTACATCAGACTAAGAAGTTTCTGCATGGCAAAAGACACAGTAATTAGTGTGAATCAAAAGCCCTCAGAATGGGAAAATATTTTTGTAAACTATGCATCAGATAAGGGATTGATAACCAGAATACATAAGGAACTAAAGAAGCTGTGTGGAAGAAAGACGATGAACCGTATTAAAAGATGGGAGAAGGAATTGAAAAGAACACTCACTAAAGATGACATACGAATAGCCAGAAGGCATATGAAAAACTGCTCAACATCCCTCATCGTGAGGGAAATGCAGATAAAAACAACAATGAGGTACCACCTAACCCCAGTCAGAATGGCTAAGATTAAAAAAATGATAAGTGTTGGCCGGGGTGTGGTGAAAGGGGAACTCTCTTACACTGCTGGTGGGAATGTAAATTAGTCCAACCACTGTGGAGAACAATTTGGAGATTCCTCAAAAATTTACAAATAGAACTGCCATATGATCCAGCAATCCCATTTCTTGGCATCTACCCAAAGGACAGAAGAATTTCTCATTGGAAAAGTGCTTGCACATCGATGTTTATTGCGGCACTTTTCACGATTGCTAAGACATGGAACCAACCCAAATGCCCCCGTACAGATGAATGGATTGAAAAACTGTGGCACACATACTCCATGGAATACTATTCAGCCATTAAGAACAACAAAACCCTGGCTTTTGACAGAAAGTGGAAGAATATGGAAGATTTACTGCTGAGTGAAGCAAGTCAGGCTATGAAGGAGAGACACTATATGTCCCCACTTAATATATACCGAATGTCCACACTCTATAACTAAAACTGACGGGCTAAAGGATGTACAAACACACGTGATGGATGTAAATGCCAGATGTGGGGTGTGTGGGGGAGGGGCCTAGGGAAGAACATTTGGAGGAGGGATACAAAGACAGCATTGTTGAGACAGGGAGGTAATGTTGCTATATTTTGATCAACTAGACCGGGAAGAAATGTTCAAATATTGAAATGATCACGTTGTAAGGTAAATAATGTACCTGAATGTATTAAAAATGTAAATAAAAATAAATAAAATAAATAAATGTACTTTTTTGATATGATAATGTACAAACTTTTATTTTCATTATAACTTTCCCATATAATAAAAACTCTCTTGCTGCTTCAGCATTTACTTGCAGACTTTCAGAATAATTCTAACCCTAGAAAGGGTCAAATGTTAGTGTTCTGTACAGAGAAGGCACTAATATGTGTCTAAAAATAATGAAAATAAGTAAGAAAAATGAAAATCCAGAATAGTTCTTCCAAATTACTGTAATTACCATCTCCCAGAGTTTCTCCTTGGTATCTTCACCAACTCATGTACCTAAGAAGGAGCAGAATGAGGTGAGAGAAGCATAGGCTGAGCAGTGAAGTGGGCAGGTGTTAGAATCTCATTCTGGCACTTACAAGCTATATGACCTTTGGCAAGTTATGTCATTTCTGTAAACCTTAGAGTATGTTTGCTTATTTCTTTGTTCCTTTGTTTTTCCACAAAATAGTTATAATAGTGACTACTGAAACATTTTATATAGGTTTAATGTATGCAAAATATATAGCATAGAGCCAACCCTATAATCTGTAATCCATAAATTACTGTTTACACTCATCCTATTTTGCAATGGCCTTCCAACTAGTTTCCTTGCCTCTAGATTTCCTTTGTAATCCATCCTTTGCTGAAACTCCTTACTTATAGAAGATTATTAATAAACTCATAAACAACCAAACACAATCTTTCTAATTTTCTCTTTAAATATTCTTCTCCCACAGCAAACTTTATGCTCAAATAAATATGCCAACTCACTTTTTTTTTATTCAGGTAAGTAGTCCTAGACCATGCAATTCAGATAATAAGTATTCATAAATTCCCCAAAAGAAATTTATTAAAATGATCCCTAGGTACCTAGCACTATGCTAGACACTGAGAAATGATAAAGATACATCAAAAGCAATTCCTATTTTCAGGAACAGGGGGCTTTCAGTCTATAGAAAAGAATGCTTTTCACTTTATTTTGTTTTTAACTTGGATTGCTTGGGATCAAAAACCAAATATAGTTGTGTATTTTCCAAATGTTGGTAATACTGCAGTTGTCCAGATCTGTTTTATATTCATCTTAATGATATTAAAATCAAGAATATTGAAAGGTTCAACTTGACTTTTCCCTTTAATATCTAAGCCAAAGAGTACACGGAGTTTAACATTTCTTTTATAGCAACAACCCTTGTAAAGCAATAGCAATGATGAGCTTTCTGTGCATAGAAATGTAAACAATATGAACTCAAAAGTATATGGGCTCATAAAGGCATTGTTAAGTGAGATTAAGCTTTCTCTTTATTAAGCAATTTGCCTCATGTAGTCCAAAAGAAAGTAGTAACAACAGAAAAAAAATAAAACTAACATTCACAGAGTTAATATTCTCAACCTGGAGATATGCCTGAAAGTTGGAACTCTGCAAAAGGAGATATGGTTTATATGCATGCACTGTTTTAAAAAGTTTACAGAAATTCCCACGGGTGTGACAACTGTTGTGTGCCATCCATGACAGAGAGAAAGAAGTCAACACACAGTGCAGACAATAATTTCATGTGTATATTTTTCATGTTGGCAAATGCACTGAAAACTAGATTCATTCATTACAATGTAGATAAGCATTATGGAGAGGTTTAAATTGGATTTGTAACTCTTACCAAAAATATTGTAAAAAGTTCCCTCATTGCTCAGATATTTTGCCCAGATTAGCCAAAAGACTTTGGAAATATTATATTGCATTTTTATATGGTGAGACTGCCCTCTTAGCAGTTCAAAAGCAGAAGGAAGGGACATAGAAATTGTGTTGAAAGTTGCTATCCAATGGTGTCTTGCTTTCTGCCATTTCCTTGTCTTTCAAGGCTGTAAAGTCAATTAAATGACTAATAATGCCTTCTCTGCTCATGGAATTCTTTTCTAATTCTTTATTCTTTTCTGAACGATGTAATGACTTTTTGTAGTACTTGTGACATTCCCAAATACAGCTTTATTTATTTTTTTAATCATCTGTGGTCTTCAAAATTCCCTTAACTAGGAAGGTAGTCTAAAGTGTACAGAACTGGTCTTCTGTTTCAATTTTTCAATGTACCAGCATTGCCAGGTTAAACTTTTCTGAGCGCTCAAAATCCCTGGAGGAGAAGGGACTGTGTCATGGCCATCCTCCCTGGGGGATGATTTCTCGCTTTCCCTTTCTCTCCCCCACCCCCACACAGTGAGCACATGTGCCCTAAGGCAAAAACCTCTAAGAAAAAAAAAAAGCATCTCCACTGACAGATTACATGAAAATTTTAAACCCAGCACTGATTGTAGCTTTCCATCAAGCATAAGTTCAGCTCTATTTTAAAAAAAATCTTATTTCATTGTTTTTTATCTTCAGTTATTACAAGGGGTCAGCTTACACTGAGCAGAAATTAGCCTTTCAGTAACTTCTATCCTTCTATCCATTTTCCTTCTCTATATAATAATATATCGTCAAGTGCATATATTTATGCATACAAAGCATGTTAATTAACACTCAAATGTTTAGCATCATCAAATAATTTGGTTTAAAACTGTGTGTATTTTAATTTTGTAAGAATATATATTTAAATCAAATGGAAATTTAGCATCATAAATAGAATATTCTAAATATAATTTATATTTTGCTCAATGAGCTTAGGTTAATACTGTTAATAAAATGAATTATTGTGATGCCTTAAGAGTTTGGGAAAGTCATTGAAAATTTTGTCCAATACTACATGTTCATAGAGTGCTTACCTTTGGGGCTTTGTATATTTTTTCTATAGATTTTTTAACTTTAAGATTTTTTAATTGCCAAATAATAGTTGTACATATTTATGTGGTACAGCGTGGATTTTTTTATACATGAATACAATGTGTAAAGTTCAAACCAGGGCAGTAAACGTATATGCCATCTCAAACATTTATTATTAGTTTCTGTCATGTCTTTTATTTTGAAATATACATTGAATTGTCACCATTTCTAGGTACTCTACAGTGCTATAGTACTCTAGATCTCACTCTTCTACCTACTGTCGTATATCTTAATATGTTAATCAAGGTTTCCTCCTTTTCCCATCTAGTATTCACTACTACACGCTCCACTTCCATGCAATAAAATCTTTTTAGATTGTGCTAGTAAGTGAGAACATATGGTATTTCTCTTTTAGTTCCTGGCTTATTTCACATAGCATTATTTATTTCAAGTTTGTTTGTGTTACCCAAAGTGACAGGATCTCATTCTTTTTCATGGCTGAATAATATTCTGTTGTGTATATATACACCTTTTCTTTATCCATTCATCGGTCATTAGACACTTAGATTTATTCCATCTTACCTATTGTGAATAATGCTGAAATAAACATGGAAGTGACATGACTTTGATAAACTGATTTCCTTTCCTTTGGATATACACTCAGTAGTACAATTATGGGATCATAGGGTAGTTTTACTTTTAGGACTACTATTTTTAATAGTTTTTAGTGGTAATATATTTACTACTACTATTTTTAATAGTTTTTAGTGGTAATTTTTTAAGCAGCTGTCATACTGTTTCTCATAATGGGTGTACTAATTTACATTCCTACTAGCAGTACACGAAGGGTTTCTCTCTCTTTACAACCTTACTAACTCCTGTTATTTTTGTTTTCTTGATAATAGTTATTCTAACTGGGATGGGGCAATATACCTCACTGTAGTTTGGATTTGTATTTTCCTGATGGTTAGTGATATTGAACATAGCTTTCATGTACTTATTTATTGACCATTCATATATCCTCTTTGGAGAACTGTCTTCTCTGATCAATTGATCATTTTGTAATCAGATTATTTGAATTTCTTTTTATTCTCTCCACTGGTGAACTGTTTGAGTTTCTTACATATTATGGTTATTAATCTCTTGTCAGAGGTATAATGGCAAATATTTTCTCTCATTCTACAGATTGTCACCTTACTCTGTTGATTGTTTCATTTACCATGTAGAAGCTTTTGGTTTGATGGAATCCCATTTGTTTTCATTTGCTATCATTTCCCATGCTTTTGAGGTCCTTTTTTGTTTTGTTTTGTTTTTGCCATAGAGTGTGTGTGCTCACTGGCCAGAGACAGTAAGAAAGAAAACGAGAGATCATCCCCCAGTTGGGATGGCCATACCACAGTCCCTTCCCCTCCATTCTCCTCTCAGGATTTTGGGCATGCACACACTTGTGTCTGCTGTGATTTTCAAGTACCTGGGTCTGGAACTTGAACTGATCAATTATGTGAGAGTCCAGCACCTTAACCACCAAACTACCTGCTGGCCCTGAGGTCTTAGTTTTTAAAATATTTTCTTACATTAACCTCCTCAAGTGTTTTTCCTATGATTTATTCTAGGAATTACATGACTTTAGGTCTTAAGTTTAAATCTTTTATCCATTTTCACTTCATTTTGGTATATGGTGAAAGATAGGAGTTTGATTTTATTGTTCTGGATATGGCTATAACATTTTCCCAGCACTATTTATTGAAGTGATTATCTTTTACCCAATGAATGTTCTTAGGAACTTTGTTAAAATTCAGTAGACTGTATGTTCATGGATATATTTCTGGGTTCTATATTCTATTCCATTGAGCTATGTGCCTGTTTTTGTACCAATACCATAAAATTTTGGTTGCTATAACTTTGTATTAATTAATTAATTAATTTTTGGAGAGGTTTTTGCTATAGGGCATGTGTGCTCACCAGAAAGACAGAGAGAGACAGAGAGACAGAAAGCGAGAAATCACCCTGCAGGCGGGATGGCCATGCTGCAATCCCCTCTCCTCCATTCTTCTCTCGGGATCTTGGGCATGCACACACATGCGCCTGGCGTGAGTTTAAGCCACCGGGTCCGGGACTCGGACTGCGGTAGACTACATGGGAGTCCAGCGACATAGCCATTATGCTACCTGCTGGTCCCTTGAACTAACCTAGTGTGATGAGTCTAGCTTTGTTCTTTTTGTGCAGGATTGCTTAGACTATTTGTTCTTTATGTGTGTGTGTGTGAGTGTGAGTGTGTGTGTGTGTGTGTATGTATGTGTGTGCTTGTGATTCCATATAAAATTTGAGATTGTTTTCAATTTATTTGAAGAATGTCATTGTTATTTTTTAATCATTATTATTTTTTATTTTATACATTTAATCACTACACATCATTCTGCTTGTAAGCTGAATTTACCCAATGCCAGTTCAGTTGAAGAGACAAAATACATTATCATCAACAGATAATAACACTCTTCTGTGTCCCATAAATGTCCTGCCTTCTCTATTTTCCTTCCATATACTCTCCCCTCTTACGCTCTCCCACCCTTCTCCCATGTTGTCTCTAGAATCTATAACCATTTTCAATGCTTCTATGTCCTCCAATCTCTCAGTTTTCACCATAGAGTGCAGAGAGTTGGTATAGGTTAAGTAGAAACATATAATGTCTCTTTCATAGCCTGGCTTGGTTCACTCAGAAGCAAATCTTCCATATTTGTCTACTTTCTATCGAATGCCAGGGTCTTGTTGTTTTTTTATGGCTGAGTAGTATTCCATGGAGTATATGTGCCACACTTTTTCGATCCATTCATCTCTTCGTGGACATTTGGGTTGGTTCTATGTCTTAGCAATTGTGAATAATGCTGCAATAAACGTAGATGTGCAAGCACTTTTCTGACTGAGCATCCTTCTATCCTTTGGGTAGATACCCAGGAATGGAAATTGTTGGATCATATGGTAGTTCTATGTGTAGGTCTTTGAGGAACTTCCATACTATTCTCCATAGTAGGTAGACCAATATACATTCCCACCAGCAGTGTAAGAGAGTTCCCATTTCACTATATCTCTGCAAGCACTTATCATTTATTGTTTTTTTTTTTTTTATCTTTGTTATTCTCGCTGGGGTTAGATGGTATCTCATGGTTTTGATCTCCATCTCCCTTATGATGAGGGATGTTGAGCATTTTTTCATATGCTTTTTGGCTGTTTGTATGTTATTTTCATAAGGATTGTATTGAATCCATAGTTTGTTTTGGGTAGTATTGAACTTTTAACAATACTGATTCTTCCAATTCGTGAACAAGGGATGTCTTTCCATTGGTTTGTGTGTGTGTGTGTGTGTGTGTGTGTGTGTGTTTCCTTCAGTTTCTTTCATTAATGTTTTATTGCTTTAATTGTATAGATCTTTTGCCTCCTTGCTTAAATTTTTTTTGGGGGGGATAGGTTTTTGCTATAAGTTGCGTGCACTCACCAGAAAGACAGGGAAACAGAGAGACAGAAAGCAAGATATCACCTCCCCGGGGGAGGGGGGGGAGGTGGCCATGCCACAGTCCCTTCTCCTCCATCCTCCTCTCAGGATCTTGGGCACACACGTACACGCAGCCAGCATGAGTTTAAGCCACCAGGTCCAGGACTCGAACCGTGATCAACTACATGGGAGTTCAGTGACATGGCCTTTACGCCAACTGCTGGTCCCATCCTCCTTGGTTAAATTTATGCCTAGGTTTATTTTTATTTTTTAGCTTTGGTAAATAGGATTGCTTTCTTGATTTGTTTTTCAGCTACTTCATTATTGGTGTGTAAGAATGCTACTGATTTTCATATGTTGCTTTTGTATCCTGCAACTTTACTAAATTCATGTGTGTGTGTGTGTGTGTGTGTGTGTGTGTGTGTGTATATATATATATATGTATTTGTGTGTGTGTGTGTGTATATATATATATATATATATATATATATATATATTTCCCCCCGCCCCTAGAGTGTGTGTGCTCACCAGAGAGAGGAAAAGGGGGAAATCACCCCCCAGGGAGATGGCCATGCCACAATCCCTTCTCCATTTTCCTCTTGGGATTTTGGGCATGCAAGCACAGGTGCCTGGCATGAGTTTCAAACTGCCGGTGTTTCAAGCCACCCAGTCCAAGACTCAAACCATGATCGGCCATATGGGTGTCTATTACCTTAAGCAGCATACCATCTGCTGGCCCAGTCTCTAACATTTCTGATGTGCTGTTGAATTTGGTTTTCTAATACTTCGAGGATTTTTGTATCTGTGTTTATCAGGGATATAGGTCTATGTTTTGTTGTGTCCTTGTCTGTTTTTGGTGTCAGCATAATGGTAACCTTGCAAAATGAGTTTGGGTGGATTTCCTCCACTTGAATCTTTAGTAATAATTTCAGAAAAATTCATGTCCATTCTGACATAACATATTTGCAAAATTTAGCAGGGAAGACAATTGGTCCTAGGCTCTTCTTCATTGGGGAACTTTATTACTGATTTTGATCTTGTTACTTGTTGTTGGTCTATTCAGTATTTCTATTTCTTCCTGGTTCAATTTTGGTAGACTGTGTCCAGGAATTTATCTGTCTCCTCTAAATTATCCAGCTTATTGGTAAATACTTGTTTATAATGGTATCTAATGATATTTTCTATTTCTATGTATCAGTAGTAATATCTCCTATTTCATTTTTGATTTTTTTAGGTCTTCTCTTTTTTCTTAGTTTAGCTAATGGTTTGTTAATTTTGTGGTGTCTATTTCTGCTCTGATCTTTATTATTTCATTCTTTATACTTCTTTTGGGTTTAGTTTGTTCACACTTACCTAGTTCCTTAAGATGTATCATTAGGTCGTCTATTTACCATCTTTCTGTATATTTTTTTATATGCGCACTTACTGCTATACATTTCCCTCTTAGTACTGTTTTTGTTGTATCCTGTAAGTTTATAGATTTTTTCCTTTTTATTTTCTAGGCTCATACTGTTCTATATTGTCACTATTACTATGCTTCCTTTTTAAATATTTTTAATTTTAGTTTTTATGTTTATTTATATATTTTATTTAAATTTTATTCTAATTGAAAAATAACGAATGTATATATTTATGGGATACAATGTGACATTTTGATATATATTTATATATCAGAATGATTCTATCAAGCTAATTAAAATATCACCTCACATACTTATTTTTGTAGTGAAAACATTTAAAATAATTTTTTCTCAAAATCCACCATCTCAGGGCCAGCGGGTGGTGTGGTGTGGTGGTTAAGGCATTGGATTCCCACATGGCCCACTGTGGTTCAAGTCCCAGATCTAGTGGCTTGCTTTCTTACTTTCCCTTTCTCTCTCTCTCTGGTCAAATTAAAAATTAATAATAGCAAATAAAATAAATAGTTATTTAACAAGAAAAAAGAAAGGTATCATATCTCTTCTAACTATTAAAAAAACTACACCATCTCCCCTGAATCCAAGGTATATGTGAGCGTTCCAAAGCACTGCTTCATGTAAGATAATGCAAGTGTTGTGTCTTTACCCACAGGGTATCTTCTATGTTCTTTTCCTCTTACTTTGGTACACTTCAATAGCATCTCACCCTAGACTCAAGATGCCTATTTCGTTATATGAACGCATATAAGCCACAGTTACCTGTGTCATCTCCTGAAGCTTGTGCTCATAACAATCATTGTGATCTAAAATTGGCATCATGTCAGTGATATAATGAGGTGTTGGGGCCCCACCTGGCACAATGCTCCCCAAGGAATGTAACCTTGGGCAAATCAAGATCGGTGCTTAGCATTCCTCTTTGTTTAGAACTCAATTTCTTACCTATGAAAATGGTCTAAAAATCTCATCCTTAATAGCTTTAGCCTCACCTAAGAGGTCATTAGAAAGTCAGAATTTCAGGTTTCAGAGCTCAAATTTTTACAGGTGATGTGTGTGCATATTATGGTCTAGGGAAAGCTGGGCTGAAGAACCAACACCTGAGACATAAATTAACATCCTCTAAATCTGTCAGAAATAAATAAGTTCCTCCTGCAATTTGTATTCTTCCTATCTCTTTAGATCATCCCTATAGCTTCCAGAATTTTACAAATGGCCCTTTTGAAACAAAATGGGCATTTCATTTTTCACTACACAAAGCGATACCAGAAGCTATTGAGTTTCTCACTAGAAATGCTAGAAAATTGTATCTAGTACAAAATCGGACACTTACATCCAATTATAAGTGCAAAACTACTTTATATCTCTCTTTAAATCTCCATTAAGAAGATTTAAAATGTGCATACCTTTTAATCCAGAAATTACACTTCAAGGAATTTATCCTGAAGATATACTCACACAAATGCAAAAGGGCATATATTCTAGGATGTTCACTGAAGTACATTGATAATAATACTGACATCCAAATATAGAAATGTCCAATAATTGGGAACTGGTTAAGAAAACTATGATATATCCATATAATCTGCATCTTTACAAAGTTTGAAGAAAATCTGCCTGTGTCCAATAAGGAAAGATATCTAGTAAATATGTTAAGGGTACAATCTACTTACAAAGTCATACATTATATGCTGCCTTTGGATAAATAAATTATATATATATATATATATATATATATATGCATATAAGCACAAATATGTAATTTTATATATGTAGAAACTGTGTGGTTGTCATAGTATGTTGGTTTATTTGATCTCTATTTTCTGTTTTCTTCACCCCTACCTGCCTCTACTGTTGAGGCTATGAAAGATAAAAACTATTTTCCAGAATCCTTGCAGCTAACATTGACCATATGAAATCTCTCTGGCTAATGATCTATATCAGAAGTCTACCGGTACTGCCTTTTATACCCTACCTGGAATGACACCGTGAAACATCAAGGTGCAGCAGCCGCTTGCTGACCATGAGGCAGCAAGCATGAGGTCTTTAACCAACACATCAGAGTGAGAAAAAAAAGTAACGTGTTTGAGTTTTTCATGGCATCCTGCGTCAACAACAGCAGCTCTAGGATACCTACCTCTGTGCTTTTTGCTATGAAAGATAATTAAATTCTTGGATATTTAGCCATTTTATGAAGGATTATTTTTGTGTGTTCTTGATGATGAAGAAACTTATCCCTAACTCACATGAATATTAATCCTGGAGAATGGGATGTGAGGCAGAGGTGGTACTTTCACTTTAAAAATTTTTACTGTTTTGTGATGTTTGAATTTTTTCAAAATAAAATGGTACACATACATTTGCACACAAATAATATAGTGATTTTAAAATGCAGTTAGAGTCAATGAGGTTGTTTTTTTTTTTTTTTTTTTTTTTTTTTTTTTTTTTTTTTTTTTTTTTTTTTGTACAAAGGTACATGTGGTCGCCAGAGAGAGAGAGGCAGGAGAGAGGGAGAGAGAGAAGAATCCTCCACTTGGGGTGTGGTCATGCTGCAATCCCTTTTACTCCATTTCTCCATCCTTTTAGGATCTGAGGCATGCATACACATGCACCTGGAGTATTTTCCAAGCTTCTAGGTCTAGGATTCAAACCACGTGGCCAGCTATGTGAGATCTGGCTTCCTTAAACCACTAGGCCACAGGACCTGCTTGAGAGTCAATTTTATGTATAGCTTTTTTAAGATTGCCTTAAAAGAGAGTGATTTTTAACACTTTTTTCTACTAGTTTATACTATGTTGATAATAGAAAAAGTTTATAATATGTTTTCCCATAGTAGCGAGGTTGCTAAAAGGACAAATATAATTATATTTGTAATTCTACAACTTAGTTGACAGATGATTAAAACTCTTGATAAGAGGTAATTTCTCTTCTCTTATTGGTCTGCCTTTTACCTGTTTGTTTTATTGCCAGAGAGTATTATGCTTTCCAGAGAGAGAGAGAGAGAGAGAGAGAGAAAGAGAAAACATTCAACAAAGGTACACAGTCATGTCTCAATCCTCGTTTTTCTAATTCTTCATTCCATCAAAATCTCAAGCTGCTAGGGTCAGGACTTGAACCATGGTGGGCCATGTGGAATCTGGTGCCCAATCACTGAGCCACAGGGACTGGCCTTTTTTTTATTTAAATGAGATTAGTTTACATCCCATTCATAGAAAGAAACAATGATAGTGATTGGCCTAGTCCATAGATCAGTGGTTAAATGCAGTGCGTAAGGAGCGAGATCCCACGTGCTGTCCATGATTTGAATCCTGGCCCCAGTAGCTTGAAAAACATGCTAGGTACATGCTTGTGTGTGTAACAAATTTTGATGGGTTGGAGAAATGGAGGAAGAAGGATTGCAGCATGACCATGCTTTTTGTCCCTCTTTCTCTCTCTGTTTCTCTGTCTCTCTGTCTCTGTCTCTCTCTCTCTTGCTCTCTCCTGCACTCTCACAATGAAAATTAATTAAAATAATAACATGATAGTGAAAAGGTTTCATTGGGTTGAATGATAATGTCCTTTTTTGTTCTTGCTTTTGAATATTTGGATGAAAGGTAAATTCAAAAGAAGAAATGAGTGAACTATCTAGGGGATTGTTCTTTGTAAAGCTGTTTTTTAAAGCAGTAAACATAGGGCACATTTTTGTGTAGGAGAAAGATAACTCAGCAGGTCTGGATTGCTCAAACTCTGCACATTCCCAAGAAAGTCCTGTTCTCAGGACTGCCATTGGCTGGTTGCTGGGAAATGAAGTCTGAGTTCTTGGGATGTCCTGCCTCTACTAGTTTGACCAAGTAGTTTATGTTAATGATGTTACCTTTGGTTTGTTTGTTTACATTTCATCACTGTACATTTTTGCAGCATACGAAAGGAATCTTCCCAGCATGAATACAATATGGTTTATAGTGAAAACCTGTTTCTGCTCTGGAGGTCGGAAGTCTCAGTAGCTGAGGTCAGTCATACAGACACAATACGACTACATGATCACCCCCTAATAAAATCTATGGACACTAAATCTTGAGGGAGTTTCCCTGGTCAGCAGAACTTTGTGGATGCTGTCACACATTGTTTTGGGTGAATTAAGTGCATCTCATACAACTCCACTGAGAGAGGACATTTGGATGCTTGTCTCTGGTTTTTCCTTCACTCCATCCTATGACCCTTTTCCCTTTGCTGATTTTAATCTGTACCCTCTTGCTCTTATAATCCACACTTTGAATATAAAAACATACTGTCTTCTGAATCCTCTTACAAATCACCAAGCAAAAGAGTGGTCTTGGGGACCCCTGAAACAGTTTTCTAAATTTAAATAGACAGAGCTGTAATAACTAATAAGCTATTTGATGCTAAATCATTGTGAAGCTATAGATATTTCCTTGAAAGATGATTTACTTCCAGAAAATGGATGGAGGTATAAAGGTATATTCTAAAATACTGTTTAAATGTGAAGTAGAAGTAGGAATCACAGCAACTAACATTATTGGGATTGATATAAATGATGTTTTCTAAGTATTTGGTTTAACTTTATTTTACCCATTCAAAGTGAACAATTTAATGGTTTACAATGTATTCACAGAGTTGTACAATCATCATCATAATCAATTTTAGAACATTTTCATCACATCAAAAAGAAATACCAAAACTTTTACACATTATTCTCCATTCTTCCCATTCTCCTAGTCCTAGGCAACTACTAATCGGCTTTCTATTTCTGGATTTGCCTGTTCTGGACATTTCATATACATGGAATATAGCCTAAAGCATTTAATTTGGCATTAGGGACAATAATTGGGTTGGAAAATACATTCCTTTATTCAATCATGTCAGTAGGAAGTAATAGAAAGTCTGTAGTCAAGGTACTTAAAATGATGAGATGAAAGTATTTAGAAACAATCTCAAGAGGTAAAACAATGTTTCTAAATTAAAAACAATTTTATAAATAGTCTGAAAATATTTCATATGAATATAAATGGTTAATTCTCTTAGTTTTGTGAATTATTTACCCTTTTGACTGTCACCCTTTGCTTTCTGTTCAGATTGACACATTTGCTTTTTAAAAATACATACATTTGGGAACCAGCAGTTAGCGTAATGGCTATGTCGCTGGACTCCCACGTAGTCGACCGCGGTTCGCGTCTCGGACCCGGTGGCTTACAACTCACGCCGGGCGCGTGTGCGTGCGTGCCCAAGATCCCGAGAGGAGAATGGAGGAGAAGGGATTGCGGCGTGACCATCCCCCCTGGGGGGTGATTTCTCGCTTTCTGTCTCTATGTCTCTCTCTGTCTGTCTGGCGAGCGCACGCGCCCTATAGTGAAAAACCTCTCCAAAAAAAAAAAAAAAAAAAAAAAAAAAAAAAAAAATACATACATTTAACAAAAGAGAATCTTCATAAACATAATTTTAAAATATGGAATAGTGTGAATATAAGTACATCTGCCACTTAAGCTTAATAAAATACATTATTTACTTGTCTTGTTCATAGTTTATTTATATTTCTACCTGGTCTTGTCCCAGAAAGTTTAGCAGTTGGCTAAAACTTTTTCAAAAGGAAGTCATGTTTCCTTAGAAAGTGGGAAAACTGAGACATATGATCTTACAATAAGAAATATTAGAATGCCTAGAAAGAACATTACATTGTTACAGGTAAACTATAGAAATCATATTCCAGTATTTTCTCAGAAGTTGGTTTAGAACTGGAGAGACTAGCAGTTACTGTAATGGCTATGTCACTGAACTCCCATGTAGCCGACTGTGGTTCGAGTCCCGGACCTGGTGGCTTAAACTCACGCTGGGCGCACATGCGTGCGTGCCCAAGATCCCAAGAGGAAGATGGAGGAGAGGGGATTGCAGCGTGGCCATCCCCCTCCCCTGTGGGGTGATTTCTCACTTTCTATCTCTCTGTCTCTCTCTGTCTTTCTGGCGAGTGCAAGCACCCTATAACAAAAATCCTCTGCAAAAAACAAACAAACAAACAAAAACAAACAAACAAACAAACAAACAAAACTGGAAGCCTAGAAAGAATTATTTTGGGGGATCAAACTCAACATGTCGGGACCAGCAGTTAGCGTAATGGCTATGTCGCTGGACTCCCACATAGTCGACCGCGGTTCGAGTCCCAGACCCGGCGGCTTAAACTCACGCCGGGCGCGTGTGCGTGCGTGCCCAAGATCCCGAGAGGAGAATGGAGGAGAAGGGATTGCGGCGTGGCCATCCCCCCTGGGGGGTGATTTCCTGCTTTCTATCTCTCTGTCTCTCTCTGTCTGTCTGGCGAGCGCACGCGCCCTATAGCAAAAACCTCTCCAAAAAAAGAAAAAAAAAACAAAACAAAACAAAAAAAAAAACTCAACATGTCGTGGTGTTAAGAAAATACAAACTGTTTTCCTCTATACTCATGTATAATATAGGACACTTCAATTCTGACACCTGCATGAGGATTTCTCCACACATAGCAATTCTCCCTTTCTCTGTGGACATCAACTTGTGTCATCTAATTAAATTCATTTCTAATATTATGTACCTGGAGTTAGCACATATGGAACATGCTAAGGGCTCAGTCCCATAAGACTGCCCCCCCCCCCACCTTCATATATCAATCACAAGTGGTGGGTCCTCAAGTTACAATCTCTGCACAAATTGGCCACAAATTCTAGGTTCCTACACTTTCCTCCTCAAATTCTTTCATTTGCAATAATGGCTCACAGAACCCAGGGTAACACTGATGTTTACTGGTTTATTACAAAGGATACAGAAAGACAGTCAAATAAAGAAGTTTAAGGTTGGAAAAAGCCCCAAGCATAGGAATTCTCTCTGTGGAGTTGGGATATGTCATCCTCCCAACTCATGGATGTATTCCCTGAACTCAGAAGCTCTCCAAATCCATACTTTTGGGATTTTTATGGATACATCATTGCACAGGTATGATCGATTATTAACTCAATCGACAGTCCCTCTCTCCTTCCTGAAGGATATGGGGGTGAGGCTGAAAGTTCCAAGCTTCTAATCATGACCTAGTTTTTCTGAGGATCAGCCTCCATCTAGGAGACCACCAAGAGTCCTCTCATTAGAACAAAAGATCCTCTTATCACCCAGAAAATTCTAAAGGGTCTAGGAGCTCTGTATCAGAAACCAGGATCAAAGATCAAATATTAGGGAAAAAATCCCCCTAGCACCCCTATTTCTTAGGATATTACCAGACTTTTAGGAGTTCTGTGTCAGGGACTAGAGACAGACAGACACACACACACACGCACACAAATATATTTTCTTATTTTTTAAAAATGATTTTTGCCATAGGATGCATGCACTCACCAGAGAAACAGAGACAGTGAGAGGGAAAGTAAGAAATCACTCCTCAGCGGGGGATGACCATGCCGCAATTCCCTCTCCTCCATCCTCCTCTTGGGATCTTAGGCACACACACATGCACACCTGGCATGATTTTCAAACCTCCAGGTCCAAGGCTCAGACTGCCATCGGCCATGTGGGAGTCCAGCCACCTGCTGGTTCTTTTTTTTTTTTTTTTTTTTTTCTCATTATTTCACTAATGACATATGTGGGCATTGTTCAGTTTATTTCTCCTACAAATATTCTCCAGTTATTATTGTGCCCCAAACCCTGGTCTAGCATTAAAGATAACAAAGATACGTTCCTTCATGGAGTTTACATTCTGTTAGGGGAAACATCGATGAATAATAACTCCACAAGTAAAACATTCCATGTTTCAGATGGTGCAAAACGCTATCAGCAAAACACAAAAGGACTTCAAAAAGTTTGTGAAAAAATGGAATTAAAGTATGAGTTTATCTTGATGTAAAAAATCTTGAAATCCTTGCATAGATTTTTTATAATATGCATTTTCTATTTTTTTAAGGAACCCACATAAAGAAAGAAAGACACTTAGGTATGTGGTTCATGTGTTTGAAAACTTTGTTTTTTGGGAGAACTGAACTCACTTTTATTACTAACCCACTCTCTTGATAACAGCATTAGTTCATTAATCACTTTATAAAGGCCCCATTTCTCAACACTGTTGCATTGCAAATTAGGTTTTCTTTTTATTTATTTATTTATTTATTTATTTATTATATTACATTTAATCACATATATCTTTACAGTATGTAACATTTCTTTTTTAGCACAATTACCATGCATATCAGTCAAGACAAAAACATTAATTACTATCCACATCATCATCAAATAGCTTTCCTTTTTTCAGATTATTATCATTATTATTTTTATTCTCATTATTTTAAAAAAATTCAATCATTATACATCATTTGGCTTGTAAAGAAAATTTACCTAAAATGAAATATGTTTCAGACCAGTCCAGTTGAGAATACCAAGCACGTTATCATCAATAGGTAATAAATGGTTTCTGTGTCCCACAAATGTCATGCCTCTTTTATTTTTCTCTCCTGCTTTCCTTTTCTAGTCTTCTTTTTTTTTTTTTAGAAGTTTTTGTCCTAGGGCACGTGCGCTCACCAGACAGACAGAGAGACAGAGAGACAGAAAGCGAGAAATCACCCCCCAGGGGGGATGGCCACACCGCAATCCCTTCTCCGTTCTCCTCTCAGGATCTTGGGCACACGCACACACGCACCCAGTGTGAGTTTTAAGCCACCGGATCCGGGATGCGAGCTGCAGTAGACTACATGGGAGTCTAGTGACATAGCCATTATGCTAACTGCTGGTCCCCCATATTTGACCACTTTCTATCAAATTGTTTGGCAAACTGAAATAGCATCAGGATAGACTCAGACATGCAAATGTTTTTGCTTACTTGGGAAGGTTATCAGAAACTATATTTGTTTAAAACAATCTTGATATTACAATATGTAGGAAGTGTGTATCATGAGATAGATCGAGTCTTGTATATTACATTTAATTCTCCAGCAGAATATATAATACAAGAAAAAAGTGAAAGCGAAAGAAACAGATTTGTTGGAAGGGAGGTTGCAATGGTATGAATGTCCTACCAAAATATGATGTCCCTATCAAAATTCATGTTGTAACTTAAGCCGCAATGCAACAGTATTAAGAAGTAGGCTCTTTTTTTTTTTTTTTTTTTTTTTTTTTTTTTTTGAGAGATTTTCGCTATAGGGCGTGTGCGCTCGCCAGACAGACAGAGAGAGACATTAGAGACAGAAAGCAAGAAATCACCCCCCGGGGGGATGGTCACGCCGCAGTCCCTTCTCCTCCATTCTCCTCTCGGGATCTTGGGCATGCACGCACACGCGCCCGGCGTGAGTTTTAAGCCACCGGGTCCAGGACACGAACCGCAGTCAACTACGTGGGAGTCCAGCGACATAGCCATTATGCTAACTGCTGGTTCCCAAGAAGTAGGCTCTTTAGGAGGGAGGATTCAAACCCTTATAAAAGCTCTCGAGGAAGAGTGTTCATCCCATCCATCCCTTTTGCCCCTCCATCCCTCCACCATGTGAGGACACAGCATTCCTCCCCTCAGGAGGATGTAGCAACAAGGAACCATCTTAAAAGCAGAGACTAACTCTTCACCAGACAACCAAGCCTGTTAGTTCCTCTTAGACTTTCAATCTCTAGAACTGTGAAAACTACATTTTTATTGTTTGCAAATTATGCAATCTCAGGTGTTTATTAGAAAAGTATGAATGAACTAAAAGAGAGAAAAGTATTGTTTGTTAGATCAGATGTGCTGGAAGGGATGTAGAGAAATACTGTTTATTAGAAAGATAAGTTTTTTCTGTGATGGCTTGCACTGAAATAACATAAAAGCATCCTTTTTCAAATCAAAGGAATGTCTACACATATATCTTCAAATAATAATTGCATTGCAAATGAATAAATTTGGGGGGAAAAGATTTCAAATCAACTTCCAATAGATGGACCAACCTTCTTTGTTATTTCATTGAAAAAGAGAAGTGTGTCTTTAGAAGGCATCTTATGAAATGACTCCCAACGCCTCCTCTCTCTTCTCATAGCGTTTTCACCTTTGTCTAATTTTTTCCTCTTGAGTGTAGAGTGAACTTAGTGATATACTTCTGACAAATAGAACATAGCAAAGGCAATGGCATGTCACTTCCGAGATTAAGTTACAAGACTATGACTTCTGTCTTGCTGGCAGTCTCACCTCTCACTTGCTCTATTTGATAAAGCAAGCTGCTATATTGTGAGTTCTACTATGAAAAAGACCTTGTAGCAAGGAACAAGGGTGGCCTCTGACTAATATTCAGCAAGAAATTGAGGCCCTCATCTCAATAGCCTGCAGGGAAATCAATCCTGCAAACATTTACTGGATCAGCTTAGAAGTGGGTTCTACTCCTGCAATTCTGCCCCAGTTGAATCTTGGTTGCAGCCCTAGGAAAGTTTGTTCTAGAGGACCCAGCCAAGCCATTCCAAGATTCCTGACCACAAAACAGGAGATAATAAATATGGTCATGTTTAAGTCACTATGTTTTGAGGACATGTTTTTAGGCAGCAATAGATAACCAGGACATTATTCCTCACTTAGATTCATGTTGTAACTTAGCAATGTCTATTTTCTTCACCTAGAAGTCTAATATGGTATGTGTGCTAGCTACTATAATGGTTTAAAATATCATGTAACTTAAGCTTGGTCAAGACAGTGGAAACCTCTAAAAAAAAAAAAAAAAGTTAATAAAAGGGACCAGCAGTTAGTGTAATGGCTATGTTGCTGGACTGCCACGTAGTCAACCGCGGTTCGCATCCCCGACCCGATGGCTTAAAACTCACGCCGGGTGCGCGTGTGTGCGTGCCCAAGATCCCGAGAGGAGAATGGAGGAGAAGGGATTGCGGCATGGCCATCCCCCCTGTGGGGTGATTTCTCGCTTTCTGTCTCTCTGTCTCCTTCTGTCTGTCTGGCAAGCGCATGCGCCCTATAGCAAAAACCTCTAAAAAAAAATGTTAAAGATAGTGGTATGTATACAGTCAATAAAGTAGAGCCTTTTGCTCCTACTAAGTGACCCAGTCAAGACTGGATTATTACCCATTGGAAAGTTTAAAATATTGAAATATATGACTTTTTTCATCAACTTTCATTAAATGCTTATTACAAATTCAGTTGAGAAGGGGAGATTAGCATAGGAATAGATTTAATAGATGGCTTTTATTTTATAAAGTCAAGAATAATACATTTCATTAATTTATAAATTTAATATATTCTATAAAACCTGCATGATATACAGTGACTTCAAAGTGGACATACAATGAAAAAATATTGTGGTAGTCATAAAAGGAGGAAATAGGAATGATAAAGTTGTGTAGAATATGAAGATAGAGGCATTGGAAAGATTTTTCCTGATACAAGTCACAAAACTGACAAAAACAACTATAGTACTGTTGATTTCTTTAATATTCATAGAATATTCACTATTTTATATTTTTGAAAGAAAATAACTGCTTCTTTCTTTGTATTCTTATTTCTAATATTCTCAACTGCCTTGCTACCTATGCCTGTTACCAGGGAAACAAGTTAGGCCTTTATACAAAATATATAAAATTTCTCATATGCAATGAGCCTGGGGTTTGCCATTAATCCTATGATCTATCCATCCTCTGTGTTAATGACTTCTCCTTACTTCCTGTGATATTTTCCAGATAATAGAATGCCACATCTGCCACTTTTACCCAACTACTACCTAGATCCTTGTCATGCTTTCTCTATCATACCCAACTTTGGGACAATCTTTAGTAGTAAATGTTTCACTAACTCGCCTTGGTACAAACAAGAAGAAAATGCATACCTATATTATACTCTCCCTAATTCATAAAAAAAGCATGGAACTTTCATGGACCAGACCTAGAATAACTGCATCACACCAAAAACTCCTTGAAGTCTTCTATTGAAAAGCAATGGTCAGAATATCATCTAATACAGTAAAATAACTTATTTTCCTTGACTGTAAGCAGTATACAGACCTTTAGACCCAGTAACTATCAAGTGAATCTAAGTCAAATTTAAGGGAGCTTATATAAGATAAGATTCACTCTTAGATGTCATATATATAAACTATAGAAGTATTGTCTGTACTCTTTTAAGGTATTTAAGTCTCATTTTCTCTCAGAAAATGATGCAGGGAGCTATCTGTAACCCACATAGTCTATAGAAAGTACACCACCTTCAACTGGGAGTCAACTCCACAGCAAATGACATACTGAATAAAACCTTGTACCTTAGAAATATAAATTTTGGAATAAAAGATCATTGCCATTTTTGACAAAGATAACCTTAAAACACATGTCTGAAGTATTAGACATGCTTTTTTTTATTTTTAGAAGGGTCTTACCAATTTTATAGAATAAATGTACATGCTGAGATCCTATATGGATGCATGAAAATTAATAACATCAACTATATTAATTTTCTATAGCTGCCATAATAATTTACCACAAACCTAGTGGCTACAAACAATAGAAATATATTCCTCCACAATTCTGGAGACCAGAAGTCTGATATCAGAATCACTGGACAGACATCAAAGTGTTGACTGAGAGAATCTGTTCTTTACCTCTTACAGCTTTCAGTGGCTTTGAGTATTCCATGGCATCTCTGAACTTGTGACTACATCCTTCCACTTTTTGCTTCTGAAGTCATGCCTTTTCCTTCCTCTGTGAAATCTCCCTCAGCGTTTCCATAAAAGGGCATTTGTGATTTCACCTAGGTTCCACCTGGATTAACCAAGATCCTCTCCCCATCTCAACATTCTTCACTTAATCACATATGCACTGACTCCTTTTCCATATTTGCAGGTTCCAGAAATAAGGACTTGAAATCTTTGGAGGCCATTATTTAGCCTAGCACACTTACCAACTGTAAATTATAAAATAGTACTCTTTAGCAATCTGATTCATCACACTTAAATCACCGATTAATAGCATGGATTTGGGGGCTACAAGTTTTAAAATAGACTTGAATTTCATCAACTCAAGGGAAAATGAGTTCCATAAACAGAAGGATTTCGTGGGAAACACCTGATAGTGAAGGTCACATCATTATCAACTTAAATACCACAGTTATTTCAACAGCTGAATCAGGGCCCATGAGACAGATTAACTGGAATGCGACCAAGACCGTGAGTTTGGAAACCACTAAATTAAGAGCATCAACTTTTATCAGAATGCAGGCACAAACAGGTAAGGTTCTTCACTCTTAAAAAACCCAAAGTGACACAATACTGATTACATGCAATTATCTATGTTTTAAAAGGTGGCTGTTTTCACTCACCTTTTAGTGAGGCAGAAAATGATTTCCCACACACTTTCCTTAAATAAAAAAGTCCATTAATGATTCCATTTACACCTCTTTGATTCATCCACATAATTTCAGGACCAAAGCAATACTGTATCACTCATAGATATATGTTTTTTTTTGTATGTGTGTGCATCTCTTTCTCTCTACGGCTGTGTATGTATGCTGAGCGTCCACATGCCCCTGATCCGGGGCTGGCTGAGGCTGAGAGTAGATCATGGCATCAAGACTCTCTTGGGGGTTCTGTATCTTTGTCTCTCTCACTCGTAGAAGAAATTAATAACTACACTTCAAAAAATAAACAGTCATGCACACATGTGCATATGTATATGCGTACACACCAAATTGTATCCTTCAGTCAAAAGGGAAATGATTCCAAATGGAAGTGCAGTAATGCAAAAAAGAATAAAGTGCTCCAGAGAAGACAAAAATAAAAGGATGTTTGGAATAAACATGGGTGATTCTAAAAGAAGTGTATTTCTCTGTTGTATACGTGTGTGTGTGTATCTCTTTATATGTATATATATATGTGTGTGTGTGTGTGTGTGTGTGTGTGTGTGTATGTGTGTGTTTGTGTATATGTATGTATATATTAAGAACTCCAAGGCTAGTACATGGATCCAGGCTCCCCTCTTTCTTTCCACACCATGACAACCGATATTTCACAAACTTTAAGATGAATGAAAAAGCCCATTCACCACATTCATGTTCCATCCAAGGGAAAGAATAAAGGATAAAGAAGGAAATTCTTTCTACTTCTAATTGGAACAAGGTAAAGTCCTGTGGTAATTAGAACAAAACATTTCCATATATAGCTCATTGAGGAGAACTTGGTTACACAGACACACTTAGCTGCAAAGCAAGCTGGGAAATGCAGTCTTTATTCTAGACAGCAGTGTACCCTACTAAACATAAGGGGTTTTATTAAAAACTAGAAATTGAGAATGAAGAGATCTGGGGCATAACTAGCAAGCCAGGTATCCATGAATAACTTTTTCTCATGGAATCTTATCTATCTATTACCAGTGGAACACATCCCAGTCAACTGGATATACTGTGTCTCAAAATTCAAGCTCTGTAGGCGATGGGCCATATTCTCCCTCAGATTTATACATGGTCTTGGTTTTTCAAACATATTATGCGACCTCTTACTATTTAAATGATGGGATACTATCAGAACAGCTAAAATGAAATTCCATCTTAAAAAGTGGGAAATGGGAAATGCACACAGCAGTCACTGTCAAACCCTACAGGACAGGCAGGGACTGAAATACTCCATTCCATAGCAGAGCAGTAAGATGTTTAGAAGTCCTTCTGGATGTGCTTTCCAGGATGACTTTTTTCTCCCTTTTCTTCTGTGGTGTGTTTTTGCCCCCTTTGAGGTTCATTTTTTGTATTTTCTTCTGTATCTATATTTGCAGCATAACAGCAGAGCTTTTTTTTTTTTTTTTTTTTTTTTTTTTTTTTTTTTTTTTTTGAGAGGTTTTTGCTATAGGGCGCGTGCACTCGCAAGACAGACAGAGACAGAAAGTGAGAAATCACCCCCCAGGGGGTGGCCACGCCGCAATCCCTTCTCCTCCATTCTCCTCTCAGGATCTTGACATGTACGCACATGCGCCCGGCGTGAGTTTTAAGCCACTAGGTCTGGGACGCGAACCGCGGTCGACTACGTGGGAGTCCAACGACATAGCCATTACGCTAACTGCTGGTCCCAACAGCAGAGCTTTTGTAACTAGCTTCATGGTCCTGGGGATTGCTTTATGAGTTTAACAATTATGGCTTTTGCAGTTCTGGCTTGTGTTGTGTGTGTATTTGTGTGTGTGTTTCCTTTGGGATTTTTTTTTTTTAATGATAAAAAAAAATTGCTTTAAAAACATAATTGGCTTCTGGCCTATTTGTTTCAGGCCAGTTCCATATCTTGATATGTATGTAGGCCTCAAGACTTGTCCTATATTTACTAGCTTCTCACTTCTACCCAACCCTGTCTCTCAGTTTAATAGCAGTTCCTCACTGACATCTGAAACCCTACCCTTCCTCCTTGATTAGAGGTATTTGGTCTTTTTTGTTCCCCAGAATATCAGTCTTATATCCTGCTAAGGCTATCCTTTAGAGTTACCACTTATACAGGTTATTTTTCACTCACCTAAGCAAATTATGGAAATAATTAAGGGCTTTATAATCGTCAGACATTACTACACTTTTTATCTTGTAACTCTATCAAACTCAGTTTGCCTTCTGACTCATGGACCAACATAATTGCTGAGATTTGGCCATCACATCTGCATCCTTACCAACAGAATAGAGGACTTTGCTGGAAGGGTAACCTTTAAATTAGGCAGGCATAGAGCATTCTATTACTTAAAAAAAATAAGTCAATGAGCATTGGAGGGAAAATAGTTTTTTTCACACTTATTATTTACAATATTTTTGGGTTTTTTTGATTAATAAAATGTCTGCATTGTAATTATTAGTAAAATGTTCATCAATTTCATGTTTCATATATATGGTTTTTCCAATTTGATAACATTTCTATTTTTTTTTTTTGAGAGGTTTTTGCTATAGGGTGCATGCGCTCGCCAGACAGACAGAGAGAGACATAGAGACAGAAAGCGAGAAATCACCCCCCAGGGGGGATGGTCACACCGCAATCCCTTCTCCTCCTTTCTCCTCTCGGGATCTTGGGCACGCACGCACATGCGCCCGAAGTGAGTTTTAAGCCACCGGGACGCGAACCACAGTCGACTACGTGGGAGTCCAGCGACATAGCCATTATGCTAACTGCTGGTTCCCAAAATTTCTAATTTCTTAACATAACTTTTTAAAATTTTTAAACATTCTTCATTAGCAATAAAGGCATTTTATGTGGATGTCCAATAACTGTTCATTATGATCAGTTGGTTTATAGTGTTCAATCTTAGATTTATTTTTAAATTTTCATCCTGTTTGTTTTGTTTATTATTGAAAGTGAAAAAAAGTGAAATGTTGGCGTCTACTACTCTTTTGTTTAATCACCTGCTTCTTCCTTCAATTCTGTTAGTTTTTACATGTTGTATTTTGAAGTTCTGATTTTAGATACATATATATTTATATTTTTTATGTTTTCATGATGGAATGGCCCTTTAACCACTATAAAATATCATTCTTTGTCTTTAATAAAAATTATTTGTCTTAAAGTTCATTCCGTCTAATATTAGTATAGCTGCTTCAGTTTTCCTTTGTTTATTGTTTGCATGACATTCCATTTTTCATCTTTTCCTTTTAGCCAATTTGTATCTTTCCATCTAAACTATTATATCACTTATAGACCGGATATATTTGGATCCTGTTACTTTAACCTTCTGCTAAGCTGTGTTTTGACTGAATTATTCCAACTATTATAAACTTAATGTAGTTGCTAACAAGGCAGGATTTATATCAGCCATTTCAATTTTTATTTTCTATATAGTTTACGCATTTTTAAAAATTTGTATTATTTCATTAATGACTTATTTGGGGTTAAAAAGATATCTTGTGTTCCATCTTAATACCTTGTTATTGCCTTTACTATTTCTAAAAGTTATTTTCTTAATGGTTGCCATTAAGATTACAATTGACAACTAATAATGTTAAATTCAAGTTAATTTAATTTTTTCAATTTAATTTTAATAATAATAATACAGTTGTCCGCATTTGTGTTTTTCATTGTTTCAGTTACTCGTGGTTAACTGTGGTCTGAAAATATTAAATGTAAACTTCCAGAAATAAACAACATATAAGTTTTTTAAAAAAATAAAGGTATTTGATATGTAAGCGCCGCTTTTGCTGTTTCCTATACATTTTTGGTATGAAGTATTCTCCTTACATTGCTTTCTAGGTACTTAATAACTTCCCTTCTTATTTACTTTTTTTTTTTTTTGAGAGTTTTTTTTCCTATAGGGTGTGTGCGCTTGCCAGAAAAAGACAGAAAGCGAAGAAATCACCCACTGGAGGGGATGGCCATACTGCAATCCCTTTTTCTCCTCTCGGGATCTTGGGCATGCATGCACACGCGCCCAGCATGTGTTTAAGTCATGGAGTCTGGGACTCGACCTGCAGTCGACTACATGGAAGTCCAGTGACATAGCCATTATGCCAACTGCTGGTCCCTTTATTTACTTTTTGATGAAATAGTTATCTAATAGTATATTTCTTCATTTCATTGTTAAGGATTTTGGTAAACTATTTTGTATAATTATATCTACTTTACTTGATTGATTTAATTTTTTAAATTATTCCTTGAGACAGAGAACAAGATTAACTATTTGTTTAATATGCTAATCAGAGACAGAAAAAGCATGTCCCTCGATTAGGCATGGTCATGTTGTAATCCTTTATCCTCCATTTTTCCATCCTGTTAGGATTTCATACATTCACACACAAAGGCCTGACATGTTTTTTCAAGCTGCTGGGACCAGGATTTAAAATGCTGTCTGCTGTGTGACATCAGCTCTCTTCATAGTGTTTAGCTACTAACTTACCAGGCCAGCCCAAGATGAAATGTTTCTGGGTATGAAATATTAAATAAATAAATAAAGCTTGGGCCAACCACTTAGCTTGGTGGTTAAATGAACTGGATCCCATTCTTTTTTCCCATCAAGATTTTGAGTGCACAGCACACATGCTCAGCTTGTTTTTCTTTTCTTTTTCTGTTTTTTTTTTTTTGAGAGATTTTTACTATAGCACATGTGCATTTGCCAGAGAGAGAAAGACAGAGAGATAAAAAGTGAAAAATCATCCCCCAAAAGGGATGGCCACACCACAGTCCATTGTCCTCTGGGATTTGGGGCATGCACACACATGCTCCCAGCATGAGTTTTAAGCCACAGGGTTTGAGACTCAAACCACAGTCAACTATGTGGGAGTTCGGTGACATAATCATTATGCCATCTGCTGGTTCCCCTGTCATGTTTTTCAAGCCACTGAGGCTAGGATTTGAACAGTAGTCACCCATGTGGGATCCAGCTCCCTGCACCACTGACATACAGGATTGGCCCTTCATTTGGTTATTGACTCTTTACCAGAAATATTTGATCTGTATTTAGATTTTATACATTTTACTCAAGTTGTTCCAAAAAGAGTTCAAACTCTTTTAATAATTGTGGGACCAGCAGGTGGTGTAATGGTTACATTACTGGACTCTCACATAGTTGACCACAGTTCGAGTCCTAGACCTGGCGACTTAAAACTCAGGCTGGGCACATGTGCATGTGTGCCCAAAATCCTGAGAGGAGAATGGAGAAGAAGGAATTGCAGCGTGGCCAACCCCCTGGGGGATGATTTCTTGTTTTTTTGTCTCTCTATCTCTCTCTGTCTCTCTGGCAAGCACATGTGCCCAAATCTCTCTTAAAACAAACAAACAAAAATCAAAGCAAAAAAATACTTCTGGGACAAGCAGTTGATGTAATGGCTATGTCACAGGACTCCCATGTAGTTGACCATGGTTTGAGTACTAGACCTGGTGGCTTAAACTCATGCCGGGCGCATGTGTGTGTGTGCCCAAGATCCCGAGAGGAGAATGGAGGAGAAGAGATGGTGGCATGGCCATCCTCTCTGGAAGGTAATTTCTCTCTTTCTGTCTCTCTGTCTCTTCCTGTCTTTCTGGAGAGTGTGCGTGTCCTATAGCAAAAACCTCTCAAAAAAAAAGTCTAATAATTGAATCCAGTATGAGTTATAATATTTACATTTAAATTAAGCAACATTAAGGAAAATTTGAAATTGAGTACTTTATTGTTATATATGGCTAGGTATCCACTAAACTATGTAGCCACACAACTTTATCTTCAATCTTCAATCTTTTTTTTTGGAGAGGTTTTTGCTATAGGGCATGTACACTTGCCAGAAAGACAGAGAGAGACAGAGAGACAGAGAGACAGAAAGTGAGAAATCACTCCCCAGGGGGGATAGCTATGCCACAGTCCCTTTTCCTCCATTCTCCTCTGAGGATCTTGTGGACGCATGCACATGTGCCCGGCGTGAGTTTAAGCCACTGGGTCTGGGACTCGAACCGCGGTCGACTACATGAGAGTCCAGCGACATAGCCATGACGCCAACTGCTGGTCCCTATCTTCAGTCTTAATGCTTTTCTCTTTTTTTCATCTCTTGTCTTATTTTCCCTTTCTCTATTCTCTCCTCTGTTCTTGTCTTTGTCTGTCTTCTTACTCCATATTTCTACTCATCTTTCAAATATATCACTTGCTCAGTAATATCTTCCTCAGCTATTCTGCCAATAACAGACAGTTCTTTCTTCATTCTCTGTGTCCCTGTAGCATTGTTCATATTGTTTTTATCGTATATTATTTGGTATTGAAATGGTTTATTTGTATGACTCTCTTTTTTAAAAAAGAATTATTTTATTTAATTTTAATTATTCATTCATTTTATTTTAATTTGACAAGAGAGAAAGAGAGAGGGAAAGTGAGAAAGCAAGCCACCAGATCCAGGGCTTGAACCATGGTCAGCCATGTGGGATTGTCCAGCGCCTTAATCACCTTGCCACCTGCTAGTCCCCAATAACTCCCTTAATAAACTGAGAGCAAGGGTCTTATCTCAATTTATCTTTGCATATTCAGTGTATAGCTCAATGTTTGATGCATACATATCAAGGCCTCACAAATATAGAATTTATTTATTTATACTTTGTCTTAGCCATCATTCTTCTGTTTAAAATAACCATATATGTAAATTTTTGTTAATTTAATTGACTCTTCTTTTCCTATTTTTTCAGTCAGCGATGGCAAATGATGTTAGATTTATTCCACTTTTGTTGTACACTTAGTGTCACTGTCTATATAGTGCTGCTTGAGGTTCCATATCTCTATGAGGACAAGGTAGGAAGTGCTTGTTTAATCAAAGATAAGTGTTAATGAATGGTCTGAGGAGACTGACAGTTGGATTTGTGTATCAGTTTGCCATCCCTAGTCTCATTTGTTTTCCTGAATTGTCAGTATCATTTTATTTCGTATCATGTCTGCTTTTCTTGTAGAAGGCAGATTCTAGGGACAACAGAGAGGGGAGTGCTGAAGCTAAAAACTCTGATCAAAGATTGTTTAAATTGACTGTTGTTAATGTGTGGATTCTACATGCACAAGATGCAGTTTATAATCCAATCATGCTTCAGTGATCTCTACTCTTAAATGATTGACCTCGTTAGCATTATAAATTTCTAAATGATTTTTACCAGATGATGTCTTGTGAAAACACATAGTATGCTAAAAAATAATTTCTGATGTTGTTAATTTTCAAATGGTAAAAACAAGAAAGGAAAACCAAATGCAACCAAGAGACTGACATAAAGGGAAAAAGCACGACGTGCCCATAAATCAGTAGTTTTTGTATAGTCATTTAAAAGCGGTAAGAGATGGATGAATTATTTATAAGTACTCAAAAACTCTTATCTGTAGGTTTTTTCAGTTTACACTCCCTTGATTCACTGCCTAAAGGGCATTTGATAGTAAATGTAAGATCCTTGGATCTACACAAACACTATAGTTCTTACAGATGAACTGTGCATTCCTTACGGGTAATATGGACATCAATAGAGGTCTCAAAAGACTACTTCTTGTGAGTGCATTTTGAGTTTCCTCCACTTGCTTTACGATCTCAGTTGATAAGAAAAATGTTATCTTTTCAAGAAAATTTAGAATGCGTCCTTACATATAACATTTGCTTTTCTTTCTTGGTTTTAACATACAGTTACAGAAAATGGGGGAAATCTTTAAAAGGAATGTCTGTAGTTATAAAAAAAAGTGAAGAGAAGGGCCTTTGACAACATTCATAAACTTTGGACTAAATATTAACAAGACATGCCTTCTCAGTTAGTAAATATTGGTAATGGAAAGATTAAATTGGGCTACTTCTCCTTTATTCCTAAAGTAGGATATTAATTTTGAAATATATACAATTATTAATCACATATTATTAAGTAAAAATATTGTTCACAGTACAATCCTGTATAGCTAATGGATATTTAAAGGGACCAGCAGTTAGTGTAATGGCTATGTCTCTGGACTCCCATGTAGTCAACTGCGGTTTGAGTCCCGGATCTGGTGGCTTAAAACTCACGCCAGGCGTTTGTGTGTGTGTGTGTTTGTGTGTGTGTGTGTGTGTGTGTGTGTCCAGGATCCCAAGAGGAGAATGGAGGAGAAGGAATTGCAGCGTGGCCAACCCCCGCAGGGGGTGATTTCTTGCTTTCTGTCTCTCTGTCTCTGTCTGTCTGGCGAGCGCACACGCCCTATAGCAAAAAACCTCTCAGAAAAAAAAAAAAAAGACATTTAAAGAAGTCAAAGCTATAAAATCAATGTAAAAACTAGCTATTTTTATAATTAGTGTTTACGTATTCTCCATCTAACCAAAAGCCTGATAGAAATTTATAAAACTATAGTCGTGTTTATAATCTTCTAATCTCAAGAGCCCTGCATATTCTGAAGTCTGCTAGGCACTAACCTCATTACAGTCCAATATTAAATCCTTAATAATAAATTCACTATTTTGGATGAAACAACAATTATAAATATGTTGTATTTTATTAAATTTGGAAATTTTAGGATAACATAATAAATTAAGTCTGGCTACAATTCCTCCTCTACAACTATATTAACACAGTCTAAGGTATTATTTTATTGAGCTTTCTAGTTGTCATCTTGGAAATTAGAAAAAAATGACCCCGAATTGACCATCTCCAAAGCACATACATTTTTTTTGTAAGAGATAAAGAGAATGATGTATTGAGCTATACCTTTCAATAGCAAACCAAGTAGGATTATGTACAGAGGTAGGGCCTTGTATAGTCCTTTTCTAAAAGTTGATGAAGTGAACATTACTAATAAAATTTACATATGTTTGCAAATTTTGCATATTTTCATACATGTCTTCTAGTATGCTACTGTATAGGCTAAAAAATGACCAGGATAGTACTACAGTGTTGAAATGAAGTCTGCACTTCACTTAATATGAAAGTTCAAAGGATCTTCATCTGGGAAAAGCTTTTCCCTTTGTCTCCTAAAACTATCTCTTTTGTGACATAGGGAAATCATTTTAATGTTGCCCTTATCCTCACAAAAAGCTATTATTTTAAAGTTGTTATATAATCCAGTAACAGGTACAAAATATGGAAGAAAAAATAAAAGACATAAAATGTCCCTAGTCTAAGTTAGCATCCCCTAAAATCTAATATTTCAACAACAAAAGAGATGTATTACAAAACATTTCATTTAAAAATATTTCTCATTATCAACTATAAAAACAGTTTGTGATTGAATGTTTGCTATGTACCAGGCACAGTGCTAAATTCTAGAGATTTGGGTAATTAAATAAGAGTTTGATTCTTCTTTTTTTTATTTTCAATTTCTTAGTTTATTTAGTCATGAATTTTCACTAAGCACCTACTAAATACTAGACATATAAATAGGAGCTAATAGAGTTTGATTCTTCTATCATTAAGTTAATCATTTAGAAGAAAAATAAACATCTCCCCACCTATGATTTTTATTTTAATTCTATGAAAATTCAGATGATATAACATTTAATTGCATTAAATTATTTGGTAACCTTGTGTTCCTTTATTATTTGCAAAAAACTTTCATAAAGATATACATATGAAATTCTCACAATTCTGAGAGATTGGTGCTATTATGATTGCAAAATGATAATTACAGACAACCAAGTATATTATTTAATATACATATGTAAAATAAAAATGATCGAATTTTTGTCAGGAATGTAATGTGTATTTAACACAAAAAGAAGTACTTACTTTCTAAAAGAGACTTGTGTAGCTGAATGCAGTTGACATTATTTTAGACAGTTTTTATTTTTAAAAAACTATTTCAACAATTATAAAGGCATTGTTATTGCATTCCAGGAAATGATTGGGGAACGGGTTTTAGATAAACTGAATTTACTATTAACTGAAATCCCCTATGTGTTAAATGGAACAGCCTAGAGCAAGGACACTGATGCATAAGCTATGGGAACATGTGGCCTAAAAACCTCTCATGAGTGGACAATTATATTGCTTGCTCTCGCAAGTTATTTCTTTTTAGAAATATAGCACTTACCAACCACAAATCTTTAATATAGTGAGCATAGCGTCAACCACAAAGTTGAAAGAGAGGTCAGAAATCATAAAGTTAAGCTATTGCCTCTGGCATCCTAGCAGACTAAGTAACCTGAACAACATAGTCAGTTAAAAAGAAAAAAAAAAAAGAAATGGTGGAAACTATTTTAAACTACATTCAAGATTTTAAAAATTGGTGAAGAAATATTCAGAAGCTCATAAAATAAATGTTAGCTGGACCCAGTAGAAAAGTAAGTTGAGGGATGGCTTTCAAGTTGATAATACCTATAAACTTAAACTTTGTTTCTCAGACCCTCTCAAGCCCTGGCAGGGCACAAGGATTAGCCAACGTGGGGTCTCTAACAGAAAAGATCTCCAACATAGAGCTGGAGTCCCAAAATACTGTTATCTTCAAAGTAAGAATATACTAGAAGCAAGTCTCCCTCCCTTCCTCCACCCTTCTGAATAATGCAAGAAAAAAAGTAAAATTGAACTTTAGCACTGAGTGCAGGAGTGAAAAAATAAAGCCTCCTTGAAAAATTGTGGCTGAAATATAATCCTTATGTACATCTATAACTGAAATTTCCACTACATGAGTAATTTGAAAAACCTTTAGCCAAGAATTTAAAGTATCCAATGCTGTTAGAACCTTCTCGTCGCTTGAAGAAAAAAATGAAAATGCTCTCTGGAGAAACTCACTTAAAACACAGACTTCACAGAATTTCCAGAGGTAAAGTTTACAGATTTATGAATTCAAAATGAGAAATCAAAAGATACAAAATGAAGTACCACATGGAAGCCAACCAAAGAATCAGACTATGGAGTTAGACCTCCAAGACCGTATATGTTTTAATTATTAGAAACTAATATAGGGATGGCTCTGTGGTCTGTTGGTTAAGGCTAAGATCCCATAAGAGAAATTACTACATATACAGATCCCACTGTATATGGCTGACCTTATGGGTCGAGTCCCAGATCCTGGGAAACATGCCAGGCTCATTGTGTGTGTGCGTGCCCAACATCCCGAAACAAAGTGCATGAATCTAGAAGATGTAATGCTAAATTAAATTAAATATATTAGACTACAAAAGACAAACACTTTATGTCTTCACTCAATATGTACTGAATGTCTGCATTCTATGTCAGAAATTGAAAAACTTGAAGACGTAGGAGTAGAGAGGATAACTGTAGATACCAGAGACTGCACAGGAGGTGAGGTGGCGGTGGTTGAAGGGGCTCAGGAAGAAAGCATTTAACAGACACAGGAATGCATGTAGATTGGGCCAATGTGTTGTGGAATGGCATAACACAACATAGTGAAGGGGGGGCATTGCCAACTATGTGTGTATGTGTGTGTGTGTATATATATGTCTCAAAAACATCATTGAGCAAAAATGTAAGGTACTCATCATAATGTGATGTTCTTTGTTGAAAATGATGAATCCTAGATTTGATTATCACACACTGCATGCATAGTTTGTAAATCCATCTTTTACCCTACAAAGATGTATAATTAAATGTAAACAAGAAATTATAAAAAAAATACAAATATATTTTTAAAAAATTTGAGAGATTTCAGCGTGAACATTCCCCATGGAAGGTGCAGGGGATTTTTTGCTTTCTGTCTCTCCGGTGAGTGCACGTGCCCTATATCACAAATCTTTCTAAAAAAATAGAATAAAACAATAGAATAAAAAAAGTAAAAGTAAAAAAGAGAGCTTCTTTAATTTGATTAAAGTTACCACCACAGATCTTACAGTAATAAATCAGGTTTAACGAAAAATTATCAAAAATGTTCCATTTAAGTTTAGACATATATTACTTTTATTTAACATTATACTGAATTTAAAAATCAGTGCAATAAGTCAAGGAAAGCAAATTGGATGATTAGAAAGAGTGAAACAATATAGTAATTTCTCTTAGTTAATAAGGTATTTAAAGAAGTAACAATTTATGTATCATTTTTTATTTAATAAGAATTTCTTTTACAAATTGCATCATAAAAATCAATGTATAAAAATCAATTGCGTTCTAATCAATAGTAACAAGCATATGGAAAGTACCTAATTTAAACATTTCAAGTTTATATTGAGAATAGAGCACAAACTTGTATTCACAGTTAAATATTAATGATTGGAGACCCACATATCCAGTGCCTTAGTCACAAATACAATACTGTGAGCACCATAGTCACTCCCTCCATATTCTTCCCTGATCATAACCACTTCCTTTACCTTAAATCTCACTATCCTGATTTGAGGGATAATGTTTCTCTTACTTTTAATTTTAACATATATATAAGTAGGCCTAAAACAATATAGATTTGGTCATTTTCAGCTTTGGATAGGTGTAATCAAACTCAATATAGTCCTTCATGGTTTGCCTCTTTTGTCAACGTATCAATATAAAAAAGAAGATGAATAACTCAATAGAAAAAAAAATTGGGCAGCATATCCGAATAGGGACTTTGCAGAAGAAAAAACCTCAAGTAATAAATAAGCATAAACAATCAGATACTCATCCTCATTACTAATCAAGAAAATACAAATGAAAGCCTCAATGAAATGACACTTTATACTCAACATGTTGGAAAAAAATGTAAAATATATCGAGCATATATGTAAATATGGAGTAATTAGAACCATTATGTACCATGGTGGGAGTGCAACTTGGTACAACCACTTTGGAATATGAATTGGCTTTATAAAGTGCAATTGGAAATGCACGAATTCTGTTACCAGTTATTTGACTCTCATGTATATAACCTAGGGAAGCTCTTGCTTATCTAATCAGAACAAATATATATAAACAGATCTCATTAGAATTCTTTTCAGGACAAAGCCTGGAAACAACTCAAATGCACATCAGTAGTGAAATTAAAAATTGAAATAATATACAAATCACAATATAATATGCAAACATTATACAGAATATTACAAATTAAGCATCCCTAGTCCAAAAATCTGAAATCTGAAATGCTAGAAATTAAAACATTTTTGAGCACCAACATAACACCAGAAGTAGAAAATTCAACATATGACCTCAGGTGACAGGTGGCAGTCGTCAAAGCACTGTGATATGTGGTCAGCAGGTGGCATAGTGGTTAAGGCACTGGACTCCCACACTGTGGTTCAAGTCCTGAACTTGGAGCTTGTTTTCTCTCTCTCTCTTCCTCTCTCTCTCTCTCTCTCTCTCTCACTTTCACTCTGGTGAGTGCACGTGCCCTATAGTAAATTTTAAAAAATAATAATAAATAAAATTAAAGAAATAATTCTTTTAAAACAAAACTGCAGTACAAAAATATGGTATAAAATTACCTTCAGGTTTGGGGTATAAGGTGTATATAAATATAAAAGAGTTTTGTGTTTAGTCTTAGGTCTCATCACCAAGATATGTCATTACATATATCCAAGTATTCAAAAATCTAAAAATAAAAAATGCAAATCCAAAATGCTTCTCATTCCATGCATTTCAGATAAAGGATACTCAGTTAATACTATAGAAATACTATGAATTTGATGAATTATACTTACAAAGGATCAAGATCAATAGGAATTATTAACATTTCTGGACCTCAGAAAAAATTAGGAGTTTACCCAAATGAGGAATTTGTAGTATCCCTTGACAACTAACTGAAAACAAAGACACAAACAAAAACCCTGGGACCGGCAAATGGCATGGTGGTTGGAGGTGCTGAACTCCCACATGGCCGACCACGGTTCAAGTCTCGGACCTGGTGGCTTGCTTTCTCACTTCTCTCTCTCTCTCTCTCTCTCTCTCTCTCTCTCTCTCTCTCTCTCTCTTTGTTCAAAGCTGGAAAATAATAATGACAATAATATAAATAAAGTTAAATAAAATAATTCTTTAAAAAAAACCCCTCAAGAACAAATGATTAATACTTTTTAAAAAATCAGATTGTTCAATAAAGAATAATGTGGGATGCCTCATGCAGAATTTAGGTGACTTCTTTTGTGTTACTTGTCATTTAACTCTTTAATGAGATCTTTTGTCCACAGAAGGAGGAAGTCTGTTATGCTATGTACAAGATTATGTACTAGGTTATGGTCAAGCAGAACTTTTGGGCAAGGTGAGTTACAGATGTGACTAGTTCCAAGAACTTACCAAGAAATACTGATCGTGAGGAAAACAAATTAAGGAAGTACCCTGCTGAGAGAGAAAATATAACTCCAAAGCTGAACAGAACATAAATGTGGAGAGCAGAGAGGCAGTTCATAATTAACAACTGAAGAAAGTAAGCTGCTGACAATGCATGCCAAAAGCAAGATATTGAAAGTGAAAACTCAAAGTCTGAGTAAGGTAGTCTTGTTATTTCTGGTACAAGTGCTTCCTTATATTGACAGGACAACATTGGTCCTATACAAATAAAATCAACAAAATCCCATTTGAGAGATTGCAGCAGGGGAAGGAGAATGGATTTTCACCAGTTTACAAATTAACAAATTTCTAGAGCCAGCCAGTTTCACAGTGGTTAAGGCAGCTAGATCCCACACTGCAATCAAGTCCTGGATCCAGTGACTTGAAAAATATACCAGTTGCATGTGCGTTCATGCACAAGATCCTGAGAAGAGAATGAAGAGGGGATTATGGCCAGCCCCTCCCACAGGGTGATTTCTCACTTTCTCTGTCTCCAGTGAGCACACATACTCTAGAGAGAGAGAAAAAAAAAATCTAATAACTATTACATTTTCGAGAATTTTAAAAAATACTTATTTCTTTCTTCCAAAAGAGAATGACAGAGAAACATCCCCAATAGGGTCTCCATGCTGTGATTCACACCCATCCTCATCAACCCAGCCAGCCTGTATCATGGGCATGAGCAAGGAGACCTCGGGATAGGATCCCAGGATCTTCCCAGATGGGTACAGTGTCATAGAGAGGTGCATTACCATCACACCACCAGCTGGCCCCTATTTTTAAGAAACTATCAATAACTATATAATCAGCATAAAGAAGAGGCACTACAATGACACAGCAATGCAGATATTATATTCATACATGGGAACATGGATCTTGTGGTAAAGTATCTGCTCTCTCTTTCATGACTTATTTTTTATGAAAAATTAACAACGGAACATTCAGATTAATTTACTTCTATTTACCAGGAGATCAGAATCTCCAGGAAATTCTAAATTGTGTTTTCCAACTACTGGCTGTTGGATTACCAGGCTATACTTTCATTGCTTCATTCCTACACCCATTTTGTTCCTCATCTCTGTGACAGCAGTTGATTTCTACACCTCCTTCGTTTTCCATCTCATTCCTAGATCCAGATCAAAAAAGTGGTCCTCAAGCTCATCATTTTGGACTGATTTCATAAGTTGATGGTAAGTGGATCAACTAGTTCAAAATCTTTCACTAGACTCTGTGTAGTCAATTTTATCATTTCTTTTCTCCTTATTCTAGGTAGGCAACAAAGGTAAAGTAATTCAGTATCCTTATCTTTGCAATGAAACACTGGAAGGCCAAATGACTCAGAAAAAATCTAAAAATCTAAAAATCTGTTTAAAAATCTAATTGCAGTAGTGTTGAGTTTGTTTTCTTAGAAACAAAGACAGATGGGGATTCTTGAAAAAAGTGATTTATTGAGGGAGTGCTCTCAGGAGGTACGTAAAGGTGGCAAATACAGCATGGAGAGACCCTACAGGGAACTCTGGAGCATCTATTTCAATATTGAGTAGGTACTGCTTATAGGCAAGAGGGGAACATTTTGTATGCCCATCCCGTATTTCATTGGCCAGTGGCTCCCTCTGGGAGCAGGAGCAGGAAAGAAGGGAAAAGAGGAGTTAGGGAAGTAAGGAGGGGAGGGGTTATCTCCCAGACAGGGTGAGGGTAATGTTCTGGAGAGGTACCTGCTCTGAATATTAGCAGATAACATGCAACAGCAGCTAAAGGATGGGAGCACTAGCCAGGTAAAGAGGATCTTGGTGTGACACCATGAAGGTTACCAGAAAGAGGAAGAACTTTTATGGTATAAATATTTTCAGTGTTTTTTAGACCATAGAATTGGTATAATAAAAGTTGACTTGTTTTAACTCTATATATTGCTTGCTACTTCACAAGTGTATTTCACTTTACTGTAACAAACAAGACTGTTTTCAGAATAACTTTAGTTTCTACTAAGACAGGATCTCCACTTTTAGGGCATAACTACTAATAAGATTCACTGAACAGCAATACTTACAAACTGAATTGCAGGAGACTTTCAATTAGAATAAACTATGCCGATACATAGCAAAACATTTTTGAGACATTTGATAGAATAATAAGGATGGAACATTTCAGAACTTTGATATAATCTTTGAAATGTTGTCTTTACCAAATAATAGTAAATCATTATTTATCTGACCCCTCCAAGAAAATTTCATAAAAGGAGATATTTCTCCCAGAAAACTATGAACAAAAATATACAGCTTTTTTCTCAAGAAATAAAAATCTAAAACCATTGTTTATTATTCACCTCAAATCGGATATAATTTTTGTAATCATTTATGAGCAGAGAGAACACTAATATTCATAAGTGATACCATTTAGTCTAAAACCAATCAAGATCTTTGGCTTTAGCTAAGGCTCCAGTTGCTGCTCCATTTTTATTTATTTTTTTAGTTTTGCTATAATGTGTATGTGCTCACAAGAGAAAGAGAGATGCGGTGGGGGGGAGATATGAGAAATTATCTCCCAAGGGGGATGGCCATTCACCAATCCCTTCTCCTTCATTCTCCTCTTGGGACTTTGGGCACACACACACACACACACACATGTGCCCCACAATCCAGTCGAGTCCACACAGCAAGCTGCACAAGGGGTTGGACCTACATGGCTCATAGAAGGTCTATCCCTTTGGACCACAGGCCACGGTCTTACCAGCATCAGCTGTCTCGGGGCTCCTGGGGCAGCAGGCCCTGGGGCTATAGGAAGGGCTGGAACTCGGGCCAAGGCCTAGTTTTGTCCCCCCAGTGTCTGAGGCCTGATCATGGAGCTTGGCAAAAGTAGGCAGAAAATCACTGGACTGGCCAGGATTGCCCCAACAAAGCAGGGCCTGCTGAAAACTCACTGTAGGGAGGAGAAGAGACACTTTGGAACTCATGGAGGCCAGAAACACGAGGGCAGCAGCCTATCTTCTGCCCACTCTGCAAAAACAAACAAGGACCAGCAGATGGCATCATGGTTACATCACTGGACTCCCACATGGTCAATCACATTTCAAGTCCTGGACCCGGTGACTTGAATATCACACTGGAGGAACCAGCAGATGATGCAATAGATACATTACTGGATTTTCATGTAGTCAACAGTGGTTCAAGTTCTGGACCCAGCAGCTTAAAACTCATACCAAGTACATGTGCGTGCATGCCCAAAATCCTGAGAAGAGAATGGAGAAGGGATTGCGGCATGGCCATCCCCCCTTGAGGGTAATTTCTTACTTTCTATCTCTGTGTCTCTCTGGAGAGTATGCATGCCCTATAGAAAAAAAAATTCCTCTAAAAAAAAAAAGCGAACTAAAGCTGCTGGGTATGGGACTTGAACTACACAGTTGACCATGTGGGATTCAGCTGCCTTAACCACCATGTGACCCACTGACCTAGCTGCACCAACTTTTAATACAGGGACCTTAACTCTTGGTAGCCTTCTTTCCTCTTGCCTTATGTGGCCATTGTTGACACTGTCTGATGTATGATCTGGAAACTTTATGGCTCTGCTATTTCTGACAGCACACAAAACATTGCCTTACTTTATACTTCTCACTTCCATTTATAATTTTGCTCTGTTAAAAGCAGTTATAACTTCATTTCAAGGAGAAAGTAGAAGATATCAATATTTGCTAAATACCTTCTTCAAAACAGGAAATTCACATATGTTTTAATGAAGTACTAATTTCCATGCATGCCTATGATATACTTAAATAACCTTATGAAGTATTTATTCTCATTCTACGGCCATGTAAACTCTAGTGAAAAGAAGCTAAATAACTCACCAGAAGTCACACAAGTAATAAATTAATGACTGGATAGATACTTGAGCCCAAAGATTGGCCTCTTATACAAGCTGTGCCTTTTCTACTATACCAGTTACCACAGTGTGGTCCCTGGACCAGCAGCATCAGCATCATCTTAGAACTTGTTAGAATAACAAATTCTTATGCCTAGATACTGCCATATTTAGGTCCAGGAGTCTTTTTTAAAAAGTCTTTCAAATGGGAGACCACACAGATGGCATAATGGTTATGTCGCTGGACTCCCACGTAGTTGACTGAAATTCAAGTACTGGATCTGGCAGCTTGAAACTCATGCTGGTTACATGTGTGAGCATGCCCAAAATCCCAAGAGGAAAATGGAGGAGAAGGGATTGTGGCATGGCCATCCCTCCTGGGGAGTGAGTTCTTGCTTTCTGTCTCTCTGGCGAGCACATGCACCCTATAGCAAAAATCTCTCAAAAGAAAAAAAAAGTCCTTCAGATGATCCTTTGCACATTGAAATTTGAGGATCTCTTTCCTGTAGTATATAGATTTTTGTTTTTGTTTTTGTCTTTGTTTTTGTTTTGTTTTGTTTTGTTTTGTTTTTAGTGGAAAAAAATGGAGTCTTTGATCCAGTTTTAAATATTTTGTACTCTTAGAAATTACAGGTCCTGTGGACCCCAAAGATAACCTTGAGCTTCAAACACTGTTTCTGTTAGCAAGGTTTCTCAAGATTTGTTTACTTTACCCCCCCCCCCCCGAGGCTCCTAGATAAATCTATTTCCTGCACATCATCCTGTATCTCTCTAACTTTACCACATCTTTCACTTACTACTTATTAATTGATTCATTCACCCATACATACTTCCATTCAGCAATTATTACTTAAAAGTTTTCCATGTATCAGGTACTGTGCTAAACAAGTTAATACTTCTTTTCCCCCAAGATACCCATGCCTTAATCCTCAGAAACTTTGATATGTTGTATTATATGGCAAAAGGGAATTTAAGGTGAAGAGGGAATTAAAGTTGCTAATCAAGTAACCTAAAAATAGGAATATTATCGTGAACTATTTTGAGTGAGCCCAATGTAATCACCATGATCCCTAAAAGTGGAAGAGAAAAATGTGACTCTGGAAGAGAGAACTAGAAAGATGGCAAGTGTGGGAATGACTCTGCTAGATGTTCCTGGCTTTGAAGATGGAGGAAGAGGCCATGACCCAAGGAATGCAGGCAGCTTCTAGAAACTGGAAAAGGCAAGAAAATAAATATATCCCTGAAGTCTCCCAAAGAAACAGACCTGTCGATATTATGTTAGCTCAATGGGACCTATCTCAAACTTCTGCCCTTCAGACTGTAAGATAATATTTTTGTGTCATTTAAAGACATTAAATTTGTATTAATGTGTCACAGTAGCAACAGGAACTACTACCACAGGTACTGTCCTTGTCATTGAAGATACAGTGGTAAGCAAGAGAGCTTTCCCTCTCATCCTCAAGTAAGGGAGAAACTGACACTGTAATAATTCACCATACCTATGGTATGGTGAACGTTATGCTAAGGAGCACTTGCCTGGAAGAAGAAGGATTTTAGCCTAGACAACAGAGTTGAATAGAAACTAAACATGTGAAGTAGAGTATAGGATATGTGGGGGACCAGTAGGTGACATGGTGGTTAAGGTGCTGGACACTACCACATGGCTGACCATGGACCAAGTCCCAGACCTGGTGGCTTGCTTTCTCACTTTCCCTCTCTCTCTCTCTGTGTCTCTATCTGGTCAAATAAAAAAAAATGAATGAATAACTATTTTTTTTAAAAAAGAGTATAGGATATGTGTTTGTGGAGTTGCATGTGTGAAAATCTAAAATAAGAAGAACCTATGTTTGAAGAAATGTCCAATAATGTTTAACATTTCAAAGTTCCTAAGTTGGGTATACAGAGGAGGTATCTACTATAGCCCTTGAGAGAAGAGCCAAGCTATTGCAGGAATTTATAATTTAGATTTCTGCACCATTAACTCAGTAATCCAAAAGGTAAATTATTCAGTAGGCCCAATTATTCCCCCCCCAATTCTTTCCTAACCTCATCATTTATTCATTTTGCTATTTGATATAATCTTTGTGAAAGACTATGTAAAAGACAGGGAGGCAAAAAAAAAACCTTGTCTTTGATTACAATTAGAGTGATTTATAGATATTTACTAAGGAAGGAGAATATATCATGAAAACTGAAATATCAGTTCTCCAATAGATTTTCCATTAGTATGAATAAAAGAGAAAGTACATTTCAAATAAAATATCAATTTTGTTTTAGCTACCACAATCCTAGTCCATCAAAATATTGTGGTATTCCATAACAATAATGCAAAAAAATTAAATGCCCCCAAATATTAACTGGTAGAACAAAAAGTTTGACTCTTTTATTTGGCGTACTTTTCTCAGGACTGTAAAAGGGGAATGACTTTGTTCAGAATGTAACCTTTTGTTAAGCATGGAAGGTGGTCTCTTGGAGCAGGTGCAACAGATTTTTCTGTAACGGGCCAGAGAGTAAACATTTTTAGCTTTGTAGGCCATATGGTCTCTGTTGCAGCTACTGTTATTGAATTGCAAAAGCAGCCATAGACAATATGTTCTAATAAAACTTTATTTAAATAAAAAACAGGTGGCAGGCCAGTAGATTGCTAACTCTTGTCCTAGAGAATTTTCTCTCCCCCCATCATTTCTTCCTATCTTCCTTCCTTCCCGCTTTCTCTTTTTCTAATAATTCCATTGTGTGACAACATATTTATCCATTAAGAGAAGCAGAAAGACCATCTCTTGTAATGTAAAACTACCAACACCTGTCAGATAGAATTGCACAGAAAGCAAAATAAGGAAAATGTCTGTTTTATTATTTTTCATTAGAAATAAAATGTTTTATTTAAAAAAGAGCATTAGGTCCTTTAAAAAAACAGTGCCTTCCTTAGCATTTTTTTTTTAACCAATGTGAGTGTGTGGGAAGAGAAGCTGTTTTCTAAAATGCTTCTAAGTGATCGTTTTTTTTTCTGACTACAGATTTTGAAAAGCATTTAAAAACAGTTTCACAGTGTACTCTCCTGGATGACATCTTTCCTTTGATGCAGAGGAATGACTTTTTTTTTAAGTATTTTTTTTAAACAGTTGCTCTCCTCATGGCAAAGGCACCTTACTCTAATCTTTTCTCAGCCTCTTGTCTCCCTTCAGCTACTTTTATTTTTCATGTATTCATCAATCTGGATACAATTTCCCAATATTTTACTAAGTGGATTGGACAAATGCAATTTTGTGTTCTCTGTTGGTATCCATTTTGAAATAATAAAATGTAGTCACCAGACTCCATATTTGTCTGCATATAAATTCTTTTACACATTCTAACTAACTCAACCATTTCTCTCTGTTTTACTTTTTTTCTTAAGAAAAGAAGCACTAATGATTCAACTCTACATGGTTGGAAGTAAAGCTATAAGGATAATGATGTTTTTGTTTTGTTTTGTTTTGTTTTGCTTTTAGACAGATTTTTCTATAAGGCATGTGAGCTTGCTGGAGAGACAAAGAGACAGAAAGTGAGAAATCACCCTCAGAGGGTATGATCACGCTGCAATCCCTTCTCCTCCATTCTCCTCTCAGGATCTTGGGCATGCACGCACATGCACCCAGTGTGAGTTTTAAGCTACCAGGTCCAGGACTAGAACTGCAATCTATTATGTGGGAGTCCAGCAATATAACCACTATGCCATCTGCTGGCCCCAAAGTTCCTCAACAATTAAAGATTAAAAAGAAAGAAGAAATGATATCCTGGGGTTTTACTGGTATACTGACAATCACAGGAGAGGGTTTTCATATTCACTATAATCTTTCTTGATATTTTGTCAAACTATTTAATGTAATTTGAACTTTCCAGGCCTGTTAATAATGCAGAAACTCATATTTGTATGTAAACTTCCTTTCATAGAGCTCAAATCTCTTTCACAATATTATGTACAACTGAACTAATATTCTACTTGGAAAGCTAATTTATTTTCTTCCCAATGCTACAAATGGGAAAATGAGGCATAAATACTCAAAATATTTGACATATATTCATAAGTCTGAGAAGCAGTTGAATCAAAATTCTGATGATTCCCTTAAGTTCCAAACTAATTATTAATTCAGCTTTGATTCGTATTGAGGTTAAAAGTAATCACTCTTTAAGGTGAGAAATTTCTTTTTGTATCTAGGACTGGCTTTATTTTCCTATCCAAATCAACTTTAAAAGCCTAGACAAAATATGTATTTAAAAATAGTTTACAAACACTGTATATCAGGTAGCATAGAACACTGATCTCTCGAAAAGGAACAAAAAAGTGTGGGCCTATAATTGCCCCAGCTTACTATCTAGAGAGAGTTTCTAGTCCCCAGCACATGTATGGGACAACTAGGCAGAACCCAGAGATACATTGAGTTAAGGAGATGAAGCTAGAAATCTCAGGAAACCAAGACAACTGGAGTTTGCAGGGCAATATACCAGAGGAAAGAACTGTATAGAAAAAGTATTCCACAGATCAGTAGAGGGCTCCTCAAGCCTGCTGCTACCTATAGCGCAACACGTGTGTGTAAGGAAATTACCTGAACTCAGGGAAAGAACTATTCAGAGATAATTCTCTGTAGGTCTCTGTGTTAGTTTGTCAGGACTGACGTAACAAAATACCACAGACTGAGTGGCTTAAATACCTCATTTCTGGAGGCTTTTTTGCCAAGATTAATGTGCTAGCATGGTTGGTTTCTCCTAAAGTCTTTCTTAGTTTGTAGGTGGTTCCTTCTTCCTATTCCTCACATGACCTTTTCTCTGGGTGCATATGAATAGAGATCTCCAGTTTCTCTGTCTCTTTATAAGGACAGTAGTCTGTAGGATTAGGGCCTCACTCTTATGACCTCATTTAAACTTGATTACTTCTTCTTTTTTTTTTTTTTTTTTTGGAGAGGTTTTTTCTATAGGGCGCGTGCACTCGCCAGACAGACAGAGAGAGACAGAGAGATAGAAAGCAGGAAATCACCCCCCAGGGGGGATGGCCACGCCGCAATCCCTTCTCCTCCATTCTCCTCTCGGGATCTTGGGCACGCACGCACACGCGCCCGGCGTGAGTTTAAGCCGCCGGGTCCGGGACTCGAACCGCGGTCGACTACGTGGGAGTCCAGCGACATAGCCATTACGCTAACTGCTGGTCCCTAAACTTGATTACTTCTTTAAAGGCCCTATCTCCGAGTGTAGGCACATTGCTGATTAGAGTTCAATATGTGAATTTTGAAGGGATATAGTTCAGTGCATAATTGTCTCTTTCATTTTTGCATATCTTACAGTTACTAACTGCCTTCGTTCTTGTATATCTCTTCAAAGATGTTTTTATAGTGAATTGTTTTAGATGATATAGTATCTCCCTTGGAAACAAAGGAAAGCTATGCATACTTTCCACTGTAAAAGATCTAGGTTCACTGAACTCAGGGTTCCTCTCCTATGATACAACCTATTGTATATACAGGAGTCACCTGGCCCTCTTCACACATTGCCTGGGAAAATTGTGGCTGAGAATTGATGAGCTTTTCCCAGGGCATTTGTTGTGTCTTCTGTGAGCATCCATGAAACTATGACAGGCTATGTTCTTAACTTGCAGGCAGAGAAAAAGCTCAGATTCTTCATAGGTCTTCAAAAGAACTGCCTGAAAGAATTGGAGCAATCAACATAATGCCTACAGGGATAAGAATTGTTCATGTTCCCACCAAAGTGGAAAACTTTGTACAAGAGAGAGTTACCAGGGTGCAAGAGAGAGTACTCAGAATGATATTGCTACAGTAGTGAAAAAAAAAAAAAACATAAATTAAATCTGCTCTAGTATCATCTTTCAAAACTTAAAAGCAAGCCTTGAAAGTAACTTAACAACAACTCAGAAGACAGTTCAAGAATATTCAGTCCTAACAAGGAAATATTTGCAATTTCTGGCATCCAATGAAAATGACCAGACTTGCAAAGAAGCAAGACCGTATAGCTTGTACTAATGATAAAAACAAATAAAAAGGAACAGACTCAGAAATTACACACGTTAGAATGTAAGGACTTTGAAATTGTTATCATAACTCTATTCTGTATGCTTAAGAAGGTAGAGGAAATATTGAGCATATTGAGTAAAGATAAATTGATAGAAATGAAAACTACAAAGTATAAGACAAAAGAAAAAATATACAATGGATAGCATTAACAGTAGATTAGCTGCTGCAGGAAAAAGAAAGAAATTGCAATAAACCTGAAGACATACCAAATCAAGAGAGAAAAATACTGAAAACAAGTGTACACATCATCAGTGAGTAGTGGGAGAATATCAAGTCTAATATATACATAATTGGAGATATCTAAACCAAGGAATGGTGAACAGAAAAAAATATCAGAAGAAATAATGGCTGAAAATTTGCATTTGATGCAAACAATAAACCCAACATGCACAAAGTTCTACAACTTCAAGCAAAAGAAACATGAAGAAAAGTATACCATGGCACATCATAAACAAATTGCTTGCAACTGATAAGAAAGAAATAATCCTAAAAGGAATCATAGACAAAAAGACACATTGCATACAAGGGAACAAAGACAAGAATCATAGTAGAGTTCTCATTGGAATAAATGTGAGTGAGAGGACACTAGAGCAGCATTTTTAAAATAATATTTTTTTAAAAAAAGAGTATAAACTTTGAATTCTATTTCCAGTGAAATATCTTTCAAAAACAACAATGAAATAAAGGTCTTTTAATACTTACAAACTAAAATAACTTATCACCACCAAATTTGTACTAAAAAAATATTGAAAGAATTCTTCAGGTAGAATGAAAACAATACTATTATAGATGAAAATCTGGATATTCATAAAGAAATGAAGAGCACAGAGGTGGTTAATACAAAGACTTTTAATAGTGTTAACTGTATTTAGAATACGCTTATCTGTTTAAGCCCAAAATAATAACAATACGGTAGTTCATAGCATGTATAGAAGTAAAATTCGGGCCAGCAGGTGGCGTGGTGGTTAAAGCGCTGGACACTCCCACATGGCTGACCACAGTTGGAGTCCTGGACCTGGTGGCTTGCTTTCTCACTTTCCCTCTCTCTCTTTCTCTCTGTCTCTCTCTGGTCAAGTTAAAATAAATAAAATGTTTTTTAAAAAGAAGGAAAGTTCATGATAATCATAGCTAAAAGGCTAAGAGAGTGGAAATTATAGTATATAGTTGTTCTTATACCATAGGTAAGTTATATAATGTTACCCTAAGGACTGTGATGAATTAAAGATATGTACCATAAAGTCCAAACCAGCCACTTAAAACTAAGAATTATAGCTATCTAGTCACCAAAGGAGATAAAAATAAAATTTTAAACATTCTCAATCCAAAGAAAAGGGGGAAAATAATTGATAAATTTATTAGCTACAAATAGCCATGTGGTAGATTTAAACCTAACCATAATAGTTGCTTTTTTGTTTTTTATTAAATTTATTTACTTTCTACATTTAATCACTGTGTATTATTACAACATACCAAGTGAATTTTCTCATCATGAATACACTGCCTATCAGCCCAAAGATGTTACCATATGCATCATAATCAACAGAATTCTAACCAAAATAGTTAATAATAATGTATTTTATATTTTAAGATATGTAAAAGATAAGATTTTGAATGTTCTCACCACAAAGAAATGATAAATATTTGAGGTGATGGATATGTTAATTAGCTTGATGTGATCATTCCACAATGTCTACATGTACTGAAAAATTATGTTTGGGACCAGCGGGCTGTGTAGTGCTTAAGGCGCTGGACACTCCCATATGGCCGACTGGGGTTTGAGTCCTGAATCTGGTGGCTTGCTTTCCCACTTCCTCTCTCTCTCACTCTCACCCTCTGTCTCTCGCTGGTTAAATTAAAAAATAAATGAATGAATAAATAAAAAATAAAATAAATAATTATTTTTTTTAAATTATGTTACACCTGGTAAATATGTACAATTATTATTTGTCCATTAAAAATAAATCTTTAAAAAGTAGAAATCTAATCACATGAATAATAACACTAAAACACTTAAATTTAGTGTTATTATTGATATGAAGTGGTCTAAACACCCCAACTTAAAGGCAGAGTTTGTCATACTGAATAATTTTTAAAAAAAGAAGGCCTGGGGCCAACATGTGGCATAGTAGTTAGGGTGTTGGACTCCCACATGGCTGACCATGGTTCAATTTCCAGTGCCTTGAAATTAATGTTGGGCATGTGTGCATGCATGCCCAAAATCTCAAGAGGAGAATGGAGGAGAAGGGAATGCAGCCTGGCCATCCTCTCTGGGGGCTGATTTCTCGCTTTCTGTCTCTCTGCCTTTCCAGTGAGCACGTGCACCCTATAGCAAAAATCTCCACCACCCACCCCCTGCTCCCCCCCAAAAAAAGGCCGACCTAACCTTAAGCCATACCAAGATACCCACATTGAATATAAAGACAAAAGTTTGAAGACAAGAAACTTGTGGCCTACCCTAGTGGCACAGTCAATAGTAAAATAAATTGTAGTGCTTGAAGCCACATGGCTGATTGCCGGTTTGGCTATAAAAGTTCATCTGAAAACATCCTGAGCATATGTGCACATTCCCTGTATTCTGATGACTGAGGGCTGAGGAAAGAAGATTGTGGTGTCATGAGACTCAGGTGAGAGTGCTTTTCTCTCGGCTTCTCTGTCTTTGTTTGTCTCTTGAGTGCACGTGCTTTCTACCATGAATAAATTAAATAGACTTTCAAAAAAACAGTAAAAAGGTTAGAAAAGATATGCAATACTAATAAAAAAAAAAGACCAGAGTGGTTATTCTAATATAAAAAAAAAGTAGATTTAAGAACTAAGAATATTTCTAAGGGTGAATCAGAGGCTACTTTTAATAACCTAACTCCTAAAGAACAACAAAATACGATGAATTAATAACTCAGACCTGATTTCTGGTCAATATCTACCTGTGTTTTCTTTTCTCACCTTTATTTTCCTCAGGCACTTGATAAGGGATTTAGACTAGAAGATTCTCAACTTTTAGCCATTATTAGAAATCTAAATTTTTTTTTTCAAGTTTTCTGTGGGGTGCATGCACTCGCCTGAGAGAGACAAGAGAGAGAGGAAAAGTAAGAAATCACCCCCCAGGGGAGATGGTCATACCTCAGTCTCTTCTCTTCCATCCTCCTATTGGGACTTTGGGCTTGCATGCACACATACCCAGCATGTATTTCAAACCACCAGTCTGGGACTTGAACTGCACAGTCGACCTTGTAGGATCCAGAGGCCTTAAACTCCACACCACCAGCTGGCCCAGAAATCTAGATTTTAATAAATTTTCCACCCTGAAAATTGCCAATCTATTAGAAAATGTGTGGGTAATGCTTCTTATGTTAACATGAATGGGGTAAAATATAGCTTTTATAATCATCGAGTCCTTTGTGAAACTGAAATTCTAGGGTTTTACATCAACATTAGTGACCAGGTATTTTAATTCATGAATTATTGAATAAAATAAAGATCTCACAAAACTCAGTGAGAATTCTGGTGGTAAGTCCACAAATAAAAAATTCTTCCATGAAAGCCCAATTAAACATTTAAAAAACAGTGTTCACTTTTTATTTCTACATTGATAGGTAGCTCTAAAGGGAGATGAGGAAAACCTGTTTCAGTGTTAGGCAACAGATGGCAGATTAAAGATATTATCATATACCTTTGACTGGGCAGGATAAATTGTTCAAATATATTTTTGCAGCTGCTAAAGCAAATAGTGATGAAGGGAAAGTGAAAAAATAAACAAAAGAATTTCAAATGGTCCTTTGGAGACTAATCAAAGAATTGTGCAGCTTTAAAGCTATATATTTCTGTAAATGTCAGCCTTTTTGCAGTATTTAATTGTTCCCTTTAAACTTTTAATACATCTGAGAACTGTTATCCTGTGTCCTGGTACTCTGCCCATCTTAAGAAACCACTAAAATGTCCTTAGCAATCTCCTGAGGAAAAGGGAAACTCAAGTTGACTGAGGCCAAGTCCATTTCTAGCTTGAAGATTGCTTGTTCTCAACAGTGAAAGACATATCCTAATTGACTCATGGAATTGACTTGGCAAGCTATAAGGTTTGAAGTCACACTAAACAACAGGGTGGTGTGTGCTGAGAAGAAAAAATGGCCCAGGAGTCAGGAGACAGGTCTTGGTTCTGGCAGTAACAGTTATGGGAGTCCTGGTAAATCACTCAACATCTAATGGCCCAATATCCTTATCTATACACAGGGGGAAATCATTCCTTCCCTGACAATCTCACTGGCCTTTAACATAATGAAATTAGGTTAAACTTGAGTACTTGGTAATAGTAAATAGAACAAAGAGAAGAAATGGACAATATCTAGGGAATGGTGCATTATTTATGAGCTATCCTAAATAATTATAGGCTTAGGGAGCTTAATATTTTATAAATGTGAGATGTATTTTACTGTCATCATTTTATTATTTTATCATTTATTATTTTATTACTAAAACCATACTTTGAATTACATAAGGAAAATATGCCGAGTTTTCTAAGAAGGAAACTGATAAATAGTGGCCTAAGTTCAGAACCTAATACTAGATGTTCCTATGGACTAGGAAAAGACAATGTATTATACTGTCCTCTGGACACAATAATGTGAATACCATATATCCCAGGTTAATGGCAATGGCAGTGAGTAGTCTCATGTCCAGTTAAGCTAATGTTCCACTGCTCTGGAACATTAATCAAGCCAGGTGAAATTCTGGTTAGATTCACCACTGGCAGATTTAAAGTCAACATAACAAAAACAGACACACAATACTTTGATATTTTACCAAGGTAATAATGATTCCTATTTAAACACATTTAAAATATTAAAGTATGTACCTTTTCAATATCAATATGTAGTTTTCATTAGTAATAAAAATTAAATTCCTATATCTGTACATAATTCAAACAATGGAACCGACCTGAGGTTACCTTTAAGGTTCTTGTGTTCATTGAAGAAGAAAATTTCTCAGCAATTATATTTTGGAAGAAAAGCAAATATTCACTAGAGGTATGTGCCCCAGTGTTTTCTTTGGTTTTAAATTGTACTTTAAAATTTACAAATTTTGAGAAAAAGTACTTTGTTTTCCAGTGAGTTTCTAAGAAAGACATTAATGAAAAAGATAGTAATATAGTAATAAGATTGATAAGGATATTAATAGGAAAAATGATAATATATTAAACTTACTAATGCTCATAAGAACTCTATGACATAGGTACTATTATTACCTCTATTTCAAAATAGGGCCAGCAGGTGGCATGATGGTTAAGGTACTAGATCCTACATGGCCCACTCTGTGGTTCAAGTCTTGAACCTGGCAGCTTGAACAACACACCAGGTCTGTGTGATTGCATCCCCCAAATTCCTGAGAGAATGGAGAAGAAAGGATTGTGATGTGTCCATCCCCCTGGGAGGAGATTTCTATTTCTCTCTCTCTCTCTCTCTCTCTCTCTCTCTCTCTCTCTCTCTCTCTCTCCCCCCCCCCCCACCCCTCTCCCTCTCCCTCTCTCTGGTGTGTGCATGTGCCTTATGGAAAAAAAATCTGAGGAAAAAAATAATAAAAGAAACAAAATAGGGGCTTTAGATATAGAGAAAGAAAAGTATCTTCCAGGGTCACAAAAGTAGATAAACCTAGATTTGAACTGTCATTTGGAATTGGACCATAGCCATATGTGAGGACTAAATGGCAGTAACCACTGTAAGAAATTTGCTTACACTGTTCAGTTTAATTCTTCATAACTCCAATAATTTGGTACTAAGGTGATCTTCTTTGCAAATGGAAAAACTGAGATTAGAGAGTCATGTCTCCCAGTTAGGATATCACAGATCAGGGATGCTCCCCAGGCAGTCCAACTCCACAGCCAATGTTTTTAATCCCTATATCCTACTGCTTTTGCAAAGTAAAAGAGGTACTTAAAATGACTATGGGTAGAAATACTATGATCAGCTTATCCTTTATCACAATGCAGAAACATAAATCCTTCCAATTCTTCAAACTTTATTTTATTTTTCATTTGTATTGAATTACTTTCTTAAGAATGTGGTACACATTAAGAATTTTAAGAACTTCCACTCATTTGAGTATCACGCTAGGTTATGTGGGCCTACATTCTCTCAATGTGTGAGTACAGAAACTGCTGTTAAATATAGCCTCACAGAATAAACAAATGACAGACTAAAACATAAATAAATAAATGAATAAATAAATATAATCTCACAGTGAAAACCTCTCATATTTTAAAATTTTTTAATTTTGTTTATTATTATTATTATTTTTTAATTTGCCTTAGGGCACGTGAGAGAGAGAAAATGAGAAAGCAAGCCACCCGGTCTGGGACTTGAACTGCGGTTAACTATGTGGAAGTCTAGCATCTTAACCACCACACCACCTGCTGGCCTGAAAACCTCTCAAATTTAATGGAAAAAAAGCAACTACTTAGAGAAAGAACTAAAATGCAAGTATGCTGAGAAATTTATTCTTACAATATTATTGACATTTATTTCAATTTTTCAAAAGCAAAGAGGAACAGTCCTTTGGCAGCATTTTCTGAAAGTCCCAAACAACACTCTGTCTAGTAATTACTTCTTCCAGAGTGTGTATCCTACAAAATCACTTGTGTGGAATTTCTGCCAAAAAAAGTGCAACCTGAAATCATAAGGAAACATCAGACTAAGTCAAACTGAAGGTCATTCTACAAAATAACTTTCCAGAGCTCCTCCAAAATGGTACAGTCATAAAAGACAAAGAAAAGCTGAGGAACTCTTCCAGAATAAAGAAACATGACGAATAAATACAACTTGTAATCCTGGATTAAATCATGGACCAGATAATTTTTTGCAAAAAAAGATACTGGTGGGACAACTGGAAAAATTTGAATCAGACTTGTGGCTTGGATGATAATATTGTATCAGATAACTTCTTGATTTAGATCATTGTGCTATGATGAGGTAAGAAAATGTCTATTTTGAGAAAATCATTAGAGATAAAGAGGCATTATTTTTGTAACACTCAAATATTTCAGAAGATAAATTGGATAAATATCCCAGAAGATTATATATCTGTGTGTGTGTGTGTGTGTGTGTGTGTGTGTGTATCAACCCACTACTTTTATAAGACCAGTTTTGCACACCTTAACACCCTATTAAATTATACATGGATTAATCAGATTCTAAGAGCCAGTTTGTTCTTTTTTGAAACATTGAATGTGCATTAGCATTTTAGAAGACATGAATACAATATTAGCAATGATGTTTCCTATATTCTCTTTTTGAAAACTTTGACTTTGAATGATTACTTCTCTATAATTCATATCTACAGGTGAACCTCTGTTTATCCTAGCAGTTAGTTAGACTCCCAAGCAATAACATTGGAAAGGGGGCAGGTGCTGCCTTATGATATTCAATCAACTTAATTAACTACCCAGCTCTCATCTCTGTCAGCTCAAATCCCTAGCTTCACTACTTACCCAGCTGTGAGCATGCTGGAAAGCCCATGAGAAACTGGATTGATCCCTGGTTGATTCACACTGTCAATGTACTAATCTCTATGTGTCTTCTACCTAATTTTGACTCTTGAATTCTTGGAAACTTTTGACTGTGACCTCAAAGTATACCCATGGTGCATTGTTTCCAAGGATATATAAATCCTCAGATTAAAAGAGGCACACACAGGCTTTAACCTTCTATATCCTTGTTCAGTTTAAAAAAAAATGAATTCCCACTTTTACTACTCTATTAGCTTTTTTAAAAATAAAGAATTATTTTTGAGAGGTTTTTGCTATAGGGCGCAAAAGACAGAAAGACAGAGAGAGACAGAGAGACAGAAAGCAAGAAATCACCCCCCAGGTGGGATGGCCATGCTACAATCCCCTCTCCTCCATTCTCCCCTCGGGATGTTGGGTATGCACACACATGTGCCCAGCGTGAGTCTAAGCCACTGGGTCCAGGACTCAAACCATGGTTGACTACATGTGAGTCTAACGGCATAGCCATTACACCAACTGCTGATCCCTATTTATTTAATTTTGTTTATTACTATTATTATCATTTTTTCTATTTGACCAGAGAAAAAGTGAGAGAACAAGAGAGAAAGAGAAAGTGAGAAAGCAAGTCTCTCAGTCTAGCACCAAACCACCGTCAGCCATGTGGGATTCAAGTGCTTTACTGCCAGCCCCACTACTCTATTAGATTTTTAGGTGCTAGATTAAACCCTATGTTCTGACAGTTTCTGAGGGATAACTTTTGAAAGAAATGTACAGAGATTTGGTGAAATTAACTACCATTTTATCATAACATAAAGGAAAGTGTTGGTAGATAAAGAAATTCTATTTTCTTTCCTTTTCTTAGAGAGAGATTTTTGCTATAGTGAGCATGCACTCCCTAGAGAGACAGAAGCAAGAAGTCATCCCCAAGGGGTGATGGCCATGCCACAATCCCTTCTCCATTCTCCTTTTGGGATTTTGGGCATGCATGCATATAAGCCTGGCATGAGTTTCAAGCTGCTGGATTGGGAACTTGAACCCTGGTCAGCCCTGTGGGAGTCCGGCGACATAACCATTACACCATCTTCTGGTCTCTCTCTTTTCTTATATATTATAAAAATAAACACTTCCTTATTGATTTTTCCTTGCAAGTAAAAATACTTTGTCATAACATTTTTAAATAGTCCTTTCTTGAAGTGATACTCAGATCTGCTGACTATGAATCTGATTCTTCATATAATGTGAGTGAGTATAGATAAAAGAGTGTTTTAAATACTTTCAAATCCTATTCTTTGGGGAGAATATTCCATTTTAAAATACGCTATAGATTACAATACCTTTAACTGTCCTTACTTTGCAAAATAGACATTTTAACTGTTAAAATGTTAATTTTTTTTCAGATGTTAACTTTTAACTCTTCGTTAGAAAGAACCACCAAAGAGAAACTGAAGTAAATACTAAAAATAGAAAACCAGAAGTTCCACTGAAGCACTCAAATGCATAGCAATGTCTTATTTTAATATAACATTTTACTTTCATTTAATTCTATTTATTTACTGAGAGAGAGAGACCGCCCCCAACAGAGTCTCATTATGTGATTGTCCTCTCCCCTCTAGCCTTCCAGCCAAGCAGTATCATGAGTGCACCAGCATCTAAGCTCAAGACATTCAGATCAACCCAGGATCCGAACCATAGGCCTCACCGTATGACTTCACTATTATGTACCACCAGCACCCTACCACCTGCAGCACAGTGGCTGGGCCAGAACTTCACCATTTTGGAAAAAATTTGCATTTTTTTTCCTAAAATACCTATTAGAAGTAGGCCTCAATTCCAGGAGCACTCAATGCCAGAAACTCTTCTTTCTGTTCCATCACGGTTCTTGAGTATCTTATAGCTTACATGCTTTCATAGCTAGTAAATTTTGTTTGTTTTATTCCTGGTTTCTTTCTTTCCTTATCAATTCCAACCTCCTAAATTCCTGGTTTCTGTCAAACTTATCCATCCTTCAAGTGTCAAGTGCAGTATCACCTCCTCCCTGACTACCCTCTCACTCAATGTAAAATTAAATGTTCTCTCATGTATTCCACAGCATTTTCACATATAGAGACTGTGGAATTTTACATGATCTTTCTTAATATTAGATTAATGTGATGGTTATTTTTATATGTCAGCCTGACTAGGCTACAGTACCTAAATATTTGGTCAAACATCATTCTGGATGTTTCTGCCAGGGTATTTTTATATGATAGTAACTTTTTTCTTTTCTTTCTTTTTTTTTTTTTCCTTTTTGAAGGAAAGCTTTATTGCAAAGCACAAAAGCACAAAGCAAGGAGAGTGGGCAGCTCATGCTGAAAAAAAACCTGGTCTCCCTGAGATGTTCCCCACATGCATTTTTAAAGGCAAAATTAAGGGCAGGGGTCCCACATGATCAATTCAATGATTGGCTCGAGAGAGCATAATCATCTCGTGGGCATTCTCTATTGGCAAGGCCTTAGCTAAACAGATTTCTGTTCAAGTTTCTGGTACCATTCAGTCTGGGGTCTTTGAGCTCACAGACATTAGCGTTCAAACCAATATACATTGAATAAAGCAGATTGTCCTAGGTAATATGGGTGGGCCTCATCCAATCAGTCTATGACCTCAATGAAAAAGAACAGCTTCCCCAGAAGAACAGAATTCTACTGTCAAACTGCCTTTACACTTGAACTTCAGTAGCAATATCAACTCTTTTCTGAGTCTCCGACTTGCTAGACTTCTCTCTCTCTCTTTCTTTATGTGTTTGTGTGTATGCATGTGTGTGGGTGTGTGTGTGTGTGTTTGTGGGCATTGAGTAGTTTACTACAGTGGAAAATACTGGAATGATTGGTTTTGACTCTCCATTTTCCTGCATATTTATTTTTTCCATAATTAAGATCTGACTTGTATTTAGATAGAAAAATTACAAAGAGCTCAATATGATCCTGCTTTCATTAAATTAGATGTACATACACTAAAATGTCAATAATGATTATCTTAGGTTGACTTTTATATATTTTTTCCCATTTGTCTGCATTTTTCAAATTAACGTGTAAAAAACTATGCATGAGGTTACCAGCAGTTGGCATAATGGCTATGTCACTGGACTCCCATGTACTCAACCGCAGTTCAAGTCCCGGACCTGGTGGCTTAAATTCATGTTGGCACGTGTGTGTGCATGCCCAAGATCCCAAGAGAAATGGAGGAGAAGGGACTGTGGCGTGGCCATCCCCCCCCCGGGGGGGTAATTTCTCGCTTTCTGTCTCTCTCTTTCTCATTAGCGCATGCACCCTGTAGCAAAAACCTCTCCAAAACAAAAATAAACAAATAAAAACTATGTATGTAAAACAGAAGGAGGAAAAAAGCCACATTCTATAACAAAAGCTTCAAAAATCTCTTCAAGTAATCACTTGTCCCCTAGCCCTTCCTGATTTGAAGACAGATTAATAAATTATTGGGCCGCACCCATGGTTGAGTGGTTAAGGGAGCCAGATCCCACATAGCCAACTTCGTAGATCAAATCTTGGCCCCAGAAGCTTGGAAAACGTACCAGGCCAGCAGGTAGCCTGGTGGTTAAAGCACTGGATTCCCACATGGCCAGTTGTTCTTTGAGTCCTGGACCTGGCAGCTTGAAGTCTACAAAAAATGATAGAAACTGGTGAATTGAGGAATGCATACTCTATCTATAAATGTAGTAGCTGTGGGCACCATGAGACTATATTTTAAAATGTGTTAAGATAGGTAAGATTTGGGGCCAGCAGGTGGCATGCTGGTTAAGGCACTGGATTCCTAAATGGCCAACTATGGTTCAAGTCCCAGATCCAGCAGCTTGAAAATCACGCTGAGCATGTGTGTGTGGCTCCCCAAAAGCCCAATAGGAAAATGGAGCAGAAGGGATTGTGGCGTGGCCATTTTCCCAGGGAGTTGATATCTTGCTTTCCTCCTCTCTGTTTCTGTCTCTCCAGTGAGCACAGGCACCCTATGGCAAAAACCTTAAAGAAAGAAAAATATACATTAAGGTGTTTTTGTTTGAAACATAACCATTTATAAATGATGGCAACAAGATAAAAAAAAAGAAATTAACGATAGTTCTTTCCAAAGGAACAAAGCATTGAGGGCTGTAGTTTATGGTCTTAGGCTGGGACCCTTTATAAAACAATTTAACTCCTTGGGGCAGACAGTAGCACCCTTGAGAAATGTGATGCTCTGCAAGGCTGATCCACATGGAAAGGTTCTGAATTCACATCTGGAGATCTTAAGTACACTGGGAATGTATGTGCCCATGACTCAGGGCTGGATGAGTCAGGGATGGACTGCAGCATCAAGACTCTACTAAGGTGTGCTCACTTTCTCTTTCTCTCTCTCTTTCTCTCACTTATAGAATAAATAAATAAATAAACAAACCTTATTGTCCCTAATCAATATATAGTGAATGTCTGTGCTCTATAGCAAATACAGAAAGATTGGAAGGTACAGTAGCAGGGAGAGCAGATACTAGAGATAGTATGGGAGGGTAATAGAGGGAGGGAAAAAGGGGAGCAGGGAAAAAATACATTTAACTGACACAAAAATGAAATTTATTTGCTGATGATAATGTATATAGTAATATCTTTGTCTTGACTGATACGCACTGTACTCTTGCTGGGAAAGACCGTGTTGTACACTGTAATGATATACAGTAATTAAATGTAAATTTTTATTAAAAAAAATACATATTTGAAAACTATTGGGCCAGTCTGTGGCATAGTGGTTAAGGTGACTGGATCCCACATGGCTGGCTTCTCAGTTTGAGTCCTAGACCTGGCATCTTGAAAAACATACCATACACATACTCAAAATCCCAAGAGTAGAATGGAGGAAAAGGAATTGCAGTGTGACCATTCTCTCTGGGACCTCGGGGGATGCTTGCTCTCTCTCTCTCTCGCTCTTTCTCTCCCTCTTGCTCTTTCTCTCTCTCTTTCCCTCTCATGAGCCCATGTTCTCTGCAGAAAAAAAAATTAACTTCCCAGAAAGAAATTCACCTTAGCATTCTCTATGGAGGATGTCAACTTTTAGAGTGGTACTGCAACAAACCTCTGCAAGTTTTTTTTTTTTTTTTTTTTTTTTTTTTTAACCAAAGGTATGAATTTCAGAGGCAAAATTAAAGAAATGCAAATATTCATTGATGAATGATAATTTACTTCCCTTAAAGCAGAGTTGTTCTATAATAATCTTCATTTTTCTCTCTTCAGTCAATTCAAGGAGTATTCCAAGCTAAAATATTACTTTTATACATTGTATACATGCTTTGAAAAAGTCACACTGTGTTCTACAAAGATCAAGTAGAAATACAATAAAATCATAAAAATTACATGTATACATATATTTACTATATAGAGAAATTGTTTATATGTAGAGAGATCTCTTCCTGACAAAATTGTTTGATGAGGTGGTTTTCTAAGAAGGTATTGCTCATTCCAGGGAGATATTTTAGGTTGTCAGAGTGAAGAAAGTTGAGAGCTGCTTGAAGTAGGCAGGAGTTCAGAAATGCTCCAGCTTATCCCAAACATAAATATTATGCCCCCGACTACAAGTTTCAAACATCTCTAGTGGATTTTCATGAACACGACATACCTCTTTATCTATCTGTGTGGATAGTCTCATTCCATTTTACATAAAACCACAAAGCATGTTTGTAATGTTTTAAAATATCCTGAATTTTCTAGATATGCCACCTTAAATGTAGATTGTGAAAAGTTGTTCTTTGCTGTCTTCGGAAAAATCACTGAGTTGCTCACTTTTCCAAAAAATTATGCCAGTGGAGTCAATGCTGCTTATGATATTTGAGTAGCCCATACTACACAGCTGTATCTGTCGGTACTTATAGTTATCATAAGTCCAGTGATTCTATGAAAAGATATGAACATCTGGCTACCTCATTATGTCTTCTAGAAGAGTCTTGCCTAAGCATTTGCATGTTGAAATATTTTCTTAAAAATAAAAATATTTGGCATTTATTTAAAAACATGAAAATTATGTTTGGAAGTAGGTCCTACTACCTATAAAGTTTATTTAAGAATATTAAATGAGGAATTAAAATATTTATTATTAAAAGAGATTGTTAGGTCCAACAGAGTTGAGGAGCACTAACCTGGAATCTATTCTGATTGATAAACCTAATCCATATCCATGTTCCTGAGGTTAGAAATGAAGAGTCATTCCATATCTGAAATGGAATGTTTCATTTCTGCCAAATTATGGACTTGTAATGTGTAGCATTATTTCTTAAAACTTTATGAAAGCAAAGGACCAGCAGTTAGCGTAATGGCTATGTCGCTGGATTCCCATGTAGTCGACCATGGTTCGCGTCCCGGACCCGGTGGCTTAAAACTCACGCCGGCTGCGTGTGCGTGCGTGCCCAAGATCCCGAGAGGAGAATGGAGGAGAAGGGATTGCAGCGTGGCCATCCCCCCCGGGGGGTGATTTCTCGCTTTCTGTCTCTCTGTCTCTCTCTGTCTTTCTGGTGAGTGCACACGCCCTATAGCAAAAACATCTCAAAAAAAAAAAAAAAAAACTTTATGAAAGCAAGACCAGCAAGTGGCATGATGGTTAAGGCGCTGGACAACCATAAGGCTGAACACAATTCGAGTCCTGGACCTGATGGCCTGAAAAATTACAGCACACACATGTGTGCATGCCCAAAATCCCAGGAGGAGAATGGGTTGCAATGAGGCCATTCCCCCGGGGGCATTATTTCCTACTTTCTCTCTCTCTGTTTCTTTCTAGCAAATATACACACCGTATGGTGAAAACCTAAAAAATAAAATAAAAACACAAAAGAAACTTTATGAAAGCGTTTTTGTTTAAAAATTCAAATATTTGATTTCCCAACTAATTTGTTTTCATAACCATCGAGCATGATTTAGGTACACTTGTTCCACCACTCTTTGTTGCTGCAATTTGTGCTATCCCACAGAAGAAATAATTAAAACACACACACACACACACACATTTAGTGTATTCATTAAGCATTTATAAAATATTATTTAACTGCACATTTTTACTACAAAACCTCAGTTATTAATGATGCTTTAGAGACTTCATTATAGTCTCTAACTAAAATCAGAGCCCTGTGAGCTACAGTTCCATTCTCTAATTATTATATTATGTGTAAAACACTTGATATACCAAGCTTAAAATGGTAGGCTCCCCTTGATATTTACTAAGAATCTTGTTCTGGAGTAAAATAAAGAAGTTCTTGTTATCTTAAGACAGTTTAAATTCTTCTTTAAATTGACCTTGAGATCTTTTTGGAAGTTCTACCAGGAAGTCAAATTCAGCTCTCTGCTTATCAAAACCACTTAAGTAAGTCATCTTCTTCAGTGAAGCATGACACTTGAGAAATAAAACAAGTAGAGAGGTAAATGTAGGAAGGGGCCACCCACCTGGCCAGCCAGATGAGCTAAATTAATTCTGGATGAATCAATAGATTGAGGCAGCCGTAACCCAATTTCATCTGCCAGAAATATCTTCCCACGATGTCTTCTGAATCTGTCTAAGCTATTCAAGCCAGCATCAGGCATTCCCCTATCTTATGTTGGTATGGACTTCTGGAAACCTAATTAGAAAGCAGCATAATAAACAAGCAAATAAATGAAAACAATTTCCCTCTAACCTTTGCTTTCTCATTGCTGCTATCACTATTGCCTAATAATTTAAAAACACTATATATCTCTTCGTTACCATTTCATGTTACACTTATCTTATTGCTATTTTCATTAATTATGAAAACAAAAAATTCTCACCCTAATATCCCCATGTAATCTTATCCTCTTATATTATATTTAAAAAAAAGATTCACATTCTATCACTTGTCTGTCTCCTACAAAGTTGAAACCTCTATCTGGCATTATTGAACAAGCTTCCTTCAGTGGGTTAATGTGACAGCTTTATTTCACTCACACTACCTTTCTTTCTTACATATTTATTGAAATATAAGTTACATTTCCTTCAACCCTGAAATAAACCTCATGCCCATAGCAGTCAATCCCAATCTCTCTTTCGCACCACATCCCTTATGAATACTAATATATTTTCTCTATATAAGTTGACCTATTCTGGACATTTCATATAAGTGGAATCACACAACATTTGGTCCTTTGTGACTGAATTTTTTTACTTGGCATTATGTCTTCAAGGTTTACCCAGTTTTTGAACATATTGGTGCATCATTCCTTTTCATAGATACACTTTACTGTGTGGTTATTACCACTTTGTTTATCCATTCATCAGTTGATGGACATATGGGTTGTTTCTACTTTGGGCTCTTATAATTAATGCTGCTATAAACATGCTTGTGTATGGATGTATGTTTTCATTTTTCTTGGGTATATACCTAGGTTACATTGCTGACTCATATGGTAACATAATGTTTAATCCTTTAAGTAACTGCCAAAATGTTCTCTAAAGTAGCTGTATCATTTAGGTTTTCACCAGTAATTGACACAAGGGTGCCAATTTATTCACTTCTGTGCCAAATTTTATTATGTCTGTCCTTTTTATTATAGTGATCCTAGTAGGTCTGAAGTTATGTCTCATTATAGTTTTGATTTCGCTTACCTAATGACTAAAATGTTGAGTATCTTTTCATGTTTATTGGTCATTTGAAGAAGTGTCTATTCGAATCCTTTTTAATGTTTAATTCTGTATTTTCTTCTAAGAGTTTTAGAGTTTTAACTTAACTTTTAGATTCATAATGTATTTCACATTATTTTGTGTATGATGTGAGGTAGGAGTCAAACTTCATTCTTTTGCATGTGGTTATCCAGTTATCTCAGTATCATTGGTTAGAAAAATTATTATTTCTCAGGACCAGCAGATAGCGTAATAGTTACATTGTTGGATTCCCATGTAGTTGACCATGGTTCGAGTCCTGGACCCAGCAGCTTAAAACTCACACCGGCATGTGTGTATGTGCATGCCCAAAATCCTGAGAGAATGGAGAGAAGGGATTGTAGCATGGCCATCTCCTCTAGAGGGAGTGATTTCTCACTTTCTGTTTCTCTGTCTCTCTCTGTCTCTCCAGAAAACGCATGTGTCCTATAACAAAAATATCTCTAAAAGAAAGAAAGAAAAATTATCCTTTCTCTCCATTGAATCATCTCGGCATACTTCTGAGTAATCATTTCACTATTAATGTAATGGTATAGTTCTGGGAATTTCAGTTTTAATCCAGTGGTCTATATGTTCATTCTTATGCCATTACTACACAGTTTTGGTGATGTTAGGTTTATAGTAAGTTTTAAAATTAAGAAGTGTGAGTCTTCCCGCTTTTTTGTTCCTTTTCAGTAATCTTTGGCTATTCAGATACACTTGCATTTCTATATGTTTTAGTTACAGCTTGTTGATTTCTGCAAAAATTCATTTGACATTTTATAGGGATTATGTTTAATTTGAGGATTATTGCCATGTTGAAAATATTTCATCTTCTCATCCATGAATGTAGATATCTGTCTGCTTATTTAGATCTTCTTCAGTTTCTTTCAATAATATTCTCTACTTTTCAGTGTAGAGTACTATTTATACTTAGTTTTACATGTTTCATTATTTTTATGCTATTATAAATGAAATTATTTTCCTAATTTTATGTTTAGAATGATAATTGATAGTGTATAGGGATACAATTTATTTCTTGTACGTCTCTTTTATCTTATAACTTTGCTGAACTTGTTGACTAGTCCTAATAGCTTTTTTATGTTTGATAATCATCAGCCAACATTTGCTTCAAGAACCTAAATTCAAGGCTTCTGTTTTACTAATACAGATATGTTAAGGAATCATAATGGCCACTAAGTTCTACACACGTTATGTAACACTTAAGATGACTGTAGATAATGAATAAGAGGAATCATTGACTATCTACATTATATCAGACAAGTCATCCTTTGGATTTTAATGACCTCATCAGTAAAATGATGATAAAATAGGGCTGTTAAATGGTTCTGACAGAGAATAATAAAAAAATGCATGCCAAGTGCTCAGCCTAGAATTTGGCACATAGAAAGCATATTACATCTATTTTAAAATAATAACATTCTTAATATTTGTATTATTACCATTATTACTAATTTAATCTCTATAACAAACTTTCCTGCTGTCAGGTTGCATCATTCAGGGTCTAGTTAGGAGTATTTCAGTAGAGGTAATTTAATATAGGAAACTAAATACAGAGGTACTGGAGAGGATGGCAACAGTGCAAGTTGGAGAAACACAGAGAAAACTATAGAAAGTTCCTGCCAACTCTGAGGCTGGAGGAATAAAAAGAAAAAAAAAATCTAGTAGAGGAGTCACCAAAAGATAGCTAGAAATTTTGGCATAGGTGGTGTCTGAGAAGCTATTCATATACAAACTAGAAACTGGGAAGAAGGAGCAACCATGGAGGCTAGGGCCTAGGTGGAGCTAAAATCAAAATAAGAAAATTGTCAGCAGGAGTTTACATAACAGAAGACCGGCAGGCTCTGCTGGACTTGACTCTCTCAGCAGAGAGAAAAAGAATATCCTTGTTTCTATCCCCTCCTGTCTTTCAGTGTCCTATCAGTGCTAGCCATTGGCTAAGCCTAATCAGGAGCAAAGCTGCTGAGGAAATGCAGCATATGGGCATTGGATCCCTGAGAAACAGAGCAAAGAAGGACACAGGGTGGATCTGAGAGCAAGCATGCAGATGTCTGTCCCGGAGGCTAAGTAAGTTTAGGAATTTTATCTAATATAACCACAGAGTAAGGATTCAGCTTGTTAATGCTCTCTTTCTATCATAATATACAACCTCTCTAGAATCCTCAAGGTAAAAAAACACCGGAGGATTGCTGGAGTAAACTAAGAAACAATAAATTAGATAGTAATTCATTTAGTAATTTAAGTAGCACTGTTTTCTTTCTAATGCAGGTTCAGATTGTCATACTAGTGCTAACATCATATAAATCATACAATTAATCAGCTTGTTTATGTTGTTGCTTAAGAGTTAGTTATAGCCACATTGAAAGCCACATGGCCAACCTAGATTCTGTTCCCCAGTCAGGTTGACCTGAAACACCCAGGTGCACACACAGGCCCAAGATCCTGACAAGCTGGATCAAGGAAGGGGCATTGCAGCATGATGAGCCCCTGTTAGCATCTCTCTCTCTATCTCTCTCTATATCTCTCTCTCTCAGTCTGTTATGCATACACACACATGCTCTCTCTCATATTTTTTAAAAGAGAAATTGCCAATTATAGCTGCAGCAAGGGGAGCTTCTTCAAATAGAGAGAGTTGAATTAATCATTCTATTTATAGTATATTTTCCCATACAAGGACACAATTTTGTCTTTATTAACTTACTGAATACTTGAATCATTCCCTCTTTTTGCTATATCCTATTCTCACTTTTTTTCTTTTCCCTTAAGTAAAATGATATCTTTATATATGTCATTTCAACGTAAGTATTATTTTATGTGTATAGATTTTTATTTTTTTAATTTATATTTCAATAGCTTTATGGAGGTATGATTGATATCCACAGAACCACACAGGGACCAGAGGATGGTATAGTAGCAAAACACAATGCTCTGGGAGACAATCCACAAGGGGAGGTTTCCGGTTCAAATCTGGAGACCTCCTGAGTACACCAGGCACACACCTACCTATTATCAGGGACTGGCTGAAGGCTGTGGGTGGAGTAAGATGTCAATAAATGTTTGTTTTATTTTGCTTTGTTTTTTAATGAACCACAAACACTTAATTTGTAGAATTTGATGAGCTTGAACATAGGTATATACCCATGATACTGTCAGCACCATCAAGGTAACAGACATTTCCAGCACCTTCCAACCCAAGGATTCCTTGTTTTCCTTTGGGGTCTTGGGGCCTTCTGTTTTTCTGTTTCAGGGTGTTCTTGTTTGTTTGTTTTGGGTTTATATTGTTTTGTTTTGTTTTTTTGGGAGGGTAATGCAAACACTTAACATGAGATCTGCTCTCAACACAATTTGAAATGCACAGTATCATATAAGCTATGTTATGTTGTATGGCATTCTATTATACATAACATCTCTCGGAATTAATCATATAGCATGACTGACACTTCAAACCCACTGAACAGCAACTTCCATTATGTAACAATGGATACTGAAGCTCTGATGCTAAAGTGTCTTGCCAAAGATTACACACTTATTCAGTAACCAGCATTGGTACCCAGAATTAACATAACCTATCTCACAAGGTTATTGTAAAGATAAAATAAGATAAACTCTATAAAGCATTTATACCATTTATAAGCCTCAAATTACTTACTGAAGGTTAACTAATCAGGACATAATAGTATGTGTGTATAGAGGATGGAGATAGTTAATACTCAAGCTTCGACTTTTGTTGTAAAACACAGTACAGTTGTACAAATACACATAGATTTGTTGTATTCTTCTAATGCTGAGATAATATTTTTTATGATAGAGAGTTAAATATACTATGGTTTTTGTAACCATGTTTTGACATTTCTTCATTTAAAAGGTTTTTCAAGAACATTAAAAGTAAAGACTCATACAATGAAACATTATTTGTCAATGAAAAAGAATAAAGTTCTGATACACGCTACAAGGATAAATCTCAAAACCATTATGCTAAGTGGAAGAAGTCAGCTATAAAGACCACATAGTGTATGACACCATTTATATGTAAGAAATATCCTTAAATGGCAAATATATATATGTGACAGAGAATAGAGTAGTGGTGCCTGGAATTGAGATTGGGAATGGAGTGAATGAGATTGGGCACAGGGTTTCTTTTCAGGATGATGGTACTGTTCTAAAATTTGATTGTAGTGATGGTTGCATGACCCTGTAAATATGCTAACATTTATTGATTTATACACTCAAGATAGGTGAATTTTATGGTATGTACATTATATTTCAATTAAACTGTTTAAGAATGTGGAAGTACTCTAAGTCTCTTTCAGTCTCTGTGAGCATCTATAATTAAATTCTTGAGTGTCTTAAGCAAGTCCTTTCTGTTTCCTTATTCTGTCTTGCAGGAAACTTTATCTTTCTAGCAGTCCTATCCTCGGATACTGGGACCATCTCTTTTTACCCACCATGGTACCCCCAGTAGACACTCCACAAGTATCTGGTGATGAATTTAAGGGGTTAGTTTTCTTTCTTGAAATATGAGAAATGTTTGCTATAGAGTGCACATACTTGCTGGAGAGACAGAGAGAGAAAGTGATAAATCACCCCCAGGGGGGATAGCCATGCCACAATACCTTCTCTTCCATTCTCCTCTCAGGATTTTGGGCACACATGTACACGTAACTGCTGTTTCAAGCCTCCAGGTTCAGGACTCTAACTGTGGTCAGCCATCTAGGAATCTTGTGCCGTAACCACTTTGCCACCTGCTGACTCCAAGGGGGTTACTTTCCTTATAGACAAATACTTGATCCTTTCAATAAGTCCTGTATTTTGGGCAATATCTCCTCATTTACACATATGAAAACAAGGAATAAGGTTAACTAACCTGCCCTGGATTGTGTAGTTAGAAAGAATTTTAAGGTAGGATTTAACCTAAGCATGATCAACTGTGTCCAGATTGTATCTGAATAAAGGTCCTATGTATGCTCTTCCTCCAGTTGAGGGTTGACATCTTCTGCATAAAAGACATATATACCTCTACTCTAAATGTGTGAGGGCTGTTCAATTTGACTTTAATTTTCCCTGAAATGCAGAACCCCCCTTGTCTATAATAAGCAGCATTATTTCTCCAATTTTCCAAACCTGACAGAAGATTTATCAGTTTATGTCTAATCATGAGCAAGGGCCACTGTCCTCTTAACATCCAAACTGAATGAAAAATGACACGACTTTTAAAAGAGCTGAGCAATTCTAAATCTTACATGTCCTGAAGATACTGCTGCACATTTATTTAATGTTTCTCTTTATAAACAGAGTTCTAAATAGTTTATAAATTTTATCAGAATTATTTATTGCACTAAATAAGCAAGAGTGCTTAGCAGTCTTGGTTAAGAGATTAAATTTCTGTAGGAAAGCAAGAATACGTGTATAAGAAAATACAGTTAATTATACTTTAGGATATAAATGGTAAATGTATACATCACTTGGCATCAATAAGAAACAAAATAACATATCTCTGTAAATATATAATATTGAGCTTTCTATAAAGAAGAAAACTGTAGAGTTGAATCTCAAAGAAAATGAGGATTCATATAGTTTTGAATCTATCCTTCTATTAGAGATATCTTGATAATTAAGAAGCTTATCCTTTATTTAGAAATCTAGCACCATGTGGATTTGACCACCTCATTGATTTCAGGTCTAACTCTCTTTAATAAACAGTAGAAAAGCTAAAGATCAAAATAAAGAATAAGATACTGAGATCAATGACATAAAATGGCATTTCCAAAATTCTAGATAATGAAGTGATCCACATAAGGCAGTGTGGATAAGGATAAGAAACAAATTTCGCCTATAAGAATAAGAAGAGTTGGGACTAGACTGTAGTGCAGTTGTAAAACATGACACTCTGAGAGGCAATCTCTCATGGAAAACGTTCCCGGTTCTAGCCTAGAGATCTTCATAGGTATACCTGGCTTGCCCTTGCCCATAATCCATGGCTGGATGAAGGCTGAGGATGTATTGTGGCATCAAGACCCTGCTGCAGGTGCTGTCCCTCTCTCTCAAGAAATAAAGTTTTAAAAAATGATAAATTAAGAAAAAAGAATAACTACTAAAATATATACATTTAATAAATATTTAAGAATTTAACAAATCACAGAGGTTGAGTCCTCTTATGTTTAAGTCAAACCAGGTGCTCTTATTTTCTATCAAACTTTTCTATGTTTATGAATATAAGATTATATACATGGTTGCAAATAATTTTATATTATAACTGTTTGGCCAATGTTCCAAACTTGGTTGGTGTAAGATTACAATGCTTAAGCAGCCATGAATGACATTTTCCTTCTTGGTACTTCTAGAGTATGTATCTCCTGTATCACTTATTATATAGTGTTTGGAGTCATTCATTATATTGCTGTCTAGTTTTATTATTCATTCTTGTATAGTGATTTATCATCCATTATCATGACTTATACCCAGTCTAGATTGACACTTCTTATGGAATAGAACTGGGTGTTATATTTATAAGTGTCCTCTACCACCTCAAAACCAAGTGCCACATTTATGGCAGACCATCAATACTATTTGTTGAATGATTGTAGGGAAGTTGCTTTGCTGAGCATTCCTGTTCAGTTGACTGAGAGAGGGAAACTGATACAGTGTCACTTTTGTAATGTTTTAAGAGCTATTTTCCCTTTGCAGTTGCATGTCCAGTGGTTAATGTACATTCCTCATTTTTTCCTTTATTCTTATGTTGTTATTGTCTAATATTATAGAAATTTACTTTAGACATTTGCTGATTTAAAAAACAATATTTCTGACATGCTGACAAGAGAATAACAAGAATTCTATTTCAATACAAATTAGAGAACTGACTACTCTGTCTCCTTGAGACTTGCTTTCATATTCTGATGCACATTTATTTAACCTTTCTTATATCCATAGTATGAAAATGATGGAAACAAATATTTCACCTAGAAAGAAATATCAATTGCAACCCATTAGGGCCTTAGATTTGCATAGAAAATATTTGTTTTAGAACCTGTAATTTTAAAGTATTCGTGAATATGAGCTCTAGGAATTGTGTTTTCAATAATTTCTTAAAGTTTCTTGTTTTCTGGAATTTGGTGAGCTGTCATTTTTTTCATAAATATACATGTAAGCAAACAAGTTTAATTTGGACTTAAGAATATTCTAGTTAGAAAATACTTACATTTTATAGCTACTCATATACTTTAATTATCTCTAGTTTATACAAGCATGAATTTCAGTATGATATATATTTGGATATATCACTAAAAATTAATTTTTTCTATCCCTTAAAACATGAAAAACTGAAAATTGTACAAAAATATGCAAAGACATTTCTCCTTCTTGGATTGGAATAATCAATATAATTAAAATGTCAATTCTACCCATATTAATGTACAAATTCAATGTGATTCTGATCAAATCCCCAGTGGCATTCTTCACCAAAATAGAAAAAGAAATCATAAAATATGTCTGGAATCGTAAAGGAGTCCATATTGCCCAGGCAATACTGTGCAAAAAGAATAAAGTGGGAGGCGTTTCATTACTTGACCTCAAAATATATTACAAAGCTGTGATAATCAAAACAGCATGGTATTAGCACAAAAAAAGAGACTAATGGAATAGAATAGAGAATTCAGAAATAAACCCTAAATCCTACAGCCAGCTGATTTTTGACAAAAGGCACAAAAATATCCAATGAAGAACAGCAAGTCTCTTCAGCAAATGGGTCTGAAAGAACTGGATAACTACATGCAGAAAATTGAAACTGGACCCCTATATCTCACAATTAGCAAAATTTAACTTAAATAGATCAAAGATTTAAATGTAAAACTTCAAACTATAAAATACTTGTGGAAAACACAGAGGAAATACTTGAAGACATTGGAGTAGGCAAAGATTTCTTACATAAGACTACTAAAGTGTGACAATTCAAAAATTTTTCCAGTGGGATTGCATCAAGCTAAAAAGCTTCTCCACAGCAAAGGTAACAATAATTCGAGTGCAGAGGCAACCCTCAGAATGTAAGAAAATATTTGCCAACTATGTTTCAGAGAAGGTATTGCCAGGTAGAATATATAAGAAACTCAAGCAGCTCATCTGCAAAGCAAAACAAAAAGAAAACTAATAATGTAATTTTAAAAATGGGCAAGGAAGCTGAACAGACAGCTCTTAAAGGAAGACATACAAATGGCCAAAACATCATTTTTTAAAATGTTTCTCATCTCTTATCACAAGGGAAATGCATATCAAACCTACAATGAGACATCACTTAACCCCAGTCAGAATGACTATAATAAAAAAAATAAATAAAAATAAAATAAGAAGAAGAGTAACAACAAATGCTGGAAAGTCTGTGGTGAAAGAGTAATTGTCCTACTCTGTTAGTGAGAATGTAAGTTAGTACAACCACTTTGTAAAACAATATGGAGGTTCCTCAAACATTTACAGATAGAGCTACCATATGGCCTAATAATCCCACTCCTTGGTATTTACCCAAAGGACAAGGAAACAGTCAGAAAGGCATTTGCACATCCATGTTTATTGTAGTATTATCCACATTGGTAAGACATGGAATCAACCTAAGTGCCCAATAACTGATGACTGGATTTTAAAAACATGGCACATATACACTATGAAATTCTACTCATGGTACTAGCAGATGGCACAATGGTTACATCACTGGACTCCCACATAGTCAACTGCAGATCAAATCCCAGATCCAGCAACTTAAAACTCATGCTGGGTACTTCTGTGTTCATACCAAACAGCCCGAGAGGAGATTGGAGGAGAAAGGATTGTGGCATGGCCTTACCCCTTGAGGGTGATTTCTCACTTTCTGTATCTCTGTCTCTCTAGGAAATGCATATGCCCTATAGCAAAAATCTCTTTTAAAAAAAAAAAAGACGAAAGAAAGAAATACTACTCAGTCATAAAGAACAGCAAGATTTTGTCATTCAATACAAAGTGGATGAATATAGAATAATTAATGCTAAGTGAAATAACCAGGCTGTGAAAGACAAGTACTGCATATACCCACTTAGTATATACCAAACACTTGCCCCCTATGGCAGAAATTGAAATATTCAAAGACGTAATAGTAGAGAGGACAGTGCAGATAACAGAGACTGTATGGAAGGAGGAAGGATAGTGAAGAGTGAATGGGAGGGATCAGGAAAGAACCATTAATAGGCACAGAATGTGAGGATCTTTGTTAGAAATGATGTATATGGTATTATCCTTGACTTGATTATTACACTGCATGCATGCTTTGAAAAACTATCTCATATGCCATAAAGATGTACAATTAGATGTAATAAGACATTATAAATAAAATATTACATTAGGAAAAGATTATTTAATACATACTTCCTAAATTCTGATTACAAATTGCATGTCAAATATCATTTTTAAAAAATATTGACACAATAATCTTACATATTTGTGGGATATAGTGCAATAGTCCAATATGTGCATACAATTTATAATGATCAAATTAAGGTAATTATCATATCTATTACCTCAAATATTTATCACTTTTTTGTTGAGAACATTCAAAATACTATTTTCTAGCAATTTTGAAATGTACAGTAAATTATACATAAATTGTATGTAAATATAGCGTTGACTATAGTCACCCTACTGTGTTCTAGAACATTATAATTTATTCCTCCCACCTAACTGATTTTTTTTTGGAGAAGTTTTTGCTATAGGGAATGTGCACTTGCCAGAAAGACTGAGAGAGACAGAGTGACAGAAAGTGAGAAATCACCCCCCAGGGGGGATGGCCACACCGCGGTCTCCTCTCCTCCATTCTCCTCTTGGGATCTTGAGCATGCACGCACACGCGTCTGGCATGAGTTTAAGCTACTGGGTCTGGGACTCGAACCATGGTCAACTACATGGGAGTCCAGCGACGTAGCCATTATGTCATCTGTTGGTCCCCTAACTGAAATTTTTACCCATTAACAGATGTCCGTCTCCTCTCTCAGCCTCTGATAACCACTGCTCATCTCCTTACTTCTATTAGATTAACATTTTAGATTCTATGTACAAATGAGAACATGTTGTGTTTGTCTTTCTGTGCTTGGCTTATATCACTTAGAATAAAGTCATCCAGGCTTATGCATGTTGCCAAAAATGGCAAGATTTTATCACTTTTATGGCTGAATAATATTCTATTATTGGATTCCATAACATTCCATTGGGTACCTATGCCACGTTTTCTTTTCTATTCATCTGTTAAACACTTAGGTTGACTCCATATCTTGGCTGTTGTTAATAGCTCCACAATAAACATGAAAGTACAGATATCTTCTGGGCATACTGATTTCCTTTCTTTTAGATGTATGCCTAGCAGTGGCACTGCTGGATCATATGGTAGTTCCAAAAGGAGGAAAGGAAAGAAGAAAGGAAGGAAGCCAAGCCCACATGGATAAATTTACTATTCTACTCACATGAGGTACCTAGAATTGTCAGGTCCATAGACACAGAAAGTAGATTAGAGCTACCCAGAGCCAGAAACTAGGGAATGGGAAGTTGTTGTTTAATGGATATAAGGTTTCAGTTTGGGATGATGAAAAAGTTTTGGAGATGTATAAGAGTGATGATTACACACCATTGTGAATGTACTTAATGCCACTGAATTGTATGTTTTAATGGTTATAATGGTAAATTTTATTTTATGTATATTTTACAAGAATCAAGCCATGCTCTGGAAAAAATAAACAGTTGTTTCGAATCCAAATGTCTACCTTTTAAAATATTTAAAACATATCTGTAAATATAAAAACTTGACAAACACCTTTTTCATTTTAAAAATGAAAATAATCATCTAATTCTTGGGTAAATCAGAAAGGCTCTATGAAGAGACAAAAACTGTAGTACTAGTTTCTTTTTTTTTTTTTTCTCTTTTTTTGGAGAGGTTTTTGCTATAGGGCGCGCGCGCTCACCAGACAGACAGAGAGAGACAGAGAGATAGAAAGCGAGAAATCACCCCCCAGGGGGGATGGCCACACCGCAATCCCTTCTCCTCCAGTCTCCTCTCAGGATCTTGGGCACGCACGCACACGCGCCCGGCGTGAGTTTAAGCCGCCAGGTCCGGGACTCGAACCGCAGTCGACTACGTGGGAGTCCAGCGACATAGCCATTACGCTAACTGCTGGTCCCTGTAGTACTAGTTTCTATATTGCATAGTAGGAATCAACTAGGTAAAATTTTGCTAACTGACATTTCAATAGTTATACCGAGAAAATGTTAATTTATCATTTTCTCTGTATTTGTAAATATTTGTAATTTTGCAGTGCATATGAAATTTATAAATATTTAACACTGACACTGAAATATTTTACAACTTTGTTATAATAAACATAAATTATTCAAATATTATATCATATTATTGTAGTATTTAATTTTTCTCTTTATCTAACTGGAGTATAAAATCTACAAGAAGTAAGAACTGTATCTTTTACTTTTCTATATTTGCCACAAGGCCTTGCAAGAGTGAATGTTCAGTATCTGTTCATCTGATTTTGATAACCAATCTCAGAAGAAAAGAAAAATAACTCCCTTGTTTTATAAGTAGCATGAATTAGTTAGTAGAAAGTATTTCATTAAATTACCAAATAGATGTTTGTCTTCCCTTTAATTTGCTAACGCATTCCTCCAAGCATTTTGACATACTCTTAAACAATGTAATTACAAGATCTCTGTTTAGAATGAGGTGAAAGCATAAACTGAATAAACATATTACTGTGAAAGCATTATGCTTAATTCTAGGTGCTATAATATATGAAAGATGCCAGACTGATCGGCAGTGAATCTCAAGGATTGTTTGGAAGCCAGGAAAAACACAGAAACGAAGAATTCCACATTGCTGGCATGATGAAAGGCAGCAATACCTCCAAGTATTCAGAGCAATCAAAACTCGGCACAGGAGAATGTCCTTTAAGCCAAGAGTATTAATACTGCCTCTGGATATTTGTACTTCTTTCTCCCCAGAACTTTGGCTTTTGTGACTAATCCATTATTACTTAACAGATGAATATACACTTAATAAAGATGACTTCGGAATAATAAGAAAAGATTCACACAGAGAACCAGGACTAATTGACAAGTAAAAATACAACTAAACTTTTATTTCTGGAATACAAATGTCATATCATTAACTTGTAAACACAGCTAGTACAACAATTTTAAACATACATTACTGGACACTCCATAAATACTTGTTGAATGAATTGGATATATTAATAACTCCCTTTTCTGTTGGTTTCACATGTGAACAGGGATAAAACCATTTCTAATGCATGTCCTTTTCAATGTTTATGATAGGAAATCCATTTTTAATTACAAAGTAAAAATATTTAACTAAATATATGCCATGTACACACCTTGCCATTATATTTTATGCCAATAAAGCAATGCTAATAAATGCAAGAAATAGTTAACATTCATGAACATCAGGTATAAAATCTTGTCCTTCGATGTGAGCAGAGATATTAACTCATCCACTTACTTAAAAGCCCACATTTAGCTCATGTGCACCTTTTGACAGTTTGCACATTCATTATTTCTGAAGAGATTTAGGTAAAGAAGTTTCATGATTTACATTAACTTTCAATGGAAAAGAGTTTCAGAGAAAAATCACCACAAAGGTGTATTTTTTTAAAGTCCATTTCAAAATATCAATCTATTTATTATTGGAAGTGGGTTTGAGGACTAAACATTTTTACAGAGATGAGGAAATTTATTTTCATCTTCAAAATTTTGATTTTTACCCAAGTCTGAATTCACACTTCAAAGGGGGAATTTAGCAAGAAATAGGAAAGTATAGTTAAAAAATAATCTTTATTCATAACCTGGTTCTCAATTCCAGCTAGTTATGTGACATTGAGCTTATATTCAAACCTGCTAGACCTCCTTTTCTCATTTGCAAAATAGTGATATTTGTAACCTCTATGGTTTCTGTTTGTTTTCAAACTATTTGCTAGTTCTGGAAACAGATTAATCCTTCAATAAATACAAGAGATGAAAAGATGTTGATTCCACCAGATAACTGGTTCTTCACTTTTTGTACACGTGATGACATTTTTTCATCTATTTTGCCTTGAAAAATTACCATAAGTGTAACATTCATGCAAAAAACTACACAAAAATGCACAGCTCAATTATATAATACAAAATGAAGCAAGCACCCATGAAACTACTCTTCTGTTCAGACTTGAGACATCATCACTACCCAGATACCTTTCTCTCTATGACCACATATCACTCTTGCTCACATGTAACTGCTCTCAATTTTCATAATTATTTTCTTACTTTTCTTGACACTTTGAACAAATAAAAATGCATTCCTGAGGCCAGCAGGTGGAGTGTTGGTTATGGTGCTGGATCCCACATGGCTGACTCCAGAGTTTTAGTCCTGGACCTGGCAGCTTGGAAAAACATGCTGGGCAAGCGTGCATGTGTGCCAAAAATCTCAACAGGTGAATGGAGAAGGGATTGCTGAGTGGCCATCCCTCCTCAGGGGGTGATTTCTTACTTTTCCTCTCTGTCACTCTCCTGTGAGCACACATGTCCTGTGGCAAAAATCTTAAAGAAAAATAAATTAGTAAGTGTATCCCTAGATTTTCTTATGCTTCAAAATTTATGTCCATGGAATTATACATCATGTAATTTTTGAATTTGCCTTCTTTCATTAAACATTGGATTAGTGAGTTTCAGTTATATTGTTGCATGTGTTTGTAGCTCTCTTCTTTTTTTTTTTTTTATTGGAAAGATTTTCGCTATAGGGTACGTGCGTTCACCAGACAGACAGAGAGATAGAGACAGAAAGCGAGAAATCACCCCCCAGGGGGGATGGTCACGCCTCAATCCCTTCTCCTCCATTCTCCTCTCAGGTTCTTGGGCATGCACGCACACGCGCACGGCGTGAGTTTTAAGCCACCTGGTCCGGGACGCGAACCGCGGTCGACTACGTGGGAGTCCAGTGACATAGCCATTACGCTAACTGCTGGTTCCCAAGCTCTCTTCTTCATCACTGTGCAGCATTCCACCAAATAAACACACGAAATTGTTTTTTTTTAATATTCATTCCACTATTGATGAATATTTTTGGTTTCTTTTCATTTATTGACTATAACAAATAATGTGTATGGACATTCATGTACATTTGTACTGGTAGGTATGTGCATGCCCTTCTAAAAGGCACAAGAAATAGCAGATAATAATGCTAAAATATTTTCCAAAGTGACAAAGAATAATGAATGAGAATTCCCTTTTATTCATAATTTTGCTAACATTTTATGTTGTCAGTGATTTTTATATTAACTATTCCAGGAGTATAACAGCATCTGATATTTCAATTTGCATTTCACTGATGACTAAATGAGTTTGAATCCTAGTCCATATGTTTATTGGCCATTTGGATATAATCTCATAACATTTTTTAAAATTTTATGTCCTACTTCAAGTTATATTTTGTTTGTTGCTGTCAAAGAGGAATAAACGACATCAAAAGTTTATGATTTTGGGCCCCCATTCTTCACTTAAATTGGGTGTTTTGGGCCTTTGAAAATATATTTTCAATATTGTCTTGTATCATTACTTATTTTTGGTTGTCAGATTAATTTTAGTTAACTAAGTCCACCATTTTTTAAAACTTTTTCTCCTTATGTTTTTAGATTTAATCGCTACACATCTCTATAGCACATTTCTTTTTTAATTTGCAAGAGGGTACATGTGCTGACCAGAGAGAATGAGGGAAATCACCCATCCACCACTACCATGGAGGATGGTCAAACCATAGTCTCTCCCCCCATTTATCCTTTCAAGATTTTGAGCACACACACACACACACACACACACACACACACATGCTCAATATGTTTTTCAGGCTGCTGGGTCTAGGCCTTGAACAGTACAGTTGGCCATGTGGGATCCAACTGCCTTAACCACTAGCTGATCTGCTAGTCTACCATTTCTAAAAAACTCTCACCTCAAATTTTATGTAGGAATAGAACTGGAAAGAGCTATTAGAGCAGCATATATCCATATTTACATCTTATACCACATGAAACCTGCTTTCTTTCTTTTTAAGGAATTATTTATTTAGTATTATTTATTATTATTATTTTAAATTTGCTGTAGGGCATCTGCACTTACCAGAGAGAAAAAATGAGAAAGCAAGCCACCAGGTCTGGGACTTGAACTGTGATAAGTCGTATAGGAGTCCAGTGCCTTAATGATCATGCCACCTGCTGGAACTCAGTGTAATGGAATAATCCAGATATCTCATTCTTCTTCAATATTTGACATCTGTTAGACAAACTGAAAGTAGAGAAGAGTGAAAAGTAGAAAGCTGACTAGACTCAGGCTCCTATCAATGTTTCTGTTCTCTGGGTCAGTTGTTTTTCCTTTTTTATGCTTGACATCTGTTGACTTTATTCCTTAAATGAGTTCACCCTACTCTGCCTTGAATAGGCCCTTCATTTCAGACCTTTAGTTTTTTACTTCCCACAATTAGCCACAAACTCCTTGGAACCATTGTTTCTCCCAAATATTTTACTTATTTTGGCTTTCTATCCCTTCTTGTATACAGCCTTTAGGCAGTGAGGTCAGGCTGGTTCATACCTTGCCTACCCTTCGCCTAATTCAGATGCCTAATTACTCATGACACTTGAGTACTCACTAGCCTATAACAGTGTTTAAGCTTCCTCGTGTTTCATGTTTGTGAGCTTTTGCATTTTTTCTCTTGTAATTGTTCTTTCTTTTCTCATTCCATAAATATATGTTTCTCTGTACACCTTTGAAAAGCAAAAGCATCATGATCCCTATAAATGTTTTTCTACTGATGGTACCTAAACATGTCTTCACAGTCCAAATTTCCACAAGGATTGCTGTTCTCTAGTTCTATCTGCCAATGGCTCACAAAGTTTAAAACTGTCCTCTTAACACAGTTTGGTTTTCACTTCAATATTTTAACGGCAGCATTCATTTCCCTGTTCCTCATATTAGTAATCTGAATGCTAATTCTTTTCTTAAAATATCCCTCAAATTTTTCTTTTGATTTCCATTCCCACTGTATGGAGTAGTGGACATGATAGAAACTCTGTAAATGCACCAAAAGTGTGCATAATATTGCATTTATTTGTGTGAATTTATAAAAACCATTAGTTCTCATTCATCTAAGTTTTACTTTATTTTTAATTGACAAATAATAGTTAAATATATTTATCAGATACAATGTATTTATGTGTGTGAATTTAACCCGTTAGCTTTCATTCATTTAAGTTTTAATTTATTTTTAATTGATAAATAATAGTTATATATATTTATGAAATACAATGTCAAATTTTGCCATATGTATACTTTATTATTAACTACCGTCTGTTAAGCTTTAACAGTTAAAAGATTAAGATTCAGTGTTCCAGATTCTCATCACCTTATACAAGGATTACTACAATAACGTTTAGGTTTAATAGGCTTAGTCTACATTTGACAGATCTTGGAGATGAATCTTTTAAGGAGTATTTTCATCCATCCAACGTTTATTCATTCCTTGAACAAATACTATCTCTTAGGTGCTAAACACTATTATAGATTCTGTTGTCACAGTGGTGAACAAGATAGAAAAATTCCCCAATTTCATGGATCTTACATTTTAGTGAATGAAAAGAAATAAAATATTTATCTATCAATGAACAAGAAATCAAGGAAATACCAACTGGGCATATTTGTTGTTAATATAACTAAATGGGATAAATTGATTGTTACTGAGTGTCTACTTCAGAATAGATGATTATGAAAAAGCTCTCTTAAGAACATGTCAGCTCCAAATGACAAGAAGAAATCAACCATGAGATAACCAAGTAAAAACATTCCAAACAGAGGTACACACTAAGGCAAAAGCCCAGAGGTAGGAATAACCTTGGTGTTTCATAGGAACAAAACAAAAGGCTAGTTTGGCTGAAGCACAGTGAGCAAGAGGGAGAAGTCTAGGTGAGGTCAAAGAAGTACTAGGGCAGATAACGTCGAACTTTGTAAACTAGAATGGGGAATTCGAATTAAGCCTTAAATACAATGGAAAGCTTAAGCAGAAGTAGCGGAATCTGGCTTACATTATGTGAAGAATAAATGAATCTTGACAAAAGCAGCCAGAAAAGGCAATTGCCACAGCCCAGGTGGCAGATTATGGAGGTTAAGTTGCTTGTCTCTGCATGATCAGCACTATTTTCCTCTTAAGTGTTCAGTGTTATCACACTAAACTTAGCTGTGCTTTTCTCCCACCTTACTTTTTCTTGCATTGCCTACTTTACTCTTCACGAAAATGCACAGATACTCAGAAAGACAATGAGAATGGCTGAGACTCATCCTAAAACAGTCAACTGGCAAATTGAACTGGTTATTATTAACAAGTTGTGTTCTTTGAATTGTCATAGCTTTAACTACCTTGCCTCTATATTATGTATACACAACGGTGTCTACCAATATGTATATTATGCACTATGGTAAAATATAAAGTTGGTTTTTGAAGTAATTTATTTATAAAATATAACTGTCAAAATACTACTCTAGTTTAGAAATGCAAATATACACATTATGAGATGACAACAATTTTTAGGCAATATTAATCAACATAATTTTTTTAAATGATATACTTCCTAAGTCACTATTATTAATTATATGGAGACTGCCCTTGCCTAATAAATAAGGAGAACTAAGTAAAAATGTTGACTGCTAACTTAATCCATAATAACTAATTTATATTACTTATCCTAATTCCTTTCTTGAGTACCATCTCTCCTTCAAATTTCTTTATTTTTTATTTTCCAAACATTGCCCAACTTTGTCTTTATACATATATTTTTAAAACTGTATTAGCTATAGCCAAAGTTTAAATGCTCTGTGCTTCTTTGGCATATTAGATATTTTAAAAGTGATGGCAAAAGGAAGCAGCATAAAACTCTCAGGAGCAGCAAATGGCATGGAGGTTAAGGCACTGGATTTCCACATAGCTGACTCCACTGTTTGAGTCCCAGACCTGGGGGCTTGAGAATCACACTGAATGTGTGTGCGTGCATGCCCAAAATCCCACAAGGAGAATGGAGAAGGGATTGCAGTGTGGCCATTCCCTCATGTGTGTGTGGGGGGGAGGGGGTGATTTCTCACTTTTTCTCCCTCTCTCTACCTATCTCTAGTCAGTGCACACATCCTATAGCAAAGCAAAGCAAAACAAAACAAAAGCAAACTGTTTTATTGATTCTTAGCAAAAGATCATTATGATATCTGTGATGGAAGTTCATCAAATGCATTTACATTTTCTTATATCCAACTTCTAGTTATTCTTTTCATAAAGAAAAAAAAATGATGATTAGAAGGCCTTAGCAAATTTAAGGCTTAGAATGCTTTGAAGGCTTTCATCAGGTAGACAAGTTAGTTTTGTGCCGGTAAGATTTATAAGTTATCTTGAATATACAGAGTAAAGGTGCTAGAGTAAGTGGAAATTCTATCAAAATACCATTAAAACTAAACATTCCTGACTAATACAGTCAAAGAAACTATCTTAGATAAAATTCAAATTAGGGAACAGTTATGATGAATTTATGATTATAAAAAAAAGACCAACTTCTACCAGTAAAATATTATTTCTCAATTTGGTCACTTTTCGAATTCTTAACAGCTAATAAATGTTTGTGAAAAAAATGTAAAAATAAGTACATAAATGAAAAAAGAAAAAAAAAGCTAATTAGCCCCTTATACAACATTAACCACTCCCATAACTGTATTCCTACAGCACATTGGCTTGATTTCTATTCTTTTTTACTTATTTTATTTGGTCTTAGAATAGTTACTAGGCCATATGCCTGATTTCCCAATTAGATGAAAAGCTTCATCTATTGCATTTTATCTCAATCGTCATAACATCTCTGCAAGGCAGAAACAATTGAGATCTTGAGATTCCACACTCTAGATAAGGAAAGCAAGGCTCCTTCAACCAGCTAAGTATAAAGTTGACGTATGAATCCATTCTCTCCTGCTCCAAAGTCATGGTGTATTCTCTATTTCGTAGTATCATCTAGTCATTATGTTAAGAACTCTTGCCTCAAGTCAAGGAAGAGGTTTACTTTTTCTTAAGAAATTCATTAAAACTATCACCCAGAGAGTCCTAAGTTCTTCATTGGGCATTATCATAAATTTCAGTGATGAATCCATATTGTAGTGTTTGACACTGGATCCAGGAAAAAGTTACACATATGCAACCTCCAGAAATCATGCTTCATCACTCCTCCAGTAATCATAAATTGAAAACGTTCTTTTAACTACATTTCAAGATGCACTTGGGGTAAGCATAATGACAAATGAATTGCATACAGAAAGAGCCTTTTTGAATAAATCAAGATATCCAAATTGGACAACAAAAATTATAATTATGTCAATTGATAGGAATGTATAAAAGTCATCATACACTGTGCTAAATACAAAGGTCAATTTTTTTAAGCAACTTCTTTATCAGGATTAACAGTCAAGGTATTATTTTCACCTTAAAAAATCCCAGTGCATTTACTTATACACATGTAAAACAGCAATTATTCTTACACAGTATTAATCAATGTCATCTGTTTTCAAAAAAAGCTATTGGTGCACATTATGAGTCATGATTATAAATTCATGTAAACTGCCTTTGGGTAATAAGCAAGGAGAATTAAAATAAAAATGTACTGAGTGTCAACTGGATCAATGATAACTAATTTGTATAGATTTAAATTATATCTATCTACCTCAGGCAATCATTGATTTCTTTAATAACTGTGTTGGAACATACTTTTGAGCAATTAGAACTCAATTGCTATCAAATAGCTTAGATTTTAAAATGACATTTAAAAATTACATGCTTGAACATTTAGAAGAAATTAAAATCCTGTTTATTTCTGATGGCCTATTATATAGGTCACTGAACATCTCCTAAGTTTAATTTCAATAATTTCATTCAGTATTTTCTAACATTCCTCAAATTTCTAGGTTTTAAGAATGAAGATTAAAATAAAACATACCTTTGATGTAAAACCATATAAACTCGATTTAATTCTTCTCAATAAAAATGTGACCAGCCCATATATTTATGCTTAACATGGAAATGCCTGAGCTGAAATTTAAAAAATCAATTTGGCAGAGAAAGATGCAAATTATTTTTTTTCCAAACGTCTGGGTGAACTCACAATAGTATGTCCTATGCCAATGCATAAGGAAATAGATTTGCTCAGATCCTCTGTATTTTTTTGTTACAAGGTGATTTCCGGGGGGAAAAAAATCACACATCTATATCACCTACATTTAAGTAGACATCAGGAACCAAATGGTTTGAAATGTTTAGAGTCTAATGTCTTATGAAATATGGCTATCCCTTTCTGTTAGATTCCTTTATCAGGGCCAATACTATTATGCTTTAAATTTAGAGGATGATTATTGAGGCGTTCTTTCTTCCTTGTAAATCCATAAAGAAATATTGAGGCTAATCCTCTGAAACCTTACCCCTGGCAATGCCTCACCAATCTGTGGTGCAGCCTTGCCCTCAGTTTTGCCTGTATGTCAAATAATTGCTGATTGAAAGTATAATTTTTAAAATCAATGCTGTGGAGACTTTTTACTTCTAGAAATTGCAAACTAGGTAATAATGACCAATTCTCCCATTCTGAACAACTGAAAAATCTTCTAAATATCTTCTCAATGCCATCTCAAAAATATCAAAGAGATAGCCTACTAATCAGGAAAATCGAGGAAAAATTGAAAATCAAGAAAGGTAAACAGTTCTCAAAGCTACTTTTGCCTTGAAGGTATTTTCCATTCTGGATGAAACAGTTGAGAAATGAAGCTTCTAGCCTTGAAGGGCAAGAAGAAAAGACAAAGGCCAGAGCCTTATTAATGTGGGAAATCCGTTAATCCACTCGTTGAGAATTGAGACACCCATGTCCTACTCTCTGAGGATAATGGTATACTATTGTACATTTGCCCTTGGTAGTCTCAGGATCTGAAAGCTTGAATAAAATTATCTCAGATTAATAGCCTTATATACTCCTGGTAGAAGAAAACAAAGACCGTCTTAGAGGAGTGCTATCATACCCACAAATTTTTTTGCAAATATTTTTTATGACAAAACTTAATGTCTAGCAATTGTCCCAGGACCAAGTATATAAGGAGTCTTCACTCTGTTTTAACAATAGATAAAAAAGATTAACAAACTGAAAAATCAACAACTTTTCTTAGATCACCAGAGAAGTGAGGTCATAGGGCAAACCACTGCCCCCAAAAGTACAGAGACTACCTTGAGTATGCTGAGCACATGCTTACACATAATTCATGCTGCCTGAAGGCTAGGGGTAGATCATGGCCACAAGACCCTGTAGGGGTACTCTCTCTCTCAATCATAGAAGAAATAAACTTTTTAAAAAATGACATAACATGTAATGCAACTCTCACTACTGTTTCACCAGTCAATTTACACATCTATTATGCCAATATGAAAATTAGGTTGAATAATTCTTGCATCTAGCTCAAAGCCAAATATAAAATGAAATTAATATGTGGATTTTTTTATTTTTAGAGAGATTTTTACTATCAAACACGTGCACTCACTAGTGAGACAGAGAGACAAAAAGTGAGAAATCACCCCCTGAGGGGAAGGCCACACCACAATCCCTTCTCCTTCATTCTCTTCTTGGGATTTTTGGGTACTCATGCACATGCACCTGGCATGAGTATCTAGCCACCAGGTCCAGGACTCAAACCACAGTTGACTACATAGGAATCCAGCAATTTAACCATTATGCCATTTGCTGGTCCCAAAATATCTGGATATTTTGTAAAGACATATTGAAAATCTGGCATAAGAATACCTTATATTGATATTATCATTAATCCTTGATTATCAAACTGTCATAGACAGAACTTTTAACTAATTGTAGCTACTGCCTAATTCTATACTGAGGAAAAGAATGATTTACCGTGTGAATGTATCAGTAAAGAATGTCACTATAATAAAAGCAATTACAGATATACATATATGTGTGTGTATATATATATATATATATATATATATATATACACATAATAAAATTAATATTGGCCTATAAAATTATTGGCTCCAAGCCTCCATACATCTGCTGTTTTCAGTTAGCTGAACTTCTTAGTCTAATAAATGGCTTAGAAAATAACTGCACTATTATCACATGAAACTTTCTCAGTTTAGTATTAGTCTGTTCCCTATATATGCAACAAAGAAAAACTTGTTTCTATTTTTCAACACAGTAACTGGAAGTCATACTAAAACTCATGGTATTTTTAGCTACACTTGTGAAAATGTAACCAAAGCATTTACTTGATTGAGTATCTTTGACCATCACATTTTGGAGGACATTTTCTGTACTTCTAAGAGTTGCAAGTTGCCATCTGATATAATCATTTCATGTCACTTATAAGACAACTGAGGCACAGATACATTGCTATCTACAGTAGAAGTTGCTGACATAACTGGAATTGAAATTTGGCTAAAAGCACTTACAGGCACAGAAAATGTGCTAGATGTTTGGTCACCTGACATTCTTTCAGCAAAAAGAGGTGCCATATGCAGAAGTATTGGGTCATTGGAAAAACATGACACCTTTTTGCATAGAAAACCAAAAAGCATATGCTGTTATATTTTCAATGACCTAATAGCTAATGTAATTAATTCTCTTGTATCGAAGACAACATTTCATCCATCCATTCATCCATTCTTCATTTTCTATGGTAATAGCAGGTACCACAATTAACTGAACTTTTAATTGAGAACATTACTCCAAACCACCATTAAGGTTTCTAATTTAAAAGATTTTTGATTCTTTGAGAAAAAAAAAATTTAAGTAGCTCACTCTTTAGACCTCCAATGTTGCTTTTTTTAATATCAAAAATTACCTTGGGAGCCAGCAGTTAGCGTAATGGCTATGTCGCTGGACGCCCACGTGGTCGACCGCGGTTCGCGTCCCGGACCCGGTGGCTTAAAACTCACAACGGGCGCGTGTGCGTGCATGCCCAAGATCCCGAGAGGAGAATGGAGGAGAAGGGATTGCGGCGTGACCATCCCCCCGGGGGGGTGATTTCTCGCTTTCTGTCTCTATGTCTCTCTCTCTGTCTGGCGAGCGCATGCGCCCTATAGCGAAAAAACCTCTCCAAAAAAAAAAAATTACCTTAAATTAACAGAGAAACTACTTCCCAGTTAGCATTTCAAATTGTCAAAGAAAAGATTGCTTTAGGAATTTCTCAACTGTTTTTAAAATTACATATTTGGAGAACCTTTAATCCCCTCTGATTTATTCATTCATTCAATAAACATTAATTAGGCACCTACTGCATAAAAAAAGGCATTAAACTCTACTATTTTAAGACATAATCATTGGAATAGCACTTAAGGACCCATCTCACTTGATCATTCCAACTCAATATATTCTGTCTAAAGCCTTTTTTAATTTTTCAGAATAAGATGATTCATGTCTCTGATTACTAGAAGACATATTTGTCTCTAATATTATCTTGAATTTCTAAATGAAAAACTATTAATTAGCATAATCCTACATTTGAAATGCCTTATATCACCAATTCCTTGATTAACATTTTAAAAATCTCCCTTTCGCATCTTCGTCCCTTGTTTAAAGTTTTATTACCTTTCAAGTAAAAATTTGTTTTCACGTGACTGAGAATTACAAGTTGGTAATGATTTTTCCTCTTGATTGTGAACTTCATAGTCTAAATTTCGCATCAAAGAAAATAATTGCCACTTTCTCCACAAAGATCAGAATTTAACAATTTAAATACACATTTTGGCGAAAAATTATATTTCTTGGGCTTATGTTCAAGTATGGTTCATACTTTGCTAATTCACAAATGAAAGATTGTGACAGAGAATATGGTGACATACTGTCTCTTACATCGAGAATTTCCAGGTTTGCCAAATTGTTCATGCTATATTGGCTTGTACACATTATCACCAGATTGGACAGCTTTTTGAGGTGTTAGCAATAAGCTATTCAGATGACTGTGGTGCACAGTGATTCCCATTCCAAAGAAAGGAGCTGCTATTTCCTGGGACCAGCAAGTGAAAATATCTAAACATAGGATAGTGGTCTGAGGGACTGGTATTGTTTTAGGTCAAAGAGGCTCAGTTGTCACCACCAGTTTTGAAAGTGAGGATCTATATTTGTTAGGGCTGAACTGGGATTTCAGCAAATATTAAAAGGGATCTTCAGGTATATCTTCTATAGACCAGACCAACATGTTTCCTGTACAAAGATGTGTGAATTATCATATGTACAAAGCCCTAGGACCCTATTTGGGATGGTGATCTCAATGAATTCCTACTGGAACGTTTTGCCATTGTGTTTAAGAGAAGGTCAGATTTCAAGCTCAGGAAGGGAAGTGGACCAGCTCATTGGAATCATAGACCTCATAGACCTCAACCATCAGCTCTATTTTACAGTTGGAAATTAAATGTCAAGCGAATAGGAAAATATTACATTCCCACTGTAGCATATATTTCTTTTCCAGAATCCTTACCAGAGTTGTGCTATGATATCTGTTGTGTCTGCCAGTTACAAAAGCCTGAGGACAATACATACTGCCTTTACTGGGACTTAAAACAGTGTGCTCTGATGTAAGTGCACCTCCAGGAAAAAGAGTATTGAGAGCCCTAGGTCATTGCTTAATATTTCCATGAATAGGTTTCCTGTCATGTTGGGGCTGGAGGAAATTTAGTGGTGTAGCTTTTGAGACTTTTGGAGTCAGTTCGCTGTAATTGAACTCCTTATCATGGGGAAGCACTGTTGAGTTGTGGCAGCACTCTGGGCACCAGTTTTCAAGGATGCTGGAGTGGGATCACAGAAGTTCTGTGTTGGGATCCAAGAAAGCACCATAGTGAAGTGGGCAAGCTATAGCTCCAGATAAACAAAAACAGCAACAGTTGTAAGGCCATTCCCAGTGAAAGGCACTTGGAATTCTTGTGCATTGTCTCACATACATTAAATCACTTAGCAAATTTTTAAAAAATTATTCTTATTATTTTTTAAACATTCGATCACTGTACATCATTTGGCTTGTGAAAAGAATTTACCAAACATGAAATACATCTCAGACCAGTCCAATTGAGAATACTATACATGTTATCATCAACAAGTCATAAATTATGTCTGTGTCCAACAAATGTTTTGTCTCTATATTTTCTCCCCGTTTTCCTTCCCTATACTCTTCCCTTCTCCTGCCTTCCTCACACACTGTCTCCAGTATCCATAACTATTTTCACTGCTTTTATGTCCTCTAATATTTCAATCTCTACCATAGAGTGCGGATAGTTGGTATATATTAAGTGGAGATATACAATACAATTATTCCGTGGCCTGGCTTGCTTCACTCAGCAATAAATCTTCCATATTCGACCACTTTCTATCAAATGCCAGGGTCTTGTTGTTCTTTTATGGCTGAATAGTATTCCACAGAGTATATTGCCACACTTTTTCAATCTATTCATCTTTTTTTTTTTTTTTTGGAGAGGTTTTCGCTATACGGCGCATGCGCTCGCCAGACAGACAGAGAGAGACATAGAGACAGAAAGTGAGAAATCACCCCCCAGGGGGGATGGTCACACCGCAATTCCTTCTCCTCCATTCTCCTCTCGGGATCTTGGGCACGCACGCACACGCGCCCGGCGTGAGTTTTAAGCCACCAGGTCTGGGATGCGAACCGTGGTCGACTACGTGGGAGTCCAGCGACATAGCCATTACGCTAACTGCTGGTTCCCAATCTATTCATCTTTTCATGGACATTTGGGTTGGTTCCATGTCTTAGCAATCATGAATAATGCCACAGTAAACATTGATGTGCAAGCACTTTTCTAACTGAGCATTCTCCTGTCCTTTGGGTAGATACCCAGGAGTGGGATTGCTGGATCTTATGGTAGTTCTATTTGAAGGTCTTTGAAGAACCTCCATATTGTTTTCTACAGTGTCTGGACCAATTTACATTCCCACCAGCAATGTAAGAGAGCTCCCCTTTCACTACGTCCCCACCAACATTTATCATTTTTTGTATTTTTTTTTTTTTTTTTTTTGGAGAGGTTTTTGCTATAGGGCGCGTGCGCTCGCCAGAAGACAGAGAGAAACAGAGAGACAGAAAGCGAAAAATCAACCCCCAGGGGAGATGGCCACGCTGCAATCCCTTCTCCTCCATTCTCCTCTCGGGATCTTGGGCACGCACGCACACGCACCCGGCGTGAGTTTTAAGCCACCGGGTCCAGGAAGCGAAACACAGTTGACTATGTGGGAGTCCAGCGACATAGCCATTACGCTAACTGCTGGTCCCCATTTTTTGTATTTTTAATCTTTGCCGTTCTGACATGGTTTAAGTGATATCTCACTGTGGTTTTCATCTGAATCTCCCTTATGATGAGGGATGTTGAGCATTCCCTTATAGGCTGTTTGGCAGTTCATAAAATCACTTAGGAAATACTTAATGAGCACTATTTGTTAAGCATTCTTCTAGGCACTGAAGGTTGTGTCTAAACAGAATATATCAAAATCTCTGCCCTTGTGAAACAGACATTTATCAGATCAAAATTTTGCACCTTGAAACGGACTTGGCCAACTTACTGTGGTACAGTGGTAGCAAAAATGCCCTGCAAGATTGGAGGCCATATAGCCAGCTGTAGGTTCAGATCCACAGGTCAGTTTGAAAAACATGTAGGACATACATGCAGACATCCTGAGGAAGAGAAGGGCTGAGGACAGGGGATCACAACATGAGACCCTGCCCAGAGTGCTTGTCTCTCACACACATGTGTGGACATTCTCTATCATTTAAAAAGAAGGAAGAAAGGAGCAAAGTACAGACAAACTAGCTTGGCTTTAAGGGAGAAAATACCCAATCTCATGTGAGAACTAAGCAGAGAATCCCAGGGTTGAGGTTCTAAAATCAGCGTTTGGAAGTGGATGGAATGAGGCTACAGCTACAAAGTGAACAAGAAACAGTATCAGGGATATTGAATTTTCTTTGGGAAACATTAGACTCTCAGAAGCATCAAGTACTCAGTGGTTGACCAACAGGCAAGAGTCAGATTAAAAGCTGTCTACACAATGGATACACGCAAGAGGCTAGTGGGGTTACAAGGCAGAGCCAGGATACTGCCTGAGAGAACACAAAGGATAATTGTGTCTCCAATTTCTGTGGCCTCACAATGAGCAGGGAGGATGCTATTAAGAGTACCTTGTTCATTTACACAAGCACACTTTTTTTAAGTTTATTTATTTATATATTTATTTCTTCCATGAACAAGACAGAGACAGAAAGAGAGAGACAGCATCCCCAGCAGGGTCCTGATCCTGTCATCCACCCCCCAGCCTCAGTTAGCCTCATGTGCCCAAACAACCAACTCAGGGAGGTCTCTGGACTTGAACTGAGAAACCTCCCTAGTGGAGTAGCATCAAAGAGCATCACATTTTACCACTACAACACTATCTAGCCCCTATGCAGATTAAATGTTATGTTGATGCTGAGTAGCAGGGCTGGCAGGTGGCATGGTGGTTAAGGGCGCTGGACTCCCACATGGCCGACCACGGTTCAAGTCCCAGACCTGGTGGCTTGCTTTCTCACTTTCTCTCTCTCTCTCTCTCTCTCTCTCTCTCAATCTCCTCAATCTCTCTCTCTCTCCCGCTCTCTGGTCAAATTTAAATAACTAACTAAATAAAATCAAATAAAATAGTTCTTAAAAAGAAATATTGGGTAGGTATAAAATACAAAAACAACAGCTTAGAGTTCCATATTTGGAAATATTTCCAGAACATGTTCTAGTCTTAACTGCTCACCTTTATTTGTTTCCTGTTTTAATTGCATGACTACATAGATAGGAAGACCCTTCACTTTCTTGCCATAGGATTTATTACAGAGACCTTTAATTGCCAGTTTTTCTTACTAAACTGTGAGTCCTGAAAAAGAAAAACTACTTTGATGTCATTCTTATTATACTCATGCTAGGACTTATCATAGTGCCTGATTTCATATTAGGCAGGGCCACCTTATATACTTGTGTAGGTTGTGCACTGCAGAACTCCAGGGACACCATACTCATAAATTGTACCCTTGGAGTTCCGCTGTGCACAACATCACTGGTATTAATGGTAGCCCTAGAACTCATCGATGCTTATTAAATAAACAAAATTATTTGTTATTGCTTATTATTTATTATCAGATGTCAGATAAATGTACCAACTTGTGACACACATAAGAATACATGGCAAGGACAATAGCATTATGTAATAAATAAAATGGATTTCTCTTTTACTCTTAGACTAAAAGAAATTGCTTTGAAAATTTGTGTTGATTACTTAGTGAGGTGACAGAACAAGAACACCTTGTTAAAAAAAAAGATACAACTTCTACTTTGAGAATAAGTAGATTCTAGTTTCCTATGAAATACACAGTTTTAAAAATTAGAACTTTTAATATAGTTGAATTAACAAATTAGGAGATTTATGTGCTTGAATTAACAGGAAGCCCAGGGGGAAAAAATTATATGTGTGTAGAAATTGATCTTCCTGAAGTATCCCTACAAAATAATCTTAATACAAACACTTTGACAATACAGCCATGATTTCCCCCACGTTATACAAGCTACAAAAGTAATGTAAAATATCTTTCCCACTAAAGAGCTTCAAATCCTCTTTAACATATATAAAATAACAATTGGGGTAAGGTGTTAAATATCCATGTGTAATTTTTTTTTCTTTTTTTGGAGAGGTGTTTTTTTTGCTATAGGGCATGTGCGCTCACCAGAAAGACAAAGAGAGACAGAGAGACAGAAAACGAGAAATCACCCCCCAGGGGGGATGGCCACACTGCAATCCCTTCTTCTCCATTCTCCTCTCGGGATCTTGGGCATGCACGCACACGCGCCCAGCGTGAGTTTAAGCCACCGAGAGTCCAGGACATGAACTGTGGTCGACTACGTGGGAGTCCAGCAACATAGCCATTGCACTAACTGCTGGTCCCCTCCATGTGTAATTTTACGAACATTTAGGCTAGGTAAATGACTGAAGCTTTGACATTTCCATATGTGCAAGAAGTTTTGTAGGTTTGGTTTTTAACTTCTTGACAGATTTCTTGCTCCATCGCTATGTTCCAAGTGCAAGTAACTGTTAGCCTAGCTGTGTGTGCATTTCTTTAAAAATGGTGTTCAAGGGACCAGCAGTTGGCATAATGGCTATGTCACTGGAATCCCATGTAGTCGACCACGGTTCGAGTCCTGGACCTGGTGGCTTAAACTCACTCTGAGCACGGGTGTGTGTGTGCCCAAGATCCCAAGAGGAGAATGGAGGAGAAGGGATTGCAGCATGGCCATCCCCCCAGGGGGTGATGTTTCGCTTTCTGTCACTCTGTCTCTCTGTCTCTGTCTTTCTGGTAAGCACACGTACCCTATAGCAAAAATCTCTCCAAAAATAAATAAATAGATAAATAAATAAATTGAAAATAAAAATGGTGTTCAGAAGTAGTTTATTTGTATTCAATAATGCTATCAATGTGCACATTTTCCCAAGATGGATCTTGGTGATCATTTCCAAAACTGATTGTAAAATATAAATTAGGATAAACTGAGCTAAATTTATTTTATTCACAAACACGATGCCTATAGAAAAATTTGACATAGGAAGCTTTTGGAATGTGGTATCCTCAAGTGGTCTCTGGTGTCATTGAAAAGAAGTCAAAATATGACTGACCGGTTACAGGCCGCAATACTGTTAAATGAAACATTTCCTGTGTGAATGAAAAATGAGTATACTGATAGCTATAATGATTCTAGGGTTTCATTTAAAGCAGATACTTTTCCTTTTTTTCCTAAGGTTTTTGTCACATGGCATGTGTGCTTACTGGAGAGAGACAGTGAAGGAAAGTGAGAGAGAGGGAGAGTAAGAAATCACCCTCCAGGAGGGATAGCCACACAACAATCCCTTTTCCTCCATTCTCTTTCTAGGATTTTAAGCATGCATTCACACATGCCCAGCATGAGCTTCAAGACCCCAGGTCCAGGACTTGAACTCCTGTCATCATGTGGGAGGCCAGTGCCTTAACCACTATGCCACCTGCTGGCCCCAGCTGATATATTTTCAGTCCAAGTAGAGAGAAATATAATGACTAAAGTATGCAAAGTAACTGGTAATGAAATCCAAATCTCTGGGCCACCCCTATACCACAGCAGTTAAGGAAGCCAAGTCCCATATGACCAACCGTATTTCAAGTCCAAGCCCTGGCAGAGTGAAAAATGTCAGGTGCATATGCATCTGTATGTGTGCCCCAAATCCCAACAAGATGAAGAAGTGGAGAGAAAGACACTGCAGTATGACCATGTCCCATGGGGAGGGCAGTGTTTTCTCCCTCCCTCTCTTTCTCTCTCTGTCTCTTTCTGGCAAGCACACATACTCTCTGTCATTTAAAAAAAAAAAAAAACAAGAACTAGATTTCAAAGCAAGGACCCATATGGTTATTTCTCTGGGTGTTTTAAAGACCATCTACATAAGAATAACTTGGGGCACTGATTAAAAATTTAGACTTCTGCAATTAAATCCAGAGTAGAATCTTAGGTGGATGGAGCTGAAATGGGAATGTGATTATTAAACAAGTTCCCCAGGACATTCTTGTACATGCTAAATGTTGAGAGCCACTGGCTTAGAGAATACTTTTCAAGTTCACTTAATAATTTTCCTTAGTTCTCAGGGCCTGGACAGTTGGGGCATCTGCTTTCTGAACACAAATGTATTAAAGAAGCCATGGACATTTAAAAGAGGACTCATAATAAGCCTTGTTTAACTGGTAGTTGCACATGTTTGCTAAACTGATTGAATTCCATTTCCAAACTATGAATTATGGTTTTAAGAACTGTGAAGGGTCTGAAATTTTACTCTGCTTTCACGCTAACAAGTTAGCCTGCTACAAATTTGTAGATGCTGGCAGACAGCAGAGTACTCGATCAGAAACTGTCAAATGAGCAGTTTATCCTAGATTATCAAGGTAGTCTGATTTAATCACATGAATTTAAGAGTGGAAAACTACTTCCTGTCTGTAGTCAGAGAAACAGATGTTAGGACTGAATCTGGGCCAGAGAGGTGCTACCTTGTGAGTTTCAAAGATGGAAGAAGGGGGCTATGAGCCAAGCAATGAGGCAGCACTGAGAAACTGGAAAAAGCAAGGAAATGAATTTTTCTCTGGAGAGTTCAGAAGGAACACAGCCCTATCGACACCTTGATTTTTGCCATTTGATACCCACATTGGTGTTCTGACTTCCAGCACCATAAGCTAACATTACGTTGTCAGAAAAATCATGATGTATTTTTGTGTTTTTCTATGCGAAAATGCGTCATGACTTTCTTAAAAACCCAATAATATTGTGTGGTCTTGAGTCTCTAAAATTGTGGTAATATTTTTTACAGCAACAGTAAAGAACTAATACAAGCAATAACCAGAGTATTAGCATTGTTTTTTCCTAGTTTCCCAAGCCCAAATTCCCACAGGGGAACAAAGAAGGCAAGATGATACCTGTATCATCACCTGTATCTACATGTAACAGTGGGTTGCTGTAGAGGGGAGAAACCTTATTTAGGGAACCTGAGTCTTTTGTAGTGAGAAGTAAGCATACCTGTCCCTTTCTTCCAGAATAAACACTACCTCTGTTTCCCAAGGTTGTTTTCTCTGCAAAACATCTTTGAAAAGATGGTAGGAAACAAAAGGCAATTGCGATCACACTTGCTTAAGAAGCACAGAAACACAAGAAACCCATGGAAAATTGTCTCCCAAATAAGGTGATATCCAAATTCATTACTCATGTGTTTCTGCAATACCATAGAGTTTTCATAATGCAAATGAAGTGATTTTTGGGGGGATTTTAGTATAACAAGTGAGAAAAATGATAAAGATTGACATAGTTATATAAGAAATGTCTACTAATGAAGCTTTTTAAAAAAATTAAATGCATTATTATGAGACCAGACACATGCACACAAACACATATACACACATGCCTTCATTATTGAAATTGCTACTGGTAAGGGAATTTCATTATTGTTAGTCTTGAACATTTTGGACTGTGAAAACACTTTTCCACTTGAAACAATTGTTTTTATTATGGAATATTTTAATAACAGGAGGTTTCTTAGTACTCTCACTATTATAGCAAAAGCAGACTGCTTTTTTTAGATAATAAGATTTGTTTTCCTATAAAACTTAGAAAATAATTTTTTATTGAAATCTTGGTTAAATTGATCAAAGTTGAAAAAGGATAACTATGAGTTGTATTTTCAGTGAGAACAACTGAAAATAACATGGCATATGATAAACATATTGTCCTTCTTGAGTTGATAGTCTCAATTAAGCCCCAATTACTCATTTAAAAGAACTACTTTACATGTTTTAGTTAGTATTAAATGAAATATTATCTATGAACAAGGATATATTTTTAACAGTAGTAGAAAATATACTGGCTCATGTAATTTGCCTCATAAACATTATAGTCACCATGGTTAGCATTATAGTCCCTAAGTCAGTAGGCCCTCCACTCAGCTCAGGTTAGCCAATGTTCGTGAAGTTCCTTCGACATTGCCTTCTACCAAAATATTTTTCCTTATCCAGCTCTGTTTCTGGGATGTCTAGGAAGCTTGATGTCCTTTTAGAATTTAGGAAAAAACATTTACCTTTGTCATTTAGTTTTCTGAAGATTAAAATCACACTTGAGTACAGTTTAAGAACTGGTCCTTAACTACTTTAGCAGAGCAGAAGAAAGTTCTACTTCAGAAATTCTAGTTCAGATACTTCACCCCCTTACCCTCTGTGCTGATTGTTAAGCTATTGCCTTGCAACTTCAAACCTATCTCTCTATACTCTGCTTTGTGATACTTGGGCTGAGAGTCTGAAAACCCCATTTCTGCTAGAATCTACTCCATGTTAGGCTTTACACATAAGAGGTACTATTAGAAAACAACATAGCTCAAGGTGGAAGGAAGGAAGACCGCTAGAAGAAGAAAGGACTATTCTATGGGAACCCACTTTTAAGCTTCTAAATTTTAATATTTTAATCTGTCTTTTTTCTTCCAATCATAAGGATGGTAGCTCATTTAATATAATTACTGCCTTTCTAATACCTCAGATTACCCTTTTGGGCCCACTCGCCAAGATGGTGCCACTGCTAGCATACTGTACTTAATGGGTTGGGACTACAAGGGAGGCCCAGGTTTAATCCCTGATCCAACATAAAGACTGTGTACAGGGACCTGCAGATGGCATAATGGTTACATTGCTGGACTGTCACGTAGTTTACCGTGGCTTGAGTCCCAGACCCAGTGGCTTAAACTCATTTCAGATATGTATGTGTGCATACCCAAAATCCCAAGAGGAGAATAGAGGAGAAGGGACTGTGGCGTGACCACTACTCTGCAGGGTGATTTCTCGCTTTCTATCTCTCTGTCTCTGTCTGTCTCTTTGGCGAGTGTACATGCCCTATAGCAAAATCTCTCTCTCTCAAAAAAAAAAAGGACTGGGTACAGTGGTTTGCACCTGTAATCCCAGTAACTCCAGAGGCTAAGACAGGAGCATCATGAGCTCAATGCTGGCATAGGTAACATAGCAAGACCTTGTTAAAAAAAAGAATAATAATAAAAAAAAAAAACAGAAAAAAACCACCTAGCAATGGTGGCACATGCTTGTGATCATAGCTGAGAGACTGAGGAAGGAAAATTATCACATGGTGAGACCCTGTCTTTAAAAAAAATCTCTTTTCAGTTTTTCTGTTTTCTAATAATTAAAAATTAATTCTCTTTAAATCATTTACTTTAAAATAATTAGTCTACTTTTGTTCTAACTAGACTCTAACTAACCTCCATCATTACTATGAAACATCCCAGCATTAATTCTGGGTGGAAACACATCAAATTTGAGAGAAATGGAGTTCAGATCACATAGCCCTTGCATTGCCCATAGATGGATGTTTCACACAAGGAGTCCAATGTTCAGTAAATAGAAATTGAATACTAACCATTTCGGGCACAATGTTCAATGAGCAGGGACATTTGTTCTCAAGTAATTTATATCCAGTAGAGAGATGGACACAATGCTAGAAAGGTTATAGAATACAATTAATGTAAGGTTGTTGAAAGAAGCTATAGGAGGGACCAGCAGTTAGCGTAATGGTTATGTCGCTGGACTCCCACGTAGTCGACCGCGGTTCGAGTCCCGGACCCAGTGGCTTAAACTCACACCGAGCGTGTGTGTGTGCGTGACTAAGATCCCGAGAGGAGAATGGAGGAGAAGGGATTGCGGCGTGGCCATCGCCCCGGCTTTGGATTTCTCGCTTTCTGTCTCTCTGTCTGTCTGGCAAGCACACGTGCCCTATAGCAAAAACCTCTCCAAAAAAAAAAAGAAAAAAGAAAAGAAGAAAAAAAAAAAGAAAGAAGCTATAGGAACCATGATAGCAATACAGGGGACACCTAAGATGATGGAATGGACCACTAAAGACTGCCCATAGAAGTCTGACTAGGAAATAATCAGGCAAAAGAATATTAGAAGCCATTTTAGGATGAAATAACTAAGCAGGCCAGGGTCAGGAGATTTGAAAAAGTATGGTCATTGAGGGAATTAGAAGTATTTTCATGTAAGCTGTGAAAGATAAGACCTTGATAAAGACGAGGTTGGAAAGGCAGAAGGGATCAGATCATGAAGATATTTCTGTCTTGCTTAGAAGTTTGGCTTCTATTACACTGAAAAGAAGAACTATTAAAGGTATTCAGGACAACTAGGACTCTATGAGAAGTTAAATTGTGTTGTAGTCCCAACAAAACCTCAGAAAAGCACATGGGACTCTTTGGAATGTACATGCCCATCAGAACAATCTTCCCGTGAGCCAAAAGGCCTTGATTAGCCATTATATGTGGGCTACTATCATGATCAATAATTGGATCTGGGTGTCCCAGGTTAAGGCATGTCCTTGAATAAGGTGGCTCTCTGCTGCTAAGGAAAATCCGAGGGAGTTAACAACTGGGGCACCAAGTCTTTTGTTCAAGGGGCACTTGGCTGATGCATCATGTCTGCTGGTATTTAAATCTCCTTTATTCTGTTAGTTCTGTTAAGGCTGTTTCGTGTGTTTTGAAGTTGTATTAGGAGGTATAAACTTGATTAATTAATCTTTTTGTCATTGTAAAATGACCTTTATGATCTCTAGTAATGATTCTTGTATAGCCACAGCATCTTTCTTATACTTAATGATTGGGTAGTATATCTTTTTCAACTTTTTCATTTCAACTAGTTTCTGTCTTCAAATTATAAATGTATTGTTTGCAAATACCGTGAAATTTTGTCTTGCTTTCTTATTCAATCTAAAAGTTGACCTTTTAATTTGAGTTCTTAACCATTAATGTAATTTTTGATATGGTTGGATTTAAGTTTACCACATTTATATTTGCTTTCTATTGGTCCTCTATATTCTTTGTTCTTCGTTTTTAGGATTAACCAAATATATTTTAATAATTCCTTATATTTCCTCTATTTTTTATCGAATTATTTGTTCCAGCACTGAATTACCTTATCATAGTCTATATTAAATTAATATCATAAGAAAGTTACTATAGTATAATTTTATTTATACACTTTTTAATACTTTGACCTGGTAATTTTTTACTTCATACCAGACACTGTATATAAAAAAGTGTAAAGGCTCTAGAAGATATTATCTTTTCCCAAGAGAGTTAGCAATGTTTTCAGAGAGGGAAAAAATAAAAAGAGTAAAGGCACATTACTGTAACTCAACCAGAAACTGAATTAATTGAAAGTATACTTGCAATTTGCCTGAGATTCCATCTCTTAGTTTTACATTCATTTTTGGTGTGTATCCAGCATGAATCCCAGCTTAGAGCCTAGTAGGTTTACTAGATGTGTCCTCCTCTGCTGTGTGCTAAATTTCAGTTGTGTTCTCTTAGCACTATGGGACTAATATAAAGTATTTTAGGGGTAGCTAGTATAAATTCTGCATTCTGTCCTGCATTTCTTCAGTTAAACATAGTGCATTTTTCAAAGATAATAAAGCCAATATATCCCATCCTATATGTTCTTAAATTTTAATGCTGGTATCAAGAGGTCAGATCTATATTCCTATGAATCTTAGTGGACCTGCCTCTCTGATGGAAACAATGCTATGTCACTTCTGTAACTATGTCGTAAAAGGCAACATGAATTCCTTCCAACTCATCCTCTTGGGATATTCTCTCGGATCAAAGCCACCATGCCGTGAAGAAGCCAGTCTCATAGAAAGGCCATAGGAAAATGCTCAGCTCACAGCTTCCACAGAAGTAGAATTCCAACTAAATACCAGTGTCAACTGCCAGACTTGCAAGTGGTAAGGAAATGAGCCTTCATTTGATTCCAGCCACCAGCCTTCAAGCAGCCCTGGCTGACAATGAGTAGAACAGAGACAGTCTGTCCCTTCCAAATCCTTTCTCAAGTAGCAGAATCATGACCAAATTAATGTTGCTGTTATTTTAACTGACTTGGTATTAAGAGTGCCTGTTACTTAACCATAGATAATCTAAACATGCAGCTTTCTGCTTAATTAGCTGCTTATAAGATTCGAACAAATGCCTTGAGGGCAGCATTGCCAAGTATTGGGAGTCACTGGTCTACCTCTGTTTTTACCAAATCTCAGCCCTATGAGTCCTGGCTGCTTTTTCAGTCCCAAACTCTGTTTCTCAAGCCCCAAGAGATTGCCAAACTCTGTTAGCTCTTTTACTCCTTGACTGCAGCTTTTTGAAAGAATTCTCGGCCTCTCAACTAGTGCCAAGAAGTGCCAGATGAATAGGGAAAGGAGCTTAGAGAATATTGGCTCACCTCTCTGCACTTCTCTTCACTCAGGGATCTTAGCCTCCTAAATGGATATTTTCTTATTGAATTTCTTCTGATTATTATCAATGACAACATTGGCGTCCCACAATTCTTCTGTCAGAGCTGGAATTGAAAGTTCATATTTTGTTTTAAAGTATCTCCCTCACCAGCAGATGGTGTAATGGTTATGTTGCTGGACTCCCATGGAGTCAACTGCGGTTTGAGTCTCGGACCTAGTGGCTTAAAACTCACACCAGGTGCGTGTGCATGCATGCCCAAAAATCCCGAGTGGAGAATAGAGGAGAAGGGATTGCAGCATGGGCATCTCCCCTGGGGCAGGCGGTGATTTCTCACTTTCTGTCTCTCTGCCTCTCTCTGTCTCTCCAGTGAGCACATGTGCCCTATACCAAAAATCTCTCTAAAAAAAAATCTCCCTAGCATTAACATACAGAATGAATTTGAGGGAGACCAATTTGAGACAGTGGACAACAATCTGGGTGGCAATTGATGATGAACAGAGCTATAGTAAAAACACTAGGGTTGGAAAAATTTATTAAAAATATTTAATGCATTATTAGTGTATAATGTGGGGGGTTCAGTATGGGTATAAGAAAAGAGGAAAGTATAAGATTCTTGCATGAACACTAGGTTTGGATTAAGTTCTTTCATTGAGAAAAAGACTACTTCACATGATGAGTGGGACACAGAGATACTGTGTTAAACATATGGAACGTGTTATGTTTGTATTGTAGTTAGGATATATAGGTGGATATAGCCAATGGCCAATGGATTTAGAATTCAGAAAAGAATCCCTGACTAGAGATAGAAGGAGAATTGGGAGGCTACAGTATATCAGTGGCGTTTTGACAACACAAGTGGATTAAAATCACCCAAGAAGAGCACACAGGAAGAAAGAAAATAGGCGAGCCTAGGACAGAACAAATTTGCTTTGGCACCCCTGGGAAGGAAGTAAAATGAAGTAAACCAGGAGCATCAGTTTCATGGTTTTACTCTTAATTTTCTCATATTGCTTTGCTTCTCCAGTATAGATTTAGATGAATGTCTCCCAATGTGTAGAACTCCCCTTTTTAAATGAAAAGAGGGAAACATCTGAAAAGTGATATGAGTCAGAGGTAAAGAAAGCAGTTTCCTGTGGTTCTCAATTTTAAACAATATGAAGTGGCTGAAATAAGTTGGATAAATCATTACATGCCCATATTACAAGCCATGCTTACAATCTTGATTGACAGGGAAAATCAAACACTCTAGAAAACACATAACCATAATTTCAGTGGATTCATTTTAAAAAAGTAGAACCAAGTTAATAGAAATTTCATGAAATATAGATAAGGCAACAGTGGCAAATAAAGGGAGAGTGAGTGATGTTATAAAATGTTTACCACTTACAACTAAAACTCAATTTTTTTGAGCAGTAACAATATAGAATCTATTTCTCCGACTAGTTCACAACCGCAATCATGTGTTTTTAATTGCTTTGTGAAAAATATATTAAATTTTATTTCACTCTAACCACAATGGGACATATTAATTCAATATGTAATAAAGACTAAACAAACTATCATTTCTAAAAATTGCTAATAATTATTTAATCAATATGTATATGTAAATGAAATAATATGAAAATATATACTGTGAACACCGTTGTTAACCTATTGCCCATCCTCCTTTCTTCTGATTTTCCTCTTTATATTCAAATCTTTATATTCATATCTGTTTCTGGAATTTGTTGGGCTTACATTGATCTGGAGGCAAGCAAGTATCTTGAGCTGACCTGTCAGTATATTGTGTCTTCCCAGCCACAGGGTTTGGATCAGGAATGTACTGGTAATCCAAAATGAGAATCAACTCTATGGTTTTGCTAGAAACAGGAAAGTAATGTTTTTAGTGAGACTGCAAACCAAAAATATGTTAGCTTAGAGTTGATCGTGTTCATCTTGTTTTGGCCCTATAGATTTTTTTCTTTTTAAAAAAAGAATTATTTATTTTATTTTATTCATTTTTTAAAAATTTGACCAAAGAGAAACACACATGGCAGGGGGTAGGGGCCAGAGTGAGAAAGCAAGCCACCAGGTCCGGGATTCGAACTGTGGTCAACCACATGGAAGTGTCCAGCACCTTAACCACCATGCCACCTGCTGGTCCTTGGCACTATACACTTCAATTGCTCTGGACAGGCCTATTTCATGCTTGTGATCTCCTTGTACTTAGTAATAATACTGTCCTGGTTCAGATAATAAGTTATACAGTAACTTTATTCTTTGAAGCAAACCAACCTAGGTATAAATTTAAAATTGTGGAAAGTAACCAGATTTCTTACAATATAATTTGAACAATCTGAGCCAGATGTACCTGAGACCAGGTCTGTCCTTAAGTTGTTCTGTTATATGAGAATGAGTAAATAAATAAATAAATTTGTCTTTTACTTCATGATTGGATTTAACATAGATTCTGCCACTTTTAATTGAAATAGTACTAATTTTGCAATTAAAATAGTACTAATTATTATTGTATATTATGTGTAAAAGTTGCTTAATGACAAGAAAACTATACATTTATACAGCAATTTATTTACTCCACAAGTGTATCCTTTTTTTTTAAAGTTTTTTGCCTTAGGGCACATGTGCTCACCAGAGAGAGAGACAGAGACAATGAGAGAGAAATGAGATATCACCCCCCAGGGGGGATGTCCACGCCACAGTCCCTTCCTTGTTCTTCTCCTGGGATCTTGAACATACACACACAGGCATGTCTGGCATGATTTTCAAGCCACCAGGTCCGGGACTCAAACCACAGCCAGCCATGGGGGAGTCTAGCAATGAAACTGCTACACCATCTGCTGGTCCTGAGAATTGTATCCTAAGGATCACAGTCTGAGGCTTCTTCATATCAAGAACCTGGAGATACTAACCATTCTTCTAATACAAAATCACCAAATCCTGGTCTCAGTGAATCATTTAATTTTGGTGACTAGTAGGTGTCTTCTGTGGGAAATTCATCCTGTTTTCTGTTTGTAATAACCCTTACTCATCTTTCATTTTTTTCTTTTGTAAATTGCCAGAGGACATGTGTGCTTGCCAGAGAGACAAAGTGCCCCTTAATCGGGCATTATCACATTTCAATCCCTTTTCCCTATATTTTTCCTTTTCATCATGATGTTGGGCATGCCTGCAACTTGGGCCTAGCATTTTTTTCAAGCCACTGGGGCTTGAACCACAGTTGACATGTGGGATCCAGACTTCTATGCACAGTGCTTAACCACAGGACTATGAGCTGACTTCCCTATTCATTTTTCTCATCGTTCAAGGCTTATGAAGGTAGTGTCACCTCCTCGAGGATGCCTACTTGAACATCCAGGCAGAAGAACATGTCTTCCTCTGTGCCTTTATGCTGCAGTTCTATAACCTCCATCACAAAAACACCCATCATGTTATTTTTGAAAGCAGCTTTATTGAGATATTTTTACATATATTATAGCTCACTCATTATAAACACACTTCTATGAGGTTTTTGAAATTTTATTTTAAATTCACAATTAATGACTGTATACATTCATGGGATACAACGTGATATTCTAATCTATGTATACATTGCAGAACGATTACACCAAACTAAGTAACATATCCGTCACCTCATCAGCTTATCATTCTTTTGTTGAGAATGTTACAAATCTGTTTTTTTAATCAATATTGCAATATATAGTGTATTATTGCTAACCATAGTCACCATACAGTGCAATAGTTCACTAAAACGTATCCAGTCTTAGTGAGACTTCATACCCTTTCATCATCCTGCCCTCTCTCCACCAGCCTTTACTAATCACCTTTCTACTCTCTGTTTATATGAGATCACTTTTTTTAGAGCATGCGCTCACCAGGAATACAGTGACAGAGAGACAGAAAGTGAGAAATCACCCCTCAGGGGGGATGGCCATGCCACAATCCCTTCTCCTCCACTCCCCTCTCGGGCTCTTGGGCATGCAAGCACACGTGCTCGGCATGAGTTTAAGCCACCGGGTCCAGGACTCGAACCATGGACATATATGGGACTCCAGCGACATAGCCATTATGCCAAATGCTGGTCCCATGAGATCACTTTTTTAGAATACATGTATAAGTGCTGATTCATGTGACTATCACAACACTCAATATACAAAATTTTTCCAGGTCCCCACAAAGTTTTGTCTGGTCTCTCTGTTCATTCAGTCTCTTTCCTTCACCCCAGTGCCTGGTGATTACAAATATTTTTACTGTTGCTATGCTTTTTTATTTTCTAGAGTTTTATATAAATTGAATGATAAAATATATAAGCTTTTATGTCTGGATTCCTTTGCTTAGCATATGGCATTTGAGATTTATCTGTATTGCTAAGTGTATCAGTTTTTCTTGAGTAATGTTCCTTTGTATGAAATATTATAATTTATCAATTCATGTGTTGCCAAACAGTAGGACTGTATCTAGTTTTGGAGAATTTTTGTTAACTGGTTTGAACATTTAAGTATGTATCTTTGTCTGGACTTATGATTCAATATTTTACAAATAAATCTTTCACATATGGATACAGTGTAGAATATGAATAATAGTGGAAATTGGATATGAGTTATATGGGAACTCCACTATTTTCATAGCTTTTTGTTACTCTGAAATTATTAAAACAAATTATTTACATTTTAAAATGGATAAAATATTCGAATAAACCCTACACCAAAGAATACTTATAAATTGTAAATAAGCCCAGAAAAAAAGATGCTCAATATTATCAGTCATGAGGAAAATGCAAATTGAAACCTATTTACTTAGGTGTATTTTCATTTCTCTCAGTTATGATTTATAGTTTGCAATGCCAGGGGAAAAATGCATGTTTTCTTAAAGTTAGTTCCAGGTATTTCAGGACTTCCCATATAGACTTTCCCATATGTTGCCTGAAAATATAGTTGTATATCTTACTTTTTAGTTAATATTCCTTTAATTTTTTTATTTGCCTTATCCCACTGTCTATACCCTCCAGTACAAGGCTGAATAAAATCATTGAGAGTAAACACCCTGTCTTCTTCATCATCTTAGTGAGAATATATTCTGGTTTTTACCAGTAAGTATGACATTAGCTGTTGGGTTCTGTAAATGTTACTTTGTCAGGTTAAGGAAGGCCTTTACGATTTATTTATTTGGGATAGTTGAATTTTCTCAAAAAAAAATTTTTTTTCGCTTTTTGCATCTAATGAGTTGATTACACGTTTTATTAAAAATTCAAGTGATGGGACCAGCAGTTAGTGTAATGGCTATGTTGCTGGACTCCCATGTAGTCGACCACGGTTAGAGTCTTGGACCCAGTGGCTTATACTCAACGCTGGGCACATATGCATGCGTGCCCAAGATCCCAAGAGGAGAAAGGAAGAGAAGGGATTGCAGCATGGACATCCCCCCTGGGGGATGATTTCTCGCTTTCTGTCTCTCTGTCTCTCTCTGTCTTTCTAGAGAGCGCACGTGCCCTATAGCAAAAACCTCTCAAAAAAAAAAAAAAATCCAAGTGAGGTGTATGCATGTAGTCCCAGCTAGTCAGGAGGCTGAGGCAGAAAGATCAGAAGTTTGAGACCAGTCTAAACAACATAGTGATACTTCATCTCTAAATAAACAAATCAATAGTTTGTTAATGTGATGAACTATATTGATTTATTTTTTTCTGTTAAATCAACCTTATATTCATGGGATCAAACTCACTTGGGTATAAGATATTGTTTTCTATACATACTGCTGGACTCTAGCTAAAATTTTTTAAGGATATTTGCATCTAGATGTGAGAGATACGAATCTATAGTTTTCTTTTCTTGTAATAGTTTATTCTAATTTTGGTAACAGGGTAGCAGTGGGAATTTTTGACTGCAGAGTTATAATTATACCCCAGGGATGATATGGGTGTCTTCTCATTTAAAATACCACACAAGAGGGTAGCCCATGACAAGGTGGTTAAAGCAGCTGGATCCCATATGGCCAACTGTGTGGTTTGATTCCAAGACCTGATGTCTTGAGAAACACACTGGGTGCATGTGTATACATGCCCAAAGTTCCTAAAGGAGGGAAAAATGAAGAAGGAACTGTTGCATGAACACTCCCCATGTGAGGATGGGGAGTGAGGATGCCTTCTCACTTCCTCTCTCTCTCTCTCTCTCTCTCTCTCTCTCTGTCTCTTTTGAATCATGTCACCTCTGGCCAAAATTTTTAATGAATGAATAAATAAGTAAATAAATAAAATGCAATGTAATAAACAACACAGGATCAGATCCATGGCATAGTGCAGCTGCAATGGGTTGTTCAAGAGAAACCAAATCCCACATGGCAACGGCAGTTCAAATCTGTGACCTATTCAGCCTGCAATACACCAGATATGCATGTGAGGGTCCAAGATCTGATATGCTATAGGACTGGAGGAATGGGATCACAGCATGAGTAGACTCTGTGTGTGGAGTCTTCTCTCTCTCTCTCTCTCTCTCTCTCTCTCTCTCTCTTTTTCTCTTTCCATCGTGTGCATGTACTCTATCATGAATAAATAACAGAAATTTAAATACACAAAAAGAATGCAATGATCTTCCAAAAATACCCATTTGTATAACTAAGTTTGCTTACTATTTTACATCAATTTAATCTGAAATAAAATGTAAATCTTAAAGGTCATCTATAATTGGCAGACTACAAGTTCTAAATAGGAGAACTTGGGTCCCTTGTTTTGTTCTGTTTTTCCTCAGTGCTCTCTGCTTGTGTTCATGCACCTGGCATGTTCTCCATTCTTTTTATCATCTATCATCCAGTACCTTATGAATATTGTCACTCTTGCATGCCACTTGATATATCAATGTGCAATTCCAAATCTAGGGGACTATTTTTTGTTATATCTTCTATGAAATAAAAACAATAAAGGCAAAAAAGAAAAAAACATTTATTTTATTTTTTTCTCTTTAAATTTATTTATTTTTTACATTAATTCACTAAACATCACTACAGCATACAAATGAATTTTCCATCCAAAATACACTGTGTATTGGCTCAATCAAGCACATCAACATACATGTTTTCAGCAAATAATTTTCCAATTCTTATGTCTTGTATACTTTGTTTTTTGTTTTGCCATCATTGATTCCTTATCCCTCACCCTCTGCCATGTCCCACCCGCCTCCCACATTGTCTCTGGTATCCATGGTTGCTTTCTATGCCTTCCCCCCCATTTAATTGATTTGCTAATGAACTTAATTAGTCTAAATATATCCAATAGCTAGCACAGCTGATATATACCTATACATGAACCCAAGTCTGACTTTAGGCATAAACCCCAGTGAGTAGATTGAACATATTATAAAATAGTACCCAGCTGGGGCTATATGGCTTACTGCAGTCATCAAATATGCATTTTTTTAAAATTGATATGAACAGTTTTACCGTTTTTTTTTTTCTCCTGCAACTTTTTTTTTTAATTACTTAACATTCATTCCCTGAGCATCATTACAACGTACTAAATGTGATTTCCCATCTAGAATAAACTGCATAGTGGCTTAATCAAGCATGTTATCATCAATAATATTCCATTTCTACTTTCCTACACATGTATACGTATATATATGTTTTTTACCCCATGTTTGACCCTCTGCCCTTTCCCACTCTCTTATTACACTATCTCTGCTATATACAGTTGTCTTACATTCCTTTTTCCCTAACATTTTGTTGACCACACAGTATCATAAGTAATCCAACTACTTTCCGCAGGTAATTTCAAGAAGAGTAGTTTTGAACTGGTAATGATATTTCCTTGAAACTTAAAGCGTAGAAACAGGTTAGTATTCTGTTCAAATAGTAGGTACATGCACCTATCAACAGCTCAAGACAGGACAAAAATCCTTTAAAACCGGAAAACAAAGCTTAGGAGAAAAGCAGCAATAATTTAGTCAAGTCACAGAATGTTGCTTCATCGGTTCAGTCTCATGTACTTAATCTTTCTTCTGTTAAGGTTCAATCTTCCAGATTGAATTCTGGGATATAATATTCATCTCCAAACATTGTCCCTACAATTAAGTTGCCCATTTTCTTAGTTTTTGAACTCTTATTTCTGTGTGTCTGCATTTAATTTTTCTGACATAGCACTCCCTTAAGAACTTCTTGGAGATCTGGTCTGGTGCTGGTAAATTCTTTCAGGTTTTGTTTATCTGGGAAAGTTCGTGTCTTTTCTTCCCAAATGAACGATAACGTTGCTGGGTACAGAGTTCTCGGTTGAAATTGCTTTTCCCTTAATACTTTGAATATATTTTCCCATTCTCTCCTCGCTCGCATTGTTTCTGATGAGAGGTCTGCCGTTAGTCTGATGGGATACCCTTTGTAGGTAACTTGCCTTTTTTCTCTTGCCAGTCTTAGTATCTTGTCTTTGTCTGTGGTTTTGGTCAATCTGGCTATAATGTGTCTTGGAGAAGATCTTCTTGGGTTGATTCTATTCGGGGTCCTCTGTATTTCTTGGGACTGAATCTTTGAGTGCCTCTCCAGGTTTGGAAAGTTTTCTTGCAGGATTTCATGGAATAGATTATCAATGCCCTTATGAGTCTCTTCACCCTCTAGGATGCCTATTATCCGGATGTTTGGACGTTTAATTGTATCTAACACTTCTCGCATATTATTCTAAAATTTTGGGGCCATTTTCTCAGTCTTCATGGTGGATTTTTCTAGGCCAGCCATTTTCTCTTCTACATTAGAGATTCTATTTTCTGTATGATCTAGTCTGCTTTTAATACTTTCAAGGGAGATTTTGACTTCTTGTATTATAGCTTTATCTCTAACAGTTCCATCTGATTCTTTTGTAAAGTGTGAAACTCCTCTTTTAGATCTTGCATGAATTTCCTCACCTCCTGGAACTCTTCAACTCCTTTCTCCTTCCTCTTCAGCAGTTCCTTGTCTCTCTTCTCTTCCATCTCTGTTAGCTTGGCCATTATGAATGTTCTGAATTCTTTATCAGACATTTCCATGATTTCCATTGAACTGTGTGTGGATGAAGAGGAGCTACCCATTTCCCTTGGAGGAGAAGCATTTTCCTGCTTCTCCATATTTCTTGTGGTCCTGCAGCGATTTCTAGTCATCTGGTGGATGGTCGGTTTCTTCCCAAACTTGGAAGTCAACAGCAAAAAAATAAAATAAAATAAAATAAAATCAGATAAGAAACAGAGAAAAAGAAAATTTTTTCAATAAATCTAAAAAAGAAAAATTAATATTCAAAAAATTTCAATAAAAATCAATAATTAGAAATGGCTAGATCGCAGGAGCCATGGAGCAGACTGTCTCTTGAAGAAGGGCTGTTCTGGGAGGAGGAGAGGGGATTATTAACAAAATAAAGGCCTAGGAGGGAGGGGCCAAAGGGCCCTGTAAAATGCCTCACCTTAAAAAATTCTAGAAAGCAAAAATTAAAAAAAAGACAGAGAGAGAGAGAGAGAGAGAGAGAACAGAGACAGAGGTAGAGAGAGACAAAGATTGATTCAGAGACAGGAGACTTGAAAGGGGTTTTCCTACCACATGGGTTTTGTATGCTGGAGGCCCAGTTAGGAGTGGGACATCTTCCTTTCTCACAAAATGGCTAGATCGCAGGAGCCATGGAGCAGACTGTCTCTTGAAGAAGGGCTGTTCACGCGGGTTTTATATGCTGGAGGCCCAGTTAGGAGTGGGACATCTTCCTTTCTCGCAAAATGGCTCAAAAAAAAACATTTATTAATTGATAGTGCATCCAATGGCTGCCCTTTGCATCCAGTTAAACTGTAAACTTTGACTGTAGTTATGTCAAATCTATACTATGGATGGAGACTGGGAAGGACTATGTAAATAATGAAAGCTGCTGAGGTACAGTGTTTGTGTTATAGGGAATATTTTTATTTCTTCTATTATCATTATCACTTTGTTAAATAAATGTATATAAGAAAACAATTTTAAAAACATTTATCATATAATATACAAGTTACTTTATTCTTAATATAGTTCATTCATTGTGATGGCATTTCTATTTTGTTTATTTGTTATACCATTGCTTTTAAAAATAGCAGTTTTGGGAAACAGCAGGTGGCATGGTGGTTAAGGCACTGGATTCTGACATGGCCAACCCTGGTTTGAGTCCCAGACCCAGCAGCTTGAAAATCACACTGGGCATGTGCCTGCATGACCAAAATCCCAAAAGGAGAAAGGGGGAGAAAGGATTGTGGTATGGTTATCTCTCCAGTGGGTTATTTCTCATTTCTCTGTCTCTTTCTGGCAAGTACATGTGCCCCTTTGGAAAAAATAAAACCTAAAAACTACACACACACATGCACACACATACATATACATATACATAGGGTTGTCAGAAAAGTCACGATGCATTTTTGCACAGAAAGACATAGAAAAAAATATGTCACAACTATTCCAACAACCCATTATATTACATTTGGTCCAGCCTGTGTTGTGGTGGGAAGGTGGCTGGATCTTACATGGCTGACTGCACAGACCCAGCAACTTGAGAAACACCATGGACATGTGCATGTGTGCCCAAAATCCTGAAAGGAGGGAAAGATGGCAGAGAAGGGATTGTGGCATGATCACTCCCAATGGAGGGTTACTTTCTCAGTTTCCCTCTCTCTCTGTGCCTCTCCAGTGAGCACAGGAGCCTCCTAGCACATTTTTTAAAAAGCAAAATACCAATTTTATGGTTAAATATTCCTCTTTTTAAATATTACATGACAATTACATCATCATGGGTAAACTATGCTTGGATTCATGGAACAATTGGGCACTAATATTAACTGGATAGATAAAATGGGCTTTACTTATGACAAAAGGAAATCAGTGTAGTTAGAGTAAAATACCAAATTACATGAACCCCCAATCCTTATCATACAGGTACACACCAAGGATAGGTGAGGTAGGGAAACTTCAGAGCTTAAGGAAGCCTAAATATCCTGTTCTGTGCTTGGTTTTATATACATAAACTGAATTAAATATATATATGGAGTGATGTCTGGATATACAAGGGATGTCAATTCATTTACATCAGTAGTTCCTCATCATACTCAACTCTACAATATACATCGAATTCTCAGAAACCATTGCAGTGCAGAATACTGGGAAATAAACTTCTCTGTGGGCCAGGCCATGATGAAACAGTAACACAACTGGACACACATGGGAAAGGGCCTAGATTCACATCCCAGGAGCCCCCCCAGCACCCTGGGTGCACATGCATATGCCTGTGATCCGGCCTGGCTGAGACTGGGGGTGGATCATGGGATGAAGATCCTGTTGGGAGTGCCTATCCCTCTGTCTGTCTGTCCCTCTCTTTCATTGAGGAAATAAATAACTTTTAAAAAAATCTCTATTATCCTCAACTCTCCAAAGTAACTACAGACTTGTCTATAAACATGCCTAAATTTCACATACAATGCAACTAAAGAATCAGTTACCTGGTAATCTCTGAGAGTCATAAATCAGTCCTTAGAACATATCTAGAGCACATTATGAAATATGTTATGTTATCTCAGAGTTCCCCAAGGTTTCTAACATTAATACCTTCAATTCTGTTCTGTACTTCAACCCCAAGTAAGCTATAATAACCAGTTGACAACATGCAAAGACTTCTAGGAAAAACAAAGAAATATCAGGTTTCATTTGAGCAGTGTGGCCTCATAATATGAAAATTGTTGAGATTTACATGTGATTTTTCAAACAACTAATCATAAGACAAGCCACTATTTTTTCCTTTTTTTTTTGAGAGATTCTTGCTACAGAGCATACGTGCTCTATAGAGACAGAGAGACAGAAAGCGAGAAATCACTCCCCAGGGAGTATGGCTACACTGCATTCCCTTCTCCTCTATTCTCTCAGTATTTTGGGCACACATGCACATGTGTCCAGCATGAGTTTTAAGCTGCCAGGTCTGGGACTCGAACCACAGGCGACTATGTGGGAGTCCAGTGATGTAACCATCACACCATTTGATGATCCTATTTCTGCTTTTTAAAAATAACTTTTTAAAGTTTATTCATTTATCCCATGAATGAGAGAGACAGAGAAACAGAGACAGAGAATAGCATTGTAGAAGGGTTTTTATAATACAATCCACTCTCTGCTTCAGCTAGCCCTAGCTTTAGCCAGCCCCAGATCAGGGGCACATCCATTCCTGGTATATTCAAGGACGTCTCTGCAAGCAGACCTGTAACATTCCTATCTGGGTCAGTGTTCCAAGTCACATTTACTGCCATGCTATTGTCCAGCCCCCTTTCTACTTTTGCTTCACCCAGTGGTACAAGTGCTCTAGATTAGAAATTCCTTCATCAGTTCACATGAAGGGTTATTTAGGAAAATAAGAAAGTTTTAGTCATTAATTTCCAAAATGTTTTTTAGAGCATTGTCAGTGAAGTAGAAAGTCTGAGTGAGTAGAAGCTGAGGTCTGTAAACCTGCAGAATCAAAAAGCTTGAATAATTAATTCTACCAGAGCTGGATTATAGCAGAAAAAAATCTATATATATTTTTCTGTCTTTTTTTCTTAAGGTTTTTGGCATGGAGTACATACACTCACTGGAGACAGAGAGAAGAAAAATGAGAAATCACTCTCCAGGAGGGATGGCCACACCACAGTCCCTTCCCCTCCAGTCTCGTCTTGGGATTTTGGGCATCCATGAACACATGCCGGGCATGATTTTCTAGCCATTAGGTCTAGGACTCGAACTGCAGTTAACCATGTGAGAGTCTAGCATCTTTACCACTACACCACCTGCTGGCCCCTCTATATATAACTTTCTATCTTCCCGTGTGTCATAACCCAGTGTTTTGAATGGAAAATATTGGGTTGTCAGTAAAGTCATGACAGGGACCAGCAGTTAGCGTAATGGCTATGTCGCTGGACTCCCACGTAGTCGACCGCGGTTCGTGTCCCGGACACAGTGGCTTAAAACTCAAGCCGGGCGTGTGTGCGTGCGTGCCCAAGATCCCGAGAGGAAAATGGAGGAGAAGGGATTGCGGCGTGGCCACCCCCCCTGGGGGATGATTTCTCGCTTTCTGTCTCTCTGTCTCTCTCTGTCTGTCTGGCGAGCGCACATGCCCTATAGCGAGAAAACCTCTCCAAAAAAAGAAAAGAAAAGTCATGACATAGTTTTCTATACAAAAATGCGTCATGACTTTTTGGAAGACCCAATATATAGCAAAGACAAATTATTGCATGTAATATGATTGTAATTAATTCACATAAGAAAAATTACGTATGACTTTCACTTACAAGTGCAATAAAGACTAGTCTAAAGATTCATCTAAAATTATGCTCATCTAAACAGAAATTCAAAAGGCATATTTGTATGAGATAGGATTAGCGAATAACTTATTCCACGGTTGATTAAATCAACGTTATCGGGTTGGGGATGTGGAAAAGCAACAGTTGAACCCATTTAAGTCTAATTTGACTACAGTGGAAAGAATATCCTGCACAGTTAAGGGTTTTGATTAGAGGAGCTATGAGGATAAAGTGTTTGAGAAATGCTTTTTCAGAAACAGTGTTTCTAATTAGTGAGAACTAGAGAAGTCACCAAAATGAGAACCACATATAATCAAGCCCTTGTCTATTTTGTCTTGAAGATCAACAAGTGACAAGCATTAGGAGGTGCATATATAAAAAAGGGAACATTTTTGGAAGTATACACACAAAATATGGAAAAATGTAAGATCCTGCCAAGGTTGCTTGGAAACAGACGATATTGAGGCCATAGTGTCAGTGAAAATGTATAGGAAAAATAATGTATCTGTTGAAATGTTAAAAAATGCTGCCTCAATTAACTCAAAGTAGTTTCTTTTTATCATTCTACAATATGTATGATGTAGGTCCTGATATTTTCATATTTTGTCTTTAGTGCTTGTATATGTTTTAATGATTTCTGTAACTTGTTTCTTCAGTCAAATGGACATTATACTAGCCAAATTAAATTAATTATGAAAGAACTAAAATGCTTCTTCCTTACAAGCTAGTGCTTTTAAACCATTGAAAAACATGTTTTCAGTATTAGTGACATTTCTTTCTAAAACCTCTATTTGTAAATTTGCTTCAAAAAGCCTCAAAAGACAACAGTGGACAAAGAATATAAATGGTTTGGTCAAACTGAGCTCCTGGTTTCTTCTAGGATGTTATGAAATTAGTCTAAGCAAAGAACAAAAATCAAATCAGCAAAGATTCCTTTAGAATTTATCATGCACTAGCACTGTACTGAGGACTAATGAATTAAACAAGAATAAATCATGTTAGGGCTAATATTCTGCAAAAGGCGTTACTTAATAAGTTTGTCATTTAAAGCTCCAAATTAACATCTGTATTAGAGAGTAAACTTTAATAATATCCAGGGTTGGAACCAGCAAGTAGCATGGTGCTTAAGGCACTAGACTCCCACATGGGTGACTGCCATTTGAGTCCAAGACCCGGTAACTTGAAAATCATGCCAGTCATGTGTGCATGCATACCCCAAATCCCAAGAGGATAATGGAGAAGGAATTGTGGTATAGCCATCCCCTCAGAGAGGAAGTGATTTCTCACTTTCCCTCTCTATCTTTTCTGCAAGCACACACGACCTATATAGCAAAAGCCTAAATTATAATCATAATAATACCCAGAGTGTGTCAGCCTCTCCACCCGATCAAACTATATTGGATACCTATATGACCTGGAAGATACTGCTGGAACATGTCATAGGTTACTTCATCGGTTTTTACTATGACAAAGTAAAGAAAATATTATTTCTCAATGTTTAAAAAAGATGTTGGGGCCAGCATGTGGTGTGGCAGTTAAGGTGCTAGACTCCCACATGGCCAACCATAGTTCAAGTTCAACCTGGGCTTGGGGGCTTGAAAAATCATGCCAGGCATGTGTGCATGTGTGCCCAAAATCTCAGGAGTAGAATGGAGGAGAAGGGATTGTGGTGTGGCTATCCCTCCTGGGGGTTGATATCTCACTTTCCCTCTCACTGTCTCTCTCTGTCTCTCTCTGGAAAGCGCATTTGCTCTGTGGCAAAAAAAACTAAAAAAATATTTTTAAGATGTCAACATAAAGATTAATTATTTTAAATAATGTTGCCATGTTTACTATCTATCTACCTAGCTACCTAGCTACCAACCACGTATCTATAGGTAAACTATGCTTAATCTTGAATGTGAACTCCAGGCTATTTTTTTGGGGCGGTGGGTTTTTTTTGTTTGTTTGTTTATTTTTTTCACTATTTTTTTTAGAGGTTTCTGCTACAGGGTGTGCGTGCTCGCCAGAAAGACAGAGAGAGACAGAGAAACAGAAAGTGAGAAATCACCCCCCAGGGGGATGGCCATGCCACAATCCCTTCTCCTTCATTCTCCTCTTGGGATCTTGGGCACACATGCACATGTGCCCGGCGTGAGTTTAAGCCATCGGGTCTGGGACTTGAACCACGGTTGGCTACATAGGAGTCCAATGACATAGCCATTACGCCAACTGCTGGTCCCAGGCTATTGTTTTTTGAAATCCCTGTTTTCTTTTACAACATTCATTTCTGATTATATCAGGTAATTTCAACCTAAAACTGAGAGAAAACATGTAAAGCATAAAGGATTTATTTGAGTGTAAGTTTGAGGACTGTACCAGTGTACAGTCCAGATGTGCATTAGAAAGATTTTTGCTGCAGGGTGAGTGTGCTCACTGGAGAGACAGAAAGCAAGAAATCACCCTAGGGGAGATGGTCATACCACAGTCCCTTCTCCTCCAGTCTCCTTTTAGGACTTTGGGCATGCATGCACACACACCTGGCGTGAGCTTTAAGCCACTGGGTCCAGGACTTGAACCACAGTTGACTATGTGGGAGTTCAGCGACGTAACCATTATTCCATCTGCTGGTCCCGATCACTGAGGTTTTAAAATCCTAGGACAGGTTTAAAAGGCAAAAATCATAAGTGGGAGGGTAGGGGACAAGAGAAGATTATACTAATTGCTTATAGATAATTATCTTGGCAGCTGGGATCAATAACAAGAGTGATGTCAGGGCAAGTTTGGACAAGCAGTCTCTGGGCAGATGTTTCCACAGAAGTAGTCCTTGTGTCAGGTTGTAGTGGTCTCTGTGCAAAATTATGGTCCTGGTAATGTACTCTAAATAATAGTTCCTGTTATCAGGCATGCTAGCTTGAGAAAACACCTCCCTCATGGCCTTCCTGGGTCAATTAGTCAGGGTTGACACAAATGACTTAATTTTGATTCTGAAAAAAAAAATTCACAGTAATCAATAAATATTTGCCACATCGTTAATGGGATAAAGATAAAGATTTATTGAGTATCATGAAACAGGTATACTTGAGATAGCTCTAGTTCTATCCAAATTTCATGTAATTTCTGATTTAAATATAATTACTGTACATGTTTGTAAAGTGTGGATTTTTAAAGCATGTATACAGCATGTAATGATCAAATCAAGAGTATAAACATATTCACTATCCTCAAAATTTAACTTTACATTGTGTTGTGCACATTAGAGATCCATTCTACTGGGTTTTGGGGAAGTATATATTAAATGATGTTTTTTACTCTACCATGGTGCATTGCTCTATCACCTGTTCCACTTGTTTACATGCAATCTTGTATCTGTTAACCAATTCCTCTAGAACCACCCCCATCCATCCCCATGCAATTTCTAGTGTCTACCATGTCTTTTGCTACTGCTATGCTACCCAGTCCTTTAGCTTCCACTAACAAGTAAGGATACTGTGTATGTTAAGCAGGGATATATGGGATTTGTCTTTCATAGTCAGGCTTATTTCACTTAGCATTATGTCTTTTGGGTTCATCAACTTTGTCTCAATGACAGGATTTTACTGTTCTTTTTTTTTTTTTTTGGAGAGGTTTTTGTCGCTATAGGGCGTGTGCGCTCGCCAGACAGACAGACAGAGACATAGAGACAGAAAGCGAGAAATCACCCCCCAGGGGGGATGGTCACGCCGCAATCCCTTCTCCTCCATTCTCCTCTCAGGATCTTGGGCACGCACGCACACGCGCCCGGCGTGAGTTTTAAGCCACCGGGTCCGGGACGCGAACCGCGGTCGACTATGTGGGAGTCCAGCGACATAGCCATTACGCTAACTGCTGGTTCCCGATTTTACTGTTCTTTAAGGCTGAGTAGTATTCCATTTCTCTTTGTCTATCTAGGTTTTGTTGTTTCTCTTCTCAAGTTTCAAAAATGATTCACAATGGGATATTTATTTCTCTCAATGAGTATTACAATATGCAAAAACTTGCACTCTATACATTTTACTTTTAAAGTAAAATGATAATCATTTATTTTATTAACAAGTATACTTCTCTCCAGTATGCTTTGTGTAATCCTTCAACTACTTCTCTGCATCCATGGAATGAATTAGCCCAACATGGAAATCACAGTGCAGTTGCCATGCTCTGTGTTGGATGTACTTCTGCTTATGTAATCTGTTTTATGTGTTCTAATCAAGATGCCTTTGCAGAATGTTTCTCTCTTTCCTTTTTTTAATCATACTCAAATTCTGGAAATGAAGTTTAAACTGATTATTTAATCCTGGTTAAATACAGATCTGATATGCAAAAATATGAATGTCATGATACTTTTTTATGAATATATACAGTTTTCATTTAGTTTAATTTAATTATTATTTTTAAATTTTTTCTATAGTCACCAGAGAGAGACACAGAAAGAGGGAAAGTGAGAAAGGAAGCCAACAGGTCCAGGGTTCAAACTGTGGTGAGCCATTGTGAGAGTCAAGCACTTTAACCACCACACCAACAACTGGCCCAATACTTATTGTGTAATACAATGAAATATTCCCTCTGACTGTCATAACTTAGATGCACTCTATTTTTACAGTTCACTCCATTATGTGAGCCTTAACATTTTATAAAAAGAATTCACATACCTCTAGGTAAATAAGGCTGAGTATATGCATATATCTCTGTTCCCTCCCAAAACTCCATTAAAATGTCGGTAAAGAAGCTGAAAATTGTATAAACCAGAAAGAAAGTGAGAACGGGAACAAGGATAAGATTCGACAAGATATATCATCCAAGTTTTGGAAAAGAGTCAATAGAAGAGTTTTATCTCATTAAGGGAAGCCAGGAAATCTAAACCTTAAGCGCTATAGAGGAAGACACTGATGAGTAACAGGTCTATATGCAGAATGCTGGAGGGCATAGGATTTGATGGTAATAGCTGGTTTGGAGGAAGGTGAAACAATCAGGTGACTACCCAATCACAAAATTTGGGATGGTAGAGGCTTTTCTGGGGAGGAAACAAACATCAGAGAACCTGGATTCTAGAATCATGGAAGAAGTATATAACCTAAATCTAGGCGTAGCCTACATAACAAATATTGAGATATACAGCTCCCTCCATAGGTTTGTCAACCTACCATCTAAACGCTTTCACATAGGATATGAGAGTTCTTCTCTGAAGAAACTGAATATTCACAGATAAAAGGCTTAGCAATAAGGAAAATACATTTCCTCCCCTAATTGCTCTAGAACTCTGGTATACCGGCCAAATCTGGCCCACAGCATGTTTTTGTAAATAATGTTGTATCGGAAATTAGCCATGCCGATTCATTTGTATATTATCTATGGCTGTTTTCAGAAAACAACAGCAGAGTTGAGTGGTTGTAATGGAACACATGTGGCCTAGGAAGCCTAAAATATTTACTTTCTGACACTTTACAGAGAACGTTTGCCAACTGCTTCAGAGGAAATCCCAATCAACAATCCCCATGCATATTGAGATAACAATTGGTTTTTTAATGCTGCTTTGATTTAAATGTGTCCCAAAAAATGTATTAAAATTTGGTTCCTATTGTAACAATATTAAGATGATACAGAGTTAATCTGACTATGATATCAAGAGGTGAAGTTTTGGGGAGGTGATTAGGTGATAAGGTTATCAGGGTGGAGCCCCCATGTTTACATCCTGGTAGCTTTATAAGAAGGAGAGATCCCAGGAAAGGCAGGAATGCAGACATGGAGTCACATGCAAGCTCTTGCCATGTGATGTCCTGAAGCAAACCTGGGAATCTACAGAGTCTTATCAACAAGGACCATCACCAGATGCAGCCATTCGACCTTGAACCTCCAAAACCATGAGCTAAATAAGCCTCTTTTTTTTTTAATCAGTTACCCGGATTCAGGTATTCAGTTCTTATCAACACAATGGACTAAACAAGTGCTTAAATATAGAGACACAAACAAAGATCATGATACATTCTAGAGATAGTTTTCTGACACAGGAAACTTAGATTAAAAACAAACTACCTAGGGACCAGCAGATGGCATAATGGCTTTGTCGCTGGACTCCCATGTAGTAGACCGCAGTTTGATTCCCAGATCTGGTGGCTTAAAACTCACGCCAGGCATGTGTGCATGCGTGCCCAAGATCCCGAGAGGAGAATGGAGGAGAAGGGATTGCGGCGTGGCCATTTCCCCTGGGGGGTAATTTCTCACTCTTTGTCTCTCTGTCTGTCTCTGTCTGTCTGGTGAGTGCATGAGCCCTATAGCAAAAACCTCTAAAAAGAAAGAAAGAAAAACTTGTTGCAAAAAGATAACAAAATATGATGTAAGAAATATAATATAAGAAGAAAGTGAAAACAAAATTTCCATTAGTATATCAATATGCTAAGATAAGCAAGAGGATTTCATGATTAAGAGACTAACAAGAAGAAAAAGTTGAAAGAGAATAAGAAAGAGCTAATAGAAGCTTCAAATATGATAGCTAAAATAAGGCAGTGGAGGAGAATGAAAGATGGACAACTGAAGACACCCAGCACAACTCCTTTCTATGGAGAAGGAAAAAAAAGAAGGAAGGAAGGAAAGAAGGAAAGAAAGTGACAAAGATCTAAACTTCAAATAGAGAAGCAAGAAGAGAACATCAGAATACAAGGAAGGGAAGTAGGGACCAGCAGTTAGCGTAATGGCTAGGTCGCTGGACTCCCATGTAGTAAACCGTGGTTCGAGTCCCGGAGCTGGTGGCTTAAACTCCTGCCAGGCGCGTGTGTGTGCGTGCCCAAGATCCCGAGAGGAGAATGGAGGAGAAGGGATTGTGGCATAGCCATTCCCCCTGGGGGATGATTTCTTGCTTTCTGTCTCTCTGTTTCCATGATGCTATTTCAATTACGTTAGAGCAGCAGTATTTGTCAAGTGATTTCATTCTGCTTTCACCAACCCTGCAGCACCCCCTGCCTTCTACCACTGAATTGCCTGCTGTTTGTCTTGTGTGTGGAACTACTCTAAAAGTCATGATGCTAACAATTACTATTTATCAAGACCTCATTACATGTACTAAACATGTCACATAGACTATCTCATTTAATCTTCTCAATCTTTTGAGGGATGTGCTGTTATTAGTCCCATTTTATAGATGAGAAAACTGATGCTTACGGAGGCTAGAAAAGTGCACACAGTCATATAGCTGACAAAAGGTCCAATCATTTGAATTCTAAGTCCATCTGTACTTTAAACACTATTCTATCCTGGAATATAATAGATGGTGTTTGGAGATGTCTATTGTTTATATTTTCTGTAAGTATAATTTGATATTTCATTCACTTTAGTTTTGAAATAACTAAAGGTTACTGTATGAAAAATGTATCTGAAGAAAATCATATCCTGTGCCACTGAGTTGAAGGATTATCATCTGTCAACTGCTATGCAGGATCAGGGTTACCAGGACATTGTTGAATATTGCCACAAGATAAGCAGACCACATAGCTGCAGTTGAAAAGGCAGCGTGGTACCTAAAATCATTATATGTGAATCAAAACAATATTCGACTATTTCACAGAGTTCTATTGCTTAGAATATTTTTGGCTGTTATTCCAAATAATGGAATTGAAAATGCTTTCAATTTCCCCAGGTCTTTCTGAACAAAGCATCTAAAGACCTTTGTACTGTTGTTTTTGGGGAAAAAAATGAACTAAGTTTTTTTATTATTATTTTTTTTAATGGCCACCCAGAAAAGATATACTGATTACAGAGTAGAAAAGAATATCAAGAAAATGCCTCCCACCATTAGTAGCGAAATATGTACATAAAAGTTTCTTTTAGTGATTTTTGTCCATGTATGTACACTTCATTAAAATAAGAAATCCAGGACCCCACATTTCCATTATAACACTTCCTCTAACTGGCTGTGTTATGACAGGCATCTCTGGGAATTCCTAGCCTTAAGGTTTCTCTCCTTTAAACACAACTTAACCTTGTTACCTGTAGGGTTCTGTCCATCTCTAAAGGTCAATGATTCTAGCTCTTACAAGAGAACCACTGAAATGATGTAGAAGGTAAACATTTTTTACTTGAGATTAGAATGAGCACATCAGGACTCTGGAAGGCTATGGAGGACATTGGTAAGTATTTTTAATTATCTTACATGTTTTTAATATTTATCTTAATATTTTTAGAAAATAAATTCCCTAAAGGTGAGGACATTTATATGGTTTTAGTTTATTTTCTCAGTGGTATCTAAAATGCCATGGCAAGCACAGACAAAATTTTCTGATAATAATATAAACCAAGCAGTAAACTAAATCATATTTTGAAATATAATTCTAAAACAATAAGAAAAAAAGGACTATGTTTTATCTAGAAAATGTGTTCAAATAGCAAAATGTCTGAAGACATGATAGCTTGTAAATTCCCCTCAGTAACCAAACAAAAATTTAGGTATTTATTTTGAAAATATAATATAACATGCAACTAAACATGAATGAAGAAGATTTTATTGCAAACTAAAATGCTCTAAAAGTGATATTTATTTACAGTTATAATTGGATTCAAACATCCACTCATTGAATTGAACAATGTATCATTCCATTAGTAGTTTATTTATTTAAGATTTACTAAGCTGCTAATAAATGTCAGGCACTTATATATGCTAAAATATCACCAAAATATGTAATTCTAACAGTATGTAAGAAGTCAATCCAAAAAAGTTTAATATAAAGGTTTAGAAGGAAGGCAGGAAGGGAGAAAGGAAAGCACTGATAAAAGTATAGCAAAGGAAATAGAATTTCATAATTGTTAATGAAATACCTTTATATCAATTCTTTTGTTTCAAATTATTTGTTTTAATCACTCAAGGTAGAAATAAAGTATACAAGACACTTTCAATGCCCCACCCACATCTCCTCCACTATCCTGGAGAGTGCCTGCTTATTCGCTAGACACTGCACAGGGCTTCCTACCTTGAGCACCTGGGTCTCTCTGATCAAGGGCTTTTTCTGGCCGCAAGAGAATGCTTGATCTATGCATAGGACAGCCAGAGGTAATGGAAAATTAATTCTCTCAGAGATACAGAAGCGGAGGGTAAATACCCCCAACATTTTCATTAATTAGTGAGACAATTCTGAAATGCATTCTGTGTGTGCTCTTAGAGGGTTATCAGGGAATTTAAGCGCCACTTTCTCATATGCATACCTTGCTCATTAATAAACCTTTCATTGGATTTTCTCCTTTCCTTGTCTCTCTTCTTCACTGCCTCTTTTCATTTCCCAGGATGACATCCCAAATGAATTTCTGCCCACACCCTTACCTCAGGATCTGTTCTGGTTGCAACTTAATCCATGGAACCTGGTCTGAAGGGCAACCCTTAATTCTTTTAAACATTGGACGATGTAGGAAAAGGGTAATGTTTTCGATGCAAAGCGGGACTCATCAATGGCTCCTAAAATGAATGTACGTTTGATGAGTAGCAACATCTTCACAAGTAACAAGACAACCTCAAACTCTCTCCCACAATAAAATGATCAATTGCAGAGAGAAATACAGTAATTTTACAGTGAGGAAACATGGAAAACACCACCTGTCTTACACCACGATTGTGTTGCCAACAACAACACCATATACTGAGTAAATTTAAGAGAATAGAGATTTATTTTGACTCACAGTTCTTCTGGCTGAGAAGTCCAAAAGCATCCCAAACTAGCAAAAGGCAAAATTTTCAGCAGTACCACAATTAAAACCCGCTCTACCTACAAGTTTCATGATATGTGAGAGGAAATTTACTTACTGTCTTCCTTCATTTGCATTTAATGCAAGGTTTTCATCACTTGCAGTTAAAGAACTTTACTCTTCTTGCAAGATTTCTCCTATCATACTTCCTTAACTTCATCTTTTCCTTCCGCTTTTCAAGAGCTGAATATGCAAGTGTGGCTTGGACAACTAGATAGGGCTGTTAAGGAGAAAGATTTTTTTCTTCTTTCTTTTTACACCCCTATTACTCCTGTATAAATGTATGTTGTGGCATTGGAGAATGTTCTTCACTTACTATGGATATGGAGTACTTCTATTCCCATCTTCCACCTTTCCTCTCTTCTGTCTATAATACCATGTGCACAGTTCACTTCCTTTTATTTTCTATTGTAAAAAGACACATGTACTTGTCAGAGAGAGAGAGAGAGAAGGGCAAGAGAGAAAGCACCTCCCCACTCCCAGTAGAGTGTGGTCATGCCACAATCTCTTCTATTCCATTTCTCCATTTCCCCAACCTGTTGTGATTTGGGGCATGTGCACACACACATGCTCAGTGTGTTTTTCAAACTGCTGGGGCCAGGAGATTTTTTTTTTTTTTTGACAGAGATTTTTGCTATAGGGTGCATGCACTCACTAGAAAGATAGAGAGAGACAGAGAGACAGAAAGTAAGAAATCACTCCCCGGGAGGATGGCCACGCTGCAATCCCTTCTCCTCCATTCTCCTCTCAGGATCTTGGGCACACACGCACACGTGTCCGGCATGAGTTTAAGCCACTGGGTCTGGGACTTGAACTGCAGTCTACTACATGGAAGTCCAGCAACATGGCCATTATACCAACTGCTGGTCCTGGACCAGGAGATGAATAGTGCAGTTGGGAATTCCCCATAACCACAAAGCCACTGAGCTGGCCTAGGCACAGTTCATTTTCAATATTATCATCATTCCTCTTTTATTTTATTCTCTGCAACACTAAGATTTCACAATGCTTTATCATTCCAGTAGCAAATCTTGAAAAATGAGAAACTCCTTTGAGTAAGAGCATATAAAGCTTTAATGCTTTTTAAATTTTTATTTTATTTTGATTTCTTGGCTGACATAATCTTACTGGGTTTTATTATAGATTTTAGTCTTATTCAGTGATGACACACATTTCGGTGTGGAAACTTTTCTTTGCAAAATCCTAGTTAGCAATACAAACCACCATAAATTTAATTAAAGGATTATTAAAATTTGCATATTTCACGTGTCACTGACTTCTTCAGGTTTCCTCAAAAACATATAAAATATTTAGAAACAGATCTTTCAAAGAAAAGTCTTTGTTTTTGAAGGAGGATTTTTTTTTTAATTTTGCAACACCTCGTAAGCATATATTTCTATATTTTGCAACCAAAGTACAAATATGTGGCTTATTATGCAAATTGGAGTGTCATGTCAGATTATTCTATAGCTTTTAAAGCATAATTGTATTACCTATCTACTACTAACACCTTATAAATAAATAAAAGTAATACATTTTTATACTAAGCATTCAAAGAACATTGAAAATTAATGTCACATTATTTATAAATAAAATTATGCATTGATAACTTAAACTCTGAGTAATTAGTTGGCTGTTCTGATAAAAGCAGTCTTCAAACTGCTTTCCCTTTCCAAAACTTCATTTTGACAAAGATAATAATTGGCCTAATTCTTCTCTTCTAACATGAATTCTAATAACAAAGTGATTATACAGTGAGGTCACATCAGCTGTTTGAAATGCTAAGCTCATGATCCAAATGCTATTTTAAAGAATTATTTTATAGCAGGCCTAGACCAAAGGGTGTTTACAACTTCTTACCTGATTCTTAAGTGACTGTAGCCTTTATAATCTCTGCGTGAGAGTTTAAAACATTTAGAATGAGAGACGTAGAGAGTCAAAGTTCCTCAGTTCTTCCCAGCACAGAGTGATCTAAGCCCATGGTTTTCAAAGCATGGTCCCAAGACAGCAGCCTCAACATTTCTTGGAAGCTTATTTGAAATAGAAATTCTTGGGTCTAATCGCTCACCTACTGAGTCAGGGATTCTGAGGGTGGAGCCCTGCAATCTGTGGTTTACTCAGCCCTCTAGGTGATTATGGTGCCTCTCCAAGCATGAGAACCCCTCCTACTAGATGACTGAATTAGCCATTGTCTGTTGTCTAGCCTTCCAAGTCCATTTAAACCTGAAGAGCTATTAAAAAGCTGTTAAAAATCTGCAGTCAGGGGCCAGCAGGTGACATGATGGCTAAGGTGTTGGACTCCCACATGGTGGACCACAGCTGGAAGTCCTGGACCTTGAAAATCACAATGGGCATGTGTGCATGTGTGCCCAAGATCCCAGGAGGAGAATAGAACAGAGGAGAAGGGATTTCAGTGTAGCCATCGCCGCTGGGAGGTGATTTCTCACTTTTCTTCTCACTGTCTCTCTCTGTCTCCAGTGCACTTGCACTATGGTAAAAGCCTAACAATCAATAAAATAAAATAAAATTTAATTTAAAAAAAATCTGCAGTTAGCTTTCAACGTGGATTTTTGCTGACTAGTTAGATTTTTATTATAGTTTATTACGTTGCAGAGATTTCTTAGGAGATGCCGTCTGTATCCTTAATTACCAGTATTATTTAATTGCTTTTTATAACTGCCAGCAAGAGCCAGTCTCAACCTTTCTTTCTATAACCTTTAAATTGTCTGTATGTCACACATTGCTTTGTGCTTCTAAATAAGTTGATCTGCTTTTTCTCCCTGTTGTCTATTAAAGACAGTATCAGGCCAGCCTGGGGACTGATGGTAAAAGCACTGGTTCCCACATGGCCAACTGCATGTTTCGAGTCCTAGACTCAAGGGCTTGAAGAACATACTGGATGCATTTGCATGCATTCCCCAAATCCCAACAGGATAGAGAAATGAATGAAAAGGGATTGCAGGGTTACCATCCCCCGTGGGGGATGCATTCTCGCTTTCTCTCTGTCTGGCTGTCTCCAGCAAGTGCACATGCCCTCTGACAATCTTTTTCTTTTTTACAAAGACAATTTCATTTGCCACTTTTCGAAAGAAACAGCTCAGAACTGCACTGTGTCACAAAGTTACTTTTATCTAGCTTCTCACTCTATTTTTAATAGCCCAACAACCCAAGGTTTAGAGTGACGCTACTGCATTCTGATCTTCTGGCATGCTGCCCACTTGAGCTCCAAGCAGTAAATTCTTTTTATCAGCCTTTGCTTCTTGATTTCAGTCTACAATGTGCTACATTCTGAAAGCCCCACATATTTTCATTGAATTACCAGCTTTAACATTATACAGTCATTGATTTTACTTTTCCCAGAATGATTTGATCATAGTAACAATTTACGAGTGTGAAATTGAGGACAAATAGCCTATCAAAGCAGCAAATTAATAGAGTCATACCTATTAAATTTAGGCATCTTTATTTTTAAAGAGAGTTCAAAATCAAGTATGTATAGATTCACTAGGTTAATGCACTTCACTTCCTATTGCAGACGTCCCCTTCTGTAAATGGCTCCCTGATAGTAGTATTAAGAGGTGCCATGTTTTCAAATGAGACTACGTATTTTCTTTCACCATATCCTTAATGAAAAAGGAGTCAAATTAATACTGGATATTAAATTCAAATATCTGATTATATGTTTAACTATACATAAGGTGCATGTGCTCGCTGGAGAGAGACACAGAGAGAAAGAAAAAGTGAGAAAGCACCCCTGAGGGGATAGCCATGCCCCAATTCCTTCTCCTTCATTCTCCTCCCGGGATTTTGGGCATGCACACACTCATGGCCAGCATGTTCTTCAAGTCACAGGGCCCAGGATTCGAACTGCAGTTAGCCATGTGGGATCCAGCCACCTTCACTACCATGCCACTGGCTGGCTCCATCAAATTTTATATAGACACACACACACACACATAAACACACATACACACACACGCACATGCACACCTGGTGGCCATTGCTGTCACCATTCTACACATGAGGAAAACAGAGTCTCAGAGAATGTAGAAGCCCAAGGTCTCAGCTACTGCATGATTTTAAAATGTGATGGTTTTTCTTAAAAATTTATTCTCAAAAAAATACAGGATGGTCTTATATTCTAGATCAGAAATCAGTCTCTTTTTTTTTTTTCCAGAAAGGGCTAGATAGTAAATATTTCAGGTTTTGTAGCCTATATTATCTCTGTCATAAATATTCACATCTGCCATTGTGGTGGGAAATAGTGATAAACAACATGTAAATTAATGGATTTGGCTGTGTAGCAATAAAACTTTATAAAACGAGGTTGTGTGCCAAATTTAATCCTTGGGCTAGTAGTTTTCATACCCCTATTTCAAACCTCTTGCTTTTCAAAAATTAATGAACATAAAAATCTTCTTGGGAGTTTTGTTATAATGCAGATTCTGACTCAGTAGGCCTGACTTGTAGTCCAAACATCTGCTCCCAGCTGATGTTGGCCATTGCTAGTCCGTAAGATCATACTCTGAGCAGCAAATCTCGATTTTAGAAAGCCTTTGATGTTATCAGGCATTCTTTCAATAATGTCCTTTTAGACAGAGTCATGTCTGAGGAAGACAGACTGGCCTGAAACTATTAGGGTTCTGGGAGTCATGACGTATTTTTCCATGTAAAAATGCATCATGACTTTCCCGACAACCCAATACAATAATACCTTGGTCACAGTGCTTTTGGGATGTTGAAAAAAATTTCTGAACAGATTTAGGAGTTCTTAGGTTATAACTTTCCAAAGACAGTTGTTGGATCTCTTTGTAGATAAACATTTTACAACTGCCTTTTAAAAGCTATACAATAAACGTCTATGTTGTGAAGATAACAGGTATACAGGATAAGTAAACTGAAACTGTATTCATGTTGTGGGAATGGGTACTTAGGACATGGAGGAATATTTTTGGTGACAATATAAAACTCAGATTCAAAAGCTTAGAAATAAGCATAAATGCTATGAAATAGAAAACTGTTAGATGACTCAAAGAGTGATTGCAGTAAAGTTGTAAATACCATTTAGTTATTGAAAAACAAGTCATCTCAAAATTTAGCAGCTTAGAACACAACTTTTTTTTCCTTTTTTTTTTGTTTTTTTTTTTTTTTTGTTTTTGTCACAGAGTGCATGTGCTCATCACAGAGAGACAAAGAGAGGAAAAGTGAGAAATCACCCCTCCTCAGGGGATGGCCATGCTGTAATTCCTTCCCCTTCCATTCTCCTCTGGGGATTTTAGGCACACACACACACACACACACACACACACACACACACAGAGCATGATTTTCAAGCTGCCTAGTCTGGATCTTGAGTTGTGTTCAACCATATGAGAATCCAGCACCTTAATCACCATGCCACATGCTGGCCCAAAGAACATAGCTTTTTTTGTTTTCTTTTTAGAGGTTTTGCCTTAGTGTGCATATGCTTGCTGGAGAAAGAGAGACAGAGATAGTGATAGGAAAAGTTAGAAATCACCTCCTTCCTCGAAGGGATGGCCACTCTGCAATCCCTTTTCCTCTATTCTCTCCTCAGAATCTTGGGCACGCACACACACGTGCCACCATGAGCTTCAAACCACTGGGTCCAGAACTCAAAATGCAGTTGGCCATATGGGAGTCCAGTGATGTAACCGCTATGCCAGCTATTGGTCCCCACAGCTTCTTCTCAGTGGACAAATAAAATTGTATGTATTTATCATGTACAACATGATGTTTCAAAATATATTTACATTGTAGAATGGCTAACCTGAGCTAATTAAAATATACATTACTGCACTTATTTTTGTGGTAAGAACACTTAAAATCTACTCTGTCACCAATTTTCAAGAATACATTGTTAGAGCCAGTAGTGACATGGTGGTTAAGGCACTGGACTCCCACATGGCTGACCATTAGTCTCGGACATAGCAGCTTGCTTTCTCACTTTGCCTTTCTCTCCCTCTGTCTCTCTCTGGTGAATTCAAAATAATAATAATGATAAATAAAACTAAATAAATAATTTTTAAAATATAAAAATAAAATACTACATTGTTATAAACTTCAGTTACTTGTTGTACAATAGATATCTTTTGTTTTCTTTTTTTTGGGAGAGATTTTCGCTATAGGGCACGTGCGCTCGCCAGACAGACAGAGAGAGACATTAGAGACAGAAAGCGAGAGATCACCCCCCAGGGGGGATGGTCACGCCGCAATCCCTTCTCCTCCATTCTCCTCTCGGGATCTTGGGCACGCACGCACACGCGCCCGGCGTGAGTTGTAAGCCACCGGGTCCGAGACGCGAACCGTGGTCGACTACGTGGGAGTCCAGCGACATAGCCATTACGCTAACTGCTGGTTCCCTACAATAGATATCTTAAACTTATTTTTCCAGTCTAACTATTTTGTACCCTTTCACCAACATCTTCCTACCTCCCTAGCCCCTGATAACCACCATTCTACTTTTTACAACTTTTGTTTGCTTAGGATTCTTAATTTGGGTGAGACTTGTTGGGGAAGGTTTCTCCCTGCTTCATATGGAATTGCTTGGGGTCACTAAGCATCTGGGAGTTTGGTTGGAACTTTCATATCCAAGATAGGCTCTCTCATCTTTATTATTAAGTGGTCTAGCCCAAGCTTTATTAAAACATGGTATCTGACTTCCCAGATTCCAGGAGGATAAACCCAAACTATACAAGTGTTTGTCAAACTTTTGCTTTTGTCGTATTTCCTAAACTCTATTGGTCAAAGCAAGCCATAAGGCCAATCCCAGAAGGGAACGAGACTACACAATTGCAGATGACTTGATTCACTAGAGCCCATAAATGTAGCAGTCTACCACTAATAATGATGCCAGAGATGGATGTGAAGAGTTGAAATAAATTTGCTTCAGGGCTGGTAGATGGTATGATGGTTGGGGTGCTGGACTTCCACATGTCCAACTGCGGTTCAAGTCCCAGACCTGGTGGCTTGCTTTCTCACTTTCTTTCTCTGTCTCTCTCTGATCAAATTAAATAATAATAACAATAATAAATAAATGAAAATTAAAATAAATCATTATAAAAATTTGCTTCTTCTAATGTGAATAGGAAAAAAGTGTATTAAATCAATAATATTTATATATAACATGTATTTAAATATATAATTGAGTCATGTCAATATATCAAGTCCAGTCTTGGTGATTTCATCTACAAAATAATGCATTCATATTTTTACAATACCTTCTCACTGGGAAGAAAAAGGGTGGGAGAAGGGGGATTGACTTATATTCAGGGTTTCTTTATAGTCTTAGCTGTTATCTAATACTAAATAGAGCTTGTTTCTTCTTTTCTAAAATAAGGGATACATTAGCTTTGAAATAGTGGTGAAGATTATGAGAAAACAGATTTAGGAACTAGTTTAGAAGAGACCAATAAACAGTCCTGTGTAGTAGAAAAATGCACTCATCACTAGATTCTACCCTTGTCCATACTTTAAGATCATTTGTGAATCAATAAAATGTGAAAAAAAAAGTTTAGTATGGAAGGGAGAGAGAGGAGAAGGAAAGGAAAAAATGGGTAAAAATATGTTTAATTGACAAAAATATGAGAAGCTATTTGCTGATGATAATGTATATAGTAATATTCTTGTCTTGACTGACATACATGGTTTTGTGTTGGAAAAAGAAATGTATACTGTAAAGACATGTGATAAAATGTAAATTAAAATAAAGAAAGAATGAAAAAAATGTACTGTTTTTTTGTTTGTTTGTTTGTTTTTTACTTTGTGTTCCTGTGTCTCCATTTTACAAATTAGTAGAACAAGGTTAAGTCTGTGAGTCTCTATAGAAAGAGATTGAGTGATTCTGATAATAAATGGCATAATATTTGTAAATATGTTCTTTACATAGCAACAGTCTATGTAAAAGTGAAGCATTATTATGTATTTTGGAAAAAGACTGAGAAATCCTCTGTTTAAGCCTTGAATGCAATCACACTAGCCTCTTTTAGAACAGAATGGTCACACTCATCTCCTCCTTAGTAAAAGCAGCTCCCAGAGAATGTAGTCAGTACAGGCATGTGTGCCTGTGTGCCTAAGATCCAGAGAGGAGAATGGAGGAGAAGGGATTCAGGCCTGGCCATGCCCCCTGGGGGGTGATTTCTCATATTCTGTCTCTCTCTCTCTCTGTCTCTGTCTCTCTGGCTAGCACACACGTCCTATGGCAAAAAGTCTCTAAAAATAAAAACAGGTGTTTGATGTGGAATATATGTTATTCATGTGTGCATATCACTTTCCAAAATTTAATACATAAACATAAATAAGGTCTATTTCATATTTACCTGCTCGTATTTTTCAATTCTAATGGAGAGCAATAATGCAGATAAAGATGAGTGAAGTGGAAATTAACTGACTCCTAACAAGTTTATTTGGCAGCATCTTCCCACCGTATATAATTATGAAGTGTGTAAGAACTTTGAGATAAATCTATAAAAAAGAAAACTCGTACAGATATATCAATGTCTTCATGATTCTCTTTGACAATATTAATGTTTATTTATTATTTTATTAATTATTTCTTAAGTAATGTATGGACATAGGTGACTAGACATTTAAAAGAAATGCCAAGACAGAAATCTTATCACAATCATCTACATGTGCGTACATGTGAGTGCTTTGGTTTAATGAGCACACCAAAGTTATTAAGCATCTTATTTCTCTAGCAATATGTAATGAATGGATGATATTTCATTGTTATGATATCTACTTTCAATATAGCAAATAAATATGTACTGACTACATTCTCTGGGAGCTGCTTTTACTAAGGAGGAGATGAGTGTGACCATTCTGCTCTAAAAGAGGCTAGTGTGATTGCACTCAAGGCTTACACAGAGGATTTCTCAGTCTTTTTCCAAAATACATGATAATGCTTCACTTTTACATAGACTGTTGCTATGTAAAGTATCAAATAAATAACTCTCTCTGGGATCCAGCTGGTAATGTAATGATTAAGGCATTGGACTCACCTGTATGACCGCAGTTAGAGTCCTAGACCTGGCAGCTTGAAACTTACCCTGAACACGTGTGTGTGTGCCCAAAATTCCAACGGGAGAGTGTAGAAGGCTTTGTGGTGTTGCCATCCACTCTGGAAGATGATTTCTCACTTTTTTTTCTGTCTCTATCTTTCTGGTAAGTGCAAATGCCCCCATAGCAAAAAATCTCTCAAAATAATAATAATAATTCTCTTTGACAAGAGTTGTTGTATCCCCAAAGAGCTCTCTAAACTTGAGAAATAGAACTTTTTAATATGGAAAACATTAAGAGACTGCAGTCATTACATATTTTTAAAACCATGTTTCAGTTAAGACAATGTTGATCAATTCTATGAAAATACTAGTGCTCACTTTCTTCCACCCACCCATTGATCTCTATACTCATTTTATGTTATCAATATTTATAAATTCTACATTCAATTCTGCAATGATAACGCCCATGATTGTTTAGCATTAATTCTATTATAAAATGATTTAATCATTTTCTTTATTTTTTTCTTTTTTGGGAGAGGTTTTCACTATAGGGTGCGTGTGCTCGCCAGACAGACAGAGACATAGAGACAGAAAGCAAGAAATCACCCCCCGGGGGGGATGGTCACACCTCAATCCCTTCTCCTCCATTCTCCTCTCAGGATCTTGGGCACGCATGCACACGCGCCTGGCGTGAGTTTTAAGCCACTGGGTCCGGGATGCGAACCGCAGTCGACTACATGGGAGTCCAGCGACATAGCCATTACACTAACTGCTGGTTCCCTTTATTTATTTTTATTCATTCCCTTTCAGGGATCTTTATTCTTAATTATCTGGAATTCAATAATGTAATATAATGTAAAGTTCTTCTAACTAAAAAGACTTAAGGATATTCTACACCCTTAGTTTTTTTTTTTTTTTTTTTTTTTTTTTTTAATGATTTCAAATGGCTGTGGTCTCAGCCCAGCCTTAGTGGCAGAGTATAATGTTCTGCAATGCTGGAGACCATGTGGAGGATCAGAATTTAGTTTCCGGGGCAGCCTGTACACATGCATGCCTGTGATCCTGGCTGACTGGGAAGGCTTGGAGGAGGATCTCAATGCAAGCTCTAGTTAAGGGTGTTTTTCTCTCTCTTTCATAAATAAAAGAAACCAACCAAAAGAAAGAAAGAAAATGGCTGCAGTCTTGATACTGCAATGATCATTTATCTGGTAATACATTTTTTAGTGATAGTTTCCTTTGCAAATGTGTGGTCATATATGGATTTCTCTTCTTCAAAGTGATTTAATTTTTATGTCTGGATGACTAAATAATTTTTTATCTGCCCAATTTGTAATTTAACTAGGATCTGTTTCAGTGTTTCCTGGAATATAGTGCTTTTTCCAACTGGATTGGTCTTTTGTTTCAGGAAACTTTTTAATATGTTTAAATCTTTGTTACTGGATTTTCTACTTCAGGTACACAGATTTTTATTTTGAATCACAGTTATCTACCCTCTATATCTATTATTTTTCTCCCTTTGTTTTAATCCCTTTGTTTTTGTTTATACCTGCAATGACAGTGATTGTATTAGTCATTTCTCCATGTTAGTAATTCAATTCTCAGTCCTTTTGATTTTATTCCCCTTAGGATATTTGTTCTTAATTGATTTGTTCTGACTGCTATTTGTCTGGTCCCCGATATATTATTTCTTATGATCTGCAATCTCCATTTTGACTTCATCATTTATTTGTGTCATTTTTGAACCCTAGTTTTATTTAATGTTGCTATAGTTCAAATGTGTGCCCCCCAAATTCAGGCAATGAAATTCAGTTGTGACAGGATTAAGAGGGTGAAAACTTAATCTGACTCTGGAATAAGAAGTGGGGCCTTTGGAGGGTAATTAGAATTAAGGTCATCAGGGTAGGCCCTCATGATTAAATCCCGCCAGGTTTATAAGAGGAAGTGAGACAGACACAGGCACACAGAGATGTATACTCTTGCTCTGTCTTGCCATGTGATGCCCTCAACCATGTTATCACCAAGCAAGATCTCATCGGATATGACTCTTTGTCCTTAGACCTCCAAAACTGTGAGTTACAGAAACCTCCATTCTTTTTCAATTACACAGACTTGATTATTCCTGTTTTAGCAACACAGCCAACTGTTTCCCAGTGTAAAGTATCAGTGAGGACTTACTTTCTCCTTTGACTATACTTTATTCTAATCTGCCTAATTTGTCTTTTGCATTCTCCCTCCTTGCTGCCTTTTCCCTTTCTTTTCTTCCTCTTCCGATAGTAACCATGCTGTTTCTTTTTATCTTGACAGTGCTTTCGCAAACTCTCCCTAGATTTTGTTTTCTAGTGCCATGTAGATGATTTTTTAACACATTTCCCACCATGCATAACACGGACATGTTTGTTTCACTCTGACCTACAGTTTAAAGACAGGTTATATACTCCCTTTCCACTCCACCCCAGTGCCCCTTCACCTTCTCCTGGATCCATCACTTGAGATCATAGCAGGGTAGGGAAAATTCAGTTCAGACAGTGATTTCTGTTATTAGGCTCAGCTTACTCTGCTGAGTATTTTTCAAATGCCTTGTGTTTACTCCTACTTGGAGAGTAGAGTATACCATTGCCATAGAGGAATAACCTACCAGAAATAACCAAAGTCAAACATTTATTAAAGCAGGAAAATCAGATTTTATTTGGTACCTATTGACAGTAGGGGAAAGAGCAGAAGTCTATTCATATTTGCTCAGAGGTGATGGTATTAAGGGGGAATGAGGGAGTATAGAAAGGGGGAGTGAGACTAGGTGTTGCTCAAGCAGTCAGGGAAATGTAAAATTGCTAAGACAATGATTCCATCAGTGTAAATGCTATTAGGCCAACAGTGTTTGCTAAGCCAATCATTCCTGAAAGTTAGACTCCTACCCTCTCACAGAGCCTGGGAGACAGAGGCCCTATCCATCCTGATGATTACATTTCAAAGGAATGGCTCTCAGGTTCTTGAGAAAGACCCTCTTGAGTTGTAGAGGAAACATATACATCTCTAAAGGATAAAAGATTCCCAGTTGTAAGTCTTTTCAGTAAGTGCTCTGAGAAAGGGAGTTCAGAGGCCAGTCTTCAGGTGTTGGCTAGAACAAACACTGAATACTTATGACAACTCTGAGCTTTTCTGGTGAGGAATTTAAAAGGGAATTGGGTGAACCCCGCCCCCACCCAGGACACGTCTTTAGGTTGCTAGAAGCCCTGATAGGGTTGGTCAAGTCTCTTAGTTCAGGGGTTTGAATGGAATGTTCCTACTGATATTTTACATAGTTCTCAAATCTCAGAATTCTAATCATTCAATTCTGTGAGGCCCAGCATCATCATTTCCATTTAAAAGGGTCAGCTGTATGTCTTTGCTTTTCTTCTTCCATTGTGGGCCTTTTTTTTCTAAACCCACAGCCAGACAAGAGAAAGGTAAGACTGCTTAGTTTTCCTTATTTCTAAATTTGGTGGTTTTATGAGAATTCCCAGAATATATTTAAAGTTTTCCAGTATAGTCTGGGGGCTGGGGTGAGGGGTTGAGTAAAAGTTGGGTCCCAAAGACCTGACCTAGAATTCTCTTTCATCCTTTGTCCTCCATTCTTGGAAGATACTCTGACAATGTTAATCTGTACCTGATCTCTATGCTTCTGGAAAACAATGACTAAGGAATTCCCCAACCCCTTTGTGTCCCAAGAAGTGGCTATCTACAAAGGACCAAACTTCCCTCAAATATTCCAGAATAAGACTCATCTCCACCTTTCTTCAGTAGCTCCCTTGTTTTATAAAACCTCAGGTTTTTCTCCCACCCTCTTTTGAGAAGTTCCTCTCTAATAAATATTGTCCCTATTGCTATAGCCTTCATAAGTATCTCCTTAATGCATTTTGTCTTTCATATCACTTACCTTGGATGTGGTACTAATCATGAGTATTTGTTTTTGTTTCATTTCCTTGGATATTGGAAAAGAAATTAGATGATGAGGTATTCTACTGGAATAAAGTGGAAACCCAACTATAGCTTTTAAACCTTTATGCTCTACAGTGAGAAAGCAACATATAAAGATGAAATGCAAACCAGCTAGGGAAGACAAACTGGTAGCTATATAGTTCATGTGCTACTAATTTTTTCTTAAACCTTATAAATTATGAGCCATTCAGGCAATTGTTAAAAAATAAAAACACATTGGTTTAATGCAGGGACTCTTAAAGATGGAAGGGCAGGAAGACTTGGAGAGAAAGCAGTGAATATCACCATGGATGTTTGTGATTCACATTCATCTACTCGGCCTAGCTTTTCCTGTCTCTACTAAAATGGCATGCTTGTGGTTTCTAAAATATCACAAGCTGTATTCCCACCTCAGAAAATTTGCACTTGCTGTTCCCTCTCCTGGAATACTCTTCTAGATATTGTCAAATAAAGACAAATCTGGGGCCTGCTTGTGGCCTAGAGGAAAGACGACTGGATCCCATACAGGCTATCTGTGTGGTTGGAGTTCCAGACCAGGGGTCTTGATAAACATGCCGGGTATATGTGCATGTGTGCCAACCATCCTGACAGGAGGGAGAGAGAGGAGCTGGGACTGAGGAGAGGGCAGGGTTTTCTTATGTGAGTACTCTCTCTGTAGAGTACACTTGCCCTCTGGCAAATTTTTTTTTAAAGAAAAAAAAAAACAAATCTGGACTCAGGTAAGGGATGACTTTATTCAAACAGATAATGGAGTACAGGGGAGAGAGAGGCTATTACAATAGGGAAAATACTACTGTGAGATCTGTGTGTGTCTTCAAGGTTAAGCAGAAAGTGTTTGGGGTTCTGTTTTGTTTATAGGGAGGATAAACAAGGCTAGAAAGAACCAGATGGAATATAGGGGGGAAAGAAATCTTTTCCTCACTGGCTGCTAGGTTCCTGGTTGAGGCTCCTATTCTATTACAAAAGAAATTAACAAGAGAAAAGCAAGCAAATGTATTTAATATAAAATTTACATGACTTGGAAGACTTCAAAAATAAAGAGCTGAAGATGAAGAACAGTGGACAGTCATGGAGAACTATGACTAGAGATAAAGAAGATATGATCTAGTGCTAATAAACTAGGGAAAACTTAGCACAGCCTGTTTGGTCAGACTCTTCTGTGTCTGTATCTACAAAGATAAGGTTATTCTTTTCCTCCAGGTGCAGGGAGAACACCTCATGAATGAAGGTCTTATGATCTTCTTCAAGGAAGAATGCCAGGGTTAAGAGTGGCCTTTCTTATTCTGCTGTTTTCTCCAATGCCAAGATGCCATGTTTTGGGGTAATATTTCCTGAACCCTATCAGAGGAAAGAGGGTGACTGAGGCTATGTGAAAAGATCAGTTTTTAAAAATGTTTATTTTATTATTTTACCCTGAAGTAAGCCTATTATCAGTTGGGCTATCAAGGATGGAATGTATGCTGGCTCAGCCTGGGTGTGAACCAAATTTCAGGATCATGGAAGAGGAAAAGAGAAGTAACCAATTTTTGGTTTATAGCATAGTATTCTGATTGATTAGTGGGAGCAAGTCAATTCACCTAGTCATTTATTAGGTGAAGAGTTGGATTGAGTGAGGAAAGTATGTTCCTGGTTTTGCCATTGATAAACAAAGTGTGCGGTATATGTGAGTTTTATATAAGTCATATAAGGCAAGGTGTTTCTTTGCACCATTTCCCAGTAAACAGCTGGTGCTGGGGGTTCTTAACTGTTACTGTTTTCTAGCAGCACAGGCCCCAGGTGAAAATAATGAATATAACAAAACAAGTTGTTCTATATGTTAGGGAAAGCATGTGATTCACATTCATCTACTTTTCTCTCCTCCCAGCTTATCTTGCCCTACTACAAGGGCCTACTTTTGATAAATATCACAAATGCGTTCCCCCTCAGAGACTCTTTACTGTTCATTTACTGTTCCCACTTCTGGAATGCTCTTCCCCAAGACATTTACATTTTTGTCCTCTCTCTTAATTTCTATACTCAAATGTTATTGCTTCCTTCTACCATATATAAAATAGTGACATCTCCACACAGTCAAAACCCCTTCCTTATTAACCCTGCCTTATATCTAATACACGGTAGGCACTACATGAATGTTTCTTGAAGGAGTGAATACATATTTCACATTTACGATCTGTATTTCTCACTCAAATAGAACTCCTGTGAGTCAAGGACAGGATATCTGGATGGTTATGCACTTAAATTTTATCCCATGAATCCAAATAAATGATAAGTATTTGATTGTGATTCATTAACACAAGCAACCTTTCTTTTATGGAAAGGAACTGCATGGATGTATATGGTACTTCTAAAAGTAAAACTGTAGAATCTAAAAATGATATGTAGTGAAAACTTCCCCCAATGATGAGTTAAAGTGTACATATAAGATCTAATTTTAACCATATACAACTTTTATAATCAATAGAAAAATCTGTTTACAGGGGAGCATATAGATAGCCAAGAAAGTGACAGAGGATTCTGTTAAGTCTGGCTTTCTCTATTCAACATGCTTATTTTTCCTTATGAAATTATTTGTATTTTAGATCATTTTTTTAAGGCTGGAAAAATCATAGTGAATAAAACTTTTTTTTTTTTTTGTAAAGAGACAATGTAGACGACACATTTTTCTTTCTTCAAGGTGGAAGACATGCCACTCATATTAAGCTTAATGCATTTCTAATTACAGCTTTCCTTGAAGTAGAATACTTTTCATCTGCGTATTTGAAGTCTATTTTTTCTATTTTTCACTTCACAGTAAATTTTACATACTTTATGGATAGTATAAATGCATTATTTTAAAAGTTTTACTAATATAACTTACCAAGGTAAAATTTTCAGGCAATTCCTTGCAACTTCTGTGTTGAAATCAAAATTACTCCAACTTCTAAAATCTAAAAAGCAACTAGTTTTGAAGTAACTATGTGTCATGTACCATAGAATATATTTGCCACACTTTTTCAATCTATTCACCTGTTTTGGACATTTGAGTTAATTCCATGTCTTAGAATTTGTGAATAAGGCTGCAATAAACATGGATATGTAAATGTTTTTCTGACTGAGTGTATTTCTGTCCTTTGGGTAGATACCGAGGTTTGGAATCTCTGGATCAGATCATATGGAATTTCTATTTGTAAGTTTTTGCAAAAATGCCATATAGTTCTCCACAGTGGCTATACTACTCAGTCATTTAAAAAATGAGACTCTGAGATTTATTAGAAAGTGGATGAATATGTAAGATTTAATATTAAGTGAACAAGGCAGGCTATGAAAGAGAGGCGTTATATGTGCCCACTTAATATGTACCAAATATCTGCACTCTATGGCGGAGACTGAAAGATTGGAAGGTATGAAAGCATGGGGAACAATTGTGGATACTACAGACAGTGTGGGAAGAGGGTGGACAATGGGAGTGGGAGGCAGGGAGTTGGAGGGGAAGCCAAATATTTCATGGAAACAAAAATGGGAAGTTATGTGTAGGGTAATATCTTTGGACTAATATGCAGTGTATTCATGCTGGGAAAACTCATTTTGTATGCTGTAAAGATGTACAGTAACTAACGTAAAAAATTTTTTTTAAATGAAAGAAATACCTGTGTCTGTTTTTAAAGACATACTTTATTTTATTCTGAACAAGCCTGTTGTAGGAATTAATGAGGACATTTGTAATGCAATTTGTTCCTTCTCAGAGAAGGTATTATCTGTTAGAGGAGCAAGAATAAGATGTAACTCTATTCATTAGTTCCAATTCTCACAAAAGTTGTGAGAACTCTCCAGACAAGGGTTTAGAGAAAGAACATTAAATGGATAAAAGATTTTATATCCCAAAGTGATTGAGGATATAATACAGGCTATGATTATCATCCCTTAATAGGACTTGCTATTCAGGAATATAAATTCTATACAAATATGAACTAACTGAAACCTTCAAACTACCTTTATGAAATCCTCAAGTGCTTTGGCTTTTGTTTAAAGCTATGCAAACTAGTGATCTTAAGGTAACAGAAAAAAAAAATCCATGGCCACTTAATATAAAGCTACCAGAAATGATCTTCATTGTTTTTTAATAGTTATATTGAGGAATAATTTACATACTATAAAATGCATTCATTTTATGTGTATAATGCAATGATTTTAGTCAGTTAATGGTGTTATGCAGCCATCTCCACTAATCCAGTACATCTCCATCATTCCCGAAATTTTCTTTGTTCCCATTTACACTTAATCCCTACTCCCACCTGAAGTCTTAGGTAACCACTGATCTGCTATATATTTGGCCTTTTAAAACATTTTATGTAAATTGAATCTTATAATATGTGATGTTTTGCACCTGCCCACGTTTATTCAGCAAGTTGTGTTGGAAGTTTATTTGTGTTGCATAGTTATTGGAATGAGGCAGACAGACACCTTAACAGACCACGCTCTCCCTTTACCAGTTTGTGATACAGCTGCCAAAAGAACCTCACCTGAGGTGGTCCCTGAAATTTGAACCTCCAAACTACGAATTGAAAAACCTCTTTTTTTTTTCTTTTTTTTGGAGAGGTTTTTCGCTATAGGGCGCGTGCGCTCGCCAGACAGACAGAGAGAGACATAGAGACAGAAAGTGAGAAATCACCCCCCAGGGGGGATGGTCACGCCGCAATCCCTTCTCCATTCTCCTCTCGGGATCTTGGGCACGCACGCACACGCGCCCGGCGTGAGTTCTAAGCCACTGGGTCTGGGACGCGAACTGCGATCGACTACGTGGGAGTCCAGCGACATGGCCATTACACTAACTGCTGGTTCCCGAAAAACCTCTTTTTTAATCACTCCATTTTAGGTCTTTTCTATTATTAGCAGCAAAATGGACTATCATACCTAGAGTAATGAAACTAATGTCAGAAACTTTAAAACAAAAGCCTGTTATCAGGGTTAGATAGTGATGCAGCACTAAAGTGTGAAGCTCTGCATGACAATCATCCATGGGAGGGTTCCCCAGTCAAGTCTGGAGACCCTCCTGAGTATACTGGGTGTGCACTTGCCAATGATCTGGTGCTGGCTGACACTGGGATGGGCCACAGTGCCAGGAGCCCCTTGAGGGTGCTGTCCTTCTCTCTCTCTTTCTCTCTTGCGTATGGAAGAAGTAAGTAAATGAACTTTAGTAAAAAGTATTTCCGAAGAAAAAGATTTTTACTAATATAAAAGGGTTAATTCAACAGAAAGATATAAAAATGCCTAATGTGAGTGGAACTAATAATCTCAATACATATGAATCAAAAACTTACAAAACTAAAAAGAGAAATAGACACATTTATACTAACAGTCTTTAAACACATTTTTCTGTAACCAATAGAATAGCAAGAAAAAATATCAGATAATTTTACAAAATTACCAGTTGTCATGTATATAAACTGCAGAATGCACATTTAAGTCTTGGTAAGAGATTGTCTTACCCCGTTTTATAAACTAATAAATTAGGTTCAAAGAAATTAGGCAATTACTCCAAAATTAATTAAGATTAGCATCTGAGTCAGATTTCAAACTATCAATAAGTCTTACTCAAATATCCATACTCCATTCTCTAAGCCATAATACTGTGATAGATTTGAAAGTGATTTTTGTGGTGCTTTGTACTGCACCGGACTTTCCTGGTGTGTTCTAGTTTTGAACAATTTGTACAGGAAGAGATGTACAGTGGGAATAAATCACACATAAAACGCATACCAAAAAAAAGTTTCATGGCCCATTAAGAGTGGTTTACCTCTCTTTGAGAGCTTCTCAATGTAATTTAGCACTGAAAACCACTATTACCATGGAACCTCGTCAATTTGTTTTAATCTGGTGTTTCTAATCAGATTCAACCACCCTGCAAACACGGATTTTTCTTTTGCATAAAGCCTATTAAGTAAATATTAGGTTGTCATGACATGTTTGGGGAAGTCATGCATGTTTCTCTATGTGAAAATGCGTCATGACTTTCTCAACAATTCAATATTATATCATGAAAACCATAAGATTTTTAATGATATCTGGAGGCCTTCCTTCATAAATACCTCTTTTTAGTGTGACTGTGTTACTTTATTTCAGAGAAAGAATCTCCAACCTTCTCCAGTGAAGAAATTTTTTTTTTTTTTTTTTTTTTTACAATTTTGATATCTTGGGTTTTAGTAGAATGGTGGAGAGGAAAGAAGATAATACTGACTGTGAATGCTGCTTGGCAGGCTCTGGTGGCTTTATGACTCTCTATACTAAGAGTCTTGGTCGCTGGTAAGGAAAGATAGTGATCAGAAAGGTCTGCTTTACTATAGTAACCACTTAGGTACCCATGTGTATCCCATAACATAATGTCGTAAACCCCACATATACTCAGTAAAATTTATTGTTAAAGTATTTGGAAAGAAATCAGATCCAGTGTCAAAAAAGATTGGTAGATTGCATTCAACTAGATGATCATGTCTTTGTCAGTCTTCAAACTGCCTTTTTATAACTCTCCTGCCTATATCTTTGTCCCATTCTAATCTTCCATAGTGATTTTGCACAATATTTACATCAAATAACACCTGGATAATAGAGATGACCTGAAAATGTTTTGGTATTCTTTTTACTTCTCTAACCAGTTGAGGGACCATCTTTTAAATCATTTTTTTTCCACAGAGGACTTTATTGTAAAATGTTGCTCATATGAGATAATTTTTAGAATTTTTGGTAAAGTGATTGTTTATAAGAAAGGTTCCAGTTTTTAAATTCAAATATCACAAAACATTCCAAAGCTTTAAATGAGAGTCATGAAAGAGAAAATACAGTATTCACAAAATGAACCTGCAATAGATATAAATGCGGACTTGAAAATCTACATTAAAACCTTTCTAGAGAAGAGGAAAGTTTATATCCAAAGCTAGGAAAGACAGTCTTCCCTCAAACACATTTTAAAAATGTATTATGAGAAAAAATTAAATCCAGAAAATTGCTTCTGGGCCAGCCAGTGGCATGGTGGTTAAGGTGGTTGGATCTCACATGACTGACTTTGTGGGTTCAAGTTCTGGACCCGACCACTTGAAAAACACTGTGTCTGTGTGTGTGTGTGTGTGCACGCACGTGTGCACGCGTGTGTGCAGTGCACATGTGCATGCGTACATGTGTATGTGTGGGCGCATGCACCCAAAATCCTGAGAGGAGAATGAAGGAGAAGGGATTGTGGTGTGGTTATCCCCTATGATAGCTTTTTCATTTTCCATTTACCTTTCTTTCTCTCTCTCTCTGATGAGTACAGACCAAACGCTTAAAAAGTAAATGCTTTGGATGCATGGTAATCCACAGGAAAATCAGCAGCAGCATCATTCAGATTGACTCTAACCTTTAACTCATAAGACAAAATTAAACATAATGGACTACTGGGGGCCAATAGGTGGCATAGAGGGTAAGGAACTGGACTTCCACATGGCTGACCACAGTTTGAGTCCTGGACCCAGAGGCTTGAAACTCACACTAGGCCCATGCGCATGCATGTCCCAAATCCCAAGAATGGAGAAGAAGGGATTACATAGTGATCATCCCTACTGGGGAGTGATTTCTCACTTTCTCTCTGTGTGTGTCTCTAGTGAGCACATGCACTCTATAGCAAAAAGTCTCTGAAAAAAATTAATAAATAAACATAATGAACTACTGAAGGAATACACACACACTCTAGCAGATAGCTTTGCAATATTAATTCCCATTGAGAGCACTAGTGAGGAGTACAATATGTGATTGGCCATTTGGGGAATTCAACAAACTATGTCAGGTTTTTTATAATGAAATCCTTCTGAGCTTCAGTCTTTTGAATTTATTATGTGTACTTTCTCAATAAATGGTAGTTTATGCAAGTCTGGAAAACCAGGATGTCTCAACCAAGTTACAGAAAATTTTATACTGGACCTTCCTTTTGACTCCACTAAATCAAACCCATTCAATAAATATTTATAAACAGCTATGTGCTAAGACCCATGCTACCTTTTGGGGGATACAAGGAAAAACAAGATATGTGTGCTGCCAACAAGGAGTCACAATCTATTGAAATATGGTGAGTTCATCTTAATTGGAATTGAGGTCACACTGCACTAGAAAATGTTCCAAGAGTTTTGTTTTTTTTTTTAAGTATAAAAGGAAAGCACATTTGGGAACCTTTTACATTTCATGAACATTGTGTCATGATTCTTTTCAAACAAAGTTATTCATGGGCTTTCAAACTATGAGTTGGTACAAGTATTTAGTAGATTTTATAATCTGAATTGCATAGGAAGGCTTGATTCTTATTCCCCCTGCCCAATCTATCATGGTAAAAGGCATTTGAAGGTGAATGACTTGCATCATGAATAAACCCAATTGTTCAGCAGACAGCTCTTTAATTATAAATCTTTAAATGTTTGGGAGGACTGTATTTTACTTGAGTTCCTTTCACACAATGACAAATTGTGAAAATACAACTTTTGTATTCTATAATTAGGAGGAAATATTGCTAAAGAAGGCCAAATGGCAGGTTCTTTCTTTTAAAGTATACATAATGGTACATGTTTACATGTTGTCTTTCCCAAAATGTTTAAAGTTAAATTTATGCAGTGAAGATGGCAAAGTGTCTGGCTATTAAAAATATATTCTTTCCACAGTACAGAACACTTTAACAAAGTAATGCTGGATATGTTTCAAGTCAGTAACTCTAATGGCATTCTTCAATTTCTCATATTACCAAGCCCTCAGAACAAAAGTGCCACTATCAATAGGGTGCAGATTTTCTCACTAACTCATTTTGATTTCCATTGAAACCTTTTCTTCATACTTACATGGACTCTCTAAAAAGTCTTCAAGCCTTTTAAATATTGGATGTGAAGACTAAAGCCAGAAGCTATTTATTTGGGAAATGAATTATCCTAATCTCTTGCAGCCATTTCCTCACTATAAAAATGTAGGGAAGAAATGAAGAATAACAAGGAGAGCGACAAATGAGCAGTGACAAAACGGAAGCCTGCTTTGAAGGAGATAGTTTCAGATGTCCAAATGAGGATTTAATGGTAAAATTTGGGAGTATTCAAAACTAGGTAGCTAGTGTGTAGTTGTTAAAATGTAATGGACTTGCCTTATTAAATTTGCTTAAGAATTTATATTATCAAAGTCTTCACAGTTTAAACCTATACAGAGAACACACATTTCTAATCAATATATCAAATGCATTTCTCGGATCCCTCAATTTATACTTAGGTACTCAGCAATGGCCTAGGTCAGTGGTTCTCAAACTTTTCCTCGCATCAGAGCCCCCTTGTGGGCTTGTTATGACTCAGATCATTGAGCTCCACAGCTTCTGATACAGTAGGTCTAGGATATATCGTGATACCTTGCATTCTAACAAATTCCCATTTTTTAGTCTCCTTAGGCTACCATAACAAAATACCATGAGTTAGGTCATTTAAACAACAAGATTTTATTTCTCACAATTCTGAAGGCTGAGAACTCCAAGATGAAGGTGGCTGCAAGGCAGATTTCATTTTGAGGCCTCTTCTCTTGTCTCATAGGTGGCTGTCATCTTCCTGTGTGCTCACATGATTTCCTTTTGCATGCATGCTGAGAAAGAGAGATTTCTGGTAACTGTTCGCTCTTCTTAAAAGGACTGCACCCATGTAATATTGCTTAGGGCCTCACCCTTATGACCTTATTCAGTATTGATCAATTCTTTAAAAGCCCTACCTCCAAATACACATTGGGGATTAGGGTTCTAATATATGGATTTGGGGGGAACACGAAGTCCATAACACTAAACAATACTACTGTCATGCTTGCAGAAACCACACCTTAAGAACTATAATACTAGGTTATGTACTATGATAAATATAAAAACGTATTTGCAAAGGCTACAGCTTTCAAGCTGCCATTTTCAAGACACAGATTTATTATGCATGAAAGATTGAGAAAGAAAAATGAGATTAGATAAAATGAATGGTTAATTTTATGCATGTGTAAAATTATATATATATATATATATATATATATATATATATAATACATATATCTATGTAAAATCAGTCCATTAGGCTCTGAAGATGACATTACAGAGTTAGGAAAATATTATGTATTGCTACTAGAATTGGAAACAGTTTGAAAGTTAATCTTACACACTCTCCACTTACTCTCTGCTATGTTTCAGGATTTTTTAAAAAATAATTATTTAAATTTATTTATTTATGTATTTATTTATTTTAATTTGACCAGAGAGGGACAGAATGAGAGAGAGAGAGAGAGAGGGAGAGAGAAAATGAGAAAGCAAGCCACCAGATCTGGGACTCAAACCAAAGTCGAAGTCCAGCACCCCCAACCACCATGCCACCTGCCGGCCCCTCAGGATTTTTTTAAAAAGTTTATTTTATTTCTTTCCTGAGAAAGAAAGACACGGACAGAGGCAGATAGAGAAATACAGGAACCACTAACTCTGCCTTCATGCTATCATCCACCACCATCCTCACCCAGCTAGTATCATGGACATGTGTGTGGACACCCAGTGTGTACAGAGAGACCTCAGGACTTGAATCCTGTACCTTTTCAAGAGTTATCTATATCAGAGAACATTTCTAGCCTGTTTGAGGAATTTTTTAATTGCTACGTATTGGTGACCTTTGATATAACTTATTGCTCTGAACCATAATGCATGAAAATCTCCTGTAACTCTTGGCTTGCAAAAAGGAATCTAAAATCATCCTCCATATTACAAATTACATATGGCCAAGTAATGAAGCACAAGCTGATTATGAGCAGAATTTTGTCTCTTTCTACCATGTATGCTCTATGTTCATCCAACATCATCAAGAAATTATTTGTCTAAAATTTGGTAGACACTTTGGAAATACACATAACTTAATTTGTATAATAGAGTTTAACTGTATTTTTTTAATTATTTTATTTAACTTTATTTATTTATTTTAATTTGATCAGAGAGGGACAGAGTAAGAGAGAAAGAGATGGAAAGTGAGAAAACAAGCCACTAGGTCTGGGACTTGAACCACGGTTGGCCATGTGGAAGTCCAACATCCTTAACCACCATGCCACCTGCCAGCCCGACTAAGTATTTCTAGTATATATAGATAGGCTCTTATGATGCATTATTTCCCCTTTGTTATCCATATTTAGTAGAAAGAATAGATATGAGGGATAGTCGGTGTGGTGGTAAAATGTAATGTTCTGCAAGAATGACCAACATAAAAGGTTCTTGATTTGTGTCTGGAGACCTCTCTTAGTATGCAAAACACATGTGTGCCCATGATCCAGGCTGGAGGCTGGGCCTGGCTGGGGAGGAATGTGACATCAGGACTCTGTTGAGGATGCTATTTCTCTCTCTTATGGAAGAAAGAAATGAATACACTTTCTTTCAACAAGTACTATTCTCCCTATGGTTTTATTCTTAAAAGAATGAGTGTAATTTATAATTTTATAGTTGTGCTATATATATATTTAGAGTACAAGTTGTTTTAAGTAAGCCTATAAAGTAAATACAGACTAATAAATATCTCAACATGTTTTAAGGATTGTATCATTTAACTTTACTGTTTAGTCTTTGGTCATGTAGAATAATTAAATGTAAGGATGTGTTAGTTATCCCACTTTATAATTACAAAAATAGATCTAGTCCCAAAATGAAACTCAAGTCTTCCATGGAGGTAAAGAGAGGATAATCTCTGGGCCTTTCCCACTTTGACACCCTGGTTCCTTAGAGAAAAATCTCATTGTTAATCTGTGCTGAAAAAATAATCAATTTAGTTGAGACAAATTAACCATGCATGAAGAAAGTCAGTGTAGGAAAGGAGATTTGGGGGGAAAAGGAGAGGTAAGACCCTTGTGGGACACAGATAAAGTTTTCTATCTGTTGACAAGGATGTGTATAATAGTCTCAACTTGCCTGGACTGAGGTATATATCATACTGGGTAAAGTCTCTTCACAATCTAAATGATGTATAGCATTTTAATGTATGAATAATAATTTTTTAATTTTAAAAAAAAATTTATCTTGTCATATATTTCCAAGGGCAGTTATATTCAACAAACAAAGGTTTCTCATGAAGATGCTGCCAGAAACACAGTATTGGTGAGGGGAACCACAGTAATATGGACTACATACAGATGATTGTTTAATGTGAAAGTACAATCAATGAAATTATTGACAGTAAAATGCATAGGGACCAACATGTTTTTCACCAGTACTGTCTCATTTATTTCACCCAGAATATGGTACTAAATGTATGGACTTCCACATGGCCAACCGCGGTTCGAGTCCCAGACCTAGTGGCTTGTTTTCTCACTTTCCATCTCTTTCTCTCTTACTCTGTCCCTCTCTGATCAAATTAAAATAAATAAAGTTAAATAAAATAATTAAAAAAAAAGAAATACAGTTAAACTCTATTATACAAATTAAGTGTCTTTTCTTTCTTTCTGGTGTGAGACTGTTAGATTGCCACTGGAATGATTTCTTTCTCAAAGACTGCAGAGAACTCACCCATGCATTATATCCAGGCACTTTCCCACATGGGATAATTCTATGACATCCAATTGAATTTATTCTCTAGTTATTGTTCTATTCTGAGTTTTACCATAGTCTCTTTCAGTCAGTTTTGTTCATTCTTATTGTCCTAGAGAAACTTTATTACTGGTAAGAGGAATTCACACTTACTGTCATATTATAGCATTTTACATTTTCTTATAATATTAAAACACCTCTGTGTATGTGGTGCTATGATTTAAATGTAGGTGTCCCTCATATGTTATAACTTAAGCCCCAAAGTGATAATATTAAGAAGTGGAGCCTTTGGGAGGTGATTAGCCCTTATAAAAGGGCTTGGGGGAATGAATCTTTCCCTTTTGTCTGTCCATATTTTGCCTTATGTGGCTGCAGCAACATGTACCATCTTGTAAGCAGAGAGCAAGCCTTCACCAGACCCCAAATCTGTCAGTGCTTTCATCATAAACATCTAAGCCTCCAGAACTATGATAAACTTCTGCTGTTTGTAAATGACATAGTCTATGACGTTTTGTTTTAGCAGCCCAAACAGACTAAGACAAGTGGTTGTGTATTTCCTCACTCATAACTTCATGTACTTCATGTTTATTTTTTTATTCAAGATTGGAATTGGAAAAATTCTGTACAATTTATTGTAAAATTCTAAAATTCTATCAATTTCTCTTGTTCTAATTTAATTACTTTAACTGTATCATGTCTTCTGCTTTTAAAAATGTTTCATTAGCCTCCTTAATAATTTATATTTTAAGCTGATTTCCAAAACTTGCATGGGCGAAAAATTAAAATTTATATATAGAAAAAGCTGTACAGTGAAAAATCCTTCTCTTCCCCATCTGGTTCACACCCTTCCTCCTCCCTGTCTAACCACTTTTTAATAGTTCTTATGAACTTCTTTCCAAAGATTTATAAGTGAATAATAGCAAATATGAAAATACATTATCCATCCTTTTCCTTCCAACAGAACAACTCCAGTACACTGTTTTTCAGCTTGCTTTTACTTATTATTTCTTAGGAATCTCTCTCTATCCATATATAATGATCTTCTTTATTCTTTTATCCAGCTTTATTCTATTACATCATTGGGAAAGTCATGATGTATTTTTCTATTTTTCCATGCAAAAATGCATCATGACTTTCTTGATGACCCAATGCTTGTGAGTTTACGGAAATTACTTAAACCAGTATTCTACTGACAGATATTCAGAGATTTTTCATTTAGCTATTTTATTATTTTTTAGAGGTTTTTGCAATAAAGCACATGCGCTCACCAGAAAGAGAGAGACAGAGAGACCAAAAGTGAGAAATCACCCCCCAGGGGGTGTGGCCACGCCGCAATCCCTTCTCCTCCATTCTCCTCTTGGGATCTTGTGTACGCATGCATATGCGCCCGGCGTGAGTTTGTCACCGGGTCTGGAACTCAAACTGTGGTCAACTACATGGGAGCTCAGCAACATAGCCATTATGCTAACTGCAGGTCCCGTAGCTTTTATTTTAAATGATGAATAAATAATACCTTTTTATGTCATTTTTTACATGTTGAGTATATCTGTAGGATAAATTTCAGGAAGTGAAATTGCTGTATTGTGGGGTGTGATTTTGATAGATATATCCAGTTGTCCTCTAGTGGGTTGTATAAATTACAATTCTTACTAGAAATTAATGAGTGTATATTTTCCTGTAGCCTTGCCAAACTGTGTATTGTCAAACTTAAAAAATAATTTCCAAATCACTAGGTAAAAGTATTATCATGTATTTTAATTTGCATCTCCTTTTAACAATAAAACCAAGTATGTTTCTTTAGATTAAAAAACCATTTGCATGTCCATTTCTATGAGCATCTGTTTATGTACACAAGCCATTTGTGGGGAAATACATGGTATTCTCATAATAGGGAACATATATTTTTATTTGAAATACGAATTATAAATAATTTTTCCCAGCCTGTTATTCATCTTTTGTCTTTGTTTATATTTTTGCTGTGCACATTTTTAATGGTATATAAATAGTTGAATTGTCAGTGCCTTATATGTGCCTTCTGAATTTTGACCAAAGTAGAAGGATCTTTCCCAATTCCTGATTGTAGAGAAATTCTTCAAGTGTTTATCAAGTTAGTGTTCAGTTTCATTTTGCATATTTAAATATTTTGTCCTTTGTAAATTGGTGTACAGCATGAGGTAGTGATCATTTTGTCCACAAAATTACCCAGTTATCAGAACATAGTTTTTACCACTTTATTGCAAAACATCATCCTTCCTAGCATTTTTGCTGTCCTATTGCATTTCCAGGTTGTATCTAGCTCTTCTGGTAATAACAGGGACAGTGGACGGAATAAAAAGGGATCCAGAATGATTTCACCTCATTAGTACCCATGTGTCATTGGTTTTCTCTGACTGTGGCAAACACTTAGCTTGACTCTTGATCAAGGAAGTATATATTTTTGTAGTTTGCCACTAATGGAATTACTTATCAGCAATTGCCTTGACGTTGATGAATGCCTCTCCACACTTGTCAACTTAATATTCTTCTCATCCTCCTACACCATATTTCTGCTATGGTTTTCTTGCCTGTCCAGAGGGTTCCTTTAAGTAAATTCAGAAAATCTCTTTCTTTTGTGTTGCCCACATCTATTCCTCTGCTAAAGCACATTGGGACAAAATCAGAACATCAACGACGATCTTTAAAATATCTCTCAAGTATTTAAACTTTTCTTGTACTCACGACATGTTGAGGAGAGGCCACAAGGAATAAAATTTATTATTTTTATGCATCTTCTTTCTGAATTCTACATGGTGATTTTTAAATTTCTTTTAAAATTATTTTTTTACATTCAATCACTGTATATTATTACAACAACCAAAGTGAATTTTCTCAGCACGATTACACTGTATGTTAGTCCAGTTAAAGAAATTATCATACACGTTATCAACAAATAGTTTTCCATTTTCATGTCCCTTAAATGTTTTGCTTCTTTCCTTTTCCCCTTGATTCCCTTCCTCTCACTCTCCCTCATTTCCCACCCACCTCCCATATTGTCTCTAGTATCCACAATTGTTCTCCATGCTTTTATATCTTCCATTCTTTCAGTTTCTGCCATAGAGTGCAGACATTCAATGTATGTTGAGTGGGTATATACAATGCCTCTCTTTGATAGTCTGACTTTCTTCACTTAGCAGTAAATTTTTCATATTATTCCACTATCAAATGCCAGGATTTCATTGTTTTTATGACTTAGTAGTTTTCCATAATGTATATGTGCCACACTTTTTCAATCCATTCATCTGCTCATGGACATCTGGGTTGGCTCCATGTCTCAGCAATTGTGGATAATGCCACAAAAAATGTTGATGTGCAAGTAGTTTTCTGACTGAGCGTGCACCTATCCTTTGGGTAGAGACCCAAGAGTGAAATTGCATATGGTAGTACATTTTTTTAACTCACCTGGGGCATAATTGGCAATGAGATTGAATAGTTCCATTTAACATCTCGTATAAGTATCATATACTTATTTCCTGTATTTCCTTACTACTTTCAAAACTTATTGATATGTGTTAGTCTGTGATACTTGTTTTCTCAATTTTATCTTTTATCAAATGTATTTATTTATTTATTTTAAAGAATTATTTTATTTATTTATTTTAATTTGACCAGAGAGAGACAGAGGGAGAGAGAGTGAGAGAGAAAGTGAGAAAGCAAGCTGCCAGGTCTGGGACTCAAAACACAGTCAGCAATGTGGGAGTCCAGCACCCTTAACCACCATGCCACCTGCCAGCCCCTCAAATGTATTTATTTTTTAAATTGACATAAAGCTGTATGTATTTATTGTATACAAGATGATATTTTGAAGTATATATACATTGTAGAATGATTAAATCTAGTTAATTACCATATGCATTATCTTACATAATTATCATTTTTGCAGTGTGAGCACTTAACATCCACTGTCAGCAATTTTCAAGAATACAATATGTCATTATTAGTCTATTCTGTACTAGTTTCCTATTGCTGCTATAACAAATAACCACAAATTTACTGGCTTTAAACAAAACTATTTTATTATCTTAGGTAAGGGCTCAATGAAATACAGCTATTTTCCCCCTACTATACGCAGAAGGACTTTTATTTGATGTTTTGTTCTTTCTTAGGCTCATGAAACCTTTTTCACATTTTGTTTTCTTTTGGTTTTCTCCTTATGGAACTTTTATTGTACATATTAGATTTCCTGGATCTGTCCTCTAGGTCTCTTATCTTTTTGCTTATCTCCCTCATTTCATTAACCTTTTCCTCTAACTTCTGAAAAAACATCTTAGGTCAGTCTTTTAAATTAATTATATGGATTTCTGTAGCATTAAATTTGTTGTTTACTGTCTCTATTGAATTTTTAAAATTTGATCAGGATGTCTACTGATTTTTAAAGGCTGAAAAGAGGTATGGTAAAATCTCTCACTATTATTATGGTTTTGTTGATTACTTGAACATGATCTTTTTGTATTTCTGATTGATTCCTTTCCATAAATAGAGTAATGATGTGGTTCATTTTTAAGGCTAAAAATTTGAGATTTAAGTTTTTTTTTTCTTTTTCATGTATAGGAGAATATTACTTGGACTCATCAACTCGTGAATATTTACACTTCATATCTTTTTCTCCCCGCTTATCTTTCAAACCAAAGATAAATTTTACAGGTAAGTTTGTATCTATATTCAAACACTGTAGTACTAAAAAAGGGAGAAAGAGGAAAGTTGTTTTCTCTTTTTTAATATTTCTAAATTGTGACTTTGCTCATGAAGATAATTCCACTAGTTTTTCTGTGCAGTTAATTTTTAGCAGTTCATATAGATGAATTGTTGGATGCAATTCTCAAAATCTTTGTGAGTTCAAAAAGTACCCTTTGCCAACTTTTCCATGTGAAACTTACTCTCTTGATACAGTAAGTTTGAGGGCCCTGTATTTAGCCAGAGTTCTAAAGTCCACTAGAAATATGCAGTTAGCTACCAGATAGGGAGAGTATCTTTTACTTCTCTGCCAGTCAGTCATATGTTTAAATTTACTGTGGAAGCCCAACATTAACGTTTTCTGAATTGCTACAAGGTCCTTCTGAATGCCATGCCCACCATCTTAGGGAGGGAAGCCAACAGTGCAAGCTCGTACATGCACACTTGAGAATGTTTGTTTTTATTAAAAGAGTGTGATATCACTTCTATTTGTTATTAGACTTAAACTTTAAACAAGAAACAATATCCAAACAAAGCACAACTCACTCTGGTGAATTTGAAATGAATGATTATTGTGATGGTTGCCTGGTTCAGTAGTCAGTGACTTTCCCCTCTGAAAAATGCCTGATTGTTGGCAATCTACCCATGCCTTGTGATTCCAATCCTTTTGTTATACCTTAATGACCTTGTAGTAGAATCAGGATCAAAGCTAGACCAACCAAATACTTTTTTCTCTGGGAATTTCAAGAGGAAAACAAGTTAAGAGTTAGTTGAGTTAGGCTAATAGAAGTATTCATATTGATTGGGCAAATTTACTGTTTGTGTAGTGGTCCACTTGACCTTTTATTTTTTGCTGTAAGCTCTTCCTATGCTCTCAAATGAATTATCTGTCATTGGTAATGCTAGCCAGAGTTACATTCTGTTATTTTCAACCAAAACTTCTGAATTTGATTCACTTTCTATCATTGATGCAAGGAACATTTTGTGGTGAAACCTTGGACTATGTATAATTTCAAATCATAAAATGATAAAGATACCAAATGATGAGATTTATTTCAAAGGAATGTATAAACTCTGGAACATATCACTGAACCGAAAGCATTTCCAAAAATATCAGACATTTTGCTTATTTCTCATATGGAATTCAACTTCTATATATAAGAAATCAATGATTTGGGGGAAGCAGGTCAATATTTTTTTCGATTAGGCATCATTGTCTTTTATTATGAGAGAGAATATATGGAAAGGAGAGAGAGATGTAAAAATGTTTTAGACAAGGTCTCACTATCTTATGATTTTCCTCTTCTAGCCTTCTAGCTAGCTTCATACTTGTGCACCACTGTTTCCAGCCTGTTTAGTTTGAGCTGAAAACCAGACCTGGACCTCCCATGTAGCCTTAGGCACAAGGCTGCAGAGCTGTCCCACCTGTACTACCATGGCCGGGCCTGTATATTTTTCATTTGTTAGAATAAAGAGAAATTCTATCCATTTTTAAATATTAGGACATCACAGTACACTTTTGTTTTACTTCATATTTTCAAAATTCTTGATTATAATTTACAAGTCAGTCTTAACCATGATGATTAACATAGTCTCAAATAAGTAATTTGTACTCGGAAACTGAAGGAAAGAGAAGTGTCCTTAACCCAGGTTTTAAAGAGCGTTGGTAAGCCAAGAGACCTCCCCAGCGTGTGACTTCTAGGCCTGTAAAATTGAATCTGAATTATAACAGCTTCCTTAGAACTTGACAAATACCGTTGGTAGAGATTCAAGGACATGCAATACCATGGGAGTTACTTGTCCAAATGTATTTTAGCATGACCCAACATGCAATTTGCTCTCTGAACATTCAGGGGGGTTGGAGTCAAGAGTAGGTACAGAGTTTAAGAATTGTAGACACTGCTGTGTCTACAGGACTGGCTTGTTCTCACATTGAAAAAAAATAGACATAGACTGTCTACCAACAGTCACCATTATACTGATAAATTTAAAAAGCAATGCCACTGTTTTTTTTTTTTTTTTTTTTTTTGGTTGGTTGGTTGGTTGGGTTTTTGTTTGTGTTTTTTGTTTGTTTGTTTTTTACTATATATAACTACTTTCCATTTTGTAAGCTTCAGAAAAAATATAACTGAAGGGACAAATCCAAGTTCTAACTGTAGCCATCTTATTCAGTTGATGGAATTCTGTTAGATGTTACAATTACAGGATTGCTCATTGACTGATATCTGTCACTCTCACATTCTGCAGAAGTTTTTGCTGTGGTAACTCTGCATAATAAACATTTTAAAATCTCATTGATTCATGAGAAATGTTAATTTTCTGATCATGGATCTTCAGGATAGTGCAATGGCGCTGTTCCAGATAGTGTTCAGAATCAAAAAATTTCTCACTCTGCAACCCAGACTGAAGGAATACCACCTGTCTATAATGAGAGTGTTCTTATGCAGATATGAACATAAGAGGGTTGGTAGAAACTTAACAGTACCTCTTAAGAAATGCTTACACTTATAACTGGTACATTATCATTTTCCCCACATTCTATGTCAATTATCCAAATATGTGTCATGGTGAGCTCATCACCAATGTAGTAAGGAAAAGTACTACTTTATTTATTTATTTTCTTGTTTTTGGAGAGGTGTTTTTTGCTATAGGGTGCGTGCACTGGTCAGACAGACAGAGAATGACAGAGAGACAGAAAGCGAGAAATCACCCCCCAGGGGGGATGGCCATGCTGCAATTCCCCTCTCCTCCATTCTCCTCTTGGGATCTTGGGCACGCATGCACACGCACCCGGTGTGAGTTTAAGCCACTGGGTCCTGGGCTCAAACCGTGGTCGACTACGTGGGAGTCCAGCGACATAGCCATTATGCTAACTTCTGGCCCTGGAAAAATACTACTTGAATAGGGAGGGGAAGTGTAGTGAAGATTTTGTAAGCCATAATCCAATCTCTTACATATTTTCTTCCCAAGAAACTCATAAGACTTAATGCCTGATAAATTTTTAGGTGAGGGCTGGGAACCACAGACAATTGGCAATTGAAAATAGTAACTTCTTAACAAAGAAAAATCATAATAGAATTTTAGAAGCTGTGTAAATTTTGCTGTGATTATAAAATCTTGAAAGTTTAAGTGATTGGCATGTAAATAAATGACAACAACCTAGTCTCAGTACAGTATCTTGGTCCATTATCTCCACCCAACTTAATGTTTATTTTCTTCAGCATACATCCATGGTGTGTATCTAATGTATTCTAATGCATATGTGGAATATAGCATTTTTTTTTTGGAGAGGTTTTTTTTTTTGCTATAGGGCGCGTGCGCTTGCCAGACAGACAGAGAGAGACATAGAGACAGAAAGCAAGAAATCACCCCCCAGGGGGGATGGTCATGCTGCAATCCCTTCTCCTCCATTCTCCTCTCGGGATCTTGGGCACGCATGCACACGCGCCCGGCATGAGTTTTAAGCCACCGGGTCCGGGACGTGAACTGCGGTCGACTACGTGGGAGTCCAGTGACATAGCCATTACGCTAACTGCTGGTTCCCAAATATAGCATTTTTTAAATGTGGAATTTAAATAAAAATAGGCAATATGGGTTCAGTACTTCATGATGCATCTTTTCTAAATGATGAAATTAGCATTAAATTCATTTCCTCCAAAAGTGATGCTCTTTTTCCAGGCGTCCCTCTCAGAAATATGTCAATTGATAGGACATGCATACAAAGCTGAAGTTTAGGATGCCGTTTATTGCCATTTTTATTTTTCTCTGCTTTAATTAAAGCTTTCATTGATGGTGAAATTATTGGTCCTGGAATGATTCTTGACAATGTCTGAAAAGAACACTTAAACTCATTGTTATATGGTGCTTTTGAACTTGCTAGCAAGAAAAGAATAGCTATTACATTGCATATGACAACTAAATTTTTATTTGGTAACTGCCTGAAGGAAGTTAACTTAGAAGATAATAAAATGTCTGTAGAGTCCTAGTTTGCTGACGATTTATCTTTTCTTTAACATGGACTGTATCTATCACTTCATTACTTTGTCACATGTACAGGAAAAGAAACAACAGTGTGCATTATATTAAGTTTGTTAGCAGTATTTTAAATAGAGTTATTTTATCTTAGGCAACAAAGGTACTAAAATTTACTTTTTTCATCATGCAGTGTGTTAGTTTTCAATAACAGCTGCTTTTGTTCCTTAGTCGCGGTGGTTGGTTTTTAGGGTGTTGTTATGGCCACTCCATGTCAGGATGCTGATTTCTCCTTTGGTAAGCTTAAAAGATATTTCTTGGCTCTGATTTAAATTCAGAACTGCATCCATCCTCCAATTCCAAGTGTATAATTATTAAATATTTCAGTGAATTTCTCTGAACTCTACATATTCTCTCTTGAGAATGGAACATTCAAAGCAAAGTTAGAGTGTGCTATTGGATTTGTAGTAAAGGAAGGCAGAATGGCTGTGGTTTTAAAAGATACATGGAACATCACCAAATTAAAAGTGTGAGGCTGCCAACCTCCTGTTCTCTGCAGAAGCGTGTGCAGCAGGATTAGATAAGCTACCATCACCTGAGCTGAGTGCTTCTCTCTAATTAGGGAGGAAGTCCCACAAGGCCACTGATGGCCATATCTGTTAGGGAAACAGAAACACAAAAGCTCTATCCTACCCTCAAAATACTGTCTCCCTCATGTTCCACTAACTTGATTTGGAACCCCAGTTTTGGAGCTCAACACGACCAGTTATCTTGCCTGACAAACCCACCACGAACTCAGAGTGCCTTGGCTGGTTTCCCTAACATATCTTTAGTCAAAGAGAAAGACAGGATTGTAAAATATAAAGTAAGGGGTTTGGGCTGAGATCCTGACGTCTCTGCTTTACATATCCCTTTTTAGCAAACAAGTTGGGGCATGGCTCACAGCTGCAGATGCCAAATGTCTGCCATGAACGGCTGTTTAATGTATGGCATATCTAAAACAGAGTCTAACTTTGACTTTCAACACTGCCACTGTATGATCTTGACTGCAGAACTTATTTGTGCCTCTTAGTCCATGTTAAAGAACCAGATCCTTAATAATATCTACTGTATAGAACTGTAAGAAGGATTCCTAAAGTAATAAATAAGGTACTTCTCTTAGTGTTTGAGTCATAATAGGCAGTTAATAAATGATAACTTAGAGAGATTGTTAAGTGAAATTATAACCTATCCGGGAAGGGAAAACAAAGCACAATAAACAACAAAAATGTTTGTCTCTCAGCTATATATTTCTCTTCATGAAAATTAAGCTTATCAGGGTAAAGGGAGACAAACTTGATAAATTATATTCTTGGTTGCCCAGCCTTTCTCCTTTTAGTATGTAAGCTGTTCATGACAACATGAGTGAACTATTCGGAAGGGGTTGCAGCTTGTAGGCTCTTCAATTCTGAAGGGCAGTGAAAGGACCAGACCAATGTTGCTCAGTAGAAATAGAGTGTGAGCCACATTGGTAACTTAAAACATTTCAGTAGCCACATTTAAAGAAGGAAGAAGCAATGGGTGAAGTTCATAGTTTATTTCATTCTATCTAGTATATCCAAAGTATTATCATTTCAATGTAACTGTTGGAAAAATGGTTAATGAAATAGTTTACATATTTTTCTCTCCTTGACATCCAATATGCATTTTTGACTTACAATGCATATTGATTCTGACCAGTCACATTGCAAGTTTTTAATAGCCACATCTGGCTAGTGACTATTATATTGGGCAGTGAAGGAGTGGAGGATGAGTAAGATAAGGAAGAAGAGTTGAGGTGGGAAATGGGATTATAGACTGTGCAGTGGTGGTCATGTAAACTTTCTGACCAAATACTTTGTAGGCGGAATGATATCAGAATTATTTTTCAAGGTTGCTATAAGCCACATTAACCAAAGATTTAGGTATGTCTACTAAGAAAATTTGAGCATCTTACTTTGACATTGATCTTAGGCAGTGTTGAATACGTCTTTTTTATATACTTATTAAAATTGTAAAGGGTATAACAGTTTTATTTTTTATCTTAATTTATTTCAAGTTCTTTTATACAATCTCATCATTTAGTGTGCAAAGTGAATGTTCCAACATGTTTGCATTTTCCCCAGTCCAGTTGATAATACTATAAAGTTATCTTCAACAGATAATACCCAATTTCTTTGTCCAATTAATGCTTTGCCTCTCCATTTTTCTCTTTAATGTCCTTCCTCAGACTCTATTCCTTCACCTGATCACTTATACCATGAAGAATCTAATGAAAAGGGACGACAGTTCCTTCAACACAGTTTGTTAAAACTTCAGGGACTGGGACCAGCAGATGGCTAAATGGCTATGTCATTGGACTCCCATGTAGTCGACCACATTTTGAGTCCCAGACCCAGTGGCTTAAACTCATGCCTGGCGTGTGTGCGTGTGCATGCCCTGGATCCTGAGAGGAGAATGGAGGAGAAAGGATTGCAGCATGACCATCCCCTGTGGGGGAGGATTTCTTGCTTTCTGTCTCTCTGTCTCTCTCTGTCTTTCTGGCAAACGCACATGCTCTATAGCAAAAAAATCTCTCCAAAAACATACAAACAAACAAAAACCAACAACAACAACAAAAAAAACTTCAGGGACCAGCAGATGGCATAATATCTCTTCACTCCCACATAGTCAACCATGGTTCAAGTCCCAGACCTGGTGGCTTAGAAATCATGCTGGGCGCATGTGCGGGTGTGTCCAAAATCCTGAGCGGAGAAAGGAGGAGAGGGGATTGCAGAGTGGCCATCCCCCCGGGGAGTGATTTCTCACTTTCTGTCTCTCTGTCTCTCTGGCAAGTACATGCACCCTATAGCAAAATCTCTCTCAAAAAAAATAAATAAATAAAAAACTTTAATGTATTATCTCCTAGCCTTATTTTAGCATTCCATTGCAAACAACCACTGAGGATGGCTCTGTAATTGAGCGTATGTATAGTGCACTGCATATAGGAATATTGATAAGTTTTATCTTTGTCTCTTAAAAATTGCACATTTTATTGTACTAATGCTTCTTACAGTAACCATCATATTAAATCAGAACTTTAACATTATGATTCATAAATAGCATGAAACTTAGTACCCATAAATCACAGAACTAAATTGGAAGTTTAAAGTTAAGATTTATAAACTAACATACTAAATCACAACTTTAAAATTTAGGATTCATTAATAAGAACTTTTATATGCATGATATATAAATCAAAGCACTGTACCTGATTCTTGGAAGTTAATGCATGTAAATCAGAATTCTGAAAGTTAATATTAATAAATCAAGGAAATGCATTTTACTTGGTAAATTTCTTTTTTAATGAAATGGCTCCTATATTACATAATGGACACTATCTTCTAAAAATTATGAATCTCAAACTTCCTTTGATAGCCATTTCCAGGACATCTTTGTTTTATTTAAGCTCATTTCTCTTATGTGAGCTTTGAAATATATGCTACACGTGTTTTTCATAAAAACTCTCACATTCTTAAAAACAGTGATTAAGTCATACTACAAGTTTTTTGTTTCTAGACTAAAAATGCCACAAAACTTAGCTTTCTTCCATAGGATTTATGTTTTGCCCTTTTGTTAATAAGACCCATGTAAGAACATCTTGTCCATGTTTTCTCACATCATCTTCAAAGGACTGTAGACACTTGTTAAAAATCATCAAAAGGGCACAGCCTTATTAACACAGTGTGGTGGATGAATTACTTCTTAGATCCTCAAATGTCATACCTGTTTTTTTTTTTCATAGTTTGTTATAGGGTATATGTATTCACCAGAGAGAGACAGAGCTAGGAAGAGAAAGAAAGTGAGAGGGCATCCTACCCACATAGGGGATGACCCCGCCACAATCTCTTCTTCTCCATTCTGGGTGTGCACACACACAAGTGCTTGACATGTTTTTCAAGCCATCAGGTCTGAGATTTGAACTGAACAGTTGGCTATTTGGGATCCAGCTGCCTTAACCACCACTCCACCTGGCTGGCCCTGCCATACCTGTTCCTAACAGTCCATTTATATATCAATCAAAACAACAGGAGCAACTTGAGTCTCCCATTGTAACGTGCTGGCATGAGCTCAGACGGGAGAATTACTTCACTCTATTCATGCTTAGATTCCATTGGCTTCTGAGTAACCTACAGCAAACTGGATTATGCTTTTTCACTAGGCTTAACTGCCCTTATTACAATAACCAAAGAGATCCACACCTCTAGAGACCAAAAACTAAGTTGGGTCCCTATCTTACATGAATATTCATCAACAATTGGTATACTGTTGGCCCCTTTTGTCATTTGTATTTATGAAGTCTTTGATCTTTCATATACCTCTCCAGTAGCTCCTGGAGTCTCCTTTATGGAAGTTCCTATCCTAATACCTCTTAACTTAAATGTTCATTGTTTCACATGATTCTGTTCTTGAGTGTCCTATTTTCTTACCATATACATCTTCTCATTTTTGCCCATAGTTGTTGTTTTGTTTTTTGTTTTTGTTTTTGTTTTTTGTTTTTTGTTTTTTTTTTTCCACTTAAGTGTTGATCATTGATGGAGATATTTTTTTAAGATCTAGAAGTCCTTACTAGGTTTTCTTTCTTGATGTTCTACTGACCTTTCTCGATATACATATTAATACTCAAAATGAAGTTTATTTCTTTCGCTAAAGCAACTTCTCCCCCCCCCCCATATACCAGTCATCTTTTATTAGGTATGAATTCTAAACTGGGATATGAAAAGACTCAGCAAGTTCCTTCAGAAGGGTGCTAAGTCAAGGAGATGAAGGTTAAGTTCAGTGTATGCCCTTCAACGCTGGCCCTCTTCAGGCAGTAGTTGAAGAGCATGTAAGCAGCTAGCACCATAGAAACCCCAGCAATATCCCCCCTTTCTTCACATTGACATACATGTAATACAGGTAGTAACCTCTGAAATGCTCTAGCAATGCCTTTAGGGGTAAAATACTACATCAGTATCGAGGTTGGCAGCTCCCCAAGTTTGACATCCATGAGTTTTTTTCTCCTTCACTGGGATGACTTATGCCATCTTAGAGTCCTGGCAACTTCTCTCTTTAAAACCCACCCTACCAGGACCAGCAGTTGGTGTAATGGCTATGTCACTGGACTCCCATGTAGTCGACCGTGGTTCAAGTCCTGGACCCAGTGGTTTAAATTTAAGCCAGGCACATGTGCATGCATTCCCAAGATCCTGAGAAGAAAATGGAGAAGGGATTGTGGCATGACCATCCCACCTGGGGGGTGATTTCTCGATTTCTGTCTCTCTCTATCTCTCTTTCTGGTGAGTGCACGCACCCTATAGCAAAAACCTCTCAAATAAACAAACAAACCCACCCACCCTAAACATGTCTAATCAGCCAAGAGTTTTATCAGAGTTTTTCCATCCATTCTACTCCTACAGCCACAGTTTTAGTTCAGCCCTCATTGATTTATCTTTGGACTGTTCTTCTAGTTTCCTAACTGCTTCCTAGCCTTCCACAGTGAAAATTGGATCATCTGATTCCCCTTTTCAGATATTTCCATTTCTCACCTTTTGAGTAGTCCTTAAAGATCTGTTGGCTTCCATTGTCTTAATTCTATCTCAGCCTCCCATCATACTCTACACTTGAAATAAGTATGTCTCCACGTATGGAATTTTGTTCCTTAGGGAATAATCAGCAATGTCTGAAGACATTTTTGCTTGTTACAACTGGTGGTGGTGGTGTTACTGGCATGTAGTGGGCAGAGACCAGGGATGTTTTAAAACCGCCTATAGTGCACACAGTAGCCTGCTACAGCAGTCTCAAATGTTTATAGTTCAGAGGCTCAGAAACTCTGCTTTGGACAAAGTAAGTACACATATTTCACCTAGAAAATGGAACTGCTGTGTAGATCTGAGTCTCAGAACATGTCGTATACATTCTGTGCCCTCTGCCTGAAATGTCCTTTCCTTATTTACACTCAGGACCACTCACCTTCATTCTCCAAACTCCAGCTCAATATCTCCTCCTCTTTGCTCCCCTCCCAAGCATTAGTGACCTATCAACTTGTTTTTGTATAAACAGCATACATGGGATTCAGAGTCAGAAGAGCACTGGTTTGAAACATGTCTCTGCCTTAGCATGGTATGTATTAGAGCAAAGCAATCTTTTGAGCTCTAATTCCTTCTTCTGAAAATTGCGAATACAAAGTGACAAACCAACAAATTGAGATTAAGTCAGATATCTATGCAAGGGAAATCTAGCTCTTCATTTGTCACCCCATTGACCACTAATGTTGATTTGGCTGGTTTTGCTGGTTATCACTCACATGGTACTGAAAAGGAAGGATCGTCCCACATAAAGGATTATTCAAAAAAAAAAAGGAGTATAAGTAATCAGGCTCACTACTAGACTTTCCTAAGATTCTTTCAAGGCCTATTTGCAGGTAAATATAAAACAAGGGAACTAACAGTAAAATATGTCTAAGACCTGTCATGAGCTACACTTAGATAATTGGGTTGTTCCTGCAAGGGAACTGTATGACACTTGATACAATTACTTTTGGAAATATGCTAGCTTATGTGGATTATGCAATGAAATATATGAATTTACAGTTTAGCTAGAAACATAAGACTAGAATTCTAAAATAAGCAGAAGTCAGAAGTCTATAGCTCATAATCAACTAGTAAAGTCACAGCACAGAAAAGTGCTATATATTAGCACATACAAATTTTTAAATAGTGAAAAGGTAGTACTCGCAACTACTATATGAAATAGAAGGTAGTGTGTGTGTTCATGCACACATGTATATTTCCACTCACCCTGCTTGCTGGCCCCCTGGTGTGATTTTCAATCCACCGGCTGTAACACGTTCATCTCTCTATACCCACTTTCACTTTGTGCAGGTTTTCACTCATCTGGATTGCAGGAACTTCCTAAGTGATTCCCTGCTTCTTCCTATGTTTGCTTCTATGTTTCTCTTCCTTGTCCAACAAACTTTTTTCATCAATCAGCTAATTTTGTAGCATAGAAGATAAAATATAAGAATGCTGGGACCAGCAGTTAGCATAATGGCTAGGTCACTGGAATCCCATGTAGTCGAACACGGTTTGAGTCCCGGACCTGGTGGCTTAAACTCATACCAGGCACGTGTGCGTGTGTGCCTAAGATCCCAAGAGGAGAATAGAGGAGAAGGGATTGTGGCGTGGCCATTCCTCCTGCGGGGTGATTTCTCGCTTTCTGTCTCTCTGTCTTTCTGGAGAGCGCGCACGCCCTGTAGCAAAAACCTCTCCAAAAAAAAAAAAACAAACAAACAAAACAAAAAAAAAAACAAAAACAAAAAAACTTATTTGCCAGGGTTACAAATATAAATTGAGCAGACTGAGAAGTATAAGAAAGACATGTACAAACATATTTGAAATAATTCTCAAAAACACGTGGTCATGATTCATTTTTCCACTGAAGATCCCACCACAAATGTTTACTGGGGAATTTCTTAAGCTGTTTCTTTTTGTAATTTTTTTAAACTTGTGATGAATTCACCATTACAGTAAGCAGAGCCATCTTGTCTGCAATAATGTTCTTGCATCATCTAAACGATTCCCAAAGGAAATAATGGGTGAAAGGAAAACCAACTAAAAAAACTTTTATCAGATCTACTGTAAAAGCCTTTTCTGACATTAAGGGCATATGCAGATTTCCTTGATAGCCTGACTCCAAGCGATTTCTTTAAGAATTTTTTTTAACTTCTCATCACTTATTTAATCTAAAGAACTTGACATCTGAATATATACTTTTATGTATAAAATTATACATATTGTGAAGGAATACAGCATTGATACCATTTTGAGCAAATCACAAGACATGTCCTTTGGAGAGTTTAGTACCATGTATTTGTGTTTCTGAGAGAATCATTTGTTATTATAATTTGAAAGACAATTACTTATACTTAGCTACTTTTTATTTTGTTATAATTAGTTTAGGTAATAAGACTTTGAAGCATAACTTTATTAGGTGAAACTATCTGATGTTATCTTTAAGTATCATTTCATATTATCAATTGAGAAAGAATTAAAGCATTCCTTTTCCTTGAAATTTATATCATTTAACAGAATCAAATAGTCCAGAAGGAATTTCAAAATATAAAGTTATAATATAAATTTATAAAAAGCCTATATGCCAAAAGTAGTATTTTAAACTGGAAAATAAACCATAACACAGGGGGAAAAAACAGACAAACAAACTGGGAAAAACAAAGAATTACTAGTTTAATATATAAATGTTTTCAAAAATTAAAATGGGTAAAATTACATTAGTAGAGGTAGTATAAGGAAATATGAATAGGCAATTCAAAAATAAGCAAAATACAGATGGTCTATAATGTAGACATAGACTTAAGTTCGCCAGTTATTAGATAAATTGTAATAGAAAGAGTAAAATCATTTATTTACTTATTTACTTGCCACAAGATTCCTTTTGTTAGAGCAGTGTTTTTACTACCCAGTACTTATGGGTATGTGAATAAAAGAAGATCATTTTATATGTTTTTGGTGAGCATATAAAGTACTAGAACATTCTAGGGAGAAATATGTCTTTAAAATAGTAGTATCTTTTGATGTGGAATGTTCTTAGGAATTTACCCTAAGGAAATAACTATAGCCACAAGATGTTTATTGTAGCTTGGCTTAGTATACACAATCAGAAAATATATAAGTAAAGGGGGTGATTTGAATAAATTATGGTATATCCATGAGGCGAAACACCACACAGCGATAGAAAGATATGGTGACACAATAAGATATGGTGACATGATAAGACTTTAATAACTCATGGTTATCTGGAACAGGAAAATACAGATTTCAAAAAATGCACATCTTGATAATGTTAGAATCTTTTTAGTGATAGGGACCAGCAGATGGTGTGGTGATTAAGACTGTAGACTCCCACATGGTCGACAACAGTTTGAGCCCCAGACCTGGCAGTTTGAAGATCATGTCAGGTGTGTGTGGCCAAAATTCTGAGAGAAGAGATTGCAGTGTGGCCAGCTCCTCCAGGAGGTGATTTCTCATTTTCCATCTCTGTCTCTCTTAAATGAGTGCATGTACTTTATGGCAAAACCGTAAAAAAAAAAAAATCTGTTAGTGATAATACTCACTTAAATTTACATAAGTAGTAAAATTGTATTGTAATGTGTATCCAATCAAGTGAGGAGCCACAGTGAACCCTTCTAAACAGCTTCCCATTCTGAACTTATGAAAAACTAAGACAAGAATCTTTCACTACTCAGGATGGAAAAGCAGCTCTGATAAATCATTCATTGAGTCATCCCCCCAGAAATAAGCTTCAATGATTTTTTTACAATTCTACCGTTCTTACATTCCCTCTCTCTTTCTGTTTCCATGTCTTATTTATTACTTCTTTTTAATTTTCTGTGTTCTCTTTTTTTGCTGTTATTACTACTTCTGTTTCTTTTTGTATGTCTTAGTGTATTTATTTGTATATCTCAAATTAAACTCCCTAATAGAGCATCCTATTGAGCCTGGTAGTTTGGCATCTAATATAGCATGCCTCCATGGGCAGAGTTCTTATGACAGACTACCTCTTAAGCTTCTGGTTCAGTCTTTAGCTTTTTGTTACCTTTAGTTTCAGCATTGATGCTCCAATCAGTTTTTTCTAAGATAGTAGAGTCACATGACACAAAACAAGAAGCCACTCTTTTTTGCTTTGAGGAGGAGTTATAGAACTAGAAGTAAGAGTTACCTTCTGTGATGAAACTGTAGAAGCTATACTATAGAACTTAAAAAGTGTCCATTATATTTTGTTCTCATTAGTGGTTTTTTTTTTTTTGGTTTTGGGTTTTGGGTTGTTTTGTTTTGTTTTGTTTTGTTTTGTTATAGGGCACATGCACTCACCAGAGAGACAGAAAGCAAGAAATCACCCCTTAGGGGAGATAGCCACACCACAATCCCTTCTCTTCCATTATCCTCTCGGGACTTTGGCCATGCATGCACACGTACCTGACATGAGTTCTAAGCCATCAGGTCCAGTTTTCGAACTACAGTCGACTACATGGGAGTCCAGTGACGTGACCATTATGCCATCTGCTGGTCCTTAGTGGTTCATTTTTTATACATTATCATTATCTACCTATAAAAAAATTCATAATGGTAACTTTTGCTTTTTATTTTAAATCCTCACCCTAGTCTCCTGCCTAAAATTCATTATCCCTGCCAGTGATTATTTGTAAATGTACACTTCTTCAAAAGCAACCACTCCATCTCCTGCAACATTCCATCAGCTATTTTACTCCCTTCTCATTGTGATTCCTGTAAAAACCTTGTAACTGATGCTTAGTAATATCAGCAGTTTCTAAATAGTAAAACACTCTCCTTGTGTACTTATGTCATGTTTCATTTCACCTTTCTCTAAAAAATATGTTTGTATGTTGCAGTAAAGAAATTACTCAGATTATATGTAGACTCTTGCAGTATTTGGTTTTGAGGCTATCTGAATCATGAGTACTTTGCCTTTTCCAAACTTGGTGAGGCATTTCTATCTTGTTTCTTTATTCTCAGAACTTTGGCCTTTTTCAATTGGTTATTTCCTGGCTTCAGAATTAATTCTCTAAAAGTTACCTTATCTGTAGGGATATTATTTAATGTCTCAGTTAATGTAACCCTGGTCTATTTCCATTTCTAAAGTCTGCTGTTGTGGTCAGTCTTCCTACTTTAGCAGACAGTGAGTGGTGTTTTCTTTTTTTTTTTTTCTTTACTTGACCTTCCTATTCTAACAATTTTCTATCAATTTGACCCTGTCCTTTATAGACTTTCCAAAATTCAAACAATACTTATTAGTACCTACTGTATGCAAGATGTTGAGATGCTGTTTTGGACATTGGGGGACCACTATGTGCCTGTTAGTGGAAGGAAGGAATGTTCGCAATTATAATATTGGGAGGGGGAGATAAAGAAGAGAACAGATAGCTAACTGGCATGCTGGAAATGTCAGAAGGAAATGGGAGAATTAATGAGAAAGACAGGAAAAGAATAATCTGGGAGGTACAAGAAATATTGATCAGAAGTAATTTTTCTTTATATTTCACATGCATAATATGAAAGGTATTAAATAAAATAATTTTGAATTGAAAGTCATTGAACCAGAAATAAATATCAGTATAAAGATATCAATGTAAGGAGGGAATGCAGAAAATCATTGAAGATGTAACAAATCATAGTTTAATGCAGCAGAATGATGACTAAGGAAAGCACTTAGGTGAATCATTAAGAAGAGTCTTCAGTAATGCCCTATCAGAAGAAGGAAGAGATACAAAAGCCATATGTCAAATAGAATATGGCAAAGAATATGCCAAATCTGAGGATTTGGGTATAGAACAGAGACAAAAAAAATTATAGAGGAGGGGATAGATAAATGGTATGAGAAGGTTCTAAGAATAAGGAAAAATAAAAAGATGATCATCGCCTCTAAAAACAGTGTTAGGCAACTCAAAGAATGAACTGAGATTTTTGACAAAATGTTATAAACACAAAAAATTTACATAAGCCATACTTAAAATATGTATATAACAAAAAGTTTTAAAAGAGGAGGAAGGGACTATTGCAAGAGCCTTCACATTTATCTTAAAATAAAATTTTACCATCTCATCATGGGGAAAGGACTATCTTTAAACACATGGTATTGGGAAACCTGGATATCCGCATGTAAAATAATGAAGTTGGATCTTTTACCAGCTGCAGAAATTAATTCAAAATGAATCAAAGACCCAAATGTAAGATCTAAAACTGTAAAAGTCTTCAAGTAAAATATAGGGTAAAAGCTTCATAACATTGGCTTTGGCAATGACTTCTTGGATATGACACCAAAAGCATGGGCAACAAAGGAAAAAATATATAAATTGGGATATATCAAAAATGAAAACTTCTGTTCAGCAAAGGACATAATCAACAGTATGAAAAGGCAACTCATAAATTGGGAGAGAATATTTTCAGATAACATGTGCGATAAAATAATTAATATCCAGAATATGTAAAGAACTTCTATAATGTCAAAACAGCAGTAACAACAATGTAATTAAAAGTAGGCAAAGAACTTGAGCAGACATTTCTCTATGAAGATACTCAAATAACCCACAAGCCTATGAATAAATGCTCAATATTACCAGTAATTACGGAAATGCAAATCAAAACCAGAAGGATGTATCACCTAACTGCAGTCAGAATGGCTCCATAGTGCAGTGGTAAAGTGCTTTCCGTAGGAAATTGGTTCCCACATGACTGACGATGGTTTGAGTCCTGGCTTCTGTAGCTTGAAAAACATGCCAGGCACATGTGCATGTATGCCCAAAGTGCATGGAGAAATAGAGAAAAAGTGATTGCAGCATGACTGCACCTCCACTGAGGGGTACTTTTACTCTGGTCATTGCACATGCCCTCTGGCAATAATTTTTTAAATTAAAAAGTAATTTAGAAAACTACAGTGAGATATCACCTTACATAAACTGTAATAAATGCTATCAAATAATAATAATAAATAATAACAGATGTCAACCAGGATGTAGAGAGACTGGAACCGCATGGAGTACTGGTGGTAATGTAAAATGATGTAGCTGCTGTGGAAAACAATATGGTAGTTCTTCCAAAGTTAAAGATAGAATTACTATATGACCAGCAATTTCACTTCTTGATATATACCCAAAAGAGCTGAGAGCAGGATCCCAAAAAGGCATCTGTACACTCATGTTTATAACAGTATTATTCACAATAGCTAAAGGTAGAAACAACTCAAATGAATAGATAAACAAAATGTGATATACACATACAGTGAAATATTATTTAGCCTTTCAAAGAAGGAAATTCTGGAAGATACTGTGACACATAAACCCTGAGGGCATTAGGTTAAGTGAAATAAATCAGTCACAAAAGTTCAAAGAGCACATGATTTCATGTATATATGTTATCTGGAGTAGTCAGATTCATAGAAACAGAAAGCAGAAGGGTGGTGTCTAGAAGCTGGAGGGAGGCAGAAATGAGTTATTTATTGGGTACAGAGTTTCAGTATTCAAGATAAAAAGAGTTCTAGAAATCGGATCACAAAAGGATAAATGCACTTAACACTACTGAATTGTGCATAGTTGTTAATAGGGTAAATTTTTTGTTATGTGTATTTTACAATTACATTTTAAAAATAAGTAATGTACATTTTGTGCTATATATATTTTGTCACAGTTAAACAAAAGCTCATCATTTCCTGAAAGGCCTTTTCAACTTAATCACTGAAATTTTTTATTATTTCGGGAAGGTTGCAGGACCTTACTTTTCTCCTTTGCATGTCTTCTCTTGGCTTGCACCCCTTTGCCTCAGTTCATCTTCTGGCTATATTCAAAGCTTTTAGATCATGTTACTTTTTTTGAAAAAATAAACCAAAGCTTTTCTTGGCCATCCAAATCAAAATTATTATTCCATTTTTTTTTTTTTTGGAGAGGTTTTCGCTACAGGGCACGTGCACTTGCCAGACAGACAGAGAGAGACATAGAGACAGAAAGCGAGAAATCATCCCCCCAGGGGGGATGGTCACACCGCAATCCCTTCTCCTCCATTCTCCTCTCGGGATCTTGGGCACGCACGCACACGTGCCCAGCATGAGTTCTAAGCCACCAGGTCCGGGATACGAACCATGGTCAACTACGTGGGAGTCCAACGACATAGCCATTACACTAACTGCTGGTTCCCTGCTTCCATGTTTTGATGTCTTACTTTCTACTCTCCCCTGTAATAATTTTAATTGCGTAATTTTGGTGATTATGTTTTATAGCCCATCACCCATACTAGACTGTAATTCCTTGTAGGCAGGAACTAGCCTGCTTATTGTATAGCTGTATCCTCAACTGCCTTGTGTAAGATTAAATATTTATGTTAGATATTGTAAAATAACTTATTGACAAAGCTGAGGGAAATATGGAAAAGTGTTAATAATCTTTGAGAAAAAAGGTGATATTGATACAGCTAATTGGTAATTGTCCTTTATTCCCATCCCCTTCTACATACCATCATATATCCCAACATAGGTCTCTGAATGGTAATTCAGTTCTACAAGTGATTCTTTGAGAATCAATTGGTTTGGAGGCCATCTTCCTGCTCTAGCTGCTGTCACTTATAACAAAGCATTCATAAAGATATATATATATGTTTGTGGCCTGTCTCAGTGTTCTGGTGACAAACCTTCAATTCCTGTATAAAAGAAGCTGATGTGACACCGAAGCTAAAGCACCAACAGCATCTTCTTCATCTTTGGTTCTCAGCTATGGTGCATCTGGTAGCTGACTGTTGATTTTCAGTCCTTTGTTTTTAAATACCTAAATCTTTATAGTAAACTTCTTTCTGCTTAAAATACCTACAGTTGTCAGTTTACTGCATCGAAGCTGCACTAAACATAAAGTATCAAAAAGACTCAAGTTGTGGCCAGCCTCCTCGCTCTGCAGTTAAGGGAGCCAGACCCTACATAGCCAACCAAGGTTTGAATCATGGCCCTGGTGACTTGAAAAGCATGGCAGACATTGTTCTTCCTGACAAAAAGGAAAGAAAGGAAGAATTGAGAGAAAAGAACTGTGGCATGACCATGCACCAAAAAAGGGTGCTTTCTGTCTCTCTCTTCTAGTAATAATTTTTTTTTTAAAAAAAAGACTAGGACTGAGAAAATGATGAGTTTCATATCACTGACCAATAGCCTTAAACTCAGCAAAATTCTATAATAATTACTAGATGAACTACTTATGATCATTTTAAAGTGTAAAAAAGTAATCTTACAAAGCTAGTACAGAATCACTAAAAGGATGTCATGGCAAATTAACATTAATTGGTTCTTGATAGACTTAACACTAGAAAATCAGTAGAAGCCCATATTCATAGTATACTTGGATTTTGTCAAGCATTTATCAAAAATTTGTCATGCAACTATCTTTGAGAATCCTATCCTGGATTACTCAACTACCCTTAATAATTGTTCTTTATACTCCTAAATCATTTTGTTCATTCTTACATCATAATTTTTTATCACATAGGCTTGCATTTATCTTTTCAAACCCTTATCCCTCCCTCCCTCATCTTCCTATGTTTGGAGCTTCTGAACAGCCAGAAAAGAATTGTTTATCCATAGAACCCTAAGACTTAGTATAATGCTTGTCACACTTGAGATGTGTTCAATAAAATTAAATACTTGATATTGAATTATGATATAACTAGGTAAACTCATAAATGATTGAAAAATATTAACCTCAAATGCACTGATTAAAGCATCTATGTAAACTGGAGAGAAGTCTTAATTAGAATCATCCCTGGCTTTTTCACTCTAATTGAGTCGTTGTTTCAGCCTCATCAATTTAATTTATATATTTCTTAAAGGTTCAGGTTTTATCGACTTCTTTTTCTCTGTCCACAGCATTGCTGTGCCCACAGTCGGTGTGTAATAGTAGTTCTTTCTTACATGACCATTTTCTTGTAACTGGTTCCCTCCCTCCTGGCTGATTCCTCTGCTGGCCTCCAAGCCTTTATGGCAGGTCTTTCTTCAATTTGAGAATTAGTGGGGGATCAACAGAAGCTATTGTGTATTTCCTCTCATTTCATCACTTAGAATAAACTGACTCTCTTTTTTCTTTTTCTTTTCTTTCTTTCTTTTTTTTTTTTTTTTTTTGGACAACACCCATATACTTAAGACACCCACATATTTGGAGTAAATCACTGTAAATAGGCGATCAGCAGAAAACAACAGCCTGTAGAACACATTACCAAGAAGCAGCAGGCAGCCAAGTTTTTCATAACTGGGCTACTAGCCACCAATTTAAAGCTTTAATCTGAACACACTTTTACCACACAGAAGTCTGTTTTTCTGCACAACATAAATGGAAGGGGACAAAACACTGCTGCTCTAAGTTATATTAAATTGATATTTTTAAACACAATTCTGGCTTTGAGTTGGTAAACATGCTTTGGGAAATGTATACCCAAAGAAATGAAGAATGCTAAAATTAAGAGAATGTATGTAAATATACATGAAAGGAGTCTTAAAAAAAAATTACCGTCACCACCATCATCACCCTAACTTGTCAGTTAACCTGCAACTAATTGGCACTGGTGGTATTAGACTTGGTCCTTACCTAATGCTACAGAATGTTTTTCTTTTAGTTACTAATAACACTGTCTGCCATAGAGGAGGCAAGCTAGTACATTCATTTGAAGTAGAATGCTACATTTGAATGCTACAGAGCCTTTTTAAAATTTGATATTTTCAGCTCCAAGCTGAAAATAGGCATTTTCTGGGGGAGTGGGGGGGGAACTGTTTTGGAGGTGAGTTATTGAGTGTTTTATTCTACTAATGATATTCTACCATAGAGCAGTGAATGTGAGCTTATAATCATAAAAATGCTTGATGATGCCTTTTTATCCAAATATCCTAGAGCATTAAAGGAAATAAAAACTCCATCGATTTGCATACTACTTCTGATAGAGAATAAAATAAATAAACAGGCAGAAAATTGTTTGAGTTTCTGTGCAACACATAGCATCAAAATCATTGAAATGAATATTTCTGATTCCCTGCCACTGAGTCTAAACAAACATGCCATTTTCCATCAACTTATGGTCAAAATCCCATATTCTGACTTTAGTCTCGAACTAAAAAAGAAAAAAAAAAGTTTACTACTTAAGAAAAATCATTTGCACATACCACTCCCCTCCTACCTTGTTTTTTGTTTCTCAACTTAGGATTTCAAAACCTTCTCCCAAAAGTTGTAAATTCACTGAACTTAACCTAGAGACCAGGAGATTTCAAAGAAGTGAATACAACCATCTCATGTTCCCCTCATGAACACACACACAAATCTCTTAAAAATTAATGTAAAGATTTATTTTGTTGGCTGGGAACCAGCAGTTAGCGTAATGGCTATGTCGCTGGACTCCCACGTAGTCGACCGCGGTTCGCGTCCCGGACCCGGTGGCTTAGAACTCACGCCAGGCGCGTGTGCGTACGTGCCCAAGATCCCGAGAGGAGAATGGAGGAGAAGGGATTGTGGCGTGACCATCCCCCCGGGGGGTGATTTCTCGCTTTCTATCTCTCTGTCTCTCTCTGTCTGTCTGGCGAGCGCACACGCCCTATAGCGAAAACCTCTCAAAAAAAAAAAAAAAAAAAAAAAGATTTATTTTGTTGGGGAGAAGGAAGAGAAGCATAAATGGTAACCTACTAGCCTACTAGTGCAAAGAAAGGTCAATACTGGTCTGGGTACCTGTCTCACAAGAGACTTGCCTTTGGTTTGGTTTGGTTTCCAACCCCTCAATCTATATGCATGAGGTAAAAAGCCGCCTTTTCCCAGAGAGTCTGCATTTTTGTAGTTCTATTATATTTACATGTGGCACGTTACATGGCTCGGAGACTCACAAAACACCACTGAACCATGAAGCTATCAAGCTATCTAGCCTCCTTATTGTGACCAGTTGTTCCCTCAGCTTTTCTCTAGAACTTACCATCCTATTCAAAATGTAGTCCAGCAGCATTGACATCACATGGGAACTTGTTAAAATGGCCCAACTCTGACCTCAAAATCAGAATCTACATTTTAATAGTATCCAAAGGTGGCCCAAATTCACACTGAAGTTGGAAGAGCAATGGATTCAAAGTGTCTTTAGCTTCTAACTGCGCTTGTTCTCACTTCTAACTACACTTCTCAATTCTAGACATAGAGATTTGAATTCTTTTCTCTTTTACTTATTTTTCCTTTAATTAAATATGGCCATTATTACTGATAAAACCTTTGGCTAAAGAAGCTGAAGTTTGAGGGTCAAATGGACTAATACCCCTGTCTTTCTTACTTCTCCATCCTCATTTCACATACTGGGATAACTTAGGAAAAATTTTGAGCAGACACCAAGAAATACCGTCTTATATGAGGGAAGGAAAAGATATGGAATGGCCATCACTTATTAGAGTGTAATAATGACCTCAAAGAATTTAAAACCATGGAATAATAGAGCCATCATCAACCAGTGAGGTGAAATGGGTATAGTACATTAGGTTATTCTGGTAAAGTCCTTTTAAGTAAATTTTCTGAGATCTTGTATTAAGGATTATATAATCTTTTTTACTTAGAAATGTGTTAGACACACAGACACACACACACATACATACACACACACACACACACACACACATACACATATGCCTAAGTTTCATGGAGACCAAAGCATCTCTATAGAGAACATTATACATATTTTTACACTAAATAGGTAATTAATGTTTCTTGAAATGAACTATTGATATAGTGACGTCAACATTTAAAAGCTATTAGGATAATTTGTTTTGAGGTTTAGATAAAGGGTTAGATTGTGTTGTGCAAATAAGAATGGAGTTGAATTTATTTAGAATTGCTTTGATTTCTCAATATCTAAGTCAGATCATTACTTTGTTACTCAAAAGAATAAATTGGGCATGAAGACACCTCAATTTCTGCTCCCAACTTTGCTGCTTATAGACTATTTGACTTTGCCATGTCTGTTATTTTCCCATCTGTATCTGAAAAAGATGGACTAGCTTAGAAGACTTTTCAGCTCCCAGCCTTCTTTAAAATTCTGCTTCTAAGGAATAAGAAGCCTTAATATTATTAGCTATATCATATATTAAACAGTGATCATTTTTATTTAGTTATTTTCTTTTCAGTTTTGTTTATTCATTTGTTTTTAACTTTGGAGAACTTTTAATAACTGCCACTAAGTTAGACTTACGAAAGAAGCATTTAGATGACATCCTCATTTTATTAAAAATTCCATCAAAATTTTAATACCACATTTTCCAAGAAGTGTTCCTTAAAATGGTAATGTGTTACTTGTTAAAAAATGGATTCCATTGTCAAATAAGTTTGGAAATACCAGGTTAAGTAAGTGAAAAAGGGCTGTTTTTATTCCATGCTAATTAGGGCTTTAGCATGTTAATGAGATTTAAGACTCTACAACAAGTGAAGTATAATACAGTTGCAAAATTACCTAAATTTCTTAGGCTGTAGAATACTTTTGGGGTTGGAGCCAGCAAGTGATGTAGTGGTTAAGGTACTGGACTCTCACATCATGGATGGCAGTTCAAGTCTTGGACCCAGTGACTTGAAACACACTAGGCATGTGTGCATGTGTGCCCAAAATTCTGAGAGGAGAATGGAGGAGAAGGAATTATGGCATGGCCATCCCCCCAGAGGTGATTTTTCACTCTATATCTCTCTGTCGCATCCCATAGCAACAACAAAAAAATTCTCTCAAAAATTAATACTTTTTGGGTGAAATATTTCAAGGTATCAGTATTCTAGGGGAAGTGCTAAGCTTGAAGTGGAAGATGGACCCTTACGTGTATAATGTTTCTCAGTTGGGTCACCTAACTAAATAGTGTGAGGAGGAGGACCATCATAATTTAAATCTGCTTATGCCTGGATAAGATTTCTTGCCCATGTCAAAAAATTTTACGTTTCTCAACCTGAAGAAAAGGAAAACCATGGAGAATTTCTTACCTACATGAAGGGACCCACTACAGAGGATTTACACCTGGTGGCTAAACCAACACAGTTTTAATGTATATGAGGAAGGATAGCCTGCAGATTTGGAACCTTAATGGCAGAGATATTTTTAGATATAATTCAATACTTGAATTAAACACAAAACATAGCTGACTGTATAGAAGTGTTGAAAGCTCAGCATTTATACTCAAGTAAGCAAATTCCAGCATTCTGCACCAACATCAAATTCTGAATGCTTTTTGCCTTAATATCCTCTGGCAATTCAGCTTAAATGGTAGAAAATTAAATGTTACATCTTTCCAAATGAAGGTAGACACATAAGAAGGCAAGAATGCCAAAGAGGTTATTGGAAATCCATGATGACCAACAGGCCAAATTATAGCAGAATTTTTATTTCTCAACAAAACATATTTTAGATAAACAAATATTTATGTCATGCTAAATATTTATGCCCACTTTTCAAAAGTGAAGGGTTTGTTTACAAGATAATCTTCTGAAATGAAATCATGTGTTTTGATCTTTGCAGAGTAAAAATAAATAAATAAATATGTTGCCTTAAGGCCCTAAAGACAGCCATATGCTTTTGCATACATTTTCACAACTCAGCAGCTGCTCACTGAACCTCTTCCATTTCAAGTCTTCCTGTTGACCACTCTCTTCTGCAAGGCTTCTGTGACTGCCGGATGGAAATATTTATGAAAACACTGGGGCAGCCAGGATCGTCCAAGTGTTTTCAAAATGTTTGCTTGGCAAAGAGTTGCTGGCAGGCAAAATGTGCTCCTACAAGGGTTTCAGTAAGTGTTTATGCCTCCTCAGTGTATTCCATTTGTAAATGTGGGCAGAGACCTAAACTATGATCTCTATAAGCTTTAAATGAAGAAGCTGATACTCACTTTGCCTTAGAGAGGCTTTGCACTTGCCAAGCCTACCTCTTCCAGATCATTTTAATGAATTCATAGGCAGGCTCCCCCCCTTTTTTTTTAACCAGCTCTATAATCATAGACACAAACTGAAAAACTTGAGGCTTCCTATTATTTCCCTGAAAAAAATCAGTGAAGGATTTTTTTTTTTAAAGAATTGTACTTTAAGAATTGCTAAGAGGGACAATGAGGTGAGTGAATGTGGAGATGAGGGGGGCGGTTCAGAAAAGAAGAAAAGACATAGATGAACTGTAGAGTATGATGCATTCAAGAAACTGTAATAATATGGTGATGATTATTAGAACATCAGTCATCAGGTGGGTGAGTCAGGAGATTACACTAGTGATGTAGGCAGAACCCACATCATAAAGAACTTTCGAAATCACATGTAGGAATTTGAAGAATCAAGATTTCAGAAGCTCTCTAGTATGATCTGATCTTTGTTTTGAAAAGGCCAGTGATGAGGGCCTCAAGTTATAATGGACACTGGAGCAATACTGGATTTGAAGCAAATAGAAGGGAATTGAGACGTTTAGGCAAAAAAGTGGTGTTACATAAATGGAATCCTACAACATACAACCTTTTGAGACTATTGTCTTTTATTCAGCATAGTTTGTGAGACTTATATACATTGTTGCTTGTATCAGTAGTTCTAGCTTTTTGTTGTTTTTTAGTTTTGCTATAAGACTTGTGTGCTCACTAGAGAGAGACAGAGAGAGAGAGAGAGAGAGAGAGAGAGAGAGAGAGAAAGAAAGAAAGAAAGAAAGAAAGAAAGAAAGAAAGAAAGAAAGAAAGAAAGAAAGAAAAAAAAAAGTGAGAAATCACCTCCTGGATGGGGATGGCAATGCCAAATGGGGGATGGCAATCCCCCATTTCTCTCGGGATTTTGGGCATGCACACATATATGCCCAGCCTGTTTTTCAAGGTATCAGGTCCGGGACTTGAACTGTGCAGTCAACTGTGTGGGATCCAGCTGCCTTAACCTCCATGTCACTGACTGGCCCCTAGTTCCATAACTTTTAATGCAGAATAATATTTCATTGTATGGATATAGCACAATTTGTTTATGTATTTACCAATTGAAAGGAGTTTGAGTTGCTTCCAGTTTTTGGAGATAACTAGAGTTGCTTAAACATTCATGTACGGATTGAACTGTTTTGTATCCCAATTATGGGATTGGTTATGTGGATCTATATATGTGCTAAAAATGCTTGTCAAACTGTAGACCAAGAAATAATAATTTTTGCTAATTTAAAAATAAAATTTCAGGGGCCAACAGATGGCATGGTGGTTGAGGCACTGGACTTCCACATGGCCAACCGTGGTTCAAGTCCCAGACCTGGTGGCTTGCTTTCCCACATTCTTCCTCGCTCTCCCTCTGTCTCTCTCTGGTCAAATTTTTAAAAATAATAATAAATAAAATTAAATAAATAATTCTTAAAATAATAAATAATAAAAATAAAATTTTAAAAAGCAATAACATATCTGACCGTGGTGGCACAAGCAAAGGTGCCACTGTGCAAAGCTAGGGTCACATGAGAAGCCCAGGTTCAAATACCACACCAATCTGAACAGACTGTGCTCAATAGTGAGTGCCTGTAATACTAGCTACATGAGAGGCTAGGACAGAGGATCTCAACAGCAGTGAGACCTGTCAAAAATACATACCTCTTGGGGCCAGCAGTTAGTGTAATGGCTATGTCGCTGGACTCCCATGTAGTTGACCACAGTTCGAGTCCCAGACCTGGTAGCTTAAACTCACTCCAGGTGTGTGTACGTGCATGTCCAAGATCCTGAAAGGAGAATGGAGGAGAAGGGATTGCGGCATGGACACCCCTCTGGGGGGTGATTTCTCGCTTTCTGTCACTCTGTCTTTCTCTGTCTTTTGACAAGCGCACGCGCCCTATAACAAAAACCTCTCCAAAAAAACAACAACAAAGAAATTCCCTCTTTTTCTCTCTCTCCTACTTCCACACTTCCTCTCTTTCTTTCCCTCTCCCTCCCTCCCTCATTAAAAAGGAAGTGATAATGAACTGAATTAAGAACATTGCAGTGAGAGTAGAGAAGATTTGAGATAATTGAAATATTGAATCTACCAATTATGTTTTACTAGAAGACTAGGACATTTCAAAAAAGTAGATTTCAGCAGTTACAGGGATAATAGAGAGCTTTAGTCATTCATTCATCATAGATTTGATGCATCTGTAAGAAGAAGAAAAAGAACAGTAACATAAAATAAATAAAAATAAAGCCAGATGGCTTTTGGGGAGTTGGTTGGTTCCAATGGTGTTAATGTTGTCAAAGAACCCTGGGAGAAATATCTTCACAGTTGACCAAAACTCAGCTACCCCATCAATCCATTTAGAATGTGGAACTTGCATCAAATGAGCTCAATAACTTCTTTTACTCTAATAGGTCTCCACATATGTGCCTATGTTGTTGTTTATTTTTAATAAAGGAAAAATAACACCTGGGCAAAGAAGTAAAAGAGAAAGATTTTATATAGAAAGTAAAATGTGGCACATGATCTTTTTATTTTGTCCTTAACTAAGTTACATTAGAAACAATTGAGAAAAGTCATGAGGTAATACCCTATTAGAAATTGCATGTGGGTGAGGCTTATTGAGCCTGGAATTATATATTGAAAAGACAATTTGGCAAAAAAATTGTTCACTACTTTGCCTTTAAGATGTTTGTGTAAATGGAGGTAGAAGGCATATTCACTAGGCGAATAACTATTAAAGCTATCAAGTGAATCGCTTGATCAACTCTTTTAAAACTAATAACCAGCCTATAGTTGTCAACCTATGGGCACTATACAGGAAGGGAAAATTATGAGATTGTTGAGGGGATGGCCAAATGCCGGGGCTAGAAATTCAGACAAAACTCAACATACATGCTTTCTAAATTGTTTTTATTTTATTTTATTTTTAAAGATTTCTTTTCATCAATCATGTATGCTCACTGCACAGAAAGAGACAGAAAGAGGGAAGATGAGAAATCACCCCCTATGGGAATAGCCATGCCACAATCCCTTCTCTTCCATTCTCCACTCAGATTTTGGACACACACACACACACGCACGCACACCTGGCATGATTTTCAAGCTGCCGGTTCTGGGACTTAGACCATAGTCAACCATGTGAAAGACCAATGCCTTAAACACTACACCAGCTGTTGGCCCTGATACATGATTTCTTTAAGAGGGACTGTTTAGTACGTTGATTGCAAAACTATCTAAAATTCGTTATCACTCTTTCTATTCACATCCTTTATGATGTGAGTTTGCAAAATCTCCCCTTAGGAATTGAAGTTCAGTTCGCCAACCACTAAAACTTAGACAGTCTTTATGACTTGCCTTGTCCAAAAGAATAGAGTGTATATGTGGCCACGTCAATTCTGAGCCTGTGACTCAAGAGGCCAACTGTCCTTCCTTATTTTCTCTCTTGAAAATCTATCCATCCATATGAGTAAGCGTGGGCTAAGTTTTCTTGGGAGTATGTGTAATAGATAACCACCCCCGCCACCCCAGTTAAGGCCTCCCTAGACCAGCCAGCTTATAGATCTGGCAAACTGAGAGGTATGAGCAAGTCCTGCTGAGATTGGTCAAACCCGGAGTAAATTAGCAGAACCCTAAAACAACTCTCGAAACTTGTAAGCTAAATGAATGCTTGGTATTTAAGATCACTGAGTTTTAAGGTGGTTTGTTACATAACACTAACAGATACAGACCTCAAATAGCTTCATCTCTACTTATATTAGTTTCTTGTTGCCACTGTAATCAATTACTACAAACTTCGTGGTTTAAAACAATGGTTCTAGAGGTCAGAAATCTGCAGTTGGTTTCACTGAACTTAGTCCTATCAGGAGGGCTGGTTCCTTCTGGAGACTCTAGGGGAAAATCCATTTTTTGCATGTTTTAGCTTCCTAGCTTTTAGCAACAAGCCTATACACTTTGGCTTGTTGCCCTTCCTCCATCTTCAGAGCTCACTAATCACTCCAATCTCTACTTCTGTCACTACATCATCTTTTCTTCTGACTCTAACTCTTATGGTTCTCAAATAAGGATTCATAAGAATATATAAGGCCCATCTAGATAATCTATCTCAATCCTTAATCACATCTCAAACTCCCTTTTACCATAAAAGGTGGGATATTCAGCTTCTGGATATTAGAACATGGACATATTTGGGCACAATTATTCAGCCCCCAAGCTAACTTTTCTTTGAAATCACTAAAGTAATATTCCTCCTCTTTTAAATTAACAGTAGAAAGTCTATATGTTGGAAGAAAAATGAGATTCATGTACAGTTTTGGCAGGATGAGGGGAAAGAAAGGATTATAGCATCGTGTTTATTTGTAAGATAAGTTAGCTGAATAATAACAATAATAACTACTATTTATTGACTTTTTACTATGGCCTGAAAACTATGCTAAGCATAATTTATAATTGGTTTTCATAATTGTTAATGTCTTTCAATGTAGTTTCTTGCCTATTTGAGGCCAAGGCTGAGAAATTTATGTAACTTGTCTGCAGCTTGCAAGTGGCTGATTCAGAATGTGACTCCAGATCTTTCTGCCCATAAAGCACATTATCCACTTTGCCTCATTAAAATCTCTCTTTCTCCCTGACACTAGTCTCTGAGATTGCAAATCTAATAGTCTGTAGACAGGATTTATGATACAAGGCACTGATGACAAACATTCTCTACCTTTAGGATATTGAAGGTTCTATTATAACTTAATATAACTAGAAGCTTCTTAAATCAAGTTTTAGGAAAAAAAAATCACCCACTTATTTCCTTGTTGAGGACGAGAGACAGAGAAACAGCAGCCCAAATAGAGTCCTGATGCTGTGATCCACCCCCATCCTCAGCCAACCCTATATAGTGGGCATGTGCTCACTTCGCACACTCAGGGAGGTCTCCAGATGCAAATCTTCCCATGTGAGTGAGCCTTACAGAAAGCCATGCTCTACCACAGTACCACAGTCTAGCCCCCCTTAAATCAATTTTTAATGCTTCTGGATTTTAGCCTGATAATCTATCAGTAACTAAAAACTCTTCTTCTGAGACCGGCAGGTGGTGTGGTGGTTAATGCACTGGACATTTCCACATGGCCAACCATGGTTCTAGTCCCAGACCTGGTGGCTTGTTTTCTCTTTTTCCTCTCTCTCTCTCTGTGTCTCTCTGGTCAAATTAAAATAAATGAATGAATGAATAAATGAAATTGAATAAAATAATTAAAAAATTAAACTTCTCTTCTGATTCTTTTGAACAAAAGCAATTTTTAACCCATAGCAAAACTTTATTTCTCTACAAATTATATTTATTATTATTATAAAATTGTATTCAGTTTATTTTCATTTGGCCTAATTTTATTTTTTCAGACAACAAACTTCTAAGTTTGGTTGCTTAACAATCTTTCTGAAATTTTTATTTTGAGAAGTAAATTTGAAGAGTCTTTTTGTTAATGAGGAAAAGCTGCTGCTTCACTGAAAAACATTTCATTTGTAACTGAAAAGTTAAAAGCTTTTCTGACTGGGAATGTGTCAGTGGTAAGGAACATGGAGTGCAAACGCATGGTTAAATGGAAACAATTTAAATATGTGCATACTAATTGCACCCTTATTTGAAATATTTATTAATAAAATGTTCATGCCCAATTGTAACCAAATACCTGACTTCAGTGTATTTTTAAGATTTTAACTATTTTGGAACTATACAAGATAAGTGAAAGGGAAGAGGCTATCTTCTGCTATACTGCAAACTAAAGTTCACTGATTTATTTTGTGGTATGGTCAAGTGTTTTCACATCTCTTGGTGTATTAATTTCCTAGGGTTACTATAACAAAGTGTCACAAACTGGGTGACTTAAATACTAGCAATTTATTTTCTCACAGTTCTGTAGTTGAAAAGTCTGAGATCAAGGTGTTGATAGGGTTGTTTTTTGTTTTTTGGGTTTTTTTTTTTGTATTGTTTTTTGTTTTTTTAAGGTTTTTGCTATAGAACAAGTGCACTCACCAGAAAGAAAAAGAGAGACAGAAAGCGAGAAATCACCCCCCGGGGGGAAGGCCATGCCACAATCCCTTCTCCATTCTCTTCTCGGGATCTTGGGCACGGCCGGTGTGAGTTTAAGCCACCGGGTCTGGGACTCGAATCATGGTTGACTCCATGGGAGTCTAGCAACATAGCCATTACACCAACTGCCAGTCCCAGGGTTGGTTTCTTCTAAGGGTAGTAAGGGAGAATCTGTTCAGTGATTCTTCCCTGGCTTCTAGTGATTTGTCTGTAGTCTTTAAGGTTTTTTGGCATGTAGACACATCATCCAATCTCTGCCTTCATAGTCACATGGCATTTTCCCTATATGCATGTCTGTGTACAAATTCCCCCTTCTTATAAGAACACTAGTCATACTTAATTAGGGGCTCACTCTTCTCCACTGTGACCTCATTGCAACTAATATTGTCTGTAACTATCCTAGTTCCAAATGGAGTCACATTCAGGGATACTGGGAGTTCAATATATGAATTCTGGGGGGATAAAATTAAAGCCATAACACCTGGTGATGAGCAAGTTTCAAAGCTGAAGTTTGAGTATAGCTTTAAAACAACAACAGAAGTCATCATGGATTTGCCATGGATAAAATAACCGTGGTACATTTGAAAAGAGAAGGGACATTTCAGAAAAAAAAAATAATTTGAGCACAAAAGAAACCAAGGGAAATTTGAACTGGTAATTCCAAAACATTACATAATAAAGATGTAAATTTTTAAATGTTTTGGTCCTTAGTTTCCTGGTGGCTAGATATATCCATCTAAATGTCTATACTAAATGGATAGTATTATAAATCCATCTCAATAGATAAAAATTAGTAATAAGGAAAAAGACAGTGGCAGAGATATGCTCTAAATCTCAACTTCTATTTCCTCAAAAATCTGTAGCTATCGGCTATTTTAAAAGTAAATGAGTCTCCCACCAATTCGCTATACTAACAATAATAGAATTTCAAGATGTAGGAGCTTCATAAAAGAAAAGAATCGTTAATTTGAAAGAAACATGAAAAGCTATCTATTAAGCTTTCCTTTACTTGCCAAAATCCCTTTAGAATACCTGTGACAGAGGCAGCTACTGCTAAAGTTCTTCCAAAGCCGATTACTGACAAAGACAAGCTTTTTATTTGTGACAGTTTGTATTCTAGTTAGCAAAAATCTTCATCTTTTTAAATGTATCCATTGGACTTACACTGCACTCTGGAACGAGTTAGGATAAATTAATTCATGTTCCATACAGCAACTTATAAAACACTTGAAAACAATGGGTACATGCCTCTAAGGTTTCTCTTTTGGAGTAAGCATCCTTTCTCTTGTTGAAATGCTTAAGTCTGATTATATTTCAGATTATAATATTCTAGAAGTATCTAGAAGTGTCTTCCCAACCCAACATACAATGAGACTGTCATTATCATTGTTTGGATACTCTTCTTCAGTGCACACTTTGATTGAAAGATTGAAATAGCTATTGTTTATGTTAGACCAGTTTGGACAAATAGATATATGATTATATAAAAATATACATTAACATATTTAAGTATATATTCATATATTCACATATAGTCATATATATGAAATGTTAACATAAAGGATTGTCACAATTTACGTTATGAGTTCTGAAAGCAGAAGAATTATACTTCAGTGTTCTGTTCTTACTCGTAAAATCACTTTGATAAGAATATTGAAAAAGCTTCATTACAAAGCGGCAACCAAACTGCTATACATAACCAAGTACCAGGAATCTAGGGTCAATCCTTTGGCAGTTCAGGAGGGAGATATTTAATGACATTGTAGAAAGATAAGAAGCAAAGATTATGTAAAAATAAAAGCACAACTCTAAAATCACATAGAAAAGCTGCCTATAACATCAACAAAGCACATTAATGCATAGCTGATCTTATCATAAATACAGAGTAATCCTCCACCCCAGTTTCAGAAAATAAAGAAATAAGCAGCAACACAACAGAACCCATATGAGAAGGTCCAGGATCATGTTCTAATGCATCTGTTTACATGCTGGGTGCACAGGCCAGTGATCTGGGCTGGCTGAGACTTGGAATAGATCATGACATAGAGACCTTGATAGGGGTGCTTCTGTCTGCCTGTCTCTGTCTCTCTCTCTTTCTCACTCTCTCATACACACAATGTTCACTATATCAATAAAGTAAAGCGTGACAAAATAGATACTTTCCTAGGGAAAATATAGTACACTAGAAGCAATTCAATATAAATTTTTTTTAAAATATAAACATACCTATAACTCTTAAATTAAATTGCCAGTTAATCTAGTGTACATAGGGGAGGGAAGAAGGAGAACCACTCCAAAAGTTTTACATGACAGTGTAAATCTCTAGGAACTAGATCACTCTTCTCTTAGACAAACAGTTCCAGAGAATGGAAAAGAGACAAATACTCAAATTATTTGATCAAGCAAGCATAACCTTCATTCCAAAATTAGCCATGGTAATGTGAGAAAGAAAAATATTACAGATAAAACTTGCTTATGGAAATAGACAATAAAATATTAGCAAATCAAATTCAGCTATATAATAAACCAAAGGTTGTAATCAAGTGCTTTATATTAAAACATACAAGGATGGCTTAACATTGGAAAATTTAATCATAGTTCACATCTGTATCTTAAAATATTATTGAGTATGAAAATCACACATAGGTATAAATAGTATAAATATACTGATTCAATTTCCTAAATCATTAAATGCAGCAAAAGGGTATTTTTTGGATGCTTACATTTGTAGTAAAAGTAAAAAAAAAAAATATGTTTGAGTATAAGTAGCTTTTGGGCAGGAAGGTGATGGGAATAGGTAGATTTGAGGCTTTAGTTACATCTATTTTATTTTATTTCATTATGAAAAGGAGATTTGAAACAATAAATTAAAATGTCATTTTCCTTTTTTGGAGGTTAGATGTATATCTGTCATAGAAAAAAAAAGTCTTAAAAAACTATGTATCTTTTATAGTATACTTTTTCTGAAAATATAAGATTCTAGTTCTGTTCATTGTCTTTGAGCTATTCTGTACTTTTTTATGAACTGTAGATAACTGATAGATACAGGGCTCAAATAAAGTTCAACATTGTCACATTAAATCTCTGTAACCTATTAAACTGTCCTGTGTGGTAGAGATTTAATCGACTTCCTCTCCTTTTACCCAAAAATAAAAACCACAGTTTTGTCTTCATTTGCAATTTTCCTCAACATTACTTTACTCCATATAAATTTGTGCTAATTTGACTTTTCCTTTGAACCGGTTATAACATCTGCCTGGTTTTCTCATAGCATATGTATAAATTCCTTAACATGTGTTCATTTTGGAATCTGTATGAGAGTCATGATTTTACCTTTTCCGAAAATTATCCTTTAACACTATATTTTCTATGGTTAAAATATTTCACAATTTTTAAAAACCAAGTGATGAATGCTTAGAAAGACCCGAGGTCTAGAAGCAGAAGAGGGAGGGTACCAGAGTTATCCTGGTGGAAGTACCCCAGTAGTATGGCAGGGAACACTGGACAGAAGGAAAAGTAGAGCTTGTGAGGGGTTTTCCAGAGTGGGGATAATAGAGAAACTTTGCAGTCAGGATTTTTCATTAATTTTCAAATTTTTAAAATTTTTTGCCAGGAAGTGCATACCTTTGCCAATGAAAAACAAAGAAGGAGAGAGAGAAAACACTCCCCAGTAGAGCACGATCATACTGCAATCTCTTCTCTATTTCTCCATCTGTCTGGATTTTGAGCATGGACACCACATGCTGGGCATGTTTTTCAAGCCACCAAGGGACAAGATTTGAACTGCATGGTCAACCATGTGGAACCTAGCTCTTTTAACCACTAGGCTATGAGGCCAGCTCTCATTTTAAACTCATAGACTCTTGTACATTCAGATGTACTCTCTCTGCATTTTATCTAGTCCTGTAGCAAAAGAGTCTTGTAGTAGCACTTTTGGTAGTTAACAAAGAGGCAAAACAACTTCGAGAGTCCTGCAAACACTACACAAACCTTTCTGATGGCCCATTGGTTATTTTCATATACTAAGTCTCAATTTTTTTAGCTTTTTGTGACCCATTTTCTCTTTTTCCGTAAGGAAGATTAAAAGAAAAGTAAGGTATTTTAAGCCAAAATTTAAAAATACTTTAGCTTCACCTTTAATGAATTATTTTCACAATATTTGTAGAATGAGATTTGTTGTCTTATTATATATTTAAACTGATTTTTTTCTGATAAATGTCATGGCTCATGTTAATAAAGGTGTTATTTTTCTGCTTAAGAGCCCCTTACTCTTGCCTATGGAATAGAATAAGTGACATTACTGGATTTTGACATTTGCAAAACACAGAGTATACAGTACAATTTGAGTCCTGGGTCTGGGACTCAAGCAGCAGTCAACAACATGTGTGTCCAGCCATGTAATTGTTACGCCATCTGCTGATCCCAAGAATATTCTCTTTTTGGGAACCAGCAGTTAGCGTAATGGCTATGTCGCTGGACTCCCACGTAGTCGACCGCGGTTCGAGTCCCGGACCCGGTGGCTTAAAACTCACGCCGGGCGCGTGTGCGTGCGTGCCCAAGATCCCGGGAGGAGAATGGAGAAGGGATTGCGGCGTGACCATCCCCCCTGGGGGGTGATTTCTCGCTTTCTGTCTCTCTGTCTGTCTCTGTCTGTCTGGCGAGCGCACGCGCCCTATAGCGAAAACCTCTTCAAAAAAAAAAAAAGAATATTCTCTTTTTGAAAATTCAGTTCTTGGGGTTTAAAACACACAGGAAACATCTTGAAGACATTGGAGTAGGCAAAGATTTCTTAAATAAGACCCCCAAAAGCAAAGGCAACAATTCTAAAAATAGACAAGTGGGATTACCTCAAGCTAAAAAAAAATGCACAGAAAAGTAAATAATAATTAGAGTAAAGAGACAACCCTTAGAATGGAACAAAATGTTTGCAAGCTATACTTCGGGTAAGGGGTTGATAACCAGAATAGAGAATTCAAGCAGCTCACCCATAAAAACAGAATAACCCAGTTTAAAAATGGGTAAATGAGTTGAAAAAACAACTTCACTAAGGAAGATATAGGAATGGCCAAAATGCATATGAAAAATGTTCAACATCTCTTATATGTATGGCAATATCCTTGATTTCATTATCACATACTGCATGTGTACTTTGAAAGACCATATTGCTTGTTATAGAGATATATAGTACAACAATTAAATGTGAATAGGAAATAAAACAATTTTTAAAAATTCTCAATATTCCCGACAGATGATTCTTGATTAGATTGGTGTAACTACATAGGTGCAGCAAGAATGGTAATTCATCTTACAGGTCTTCTTTTTTAAAAAAGTTCATTTATTTATTTATTCCATGCATGAAAAAGATGAAAGACCTCACCCTCAGTAGGGTCTTGACACTGATCCATCCCTAGCCTTCAGCCAACCCTAGGTCATCATGGGCAAACATGTACCTGGCATATCCAGGAAGGTCTCCAGACATGAAGCAGGAACCTTCCCTTGTGTGATTGCTTTGCAAAGCATCATCTTTTACCACTACATCATCCTCTGGCCCAAATATAGGCTTTCTTAGGTTTCGGTTGCTTTTTGTTTGTTTTTCTTAGGAAAGTTTTCATAAGGACTTCCAGATTGGCTCTTTTTCATTTTCATTTTATTTTTAACTGACACATAATAATTATAAATATTTATAGGGTAGAATCATATATACAATTAAAACAAGGGGTTTTGAATAAAAGAAAACTAAGCCAGGAATTAACCATAAGATTTCACTCACAGTATAGATTTAAATGAATTTCTCTCTTCTTTAGTCCTTCCAAAATAGCCTAAATTTTCAGGGCCTGTCAGGAAGTGATTCTCTTACTCACCTATAAGGCTGAGAACCCTGTAGCCAAGTAGCAGATTAGTTCTCACAGAAGTTTTCTAAGTATTAGTTCTATAAAGTTAGCCTTGGCTCATCAAAATCATCTGGTTGTATTTGATTATATATTTCATTCTTGGATATGGTATGCCAGACAAAGTCTTGGTTGCATAATAAATGTTTCCAATCATTGCCTAATATTAGGTAAAGTAGTACCAGACCTCTCATAAATAAAAATATATCATGAGGGGGCCAGCAGGTAGCATTGGGGATAAGGTCCTGGACTCACACATGGCTGACTTCACGGTTTGATTCCCAGACCTGGCAGCTTGAAAATCATGCTGGGTGCATGTGGGTGTCTGCCCAAAATCCCAAAAGGAGAATGGAGGAGAAAGGATTACAACACAGCCAGCCCCAGAGGGGTTGATATCACACTTTCTCCCTCTATCTCTCTAGCAAGCACACACACTCTATGACAAAATCTAAAAAATTTTTTTAAAAGTACTGTGGACAGTAAGGACATTGATAATCCTCTAGAAACTTTCCATACTATATATTTTTTGAAATATGGGAGTCTTCCAAAAATTTTTGAAGAAATGTATATTATTGAAAACTTATGCATGTATTTTTAAAAATTTGCACCAAAACAAATTTATACTTTAATTCCATTTTTAACAAAGTTTTGAAGTCCCCTCATATTCATAATAATATTACTGTATCCATACACATTTAACCAAAAGAAGGTTAACCATTTCTTCTGATTTGATCATTTTTTCTGTATAACTCATCAATAAAAACATATCAAATAAACCTAATCATTTCAAGCACTTTTCTTTTTACAAGATGAAAGAACAAATCCTTTGTGATTTTTCAGGGGCCCATAGAAAGATAATTATATCTGCAAAAAATATCAATTAAGATTTAATTTAAGAAGGCAAAATATCAAAAGTTGTCAGGAGATTTAAACACTTGATTAAGATAAGATCATGAGTTACTAAAAAAAAAAATACTTGGCTGCCTATTTACCAAAGTGACAATAAAAGATTTTTAAAAGTAAATATGTGAGGTAAAGACTTGAGCTCTTTTCTAAGAAATCTTTGTTTTCTTAAATAATCAAGGGTATAATAAAGTCAACACAAGCAATAAAAGGTTATCCAGGCAAGCCATGGAATCTTGGCTATCTAGAGAGTATACAGAAGTATAACCTTTCACTACTTCTTATTATTATTATTATTTATATATTTAATTGAGAGACATCATTTAGATTGTAAAGAGACTTTACCCAGCATGATATATACCTCAGTCCAGCCAACATGAGAATACTATACACATCCTCATCAACAGATAATAAGCCATATCTGTGTCCCACAAATGTCTTACCTCTCTATTTTTCCCCAAATTTCCTTTTCTAAGAACAGACCAATGATCCAAGAAAACCGTGAATTTGTAGTTTTGAATCAATATAATATTTGATACTAAGTCTGTATTTAAATATTTGATATTTTAAAATTACCTAATCTTAGCCAGCTTTGACCACAATAGATTAAATTCCTTTCCAGAAAACTCTTACAATTTCCTATATCCATGTGTATTCCTTATACTACAACTTCTAAAAGTGGCAGAAGATGAACATGTTCATTATTAGATCTATATATCCATAATTTCTCTATAGCATGTAAAAATAAGAAGAAAAGTACATAAAATTAAGTTTATTAATCAATGTTTAGTACTCTATCTTGGAAATAATCTAGATATTCAATGATTATCCATTAATTAATTTAGTATAAGTCCAAAATTTTAAGTTACCTAAAGATTGTAAAAAGTATATTGAAGTTGACATACTAAAAAACATAAATGCTGTTGAATAAAGTTTGTCAAAATACATATTGGACTTGGTTAAACACAATTTGTCATTTTTAATAATCTTAAGCATTTAGTTGAAGCAACACTAGCTTATTCAATCAGTAAACCTGTATAATTTAGTAAAAGCATTACATAGTAGAATAATATTTATATTATACTTAGCACTGATAATTTAGAGAAAATATTGTAATACTTGTTTTTTTTTTTAGAGAAATTGTTGCTATAGGGCATGTGCACTCACCAGAAAGACAGAAAGAGAGAAATAACTCCCCAGGGGGTATGGCCACACCACAATCCCTTCTCCATTCTCCTCTTGGGATTTTGAGCATGTACGCACACATGCCTGGCATGAGTTTCCAGCCTCCGTGTCCAGGATTCAAACTACAGTTGGCCATGTGGGAGTCCAGCAATTTAACCATTATGCTATCTGCTGGCCTTATATTGTAATACTTTTTTATTAAACTAAAAATGTCAAGCTAGTCTCCTTTGCCAGAATTAACTAAATTATGTAAATTTGAATTGTTAACGTATTTCTGAGTTGGTTTCTGTGAAAATACTTTTTAAATTAAGCACATTGATGGTTTGAGGAAATAAGTCTTAATTTTCTGGAATTTTTAGCAATATTCTGTTTATATAAGTGAGATTTTGTTCTACATATAAGCTAATCAAAATAGAGCTCCTTTAATTTGAGATTTTAGTTTTATTTATTTATTATTACTATGACTTGGAGGTAGGAAAATATTGCACCCTCATGTAATAAGAGATAAATTATATGAATTCCAGACATATAAACATACAGACAGACACAGATACAGAGAAAGCTTACAGGTTTAATTCTAAAATTTCAAGCATGGGACAAACATAAACACAGACATAGAAACTTTACCACTCTAGGTATCCACTTCCTGGTGGGCATGAAATTCTTCATTGATTTGGACTCAAAACAGATAAATGCACAAATAGAAAAGACTAACAAACCAGATTTTTCTGTCATCTTTCACCCAACAGAGATAATATTTCTACACACCAATAATCTATTTACAGAGATCATCAAATGATCAGACCTTAAAACCAAAAGAAGCTAGCATCAGAAATCAGGCCGGAACTCACAAGAATCTAAATCAAATCCCATCATGGAAAAGAGTCTAAACTACAGGAATAGGTGTCAGACTCACTGTTGGGAATCAGTTCATCAGTCAGGAACAGAGTACAAAGGCTCAGAGAGAGAGGGGCCTTTTTATTTGGGGAAAATATCAGGTCGTCGGAAAAGTCATGATGCATTTTTGAATAGAAACACACAGATAAATACATCATGACTTTTCTGATGACCCATTAAATGGAAATCTGAAGGCAATGTCCAACCCCTTCCAAGAAATAGTGCCAAACCTATAAAAGACATAATGCACCAGAAAATGAGAGAGACTATTTTATTCTGGATATTGCAATAGTGATCATATTCACTAGTGAGAAATACCTCCAAAAACAGTAGTGAAATTTGCAGTTTATGGAAGCAAATAAAGTCATCAGTGGTATCTAATGGGTCTCATGAAGGATAGGGACTGGTCTTATCTGAGTCATTGGGTAAAGGTGGGGGTTGATCTTAAATCAGATATTCAGGAGTAAAATGGTCCTTTGAGGTTAATGATTTCTCAGAACACACAAGTGTGAAAGATTTCACAACTATCATTCTTTTTTCAGAGCACAAGGTTAAATTCAACATTGTCACATAAATCTCTACAACCTATTAAAATGAAGTTATAGATTACTTTTAACTTGCTATTTCACTTGTAATTATCACTGGGTTTCCTTATGTTGCTCTTTTAGACTGGGATGATACTACCTGGTATGAAACCACAAATCCCTTAATACCATGGTATGTACAGGGTATGTTTTTAAAATACTAGCTTACCCATGTACTAAATGTTTCAGTTACTTTCCATTTTTTAAAAATTGCCAGAGAGTGCACATACTCACCAGAGAAAGACAGGAAAAATAGGGGAAGAAAGGAAGAAAGCACCACCAATGGTATGTGGTCACATCTCAATCCATTCTCCATTTCCTAATCCTATTGGGATTTGGGGCACTCATGTGTGTTCATGAACACACCATGTTTCTCAAGCCACTGGGGCCAGGATTCAAATTATAATTGGCCATACAAGATCTGGCTCCCTTACCACCAGACTACAAGACTAGTTTTAATTTCTTTCTATTTTTTTCTTTCTTTTATTTCTATATATATTTTTACATTCAAACACTTTATATCTTTACAGCATACAAAATGACTTTTTCCTGCATGAAAACACTGAATATTAGTCCAGTTAAAGATATTACCATTCACACTATCAACAGTTTCATTTTTGTATCCCTTAAATGTTTTGCTCCCCCCTTTTACTCCAATTCCCTCTCTCTCATCCCCCCTCTTCACACCCTCCTCCCACACTTTCTCTAGTATCCGTAATTGCTTTCCCTGATTTTATACCCTCTACTATTTCAGTTTCTGCTATAGAGTGCAGACATTTGGGAGACCAGCACATGGCATAACGATTACGTAGCTGAACTTCCATGTAGTCAACTACAGTTCAAGTCCCAGGACCAGCAGCTTAAAACTCACACTGAGTACATGTACATGCATGCCCAAAATCCTGAGAGGAGAATGGAGGAGAAGTGGTGTGACCACCTCCCCTGGGGGTAATTTCTTGCTTTCTGTCTCTCTGTCTCTCTGGCAGGCACACGTACCCTATAGCAAAAATCTCTCTGTCAAAAAAAAAAAAAAGAGTGCAGACATTCAGTATATGTTAAATGAGGATATACAGTGGAAGACTTAATGCTAGTGAAAGCAAGCCATACTATGAAAGAGAGGTATTGTATGTCTTTCCAATTTTTTGATTCACAAATCCTGGTATACTCTGACCACTATTTATATTTGCAATTTCATAGTGTGAATAGCTATTTTTCATTAATAAAAATATTACTTTCATTCATATATTAGGTATAATGCAGAAAACTCCTATCTTGATTTTATGGCAAAGAAAAAACTAGTTTATTGTTTATGCAGAATCATTCTATAAAAAGTAAAACATAAGTTGGGCTGCCCATAAGTCAGAGATGCCCATATAACCTCACCATGGACAATACTAATATTTTATTAAACTATAAAACTATTGGATATCTTTTTCAGTCTAAATACTTTATAATTTGCCTTTTACCCACAAAGAAGAACATTTTTGCTCACTCCATGAAACTTATAGAAGCACCTCAGTTTTTTCAAAATTTGCAACTTATTCTGATCCTGAATTACAAGACACCATTTATTTAGCCTGGGCAAAATACTGGAGGGTCCACATGTATTGTGTGTATATATATATATATACACATGCACACATAATATTATACATATACATATATACATAATCTATATAGATATATCCATATATATTTTTAAGTAACTTTAAGTTACTTAAATTAATTTATGTAATTTTATTTCCAAAATATTTACTTGACAAATTTTCTTTATATGGAGAATAAGGGAGAATGATAAATTAGGAAAGTAGAGGGTCAAGGAAATTTCAAATATAAATTGTAAGTCCTTAGAGAAGTAAGAATATACATAACTGAAACTCTTAAATTATTTTTCAACTTTTCAGATAGTGATTAGCTTTATTAAATATTTCAGCTATGATTATTCTAGTTGACTACATGAGATAATTAATCAATTTGTAATTTAATTGATTGCATAAAAGTTACTCTAATAGTGCCTTTTTAGGTTTTCCAAGATGGTCTCTGGGAAGATAAGTTAGGAATTTATAACATTTTGTTATTTTTAATATACATTTGTTTTATATGTTTAAGGCTATTTATAAGATTTCTAGTAAACTCTATAATTTATTTTGTTGAAAGTTTGTTCACATTTTAAAGAATGAATGAAAAGGAAGATTCATCTCTGAAATTTCTCTTATGTAATTATTAATTATTAATTTTATTTTATTTATGATAGAAAACACATGCACATGCATGAAAACAAGAGAAAGAGACAGCACTCTGAACAGGTCCTCATCACAGTGTAGTCCCCTTTGGCCTAGTGTGTTTTCTTTTTTTTTTCTTTTTTTATTTATTATTATCATAATCTTGTTAATATTACATTGAATCACATATATCTTTACAGTATATTACATTTCTTTTTCCAGAAGGAATACCATACATATCAGTCAAGGCAAAGACATTACTATCCACATCATCATCATCAAATAGCTCTTTCCCATATTATTATTATTCTCATTAATTTTTAAACACTCAGTCACTATTTATCATTTTGCTTGTAAAAAAGATTTTACCCAACATGAAATACTTCTCAGATCAGTCCAGTTGAGAATACTATACATGTCATCATCAACAGGTAATAAACCATCATTTTGTCCCACTAATGTCATGCCTCTATTTGTTCTCTTGCTATTCTATTCCCTTTCATACTCTTCCCTGTCCCACCTTCCACACTGTCTTCAACATTGGTAACTATTTTCACTTGGTTTTATCCCCTCCAGTACTTTTATCTCTTCCATAAAGTGCAGATAGTCAGTATATATTTAGTGGATACATACAATATCTTTCTTTCATATCTTAGTTTGCTTCACACAGCAATAGATCCTCCATATCCAACCACTTTCTATCAAATGCCAGGGTCTTGCTGTTTTTTATGGCGGTTTTCAACCTGACCTGGGAATCCACACCCACAGTCAGCCATGTGACTTCCAATACTGCGGTTCGGTATGCTATCAATTGCACCATCCGACTAGCCCTCTTATTTATAATAGTATACATGTACAATACTTATTTTATACCTGTATTAGAATTTGCCTTTTAGAATGAGAATATGCAATAGACTAATATTGTATTTTTGTAATTCTATAAGAATTTTTTTTTCTAAAAATGTTTTCAGAGATTCTAGCTTGCCTAAATGTATGGTTTCAGGATATAATGAACAGCTTGGAATAAATCACAAAATTCCCCAAACTTTTGTCTTTCATGATTTCTATTTATGCATTTAAACAAAAGAAAGCTCTGAAGTCATGAACAGTAAGTTTATGTATTAATAGAACTTTGCCTTTAAAATTTTTGAGTAAATGGTGAGTTTTACTCCTATACAACCAGCCTAATGAGTTAATTTAAAATGTTCTCACCTCTTTGGCATAGTGGCCAGAATCCATAAATTTTGTGGTGATGTGATTTAATCCAATTAAAAGGCCCCTTCTTTCCTGCTGTGAGGTAAGCTGCACCTCTTTTTGTTCCAATTTTCTGGTATTCTTCCCAAAGGGTGCCAGCCCTAGATTAATTAACAACTTTGTAAAGCCTTCTTCCACTGAACTGACTTCAGGATAACAGAATGAGTCTTTCTAAGGTCAACAGACTAAGAATTCCAGTATCTGTCTTTCTATATCTATCTATCTCATCATTGTTGGAGTTGTGTGTGTCTGTTTTCCTTGACATTGAATTTCATAGATCTGTACATTAAGATTGTAAAATTGTGTCATGGAACACCTTTTCTAATATGCCATTAAAGGTATTAAATAATATTGTGAGCCAATTGTAGTTTGTTATGATGAAAGAGGATCTTGCCAGGAAATAATAGGGCAGTATTTTATCTACACTAATTGATTGAATTGTAGTTTTCCTAAGAACAGTCTCTAAGAATGATGATAGCATTCTCTTCATTCCATCTGAATGAAAGATACAACTCCACAAAGCAAGCATGATATTTGAACAATTCTTAAGTCTCTGCTTCATAGGAATCAATGATTTTCCTTTAAGTGGTAGTCCCTTAGACAAGATCTAGTAGACTTTTTCAAGTCTTGTCAAAGCTGATAGTGCTTGATAAAATCATTACCTCCCTGATGCCCAGACAGTGAGCTTGGCTTTCATGAGGTTTATGGTTCCAGTCCAAAGACATCCCTTGCCCCTCCCACTTGAGCACACTGCAAACACTTGAGCCTGTAATCTGGGGCTGACTGAGATTGAGGGTGGATTGCAGTGTTAGGACTCTGTTGGGTGTGCTGTCTGTCTGTCTCTCTATCACTGGTGGAAGAAATAAATAAGATAAAACTTTAAACAATTTTTAAATAGTCCTTTCCTTACAATAGTAAAGTATATTATAAATTTATTTCATAATATTAAAAGATAACGTTCACAAAAAGATAGACGCATTACTCTCTTATGTATTTTAAAATGAATATGCAATAAAGATTTTAATTTACCCATATGAAGGGACCCAAAAGTTATTTTAACTAGCTCAAAAGAAAAATAAAAATCACAACTTTGTATGGAGTAGAGAAATTGAATAGTGAATGAAAGCAAAACTTTTTTCTGGGAATGGGGGGGTAAGAGTATGTATATGTGTTGGGGAGTGTTAATTAAATATCAGAGAATACAGAATGTATTTATATGTTTATTAGTTATTTACAGCTTAAAAGGTTGTAAATTACGTCAAATATTAGTAACAAAATTAGAATCAGATAATCCAGAAGTATGTGGTATAGGCAATGTATAGTTTTTTGAACTGAAATACACAAATTTTTTTCTACAGTAACTTCCTGTTAGTTTTTATAAATTTCTTACTAGAGGTCCAGCAGATGATGTAGTGGTTAAGGCACTGGACTCGCAGATGGTCATTCATGGTTCAAGTCCCAGACCACATAGCTTGAAACTCATGCCAGGCATGTGTACATGCATGCCCAAAATCCCTGGAGGAAAATGGAGGAGAAAGGATTGTGGCATAGCCCTTGCCCCTGGGGAGTGATTTCTCACTATTCCTGTCATTGGTTTTCTCTTCCTCTCCAGAGAATGCACACATCTTATGACAAAATCCTGAAAAAAAAATTCTTACTAGATATATGTATTATGTACTACTTCTTGGAATTAGAGTGAAAAGCAAAAATTCCGTATTTGATACTTGCTTCTAATCCTCTATGTTACTTACTAAACCTACCATTAAAAGATGAATTATTTTCAAAAATTATGAAATTTCCTCAGCAAATTTTAAGAAAAATAGAGATTATTCTGAAGAACATAATATTCAGTAATGAAAGCATGTCATAAAAGAACACATTCGTTGTAAATTAATTCACATACATCCCAACACAGGTAAACCTAAACTATCTTGTTTATGAATGCATGTATATAAAATACAGTTATGAGGAAAACAGAGGACACACTCTATGGTAGAGATTGAAATATTGGAGAGCATAAAAGCAGAGAAAATAGTTATGAACACTGAAGATAGTGTGGAACTGGGGAGGGGGAGAAGGGAAGAGTGTAGGGAAGGATAGCATGAGAACAAATAGAGAGGCATGACTTTCGTGGGTCACAGAAATGGTTTATTACCTGTTGATGATAACATGTATAGTATTCTCAACTGGACTTGTCTGAGAAGTATTTCATGTCAGGTAAATTCTCTTTACATGTCAAATGATGTATGGTGATTGAACTTAAAAAAATAATGTGAATAAAAAATAATAATCTGGGAAAAAAAGAAAAGTTATTTGATGATGTGGATAATAATGTCTTTGTCTTGACTGATATTCACAGTAATTGTGCTGAAAAAAGAAATGTTATACACTGTAAAGATATATGTAATTAAATGTAATATTAAAAATATAATAATAAAAAAGGAAAAATACTCATTCTAAAAAAATAGATTACTATTAACAACTTGAATAAAAAATTTAAAGAAAAAAAATAAGAAAGTTGTCCTGCTGGATCAGGCAGCCCCAGAGAGTACCCTGGGAGGACTCCCTCAACACCCCAGGGGTACACTAACAGCCCAGTGAGCACCCGAATGGAAGGCAGAGTGTCCCAAGCAGGTGGTAGCATGTGCTACACAGCACATGTGACAAGGCCTGGCTGTGCTTGTGCTTTTGTGCAGTCTCAGCATCTGTCAGCCCAAGGTCTGGGCTTCAGAGGCCACGCCTCACCTCCCACTATTTGATATCTCGGCTAATTAATTGCCTGGATAATTCATCCATTTCATAACATGCGCATGTGTGTTAGATACTCTGCTTTGTTCTGAGGAGAAAAGTTGCAGAATATACCCGAGTACTTTAATACTAAGTTTTAAAGAAAATGAAGCAACCTGGGTTTAAGGCCCAGCTCTCTATCTAATGACGTGTGGCCTTAGGTCAGCTATAAAACCTCTCTGTTTTTGGTTCCTCACCTCTGAACTGGATATAACAGCTATTTCCCAAAAAGATTAGCAGTCAGGAAACCAATGTGCTAGTTTGTTGGTGTATCACACTGAATAGGCTGAATCGATCATCACCAGAAGTAGAGATTATGAATGGGATAGTCTCACATAAAATATAAACCATGTGAAAAAGTTACATATTATCTAATTCCATTAACATAAACAGCCCAGAATAGGCAAATCATAGATAAAAAGAGATCAGTGGCTGCCTAGGGGCAACAGGAAGTGAGTACAGGGGTTTTTTTGTTGGGGTGGTGATAAAAATGTACTAGAAATAGTGGTAATGTTTGCACAAATTTCTAAATATACTAAAAACTACTGAATTGTACATTTTAAAGAAATAAAGTTTTTGGTGTGTGAAAAACAAAAAATTAAATAAAAACACTGAGGACATAAAAATTCTTATCTTACAAAATGATCATTGATAAATTGAAAATATTTTTACATACTTCATCAAGCTAGAGTGACATATGAGTAGCACACATATCTTCACTCCCATTTCTCACATCCAGTTACCAGAATTGCCTTTATCCCTTGTGGGTATGGTCCATCAGTGCTTATGTATAGGAATAGAAGTTTTTTGTTTTGTTTTGTTTTGTTTTGTTTTGTTTTGTTTTTACTGAATCAAGGAATGTTCTAATGGCGTCTCCTTTCCTCACATATTATATGTTGTTTTTATAATGGATATCATTGTAAGAGAAAAATATATATTTTTCTTTCTATCTTTCTAGGTTCCCTGTAAAGGGCCCTGCAGATTAGACTGGCAAAAGGCAGATTAACAAGAGAATACAAGCAGAAGTTTATTAACTCCTGCATTTACATATACACACAGGAGTATTCAGTGATAAGTAACTCAAAGGGGTGGTTAGAACATGGGCTTATATACTACTCTAACAAAGGAACAGTAGGTGTAGAGAAGTAACAAGATGAAGAGAAAGGATTTTTGCTCATTTGTTTTTTTTTTTTAAAGAAATATTTTCTTATTTAACTTTATGTATTTACTTATTTTAATTTGACCAGAGAGGAATAGAGTGTGAGAGAGAGGGAAAGTGAGAAAGCAAGCTGCCAGGTCCAGGACTCGAACTACAGTCAGCCATGTGGGAGTCCAGCATCCTTAACCACCATGCCACCTGCCAGCCCTGAAGGGAAAGGTTTTAGGTTTCCAAGGGCAGCAGACTGTTGGAAGGTCAGCTTTACTGAAGAAACAGAGTAGTATTTGTTTGTGCAGATCTATCTCAGCTCCAAATATCAATCTTTTTCATGGCCATAAAACTTTTTTGGGAGAGGATTTATCATAGTCCCCGTTTCTCAAAAAATCTTCTACTTTTTTTTTTTTCTTTTGGAGAGGTTTTCACTATAGGGCGCGTGCGCTTGTCAGACAGACAGAGACATAGAGACAGAAAGCGAGAAATCACCCCCCAGGGGGCATGGTCACGACGCAATCCCTTCTCCCCCATTCTCCTCTTGGGATCTTGGGCATACACGCACACGCTCCCATTGTGAGTTTTAAGCCACTGGGTCCAGGACGCGAACCGCGGTCGACTACGTGGGAGTCCAGCGACATAGCCATTACGCTAACTGCTGGTTCCCCCTACTTTTTATTTTTTAAAGACAGAGTTTCTCTGTGTCATATTCTACTGATTCAGCCATCCAGCTGAGACCAGAGGTACACCCCACCACACCTAGTTCTTTCACATAGGGTCTCACTGTGTTGCCTGGGCCACTCTCAAGCTGCCCTCAAGTGACTCTCTTGCCTCAGCCTTCAGAGTGGTTAGTATTACAGGTGCCCACTATCACACCTGGCCTTTAGGTTGGACCAGGAATCAAATCCAGGTCTCATATGGTCCTGGCTTGTGGAGCAGTGTCTTAGCAGTATACACTATTACAGGTAGGCCCAGAAGTTTTTGCTTTCAGTCAGATAAGGGAAGCTCTGGGAAGACTTCTTCCTGCAGAAGGCCTCTTCCTGCATCTGTTGAATCTCAAATGCCTATAGCTCAAAATAATCTTTATGCTAAAGTGGTATATTTTGGGGAGGCATACTCTGAAACTCTTCAAGATCATAAATGTACTTAAGATTGGCCCTAAAGTATTCTGCTGTAGAATTTTCCTCTATAAGAAATAGAGGCTTAAATCCAGGTATATAGATACAGACCTTGCATACATGTTAAATGAAGGCCACCTGCATATTAGCTTTAAAATTTATTGAATTTGGGAGAGAATTGAACCCAATATATTAATAACTTGGATTATTTAGAATTTATTAACAAAGATGCTAGCAGCATTTGGGGCAGTAAAATTCTTTTATATGAATTGTTTGTGTCCTAAATATTATATGATATTTAGCATCATTGACAGTTGGGCACTAAATGCCAGTAGTACCGAAGCCATAAGGATATCCCGAAACCTCCCACCCATTTCCAGTTATTTTTGGGGGTTGTAATGTCCCTGGCTGAAAATACTATAAGCCCTAAAGTAGCATTATTCACAATAATGAATAGGTGAAAGCAACCCAGATGTCAATTGACAGATTAATAGATGAACAGAATGTGTTATATACCTCTAATGGAATAATAGTGTAGCTTTAAAAAGAAAGGAAATTCTGATACATACTACAATATGGATTATCTGCTTATAAAAGTAGTCAAACTCACAGAAATAGAACGTAGAAATGGTTACCAGTGGCTAGGGGAGAGAAGAAAATGGTGAAATGTTGCTTAAAGCTATAAAGTTTCAGTTGTGCAAGATGAAAAAGTCTGGAGATTGCACAACAATGTGAATACACCTAACGCTATACTTAAAATGATTAAAATGAATTTTATACTTAAAATGATTGTGATTGGGACCAGCAGATGGCGTAATGGTTACGTTACTGTACTCCCACATAGTAGACCGCAGTTCAAGTCCCGAACCTGGCGGCTTAAAACTCATGCCAGACACATGAGTGTACACGCCCAAAATCCTGAAAGGAGAATGGAGGAGAAGGGATTGTTGCATGGCCATCCCCCCAGGGGGTGATTTCTCACTTTCTGTCTCTTCATATCTGTTTCTCTGGTGAGCACATGCACCCTCTGGCAAAAATCTCTCTCTCTCAAAAAAAAAAAAAAAAGATTATGATAGGGGCCAGCAGGTGGTGTGATGGTTAAGGTGCTGGATTTTCATGTGGTTGACCACAAATCAAGTTTTAGACATGCTGGGTGCATGTGCATGCATGCTCAAAATCCTGAGAGGAGAAAGGAGAACAGGTTGCAACATGGCTATTACCCCTGAGGAGTGATTTCTTACTTTCCATTGCTCTGTCTCTCTCTGGCAAGTCCATGATTCCTATGCAAAAAAAAAAAAAAAGATTAAGATAGTATACTTTTGTTATATGTATTTTATCACAATTATAGAAATCTTACCACTAATATGAAATATTAAGAAAAAAACTTTATTTTAATGTATATGATATTCTATTGTTTTTGTAATGGGACACCTAAGTAGTGACTTAAGGACAAATTATGACTGTAAAATTTGCAAAGGAAAAGAACTAATTGTAAGTTTCAGTATTTCAGAAAAGATTTCCTTTAAACATACACTTATGACACTGGTTCTTTACTTGATGAAGTGACGTAGAGGAATATTTTAGTTTTCTGTGCAAGTTATTTTACAGAATTTTGGCCAAATAAATGGATATATGGTTAGCTCTGGATGAGAATATAAAATAATCTTAAAATCTATTAGTTTAACTTTCAGAACTTAAAGGAATAACTAACAAAATTTTAGACTCTGGAGAACCTTGGATAATTATTTTTCATGCCTCCAATATTATCACAGTTGTTCTAAGTGTCTTCCAAGCCACCTGCTTGGATGCACTGTGTGCATTGCATTGCTTGTGAGGAAACATGCTAACAGGTTGTATTTCCTTAGGATGAAACATTCCTGAATTCTTTGTCAAGTTCTACCAATCAGAATTATGTTTAATGAAATCATGTCAAATCTTTAGTGCTCTAGATGTCACATTAAGAGAGAAACAAAGAGGAGCCAGCAGGTGGTGTGATGGTTGAGGCACTGGAGACTCCCACATGGCTGACCATGGTTCAAGTCTCAAACCTGGCAACTTGAAATTCACACAGGGTGTATATGCATGTGTGCCCAAAATTCCAGGAGGAAAGTGGAGGAGAAGAGATTGCAGCATGATCATCTCCTGTGCGGGATGATTTCTCACTTTCCTCCTCACCGTCTGTCTCTGTCTTTCTCTGGTGAGCCTCCCCAGTGAATGATTTCTCACTTTCCCCTCTTTCTCTCAGTCTTTCTCTGGTGAACACAGGTATCCAATTATACAAACCAAAAAAAAGAAAAAAAAAAGACGAGAGAGAGTGCAATAAAAAACAAACAAACAAAAAAACACAATTAAAAATACTGAACCCACATCAGAAGATTCAAGGTTACTTAGCTTTTATTAGAGTAGATTAAAAATTGGTCTAAAAGTAAATTAAAGACTAACATAAGATATTAATGTCTGCATAAGATAGAACCAAGATAGTGTCCAGTAGTGTCCAGTGCTATTACATGAACATAGCCATAACATAGTACTAAATTGTGTTCTAAGTTTATTTTCTTTTTTTTAATTGCCAGAGGGTATGTGCACTCACTAGGGAGAGACAGAGAGACAGAGAGAGAGAGCGTGCACACTACCCAGTGAGGTGCAGCCACACCACAATCCCCTCTTCATTTCTCTATCCTGTAGGAATTTGGGGCACAGATGCACCCAGTGTGGTTTTCGAACTGCTGAGATAGGGACTGGAGCTATGATTGACTATGTGGGATTCGGCTTCCTTAACCCCTAGGTCATGGGACTGACCCAATGTTCTGGGTTTTCTAAGGGAATTTTTAAATTGGATATATCTCAGTTCTGTTTTCCACTGATGCAGGACCTTACTTACATGTGGAATCTAAAGAAGCTAAAATCATGTTTTTTCTTTATAGGGAAGAGTAAACAAGTCTAGAATTGGATGCGGAGACATGGGATGAGCAGGTGTAATGATCATTGAATAGTTAAGCAAAAAATGTTTTTCTTGTAGATCAGCTGATTCTCTTAGAAGGGCTGTTAAAGGGAAAGTGAGGTTGTTCTATATTCTAATGCTTGCATAAACTCAAGGGTGGGCCAAAGTTCAGGGGCTTGGGGAAAGGAGGGTGATCTGACTGGAATTTGTTCATGTCAGTGTAACAGGCATTTGTCCAAGTTGATGAGTGGGACAAAATCATTCAGTCATTCACTTCTGAGACAATGAGAATTTGTAAGATCTGTGTGTGCTCTTTCATTGGTGAACAAGGGGGCACCCAGGAGTCCTACCTAAGTAATATGGGATAGGGTGGTTATGTGCAATAACCCATTTCCCAGAGCAAAAGAGGATGAGAGACTTTCTTGATTATTTTCTAAGAGCACAGGGCTCAGAAGTTTGACATTATTATAGGCTAGTAGAAGGCATATAGGTTGTTAAATGAGACATCAGAATGAACCTACTGAGGGGAGGATGGTATTTGACTTTGTCCAATCTACTTGACATATTTGGTCCTGAGACTCATTAGAGAACATGATGCATGGTCAACTTAATTATACAGTTGTTGTCAGGATAAAATAAAAAGAGGAGGTGGATTTTAATCGACTTGGTAAAGTTGCTACCATTAAGTCATATGTGGGTCATACCTTTTAAAGGCAACAGCTTTCTGGTTATCATTTGTCCATGGAAACATTTCTCATTCTTTCATGTTCTGTAACACTGCTATGAAGCCAATTCAAACAACTGTTATAGACTACCAGTGTTTTGGTTCACAATTCTCATTTGTTCCCTGTGGAGGAAAACTCTTACAGAACCATAAATTACAATAAGGATAGTTTCTACATGTTCATTCATTTAATTATCATACTTTCATTGTTTCTTCATAGACACAAAGGAGAGAATTGAGCTCAATGTCTCATTGGTTAGAGAGGAAATATGAGTAAGTTTCACAGTTGGGCTTATTCATATTCTTTGCATGATAACATTATGTGAATATTTTACATAATATTTGTAGCAAAGCACATAAGAGGAAGCACTGTAATGATTTAAAAGATTAAAATTTCCAAGACCGTGAGATAATTTGAAATAAAATTGATATTTATGAAATTTAAAAATAAAATTAATTGGGTTGGCCCAATTAATTTGGTGGTGAAGGCAGCTGGATCCCACATGGCAAATTTCGCAGTTTGAGTCCCAGATACAGCAGCTTGAAAAACTCACAGCCTGTGAAGACATGCTCAAAATTGAAATAGGAAAGCGGATTGCCAAATGGCAATCTCTCCTGAGGGATATTCATTCTCTCTCTCTTTCCTTCCCCATCCCCCAGCACATGCATTTTCCCTATTGCATACTTTTTATATTATTCCTATGAATCATGGATAAAAGCCAGTGTTCTCTTCTCTCTCTTTGTTCAATCCTATTTCAAGAAATGTGGAAGTATTCTTTTTCTATATCTCTTGCATACTCTGACTTGACAAAATAGAATACTATTTGGAAAGAATAAGTGGAAGGGCAAGTCCCATCCAAACACTTCTGCATGCCCATTACGGCTTCCACAGCTCATTGTTACCGTCACATCCTAAACAAATGCCCTGACCTCCTTTGTATTCTCTCACTCCCTTGCTCTCATTTGGCAAATCTCAACACTGGACGTATTTTCACCTAAGAAGCTAAACTTTTCTAGGAAAAATAAAGCCTACACAAGTTTACTGACCATTCCTAGTTTTAATTCCTAACAACCACCCAACAAAGGGCACTAAAGCCTAATATATTTTTCTTAGAAATTTTCTTTGCCACTTTCCCAAATGGCCAATTTACAGATTCTTCTCTCTATTCCACTTCCTACACTCATATCCCTACCCATTCTCAGCTGACTTACTTTACAGATAAAAGAAAAGCTGACACAGTATTTAAGACTGTGATATCATTTGGAATAAAAGTGATACTATAAAATATTCAGATAAAATTAATTCATGTGTTCGCTCCAGAAATACCAAAATCTTGAAGACAGTATCATTGTCATCCTCCACACTGACTAAAAACCCAGAGCCTTTGGTCCTTTACCAGGTAATAGTACCTTTGCTGCCATTGAAAGCCATTGCCTCCAATTGAACACTGAGTGGCCTCTCTTTTGCCTTCTTAAAAACAATTCTTCCCTTTCTACTGGGTCACCCATCAACAGAAAGCACACTGTTAGCTCCCTTCTTAGAAAAGGAAGAATGTACTCCCATGTATCAGTCTTTTTTTTTTTTTTTTTGAGAGGTTTTTTTCGCTATAGAGCGTGTGCGCTCACCAGACAGACAGAGAGAGACATAGAGACAGAAAGCGAGAAATCACCCCCCAGGGGGGATGGTCACGCCGCAATCCCTTCTCCTCCATTCTCCTCTCGGGATCTTGGGCACGCACGCACACGCGCCCGGCGTGAGTTGTAAGCCACCGGGTCCGGGACGCGAACCGCGGTCGACTACATGGGAGTCCAGCGACATAGCCATTACGCTAACTGCTGGTTCCTGCATGTATCAGTCTTTAACTAACACCCTTTTACTCTTCCCCTCCTCACATACACATTTTTCAAGTATATTGTGATATCTGAACATTTCTACTTTGTCAGCAGCCATCCCACCAGCTTATCAAAACTTTACTTATCAAGGCTTCTTATCAAGCACTTCCTTACTGTTTTATCCAAAGCATCTCATCTTACTTAACTTCTTTATATTCTCTAACTCTCTTGACCTTCTCAAAAGAAGTCTAGCCTTGGAACCAGCAGATGGCATAAAGGTTACTTCACTGGACTTCCATGTAGTCAACCACAGTCTGAGTCCCGGACCCAGCAGCTTAACACTCATGTGGGCGGGGAGAGTAGATGGCATAATGGTTACGTTGTTGGACTCCCATGTGGCTGAACATGGTTTGAGTCTCTGACCCAGCAGCTTAAAAACTCACGCCAGACACATACGCATGCATGCCCAAAATCCCAAGAGGAGAATGGAGGAGAAAGGATTGCAGCCTGTCTATCCCCCCAGGGGATGTTTTCTCATTTTTTGTCTCTCTGTCTCTTTCTGTCTCTCTGGCAAGCGCATGCGCCCTATAGCAAAAATCTCTCTCTTAAAAAAACATAGTCTAGCCCTGTTGAAACACTCCCCTCTCTGGAATCCACATTCCAAAATTTCTCTCATTGTTTGTCCAGCCTCCTTTGCTGCCTTCACCTATTCAAGCCAATAGTACAGTCCTGTGCTCTTCCTAGACTGGTAGTTCTTAAGCCTACCTGTTTTTTTCAGATCACTGAGAGATCACTTTAAAAACATAGATACAAGAAATATCCCTTCAAAAATTCTAATCTTAATTGGTCTGAGACAATGCTTAGGATGTGTATTTTTAAAAAATTTCTTAGATGATGCCAAAGTGCACTCAGGTTTGGGAAATACTACCTAAGATAATGTTCCGACTCATAGCTTTAAATGCCATTTCTATGCTAATGATCCAAAATAGATGTTATCAGCTGGGATCTTTTCCTATATGCCTATTTTATATTGCCATTTAGATGTCAAGCACCTTAAACAGAACATATTCAAAATGGAATTTGAGAGTTAGCCCTGTAGCACAGTGGTTAAGGGAGTCAGATTCCACACATCCAACTGCTGTTTGAATCCTGCCTCTGGAAGCTTGAAAAACATGCCAGGCACATATACAGGCATGCCCAAAATCCTGACAGGATGGGAAAATGAAGGAGAAGGGAGTGTGGCATGACCACACCTCATTAGGGGGTACTTTCTCTCTCAATGGTGCCTGCACATGTCCTCTTGCAGTTAAATAAAAAAAGGAATTCAATGTCTTTTTTTTTTCAATCCTGCATAGCTGATCAAGTATCATGGACTTCTTACCAAAAATATATCTTGAATGTATCTCTTTTTCTCTATTTGCACTTTCTTGCCTTAAGACCTATACACTTTGGACTTGCTGTTCCCTGTGCCTCTAGTTGGCCTTTTCCCATACCTTGTGCTTCAACTGTCTGTTGTAAGGCCACATGTCATTTCCTCAAACACAGCAAGGTGATTATGAACACTAAGTTGGTGTCAAATCTAGATAGATTCAAATCCTCTATCATTTTGCAGTAGTGTGACCTTGGAAGAGATAGTAAACAATCTGTGTCTCAGTAACTGTGTATGTAACATTGAGATGACAATACTACTGGGATCAGCAGATGGTGTGATGGTTACATCACTGGACTCCCACATACTCAACCATGGTTTGAGTCCCTGACTCGGCACCTTAAAACTCAGGCCAGGGACATGTGCATTCATGCCCAAAATCCCAAGAGAAGATTGTAAAAAGAAGGGATTGCGATGTGGCCATCCCCCTGGGAGGTGATTTCTCACTTTCTGTCTCTCTGTCCCTTTCTGTTTCTCTGATGAGTGCACACACCCTATAACAAAAATTTCTCTCTAAAAAAAAAAAAAGATGACAGTACTATTAACATCATAAAGTTGTTGAAATAACCTCATCAATATAAATGGTAAAAATAGAAGTATTCAGTACATAAATGTGCAATACATGTTAATTGTTACTGTAATTCTCTACCCTATATAGTGGGTATATAGTCCATCACTTTGACTTTTGTCTTTAAAACACCATTTCCTTTCATTTGATTTTTTTTTTTTTTGCTAGAAGGTGCATGTATTTGCTAGGGTTGAGATGGAGTGGCCAGTGAGAGGGAAACCAAGAAGTCACCTCCCACCCCCAGGAAGAATGGCCACACTGTATTCCCTTTTCCTCCATTCTCCTCTCAGGATTTTGGGCACAAATGTACACATGACTGGAGAGTTTTTCAAGCCATCAGGTTGGGAACTTGAGCCACACAGTTGGCCATGTGGAATCCAGATGCCCTAACCACCATGCACCAGCTGGCCTGATTAAGTTTTTAATCAATTTCTATTTTGATTAATTTTCTGTCTTCCCAAACCACATTCACCACTTCAACCCAACACCTGCTAGAATTTAAGTACCACAAATTCAGGGATCTTATTTGTTTTATTCAATACAGATAACATAGAACATAGAAAAGAACCTGGCATAGAGTGGATGATCAGTAAATATTTGTTAAATGAATGATGATTAGTAGAAATTGAGCATTTTTTTTTAGAGAGAGATTTTTGCTGTAGGGTGTATGCACTCACTGGAGAGACAGAGAGAGACAAAAAGCAAGAAATCATCCCCCAAGGGAGACGAACACATCTCAATACCTTCTCTCAGGATTTGAGGCACTCATGCATATGCACCCAGCATGAGTTTAAAGCTGCTGGATCTAGGTCTGGGACTCAAACCACAGTCAGCTATGTAGGAGTCCAGCAAGGTAACAATTATGCCATCTGCTGGTCCCAACTCAGCATACTTTTAATTCATGTTTCTTTTAAGAGAGCACTATGTGAGACTAAATCAGTAGGAAACAGTGCATATAAACATTCTAAAGATCAGTAGCTATTTTCTTAGATGTAAACCCGACTTTGTTCCTCTTTAAGACAAGACCTTGTATAACATAAAAGTAGAAAATGGCATATTATGTCCACAGGGGAAAAAATATATCTTTTAAAATTTGCTATACAGTGTATACAATCATGATAAAATCAATTTTACTAAAAAAAAAAAAAGGGGGGGGAGAGAGAGACCATACTTGCTATAGTTTGAATAACGATTTGTCTCCAAAAGTTCATGTTCTGGAAGTTTTGTCCCCAGTACAATGGCATTTTCAAGGGAATGAAACCTTTAAGAGGTGAGGCCTAGTGGAAGCGGATGGTTTTTGAATCATGGGGGTGGCACTGCCCTCATGAATGGATTAGTGCTGTCTCAGGAGAGGTGGTGAGTTCTTGCTCTCACAGGAAAGGGGTAGTTCCTATGAAAGCAGGTTGTTATAAAAGTAAGAACTGTCCTCAGGCCAGTCTCTCTCTCTCCCTTACTCACTCACTCTCTCTCTCTCTCTCTCTCTCTCTCTCTCTCCAGATTCCTGCTTACCTTTCCACATCTCTCTGCCATATTGTGTTACTGGCCCTGTGCTCTTGGACTTTTCAGCCACTAGAATTGTTAGCCAAGTAGACTTCTATTATTTACAAATCATTCAGTCTCAGGTATTTCTGTTTCATAGCACCATAATGGATTAAGAATGAGGGCCCAGCAGGTGGCATGGTGGTTGAGGCACTGGAATCTCACATGGCCAACCACAGTTCAAGTCCCAAATCTGGTGGCTTGTTTTATCACTTTTCCTCTCTCCCTCTCTTTCCCTGTGGTAAAATTAAATAATAATAATAATAATAATAATAATAAATTTTAAAAAAATTTTAAAGACCTTACTTAAATAAATTCAGTTCTGGTAGTTAAAAAGAATTGCTGTAAATTTTTCATCTAAAGGTATGAGATCAGTTCATTTTTCAATGCAAATTAGCTATATGCTCAATCCACAATTATTTTATTGCAATCGACCTTCATCTTTTGCTCTTTATGGTTTCAAGACAAATATAATCTTCCAGTTTATTTATAATGCATTTTACATAATGTAAATTTATCTTAATTACTATAACTTTATCCTTGGAAACTATATTTTATCTGCCTAGAAAAGTATATGAACAGCATAAGGCAAGTTCAAAGGCCCTTAAATGAATAGAGAATCAGTCATACTGAAGGGGCTTCAGATTTTATAAATAAGGTTTCAAGAGACACAATATTCTTCATCATTTTCTACCATTTAGTTTGAGTATATTCTTAAAAAATCGTATGGAAATCTCAGGGACAAATGCTCCTCTTATTACCTTGGAAAATTCCCATTGGTCCATTCCAAAACATCATACTATATTTTTATTGAACTTGAAAAAGTGAAATGAACCAGAATAAAAATTTCTTTGTTGTAATGCTAATACTTCAAAAATTGGGCTTATATAATATATTGTCACCACACCTCAACTTTCAGACTAATGAATGTCTGTTCTCCTCACTTCACTCTTTGTGTGATAATGTTGAATGGAGGAATAGTTTAAAATGCTCATTTATTTGAATCACAATAGCTGTCTAAGAAAACCCTAAGAAAAGGTAAATTGATGCATGGGTTTTCTTTCCCATATTGTTTTCTTAGATTCCCAGTGCTCCAGTGATTTTTACCAAGAGGGAAGCACAAAAAGAGTTTGAATCACATTGCAGATTTAATTTCATTTCAAAGACTTGTCAACTCACTAAAAGGGATGCTGACCTACCTTACCATTAGTTTTATATTTCTAATGAGCTTTGAAAGGTGAATCACCCATCTTTGTACAAGTTTTAAGTGATTCTCATATATCAAAGTTGCTTTTAAGAACTTAGAATGTTATGTAATCGTACCTACAATCACCAGAGTTTGCTGTATTACATTGATGCCAATTGGGAAGAGACAAATCTGTGAATTAACTGTCTAATGGTCACAATTAAATGTTATTTTAGTACAGCTCATATATCAGAATAACTTTAAGTGAGTTACTTTTTTTTTTTTGGAGAGGTGTTTTTTGTTTGTTTGTTTTTGTTTGGTTGGTTTTTCTGTTTTGTTTTGTTTTTGCTATAGGGCTCACCAGAAAGACAGAGAGAGAGATACAGAAAGCAAGAAATCACCCCCCCAGGGGGGATGGCCACTCTGCAATCCCTTCTCCTCCATTCTTCTCTCGGGGTCCAGGGCATGCACGCACACATGCCCAGCATGACTTTAAGCCACCGGGTCTGGGACTCAAACTGCGGTCGACTATATGGAAGTTCAGCAACATAGCCATTACACTAACTGCTGGTCCCCATAAGTGAGTTACTTTTGAAAACACTGTTTTGAGAAGGAAAAAGAGCTTTTAGAAAATAATGAAAATTTTACAACTATATATAAAATATCTGCAGAGGAATATATTACTCACCTGAGTCAAAATAAGTTAACTATGTAGTTCCTTACCCTCCATTTCTTCCATTTACTATTCAGTAAAGATATGTTTGAATGCCAATAGTGAAATATCAAAATGCATTGGGCTGGCAGGTGGCATAGTGGTTGAGGCGCTGGACTCCCACATGACCAACTGTGCTTTGAGTCCTGGACCTGGAGACCTGCTTTCTCACTTCCTCTCTCTCTCTCTCTCTCTCTGGTCAACTTGAATAACAATAATAATAAATAAAATTAAATAAATAAATATTTTTGAAAAGAAAGAAATATCGCAATGTTGATCCATAACAGTTCTTACATGTGAGTAGTTAAAGTGAAGGTGTTCCCAAACACACTTCTTGCCTCCAAAGCTATGCCCTATTTTACTTCATCTGGCTACTAATTAAATTACTAGTCATTTAGATGAACACCATCACCAGAAGAACTTGGTTGCATCCACATATTGGCCCTTGGAATGGTCAACACAATTTATTACTACTTTAACAAACATACATTATTAGATTAGCTTAGGAACCAATGTAAAATATTTGATACCAGAATAGAGACGTTTTCATGCTACTTTACTCCATTTGAGCTGCTATTAACAAAATATCACACACTGGATGGTTTATAAATAACAGACAATTGTTTCTCATGATTCAGAAGGCTGAGCAGTCAATCAAGGTATTGGCAGTTTCAGTGTCCATCTTCCTGGACCCACTTTCTGGTTCATGGACAGTGCCTTTATCCTCACATGGCAGAGGGGCAAGGCAACTCTCTGAGGTATTTTTTTAAAGAATTATTTATCTTATTTGTTAGCATTGTTATTATTATTATTATTATTATTATTATTATTATTATTTAATTCAACCAGAGAGAGACAGAAAGAGAGAAAGGGAAAGTGAGAAAGCAAGCCACCAGGTCCAAGACTTGAATCATGGTCAACCATGTGGGAGTCCAGTATCCCAATCACCATGTCACCTGTCAACCCCATAGGGTCATCTTTATAAAGTCACTGATACTACTCATGAAGGCTCCACCATCATGATCTAATAACCTCCTAAAGACCACACCCCCAAGTACCGTCACCCTAGGGATTAGGATTTCTACATATGAGCTTTAGGAGAACATAAGCATTCAGTCCATCGCACATGTGTCATATGAAGAACATGGAGAAAAATCCACTTCTTCCTGATTCAATCACTGGGTTGAGATCCAGGAAACAAAGCAGAATGAAACATTCCAGATCATGGTAATCTTCCTTAAAGATATACAAAAGTTATTTCTCTGACCTAATTAGGGAGTTCAGTTGCCAAATATGTAGTAGGAATAAATGTAGGCCTAGGAATGAAAATGCAAAAAATATACAAGGAATATTTTAGGTGAAGTGAGGTAATGAAAAGAGTAAAAATTTGTAACAGTCTACAAGAGTTGTTTCACTAGGAATCTTGCTGACATTGAATTTCAGCCACCCTATCTATGATTATATATGTATACATCTCCTGTTAAAGAGACACATTTTTAGAGGCATAAAACTGTTTGGAGAATTGAGAAGGCTATGTTAGAATAGTAGTTCCCAACATTTAGACTATGGAACACCAGATGGCCTTGAATTATTTATTTAATAAGTGAATCCTGAAACCATCCGTATATAAAGTAGGTAGCCGTGAACAATTTCACTATTGAAAACAAAATATCTGCAGAATCAAAAAGGTCAGAAACAACTGCTATAGTGGACTACCAAACACTATATGGGCTGCTGAGCTCAGAAGACCTGAATTCTTGTCCATCCCTGATGGTCAATTCTCAAAATCCAAGCATAATAGTGGTACATATTTAACACACAAGAGTAGGATTAGTTTTTCTTCAAAGCCAAGAAGATGTTTAAATGATCATGACAGAAGTAAAGACTATTTGATGCACTTGTGGATGCAAAGTGAGCAAGGTGTTACAGATTTTTGTGAAATTGAGTTAATGTCCCAAAGACACCATAATATCTAGAAGAAAACCAGTGTGTTTCTTTTCAATGGCTAGAAACTAAATTATACCTTTATTATGGGTTGAATAGTGCTCTGTCACAAAAATATATGTTAAATTCTTTAACTACCCAGTACCTCAGAATTTACCTTTTTTTGGAAATAGGGTCATTGCAGATGTAATTAGTTAAGATAAGGTTTATACTAGAGCAGAATAAGCTCCTAATCCATTATAACTGGTATTCTTATATGAAAATGGTTATGAGGGCCAGCCCTGTAGTGCAGCACTAAGAATTGTGTATAAGGAGCTAGATGCCACATGGCCAACTACAGTTTGAATCCTAGCCCAGTAGCCTGAAAAACACACTGTGTTTTGGGGAAAGGGATGCATGCAAGCCCCAAATCCCGACAGGATCAAGAAACAAAGGAAAAGAGGAAAAGAGATTGTAGCGTGGCCGCACCCCATTGATTGGAGGATGTGTTATCTCTCTCTCTCTTTCTCTCTCTCTCTCTCTCTCTCTCTCCCCAACCCCACAAGCACACACACCCTCTGGCAACTAAAAAGTAAAAGACAGTCATGCCATGTGAAGATAGAGACACAAAGGGAGACTTCTACTGCTATTTGAAAACAAAGGCAGAGATTGAAGGTATGTAGGAGCACACCAAGAAATGACAAGGAGTGCCGGCATACCACTAGAAGCTATGGAAAAGCAAGGAAAGATTATCATCAGTTGATTTCAGATCAGCACAACCCTGTTGACACCTTGATTTCTGACTTCTAGCCTCCAGAACTGTGAATTGATTGATTTGTGATGTGCTAAGCCACGCTGTTTGTAGTACTTTTTTTTTTTTTTTATGGTAGCCCTAGGACTATAATACAGACTCCTATGCCGAAGAGGTCTTTGAGCCCTTTAATTCAAGTACCTTAGTATGTCTTCTCATATCTGCACACAAATGTGTTTGAGGCTCAAATAGAATGGAAGTTATTTTCAAAATGTCATCATGTTCTAGGTAGTCTCATCTTGCCTAACTTTTCCGCTTTCTCACTTTCTGTTCCAAAAATTCCTCTGTGCTTCTAGGTCCTGAACAGGTGGTATTCTTTCACACTTTTGACTTTTGTGCATATTAATCTCTTGAAGTGAAATGCCCTCAGCCTCCCATTGGGTCTCTCCTCCCCAGGCACACCCCAACTGAGTCTAAGGCCCATTACTTCATATAAGTTGTTGAATGAATGTATTAATAAATTCCATCTATAATCTATGATACTTACTCAGAAAGATTTATAATTCAGTTTATAATCCAACAAAATTAAACTAAGTCAAAGGTGATAAAAATATGTACTTGGAATTTAAGGAATAAAAGGAAAGGAAAAGCTGAAATTAAAAAGCTATCTAAAAAACAAAGAACAGGAAAGTATTCCATGCAAAAATAAAGGAGAATCATCAAAAGTCATATTCAGAAAAATGTTTATATAGTGTCTTATATACTTTCATTATTATGGAAAAAGAATAAAAATAAAGATTATCAGTACTCAAGGAAAAAATAAAAACACAAGTGAAACTAGAAACAGGAAACTAATAATGGTAAAATATAATTGAGCTGAAATTAATTAAATTAAAAAACCAACAAAAGTAACAACAAACTCAAAAAAGCAGAATTTTTAAAAGATTCTTTTTAATCTTACAAGTTGGAACAAGATAAAAATAGAAAGTCATTATATGTAAAATTAGGAATGGGAATAATGACATAGCTAACATAGACAAGGGATTAAAATGATTATAATTTTATAACATGCAATCCTGTGGCATCAAATTTGAAAATCTAGAGAAATTATATGGTTACTAGCAAAACATGTCAAAAATTTAAATAGGCCTGCTACTGTTAAAGTAATTACAAATATGATTTAAAATATTCCATTAAAAAATAAAAGGGCAAGATGATCTTACAACTGAGTTCTAAACTTCTGAATAGATCATTTCAATTATTTTTTTTGGGGGGGGGAAGGTTTTGCTATAGGGCATGTGTGCTCGCCAGACAGAGAGAGACAGAGAAACAGAAAGCGAGAAATCACCCCCCAGGGGGGATGGCCATGCCACAATCCCTTCTCCATTCTCCTCTCGGGACCTTGGGCATGCACACACATGTGCCTGGCGTGAGTCTAAGCCACTGGGTCCGGGACTCAAACCGTGGTCGACTACATGGGAGTCCAGCGACATAGCCATTACGCTAACTGCTGGTCCCACTTCAATGATTTTTTTTTTAGAGAGATTTTTGTTATAGGATATGTGAGACAGAGAGAGACAGAGAAACAGAAAGTGAGAAATCACCTCTCAGGTGGGATGGTCACACCACAATCCTTTGTCCTTTATTCTCCTCTTGGGATTTTGGGCACATATGCACACATGCCCGGTGTGTGTTTTAATTCATCAGGTCTGGGACTCGACCCACTGTCGACTACATGGTTACAACTTCCAGCAATGTAACCATTACACCATCTGCTGGTCCCCTTTTCAATGATTTTTAAAATATTTCAGTTCTTTGATAAATTCTCAAATTCAATTTATTAAGGCTGTGTAACAACTTATTTCTTCCTAATTTATAGTTTAGGTTTTATGGTGACAGTATTTTATTTTATTTTATATAACAACCTTAATAACCAAATAACCAAATCTTTTGAAGTTGGTGCAAAAAATATAGAATATAATACTAAAACTCTAAAGGCAATAGTAATATATAGAATAAATCAGTGTTTAAAAGAATAATAAACTATGATTAAGGAGAGTTTGTTCCAGTAATCCCATAATTCTATGCAATTATTTTATTACATGGCCTGTAACTTAATAGCTCAATATGACTTAATTATTGGACAGGCAATTCATACTTTCTTTCTATTCTTTTTCTTCAGAATTACTTAGAGTTCTCATAAAAAAATTAGAGTCACTTTGTCAAATTATGCCAAATTTTTTCCTTGGGCTTTGAATGACATTCCATAAAATGTGAATATTAATCCAACTTTTGTAATGCTGTTGTGTCATTCATTAATCTACTATATCTTTCCATTTATTCAAAACTGTCTTCACACAGTATTTAGTACACTCTAAAATTTTTCTTATGAATGTCCTGTGTATTCTTAGTTGGATTAACTGCTAGTTACATTTCCAATCATGTAGTTAATATATCCTTGTTTATGTTATATTTTCTAGTTGGGTGTTACTGCTTCACATGACAGGGTCTCACCTTGCCATCCTCCTATTTTAGCCTTCCATCTGGGACTACAGGCATACATCATTACACCTGGCTCTTGGGATCTCACTATGTTGCCTAGGCTAACCTTGAGTTCTAGAGCTTCTTGCTACATCTCCATAATTACTGGGATTAGAGTGCATGCCAACATGCCTGGCCTTTAAGCTGGACTGACAAATGAACTTGGGCTCTACCATGTAGTCCTAGCCTGCATCTTAGCAGTATGCACCACCATTGCTGAGCCAGGAATGCTTTTATCCATATTACCTGAGAAATACGACAGTATTTTTTTCCTTCAAATCTTCTCATCCTCCTTTTTCTTCCCTCCTCTTCCTCCTTTTTAACCTTCTCCCTCTTCCTCTTCTTCTCCTCTTCTTTTTCTTCTTTGCATTAATCAGTTGGCCAGAAACGTTCAATTATGACCTTCAACATCATAAATGCTATACTTGTCTTAATAACAAGCAGGGGAAAGAGATGCATATCACCTTGGTCCATTGTGATATTGCCTTATTGATTTTGGGGGTGAGGGGTAAATAGCTATTGGGTTGTCAGGAAAGTCATGACATATTTTTGCATATATCATGACTTTGCCAATAGCTTTATACTAGCTGTTATCTAATTGAGATTTACTCTTCATTTTTTCCTTTTTCATTTTCTTTACAAAAATCTATTGAATTTATCAAATTATTTGCCTATATATATTGAAAATTATATTACTTTTCCCATTTATTCAAAAGACATTTAATTTCTTCGAGAGTTTTTCAGATGCTAATCCATCTTCTAGTGTAGACACAATCCTTACTTAATTATGAGATACAATTTTTTTAGTCAGTGCTACATGCAGATGCCAACATTTTTGTTCATGGATTTTTAGAATGCATTCATAATTGAAGTGAGTCAATAATGTTATTTTATTGTTCTACTTTTTTTTTTTTTTTTTGCCATAGGGCATGTGCACTCATTGGAGAGAGAGAAATCACTACCCAGGAGGATGGCCATACTGCAATCCCTTCTCCTCTATTCTCCTCTTGGGATTTTGGGCATGCATGCACACATGCCCGGCATGATTTGCAAGTGTCATGGTCTGGGACTCAAATTGTGAAATCAGCTATGTGGGAGTCTAGCACCTTAACCACCATACCACTTACTGGCCCCTTGTTCTGTTTTCTTTCTGCATATTTAGCAATTTTCTTTTTTGTATTTTGAGTAATAAGATAGTTGATAGTTTAGTGGAATTCACATATAAAGTTATCTAGTTCTGAGGCTTTGGAGGAGTGGTTATGAGTGAAAGTAAGCGGAAAAGAAGATAAATGTTTTATTTCTCTAAGAACTTTTGGAAAAACCCTGCCTGGGCCTAATGGCATAAATGTAGGTGTACACTAACCCCCTATGTGCCCAAAGACATACCAGCAAAAATGCACTTTCCCCACCTGGCCTGAAAACTACACTAGCTAATGCACATAGCCTCTGCTCAAGCCCACAGTCTTATGAGAATGTGTGTACAGACCCACCTACATCAACAACCCTGCCTGCCTTCGATGGAACTGCCTACTGAGAGATGCTGCTGTAGAGTCAAGGCTGAGAGAAGACAACTTCCACCATCTCCAAGGGTCTGCACACAAATGGCTAAGTAAATCATGTGTCACACCCTGAGAAACAATGAATGAACCAACACCTACATCCCTCTTACATGCAACCCTTCTAAGACAAAAGATACTATCTCCTGCTGATATCTTGACTACCTTCCCTTAGAGGAGGATACCACTCCCTATGTAGTGTCTGAGAACTCAGGCATAAACCCTGATGTCATGTTAAATGAAGCCACTCCACTACAGGTGGAACACCAGGAAACAACACTAAACTCACCTAGAACTCCCCAAAAAGCAAATCTGGTGACCCCCAAAGCCCCCACTGGTGTCACCAAAAAACCCATAAAGTCATCTATACTGACCTCAACCAGTATCAAAGCCAATATGACCCAGTCAATTTATACTAAAACACATATTCATACAAGAAATAAATAAGGGACAAATAAAAAATAAAAAAATACTGTCACCATAAAACCTAAACTATCAATTAGGCAGAAATAAGTACTCCACTGTCCCGACCCGCGGGACAGTCAAACAGGTTTCCTGGGGGAGGGAGTGAGAGATGGTACAAACACACAGACACACAGAGTGGAGACAAGAGGAGGTGCTGATCAAGTCTCGTTTATTAAGGAAGAACAGAGAGCTTATATGCAGGCTGGTGGGCATTGATTGATTGCCCGAAATGCAAATGAGATAGAAAAGCATGAACCAATCATTGATGTGGGTGGATCTCTCCCGTTGCCTAGAAACCCAACCACTTCCGGGGAGAATGGTTGGTCACATGATTTCTGAGAACCGGTTTGCTCAGTGAGGAAGTGAAGCCTAATGGTTTCCAAGATGGTGGATAGCTCAAGATGGCAGATAGCTCAAGATGGCTTCCGTATGCAGTGCCTTCCACACTCCACCAGGTGCCAAAATATATCAACACAGACAAAAGACACATGAAAAAAAATTCCTCAGAGGAACAAGTAACTCTTCACTAAGAGTGGATGAAATGCAGGAAATCACAGAAATGTTGGAAATGGATTTCAGATCATGGATTATAACAAAATTCAATAGGATATCAGAGAACACAGACAAATGATTTTGAGAGATAAGAAACACAATATGACATGGAAGAGAGATTCAAAGGAGAGATAGACATCTTAACAAGATTATAATAAAAGTCCTAGAGGTGAAAAATACAATTCATGGGTAGCATAGTGGTTAAGGTGGTGAACTCCCACACAGTTGACTGCGGTTTGAGTCCCAGACCCAGTAACTTGAAACTTACGGCAGGTACATGTGCTGGCATGCCCAGAATCCCAAGAGGAGACTGGAGCAGAAGAGGTTACAGCCTGGCCATCCTCCTTGGGGAGTGATTTCTCACTTCCTGTCTCTCTGGTGAGCACACATATACTCTAGCAAAAATCTCTCTCAAAAATATAATTCAAATTCAGGAAATAAAAAATTCTGTAGAGAGCATCAAAAACAGGTCAACACATGCAGGAGAAAGAACCGCCAAACTTGAAGACACAATATTTGGAATGACCCAAACCATCAAGATGATTGGAAAAAAAGTATTTAAAAATGAAGAACACATATGGGGAATACAGCAAACTATTCAGTGACTGAATAGCCTCATAATGGGTATCTTAGAAGGCAGCATGATAAGAAAAGGCATAGTAGGACCAGCAGTTAGTGTAATGGTTATGTCGTTGAACTCCCATGTAGCCTACTGCAGTTCAAGTCCCAGACCCTGGTGGCTTATACTCACGCCGGGCGCATGTGTGTATGTGCCCAAGATCCCAAGAGGAGAACGGAGGAGAAGGGATTGCAGCATGGCCATCCCCCTAGGGGGTGATTTCTCACTTTCTATATCTCTCTCTCTGTCTTTCTGGAGAGCACACACACCTTATAGCAAAATAATAATAATATTCTCCAAAAAAGAGAAAGAAGAATAAAGAAAAGGCATAGAAAATCTATTTTACAAAATAATAACTGGAAACATCCCAAATCCACAGAGACATACAAACATCCAGATCCAGGGACCAGCTGTTAGCGTAATGGCTGTGTCGCTGGACTCCCATGTAGTCGACCACGGTTCAAGTGTCGGACCCAGTTTCTTGAACTCACCCCAGGTGCATGTGCATGCGTGTCCAAGATCCCAAGAAGAGAATGGAGGAGAAGGGATTGCAGCGTGGCCATCCCCCCGGGGGGTGATTTCTTGCTCTCTGTCTCTCTGTCTCTTTGTCTCTCTCTGTCTCTGTCACACGCCCTATAGCAAAAACCTCTCCACGAAAAAGAAAAAAAGATCCAGATCTAGGAAATATAGACACCCAAATAGATTCAACATATGATCATCTCTAAAGCACATTATAGTTAAAATGTCAAGAGTCAAAGAGAAAATACTAAAAACAGATAGAGATAAGTGCCAAGTTACTTATAAAGGATATCCTGTCAGACTAACCTCATCTCTCAGTAGAAACCTTACAGACCAGGAGGGAATGGGATGACAATTCTGAAAGAGAAACAATTTCAACCCAAAATATTCTGTCCAGTGAAACTGGTGTGCATTCCATACACTTTCACAAGTGCTTTCATTATCATCCAACTACAAGTATTTAATAATTTACCATATGACTAGAAATTGCTGAAGGAGTTATAGAGTAGGTTTTCTAGAAGATTGTGAATATAATACATATGCTGTTGTAAGCTATAACATTGTCACACATTTTTAATTGTATTGCATTATAGTCAGAATGTTGTCTCTGACTATATTGATTCTTAGATATTAATTAAACTTCCTTTGAAGACTAGAACATGGTTGAATTTTGTAAATGATGCATGTGTACTTAAACAGAACATATAGTCTATTTTTGAGAATAAAATTCTATGTATGTATATGAAAATTCAAGATTAGTAATCATATTATTCGATTAGCTTTTTATCGTTTGCTTAATCAGTGATTAATAGAAGAGTAATAAAATTTGTAATTACAATTGTTGATTTCTGTATTGCTTCACTTAATTCTGTTCATTGTAGCTCTATTTTGAAGCTATTTTTAATGAAGAGATGTTCAATATTCATATATTTTTAATAACTTTTCTTTTTCTTTTTATCAACATATAGCAAGCTCCAACTTAAAATCTATTTTTTTTTCTTTTTTTTTTTGGAGAGGTTTTTGCTATAGGGCGCGTGCGCTCGCCAGACAGACAGAGAGAGACAGAGAGATAGAAAGCAGGAAATCACCCCCCAGGGGGGATGGCCACGCCGCAATCCCTTCTCCTCCATTCTCCTCTCGGGATCTTGGGCACACACGCACACGCGCCCGGCGTGAGTTTAAGCCGCCGGGTCTGGGACTCGAACCGCGGTCGACTACGTGGGAGTCCAGCGACATAGCCATTACGCTAACTGCTGGTCCCCTTAAAATCTATTTTGTCTGAGATTAAAAATCCCTTCCCAGCTTGACTTTCTTCATATGTGTTTGATATATTTTTTTCCTTCCATTTTATTCAAGTAAATGGCTAGATCATACCTTAAACATTTGTTTGTTGACTTGCTCTTTTTAACCCAATTCAAGCGTCTGTACCTCTCAATGTAAATTCAACATATTTCTAATTATTATAATGTGGTGTTGTATGAGAAATGATGTCTATACCTTATTTCATATTTTTAATTTAAAAGTTTTTTGTACTATATAGCTTCCTTCTTTTCTATCTTTCATCATTAGGTGTATAAAATTATATAATCTCTTGATTGAAGGCTATACGTTATATTTTTGTTCATTAGATAGTTACATAAAAATATTTATATTTATATTCATTTTTACCAATTCATTTTAAAATAATATGTATTTAAATAGGTGAGATAAGTAATCCAATATTTAGTTATATATCAAATGAAATGTAGGAGCATATCAGGGGACTGTTGTTGTTGTTGTTGTTGTTCTTCTTCTTCTTTTTCCTCCTTCTTCCTCCTTCTTCCTCCTTCTTCCTCCTTCTTCCTTTTTCTTCCTTCTTCTTCCTTCTTCTTCCTTCTTCTTCTTCCTTCTTCTTCCTCCTTCTTCCTCCTTCTTCCTCCTTCTTCTTCTTCCTTCTTCTTTCTTTCTTTCTTTCTTTCTTTCTTTCTTTCTTTCTTTCTTTCTTTCTTTCTTCCTTCCTTCCTTCCTTCCTTCCTTCCTTCCTTCCTTCCTTTCTTTCTTCCTTTCTTTCTTTCTTTCTTCTTTCTTCTTTATTCTTCTTCTTCACATGCTTTGAAATACCAAGACATTTTGGAAGTTTCTCAATACATAGGGCTCTCCTTCTTCTCCTCCCTCTGTTCTCTTTTTCTACCTTAGCACCTTTTCTCACAGCTTTAGCATAGATCAAAGCAGCAGTTTTCAAAGTGTGGTCCACAGTCCTTTAGCAAGCTTCAAGACACTTTTAGAGGTTCTTCAAGATCAAAATTATTTTTCCAGTAGTACTAAGTATTCATTTGCCTTTTGATTTTGTTTCTTTCGTACGCACATGATGGATTTTTCCAGCGGCCACATGACATATATCACAACTGACTGAATACAAGAGCAAGGGAGAAAATCAAGCTGTTTCCTGTTTTAGACATTAAAGAGATCTTACAAAATCATAAAACAATGCCAACCCCTAAATTTTTTGTATCTTGGACTTTTTTATTCATGAGACATGCTTTTATATTAAACCAAAATGTGTTTATTATAGTTTTAATAAACATTTTTAAATTACTGCTTCTATTTCTAATGTGCAAAATATTGATGGACATATTCATAAAAAATTCTTTGGCATGGTCAACAATTTTTAAAAGTAAATTAGTCCTTTGATCAAAGTGTTTGAGAAATGCTTGGTTAGAGTTTTGGTTCAATATTATTTGAGAAATAACGTTTTTCACTCATTGTTTGCAGACCATACTGGGTTGTTCACTTACAATCATATTGGTCATTTCTTTTCTTACTGAAATACTTCCTACAAAAGTATTTTGAAATAGTGTGTCTGAGCAGTAAATGTTATGTAACATTTTATCAAGACTTTTTACACTTATTGTTGGTGATATTTTAGTGATTGTAAAATTCCAGGCCCTAATTCATTTTTAACTCTTTATGTTCTCTCTCTTTCTCTCTCTTTTTTAAAGCTGTGTTTATTTATTTATTTATTTATTTATTTATTTATTTTATTCTGACCAGAGAGGGACAGAGAGAGAGAGAAAGTGAGAAAGCAAGCTGCCAGATCTAGAACTTGAACCACAGTTGGCCATGTGGGAGTCCAGCATCCTTAACCAACAAGCTGCCTGCCAGTCCCTTTCTCTTTCTTTTTTACTTACTATTTATCTCTCTCGTTTTTTAAATAAAGAATTATTTATTTAATTTTATTGTTATTATTTTTAAATTTGCTATAGGGTATGCACACTTACCAGAGAGAGAGAAAGAAAGTGAGCAACCAGGTCTAGGACTCAAAACATGGTCAGCTCTGTGGAAGTCCAGCACCCTAACCACCATATTACCATACTACCTGCTGGCCCTTCTCTCCTTATTTGTTTTTGTTTGTTTGTTTGTTTGTTTTGTTTTGTTCTGTTTTGTTTTTAATTGCCAGAAGGCATATGCACTCATGAAAGAGAAACAGAGACAGAAAGAGAGAACGCACCTCCTAGTGGGATGTGGACAGATTGCAATCCCTTCTTCTCTGTTACTCCAACTTGTTAGGATTTGGGGCATTCACGTACGCATTCCCAACATGTTTTTAAAACTGCCAGAGTTGGAATTTGAAGTGTAGTCAGACATGTGGGAACAGTCTCTCTTAACGACTAGGCTACAGGGCTGGCCCTCACCTAGCAGCGTTTTTTGGTGAAGTTCAGTATTAATCTGCTTGTTGATCCTTTAAATGTATATAATGTAAATTAGACCTAAAAGTTAGGTTACTGTTATAAAAATATAAAAATATATATGCATAAAAGACCAAAAATATCTCCAAAGTTATTATAAGTTTTTTTCTATCTCTGTTTGGTATGGTATGTGAATTTTAATTTTTTTCTTAAGCTTCTCTGCATTTTCCAAAGTTTAAACAATAAAAACATATTATTTTAATAATCAGTAAAAATATACTTCTTTGCAGTCTTTCTGAACACTTTCAGAAAAATAGAAAAGGGAAAAGTATCATAATTAATTTGGAGACTACCATGTGTTACATACTTTTAATCAACAAGTTTAAACTTTGCATCGTTTTATCATCACATGAACATTGTGAAATAGTTATTATTGAGCTACAGCTTTGTCATTCCTATACTTGGGATTTTGTAAATTTTGGGCCCACAGTATATATTTTCCCTTTTATCCACAAAACACAAATATCCTGGATAATTTTTAAAAATATTTTAGAAACACAATTATTATGATAGTAAGTAATTTTTAGAGATTGTGTTACCTGCTTTTTATTTCTCTTAATTCTATCGATTTTGAAAAATCATGATCATGTGTATTTATGCCCCCAAAATGGAAGTTTTAAAATACATTGTAAATGGTAGGGATGTAACTTTTAAATACCATTTTGTATCATCATGTAAGTGAATGGAAAAGAAAATGGAAAACAAGATCAATAACCCCACAAATGTATATAGAACTTACACCAAATTATTTTTAAAACAGTAATGAATGAAAAAATAGGGGGGCATAAAGCTCTAATTTATGAATTTATAGCCCACATTTATGTTCATTTATATATAGGATCATAAGACTGACAAGGAAGAGTGATTACAGCAGCAAAAATGTAGCAAAAACTTCTCATATGTCAAAGCAAACTTAGGAAATTAGCAGCTCAAAGACAGAAGTGAAGGTTGGTAGAATCTTGAAGAATAATCGTTACATGATAATTAGGCAGTGAAATACATACTGAAGCGAAACAAAATCAAAAAATAAATTCTCTCAAGTGTCAATGTATATTTCACATTACTAAAGAAAGTACAGGGAAAAGAATAATTTCTCCGAGTAAAATTGAGCAGCCTTAAATCCAGAGCTCATGTTCTATTCCTGCTAAGAACCTGAGTCATTGTTTTATCTCAGGCAAGTAAGTCATTTTGCTTCTTTCTGCCTCAAATTACTCAGCTATAAAAAGCCATACTTTCAGCATTCTTATAGACCATCTCATCACGCCTCTTCTTTATCCACTGAGTGCCGGATATCAACCCAGGAAGCAAACTTAGGAATTAATTCAAAAATAAAAGCTCCAGCTCCAAAAAATAAAAATAAAGATGGAACATTATGAACAAGCTAACTCCAAAAGTCCTGAGCTGTGTGTTTCATTTTAGTTCATGAATATGATTGACACAACCTTTAAAAGTATTATTTACTGTTGTTCAGATTTAATGTCACCTATGTTGAAGTTAGATTTTAGGCAGAGTCCATATTATCCTCATCCTTTCCCTGAGAAAATGATAATATCTTTGGTCCCTATAAATTTCATAATTTTGTTTTATAATGTGTTAAATCATCATCATTATTATTTTATAAAATAATTAGCAAGTACCATTCTAGTACATGATGATTTGAGCTTTTTTCCCTCTAACTAGAGCTTCTTTTAAGTGGAAAAAAAAGGATTTATTGTATAATGGTAATAACTATTCAATATGAGAAGAAACTTAGCTTTAGCTTTTGTTTAGTGTCACTGTTTGGCAGACACTTCAGATATGTGATTAAATTTAATCCACATAGCAGTCTCATATCATACGTACGATATTACCATAGCAAATAACTAAAGAACATTAGATTCAAAAAGATTAAATAACTTGTCCTAAGTTACAAAACAAGTCCATGGCACTACCAGAAATTATGTCCAGATTACATTGACTTCAACTCTTTTCTATTTGCTATTCCAAAGTATGCTATCTCTGACCCAGTTCCACTCCATTCAGCAAATATTACATAGCTATTATGTACCAAATATTATTTTAGCCACCGAGAAGACATTACTTTGGTTCATAGACAACATTCTCTGCTCTTGTGAATTTCAGTTTCAGTACTTATTTACTGCATGTTTCAAGAACATTCCATTTTTTTATTGGTGAATTAGAAATAAAGATACTTACTCATTTATATGATAGAGCTGATATGAGGATCAAAGTTGGTACCTCATTCGAAAACTCTTAAGCACCCTTCATAATAATGTGGGAAGATATGTTATATTCAAAAATCTATTTCCTCTTTCTTGTAGGATTTATATTTCAACCAAATAGTCAAAAGAGAGATGAAACCAACAGATTTGTGAATAGGAGAGAGATTAAAAGGATTCAGACTTTTATTTTTTCTTAAAACCTCCATAAATGGCATCAAAGTAAAGTAGATAATTATGTTTCTAAGGGTACAGGGATCTATTATAGTATCTCTTGGGAGGGAACTGAAGTGCCCTAGATATTCTCTGACATCATGCTTAAATGTATAACTATTTATATTTGTTACATGATTTCTTTTGTTTCTTAAGTATTATTTTTGCTATATGGACAGTTTAACCTTTCATAAGTAAAAATGTGAAATCATCATAAAGATAGAAAACAGTGAACAAGGAATTAATATAAGGCCTAGGTAAGGATGAGCATGTTTTAAAATGACAATTACATGCAATCCATTCGAGGAAGGCATGGGATCAATGTCAAGTGAGTCTTAATTATCTCTACCGGGGCCATCATAGCTCAGACACAGCCTAACTCCCTGAGGAGAAGCTGCCCACTAGAACCAGAATGTCAATTAGCATTCACTTGGGTACCACTAGCCTCCTAAATGTGTGTTTCCCCTTTCTTTTTGTCCAGCTCTCTTTATCAACTTTTCACTGAACAGTTTTTTGTTTTTGTTTTATTTTTTTAGAGATGTTTTGCCATAGGGTACATATGCTCACCAGAAATACAGAGAGACAGAAAGTGAGAAATCACCCCCTGGGGGTTGGGGGAGATGGCCACACCACAATCCCTTCTCCTCCATTCTCCTCTTGGGATTTTGGACATCTATGTACATGTGCCTGGCATGAGTTTCAAGCTGCTAGGTCCAGGACTTGAACCATGGTCAGCCATGTGAAAGCCCAGTGATGTAACCATTACACCATGTACTAGTCCCAGTAAACGGTCCTTTTATGTACTACCTTTTCTCTACGATCTGATGAACTTAGCATCTCCCAAACCCAGAAATTCTTCCGACTTCCTTTGTTAATTTAGCTATTCTTTGATCCTTTCAACAAATATTTATTAATTATCATCCTGGGTTGAGCAATGCAAACATAACTCCAGTTCTCAAATTCTTCAGGTTAGTGATGGTAGCAGAATATTAGACAATGCAAAAATATGTACAATTAATAAGGAAGCAGATGTGGTAAAATAATAATAATAAGAGGGATGAATTTTCTTGAAGAGGGTGGTAAGGGTAATTTTATTTGAGGGAGATTTTTGCTAGAAAGTGCATGTATTCTCCTGAGGCACAGAGAGACAGAAAATGAAAAATCAGCTCTCGGGGGGGTTGGCCACACCACGATCCCTTTTCCTCCATTCTCCTCTCAGAATTTTGAGCATACATGCACATGCACTCAGTTGAGTTTCAAGCCACCAGCTGACTCTATTGTTTACGGCTGTGATGGCAGCTTGAAAATCACACCAGGTGTGTGTGTGTGTACATGCCCAAAATCCCAAGAGAAGTATAGAGGACAAGGGATTGTGGTGTGGCCACCTCTACTAGGGGATGATTTCTCACTCTTTTTCTCTCTCTCTACTGTCTCTGTCTCTCTCTATATCTCTCTCTTTGTCTGGTGAGCACACATGCACTGTAGAAAAAAATCTTTTAAAAAAGCTTCTTTTTATATTAGGGTATTTTTCTTTTCTATTTATTTTATAATCTTATTTACATTTCATTTTTGAACATTTTTGTGGGATACAATATCCTTTTTCAAAGCATGCATGCAGTATGTGAAAATCAAATCATATTCATCATCTTCAACAAAGAACATTATATAATATTGTGTACTTTGACTTTGATTCTATTAGGTTTTATTTTTGAGAGTATATATATATATACTTTGATAGTTATTTTCCTTTCAGTTTACCAATCATATATATATGTATATATATGTATATATGATTGGTAAACTGAAAGGAAAATAACTATCAAAGAGGCAGTGCTAACTCGTGAAAAAGTTTGAGAGTCTCAAAGTTTAGTTTCATCATAATCTGTTGCTGAACAGTTACAAGTCTACTTGTATCTTTAGGCTTCTGTTTCTTTATCTGTACAATGAAAGCATTAGACAAAATTGGTGGTTTGCAATTTGTATTCAAAGAACATTTAGAGGTACACAGAATCTTTCTAGAACACCAAAGGGAAATAAGATAGGAATTCTAATACTTCACATAGATCAACTTTTACCTGTCTGAGATATTGGATTTGTTACTAAAACTATTTCTTAAATACTGTATTATTTCTAAAGGTAATTACTTCCAAGATACCAAAGTTGGAAATTATTAACTGCTGGGGACCAGCAGATGGAGTAATGGTTACGTAGCTGGACTGCCACATAGTCGACCACAGTTCAAGTCCCAGACCCAGAGGCTTAAACTCACATGCATGTATCCCCAAGATCCTGAGTGGAGAATGGAGCAGAAGGGATTGCAGCGTGGCCATCCTCCTGAGGGGTGATTTCCCACTTTCTGTATCTCTGTCTCTCTCAGTTTCTCCAGCGAGCTCATGAGCCCAATAGTAGAAATCTCTCTAAAAAAAAATATTAACTTCTGAACTGAAAATAAAACATGATTCCCGGGACCAGCAGTTGGCATAATGGCTATGTTGCTGGACTTCCATGTAGTTGATCATGGTTAGAGTCCCAGACCTGGTGGTTTAAACTCATGCCAGGCACGTGTGCATGTGTGCCCACCCAAGATCCTGAGAGGAGAATAGAGAAGAAGGGATTGCGGCGTGGCCATCCCCCATGGGGGATGATTTCTCGCTTTCTGTCTCTCTGTCTCTCTGTCTTTCTGAAGAACACATGTGCCCTATAGCAAAAATAAACCTCTCAAAAAAAAAAAAAAAAAAAAAAAAAAAAAAAAAAAACATGATTCCCTATGAGGCTGACCCACATGAGAAGACCATGGGTCGGGGCCTGGAGACCTTCCTGAGTACTCCAAGCCCATGTGTGCCCATCATTTGGGGCTGGCTGAAGCTGAGGGTGGATGGAGGTATAGGACTCTGCTGAGGGTTCCATTTCTCTGTCTATCTCACTCATGAGATAAAACTATTATTTAAATTATTAACTTCTTATAAAATTAGGAATAGAACCAGTAATCCCACTACTGGTTGTATATCCAAAGGTAGGAAATATTGAAGAGATATTTGCACTCCCAAGTTCATTGCAGCATTATTCACAATAGTCAAGTTATAAAATGAACCTTTAGAGGCTAGCAGGTAGGACAGTGCTTAAGACACTGGACTTTGATTGCGGTTTAAGCCCCAGACCTGGTGACTTGAAAATCATGCCAGTTGCATGTGCACATGGCCCCAAATTTGTGACCACATGCTCCCTGTGGTTAAAAAAAAATCACAACCTAACTGTTCATCAGTGAATGAATGGATAAAGAAAATGTGGTATGTATACACAATGAACACTATTCAGCCAAGAAAAAAGAAAGAAAGAAAGAAAGAAAGAAAGAAAGAAAGAAAGAAAGAAAGAAAGAAAGAGAGAAAAAGTTAATTCTCTCCTTCACTACGTGGATGAACCTGGAAAACATTGTGTTAAGCAAAATAAGTTGGGCAGAGAAAGACAAATATTAGGTTGTCTGAAAAGTCATGACCCATTTTTGCACAGGAAAACATAGAAAAAGGATGTCATGACTTTTCCAACAATCCAGTAGCATGTGCTCTCACATAGAAGTGGAACCTAAAAATAATTGAACTCATAGAAGTAGAGGGTGAAATGGTAATTATCGGAGGCTAGAGGTAGTGAGCAGGAGATGTGTTGGGGAGATGTTGATCAAAGGATACAAAATTTCAGTTAAATGGGAAAAATAAGTTCTTATTTTTAAAAAAGAAAATTAAGCATAATTGATACAATATACTACTGTTCAACAGTGGGAAACAATGTGGATCCGAGTTATCCCTGAACACACTCTTCTCATGGAGATCTGCAACAGTTAAAATGATTTCAGCTATATGTAACAATATGGAATTTATTTACTTAAGTAACTGAAATTCCAGAGTTAGCAGGGTAGAAGTTAAGACCTAGGGGTGTTGTCATCAGAGATGGCTTCATTGACAAGTTTAAAATTTAAGCTTCAGTGACCAGCAGTTAGCATAATGGCTATGTTGCTGGACTCCCATGTAGTCGACCGCAGTTCGAGTCCCAGAGCTGGTGGCTTAAACTCATGCCAGGCGCGTGTGCATGCGTGCCCAAGATCCCGAGAGGAGAATGGAGGAGAAGGGATTGCGGTGTGGCACCCCTGGGGGGTGATTCCTCGCTTTCTGTCTCTCTCTGTCTCTCTGGCGAGCGCACGCACCCTATAGCAAAAACCTCTCTAAAAAAAATAAATAAGCTTCAGGGGCAGTCACTTACATGGGCTCTTTTGAAAGTCTTTCACCTAATTTTGTACAGATATTTTTATTCATCTTCTTGATGAGACCCACGTTAAATTGTTTAAACTTTAGGCTCTGGAAAACCTGGATTACTTCTTGGCTCTGATATAACTTCTCAAATCTCTCAGTATTACATTCCTAATGTGGTCAATCTACTCACTGGCTAGCTTGATTTTGGATCATAAAATGGTTTGTGACTATCAACGAGGTGATGTGCATGTGTTTCTAGGTTTCATTTACTTCCTGCAAATTGTTGTGCATACGTTCTTCCTTTTATAATGATGAGCCATGTCCCCAGTCTCCAGGATAATGTCACATTCTAATTGCCTTAAACCTGGATTTCAGTTTCAACTTCCTGGCAGAGGAACTGGTGTTATCCATTCATCTTAAACAAATATAAACTCACCTCTGGAGATTGGGTAAGAGTTAGCTTACCTAGTGGGACATGAGTTATGTATGAAAGAGCCTATACCTAAAACAATTCAGTTGCAAGGTAGCCTAAGCTAGAATGGACCAATGACATATGAGAAAAGTCTTAGTCAGGTGTTTCTGAAAAAAAAAAAAAAAAGAAAAAAAAGATAAAAACCATTAAAAGAGAGACATGGAAAGTTATATGTCTTTTGTTTTCTGCGATTTTCAGACAAATACAATCTAATTAATACATTCATTAAATTTTCAATTATTCTACCTGCACCAGAAAAGTATCATTCAATTGCAGTGAAATTAATCTCTTTATTTTCTATATCTGCCAATTTTCCAAATAAGTTTATGGTCTTTATATTCAGATCTTTTCTATCATGTCATAAATTTCATTTTGATGCTTTTTTTAAAATATATCCAAGTACAAATATGAGGAAGTCTATTGGGCTGGGCACCAAAATTCAATGAATGCTCTGGGAAAGGATATAATTTTGGTGATCATCTGCATATTAGTTTTATTTAGTCAGGAATATGGATGATATCACTTGCGGTGTGAGTGCAGACATAAATGAAAAGAAGTCCAGGGATTGCATCTTCTGGAGTACAATGAAGCAATCTAGAAACTTTCACAAAGAAAAGTTGCATTGTCATTAGTTGATCTGAATTCACCAATAGGTCCTCCCCTAATGTATTTCTCAATTTTATTATTAATGTATCATGGAAAAATTATCTCTTTATGATTCCAAATATTACTACTGAAATTATTGGACAGATATTAATTTAGTTCTTACTATGTGCAAGTTTTTTGTGAAGATCATAAGATATTCAACAGCTAGCACCAGTGATAGTAACATAAATGGGAAAAAAAATCCCTATCCTAAACTAAAGGATGTTTTCTGTAATTTGAATATGTTTTCTTCCCTGAAAACTCACATTGAGACTTGGTCCCAACGCAGCAATTGGGGGAGGTGGAATCTTAAAAAATGGTCTAATGGGAGGTGTTTGTATCATGGGGCTCAGCCCTCATGGTTAGATTGGTGCCACTATTGCAGTAGTGAATGAGTTCTCTTATGGGAATAGGTTACTTTCCATGAGAGCAGATTTTTATAAAGCATAATGTTTTGTTCCTTTTTTGGCATATTCTGGGCTCTCCTTCTGCTTACCTACCATGTTTTGACATAGCAAAAGGCCCTCGCCAGAAACTACCTGATGCAGCTACCCAGTGTTGAACTTCGCAACTGGAAGAACCATGAGCTAAATAAACCTCTTTTCTTAGAAATTACCCAGTCTCAGGTATTTTGTTATAGCAACACAAAATGGAATAATAGTGTTGATGTCACTACAGGGGCAAGACTGGAGGAGAGGAAGAGAAACAGAAAGCAGCACAAGGAGATAGGTAAATACACTTAGCCCTTTAACAATCATAAGTGGTCTCTCCTCCTGGGAATACCAAGGGCCCAGTAATGAGGAAGTGATCAATGATGTTAAAATTTTTTTAATAGAACTTGTTTTTCTTCATATACAATAAAATGTTCAAAACAGGGCTTTTAAAAGTCTGTTTTATCATTTATGAAATTTGAAATAAGGTTTTAAAAGTAGCATTCTCTTAGGTGGCATTTAAATCTGTTGCTGCCTACCTTTTTGAAGAAGCAGAATAGCGTTTTAGAAAGGCAACTAAATCTAGAAAGCAAAAGATCACAAAACAGGTTAGCAACAGCTAGAGTTCATGATTATTTTTCTAAAAATAGCTACTTGTATTTTAGAAATACACAAAGGGTAATTTAAGAGGCTTTTTTTAAATAATAAAATATATGTCAAGCCCACATTGCAAACCAGATTTAAACTCAGTGAAGTGATCTTTCATACATTATACAGTGGCAATTATCATGTAAATAGATTTTAAATAAAGTGATGTATTATTTAAAACCTCAGTGTTATATAAAGCAAGCATGGGGAAATGCTTGATATCTGTTTTATTTTCAAATCAGCAACCCCTTTACACACAGAAAAAGGACAATGGTTGTGCTAGATATTTTTAATTATATTTTATAATAAAGTGAAGTAGCCCCTATGATTATATATTTTCCCAAAATTTGCGAGAAACATTACAATATTCCGTATATAATCATAAGCCTGACATTTTTTCCATTTGAAAGCATTCTCCTTTCAGAAATTTTTAAATGTGAACTCCTAGAGAATACATTTAGTTCAGACTGTTATAAATGACCTAAAATAATAAAAATCATGATAAATGAGAGCCAGAATTTCCTCCCAGATTAGAGAAGTTTTTCAAGGTGTCCTTGCCAGGAGTAGGTTAGAAGTAAGAGAGGAAAAGAAGAGCACAAATTTAGTGAGGGTTGTATGGGCCCCATAAAAAAAACTAGAGCCAGACTCCCTAATAGTGCAAACCAGAGCCAGATTCTGCTAATCACTAGGCCTCTATCTAATGGGTACCATTTATACTATCATCTGGGAGTTAAGTAAGTGGTCACCAATTAAGTCAGTCACCTTCAAGCTCACCTGGTCTTTACCTGATTAGGTACATCTCTTCTTTGATGCTTAGGAGCTCCGGGGTACCTTCCATTCCTGTGAATCTTTATCTGTGTCGCTGAGTACCCCATTTAGGGTACTTCCACATGTAAAGGGGAGGAAGAGTAGGGATGAATGAGTTCCTGAACACCCGGCAAGTTGATGGTAATGTGGAAAGAAGATTTCTTACACTTTTTCTGAAGATAACCAATTTGAGATTCATCTTCACTCACTTACCCTTTCTGAAGAATCTGAGGCGAGAAAAAACATTCTGGAATACAAATTTCTCAACTCAATGATCTGTCTTCTCAAAGTAAAAAGTAGATATACTATTGCCAGTTGGGAAATGGAACTCTCTGTAAGAACTTTCTGTTATTATTTGTTACCTATTAGGTTGTTGGGAAAGTCATAACATATTTTTGCTTTTTTCTATGCAAAAATGTGTCATGACTTTCTCGACAACCCAATAATAACTGCTACATCCTCCTATTCATCATATGAATTTCCAATTGGATTCTGTCTTTGTTCCTAGAGGTACCCTCCTATATACTTCATATCAGAGCATTTTAATATCCCACTAGCAATTTCCCTCACATCCAACACCTTTTGCTCACTGGAGATCCTGCAGTGAAGATCATGCACTAAGGCCCTGTTCTCATAGTTTTTCGTAGTTTTCATACATATGTGACCAAAGTTTAAATCTATCTTCCTTAAGTCACCCTCTACTTACCAATTCAGTTTAACTCTGCATTGCTTTTTTAAAAAAATTATGATTTCTTACATTTAATTGTTGTACATCTCTATAACACACAACTTGGTTTTTCAAAGTATACATGTAGAGACCAGCAGATGGTATGGTGGTTAAGGCACTGGACTCCATTATGATCAACCATGGTTTGAGTCCCAGACCCAACAGTTTGAAAATCACACTGGACAGGGACCAGCAGTTAGTGTAATGGCTATGTCGCTGGACTCCCACGTAGTCGACCACAGTTCAAGTCCCAGACCTGGCGGCTTAAACTCACTTCGGGCGCATGTGCGTGTGTGCCCAAGATCCCAAGAGGAGAACGGACAAGAAGGGATTGTGGCGTGGGCATCCCTTCTCGCTTTCTATCTCTCTGTCTCTCTCTTTCTGGTGAGCGCACGTGCCCTATAGCAAAAACCTCTCCAAAAAAAAAAAAATCACACTGGACACACATGTATGTGTGCCAAAAATCCTGAGAGGATAATGGAGGAAAAGGGATTGCAGCATACCCATCCCCTCTTGGGGATGATTTTTACTTTCTCTCTTTCTCTCTTTGGTGAGCATATATGCCCTATGGGGGGGAGGAGCCTAAAACAAAAATGTAAGCATGCAGTACGTGACAATCAAATAAATCAAAGATATTACCATATAAATCATTTTCAATAAAGAACCTTACATTCTTATATCTTAAATATTTCTTCTCTGAGCCCCTTCTCCCTACCCTTTACTATCAATCCCCCTCCCAATAAAATTATTTTGCAAATTATAAAGTGCAATATAAGCTATGTCAAATCACCTTTCACATTTTTTCTTTCCACCAAATTTAATGTAAAACTAATGACAGTTTCATAAGCAATTTAAAATACTATTCCCTCAACAATCACATAATAATCAATAACAGATAAAGACTATTGAAAGATTACCATATATCATAAATAAAACATTTCTAATGCATTATCTTATTTGATCTTTCTAACAATTTTATGAGATAATTACTATGAGAATCCTCATTGTACTTGAGAGTGAGCATTGTTTAACTTGAGGAACTTGATCACAGTGACACAACTAATATATTGGTATTTAGGTATTTACACTTGTCCTCCCTGCTATTATATATTCAGGTCTTTCCAACTTTTACCACAGAGTGCAGACATTTGGTATATTAGGTCACTGGAAAAGTCATGACATATTTTTGCATAGAAAAACAACCCATATTTTGAGCAGGGATATACAGTGTTGATCTTTTACAGTCTGTCTTACCTCACTTAGCATGTAATCTTCTATAATCATCCACTTTGTATCAAAGCTGTGATAATCAAAACAGCATGGTACTGGCACAAAAGCAGACAAATAGACCAATGGAACAGAATAGAGAAGCCAAAATAAATCCCACACATATTGCCAACTGATTTTTGAAAAAAGACACAACAATCTAGTTGAAAAAAGAAAGCCTCTCTAGCAAATGGTGTTGGAAGAATTTGATATCAGCCTGCAGAAAACCAAAAGTGAACTCCTGTATCTCACCATTAACAAAAGTCAACTCAAAATGGATTAAATATCTAAATGTAAAGCATCAAACTATAAAACTACTTGTGGAAGACACAGGGGAAAAAGACATTGCAGTGTGCACAGATTTCTCAAATAATCCCCCTAAAATACAGACAGTTCAAAAAATAAACAAGCAGGATTACATCAATCCAAGGAGTGGTGGTTAAGGGGCTGGATCCCACACAGCCAAACCCACAGTTCGAGTCTCAGACTCAGTGCCCAGAGAATCATGCCAGGTACATGTGTATGTGTGTGCCCGAAGATCCAAGAGAAGAATGGAGCAAAAGATATTGTGGCATGGCCATATCCCTAGTGGGCGATTTCTCACTTTCACTCTCTCTCTCTCTCTTTCTGGCAAGTGTATGTGTCCCCTAGCAAAAAAATAAATAAATAAAAAATAAAAAACTTGTACATAGCAAAGGAAACAATAATTAGAGTGAAGAGACAACCCTTAGAATCCTTAGAATTGGAGGAAAAAATGCTTGCAAGCTATGATTCAGAAAAGGGATTGATCACCAGACTATATAGGGAACACAAGCAAGTCAAACATTAGAAAAAGAATAGCCCAATTGAAAAATAGACAAATGAGTTGAACAGACAAGAATCTAAAGAAGACATACATATGGCCAAATGCATATGAAAAAAATTTCAATATCTCTTAAGGGAAATGGAAATCAAAACCACAGTGAGAGACCACTTTATCCCAGTCAGAATGACTTGATCATAAAAAAAAGAAAGAAAAAAGTGCTGATGAGTCTGTGGTGAAAATGTAACCCTCCTACACTGCTGGTTGGAATGTAAATTGGTACAGTCGCTACGGAAAATAATATGGAGATTCCTCAAAAACCTACAAATAGAACTACCATATGACCTAGTAATTGCACTCCTTGGTATTTATGTAAAGGATAAGAAAGTACTCAGTAAGAAAGACACTTGCACAATCACACTTATTGCAGCATTATTCACAACTGTTAAGATATGCAATCAGCCCAAATGTCCAAGAACTGATGACTAGGTTGAAAAAAATGTGGCACATATACACTAAGGAATACTACTTAGCCATTAGAAACACCCTGCCATTTGATATAAAGTTGATGAATAAAGATTTACTGCATTGCTTTTTAAAGCACATATATACAGTTCATCCTTGGCGATCAAAACCATAATGTACGTACTGACTCTACCTTCAAACTCTACCTCCAGAATTAATTTAGTAAACTGTATTTCAGTTGAAAGAGTACTACACACGGATACATGGATATGAATTCACATCTTGACAAGCACACAGGACTTCTCTTCTGAGACTGAGTTTCTCAATTTCTACCCTAAAGGTAGTAGTTTTCTTAGCAAAAGTTTTGAAAAACTGGGATGACATTATGTCAATAAAATTATTTTGCAAATTGTAAAGTGTGATATGATAAGTTATCATGTCAAATCACCTTTCACATCTGGTGTTCACTAAAAACTATTTTGGGGGACCAGCAGTTAGTGTAATAGCTATGTTGCTGGACTCCCATGTAGTCGACCGTGGTTCACGTCCCAGACCCAGTGGCTTAAAACTCATGCCAGGCGCGTGTGTGTGCGTGCCCAAGATCCTGAGAGGAGAGGGAAGGAGAAGGGACTGCGGCGTGGCCAACCCCCTGGGGGGTGATTTCTCGCTTTCTGTCTCGCTGTCTCTCTCTGTCTGTCTGGCGAGCGCATGTGCCCTATAGCAAAACCTCTCCCAAAAAAATACTATCTTGGGACTATAGTTACCTAGTTACCTGTTTTTTCTTTCCACCGAATCTAACATAAAACTAATAACAACTTCCAAATTAATTTCAAATACTGTTTCCTCAATAATCACAGTATCAATAATAGATAATGACTACTGAAAGCTTACTATATATCATAAATAAAGCATTTCTAATACATTATCTTATTTGATCTTCCTAACAACATTATAAGATAATCACTATGAGAATCCTCATTGTACTGAAGGAGAGTGAGCATTGTCTAACTTGAGGAACTTGACCACAGTGGCACAGCTATTATATTGGATTGTCTGGAAAGTCATGACACATTTTTGCATAGAAAACAGAAAAATCTGTCATGACTTTCCCAGTGACCTAATATAATAGACTCAAGGATCAAGTATGGTAGGTCTCTCTGGCTGAATAATCCATAATCATAACTCAGAGATTATATTTTACTTCTGGGGCCTCCTACCAACCCCTTTCTCTCTTTCTATTTAACACTGTACTTTCCTGACTCTGAATTTTCTGAATTTTTATAGCAATAAATATTTCTCCAATTCATTATTTTACACAAGCTACACATAGTAAGCCTTATTTCCCTACAATAGTTATCAGTTTCTAAAGAAAGGGGGCCTTAATTTCTCTTCATCTATGGTTTATTCCAATGTTTTGATACTTCCCAGCATAGAAACAAAAATCAATAAATAAACCTTGCCTTTATTTGTTGTTATAAGGAGAGAAGATAAAAGGGGGGATAAGGAATATACAATATTCAATACAGTGTTCAATAAAGAACACTCAAACAGCAACACCTAACACTCAAATAATTTAAGAATTTCAATAGAATCTAAATAATTTTCATTTTATTCTCCTTTAATCATTTATTGCTTGTGATTTCATTACATTTGAAAAACAGAATCCTACATAAGTAAGCCAGTTTTCCACTAAAATGTTTTCTTGCCTATTCTGGCATGTTTAAGCAGTAGATATATCTCTTCAGTTTGTTGTTAGTGGCCTACTTAATGCTAAAATACTTTTTAGTGCCTTACCAAAGAGACTTGGTGAGAAATTGTGCTTACTATGGTAGTGAAGTTATAATCTGTCATGTTCTTAGTTCTATTTGCCATAAAACTTGTTTAAAAGCCTTTGTTTGTAGAATGTGTATGTGTGAGAGAACGATCTGTGTGGTGCTGTTAAAAGTTGAGCTAGTTATCATTGAAGAAGGGATTACTAGTGTCCTTAAGGAAAAGCAGGCGAATAGCTTTCTTGAATCTTCTTCACTAAACTGGAGAGATTTAGAGAAGGACACCTATTTGTTTGAATTGACCATTAAAACTCTTAAAGGAGAAATTCTTGTAATGCATTTATTTTAAAATATTCATGTATGCACATTTATTTAGACATAAACATATTCATAGCAATTATCTTAATTAAAAGATGAGGTACACTATATCCAAGCATAATAAATGAAAGAAAACACCCAATTCTGTGTAGTTTGGCCTCTTTCAGTATCAATTTTCAACTTTAAAACTTCTTCAGTCATCAAATTTCAGCTTTAAAATATAATTGTTAAATCCTGTATCACAAGACTGTCACAAGAATTCATAAAAAGAAAAAAAAGCACAGTGACTAATATGTATCAGTTATTCAATAAATGTTGGTTCTTCAATTTCTTATGACCATCACCATTCATTTTATTCTCCTTTAATCATTTTTTGCAATAAATGATTAAAAGAGAATAAAATTAAAATTCATCACTCTCTCCCTACCATAACAAAATTAAACAACAAATAAAATTTCCCAGGCCAGTCCCAGTGGTGCAGCAGTAACACAACACTCCATGATATTGAAGCCACATGGGTAGGTCCCAGCTTTACATACTGAGATCTCCCTATACATGCTGGGCACACACACATATGATCCTGGCTGGCTGAAGCTGAGGGTGGATTGTGGACCCTGTTTAGGGTGCATCTCAGTCTCAGTCTCTCTCTCTCTCTCTCTCTCTCTCTTTCGCACTGTCTCTCTCTCTCATGGAAGAAACAAATAAAACAAATGTTTTAAAGAGTCACCCAGGGGGCAGCAGGCTGCCTAGTGGTTAAGGCTCTAGACTCTCACATGGCCTACCACAGTTTGAGTCCTGGACCCAGAGGCCTGAAATTCATGCTGGGCACATGCCAAAATACCAAGAGGGGAATGGAGGAGAAATGACTGTGGCGTGGCCATCACCCCTGGGGATGATTGCTCACTTTTCCTCTCTCTGTATCTCTGGCGAGCTCATGAACCTTAGAGTGAAATCTCTCAAGAAAAGAAGAAAAAAACAAACTCCCATATTGAGACAAAGGATAATGATGAAGATTGCAATTACTTTTCTCTTTAAAAAGTGAAGAACGGAGAAAGAAATTTATATATCTACACATGAATTTCACCTGTGACCTTTCATGAAACTAACTGTTCTTAACAATTTATAAGTCATTGATGATTTCTCTAAGGAACAGATGTAAAAGGTGGTATTGAATTAAGCAGCAGAAGAAATGGAATGACCTGTAAGATTAGATCCTAGAGTCAGCAGACAGGTTCTCAGCTCATCTGACTAGATTTCTTCTCTTTTGTCCCACTATGGAATATGAAAAGTAAATATCTTTTACTGTGACTCTGAATTAAAATACATTTATAAAGATAAACCTACATAATTATCATATCACTTTGTGATACCTTTTAGCTGTCAAATTTTCTTAGTCCCTAGCCTATACGTAAGAAAGTGGGGCACTAACTACTAATTAGCCAAAGGACCTTTTGGTGAGTTACCTGCCCTGCATTATTAATCATTCTAAGCACTGTGGGGCATAGAGAAGTATAAGCCAGCATTAAACACTATGAATTAAACCTAATGAATTTCTATTCAACTCAACACACATGCAAGGAGACAGCAGTAAAATATTCCAAAGGAAATCCAAAAACAAACGAAGATATTGTCCCTGCCTTCAAGAAGTACTTGGCCCAGTGGTAATGTCATTTGGCATAGGTTAAAAGTACTGTAGACTTGAAAAAAGAAAGTTGTCACTGAGCCAAGTGAGATTCTATAGTATTTCATTTAATAAATGGAAATTAATTTTATCTTAAAAGATGGTTAAGATTCGAATGACTCTGGTAGATAGCGCATGGTAATGTTATAGAAAAGTGGACAAGAATAAGAGATTTTATGGTGCCTTTCTAATTTCTGACAATTCCATACAGAAATATTGTATAAAATATTTAGTGATTTTATAGAAAATATGAACTGTGGGTTAGTTTGTCTTTTGTTTTCTAGTAGCCATATCTCACTAGCCAAAGATCAGTAGTTTTTATAATTGCTGTGACTGCCAGTGTTTAGGCAAATCTAAGTCTTTATGAAATAAAACTGGCTGCATAAACCAATGTCTGAACCCAAATATGATTTCATATCAGAGTATTTATTGATTTCATTGGCCAACCATCTTTCAGAATGCACCAGCTTAGTTAAGATGTATTATATGATTGTAAGATATGGCTAAATTTCAAGGTAACATAAATGAGAAAATGTTGCTTTACATTTGATTATATGCACATATTCTGACCCTTGACTCTGTAAAACCATTTCATTAGAAATATTTTATTTTGGGACCAGCAGTTAGCATAATATCTATGTCACTGAACCCCCATGTAACCAACCGCAGTTCGAGTCCCAGACCCAGTGGCTTAAACTCATGCTGGACGCGTGTGCGTGCGTGCCCAAGATCCCAAGAGGAGTGTGGGGACACGTTTAAGAGAGAGAATCTGAGGTGTGGGGACATGCTCTGAGCAAACACCACATGCTCTTTTGGGGTTTGGCAGAACCTTGTAACTTGTCTTTCCTTGACCTTGGCTGCAGACAGAGCAAGGGTGGAAATTGCTAGGGGCGTTCCAACAGACACATCTGATGGACTTCAAGAAACATCTTGGCCCCAATTAGTAAAATCCAATCCCTGCTCTGTATCTGAAAGGTTCTTTACCCTACTCTGGGTGTGGTGGTGTGAGAAGATCTTTAGCTCCTTCCCCACACCTTACAGCTAGCTCTCTGCATTAGAAAGGAAGATGAGATTTTCTCTTGATGGGATTACCAAGGGATACACCTGGCCTGGTGTGACTAAGCCCTCATAGATTTGTTAACTGCTTCTTATTATCTGTAACCTGGCAACCAATGTATGAAGTGTCGTAAAACATACATATGTAATGTCTCCTTGTTCTATAAATAAAGACATCCAGTTCATCTGGGCGGCACAAGTTGCTTGGGTTACCTAGACTCAGGCTGCCTGTGTCCATTTCTACTCTATCCCTTTGCCTCATTCTTCCCAATTCCCAGGTCCTGGTAAGATGGAGGGCTTTCTCTTTCTTGTCCTCTTTCTCTTCCTCACCAGCAGCCCCCTGATCGTGATTCAGCCAGACCCAAGCCCTGGGGCGGACGCCGACAGAGGAGAAGGGATTGTGGCATGGACATACATCTTGGGGGGGGGTGATTTCTTGCTTTCTGTCTCTCTGTCTCTCTCTGTCTTTCTGGGGAGTGCACATGCCCTATAGCAAAAAACCTCTCCAAAGGAATAAAAAAGAAATATTTTATTTCATAGGAAATCATAGTGCAGATTTCAAATGACCAGAAGATGTGAATTATCTGTTTGTATTTACTCTTAATTATATTTTTAAACAGGGCAGGTGCTGGGCAAACCTTTCATTAGTGAATATAATAAAAGACTATATAAAAAGAACTTGACAATATAATTGTGAACTTGAATTTCTTATAGACGTTTTTAATGTAGGTCATGTAGGAAGTCACCAAAAGATCTGTTTAAAAAAAAAGAGTCATGTGATGTGGAAATAAACGAAGACCACCCAAAAGAGAATAAGGGAAAGCTGTTTGTTCAGAGCTTCTTAGAACAAGGAAGTCACCACCACTTGCATTTAGCAGAGCCTCAAAGGCAGGCAGTGTTGCAGAAACACTTTCTAGTGACATACATGGAAGGCGCCAGGTATGCCCTAAATAGAGGCTATTGGCATGGAAGCTGGAGGAAGGCTAAATAGAAGTGAGGCATTCTATTTGATTTGTTAAAGAAGAAAATTTGGCTTTTCCTTGTTAGTCCTAATTTGTAAATGGGAACAAAAATTAGGGAAACTGGCAGTTATTGACCAAGTCTTAACCATGTGGGGCTGGCAGCTTCAGAGGTATGATTTGGCTTCCTGAACTGATTGACATAGAGGTTGTGGCTCAGATTTTTATTTTTATGTATTTATCTGGCTCTTGTCCTGTATATTCAGTCTCTCAGCCTTGAGTCTCAAATTATTTTAATTTAATGTTATAAATAAGCTCCTACTTGGGTGAAAAACATACCTTTGTCATGATATGATTTCTTCTTTCATTCAATAAATTCAACAATTAAAAGCCCTGATTACATAAAAGGTAGAATCTAGACAATCACTAAACCTATCTAAAGCAGTGAAATGACAGCATTATGACAAATTACTTTATAATAAGGCTATTAAAGCAAATAAAAACCTGACAATGATAATTTGTCCATTTAATTTAAATATATATTTATCAAGAAAAGAACACTTTCTCAATCTTGCTTCAAGTTTGCTTCAATGCCGATAAATATGCTAATACTTAATTTGTCATCGTGTTACAGTATATCAATATAATAATTTATTTTCTAGTATAGCACACTTATATTTCTTTTTTAAGAGAATTATTCATTCAATTTTATCATTTTATATTTTAGTTTGCTACAGGGCTTCTTGCTCACCAGAGAGAAACAGAGAGAGAGAGAGAGAGAGAGAGAGAGAGAGAGAGAAGTGAAAGAGCAAGCCACCAGATCTGGGACTTGAACCACAGTCAGTCATGAGGGAGTTCACCACCTTAACCACCACACTACCTACTGGGCCCCTATACTTACATTTCTTAAGGAGCAAAAAAATACACATTTAAGGCAAAAAGATAGTACATTATGAATGAAAATAAATTTTTATAAACAATACTTAGATAACTGGGAAAGGGAAACCATTTTAATGCCAAAAAATCTGGACCAGCAGGTGGCATGGAGGTTAAGGTGGCTTAGTCTCACATGGCCTACACTGTGGTTTTAGTCCAGATCCAGTAGCTTGGAAAACACGTTAGGCATGTGTGTGTGCATGCCCAAAATCCTGAGATGAGAAGAGAGGAGAAGGAATAGCAGTGTGGCCATCTCCAAAGGGAGTGATTTTTTTAGAGGTTTTTGTTTTAGGGAATGTGCACTTGCTGGGGGGAGAGAGAGACAGAGACAGTGAGAGAGAAAGTGAGCAATCACCCACCAGGAGGGATGGCAATACTGCAGTCCTTTCTCCTCCACTGTCCTCTGCCAGGGACCAGCCTCGGCAGTGGTGGGTGGCTCATACACAGGAAGGCGACACGGGTGATCAAGAACAAAAAAATTAGGCTGAGACCTCATTGCCCTTTAGCATGTTCTCAGCCAGTCACAGCCAGAGCCAGCTCCAGGCTGCAGCTCCATGGCTAATAAGACATGTGTATTTATTGAGGGAGGTTTAGGAAGTAAAGGGGGTGAGGGGTAGTAAAAAACCCACTCTAAGGAACAGGGTATACAAAGCATGGAAACAATAATTATAAAACATGCTGTTTGTCTTGTCAGATTAGGTAAAAATCAATCACAGTTCTCAGGATGAGGAAGTCCATTTGTCTGTTGTATCTTCTTCTTAGATCTTGATTACTGGGAAGGGTCTTTTGAAGAGGGGGCTTGCAGGATGTTTGATAATTTCAGTCTTGGGCCAGGGCGGTAACATTGCTGGTTGCAAAGACCTAGATAGAAATCTTGTCTTGTTAAGTAAAGACACAGTTAATATATGGACTATTCATACATTGCAACAATAGAAGGTGAGTCTATGATCTTATATGGGAAAGGAAGATGATCTTGTAGCTCAGGAGACAACACAGGATGTTTTATTAGCAGTTTTTCATAGTCAACAGCACATAGATGAGAAACTCTTTGTAGTTGAAAACTACCTGTTGTTTTAGATAAGAGCTCCCAGGTAAGGTAATCCTTCTCTGGAGCCCTCAGGTTTGTTTATCCTGTTGTCCCAGCCAGGCTTTTTCCTTTTAGAAACCTGTGAAACCTGTGGGATTCTACATTTTATTTGCCGAGTCTGTCAATTAGTGAGTTCTTTTGCTTTATCTCTGAGTCTCTGTTATGTGGTGAATGTGCTGACTTTGCCTAGCATGAGTTAACTTCGGCCTGTAGCTTTAACAAGGGTATTTACAAAAACTAGCCTTAAACTAGCTTAGTCTACATATGCTTCTAATGCTAATTTGGTTTATACTAACTTAATCTATATGTTAATTTTGGCTTAAAAACAGACAGGTGGAGGAGTCTTAAACTTCCTGGTCCTCAGGTCAGTCTTAGGGAACCACTTTTTTACAAGGTCACTAATTGGCTTTATTGTAATGGTTGGGGGTGATGTTTTACCCTTACAGGGTACCGTAATAACAGTAAAACTCACGGCAGAGAAATTGAATACCGGCCAGTTCAAGGACACAAGGGAGGGCTTGTAAACTGGGCCCTGCCTCCGTTTCTTCCCAGTCCAGGCCCTGCCTTAGAATAGGAGGCAGCATCCTTACCAGCTTGTGTTGCCTGCATGGCCCCGTCAGTCCTCCTAGGATCTTGGGCACAAATACACACACACCGGGCATAATTTTCAAGCCACCGGGTCTGGGACTTGAACCATGGTCAGCCATGTGGGAGTCCAGTCCAGATGTAACCACTATGCCATCAGCTGTCCACCCCCCGTAGCAATTTCTCACTTTATCTGTCTGTCTCCAGCAAGCGTTCATGTTCCATAGCAAAAAAAAAAAAAAAAAAAAAAAAAAAAAAAAAAAAAACCTAAAAATTAAATAAATTAAATAAATAAATAAAATAAAATAAAAACTGAGGATGAGAGACCCAAAGTGGCTTGCCAAAGATCTAGGTAGAGTCAATATTATAAATCAAATTTCCGTGTCCTTTTCTCTAAATTATCCACCCTCTATACAATTGCTAACATGAATACAATTTTGTCAGTTCTCAAATAACATCAACTGTAAAGAACAAACAAATTAGAATGCACCTGCTGTCACCTTCAAATAACATCTTTTTTTAAAACTTTTTATTTATTTATTTATTTATTTTAATTTGACCAAAGAGGGACAGAGTGAGAGAGACAGAGACAGAGAAGGAAAATGAGAAAGCAAGTTGCCAGGTCCAGGACTTGACCCGTGGTTGGCCATGTGGGAGTCTAGCGCCCTTAGTCATGGTGCCACCTGCCTGTCCCACAAATAACATGTTAATAAAATGATACATAGTAATGACTTTCACTCTCTTCTCCCAGGACAAATTTTTACTTTCCGATCATGTAGTGGAACTAAGTACAAGAATGACTGCATGACCTATGCTTAAGGGTGACTTGACTACATAGAAGGGGAGTAAGGGTTTAATGAGAACAAGACAGTATTGGAAGGAAGAAAAGGAGATTTTAAAAAGAATAAGTCTATGTAATGGAAATATAATCCAAACATTTTACGTGGGGATCTTTGTAGAAATGTCTTATTTGGGGATTTAAGTAAGGAAAAAAAATCCCATTTAGAACACTTTTTCGTGCCATAAAGTAAGGAAATTCTCAAAGAATGATGAGAAAAGGCTAAAAATAAAATGCAGAAGCTAGCTTGAATGGATTTCCATTGGCTAAATCTGGGACAATTTGATATTAATAATAAAGATGACAATATTAAAAGATCATAACTCCTTAAATAAAATAAAAATTTATTGGTCCATTAGAGATAGCAGACACACACACACATACACACACACACACATCACACACACACACACACACACACACACACATAGAAAGAAAGATATAATACTTTCCTAAGAAATGTAGGAAGAATGTTAAGAGTCAGTATTTTTCAGAACTTATAATTAATTTATGTAACAATCATCAACAAATGTCAAAATCAGTGACTGAAAATTTGAGAGGGAACAGGATATTCCAGTGCAAAGTGTCTCCTCAAATTATTTATTAACTACAAAGGGGAAAATATTGATAGTAGTCATACCATGAAGAAACCTGACAGATATCACTGTATCCACATGACCAAAGCCAAAATCACCAATAATGAAACAAACCAACAGCTTGTGCCTCCTGATCTAATGCACTAATAAAAACACAACATTGTATGTATAGTAGCCCATCACAAATGCATAACTAAAGTCTAATAAGGACAGAATCTCAGACAATCCAAAATTGAGGGAAATTCTACAAAATAACTGGTCTTAACTTTTCAAAATGTCAATGTCAATAAAGATAAAGTAATCCTTGGGAACTTTTCAAATTAAAGGAGCCTAAGAAATATGTCAACTAAATGCAAAATCTAATCCTAGATTGGATCCTGAGCAGGAAACAAAAAATAATTGCTATAAATGACATTATTGAAACAATTGGAGTGATTTGAGTAAGAATGCAGTTTGGATGATACTATAAGTATCAGTGTTAAGTATTCTGATTTTGATCATTATACTGTGATTATATACTAGAATTTTTTTGTTCATTAAAAAAACACACAATGAGATGCAAGATGTTTAGAGAAAATGAAGAATGATCCCTATAACTTACAAATAGTTCAGAGAATAGTATGAGTGTGTGTGTGTGTGTGTGTGTGAGTGTATGTGTGTATGTATATATACATATATATGTATATATAAAAGTTGTAAAAATAGTACAAATAACACATATTTTTTCACCTTCTCACTCTCTGTATATGTATGTGTGTATACTTTTTCATAGTTTAAAATTATTCCAAAAAAAGGCAATCGAAGTTAGTATAATAATAAAAAATAAAAATTAAATCTTTTTCAAAGCAAAATTAACTTCTGCTAGTAGGACTCCTGAGACCTATTAAACTAAATAAGCCTGTTCCCTTTTCCAACCTTAAGACTCTCTGAGAATAGAGTCTTTTGAAATCACTGCTATCCTGTGGATTCTATAATATATAGGTGAAATAGATTGCTTGAACCTAAAATGACCCATTGATTGGAACATTCGCCAAAGTCTATATTTGTGAGCAGATAACAGGAAAGCTATACTACTCCCTTCTTCTGCCAGAGGGATACAGCACAGGGGTTATTGTAGTGCGCTTGTTGGGGTAAATTTACCTGAGTTGTAATGAACTATTTTCCTGCCTTTCCTACCACTCTGAGGGCTGGTCCTTTACATTCATGGCTCTCACTTTTATATCTGTCTTTCCTTAACTTCCTTAATTATTGGAAAGTTGATTATCATGTTGAACGTTTACTCAGATACAGCCTTTGTTAAAAAAAAAAAAAAAAATCAAGATCAGCCAGTGGCATGGTGATTGAGGTGGCCAGATCCCACATGACTGACTATGAGGTTCATGTCCTGGACCCCAGTGGCTTGGAAGACATGTCAGACACGTGTGCTCATGTGTGCTCAAAATCCTACGACAAGAATGGAGAAGAAGAGATTCCAGTATGGTTATCTCCCCAGGGGGTGCTTTCTCATTTCCCTTTCTCTGTGTCTCTGTGTCTCTGGCAAGTGCATGCGCTCTGTAGCAAAAAAATAAAATAAAATAAAAAATTCAATTAAAATTTTAAAAAGACCCAAATAGATTTTGTCATTCAACAAACATTAGAGTGCTCTACCAAGCTATAAGGCATATATTGCCTCACATACAACTTTCATACTATGAGATAACAGTGAAAACAAGTCTCAGAACAAATATTACTATATGTAAATGGAATTTGTTTTTTTGTCTTTTTTTTTTTTTTAAAGAGAGATTTTTGCTATAGGATGTGTGTAGTCACTGGCGAGACAGAGAGCAACAGAGAGATGGAAAGCAAGAAATCATCCCTAAGGGGGAATGGCCACACTGCAGCCCCTTCTCCTCTTGAGATTTTGGACACACACGCACACACACACACACACACACACACACACACACACCTGACATGAGTTTTAAGCCACCAGGTCCAGGACTTGAAGCACAGTCAACTACATGAGAGTCCAATGATGTAACCACTACACCATCTGCTGGTCCCCCATGGAACTTGTTCTTTAATTAAGAGGAAGCTCACTTTCTGACCCAAACCTCAAATTGATTCATTCAACTATACAGTGTCAAGTTTACTATCATCTCCTCAGTTATCATGAAAAGTCGTCAGTCTGTATAACATTGCTAACCTGCGTTGAATATTATATCACTTACCTTGAATATTCTCTCTCTCACTCTCTCTCAGAAGGAAATGGTCCTTCACAAAAAAAGTTAAACATTAAGACATTAATTCATTCAATAATGATGCAGGTTGCCTCCTATGTGCTCAGCACTTATGGGCATTTTTCTTTTGGGGCAGGGCTCAGCAAATGTTTCTGTAAAGAGTCAGAGACTAATTGTTTTAAGCTTTGTAGGTCATATAGCTTCCATTGCAACTCCTCAACTCTGTTCTTGCAGCACTAAAGCCACCATAGACAACATAAAAATGAAGAAGAGGAGCTGTGTTCCAATAAAACTTTGTTTATAAAACAGGCAAGAGTTTGCTGACCCATGTGTTAAGGTACTTTATATACTGTAAAGATTTTAGTGATAGATTGTAATAAGCTGATCTTTTCTCAAAGTTTTCTCCCAAGCTCTCTGTATTTTCCTACCTTATCCCATTGTGCTTTTGTCTTTACTTGGTTCCCTATTTTTTTTTTCTTTCTTTTTTTCTTTTGGAGAAGTTTTTGCTATAGGGCATGTGCACTCACCAGAGAGACAGAAAGTGAAAAATCACCCCCCAGGGGAATGACCACGCTGCAGTCCCTTCTCTTCCATCTCCTCTTGGGATCTTGGGCACGCACGCACACGTACCCGGCATGAGTTTAAGCCACCGGGTCTGGGACTCGAACTGCGGTCGACTATGTGGGAGCCCAGTGACATAGCCATTACGCCAACTGCTGGTCCCTTGGTTCCCTATTCTTTTTTTTTTTTTTTTTTTTTGAGAGGTTTTTGCTATAGGGCGCGTACGCTCGCCAGACAGACAGAGAGATACAGGAAGACAGAAAGCAAGAAATCACCCCCCAGGGGGGATGGTCACGCCGCAATCCCTTCTCCTCCATTCTCCTCTCGGGATCTTGGGCACGCACGCACACGCGCCCGGTGTGAGTTTTAAGCCACCGGGTCCGGGACGCGAACCGCGGTCGACTACGTGGGAGTCCAGTGACATAGCCATTACGCTAACTGCTGGTTCCCAGTTCCCTATTCTTGAAGATACCTTTCCTCTTTGCATTCCCCGGGGGGAATGGCCATCCTGCAATCCCTTCTCCTACATTCCCCTCTTGGGATTCTGGACATACATGCACACACACACACACACACACACACACACACAGAGTGTGATTTTCAAGCCACAGGGTCCAGGACTCAAACTGTGGTTTACCATGTGAGAGTTCAGTGCTTTAACCACCCCACCACCTGCTGGCCCCAGAATACTCCTTTTTTTAAATAGTATTTATTGTAATTTCTGATTTACATATAATTATCAAAAATCTTTGTGGCATGCAGTGTGGTTTTTTCAAAGCATATATATGGTATGCGATCATCAACTAGAATCCACAGGGATTGACTGCAGTGTAGTTGATCAACAAAAATGAATCTGCTTGTTTTGCTCTAGTCTGGTCAAAAATCTGTTCTCTCCTATATGCTGCATATTGACTAAATTCCCTTTCATTACCAGAGCTAAATCTATTCTCTTTAAAGAATATAAAATAGGGCCAGCTCCATGGCACAGTGGTAATGTGCTGCTCAAGAGAATCCAGATCCCACATGAAAACCATGGCTTGCATCTCTGACCCATTCAGCCTGAAACACACTGGGCACATGCATGAATGTTCAAGATCTAATGGGCTGAAGGACTGGAGGAAGGGGATCATGGCGGACCAGACTCTGTGGTGCATGCTTCTTTCTCTTTCTCTTTCTCTTTCTCTTTCTCTTTCTCTTTCTCTTTCTCTTTCTCTTTCTCTTTCTCTTTCTCTTCTCTTCTCTCTTTCTCATGTGAGCACGAACCCACTCTGTCATGAATAAAGAAAAAAGTTGCAAGAAGATAACAAAAGATAGAAAATACCTCTATGTGTAAGTTATTTTCTTCAATGCCCACATCTTTATTAAGAATTAATGCCTACATCTTTACTAAGAATTAAAATACTGTAAATGTGTTTTATTCCATAACTTGCCAAATTCTTTTCACACATACAACTACTTTGTGTGGTAAACAAGAATGGTAGAATTGTTATTAAATGCTTTTGAAATTTAGGCCCTGAGACACTCAGAAATCTGCCCAAATTTCTAAAAGAAGAAACTCATTCTATCTTCAGCTCTTTTAACTATAATATGGAGCACTGCAGAGCTTACTCTAGGGACCAAAGTAAAGCTTAACAGAATTTCAAAACTTTAGAATCTTTCATCTTCCGGAACCATGATGAAATAAGAAGTCAGAAGAGAAAATGACACGACTGAGCCCTGGGAAGAATGAGCAACACATCTAATTGTTTCTCCTTATTTGCAAAAACACTACTTGATTTCACTCATCCATAGCAATATCTTTGGAATTTTGTTCATGATTAGTTTTCTCTTTAGAAAAGAACATGATATTGTGCAAATGAGATATCTCAATTGTTATTCTCCAAAGCAAAGAATTAATACAAAACAGAAATTGAGTTAAGACCAAAAAGGAAGCAAAAGATTATTGCTGTTGTAATGATGATAGTTAAAATGTTGCTGAAAAATTGAAAGACAAAATAAAAAACAATGTAAAAAAAGTTTATAATTCTGTTCAATAATGCAATTGAACTCTTCAAAGATTATAGGGGTTCGACTGGTTTTATTCTTAAAAAATAAGTAAAGTAAGTAAACCAGGTAGGTGTTCAAAAATATAATCTATATAATCTCTATTATACACACACACACACACACACACACATACACATCTTATAGTCTGAAGAGATTCAAGTCAATAAATTGGATACCTACAATTCATTAATAAAGTCTCAAATTGTACTCTGAATAATTTACTCATTAAGGGAAATTGATCTTTACTAGATAATTTCCACTGTGAAGTGTTAAATTTAAAATACTATATAAAATATTTTGCTTCCTTATTATCGTTGTAGAAGATCTCGTTAACTAACCATATTAAACATATTCAGGCAACTATTTACCTTGTATATTCAGGCAACTATTTACCTTGTACATTATTCATATCAATCAAAGATCAGAAACTATTGATTTTCTTTTAGAGAGAGATTTTTACTATAGGGTGCATGTGCCCACTGGACAGAGAGAGACAGAGAGATAGAAAGAGAGAAATCATCACCCTCTGGGGGAATGGTCACACCACAACCCCTTCTCCTCTATTCTTCTCTTGAAATTTTGAGCATGCACACACACACACACACACACATACACACACCCACACACACACTTGGTGTGAGTTTTAAGCCACTGGGGTCTGGGACTTGAACTATGATTGACAATGTGGCAGTCTAGCAATATAACCATTATGCTATCTGCTAGTCCCCAGACACTATTGATTCTGATTTTTATAATCAGAAGTATTCACTCATTCTTTGAATAAATAAAAAATTTCCTTTCATCCATTTACAGCTTTTATCCCAATCCCTTTACATACATGTTGTATCCACTTGTATTGTATTCCTACTCTGAAAACATGGATTACAGTATAGAATAAATATTACTATTTGGCTCATTGGTAAGAAAAATATATTGCTTGACTTGATCATTTTTTTAGGATACAGACACATGGTTTTTAGCTGGGGATTTTGGTACAGTGATTCCCCACCCCCAAGACAAACCTTGCATTGGATTAAGATTTCTAGAAGAAAAAAAGTACCATAAAAGCTATAATTAAGAGGTAAAAAAAATGATACCCATGCAATTTTAGTTTGGTTCCTTGCTTTTTAAACAAAGAAAAAACATAAAAGTGGCTGTACACAGAAAAGTGATGCGAATTTTATCAGTTAAATGATTGTGTTCTGAGACTGGCAGGTGGTGTGGTGGTTAAGGTGTTGGACTTCCACATGGCTGGCCAAAATTCAAGTCTCATACCTGGTGGTTTGCTCTATCACTTTCTCTCCCCTTCTCTCGCCCCTCTCCTTCTCTCTCCTTTCATCAAATTAAGTAATAATAATAATAACTAGTAAAATTAAATAAATACATATTTTTTAAAATATTGTCTTCCAAAATAATTTTTATGCAACACAATCACTTAAAAAGTACAGTTGTTGGGCCAGCCTATGGTGCGATGGTTAAAACGTCTGGATCTCATATGGCTGATTGCATAGTATGAGTCCTGGACCCAGCATGTTGAGAACATGCCGGGCATGTGTGCATGCATGCCCAAAATTCTGAAAGAAAGGAAAGGTAGAGATTGCAGCATGATCATTCCGCATTTGGGGGGAGGGTGCTGTCTCATTTTTCCTCACTCTGTCTCCAGAGTACACGTACCCTTTGGAAAATTAAAAAAGAAAGGAAGGAAGGAAGGGAGGGAGGGAGGTCAATTGTTATTTCTTTCAAATAATTAAGTGTATATATCTTCCAAATACTTTCACCTGTATTTTCTCATTTGACTCTTGCAGCAACTCTGTATTGTTATATATTCCTTCACAAACAAAAAAAACCCTGAAGCTCAGAACAATTTTTTAAAATTCTCTGATGGAGGTGACAGAATTAGCAAGGGGCTGATATGGAACTGGAAGGTAGAGTACCCTTTTAACTTGTGTGTTAACTCGTATGTTAAATTGAACATTTAAAAAGTTAGGTATATTAAAGTTGCCTCAAAACCAAGAGTAGTATGCATGTTAATTTTTACCTGCTAACACTGAATCAGAATAGTTCTCTCAAGGATCATCTAACTGTGATCCACAGGCTAGGTGCCTTGTTTTATAAATAATATTTTACTGGAACATAACCATGCTTATTTGTTTATATAGTGTCTGTTTGCTTTTGCACCACAAATTGCACCATGAATACAGAGTTGAGTAATTGCAACAGATATTTCATTGTTCACAAGCATAAAATATTTACTGACAATTTAATAAAAATTTCACTGACCCTTGCTCTTGATCACTGAGTTAAGAAGGATACTGAAGTTGGTCTTCATGATTGATTATCTTCGTGTACCATGGACAAGGAAAGAAGGAAATTGTTACTCTTACATTGCCATAAATCAAGCATCACCTTGATTAGGCTGACTTTTATTCATGGATATTCTTTCTTTGCTTCAGTGTTAGATCCTCAGCTTTACATTTTGAGAAACTCAATTTATTAGGCTCTCTTTATTACGTTGTCTTCGCAATGATAAAGCCATGTGATTTGATTCATGCTAATTCATCAAAACCATATTTCAGGATGAGTTGATTCTAGTAACATTTGATGTAGAGCCCAAGTGTATGGTTCTTATGTGACCATATCTATAATACAATTGATCACAGTTTTTATTTGATGTTATTACATACCTATCTATATTTTGTTTCAGTTGGGGAAAAGAAATCTTCAGAAAATCCTATGAGCTGCCCACACTTAAGAACCATTGCTCATAGGTCTTTTAATAGCCAAGCACAGGACTAGGCACAGTACTCTTAGACATTTAACAAAAATAAATTGATGTAATAGATTCCTAAACCAAAAGGCAAAATATCACAGAGTAAAAGATCCCAGAACCCCCCTTAGCAATAGCCATTCAACTGAGCAATGAGAAGCAAAGCATTCCAGAGTGACAGCTTTAAGGAGCTATTTTTAGGAATCAGGGTTTTGCTTGTACTTCTGTTCATAGAACTACAGACATTTCTGCATGAAAAATCTACAGTAGGTGGTAGAAGTTGACCAATTGTTTTTTTCTCCATTATCTAACATAACACTACCTTGAACGTTAATAACATCATTCTATTGATGTGCTTAAAATCTATTCAGAGATAATTATCTATTTTATCAGCAAAACACTCCTTAGAGAAAAGGAGAGGTAGGAAAAGGTATTGTTAGTCTATTGTTACATATGGCAATACTGAGGCATGTAGTTATTTCATAACTCATTTTGTTTCAGAGACTTTTCTTTAAGTAAACCAGGTAACTTTGATGTAATATAAATATCACAGTATGTTCTTAATATAATCTATGTATTCCCTCCGCAGTTGCTTGGACCAAACTGCTGAACAGTTAGAACATATTTTTGAGCTAGAGATAGAAAAATCGGAAGTATATATAATTTATAAATATGTTTTAGCTAGTTAATTCATACGTACAATTATATGTGCATATACTCAAATACCTTTTCTCTTTTGTTTTATTTTCCCTAGTTAAAAATGATATATCCAATATTCCTTCACACATTTTTATGTTAGTACTGGTTTTTATGTTCTCAGCTAAGTAAAATTAATCAATTTCACCGAAAAGTAACTAAGAATTTTCACTTTGAAAAATTGCTAGATTTGACAACTCAGAATTTAACTGTAAATATTTTATTTCCTCTAGAAGAAAAGGTACCAATTATAGCAAGCAACTTACATGTGTGTAGTTTGTTCTTTTATTTTAAATAGTTATTTATTTTATTTTATTTATTATTATTATTTTTAATTTGCTATAGGGCATGTGCGCTCACCAGAGAGAGACAGAATGAGAGAGAGAGAAAAAAATTGAGAAGGCAAGCTGCCAGGTCCAGGAGTCAAGCTGCAGTTAGCCATGTGGTAGTCCAGCACCTTAACCATCATGACACCTGCTGGCCTCATATTTTGTTCTTTTAAATGTACATCAGAGTTCCTGTTACCAGGACATGCAAAGTATGCATAGCACATGCAGCAAAGGAGCATAGAGTATTTGAGCTAATTGGAAACTAAGAAATACCACATTCCTTTTTCTTAAAGTTGAGTAGCCTGAAACCCAAAGAAATGAATGATATATGAGTAAAATAAGCTGGGTCAAGTAATCATGTCAAAGGGAACAAAGATAACCCTGATCTAGCTAGTCCATGAAAGGATGGAAGCCCCGAATATCAGCAGCACCAGGAGGAAGTCAAATCTTGGAAAGAGAATCTGAGATAAGAGACAAGAAAATGGAATTTAGCCCCAATTTCTTAATAGCTTGATGATAATCTCCACATCTCTCATATATTTTGCCTATAAAATGTGAATTAGTCTAGTAGCATATTCAGTGTCATTGGAGTTCATATGTCAGTTTATGAATGTAAATGTGAGTTAGCTCTTGCTCTTCAAGAATCTGGGCCAGTCCCCTTGAATATCACATCCCTAACTTGGTCTTTGTCTTGTCAGTATTCTTCCATTTGCAGAACTGGTGTTAAGTAGATTGTATTTCCATTAACGTCTGAAACTCTGGATGTTCAAGTACCCAGAGTTATAAACTCTGATGTGAAATGGTCTGGATATTAAATGGGTCAGTCATTAACTAAGATATCAGATGCCTTTGTTTTCCATGTCCTATTCCTAGGCCTATAATTGATTTCAGTCATAGTTTCTGTGAACAGTTTCTTATAAACTCAATTTCTCCTCTGCTGTTCATCACTTTAAAATCTTCTCTAACGCTAATGCTGCAGAAATTTGCCAGGTGATAAGTGCAGCCTACAAGTGTAGAGTGAAGGCCCCCAGAGACAATACATAACCAGTGATGAATGGTAGCTGGTGGATAAATGCTCCTGTCTCCCATCCTTCTGATGGGCAATTTGGGATAGCATTCTGTCTTAGATCCTGGTAGAATGGAGCTCTGGTTGCTCAAAGCAATGACCTTGATAGCACATGCTTATATTTGCTTTTCAACTTTCTCATTCTTTCCTACTTCACTCTTTTCATTTCCTTCTGCCTAAGTCCTAGGATCCCCTAACACACATGTAATACCTTGCCTCAGTCTCTGCTTTGGTATTCTCTGTTTAATTGTTTTGAGAAATTCTAATGCAACCTTCTTTCTCTCTCTCTTTTTATTTGCCAGAGAGTGCATGAGCTCACTAGAGAGAAATGGGAAGGGGAAGTGAGAAAGCACCCCACACAGGGTATGGTCATGTCACAATCTCTTCTCCTCCACTTCTTCATCCTTTCAGGATTTGGGGCACACACACACATTTGTCTGGCATGTTTTTCAAGCCTCCAGGTCTGAGACTTGAATTGTGCTGTTGGCCATGTGGAATTCAGTGCTTTCAAATGGTGCTCCATGCCATTTTCTATAGTGGGTGCAACATTTTCTAGTCTCACTAGCAATGCAAAAGATACCAATTTCTGCATATGCTCACAAAAATTTATTTTTTGCAAATAGTCACCCTAATAGATATGAAGTGATATATCATTGTTATGATTTGCATTTCCCTAGTAATTAGTGATGTCAAGCATCTTTTCATGTGCTTATTGAACATTTGTGTATCTTCTTTAGAAAAATGTCTATTCAAGTCCTTTGCTCATTTTTGATTGAGTTATTAGATTTTATGTTGTTTGAGATGTGGGAGTTCTCTACACATACTAGATGCTACTCTTTTTTTCATATATGTGACTTGCATGTATGTTCTCCCATCTGTAGGTTCTTTTCACCTTCCTAGTAGCATTCCTTGAATCTCAAAAGTTTTAGATTCTGATGTATCAAGTTTATCTATTTTTTGTTGCCTGTGTTTTTAGTGTCTTTGCTCAACATTTTATTCCCAGTGTTTAATTCATACAAGGTACTTAATAAATATTTATTGAATAAAAGTCATTAAAAATAGAAAGATAGGTATAGAGAGGCATAGATATATATGCAATTTTTCTATTATGCTTTACATATATTCAGTGTAAATCTCTGTGGGCTATAGTATTTTTTTTCAAACCATGCAGATATACTAATCAAATATATACACATACTCATCTTATTCAGCACTGAATATTATGTTGTGGACATTCGATAATAGTTCTGCTCATTTTTGAGGGGAGAAAAGCCTGTATTGAATTGTCACACATTTTTTACTCTGCTGTGTTGATTCTTGTTATTTGTAGTAGTTTTGTTCTCTAAAGGCTCAGCCAATGTAGAACTAGCAAATACTAAACAATTGCTCTTAGGGGAATGAAGAACTAGGTTCTTGCAAGTCTCTGGTCAAAATATTTTCTTCAACTGATCAATACATAGACTGTTTTATGTTTATCTTTTAAAGGATACCCTCTTAATATATACTGGCAATTCATCAGCACTGAACTTATGGCCAACAGCAGTATAATTCATGTCAGGATGAAGATTACCTAAGATTACCTATCACAGCCTTTTTCAGTTAGAAATACTAGACAGCACTTCAGTATTATACTTGGGGAACATTTTAAGCAATGAAGTCACCAACAAAAAGCATAAAAATGCAAAAAGCATGGCACTAAATAGACCGTGAAAAGGACACTTGTTTAGTATGAGAGCTAAAAGGTGAAACAAGAAGGCAGAGTGTCACTTTTCTACTTCAACTGAGAATGTATTGGATGACTCAAATTTTTTGCCACTCTGCACATGTCCACAAACAAAAGCAAAAGTGCCAAAAGTATTGACTGTGGGACTACAAACAAATTTCAGCAAGTAGATAAATGTGCAATTACAGAATCTATAAATGATGAGAACCAACTGTATTTATATAGATATATAGACATAGCCAAAGACATATATTGGATTGTCAGAAAAGTCCTGATGTATTTTTCTATGCAAAAACGAATCATGACTTTTGGGACAAACCAATAAATACCTAGATATCTTCCTATATATCAACAGATATATAGATATTGCCATAGCCATTGTCATTGACACAGACACTAACATATGCAGACACTTATACCCATACACAAATAGGTACTTGCCAAATCTATAAACATTGATAATGTATAATATTGGAGGAAATGGTTAGTAAACAAGCTCTTTCACATAATCCTAACGTGAATTCAAATTACTACAAACATTAGAATGGACCTGTGGAGGCTCAATTGGTAGTACAACAGTAATGCAACTGGATCCACATGGGCAGGTCCTGGGTTTGTGTCCCAAGACCTTCCAATATACATTGGGTGCACACACACCTGTGACTGTGATCTTGTCTGACTGCAGATGAGTGTGAATTGTGCCATGAGGACTCTGTTGATGGTGACTATCTTTCACAAATGCACTTGTACAAAATAAACTTTTTAGAAAAGAAAGGGCTTGTGGAAAATGGAAAGGTGTATCAAAAAAAGTCTGAGTTCAAGAGTGAATACGTCAAGGCCAGCAGGTGGCATGGTAGTCAAGGGCGCTAGACTCTCACATGGCCGACAAGGCTTTGAGTCCCAAACTTGGTGACTTGCTTTCTCACTTCCCTCTCTTTCTCTATCCCTCTCTGGTCAAATTAAAATAGATAAATGAAGTTAAATAAAATAATTCTTTTAAAGAAAGAGTGTATATGTCATCAAGAAATTCACTTTTAGAAATTCTAACTTATGAGAAGAAGTAGTAAAAGTGAGCAATTTTTTTTAAGAGAGAGTTTTGCTTTAAGACACTTGTGCTCACCAGAGAGATGGAGAGACAGAAAGCGAGAAATCACGCCCTGGGGGGGATAGCCATATGGCAATCCCTTCTCCCCCATTCTCCTCTCAGGATACTGGGTATACATGCACACATACCTGATGTGAGTTTGAAGCCACTGGGTACAGGACTTAAACCACGATCACCTACATGGGAGTCCAGTGATGTAACTACTACACCATCTGCTGGTCCCAAAGTGAGCAATTTTACAAGTACAAGCATCTTCAAATCTGGTGTTATTTGTAATGATGATTTTTTTAAAAAAAAATAAAATAGCCCACAAGAGGAACTAGCTAAATGCATTAAGATCCATCCATATAGGAGCCAGCACATAACATGGTGGTGTAGGCTCTGGACTCTCACATGACTGACCAAGGTATGAGTTCCAGAACTGGCGGCCTGCTTTTTCACTTTGTTCTCTCTTATGCATGTGCCTTGTTGCAAATTTAAAAATTATAATAATAAATCAGGGCTGGCAGATGGCACGGTGGTTAGGGGTGCTGCACTCCCACGTGGCTGACCACCATTCAAATCCCAGACCTGGTGGCTTGCTTTCTCGCTTTGCTCTCTCTTGCTCTGTCCCTCTCTGGTCAAATAAAATAAATAAATAAAGCTAAATAAAATAACTTTTAAAAATAAAAAATAATAATAAATAAATAAAATAAATAATTCTTTTTTTTTTAAAAAAAAAAGACCCATCCATTAAGTGAAAGATTGTGTAGTTGTTTAAAGAAAAGGATCTGCATGTGGTAACATGAAAAAATGTCCATAATATGTGTGAAATAAATAAAAAGAAATTGCATTCTAGTATGTAAACTGTGAAATGCCCTTGTAGAGTTCAAATGCATATTCATATATAGTTCATTTCATGTGCACATCAATTTGTTTTGTGAGTACAAGATATATGAAATGATGTTAGCAGTGGTTATCTCCGAGTCCTTTGTTTTTTGTTCTCAGATACCTTCCCCACCTCTCTAAGCTTTTCAGCTTCATGAGGAACTATATTTCTCTAAGTTTCTTTCCTCTATCTTCAGGGTAAGTTTAGATATTTGGAGGCAATGTCAGAAAACTAGCAGATGAGAAGAGGGCATAAGCAAGAGTCTTTCTTCCTCTTACTCTCTCCTTTGGGCTTTGTCTCTAGCAGCAGCTACAGTTTTCTGAATATCCAATATTTTCCTTCATAACTCCATTTTCCACCAGGCCAACCTACTGTTGTTCCCCTTCTAGCTTCCTCTCCTGTTCTTCAATAATGCCATCACCTCTCTTAGTTCCTTAGGCGTGGCAGCACTTTCTACTTCTGCTAATGTCCAGATGGCCTTATGCCCCCTCTATGGATCCTTGGTTCATCTATCACCTTTGTAAGTCCCTATATGAAATGTCCTCTCTTTGAAATACCTAGAGTATATTTCTCAATTTAAAAAAATAATTAATTTTGGGGCCAGCAGGTGGTGTAATAGTTGAGGCACTGGACTTCCACGTGGCCAGCCGTGGTTCAAGTCTCAAACCAGGCAGCTTAAGAATGATGCCAGGCATGTGTGCATGCATGCCTAAAATTCTGAGAGTGGAGGAGAAGGGATTGTGGCATAGCTATCCTCACTGGGGATAATTTCTCACTTTCCCTCTCACTGTCTTTCTCTGTTTCTCTCCAGCAAGTATATGCACCTTATGGCAAAAACCCAAACTAGTAATAATAGCAATTAATTAATTTTAAAATAAATACACAAATAAATAAAATACATATAGAGTTTCTCTTTTCTGACCAGACATAGGTAATTGAGTAGGGAGCAGGGGAAATACTTTAAATATTGTTTTAACAAAATAACATTATACCTGTTGGAGAGGGAGCATAATTTTCAAATTTTCTACCACAAAACCTAAGTCTGAGGAAACTCCACTTATGTGGAGTGATCACACAGTAACAAAATAAGTTCTATTTCAACTATGAACATTATACAACAAATTAGTGTAGTTCATGGTCTTTTGCCATCTAAAATGAACTTTCAGGCTGGTAGTTAAGGGAGCTGAATCACATGACTGACAGCAGTTCAAATCCCAACAACTTGAAAAACATACCAGGTGCGTGTGTGTGTGTGTGTGTGTGTGTGTGCAAAATCCTGACAGGATGGAGAAATGGAGAATGCATTGTGGCATGACCACACCCTGTTAGGGGGTTTTCTATATATATATATATATATATATATATATATATATACACATAGATATTTTTTGTCTCTCTCTTTCAGGTGACCACACACACCTTCTGGCAATTTCAATAAATAAATAAAATGAACTTTAACATTCAGTACTGTTTCTTAGTGTAGTTTCATTAGAACTAGAAACAAATCACCCATATATTCTTGCTCTGTTTTGATCTGTGGCACTGTGTTTTTCATATGACATGTTTTCCTGTTTCTCATTATGATTTATTTGCTGATGTTTGTAGCTACTCCTAGAGTGACAGATTGGTTAAGAATAAAACGAGGGATAATGTCCAATATGGGTGAAGGTATGGGAATGGCATGGACTTCAGTACTTCAGTTTGGTATTTTGCAAAATGTTCTTAGATATTGCAAGACTATAAATCCCTACAGAACAAGAATTATTTCTTGTTTTCATTTGTAAACCCAGTTTACAGTATGATGTCTAGGACAAAAACCAGGTATTCAGAGGATACTGCCCTGGTAGTCTCTATGTTTCACTAAGACATCACTCTATCCTTGAAGAAAGGAATTACATTTCCCCTCTGCTACCTTTAGCCCTCAAACATCCTCAGAATTAAAATGAATTAGAACGGGGATACACTATCCATCACATCTTGAAATACTAAAATATCACTAGATTTCCAGGCTCCACTTAAATCAACCTATTCATTAAATATTGCTGATTATCTTGGCCAAAGCTGGTCTTCCTCTCTTCTGTCTAAATTATTTTTGTGGAATTTATCATAATCTAATTTAAATAATTTATATACATATTTCTCCTCTGTTGAGTTATAGGATATTCCTGCCACTCAAGAGATACATGAATTGATATATATATATGCATGTTAAGAGACCTCTCAAGCACACTATTTGCAAATATAATTTATTTGTTAGCGGAAAGAATGAATGAATGAATGAATGACCAAGAAAAGCATAGATTAGTCCAGACAAAAGGATTCCAAATCCTAAAGGGTAAAAGTTCTGTGATATTTACTTTAAACCTGTGCAACATCTTTTGATCATTAAAATTTAATCATTTTGGTAGCATGTTTTTTCATAATTGCATGAATTTTCACATCTTAAATGCTGTTAACTTTTTGAAAATATTTTTAGTATCATTATGAAAATGTCACAAAGTGAAAATTGTTATTGCCTCCCACACCTATAATTTCTAAACATGGTTAAAATTATAATAACAGGATTTTCACTGAATTTAGATTATAGTCTATAACAATTAAAACATCATTTTAACATAAAATGAATTTCATATCTGGAACTGAATATATTATAAGCATTTCTCTACGATATTATAGAAATAGTAATAGTTTTAATATACTGTATATCATTTTAAAACTCATTATCTGATTGAGCAAAAATTGACATGGGTCATTCACCTGGAAATACAGAGTCCATCAATGCATCACTTAACTAATTCTTGCCATATATTTAACAAGATTTTTCATGCTCATTTTATGGCCAAATGAGGGGATGTAGGCTGGATAAACATATAGTTAAGTTGGATTTGTACTGGTTGAACCAGACCTGAAGGTTATATGTTCCTGAATTGATCACATTTAAGAGAATCTCTGGAGATCTGTCCAGTCAACTCTGTTTTATCAATGGACTTGGTGAATACATGGACAAAATGCTTATTGGTTCACATACATAAAGTCCAATGTTTAAAGACAGAAATAGGTTTTCAAATAATCTTGACAATGCTTGAAAAATAATCACAAATCAAGATAACAAAATTTTAAATGTACATGAGAAACCCATCGGGGACCAGCAGTTAGCGTAATGGCTATGTCGCTGGACTCCCACGTAGTAGACCGTGGTTCGTGTCCTGGACCTGGTGGCTTAAACTCACACCGGGCGTGTGTGCGTGCGTGCTCAAGATCCTGAGAGGAGAATGGAGGAAAAGGGATTGCGGCATGGGCATCCCCCCTGGGGGGTGATTTCTCGCTTTCTATCTCTCTTTCTCTGTCTGTCTGGCGAGCGCACGCGCCCTATAGCAAAAGCCTCTCTCCCCCCACAAAAAAAAAAAAAAAAAAAAAGAAAGAAAAAAGAAACCCATCGTGATATTTGAAACAGAGAATTGACATTGCTACAACTTCAATGTAAGGCAGTTTAGAAAGGCCTCAGGCAGAACTAAATTCAAATACTCATTTCTCCTCATGCTGCTGATTTTGTAGACTTCTGGACTTGTACAAGTGCTTAACTCCCTAAACAATGTCTGTTCAATGAACGAAACGATTCCTGCCTGATAAGGTTTATAGAGGAATTGAATTAGCAGTGTGCATGGCATTTAGTAAGCATTCTTTGATAGTACTGTAATTGTTCCTTAAATGTAAACAAATCTAAACACAGCTCAAAATATTTCGAGTCAGGTTCAAGGGAGATGATACATGGTGGCCTGAACACATCCAGAGAATTATGCTCCATTCTAGATACTACATTTCAGAAGGAATCCTGGAGAACATCCAGAGAAAATCTAGAGAAATCCATTTACATAAAGAACTTTTGAGGAAAGTGGATATTTTTGTCTTGAGAGGAAAGCCTAAAGAGACATGATAGCTGTCTCCAAATATTTTGAAGTACTATGTTGTGGAGGAAGTGATATTTTTAGTCAATGTTACTCCAGGAGAGAGAAGAAAGACCAATAGTTTTAGGAAAATAAATTTTATATGATCTGAGGACCCTCTCAACAATGACATCTCTTTATCGATGGAGCAAGCTGCATCAACAAGCACTATGCTCCTCATATTTGAAGTATCAGGTAAATTATAAATCAAATTGACTGTACAGATGGGAAGGCCTTTTTAGATGTGTTCTATCACTTAAAACCTCTCATCAAGCCTGTAAGTCTTGTGTTACCCTTCTTATCTCCACTTTCAGATGACAAACTTATGTTTGATTTGATCAAATCACACTGATAATAAATGACAGGTCCATATTCTAAGTCCCAACTCAGTGCTCATTTCAGTATACAAATTCAATTTGGGGATTTATAAATTAATGGTGAGTTTTTTACAAAAAAAGACACCTATAATATCTTTTTATTAAGAATTATTTTATTTATTTTTGACCAGAGAGATACAGAGAGAGAGAGAGAGAGGAAGAGTGAGAAGGCAAGCTGCCAGGTCCAGCACTCGAACCACAGTTAGCCATATGGGAGTCCAGCACCTTAGCCACCACACCACCTGCTGGCCCCCACCTATAGTATCGTAAGGATCATACATCAATAATCAATATAGATAAATTTTCAGGCCACACTCAGTCTGATTCCATTCTAGTCTACAGTGGTTCTTCCTTTGTGTTCACTATATGCAAGGTATGGAGCATTCATTATTTCATTTGATTTGTACAACAACCATATGAGGTAAGAGGGCAAGTACCTTGTGTGTTTTACATATAGGGAAATTAAAATTGTCAAATGCTGAATGATTTAACCACAGAGCTAGATAGTGACAAAGACTGACGTAAAAACCAGAACTTATGACTGTGCTTTTCCCTACACCAGGCATCGTTAAATTAAAGATCTCCATAATGGACTAGGATGTGTGGGTGCAACAAGCTATAAAGCAACCAATCCTTTCCCCTAAAATTATTTTTGTCATAACTTCTTTATATGCAATATATTTGACAAAATCTCAAATTTATGGCAAAGGAAGGTAATTTTTCAATTAAATAAAAAGCTATATAAATGTTTCTTTAAATTTTATTAGATGACACAGTGTATATCTTAATAACATATTCAGTATTTTACATCTCATAGTCAGGCAATGCTTCCTAATTTATGACCCAAATTCCTGCTGCTCCAGTTTTCACTACGTTCCCTCATGTCCTGCCCTCTATGGAAAAAGAAACAAACAAAACAGCTTCTTGTACATTTCCTTTCATCTATATAATCATCACTAAATTATTGAAAGAAGGCTTCACTATGTTAAATCTTGCTTTCATATTCTGACATTGTCGCCTATTCTGCTTAGATCTCTCATCATAAAAAATAATACCTTTATTTACTCCATTTTTGCATTACCTAAAAGACAAGGTCATTCGAACCAAATTTTTAATTACTTATATACTTTTTTTCTCCCAAGAATATCACGAACTAATAATCATGCTGAAATGACTTCAGCTTCCATGTATGATTGTGAATATTTAAGTAATGAGTAGAGAATTCAGTAAGACTCTGCTACAACTGAAATTATAGAGTCAACCTTCACTTCCTGTAGTCTTAACTCCAGAAGGCCAAAAGAACAACTATAGTCCAGTTATTGATGATCGTGTAACAAATCACCCCAAAGCATGGTAGGGTAAAACAACCATTTGTTATGCTGATATTTTTGGGGTCAGAAATTTGGATAGGTGGGACCAGCAGTTAGCATAACGGCTATGTCGCTGGACTCCCATGTAGTCGACCATGGTTAGAGTTCCGGACCCTGTGGCTTAAACTCATGCCAGGTGCATGTGCGTGCGTGCCCAGGATCCCGAGAGGAGAATGGAGGAGAAGGGATTGCGGTGTGGCCATCCCCCTGGGGGGTGATTTCTTTCTTTCTCTCTCTCTGTCTCTCTCTGTCTTTCTGGCAAGCACATGCGCCCTATAGCAAAAATCTCTAAAGAAAAAAGAAAAAAAAGAAATTTGGACAGGTACAATAGGATGAGTGTATCCCTGATCCACCAGATGGAGCTGGAAAATCTGAAAGTTGGGAGCTGATAGCACATGAAAGCCTACTCTCTCAAAAGTCTGTTTGGTGCTGATGACTGTGAGCCTCAGTTGTTCTCCCTGTGGCTCTCTGTGTGTTCTTTCCACATGGGCTGGTTTGGGCGTTCTCACAGCATAGGGGCTGGGATCCAAGCATAAATATCCTCAGAGTAAGAGAGAGCCAGGGTAAACTGTAATATTATCTGACCCAGCCTTTAAGATGCACAACATTAACTTAATCATACTTTATTGGTTGGAACAGTCACGAGCTCTGGGCCAGATTCAAGGAAATAGAATATTTATTTTCTTACTGTTTTTTGTGGGGAGAATGTCATTCACACTATTAAGAAAAGCATATAGGGAAAATGTACAGATGCTCTTCAACTTATGGCATTACATTCTGATAAACCTCTTGTTAAATTGAAGGTATCAGAAGTCAAAAATATGTTTAATATATATATAAAACCTACCAAGCAGCATAGCTTAGCCTGGCCTACATTTAACACTTACATTAGCCTGCAATTGGACAAAGAAATCACCTATCACAAAGCCTATTTTATGATAAAATGTTGACTATCTCATGTAATTTATTACATACTATACTGAAAGTGAAATTAAGAGAATATTGTATAGCATATCAACAGCCTGGGAAAATATCAAAAGTCAAATATTTGATATATAGGTTTACAGAATATATATTGCTTTAACACCATTATAAAGTTAACAATTCTTTCAAGCCATTGCAAGTCAAGAGACTATCTGTATCTAAAAATGCAACCATATTTGGAAAATGTTATCTGCTATAGTGAACTCTCTGGATGTCACATTTCATATCCCTCCCACATGCAGTATGCATTTGCATCTAGCCAAAAAATGTCCCATTACAGTAACAGAGTTAGAATCAAGGTCCAGAATTTCTTCATCTAGATCAGGTCCAAGTATGGCTGAAGCTTTTCAGGTGTGGTTCCTTGAGTCCAGAACCTCTAGTACAGTTTTTCTCAGTTTGAGAACCTGTAAACTAAAAAGTTATCTTTCCCCTACAACACTCAGTAGTTGAACAAATATAGAATAATCACTATAAACCCATCAGTTAAAAAAACAAGAGATATCGGAGGCACCTAGGAGGCAATAGTCTATAATAATTCTAAAATTCAGCCATGTACTTGTTGCTAGTTCTTCTCTTAAGGCTTTTCCCTACTGCTTGGGAGTTATTTTTGGATCCACCCTCCAAGAAGGAGTTATTGGTTCTGTCTTCCATCTGAGTCTTCCTTTCTTTTCTAGAAAAAAAGTAACCTGTGTTTGCAGCTTGGTAGTTTTTGCTTGTTTCCTACCTGTAGGTATTTAGGGATCAAATGGCCTCTTTTCATTTTATACTTTCTCTGTCCTTTTCAGTACAAGGTGATATAATTTTTTTATATCACCATAGACTTCTTGTGAATAAATTTATGATCTACTCCAACAAAAGCCACAACCATAAATCTCTACCAGATAAGCTCTTCTCCATTTTGGAGAGAAACAATACCCTAAAGGCGTCTTAGAGTCTTAGTCCTATTGCTTATCAGAGAGACCGAATATTCTCTGCACTTTTCCTTAAAATCTCGCTGGCAGCTTGCCTCAGAGCCATCACATTTCTCTTAACAATCTCTCTTCTTTTTTCTACATTTGCGATAGAGGCATGAACACACACATGAGAGTGAAAGAAAGACAGAGGGAGGAGCACCCTCGACAAGATCTGGTCATGCCATGATCCCCTTTCTTCAGGTCTTGAGCCCATCAGATCTTTCTTTTTCTTTTTCTTTTTTTTTTTTTTTTTTTTTTTGGAGAGGTTTTCGCTATAGGGCGCGTGCGCTCGCCAGACAGACAGAGAGAGACAGAGAGACAGAAAGCGAGAAATCAACCCCCAGAGGGGATGGTCACGCCGCAATCCCTTCTCCTCCATTCTCCTCTCGGGATCTTGGGCACGCACGCACACGGGTTCAGCATGAGTTTTAAGCCACCGGGTCCGGGACGTGAACCACAGTCAGAGTTCAGCGACATAGCCATTACGCTAACTGCTGGTTCCCGAGCCCATCAGATCTTAGGTACTCATGCATGTACCCACATGTTTCAGACTGTCAGGGCCAGGAATTCAAGCCATGGTTGCCATGTGTGATCCAGCTACTCCTGAATCATCAACCATGGAGAGACAATCATGTTAAACATCTTTTTGAGGCTGTTCCAAATGTCTTCCCATCTCCTGGACCCAAATTCTGTGCAGCGTTTAAGGTTTTTGACAGCACCCCGCAACCAGGTTCCAAGCCCTATTGCAATTATTTAATGGTACAATATAAATATCTCCAAAACATAGTGATATAAAACAATCATTTATTATGCTCATGGAGTCTGCAGGTTGGGAATTTATTCAGGGCTCTCAAGGACATTGCATTTTCAGGGTTTCTCATGTAATTGCAGTGAGAAGTTGGCTGGGGCTATAGTTACCTGAAAGTTCAACAGAAACTAGAAGGCTTACTTCTAAGATGTCTCACCTTTGGCAATTTGGTGCCAGCTCTTGGAGGAAGGGAAGGTCCAGTTCTTCTCTGCATAGGCTTACTGGGTCATTGCATAATTGCTGACTTCCCTAAAACTAGCTTGAATACAACATCATCACTTCTTTCATGTTATTAGTCATACTAAACCTGCCTTGATGCAGTGTGGTAGGGTTGATATTCAAAGGCATGAATATCAAGAAGTATATGGATTGTTGGGGATCATCTTGGAAGCTGTCACAAATAAATATTAAATGTGATTCTCTGCCTTCTAATATATTCACATATATCTTTGGATTATTTGCATCAGTAAATATGCTATCTCCTTTTCTCCTACCCTGCCCCACTTCCCCTGAGCTCTCTATACTGAATCATAAGCCTATCCTATTTCTCTGTCCTTTCAGATCTACTCAAATCAAACATCTGATCTTGCAACCAATATTAATATGCAGTTAGAATTGAGAATCATTGTTCTAAACCAGTGCTTCTCAAATAAAAATCACTTGAGTATCTTGTTATATTATAGATTCTGATTCAGTTGTTCTGGACGAGGCTGTGATTCCGCATTTCTAAAAAGCACCCAGTAGATGTAGATGTTGCTTGTCACAGACCACATTTTTGTTTTGCGAGGCTCTAGAGTGAGTATCTTTGCTACATGTTGAAATCATTTAGGGGATTTTAATAAAATCATTTAGGGGATTTTAATAAATATTGATATCTGGAATCTTATCTCCAGGGAGATCTTGATTTAATTGTGCTGCAGTAAAACCTGGGCATCGGGATTTCTTAAATCTCCCCAGGTGATTATAATGTGAAAGCAAGGTTGAAAAGCACTACTTACTCCAGACTTAAATTAGGCCAGAAATCTGAGAAGAAGCACAAGAATGCTAGTTCATAAGAGTTCCCAGAAACCAGGTGCTAATTGTGAAAACCTTGCCCAGGAAGACTCAAGTCTTCTGAGATGAACTCTGTTCATGTTCCCAGGGAAACTATAAGCTGATTCATTGAAATATACTAGCTGTTCCTGTAGTCAGTAACCATGCATGGTTTTCTTGGTTAATATCTTTTGTCTTGCCAGAGAGCCTCATGACTGCTTTCATCCTAAGACTTTGCCTGGTTCCTCTCTGTTCACCCTGAATGGAAACATACTCCTCACTCTCAAAACAGGGTCTTGAAACATCTAAAAATCAAGAAAAGTAATAGATTTTAGAACCTTTCTGCAATGGAAAGGGTCAAACTTAACAAGCACAAGATTCCTTGAAGTAGTTACTTGCTGTCTTAGTCAATTTTTGCTGATAAAATAAAATACCTTAGATGAGGTAATTTATAAAAGACAAAAATTTATTTCTTACAGTTCCAGAGGGTGGGAAGTACAAAATTAAGATATTGGCAGGTTCATTGTCTGGTGAGGGGCCCTATTTCACCATCATAGAGGATGTCTTTTTGCTTCATCCACCAAAAGAGATGAACATTGAATCCTCACAAAGTAAAAAAGAAGAGCAAAAAGGGCTCTAAGCTAGTTCTCTTCAGCCTTCTTATAAAGCACTAATCCATTCAAGAAAGCAGGCCCTCCTGACTTAATCACTTCTCAAAAAGTTCCCACCTTTTAATACCACCACAATGGGGATTAAGTTTCAACATGAGTTTTTGGAGGGAATACTATCATTCAAACCTTAGCATTTTCCATGAACCTGAACAGTTCTATGCTAGTAACTGTATATGCATTATCTCATTTATTTCTTGCCAAAATACTGTAAAATGTAGATTATTTTATTTTACTAATAAGGAAATTGAAATTCAGGTAGGTTTACTCGTAAGACCAAATTATCTTGCTCAAAAGTGGTAAAATCTCTTTTTCTATTTGATTTCAGAATCTGATTTTTTACCTGTACATTATGACATGTCCTTCTAATGTTTGAATAAATATGTGTCTGGTAGCTATAAATAGAGATGGATATATTTTATATACTACATTAAGACTATACAAACTTGACTGATAGGCTATGATGTTGATTTATAGGGAAGTGTCTAAGATAATTTTCCAGATTATATCTTGGGAGTTGTATAGATATTGGTTTTGTTAAATAAAGTTCAAGTGTTGGGTAAAAGGTTTAAACTGAGGGAAGAAGAAGAGAATGATTTTTATTTGTTATATCTTGAGTTTCAGATTCTTACCTATCACATGCAATTTAAGATGTCTACCAGTCAACCGCACACTTAGACCCAGATATCAGAAGTAAAGTAGATAGGAATTATTGTTTTATAAATCATGGAAAATAAGACATGGATGAATATCCTGTGAGAATCTACCAGGCCTGAAAATCAGAGTGGTCTTCAGACATTTTACAAACTAGATCCTCTAAACTCAAAGGCAGTTTGGAAAAAGAAAAAAAAATGGAGAGAGAAACAACCAAATTACAGCATAATTCAAAGAAAAATTAGGGTGGGGTGGCATGTAAGCCCCAAGAGCACATATATTTGAAAATGGAGTGAACAACAGTGCCAATCCTGCACAATGTCCAATTAAGGAAATGAGAGAGCTTGCGTTTTGAGAGGAAGATGTTTTGGAAATATGGAGGGTACAAATTTTATAAGCACTGTAGAAAATTGTATCTGAGCCTTTTCCAATGTGCCCCCCAAAGACTTGAGCTAGGGCTTGCTAATGCCCATATTACAGAGCAGGAAACATATAGAAATGGAGAACTTGCAACACATTTACAAATCTAGGACACAGCAAAATGCGGATAAGAACTCAGATCTGGGTTAGCAGGTGACATGGAGGTTAAGGTGCTGGATCCCACATGACCAGCTGCACTGTTCAAGTCCCAGAATCCAGTGCCTTGAAAATCATACTGGGCACATGTGTGCGCATGTGTGCCCACGATCCCAAGAGAATAGACGAGAAGGGACTGTGGCATGGCTATACCCCCCCTCCCAGGGGTGATTTCTCATTCTCTCTTTCTGGCAAGTGTACATATCTTACAAGAGAAAATTTTAAAAGAACTCAGATCTGTCCAGTCCTAAGACACTAGCTCTTTTTTTTTGAAAGTTTTTTTTATAAAGATAAAATCCATATAGCCTAAAATTCACAATTTTAACTATTTTTTGTTCTTAATTGCTTTTGTTATTTTTAAATTCACAGGTAAAATTGTATATATTATATACAACATGATGCTTTGAGGTATGTATACACTGCAAAATGACCAAATCCAGTTAAGATATGTATTACCTTACGCTGTTATGAGTTTTGTGGTCAGAACACATTACCCACACCCTCAGCACTTTTCAAAACTGCAATATATTAGTAGCTGTAGTCACCATGTTGTATACAGTAAATCTCTTGAGATTTAAAAATAAATGGCACAAAAACAGATATATAGACCAATGGAACAGAATAAAGAATCCAAAACAGCCAACTGATTTTGACAAAGATCTCAAGACAATTCAATGGGGAAAAGACTGTCTTTTCAATAAGTGATTCTGGGAAAACTGGATCTTATTCCTCCGGTCTAACTGAAATTTTGTATCTTTTGAGCAATATCTCTCCAATACCCACCCGTGTCCCTGGTACACCAGTCTATTCTCTATTTCTGTAAGATTAACTTTAAAAAGAAAATTGCCAGAGGGAGCGTGCACTTGCTAGAGCTAGATACACAGACAAGTGTCAAATAGGGACAGGGAGAAAGCACCTCCCTACAGGGCATGGTTGCACTACATTATCTTTGCCTTCATTTCTCCATCGTGTCAGGATTTGAGACACACATGCACAAATACTGGTAATGTTTTTCAAGCCATTAGTGCCAGGATTCGAACTGCAGTAGGCCATATGGGATCCAGCTCTTAACGCACAGTGCTTAACCACTGCACTGTGGGGCCAGACCTATATGTTTTCTTTTGAGAAATATCTATTCTAGTCCTTTGCCAATTTTTAAATTTGGTTATTTGGTTCTTGCTACTGAATTTAGTTTCTTATGTATTTTGGATATAAACCCCTTATCCGATGTATAGATTGCAAATATTTTCTCTCATTCTGGAGGGAGTCACTTCACTCTGTTGATTATGACATTGGCTGTACAAGAGGGTTTTTTTTTAGTTTGATGTAATATCATTTGTTTATTTTTGCTTGTATTACCTGTGCCTTGGGGGTTATATTCAAAATATTATTGCCTGGACCAAAGTCATGGCTTTTTTCTCTTATTTCTTTTTCCCAGTAGTTTCATAGTTTTTGGTCTTATGTTTAAGACCTCAATCTATTTTGAGCTAATTTTTGTATACAAGGATCTAATTTCATTTTCTTCATGTGTATATCTAGTTTTCCTAACACTGCTATTTTTCTTTATTCATGGTAGAGTGTGTGAGTGTGCATGTGAGCATGACAGTGAGAGAAAGAGGGAAACACCCTCCACAAGGTCTGGTCTGATCATGCTATATTCCCCTTCCTTCAGACATCAGATCTTGGGCATTCATGTATGTGCAAATTTGGTTTTAGACCGACTAGGCCTGGGATTTGAAATGCAGTTGCCATGTGGGATCTGGCTTCTCTTGAGCAGCACATTACCACTGGGCCACCGGGTCTGCCCTCCCAACACCATTTATGGAAAAGACTATTCCTTCTCCATTGTTTGTTCTTGGCAACATTGTCAAAAACCAGTTGAATGTAGGACTGGTCCCATAGTGTAGAAGTTAGCTGCTGTGCAGAGGAAGCTGTGGCTGACCAGAATTGAAGTCCCAGCCCCATTAGCATGAAAAACACACCACGCATGGCCATATATGCCAGAATCCTGATGGGATGGAGAATTGGAGAGAAAAAAGTTGCAGCATGATCAGGCCCCAGTAAAGAATGCTTTAGCTCTCTCTCTTTATCTCTGTCTGTCTCTCATGCATGTGCATACACCATCTGGCATAAAAATCAATTGAATGTAAAATAAAGTGGATTTATCACTGGGCTCTCTTTTCTGTTCCATTGGTCTGTATACTTGGTTTTATGTCAGTACCATGCTGTTTTGGTTACTATAGCTTTAGTATCTTTTGAAGTCAGGTAGTGTAATACCACTAATTTTGTTTTCATGATTCAAGATTGCTTTGCCTATTTGGGTCTTTTTTTATTACGTGTGAATTTTAGGATTCTTTAAAAATCTCTCTTTCTCTCTCTTCTCTTTGGTGAGTGCATATGCCCTCTGGCAATTAAAAAAAAAAAAAAAGAAAACCAAGAACACCAAAAAAAAAAAAACCCTTTAAGTTCTGTTGATATTTTCTATTGTTTTTTCTAGTTTTTATCTCTTCTAGTTTTACTCCAATCGTTATTTTCTTCCCTCTACTAATTTTTAACTTAGTTCTTTGAGATCTTTCTTCTTTTTTTGATGTAGGCTTTTATTGTTATAAATTTGTTTCTTAGAAATGCCCCTTCTGTGTCCCATGGGTTCTGGTATGTTGTGCCCCCATTTTCGTTTGTCTCAAGAAATTTAATGCCCCTTTTAATTTCTTTATTGTCCCATTGGTTATTCAGGCACATGTTGTTTAATTTTCAAATATTCGTGATTTTCCTCCTTTTACTGATTTCTAGTATTGTTTTTGTTTGTTTGTTTGTTTGTTTGTTTGTTTTACCAGAAATTGTTTTGGTCAGATAAGATACTTGATATGGTTTCAGTCTTCTTCTCTGTTAAGATGATTTGTGACCTAATATGTGAGCTGTCCTGGATAATTTTCCATGTCCAGTTGGAAAGAATGTGCATTTAACTGCCTTATATAGTTTAATCGGGTTTAGTATATTCACAATATTGGGCAATCATTTCCACTATCTAACTCCAGTACATTTTTATCACATCAGAAACTCTCTACTCATAAATAGCCACTCTCCATTAATCTTTCCCATAGTCCCTGGGACACAGTAGTCTATTTGTTTTTTTATGTATTTGCCTGTTTTGGGTATTTTATATAAATGAATTTATACAATATGTACAATATTTTATATCTAGCTTCTTTCACTTAGAATAATGTTTATAAGTTTTGTCCAGTTGATGTCATGTATAGGTATTTCATTCATTTTTATGGTTGAATAATATTACATTGCATGACTATATCAGGGTGTTTATCCATTTATGTGTTGATGGGCATTTGGGTTGTTTCTGGTTTTTGGCTATCATGAATAATACTGCTATGAATATTTGTATACAAAATTTTGTGTGAATATTTGTTTCTAATTCTCTTGGTTATATGCCTAGAAGTTGAATTCCTAGGTCATATTGTAGTTCTTTAACTTTCGGGGGAACAGCCAGAATGTTTTCCAAAGCAACTTCACCCCTTCATTATCCCACCAACAATAAATGAGGATTTTAATTTCTACACTCTATAAACAATTAACTCACCAACACTTGTCATTTTCAGTTGCTTAGATATAGCCATCCTAGTGAATGTGAAGTGGTATCTCAGTACGTTTTTTATTTACATTTCCCTAATTAATAATATTGAGCATCTTTTCAGGTACTTATTGGCTATTTGTGTATCTGCTTTGGAGAAACGACTGGTCAAATCCTATGTCCTTTTGAAATGTCCCAATGCTTTTAAAATCATGCTCTCTTTCTGTCATAATGAAATCTTCACTTTCACGTCATTAATCACCTGCTCCAAACTGAGAAACAGGATCTTCTCCAAATAATCTTAGTTCCTTGGGTCCAGCAGTTAGCGTAATGGCTATGTTGCTGGACTCCCATGTAGTCGTTCGTGGTTCAAGTCCCGGACCTGGTGGCTGAAAACTCACGCCGGGCGCGTGTGTGTGCGTGCCCAGGATCCCGAGAGGAGAATGGAGGAGAAGGGATTGCGGCGTGGCCAACCCGCCGGGGGGTGATTTCTCACCTTCTGTCTCTCTGTCTCTCCTTGTCTGGTGAGCACACGTGCCCTATGGCAAAAACCTCTCCCAAAAAAAAGAATCTTAGTTCCTTTGGGTGGGAAAAGTTATTTAGAAACAAGATGTGCTCAATATTGTTAGATACTGCTTCTAAGCCTTTCCAATGAGCAGAGTTAGGGTTGTTTATGAGCAGAGCTAGAGTTGTTTAAAAATCATTGGTCAGACTGATACCTCTTATTGAAATGTAATGTCAGGGTCATCAGGTGGTGTGGTGTTTAAGGCACTGAATTCCCATATGGCAGACCATGATTTGAGTCCTGGACCTGATGGCTTGAAAATCACACTGGGTGCATGTGTGTACATTCCCAAAATCTCAGGAGAATGGAGAAGGGATTTCAGCATGGCCATCACCTCTAGAGGGGTGATTTCTCACTTTCCATCTCTCTATCTCTCTCTGGTGAGCACATGTGTCCTATGACTTAAGAAAAAGTATATGGAAAAATAGAATTAAAGTACAAGTTTATATATATATATATAAAAGAAATGTATGTCATAAGGTTTTTCCTCATCTGTTCTATTTTATACTTGTATCATTCTTCCTTCTCCCACAATAATAACATTGGTTCTTCAAAACATCTATATATTTATTCACTTCCTCTATCCTGAAACAAACAAAATATTGGGTCACCAGGAAAGTCATGATGCTTTTATGTATAGAAAAACAGAAAAATATGTCATGACATTTCCAATGACCTAATAGTTAGAGAATTACAAACCAATACTACTATTAGCAATAAATATATTAAGTTGAAGATTTTTTGCCATTCTTAGAATATATAACAATAAATATGTACAATAAAGGTACTTAATCAAAGTTGCTTTAAATATTTGTTCTTTTTCAAAGAATAATTGTTTATTTAATTCCATTTGTTGTTGTTGTTGTTATTATTATTTAATTTGACCAGAGAGAGAAAGAGAGAAAGAGAAAGAGAGAAAGAGAAAGTGAGAAAACAAGCCTCCAGATCCAGGACTTGAACCATGGTTGGCCATGTGGGACTCAAACGCCTTAACCACCATGCCACTTACTGGTCTCAATATTTTTTTTTCTTTTTTTCCCACTGTGATTGTGTGTATTGTAAATGGAGTCAGGATCATTTAGTCTGGCTCCCTCACCTCTTATGATGTTTGAAGGCCACAGGGAAGACAATTTATGTTATTAGTTGTACTGTGCTTGTATGCTTGTTATGTAAATTATGACTTTGCTGTTTTATGCCACTGTATGTAACACACATGTGCATGTGCAAGTTTGGTTTTGGCAATGAGCCACTATCGTTTGAAGCCCCTTTAAGAGAAAGGAGCACCTAGGGCGCCCTGCATAGCTCTGCTCTGGTCTTCCCTGCTAGCTAACCCTACTCTACTCAGCTTTGATTCCTGGTTCCACTAGCTCATCCCTGAATGGCCTTGGCTTGGCCTTAGCTTAGCTCAGCTCATTTAGGTGTACTGTGAACTCTAAGAGGGAGGAAGCTACTCTGTGAGTGTTCTCCTTGCACATCACTAGTTCCAAAAGGGAGGAAGTACTTGCAAGAGCACTGCTATGGACCTTGTGAGCCTACTAAGAGCTCTGTGAGCTCCTACTAAACTCAGCCAATAAACAACATGAAGAGTATGCAAGCTGTGGCAATTAAAACAAAAAAGCCCAGAATAGTTTATGAGACCCGCTGAATCAACTCATTGACTGTGGCTGGGAGCAAGACAGCATGGGGTAGATTTTTATACTCAGTACCACCTGAGAAAGTGTGGGAATTGGAGAAGGATCTGTGTGTCTTCCCATTGTAAAGAAATATAGGAAACAAAATAAATACCCACATCTAAACAATTAGATTTTTCACATATTGACATATTTAATAATAATGGGTCCTTAATAATGAAAACTGGGTCCACTGTTCCTTGGCCTTAGGAAAGTCATAGGCTTAAACTGGAGTTGGCATTTCTTGGGCAAGTGCTTTAATAACACCATTTTCCTGCCAAGGTTTCAGCTGGTTTCTCCACTCCAGCTCCGCCTACTCATGGCAATGAGGCCCCTCCTTTCAAATCAGCAGTTTCTTTTAAAAAACCCTGAACAAGCTTCTCCCTTAGAAAATTGTCTCTCCTTCCTTCCTAATTCTTGTTTTGTGGAAATGTAAATGAAGAAACTGGTAACTAAAAGCACAGGGTAAATCCATTAGCATTACCATCATGGTTTTTAACATGGGGAGGAAAATAGTGACATTAGCTTGACATACTCAATTTTCAAAAAGTTTGTGGAGAAATGGAAGTACAGTACTAGTTTATTTTAGTGCAAAAGAATTTTTAAATCTGCACAGTTTTTTTGGGTAATATGCATTTTCCATGCATACTATGAATATTTCCACATGCCCTCTGGCAATTAATTAAAAAAAGATATATTTTCTTATTTTAACTGCCTCATAGTATTCCCTAACATGAATAACTCACTATTAGTCATTCCTCCAGTGGTGAGAACTTAGATTGTTACCATATTTTTTATTATAAATTGTGTACCTTGTTAGATGTGGCTTTCACTCATATGCAGAGATCTCTCTAGGGAAGACACCAAAAAGTAGAATTGTAGAGGAAACTATTCTCTCCTGCCAGATCATCCTCCTTGGTGGCTATATCATTTTACATTGCCACTTCTGTGTCTTGGTTTCCCATAATAAGTAATGATGCCCAAGAATTGGTACATTCAACTTTAAAGTAAATCACCCCTCTATTTGTGGAATTGTGAACTTGTTGATTCCACTTAGGAACTATTCATTGGCATCTGCTATTCCCCAAGGATAATCTTCCTTGCCAATGCCAGCTATGTATATCCTATTGCTACTGTAATGAACTCGCACAAACTTAGGGACTTAGCTCTGTGGATCAGAAGACCAAAATGGATTTTATGGACAAAAATAATGTCAGCAGATCTGTGTTCCTTCTATAGGTTCTAGGAGAGAATCTGTACACTTGCCTTTTCCAGCTTCTAGAAGTCACCTACATTCCTTGGCTTGGGGCCCCTTCTTCCCTCTACAAAGCCAACAGTAGAATATCTTCCAATCTCTCTTTGATTTTGACTCTTCTGCCTCCATTTTATAATGATCCCTGTAAATACATTTAGGGCACACCCAGTTAATCCAAGATAATCTCCCCATCTCAAGAGCCTTAACTCAATAACTTCTTCAAAGTCCCTTTTACCATGTAACATAACATAATCACAGTTTTGGTGGATTTGGATGTGGCATTTTGGTGGAAGAGGGCATTATTCTGCCAACCACACCAGTCCTGCATTAAGGCACCACTTGCCTCATTGCTAGCTGCTATGTAGAAATACAGAATGACTGTCTTCCTTAGTTCCGCACTGCTTATTTTGACTCTGGTCTCAACAAAGAACAGTATGGTGATGGTCACACTCCTTTTGATGCTTCTTCTAGTACTCAAAGTTTAGGGGATAACATCAGAGTAAAATAAGTCAAAACTGTTCTTGAACTATGACATTCTCACAGCAGGAATAAAGAACAATGGCAAAAAATAATTCATAGGAACGCCCCTTAGAGCACACATTATTTTATAAACTAGATTCATTGTGTCTACTGCTACCTCTCCCTTCTCCATTCTTCCAACAGAGTCTCTTTCATGCTGATTTTTACCCTTTTAAGGAAACACACTTCTTGAACAGGAGTTCATCTTTTCCTAAACTGGGTGATCCAGGGAAATTCTGCTCCAAATTCTCTTAGTATGAGATAAAATCACGTCTTCTCATTCTCTCTGGTTATTCAGTCATTAAATCCTCCAACATACACACACACTGAAGAGAATTTGCAGAAGTGCAATCCAAAAACATACAGAGGAAGTACAACATTTCTCTACATTCAATGATAGTGGGAAAGATTTCTTGTTTATTAGGGCAAGTTAAGGCACCTCCCCAATAGTTTGTTCACATACTCCTAGACCAGCTCAAACCTAGTAAACAGCCTAGTCATGCACCTTCAATCACTATTTTCTGCATACTTTGAAACAATTATATCCTTTCCAGTAGTTGGGTAAATGTTTTACACAAGATATCACCTATGGTAATCTCCATAAGTATAATACAAGGGAGACAAGATGAAGCATTGACATCTTTCATAGCAAGGCCAAGGATCTTGGGAATCTCCGTGTCCGTGCATACATAAGAGGCATTGGGCAGACAGGCTAATACCATTGTAAAATTCAGGAATATGGAAAAACAAATTCTTATACTGGTAATAATTCTTATTAGCAAGAAGCACATGGAAAACTTTCTGATTCAAGTGGAAATAGATGCCGTATATCCAGGATAAATTAGGTAGATAAACAGATTTTATGTTAATAACAAAGTGACTTAAAAAGAATTTTCTCTGGATACAAATAATCCTTTTTAAATAATGAGCCCACCATAATCTACATTAGGAACTAATATTAGATACAGAGTTTCTTTCGCTTTCACAAATCTTCCTGTTTTAATGAATTTATTCTTTTATTTCTGACCTATTTTATGAAACTGTAAGCTGCTATTGAGAACATAGTTGCAAATGGCTTTATATGTCTCCATTTTATTGAAGAGAATTTTATCTATGTATAGCACTTGAATAGAATAAGAAAGCTACAAAGAAACTCAAAATCAAAGGAAACTTTCAGCATCTGCAAAATAAAATATGACATTTGATGTCAATTTTAATTTTATAAACAATTCCATGATGCTAACTTCTATATTCCATAGGCCAATGCTTTACTAATAAACAAACAAATGATAATGCTGAGAAAAATATATTCATATAGGTATGTAACTCTGTGGTAGATCAAAGATGGCTACAAATTCTTTGATCTTAGCCCATTAGGAGATGAGGTCTATATCACCTTCCCTTGGGGAAACTCTGGGTAAACTCTAGAATATATTGAGTAATAGGAAATTGCAGAAGTGACACTGTACCAGAGTCTGGGCTCAGGCATTAGAAGGCTAGAAATATCTAGGCCAAGCCATGGTACCACATGCTGGATGCTGCTGCTTGACAGGCTGAAGCCATGTGGCAGTCCTGGATTTGATTCCCAGCCCACCCTAAAAAAAAAAAAAAAAAAAAAAAGGCTGGGTGCAATGGTGCACATCTGTAATCCCACCCACTGTGGAGGCTGAGGCAGAAGGATTGTGACAGAGCAAGTTTATGTCTAAAACAACACATACACACACATACATACACACATATATATACATACACAATTTGAGGGGAAAAAAAGGACTGGCAACATTCACTTCCTGTCTCTTAGAAACTCATTTTGGGGTAAACAGCCAGCCACCCTGTAAGGAGTCCAGCTACACTGAGACTGCCAAGTCAAAAGTCCAAAGCATACAGAGTGGGCCATAGAAAATTAGATTCATGTGGCGAGAATGAGAGGCAAGGAGCCTCAAGGCACTAATTATGTGAATGTCTAGCCCATTCTATGACAAACCTTCCCAGCTAAAACCATGGGATCAAAGATATCCTACTAGTTGGGCCCTTCCTGAATTTCTAACCCATAAAACTGAGCAAATCAAAATGTCGTTTTAAGCCACTAAGTTTGGGAGCTGTTTGTTAAACAGAAAGATAAAACAGGCTCAGCTGCTTTCTGATTGCCTAGCAGAGGTGTGATGAAGAGCATACTTAATTTATATTTTTAAAGAATTATTTAATGTCATTATTATATTTTAAATTTGCTATAGGGTATGTGTGCTCACTAGAGAGTAAGAGAGAGAGAGAGAGAGGGAGAGAGGGAGAGAGGGAGAGAGAGAGAGAGAGAGAGAGCAAGCTGCCAGGTCAGGTACTTGAAACACGGTTGGTTGTGGAGTTAATTTGAGTTTTAACAAGACAGTGTTAGCGCTTGTGTTAAGTTGTGTTTCTATTCCCATTACATGTATGAGGCAACTGAGGCTTAGGGAGAGATGGATACTTATCCAAAGTCACTGAGCTGTTAAGTGGTAGAAGTGGGATTTAAACCCTAGCAGGCTGGCTGATTCTAGAGCAGATAGCACATTATGCTATTGTCGAATGTTTCTGGATCTCTGCTGTTCATGTATTAATTAGTTTTGTAGTCTGAATGGAATGGAAATCAGTAACATATGCCCTTCCAATGTTGGGTGGGGAAGAACGAGAGTGAAAATATGAATAAATGTGGAATACTTGAACTTTACCAAAGATATAACAATTTCTGAGGGAATTTCTTATTCTGACATCTCAGATTACATCAAATTTAATCACAACTTTGTGATTTATCAATAGATTACTAGCTGCATTTGATTGCACAAATACCCGCTTCTTAACATGGACATTAGTGGCTTGCTATGTGATTGTTAATTCCAATCAGTTTACTTTAGGTCAAGCTGCCAAGTTCAGCAATGAAAGGTAATGTATCTGCAAAATAAATGCTGCCTTAGGGAAGCTTTTCTGTCAATCATTATATTCTCCACAGAATTTTAAATGAACTAACACAACTCATGGAAAATTGCTCAGTCAGGTACATCAAGTAGCTTCTTCCACATTCGTAAGCTAGTCAATTAATTCAAAACATTATTAACCTAGTCTAACTGTAATTACAGTTAGAAATAGTGACCCTTCCAAGTTAATATAGGATAGCTGAGCAGGTCAAGTTTACAAACAATTGCCCAAAGGAAGGGTCTTTAAGTATTAGTAAAAAGTATATGATTGGAACAAAAAGAATGATCATTGGCTTGAACCAAATTCTATTTCAAAAAGGCTAGAACTGGGGCCAGCAGATGGCATTGTAGTTAAGACACTGGACTCCCGCATGGCTGACCACAGTTCGAGTCCCAGACCTGGCAGCTTGCTTTCTCACTTTCCTTCTCTCCTCTCTCTCTCTCTCTCTCTCTCTCTCTCTCTCATGAGTGTTCATGCCCCATAGCAAGTTTTAAAATAATAATAAATAAAATTAAACAGGCAATTCTTTCAAAAAAAAAGTCTTGTTCTTAAAGAATTCATGGCCCAAAGCTTCTAGACAAAGAATCTCCTTACCTTCATACCCACTCCAAAATTAGGAGAATAATTGAACCCATCCAGCATGTACCCCTTCCTATGATGAAGGGAATGCATGGGTAAGCCCCACCTAGAATAAGCCTGAAGAGGGCCCCTCAGGCCCATATAAAAACCCTTTGTCCCAGTTTCTCTTCGGCAACCTGTTTTCTGGAACCCTGTTCTTATTGGGAGCTCTGGTTTTTGTTTTTGTTTTGTTTTTGTTTTTCTTTACTCTCCTTCAATAAACTCCTCACCTTGCTATGCCCTCAAAAGATACACGATAGATATAGATGATAGGTAGGTAGGTAGGTAGGTAAATAGATAGATGATAGATAGATAGATAGATAGATAGATAGATAGATAGATAAAAGCCTAAAACAAGGTTTAGTTTTGCTATTTCTTATAAATGCTATGGAGAGCTCAACATGAAGAATATATGGTTTGCCCATGTAGGGTTCCTAATGGCAATTTTGTCATTAACAGATGAATTTTTATATATTTGTGCTATATCAGAAGAGATGAAACAAATTATGTGGAGGGAAAAAAAACCTCCTTAGATTACACATATTTATATGTTTCTTCTCTCCAGTAAACGTGAGATCTCTAAGATTGAGACTTGTTTCTTATTCATTTCTATATCCCCAGAACACACCCAGCACAGTGCCTGGTACATTTTCTTAAAAAGATATTACTTGAATAGACTCTATTTTAATGCCTATTTTTTGTTATAATTATCACTTTATTTATGCACAAAAGGCATCAAGTATTCAAAATCATCTAACCTTGCCTATTGCATTAATATCACATTTACTTTCAATGTAGCAGCTTTATTGAGACAATTTACATAACAAAGTTTACCCATTTAAAGTGGCTTTCAGTATATTTATGGAGTTATGGAACCATAATCACAATCATTTTGAGAGCATATTCGTCACCTGAAAAAGAAACCCTGTACCTGTTAGCAGTCACTAGCCATACACCCTGCCTGTGGCCCCCAGAAACCATAATATACTCTCTTTCTCTATAGATTTGCCCATTCTAGACATTTTATATAAAAATAATTATTTAATAGGTGGACTTGAATGCCTGACTTCTTTAACTTAGCATAATGTTTTTGAGATTCATCCATATTGTAGCATATATCAATACTCAATCCTTTTGTGGCTAAATAGTGTTCCATTACATGTACACATTTTAATATTGATTGACCTGTTTTTTCAAGTCTACCTATTCATTTATTCCACAAGAAACAGAAACGGAAAGACAGGTACCACCAACAGGGTCCTCATGCTGTAATCCATCCCCAGCCTCAGCTAGCCCAGATTGTGGGCACAAATACTTGCCAGAATGTACAGGGAAGCCCTTGGATATGAATTGAGGACTTTGCCATGTGGGTCCAGCATCACAGAGCATTGTGTTACCACTGCACTACCTCTTGGCTCTACCCAATGAGTTTCTACATTTTTACTACTACAGAGGATGATTCTACAGACATTCGTTGATAAATATTTGTGTAAACACCTGTTTTTATTTTGTGTGTGTGTGTGTATACCTAGGAGTGGAATTGCTGGATCATCTCATAAAACTATCATCAAATGTTTGAGTAACTGATAGATTCTTTTCCAGCAATGGTCCGTTGTTCTAGGTGTACCATTTTGCATTCCCATTGGTGATATAAAAGGGTTCCAGTTTTTCCACATCTTCACAAACACCTTTCTCTGAATGTGAAGTAAAATCTCATTTGCATTTCTCTAATAACAAATGATATTGAGAAACTTTTCATGTGCTTGGTAGAATTTCTTGATATCCATTTTTTTTTCTGTTGTTGCTTATGTTTTTGGTACTATATTAATGAAACCATTATCTAATCCAAGTTCTATTCTCATGCCAGTACCATACTGTTTTGATTACTATAACTTTGTTGTAAATTCTGAGCTGTAATTTTTTTGTATTTTTCTCTCTGCATGATTTAACTGTATTCCACATTTTGATATGTTGTATTTTCATCTTCATTGAGTTCTATGTATCTTTTAATTTTTCAGTAAGAGTTTTACTTTCACTCATGGATCGTTTAGAAATGAACTGTACAACTTCCAAATGCTTAGCTATTTTTCACATGTCTTTCTGTTATTTATCTCTAGTCAGATTTTGTTATGGTCAGGGAACATACTTCACTGAATGGAAATTCATTGAAGTATTTTCATTCATTGAAGTATGTTCCCTGTGTATGTCAAAAAGTTTCTTTTGGTTGGTTGTATTGTCCATTTCTTTACATCCTGATACTTTTTTATTTAATAATTCTATTAGTTGTCAAGTAGTGTTTTGAAGTTTTCATATAATTGTGAGTTTGTGTATTTCTCCTCTCAGCTCAATCAGTTTTGACCTCACGTATTGTAAGGCCCTGTTGTTGGTGTATAAATATTTATTATTATTATTATATTTTCGGTAAAATTTATTCTTTTACTACATAATATCTCTCTTGGTCTTCAGTACTTTTCTGTGACTTCTGCTTTATCTGATATTAATATAGCCACTCTTCTTATCCATTTACTTTCTTTTTATTTTTTTAAGAGAGATTTTTGCTATAGGCCATGTGCACTCACTGGAGAGACAGAGAGACAGAAAGCGAGAAATCACTCCCCACAAGGAATGGCAATACCACAATCCCTTCTCCTCTATTCTCCTCTCAGGATCTTGGGCATGCATGCACATGCACCTGGCATGAGTTTTAAGTCGCCAAATTGGGATTTGAGCTGTGATTGACTATGTGGGAGTCTAGCTACATAACCATTATGCCATCTGCTGGTCCCTTTTATAGCCATTCTTTAAGCATTTTATTTATATATACTTATTATTTATTTTTAATCTCTATACATCTTTATATTGTACAACATGGCTTTTCTTAGCATGAATACAGTGCATGTCAATCAAGACAAAGATATTAGCATATACATTAACATCAGCAAAAAACTTTTCATTTTGTGTCAATTAAACACATCATTTGTTTTTCCCCTGTTCTTCTCTCTCCCTTCCCCTTTTACCCACACCCATTACCCCTCCTTTACATCTCTGGTATCTACAGTTGCCCTCCCTGCTATTATACCTTCCAATCTTCCCGTTTCTGGTATAGAGCGCAGACATTTGGTATATGCTGAGTGGAGACATACAAAGTCTGGCTTGCTTTGCTTAGCATTAAGTCTTCCATATTAGTCCACTTTGTATCAAATGAAAGAGTCTCATTTTTTTACATGGCTGAGTAGTATTCCCTAGCATATGTATGCCACCTTTTTTCAATCCACTCATCTATTTTCAGACATTTGGGTTGAGTCCATGTCCTAGCAATTGTAAATAACGTTGCAATAAACATGGATGTGTAAGTGTGTTTCTGACTGAGGGTTTTCCTATCTTTAAGGATGCATTTAATAGCAACACATTCTCCCGGATTTTCATTATCTGATAATGTCTTTATTTCCCTTTAATTCCTATAGAATATTCTTATTTTATTCCATTCCTAAAGAATAGCATTCTGGGTTGGGTGACTAGCAGTTAGCATAATGGCTATGTCGCTGAACTCCCACGTAGTCGACCACGGTTCAAGTCCCAGACCCGGTGGCTTATACTCATGCCGTGTGCATGTGCGTGCGTGCCCAAGATCCGAAGAGGAGAATGGAGAAGGGATTGCGGCGTGGCCATCCCCCCTGGAGGGTGATTTCTCGCTTTCTATCTCTGTCTCTCTCTGTCTTCCTGGCGTGCGCACGTGCCCTATAGCAAAAACCTCTCCAAATAAACAAATAATAATAATAGCATTCTGGGATTCTGGGTTGACAGTTTTTTCCTTTTTGTACTTGAAAAATGTTGCACCAGATTTTCTTGATTTTATGATAAATGGCATTCCCCTCTGGCTGCTTTCGTTTTTTTGTTTGTTTATATGGTTGTTTGTTTAATCTTCAGAAAATTTCATTCTGTTGTGTCTTGACAAAGATTTCTTTAGGTTTATCTTATTTAGGATTCATTTAACTTGTTGAATCTGTAGAATTTGTGTCTTTCACTAAATCTAGGAATTTTCAACCATTTTTTTTCTTCAAATATGTCTTCCTTTTTTTCATCAGAGTCTAGTAATGTTAGACCTTCATTATGACTTAAAGCTCCCTGATAATGCATTAATTTATTTCCAATCTCTTTTCTCCCTAGAGTTGAGATAAATTCCAGATTAAATATATTTAAATAATCAGTCCTTAAATTCACTGATTCTAGACTCTGATCCCTATTATTAAACCCACTCATTCAGTTTTATTTTGGTTATCCATTTTTTTTTTTTTTTAGTTCTTTGATTTCTATTTGGTTCCTTTTCATAGCTTCTTTTTCTTTGCTAAGATTTTCTATTTTTTCCTATTTTTCAAGAGTATATGTAATTGATTGTTGACACATTTTTATGATGGCTTTTTTTTTAATTGTTTGATAATGCTAAGCTGTGATTCATCTTGGTGTTTTATCAGTTGATTGTCTCCCTTTTTTTCATTCATGCTGTGATTTTCCTGGTTGGTAACAAGTGGTCTTTTATTATATTCTGGACTTTTTAGATATTATGAGACTCTGGATCCTACTTAATCTTTTAGTAGGCAATCACTTACTCAAGTGTGGCATGAAGACAGTTTGCTGTCCATGTTCTATTTCCCCCTGGTCACCATAAATACCATGGTAGCAAATTAGATAAGGTAAGTAGGGTACAGGGTAAGCATTCCCCTTGACCCTGTTGACATCATCTTGGTGAAAGTTCAGCACTGACTCAAACTGGACTCATTGCCTCTGAGCAGGAGTAAGCTTATCTTCCCTCTAGACCTCACTGATACCAAGGAAGCAGTGTGTCAGTTCTCACTGTCACCTTATTTAGCCTCACTGATGCCAGGTAAGGGCGGAAGCTCAGCTCCCCACTGGTCCCTGCTGACATCAAGGCCCGGTGGGGAGCTAAGGCTCTACCTCCACATGGCATCAGAGCCAGGCTATGCCTAGCAACAATGAAAAACTTACTGGTTCCACTTGCACTGCCTTGTTCAGTCTCACTGATACTGGAAACAGAGGAAGCTCAGCTTACTGCTATATCTCACTGACAGTTCTCTGGTTGGAGAATCAGAACACCACTTGCTACTCCCAAGCAGAGTATTAAAAACGAGGTCCCTGCTGAGCCTCACTAGCACTACCTTGGCAGGGAAATCTAAGCACCTCCTGGCTTTGCTGGTTGGAAAATGGAAGATCAGCTGCCCATCAACCTGCTGACATCACACAGTACAGGAATTCAAGTGCCGTCTGTTTCCACCAAGCAGCAGATGGGAGATTAATTCCTCATTCAGAAAGTCAAGTTGAGGCTCAGCCCTACCCTATAAGGAAGGAAGAAATTCGAGTGCCACTGTCTGCTTCCATGGGACTAAGTTTCACTGAAATTCCAGAGATAGGGAGCATTTTTTTCCATTGGTATTTTGCTGGAGTGGGATGGGTATTGTCAAAACTTTTTTGAACTGTTAGACCATCTTTTTTTCCTGGTTCTTTGTCCAGGAAAGGTGTTTCTATGGCATTTCCTTTTGTTTGTGGCTAGAAGTGATTCTTGGTCAGACAGACGTGTTTTAGTCTGTTGTGTGTTAATAACAGAATCACCTGAGTCTGGGTAATTTAGAAAGAATAGAGATTAATTTAGCTCACTGTTTTGGAGGTCCAAGATCAAGGAGCTACATTGGAGAGGGCCGTCTTGCTATTGGGGGCCCCTTGAAGAGTCTTCATGTGGCACCAAACATCACATGTCAAGAGCTCGAGCAAAGCAAAGGCATGTGCGTGTCCATATCCATGTTTCTGTATATCTTTGCTTTGGTATTTTTCTCCTTATAAAGCTACCAGGAGTCAATTATGAGAGCCCCACCCTAATGGCCTTAAACCTAATCACATTTCAAAAGCCACCTCTTTCAACACTGTCCTTGGATTGAGTTTTCATTCCTTTAATCTCATCACACTCAGAATCAAATCTCAACACATTCAAACTATAGTAAAAGGCTTCTGGAGAGTCCTTCCCAGGATTTATGGAAGGTAATACAAATACTCGAAGAATTCACCACGAAGTTATTTCTCAAACTCCAGGTCTCTGGTCAGTTCACCTTTTTCTTTTCACCTTTCAGAGTTTTTCTTGTGCTTGTTTATTGTGTTCTGCCCAAGGATTTCAGAAAATATGAATGATCTTAAATGCAGGTGTTATGTCAACTTGCATCATTAGAATTAATTTTTATTGTAGATAACATTTTTAGATCCTCTTATAAATCTAATTAACAGTGAAGTGCCCATTTCTGTGGATAAATCTTTATGCAAAAGGTCAGTGTAACTAATATTTTTCCTGGAAAATCCCCTAAGAATATCAAAACATTTCTCTTTTTCCCTCATGTTTTCCAAACACTTTTAATGCTTCTATGAAATTATATGATCAAAAATGTTTTAGTATATAATCATCTAAAAATATTATAGCTCCAATTCCATGAAATAGAAGAGAAAAAATTGAGAGAACCAAGAAGTTGTCCAGCCAACTGTGGTGGCACAGGCAGTAGGGGGAGCTGCTGTGTGATGTTAAAGAGCATGTGGGAAGGTTCCAGTTTCATTTTCTGGATCTACCTCAACACTCTGGGTGTACCCATGGGCTGGCAACAGGACTGGGAGAGAATGGCAGCATGAAGACACCATCAAGAGTGCCCCCCCCCCAACCTACCCTCTTTGTTAGGAAATAAATAAACTTTTTAAAAAGAAAGAACAAAGAAAAGTACAATCAGGTAGTTAAATGGGTAAATTTGGTTAGAAAGGAAAATATTGTATCACACAGCTGACTTCAAAGTAAACACTCTAAAGGTTTGCAAATTAAAATTATACTAGGCCGGGACCAGCAGATGGCGTAATTGTTATGTTGCTGGATTCCCACATAGTCAACTGCGGTTTGAGTCCTGGACCCAGCAGCTTAAAACTCATGCCAGGCATGTGTGTGTGCATGTCCAAAATCCCAAGAGGAGAATGAAGGAGAAGGTACTGCAGTATGGCCATCCCCCCTGGAGGGTGATGTGTCACTTTCTGTCTGTCTCTCTGCATGTGCTCTATAGCAAAAATCTCTCTTAAAGAAAAAAAAATTTAAAAAAACTATACTGGGTCAGCTGGTGGCACAGTGGTTAAAGTGACTGGATCCCACATGGCAAACTGCATAGTCTAAGTCCTGGACCCAGCAGCTTGAAAATCACACTAGGGGTGTGTGTGTGTGTGTGTGTGTGTGTGCATGCCCCAAATTTCAAGAGGACACCCGAGAAGGGATTGTGGCATGGATGTCCTTTTTGGGAGGTGATTTCTCACTTTATTTTTTTCTCTCTGTTGAGCACATGCACCCTATAACAACCTGAAAAAAAAAAACAGTTAAAAATAATAGAGAAGATTCCTACACATTGCAGTTGGAAGTTTTAAAACCATTTCCACAGATAAGTGGAAGCATCTTGTAAATTCACAGAAATAATAGAGCATGGAACTAGTCATCGAATTCTCTGTCTACCATAAATCTCTTTATTGGTTTTAGGGCAAAGGCATCAGCAGAAGTATCAGTTCTGGTTCAGGTCTTAAACCATGCAGCCCATCTGATGTTCTTATCCATTAAAACAGAATACACAGTGATGCTAAATGTCTGGAGGAAAGCTATAAGTCACCTTCCCCATTTTCCTCCTTCGGTATTATTATTGGAAAAGTATACCAAGAAACACAGTGAAATCAAAATTAACATCAAGATTGGTGGGGTTTCCATTGTCTAGCAGTTCTCAGCCCATGTGGGTTGCAGAGAAAGCAGTTTCTCACATAAGAATTTGTTGCCCTCTGGGGCTTTCCTATTTCTCAATTAATTAAATTTTAGTCTATAAAAATAGTACTTAAAAATAATATTATTTTATTTTCAGTGTATATTTGTATATATTTATATGCACACACAAAATAATTGTTTGCATTTCTAAAATACATAATGCATTTCCAGAAGCAGTCTGCAGTGTAGATGCAGTTAGACCTAATTCAAAACATTTAATAATTCTAATAATATTTGTAAGGAAAAAATATATAAGATATGGGGTTAAAGCAGCACTTTTAATCTGGTCAAAGTACAACCTCTAACCTTTAATTATTTCTGTCCTCTTCTTCATCCAAGATCTGAACTATTCTCCCATCTAGGTCTAGACCTGAACTACTCTTCCATCTAGGTCTAGGGCAAATGTGTCATTTCCCAAAATCTATTTCTGTGAGCATGACCCAGGTTAGGAAAAGGGAAGACAGGAGCAGTGACTGCAAGATGTAATTGTTCTGAAGAGTCATCATGTTCTTGCTGAGTGAAATAAATGCAGTTTATTAGCAAGTTTGATAAGTTTCAGTAAATAATGAGGTGAAACTTTTCAAATCACAGGAAGAACAGTTTCTGTTCGCTTTAATAATTACCAAAATAAAAAGGGTGAGCGGCAACTTCCAGCTTGTTACAGGAGGCTTTATGGAAACAGTGATTCTAAAAGGATACCTCTGACTCACTAGAATCATTCCAGGCATATAGAGCAAGATGAAGAGGGAAGAAAAAAAAAACTACCCAGGAAAGAGATTAAGAAAAGAAATATGTTTAGTCATAGCAAAAGGAGGGAGGAAGGTAGCAGAGGCCCGGAGGAAGCAAGGGAAGCAATATAAATGGGACGAAGGGATTAAAGGGCTGGGAGGTGAGGGCAGGTCTGGATTTGTTTGAAAGGTGTTGAGAGGAGGTTAAGTGATTTACTAAAGGTCCCCTACTGAGTCACTGGCAGCGTGGCTTCCATCCCTCCTATTTTGGGTTTCCTCTTTAGTTCCTTGTCTCTACACAGAAATAGACATTCTATGTGATTTTCTCTCATTGCAAATCTTTTATACTTTAACTCAGAAAGCCATGTTTAGAGGGCTGTGTAGGTGGTTGTTTTTAATGTTGAATTTTCCCCCCTTCTTTGGGAAAACTGCTGGTATAGAAAGCTTCCTTGACTCAGTATTGAGACAAATAAAAGACAAATGTGTTATTCTACTGAGACAGTTGAAATGAAAGTTTGCTTTGAAGTAGGGTACTAGAATACATATGAGAGAATACTGTTCTTGTCATAAAAACTGGCAGCTGAGCATTTTTTTTTCCTTTGCCCTGTCAGAGAGAATGACAATCTAACGGGGCCAAAGTCAGACTGAGGGAATAGATTTTTTTTTTTTAATCACTAACTCAACCTATGACCAGAAAAGGACAAATGTTAGAGATACAAAGTAAATTCAAAATCTGAAGAATAATCACAAAACTAATGTAAACACATTTCAAGAATTCAAATGGTTACTATTAATGGGAAGATTTTAAGTATTGGTAACTATTCCTAAGTATTTTTGAACAAGTTATTGACTTAATCTTATAATTTTGACATAAGACAATTTGATTTAACAGAAACCTCCCTATCTTTAGAATGCTGCAGTTTAAATTCATCCATCTGGAGTCTGATGTTTGAAAATGTTATTTCTAGAAGTCTCTGCTGATACAAATCAAAACAATATAATATAAAACCTTAAGAAATGACAACAAATACATTCTTGGACTTTTCTGTCCAGAATTCACTTTTTCTTTGATTGCATATCTTACAGAATTGGATTAACACCACGGCATTTTTTTTTAAATGTGAATCAGCCCAATATATAATGTTCTTATTAAATTTAAAATAAAGAGAAGTCTGGCAGATATTCTCTTAGTCAGTACATATTGCTATGGTTATATTTCTCCTAGTCATTTAAAAAATAAGTTTACATAAAAACCTGTTCTTATTAATAGGTTATTAAGAAGAAAGCTAGCTCATTGACAAAATAGCCAATATTTAAACACCGTAGGAGAAAGCATTCAGGTCACTGGTTGCCAAGCCAACTCAAAACACTTGTCCTTCATGCCAGAGATGCTAGAAACAGAAAATTATAGAAGTAGTGCTTCTGGTCATCTCACCCTACCACAAACATGTAGAGCTAAAGGATGTGTTTAAAGATAGATTGATTTTTAAATCACTACTGCAGTCCATGAACTATGAAATACTACAGCTAATCGCTTGATGGTGACACTAAGAAGTGCACAATAAAGATTCCCCTCATTACACTTACAGACCTGAACCACATTAGACCTAGATCCTCGGTTCTTGTCTAGATCCTCTTTTAGGACTCTTGCCCTTCCAGAGTTTATGGTTGCTCCAATGAACAACCATGGGTTTCCTTTCAGAGTCTCCTTAAGCCCCTTCAGGTCATGGCCTCAGTTTGCTTCATGCTCTCTATTGATAACTCTGAACAGAATTTTAGCTAGGATCATACGTTTTTTTGAGTGAAAAGATTCAAGACAAGATTTCAGTGTTATTGCTGTTAGTCTGTCATGTTCTATAACCCACAACATCCAATCATTTCAGGGATTAGTGATATCAGAAGCTAGGAGCCAGAACATCTTAGTTCTAATTGTGACTCCAGCACTTATTTACATCATATCTTGGGCACATCGGTTATTTTCTTACTATTTCCTTATGTAGATTGGCACCTGTCCATATCTGTTTAGTGAATCACAAATGTGGTAGAGAAGAGAAAGTTATGATATCTTGAATACTTTGAATTTCTTAGTAAAAAGTGATAGATAAGATTATCACTCTTACTATTTTCATTAACAATATATAAAGACATCCTCTAGGAAGTGTTGAGACACTGCCACACACTGAAAGGAGGAATAGCAGTGTAATTTGCAATGCCTAGTGCAACACAAAGATGTGCGATCACTTTTCAGAAATTATTAAGAATTAAAATAGGGTGAGAGCAGAACATTAAACAAGTGTGGAACATTTCTAAGAACAGGGCCCTGTGTCCTGTTCATAATGTGCACATCCATGCAACAAATCCTGCCTAAAGCGTCAATCTTACTAGGAAAAAATAATAGGGATAAAAATAACAAAGTCTTGTAATCTTGGATTTGATCTTTATTGCTCTCACTCTTTTAATAGAGACTGTGTAACAGCAGTAATCACAAAGGAATCTGTGGCCCCAAAAGTATTTAAAATCTCTGTCCTAAAAGCACTTTCCAGCTGGACATATCTCAGTACTTGAGTGGATTTTATTATTTTTACTCATTTTGTGAGTTTCTAGCTCATCTCCAAAATAAGATTATGTTTGAAGAGAGAAATTGTTTTAATAAGTCACTTCTGTTTCCCCAGCTCTCCTCAACTCAGTAGCAAAAACAATATTTTAAAAAAATACTGGGTATCCAATAACCAGTATCTTGAACAGGTATGAGGTTTATTTTACTTTTTTTTTAACATTTAAAATAGATCACATGGATCAAAACTTTCCAAAGAAATTTACATTTACTTTGAAAATCCTTCATAAAGTTAAGTTGGATTTGACAGAAAGCAAGCCTATTTATTACCTTTGTTATACAACCAGTTCTGTAAGACAATGTAGGCCTCAGAAGCTGAGAGAATTCCCATGGATATTTTATATAGCAAGAGCCTTGTGGATCAGAGAATATTTAACTTACATGGGATGTAGGGGAGGGAAGATAGCAATCAGTATAAATACATTGAAGAAACATATCAAGACAGAAATAGGAGAAATAAACTTCTAAAATAGGGAAAGAATCAAGATGAAACATAGAACTGAAGGGGCCAGCAGGTGGTGTGCTGGTTAAGGTGCTGGATCCCCACATGGCCAACCACAGTTAGCCTGAGACCTCACAGCTTGAAAATCATGCCAGATTCATGTGCGTGTGTACCAAAAATCCTGAAAGAATGGAGAAGGGATTGCGTCATACCCATCCCCTCTGGGGGGTGATTTCTCACTTTCCCTCTCTCTGTCTCTCTCTGGCAAGTACATGCACCCTATGGCATAAATCTGAAGAAAAAAAATTAAAAAGGATTAGAGGGACCAGCAGTTGAGGCGCTAGATCCCACATGGCTGATTCCACAATTTGAGTTCTGGACCACAGTCTTGAAAATCCTACCAGTCACTCTGTAGGGATGCCCAAAATCCTCAGAGAAGAATAGAGGAGAAGGGATTGCAGCATAGCCAACCCCTCTTGGGGGTGATTTCTCACTTTTCCTCTCTGTCTCTCTCTGGCAAGTGCATGCACCCTATGGCAAAAATCAAAGGAAAACAAATTTTGTTAAAGAATTAGAGGGACCAGCAGTTGAGGTGCTAGTTCCTACATGACTGATTCCACCGTTTGAGTCCTAGACCCAGAGTCTTGAAAAATGCACCAAGCACTGTGTAGACATGCCCAAAATCCTGAGAAGAGAAAGGACTGCAGCATGGCCATCCTCCTAGGTGGAGGGTGTGATTTCTCACTTTCTGACTCTCTGTTTCTCTTTGTCTCTTTCCGGTGAGCACATGTACCCTATGATAAAAATGAATAAGTAAAAATAATAAAAGAATTAGATTGTTAAACTGTATAGCATTAAAAAAATTAAATGTAAACCATGCTTTTAAACTGAAAAATTCTATATTATATACAATAAATTCTTCCTATATTAATTCATAAATGAAATGTGACCCTAATTAAAGTAATGAGGCCAGACAGTAGGGCAGTGGTAAAACATGATGCTCTGTAAGGCTGACCTACCTGAGGAAGTTCCAGGTTCACATCTGGAGACCTCCATGAATATGCCCGGCATGCATAGATCCATCTGGGCCTGACTGGGGCTGGGAGTGGATTGTGGCAGTAAGACTATATTGGGGGTGCTCTCTCTCTCTCTGTCTCTCTCTCCTCTCATGGAACAAATAAAATTTTAAAAACTTTAAAATAACAGGATTTTGGGGGGGTATGTTACACTATTCCTTTGTTTTTTAAGCAAATATATATTGAATATTTATGCTACATTATATTCTTTAGAACACATGGAACTTAAAGTATGGTAAAATGGAAGCTGAGTTTATGTAGAAAGGACTGATTTTTCAATACATTGTATTAAAACAACTAACCTTTTGAGAAAAAATAGTGTCCCTCATGTAACCTTTTAAAATAAATCTTAGATACATTAAAATTAAAAAGTAAAAACATTTAAAAATATCTAAAAATATGAATACTGTTCTATTTCCATGATGTTTATGCATGTATAACAATGATAGGATTTTTTTAAGAGAGAAATTTTTTTCTATAGGGTGCACATGCTCGCTGGAGAAACAGAAAGAGACATAGAAACAGAAAGTGAGAAATCACTCCCCCACCAGGGGGGATGGCCACACCACAGTCCCTTCTCCTCCATTCTCCTCTTGCGATTTTGGGCACACACGTACATGCGCCTGGCATGAGTTTAAACCACCGGGTCCAGGACTTGAACTACGATTGACTACATGAGAGTCCAGTGACATAACCATTACACCATCTGCTGGTCCCACAATGATAGGACCTTGATATGGAGAAAGTTTTTCCAATTAAATTACAAACCCTGGAAGCCATAAGGGTAAAGATTAATATTTACTGAATAAATAATAATCTCCATATCTGCATGGCACAAAGTAGCATCAAAAACAAAGCAAAAGAGAAACATAAAATGTAAAACTATAACAGGATATATGACAAGCTAAGTATGAATTTCCTTAATATAATTTAAATCTCTAAAGAAAGAAAAAGACAATCATATAGAAAAGATGGGCAAAATAAATGGTCAGAGAATTTATGGGAAAAAATATAAATTGCTAGAAAGGAGTGAAGAGATACTTAACTTTTCTCAGTTTTATAAGTGCAAATCACAACAGGCACTACTTTAAAATAGTAAGATGACAAAAGTTTTAAATCTTTGGTTTCCTGTCTCAATGAAAACAGGAACATCAAAAATTTGATAGAATCATAAACCTATGCTAATTTTTTGTAGAACAATTTGTAACTATCACAAATTTAAATGCATATACTTTTCACCCAAAAATGCCCAGCTAAAAATTTTATTCATGTCTTCTTATACTTGCACGTTACATAGACCATAAGGATTTATTTCAGATGCTCATAACAGAAAACAAAGCAAAACTTTAACAGTGATTTTCAAAAGATAAAAGTTTATGTCTATGTCATGTAAAAAAATTGGTTTCCTAGTAGGCAGCTGGGAATGGTTAGGGTGGTCTCATTGTCATCGGAGACCCAGCTTTTGGTATCTTTCTACTTTATCATAACTAACACATAGTTTCTTTTCACTGTCAACATCACTTCATGGATCAAAATGTCTGCCATGATGCAGCCATATCACATTTTCTCATCATTACAGAAAGAATAAAGTGGGAAAATACAGCAACAAAAAAATTGATTCATCCAAGTAAGGGCTACCTTAAATCAAAATTGGAGAGGATGTTTCCTGATGCATCTAATAGAATGCTGGACCCAAAATTGCTTAGACGATATGTATGCTTTTCTTACATAGGAAGACAACTTGGGATAGTTAAACCCAGAATTTATGCAGTAACTCAGTAGCTCAATGAGCTCCCCAGGCTCCTTCCATTGTTCTCAGATAGCACTTCTCAGTATGCTCTCCATATTTTCCATTAAGGTTACAAGATGACTATCACAATTTGAAGACTCCTGTCCTCACATGTCAGCATACAAAGTGGAAAGAAAATGAAGGAAAGGGAATTGTTCCTCACGTGTCTCTTTCTTACTATTAATAGTGAGAACTGTCTTTTGGAATAAAGCAAACACACTTAGTAGCCTTTTCCTCAGCCTTTCCATCTACCACAAGAGAGGCTGGGAAATGGAGTATCTGGGCATTCTGAGTCTTTATTATTGAGGAAAGGTAAAAATCAGAAAAAAAAAAAAGAGAGAGAGAGAGAAATGGAAGTCATTGGTAGGCAGCCAGTAGTGTCTGCTGTATATGCTGAGACGCAGGAGCTAATAGAAAGATCAAATATATATTAGAGAAAAGGTAATTGTAGATCAGTATCTCAGAGAAGAAGGTCTGAGAGTCTATCTAGATTCTAGAGACCTGGTGAAGGAACAGCTCATCTTTTGAAACCAGGAAGAAAACAAGAAATGAAGATGTATGAGTTAGCAGTGGTCATGGCAGGAATCTGATGATGTTTTCACATGAGATTAACAAGTAGGAAAACAGAGATAAGGAAATTGATTCTCATTGGGGAAGTTCTGTGTAGCAATATTTTGAATGCAGCTCCAAATAAGTCTTGTTCAAGATAGACTTCTCTAGAATACATTTCCTCTAAGCAAGTCTCTCTCCATCCTGAAGACAACTGCCAGCCATCCTTCCTTTTCTCACTTTCTTTTTTTTTAAGATTTATTTTATTTAACTTTATTCATTTATTTATTTATTTTAATTTGATCAGAGAGAGACAGAGTGAGTGAGAGAGAGAGAGGGAAAGTGAGAAAGCAAGCCACCAGGTGCAGGACTCGAACTGTGGTCGGCCATGTGAGAGTCCAGCATCCTTAACCACCATATCACCTACTGACTCCTCCTTTTCTCACTTTCATACAGGGCATTGCTGTAAGACATACTTTCTCAATAACTCCATTACAGTGTTGGACATTTCTCTTGTTTTAAAAGTTTCTTTTTTTTCTCATGACAGAGAGAGATAAAGAGAAAGAGAAAGAAGCAGTCTCCATAGGGTCTCATGCTTCAGTCTTCTCAGATTTCCTAGCCAGCTAGGATGATGGGCACATGCAAGTACACCTGGCATACACAGTTCAACGTGGGAACCAAATCCCAGTCATCCTCTTGGCTTCCAGTATTGCAAAGAGGCACACTACCACTCTGTCACTGTGGCTTGGCCAATGTTTGACATTTCTGTGACCCAAAAAAATACCCAGGACAAGAGCATGAATACATTACCACTCATTTCAGAAAACCAACTTTTCATCTGCTATGTTTAAATGAAGAAGAAAATAATATGTAACTTTGTTCACATAATATGAATCATAAGAGATGAAGAAAGTTATTGAGAGTCCAAGTAATTAACTTGACTAAAATCCTGATTTTTCCCTCAAGAAATCCTGTATATTTTTTTTTCTGTGACCCAGGGAGTTTCTAGTATGTTTTTCCTTACACTTGATTAGCTGGGAAAAGTAAATATTTTTAAAAGTTAATATATACAATATTATGATATAAAATTGCAAAAATAAAGAACTTATTAAGGATCATAATACAACAAACTAGCCCTTTATTTCTAATATTTGTGAAGAATTCCATTTAATATTACCTCCCCCCATCTAAAAATAGCATTTATCAACTGAGAAATATTTTTATCTTTGAACAGAAGCATTGAATTATAAATAATTTTGGCATAAAAAAACAAATGCCTTGAAATGATACCCTGGTGTTTCACATTTTTCCATAACTATATCATAATCACAGGCTAATACAGTTATTATGTATAATATGCTTTCAAAGTGAGATTTTTTTTTTTGTCTTAAGACAAAAATGATGCAGCTTGAGACTTAAAGTGAACTAGTTGAGAGTATTGTTTAAATTATAGAAGCCCCATGGGGAAAAAAGTCCAAGGACCCATTTATTCTTGGGTTCAAGATAATGGTCCTCTTACTCTTTTAGAACTGATTTCGGGAATTAAACACAGTAATGTAAGAGTAAAATTTCTTAGTTAATTTGTAGTCTGACTAATTGCTTCATGGTATTATGGGTTCAATGCTTCAATGAATAGGATTACAGCCAAGTGCTTTTCAGAAACTACTTGCTAATAGCGCTTAGAGCATTTATTGTAGAAGATTCCTTGTGAACTAGTGAACAGAGTAAGATTTTTGACACTCATCAATTTGAAGATGATCAGTGCAAATTGACCACATCAATCTTCATCCTATTAGTAGCGGTTGAAGTCTCATTTCTATTGAAAAAAATTGCAGAGATATCAATGACTTTATAAGGAGGATATGATAGGATATTTAATATTTACAATTATATAGTTGGGATAATATCCATTCTGTTTTAAATCATTTAATTTGCATTTACTAATAGAAACAAGTGATAGACAACTATAACTATTATGTCTGTTTCAAGGACAAAAAATAAGAATATAATGTGTGTTTTCTGATAATAACTAGAAAACCAGATTTCACTGATGTTCATATTTCCACATTCATCTCACCATTCCAAAAAGTTATTCTCAGGCAGTAACACTTTAAATTATTGAGAATTATTATCTTCATGGTTATATGAAAATATAATTAACACACTAAGAAAAACAAATTATAGAGGCATATACTTGAGGACTGTTTTCTCTTTCTCAATACTGGCAATACATTCTATGGAGCTATCCTTACAGCCTTGATTTATTCTGATTAAAGTGCCATTTGTGGGGTTAGTGATATCATCATCAGTCATGACAAAATAGAATTTTTTTCTCTCTAAAAATTAGAGGTTTTGGGAACCAGCAGTTAGCGTAATGGCTATGTCACTGGACTCCCACGTAGTCGACCACGGTTCGCGTCCTGGACCCGGTGGCTTAAAACTCACGCCGGGCACGTGTGCATGCGTGCCCAAGATCCCGAGAGGAGAATGGAAGAGAAGGGATTGTGGCATGACCATCCCCCCTGGGGGGTGATTTTTCACTTTTTGTCTCTATGTCTCTCTCTGTCTGGTGAGCGCATGCGCCCTATAGCGAAAACCTCTCCACAAAAAAAAAAAAAATAGAGGTTTTGAGTTTGACCATCAGGTCAGTTGGACTTTTTCACAATGTTGCAAGAACAGGGATATACTCGTGTATTTGTAAGAAAGTACAGGAGAGACGAGAAAAACAACCATCTTAGAGTCAGGTATGAGGAAACTGAAGCTTTCTTTAGGACAACAATTCAGAATTCAAGGGCAATCCAGAGCTTGAGACAGCTTTTGAAAGTGCTACAGCAGGCCTTCAGTGCTGCCTACTCTGGTGATGTGTAATAATGATGATCAAGCTATGTCTCATGTTGTTCCTTCTGCTCTTTCCACAGCTACCAATCCTTCTCTACATTTCTTTCTATATCATGGTGTCTTTTGTCTCAGAGGTTCATACATTTTATTGCCATTGCCAACTCCTATAGCTCTCTTTATATCACACAAGCTCTAAGAGTGATAACTGGGTATTTGCAGTCTCTCTCTCATGTAAAATTCTTACACCAGGCCAAATACATTTTCTGGCATTCTCACTCACTTGATTCTGACTTTCATTCACTAAACTATAAAGTGGATAGATGACCAGCATTTCCAAATGGAATCTAGTTATCATAAATGCTCATAGTTGATAGAGTCTGCTTCAAAAATATATTTTGTTCAATCACATTCAATACGGTGTTATATAATGACAGTAACAATTCCAGTTCTAGTGACATAATATAATTTCAGAACAAAGTCATCTGTCTACTTAAATCTTTGGGAAATAGGTTGTTTGAAGCTTTCATGTTTGATTAACACCTAGATATTCCAGTATAATCCTGTATCTAAAGACTCCAATAAAATGCTGTTGAAGTATTTCTGCTTTTAGTCAAACACTTAGATTAAAAACTCAGATCAACAAAACACTTAAAAAATTTTAAAACAGTGAAAATATCCATCATTATTTCATCTTCTAGGCAAAGACATCAATTAGTCTTTCAATGTATTCAAGCACACTCTTTTCACCTAAGTAAGTTTTCCTTATAAAACCAACTGGTACTTCAGTGGATAACCAGATTAAGGATGAAAGGATGAATCTCAACCTATATTGTTCACGCTGAAGTTATTTCCTGTTTTGCTTGTATTTTTTGGACTGGTTTTGATGTGGTAGAGGATGCAAATTATTTTAATATAGGTTTTTGAATGGACACTACGTGCATGTTATATAACATTTAGAAAGTCCAAAAGGCTGTGCATAACAACAAAGTCTACACTTGTATTAATCAGCTGAAATATTGCCATATAATAGATCACCCCAGAACTTAGTGGCTTCCATCAGCAAGCATTTACCTCTGTCACACACGTCTACAAATTGTCAGGGAAACTTCTGCTTCAGACTGTAGGCTGTGTGGATTTGGATCCAGGCTCTGGATCAAGTTTGGGGCTCTTTCACAAATGTCATTCTGGGGCCCAGGCTAAAGGGGCAGCAGCTACTAGAGCCATAATATTTTCAAGGCAACTACAAAAGTTCATATCCAAGCCAGAACTGTTCAAGAACATTTAAGACCTCTGCTCGTGTGCTAGCGATTGCATCCTATTGCCAAAGCAAGTAATGTAGCCAAGATCTAGTAACTAGATGAGGAAATTATACTCTACCTTAGAGAGGAGAGTACATGGGAATGAATATTTGCTGAATAATAACCAAATACACTTCGTTCCTCAGGCAACAGTTTCCCTTTGGATATAAGAATTGTTACTTATAACTTATGCATTCGTCCAGAGAAATTCTATGCAAATATATATTCACATTAAGTATTTTAGTACCAATTATACTATACACATTGCTATATACCCTGACCCCTCCCCTATTTAATGTTATATCTCAGTGAATATTACATATCAGTACATATTTAATACAGCTGTATATTATTACATAAAATGGACACATGCTGACTTATTTCACAAATGCTCTCCTAATGAACATTCAGGGTTTTTTCTCATCTTTTCCCCCAGTTTTACCATTTTAACCAATATTGAAACTATCATTGTGTATATTTGTGCAGCTATCTGTAGAATATATTCTTTAAAGTAATAGTCTAGTTTCAAAGTTTATTATATTTTCAGTTTTGATAGATCTTCAAAATTTTCTTGCTTAAAAATGAGGCAATTTGGGACCAGCAGTTAGCGTAATGGCTGTGTCGCTGGACTCCCATAGAGTCGACCCGGTTTGTGTCCTAGACCTGGTGGCTTAAAACTCATGCAGGGCACGTGTGCGTGCGTGCTCAAGATCTCGAGAGGAGAATGGAGAAGGGATTGCGGTGTGGCCATCCCCCCCGGGGGGTGATTTCTGTCTCTCTGTCTCTGTCTGTCTGGCGACTGCACATGCCCTATAGCAAAAACCTCTCAAAAAAAATGACGCAATTTAAAGTACCATAAGAAATGGAAAGGGGTGCCTGATTACTTATACCCTTACTGACACAAATCAAACCATTTTATATTTGCCAAGATGATAAATTAGTAAAGAGTTCTTGTAATTTGAATGTGTATTTTACTTAAAAAAGCTTAAGAATTGTTTATTTAATTTTTAAGTTTATTATTATTTTTTTAATTTGACTAGAGAGAGACAAAGAGAGAAGGAAAGTGAGAAAGCAAGCCACCAGATCTGGGACTCAAACCATGGTCAGCCATGTGGAAGTCCAGTGCCTTAACCACCATACTACCTCTGGCCCCTGTATTTTGCTTTTCATGGGTGAGGTTGATATATTTTCATATGGCAAAGAGTCACATCTACTATATAAGGCAGACCTTCCTGGTCTGTAGGACCTTCTTCTGAAATCTCTCCTATCCCCTCCCAAAGATTCTGCTGAACTGCACTTGTATCATATTACATCTTCCCCTGGGGTAGACCCTAGACTCAAGGTGTGGAGTCCCGAGATAAAAACTTACAAGGACACAGGAGTAAGAGTAAATTCCTGATACGCATTTTATGAGTATAAGTTGAATCATAAGACAATCAAAACTAGACATTTTATAAGCTGTAACAATTACTTTAAGTGTTCAGTACAACATTATACAGAGATTTTTAAAATATTAATTCTTACCTCTCTGAAGCAGTAGTAGTTACCTCATGGAAAACAAAAACCAGGCAACTCCTTTTGACCAAAAGTTTAGAGCAACCTACAAAAGCACCATACTAACTATCAAATCCCAGTAGTCAAACTGCTCACGAGATTCATATGATCAGAAACATAACACCAACTAAATGAAAGAAGCTCAGCAGTATCCAGCCTCAAAATACTCTGTGACCCTGAGAGAAAGATTCTTCATAAATAAAAATGCCAAAATTAACTTTGTACTGACTAGGCATATTTAGTTAATTGCACTGTGACCCTCTTGGGTAATTTTTTTTTTCTTCAAGAAAATTTTATAGACACATGAACATTTTTATTCATAATAACTTGAAATTATCATTGAAACACTAAATAAGAGCTGAGATCATGAACTCAAAAGATTCTGTCATAGCTAAAGTTATAACAGAAACTATTGTAGTGTATACGAAAGTTAGACTATAACCAATTATGTTTAACCTTTAATGTAACAATTGTAAAACTTACTGTGACTCACTAGCAGCTGATTAAGAGGTTCAGTTGTCAGGGCTAGATAAGAAATGTCTAATCTCTCCCAATATTAGCACTACAATAGTCTAACTACTTTACAATCACTTCTGCAATTCACTGGACACTTCCTAATGAATTTACCAAAACCTTTGTGATAAGATTGTATTGATAATTATTTATATTTTGGTTACATTCTGTCAAATCTGTTTTAGGAAAAAAATTCCCAAAACCATACAGTGAGTCTTCTTTTCTCTGTCATAGTTACTTCAAAGATTCATCTAACACTCTGGTGGCATTAAGCATCAATGTAAGGAAGAGAAATGTTAAAATCCTCATATTTAAATATTTATCCTGGCTGGTAGAATTAAAGAATTATTTAAAATGTTGGTATACTTCAAGACATTTTGGTCCATTTGTTTTATTTTACCTGATGCTCTATCCTATCCAAACCCAAATACAATGGGCCCAAGGGGGGTGGGCAGGATGCGATCAATGACTCCTGGTAGAATATTGCCTCCTTAGCCCTGTTACTCTGAGATTTGGCATACATTGGATATTCAAGCCCACTTTAAGAGTGCACTGAAAATCAGTCTCAGTACAGTGCAATGGTACATCCTTACGAGTAAAAGAAAATAATTCTGAAGGAGGAAACTTTCCAGCATGCCACACCTTGCAGTGGTAGGGTGGCTCAACTAGACATCATCTAATAGTATAAAGGAAGTCAGTCCAAAACATAGGAAAAGACTTTGAATGTGATATTTCATAATTATAGCTATTCCTGATTTTTTGTGGTACTACATAGTGTTTAAAGCATTTTCATATCCATCATCTCAAACTCAGTTTATGATAGCCATCTAATGTGAAATTGGATTCTGTAGACTTTTTTTCAGATGTTATAACCTTTCCTCTTGATGTTCTTCACAAACAATACAGTCTTTGTCACTCAATAGATAACTGGGTATCAAGGATTCCTAACAATATTTGGTATAATGCTTTAAGAATCTTTTGAAAATAAATGCCTCAGGCTACTCATCATTTCACAACTACCTTAGATCCATTCTGACACATAACTTAGAAAGACATTCTGTTATATTTCTCAGAAATTATTGTTGTTTAGTATCGTACTTGTGTCAGGACCACCTGTGCCTTGCTTACATCAACACCACCCATAGATCAAAATTTTAATGATTACTTCAAAGGTTGTCTTCTATATGTTCAAAAGAATATTTATTCTATTTGTAAGACACTTTAAAACTTAAAAGTGGTGTACCATCTCATTGAGAATAGTGCTCTAAGAGATGTAAAATTGTAAATATTGGGTCATCAAAAAAGTCATGATGGGAACCAGCAGTTAGCATAATGGCTATGTCGCTGGACTCCCACATAGCCGACCACGGTTCATGTCCCGGACCCGGTGGCTTAAAACTCACGTCGGGCGCGTGTGCGTGTGTGCCCAAGATCCCGAGAGAAGAATGGAGGAGAAGGGATTGCGGTGTGACCATCCCCCCTGGGGGGTGATTTCTCGCTTTCTGTCTCTATGTCTCTCTCTGTCTGTCTGGCGAGCGCACACGCCCTATAGCAAAAAACCTCTCCAAAAAAAAAAAGTCATGATGTAAAATTTTGCATAGAAAAATACATCATGACTTTTACGATGACCCACTATGTTATGACTTACATAACCTTCCTAGCCTTCTCAGTGTCTCCCAGCTTAGACCTGAGTTTTCTAAAATTATTAATAATCTCAATTATATTAAGTTATGTTATATGAGGTTCAACACTATATTTTTTTGAGATGTTTTTGCTATAAGGTGCGTGTGCTTGCCAGAAAGACAGAGAGAGACAGAGACAAAATGAGAAATCACCCCCAGGGGGGATGGCCATGTCGCAATTCCTTCTCCTCCATTCTTCTCTTGAGATCTTGGGCACGCCTATACACACGCCCGGCGTGAGTTTAAGTCATCGGGTCTGGGACTCGAACTGCAGTCAACTACATGGGAGTCCAGCAACGTAGCCATTACGCTATCTGCTGGTCCCAAGGTGATTTTTTTTTGGAGAGGTTTTTGCTACAGGGCACGTGCACTCACCAGAAAGACAGAGAGAGACATAGAGACAGAAAGCGAGAAATCACCCCCCAGGGGGGATGGCTACACCACAATCCCTTCTCCTCCATTCTCCTCTTGGAATCTTAGGCACACATGCACACGGGCCTGGCATGAGTTCAAGCCACCAGGTCTGGGACTTGAACCGCGGTTGACCACACAGGAGTCCAATGACATAGCCATTACGCTAACTGCTGGTCCCCCAAGATGATTTTTTTAAAAGCATACGAAGGGTCAGCAAGTGGTATGGTGGTTAAGGTACTGGACTCCCACATGGCCGACCATGGTTCAGATGCCGGAACTGGTGGCTTGCTTTCTCACTTTCCCTCTCTCTCTCTCTCTCTCTCTCTCTCTCTCTCTGTGTCTCTCCTTGGTCAAAAAAATATAATAATAATTACTATTATTATAATAAATAAAAATAAATAAATAATTCTTTTTTAAAGAAAGCATGTGATTATTCTTTTATAAAATATGAAATGCTGAATAGCTACTTGCCACATACTTGCCTAATATATATATTAGGGTTTGTTTATATAATCTATAAATATATATTTTATATATATATACACACACACATATATGAAATATATATATATATATATATATATATATATATATATATATATATATATTAGGGGTTTTTTTCTATCATAGAGCACGTACACTCACCAGAGAGAGACAGGGAGAGGGTAAGTGAGAAATCAGCCCCTAGAGGATGGGCATGCTACAATCCATTCTATTCCATTGTCCCCTAGGAATTTGGGGCACTTATACACACACATCCAGTATGGTTTTCAAGCCACCAGGTCCAGGACTCAAACTGTAATCGGCCACGTGGGAGTCCTGCACCTTGACCACCACACCATCTGCTGGCCCCCATACTAGTATTTTTAAATGTGTGGATCCTAAAACAACTATATCGAACCCTACAAGTAACATTTTTAAAACTTTAATGTGTAACTACCTAGCTCGGTGGTTGCAAATGAAGATTTCTGGGACTACCCCAAAATCTATGTAATTAGAGGCAGGGCTAAAAATTTTTAACTTTCATCCTTCTGGCAGGTGCCTGTCATTGTACACCTTCAACAGCTAAGAACTGTTGCCTCACAATGAAGCTTATTTTCCTAGGGTTCCCTCTGTAACTAAGAAGAAAGTTCTGTACCTTCAGAAACACTAAGAACTCTTTAAGGCAAATAGCATACCATTTAGCAAGTAATTCAGGTTTAAGAAAAAAGAACAATGAGATTTAAATTATCATCAAAACATACTTCTGTGCAGTACCCTGCACTGGGTGCTCTAAAACCTGTAGAAATTGATACAATTTCATAATAAATATTCAATCTGTAATGACGAGCTCTGTCAATCTTAGAAAAGATAAATGTAGGCTTTAATTAGAAAATAGATGTCTCTCTGAATGTGAGGTGAAAGCTGGATAAAATGCATTTCTGTCTGCTTCATGAGGTACTCTGCAAGATATGTCATTGTTACAATTTGAAAAGTATTATTCAGAAAGAAGACAGATTTCAGTTCAGCAGCTTCAACTCTAAGAAGACCAAGAAAAAAAGAAATGTCAAATAGGAGAAAGCTAAGTCACAGATGAGTGAACTTAAAAATTATCACCTATCTTTAAAGTTAGCTAAAGAGTTATAGCCAAATCCCTATTTGCCTCTCAACAAAAAGATATGCCAGGGAATCTTCATAATACAGGACATTTTGCTTGATGTCAACTTAAGTATGGCGGTCTCCTATTCCATGGTGCTTGACTTATATTGCTTCTTCATAAATTATATTTTGATATTTTTAGATTACTAAAAACGTCAAAATAATATTGAGTTAGATGCATTGTCTTCATGTCTTTTTTGAGTTTAAAGCAGCCCATTCTCTAGGATGGCAATCAACTGACATCTGTTTCACTCTGGAAAAAAAAAAAAAAAAAGAATTTGATCCAGGGCATTTCTGGAAGAGCATTGCAAAAATGACCTGGTAAATCTAGCTTTCAAGGTTATGTCAGACCCTGTCTTCTGGGGGTACTTAAGTAAGGAGCAGATGTTTGGACCAAGTTTGGGGAAGACTGGGCCAGAGAAGAATAGAAGTGTAAATTTCCTAATTCAGCATACACAGCAGTTAACTCTTGCCACAATACCTCTTATAACAAACACCACAAAACTTCACTAGCATGAAGCCGTGTTCCTCATTCACAGATTTGGAGTTATCTGCTGACTTCATTGCCCAAAAAAGTTCAAAAACCCATTTCTTCTGACCTTGTCAGAGGATCAAGAAGATTATTATAAGTTGTCCTCAGCTGGGATAATTGGAGCAACCCAACTCATTTCTGTGTCCTCTTCCAGAATGCTAATCCAGGCATATTTTCATGGCAATAGCTAAGGTTAAAAAAAGAAATCAAGTGGAAATATGCAAGGGCTCTTGAGGCCTAAGGTCAGGAGTGGTACACAACCACTTTCAACATGTAACATAGGCCAAAGCAAACAAGAACGGTAAAGATTCAAGGAGTGGGAAAAAAAAGACTGTGCATGTTTAGTAAAAGGACTAGCAAAATCATAGAAACAAAATGAAAATAAGGATTGAACTCATTATTGCAATTTCTCATTACATGAAATGTTCAGTGTCTATAGAGATACCGTACTATGCAATGTGAATAATAAGAAGAATAAGGTGTGAGTGATTCTCAAACATGGAGGGCTGGTTAAACACAAATTGTGGAACCCTGCTCCCAGAATTTCTGATTCAGGAAGTCAAGGTGGAACTCTAGAATTTGTATTCTTTTTTTTATTAATTAATTTATTTTTTTAATTTTTATATACATTCAATCACATTGTTTAGCTTACAAAGTGAATTTGTATTTCTAATAAATTCTCATGTGGTATTGATCTGCTGGTCCAGGGAGCACATTCTGACATTGAAAACCATTGTTCCATGGATTTGGAGTTAAGGATCTATTAGGATACAAAGACAACACAGAGCGATTAATATTTATAGGAAAGACAACTTGAAGTGACTGGGAGACTTTGATTGAAATTATTTCCCAGATGTCCAAATAGTTTAAAAATAAGGAGGTTAGGGCCAACCTAAAACCTGGTGGTTGGGGGAGCTGGATCCCACATAGCCTACTACAGTTCACGTCCTGGCCCAGAAGCTTGGGGAACATGCAAGGAGTATGTGTTCGTGCCCAGGATCCCAGTGAGATGAAGAGATGGAGAAGGAGCGATTGCAGCATGATCACACCCCATGCTACTTTCTCCCCTTCCCCACCTCTGTCACTATCTCTCTCTCTCTTTCTCTGTCTCTCTGTGACAGACACATGTGCTCTCTGACAATTTAAAAAATAATAAAGAATAAGGAGTTAATCAGAGGTTTTTGCTATCTTTGCACTACCCAATTTAACTGTCCCAGGTAGCCAGCAAACAACATACTGGTTGGTAAGGAAGACCCATCGACTGTTTGTTGAAAGCTACACACAAAACTCTACAATGGCAAACAAAATTTGATAGCATTATTTTATGGGAAAACATCAAATAAGAGTTTGAGATATTCATCGCACTTTAAATAAGTTAGCAAAAGCAGCCAGCTTCTTCTAATATCAAATCTACTGTAAGTCCAGGGTAAGGAAAGAAGCATTGTGATCTGAGATTCTTTGTGAACTTTCCCTATTTATGCCCTGATTTGTGCTAGGACGCGATAATAATAAGTTAAGAGGTTATTTCTGAGGGAGAAGAAATCACAATGAAGCAATGAGTAAATGAGGCCTTAATTTGGGGGAGAGCAGGGAAATGCTGTTAAATAAACTATTTCTGGGGAATCAGTGAACTGCAACCAGTAAAGATAGTCACAAAATGTAAAGTACTGAGTATTGCAACCTATGTGAGGCTTAGCTTAGACTGACACCCTAGTGAAGCACTGATCAGAAAGAAAGAGGTCATAAGTTATTATCAGACAAGTGAAAAGCAAATTACACTTTACTGCAAAAAAAATGCTACTTCTAAAAGTATGCAGGCGAATGTTAAAAAAATGAATCAGTATTTCTAGACCCCTACCTTTATAGGAATCCCTAGTTATGTACTAACTGAAACAAACAAATATGAGAACATGCAAAAAACATATGAACTCTTTGAATGTCATCATTATTAGTGTCTCTGTGTTTCTAAATGTTCGTTTCAAAAATGGTATTTAGGCTGGCCCCATAGCCTAGTGGTTAAAGGAGCCAGGCTTCATGTGGTCAACCACAGTTTGAGTACCTGCTCCTAGGAGCTTGAAAAATATGCTGGGCATATGTACATGCACATCCAAAATCCCAACAGTATGGAGAAATAGTGGAAAAGGGATTGCAGTGTGACATGCCCCATTGCGGAGTGCTTTCTCCTCTGTATTAAAAAAATGAAATTTATACTATAGACCAGTGACCAAAAGAAAAAAATTGCATGTTTTCAAGCATTTAAACCTTTCTTTATTGATACCTGTTCCATAGATTTAATCTCACATGGAAACAAAAGTTTACATACTGAACTAAAGATTAAAAAGTAGTTTAGACTAAATGTAAATCTGCTCTGCTAATATAAATTTGAATGGAAAATTTTAAAAATGGATTTAGTGAAGTATATTATATGAGCATGAATTTAATAACATAGCAATTAACTGGTATTTATTTAATCATAAATACTATTTGCATAATTAGATTCAAGCATGAACTAAAAGACTAGTAGATAGTGGTTTTGCCCTCAATTGTGTTGATACAATGATCTTCAATACCTTTAATATCATTAATTCAGTACTCTTTCTTTAATATCCCTAATTCATTATTTCCCTAGACCACACAAACACATAAAAAATTCGTGTTCCAATTTCCCTGAAATGATAAGAAAGATATAATTTGACACTGAGTTTATTTTTATCTTTCTATTAGAGAATTTTCTCTGTGAAGTTCCCTACCTCTACCTTCATACACCCCTACATACAGTGAAAATGTTCCCTAAGACCCAGGAGAATTATTAGATTATTTTCTTCTTAGTGGTTATCATACAATCATAGTTCCTCATTTGTTTCTTTTATGTAAGAACCCCCCCCCCCCAAAAAATGCTGCATCAGAACATCTCTGAAGATAAGTGGCTTTTTAGTTTCCTGTGGAACCTTGTTTAAATATATGTGGGGGAAAACCATTAGAAGTTGGGGGGGGGGGTTCGAGCAGGTGGCATGGTGATTAAGGTGCTGGACATTCCCACATGGCTGATCATGGTTCGAGTCCTGGACCTGGTGGCTTGCTTTCTCACTTTCCTTCTTCTGTGTGTTTGTCTTTCTCTGGTCAAATTAAGATGAATGAATGAATTAATAAAATTAAATAAATAATTATTTTAAAAAAGAAATTGGGGGATAATGTATATAGGAAAAGATCTATGAATTTAGAAATACATATATATATGTATTTCTAAAATTTGGGTTAGAGACAGAAATACAAATACAGGAAACAAAATTAAATTAATTCAGGCAAATTTCTTAAAAATCTTTTCTCAGTTATTTGACAATGTGGGTCTTCAGATAAATACAGAATCTTACTTTAAGGATAAAGATAATGTTTTTTTTTATTAGACTTTTCAAAAAAGCTACTTTTCTTTTTAAGTTATTTTGACCTCAACAACAAGAATTTCAAAAAGTGGTGGGATTAAGCTCTAGGGTTAAGCTGCTGATGTCTAGACAACTTGAAATTGAATTCAAATAGAAATCAGAGTCCTCATATGAGTGGAAAATTTTGTAAACTGGTTCCATCAAACACAAAAAAAAAGACTATGAGAGTCATGTAACTAAATGCACTTTTATTTCAAAAGAAGGTAAATTACCTACATGTAGCATATATATTCCAGAATACAGTTTCTTGATTTAAAGCATTCAGCATACTAGTGAACCAAAGTTCACCATAATCCAGTAGATATCTAAGTGAAAACTATGTTTTTTCTAAGTATTGATTACAGAACCTATCTAAATCTAGCCCAAAATGTGCCATCCTTCTCTGGGTTGGTTGATTAGGTACTATAGGAAACAACCTGACCCCAAGTTTTCCCTTAGATATTTCCTTGTTGTTATACCAGTATTGAAAACTGAGGTCCTAGTCCCATGTTCCTGTCAATGGTAAACCAGTCATTAGCATTGTAAAATCTCTCTTGTGGCCCCTTAGACAAGAATAGACCTTCTTAAGCCCACAATAAATTCAACTATAGTTTTTGAGTGTTCCCAGGTTAAACTGACCTCTGACATTGACCTCTTCTTTATGTCAGAGGTCATTTCAGCCTGACACCCCTCAACACCTTTTCATCTGAAATTTATTCCAGGTTCAACTTTTACTTCCCACTACTTTTATGTAGCAGAAAAATAAGATAATGCATTTCTTTGCAGGGAAAGCTCTGAAGCCCATAAGCAGGATAGTTCAATTAAATCCCCAAATCAACATAATTAGGGTGAGCTACAACAGCCTTTCCCTGATAAGAATGGTGAAGGTTTACTGTGAGTTTACTATGCCCTGGGCTCTGTGGTATGAACTCTACTTGTATTAGTTCATTCAATCCTCCTAACAGTCCCGTGACGTAGGTGCTGTTACTATCTCTATTCAACAAATTACTAAGGATCAGAGAAATTAGGTAAATTTCCTAGAGTCACTCCTAGTAGTAGCTGGACCTAAGAACGTGGGAGATTTTCCTTCCAAAAATATCATGAATTTTTTTTTCTTAGAGATATCAATGAAAGTGATCAGGAAAAAGGAAATAAAAGAGGGAGAGGCAAAAGGAGAGGGACAAAGACAGGGAGAATGTATTTGGCTAGAGGTTGCATTACCATGTCCTCTTAGACAATACTTAAGGAGGATTCTGATGCCAGATAAAATAAGCAAAGAAGACTCTTAAGATCAAAGATCTTTTCTCAGTCACCTCCATGCCCTGCAAAACCCAGATTATCCTGTTGCATAGTTATTATACTGAAAAAAGAAAAAGATAAGAAAGAGACCAGCCAGTGGCATGGTGATTGAGGAAGCTGGATCCCATATGGCTGACTCTACAATTCAAGACCAAGACCCATTGACTTGAAAAACCTGCCAGGCACATGTGTCATGCTCAGAATCCTGAAAGGAGAGAGGAATAGAGGAGAAGAGATTGCAGAGTGACAATCCCCCATGCGAGGGAAGAGTGCTATCTCATTCTCTTTCATACTCTCTCTCACTCTCTCTCTCTCTCTGTTGAGTGAGTGAACCCTCTGACAATTTTTTTTGTTTTTAATGATAAGTATTTTCAAACTTCAGAGAACCCTTGTCTTTAATGTTCTACTCAATGCAGGGGAAAAAATTGGTTCAAATTGATAATCTGAATGTATTCCAAGGACAAGACATTTATCAGATATATAGATATTATTCTCTATATACATCATATGTATTATGGAATAAATTTGTTTTTTGCATACCAAGGAATTTTATTGTAACTAAACTGAGAATAGTTACATATTTAGTATTTTTATCTCTTAAATTCTGCTTCAAATTAGTAGTACTGAGTTAACTTGTACCTGATAGGAATCATAGCAATAAATTCAACCAAATGAATAATTTTCAATAGAATTGTTTGGTAGGTGTAAAAAAGGTGGTTCTGTCAATTTCTGAAACATTCACCTTCTTTTTTCCTACAATTTTAGTAGTCAACATGTTTTTCATTGGAGATATCTAACTGTCTAATGCATCAAGAAACTTTAAAGGAGCAGACCATCCCCACAATCAACCTATTCAGTTGGAATGGTTATTCAATTGGAATGGTTCATGTAAAATCCTTTGCCTCTTCAAGGAGAAAGGAGACAAGAAAGGTGTGTGGTTAGGTGGCTGTATTCCACATGGCCTACTGTACGGTTCAAGTCCTAGACCTGGTGGCTTGAAAAACAGGTTGGGTGTATGTGTGTGTGCATGCCCAAAATCCCCAGAGAAGAATGGAGAAAAAGGGATTGTGGCTTGGCTACCCTTGTGGCAGGCTTTCTCACTTCTCCCCTCAACCCCTATATCTCCCTGGCAAGCAGATATAGCAAATTAAAAAAAAAAAGCAACAATAATCTTTTCTTGTGTAAGCACTCTTTTTCTTCAGTGCAAGGGTGCATATAAACACCTGAAAGAGAGAGAGCAATAAATCCCCAACAGGGCAATTCTCCATCTTGTCAGAATCCTGAGCATATGGGGAACCAGCAGTTAGCGTAATGGCTATGTCGCTGGACTCCCATGTAGTCGACTGCGGTTCGCATCCCGGACCCGGTGGCTTAAAAGTCACGCCAGGCGCATGTGCATGTGTGCCTAAGATCCTGAGAGGAGAATGGAGGAGAAGGGATTGCGGCATGACCATCCCCCCTGGGGGGTGATTACTCGCTTTCTGTCTCTCTGTCCCTCTCTGCCTGTCTGGCAAGTGCACGCGCCCTATAGCGAAAACCTCTCCTAAAAAAAAAAAAAAAAAAAAAAAAAAAAAAAAGAATCCTGAGCATATGAGCATGTGAGCATGTCCCTGTCATGTTTTTCAAGCCGCCAGGGTCTGATTTTGAACCTTGCTCAACAATGTGGGATCTGGCTTTATATGCACAGTACTTAACCATTGTGCTATAGGGGCTAACCCTATGAGCACTCTTAAAACAAAAATCTATGTGCGTTAGCTTGGAACATACCAAAAACTTTTCACTGATCCCAAGAATTTGTCAAGTTAAGCAATGTGCTTCATTGTAGTAAAATAAGGTCTTGAAAACACTATACTTTAACAACAATTTTTTTTTTAATTCTGAACGTCTTAAAAATGGATAGACGTTGCTTTTTTATTATTATGCATAGACTTCACCTTTTGGTTTCATTGCAAATGTTACAATTGTCATTGAACAAGATGGTTGATACTGTAATCAGTAAGGAGGAAATCCCTTTTTCCCAGTACTCATCTATAATTCTATTGCTCTCACCTTTAGTCCTAGCTCCAGAACTATGTATGCATGACTTCTCTATGGCCTCAGTTTTCATCCATAAAAATTGGACAATTAGATGCCAGGAGATGGCATAGTGGTTATGTCACTGGACTCCCACATGACCAACTGCAGTTTGAGTCCCAGACCCAGTGGTTTGAAAATCATGCCAGGCATGTGTGTGTGCATGCCCAAGATCCCAGGATGAGAGTGAAGGAAAAGGCACAGCATGGCCACTCCCCCTAGATGGTGATTTCTCACTTTTCTTCTCACTGTCTCTGTCTCTCTCTGGCGAGTGCACACACTCTATGGCAACACTCCTAAAAAATAGAACAATTAAAGCTTCTTGCTTTGTTTTAAATAGTTACTGGGACATGGAATGACCAGGTGGCGTAGCAGTTAAGATGGCTAGATACCACATGGCCAACTCTGCAGTTCAGTTCCTGGACCCGGCAGTTTGAAAATTTTGCCGAATGCTTGTGTATGCATGCCCAAAATCCTGAGGTGTTTGGAAGAGAAGGAATTGTGACATGGTCATCCCCCATGAGGGTGCTTCCTCACTTTCTTTCTCTCTTTCCATCTCTTTCTCAGGTGAGTGTACATGCCCTATAACAAAATTACACACACACACACACATATATATATATATATATATATATATATATATATGTATAAAACAATGACAACTTTTATGATTGGAAATTCCCCTGCTTTACTTAACCAGCACATATTGCTCTATAGCAAAAAAAAATTTTTTAAGTTATTGTGAGAAAGACAAAGCATTGTATCAATGAAAGGACATACTCATATCATAATTTTGCATTAGTTTATTCCCCTCAGTCACCCAGCCTACTTTTTCCCCTATTGACTTCAGCTGTGCCCTTTCTCCTCTTCCTTCCTTTTTATCTTTACCATGTTACTATTCTTTCTGTTTGGTTTTCTTTTCTTCTTTTAGCCCTTAAATCACTTGTCTTGGGAACCAGCAGTTAGCGTAATGGCTATGTCGCTAGACTCCCACGTAGTCGACCGCCGTTCGCGTCCCGGACCCGGTGGCTTAAAACTCACGCTGGGCGCGTGTGCGTGCATGCCCAAGATCCCGAGAGGAGAATGGAGGAGAAAGGATTGCGGCATGACCATCCCCCCTGGGGGGTGATTTCTCGCTTTCTGTCTCTATGTCTCTCTCTGTCTGTCTGGCGAGCGCACACGCCCTATAGCAAAAATCTCTCCAAAAAAAAAAAAAAAAAAAAAAAAAAAAAAGAAAGAAAAATCACTTGTCTTTATCTCTTTTGGTTCATTAGGATGGACAGTCATACGGATCTCCATGGCCTATTAGGTATCCTTTTTTTATTCTTTTTTATTTCAATTTCTTTTATACATTCAATCACATATGTCACTTAGCTTGCAAAGTGAATATTCCAACATGTATACATTTCTCACCAATCCCATTCAGAATACTATACACATTATCTTCAACAGATAATAATCCATTTCTTTGTCCCATAAATGCCTTGCCTCTCTATTTTTCTCCTTAATGTCCTTCCTCAGACTCTCCTCCTTCACCCACCTTCTTCCCACACTGTATCTGGTATTTATAACCATTTTCTATGTTTCTATATCCTCTAATCTTTCATACAGCTACTGTGTGGACAGTTGGTATATATTAAGTAGAGACATACGATGTCGCCCCTTCATAGCCTGACTTGCTTCACTCAGCAGTTAATCTTCCATATTCATCCACTTTCTGTCAAAAGCCAGGGTCTTGTTTTCTATGACTGAGTAGTATTCCATAGAGCATATATGCTACACTTTTTCAATCCATTTATCTGTTCATGGGCATTTGGGTTGGTTCCATGTCTTAGCAATTGTGAATATTGCTGCAATAAACATCCATGTGCAAACACTTTTCAGACTAAAGATTCTTCTGTCCTTTGGGTAGATACCAAAGAGTCAGATTTTTCGATCATATGGTATTTCTATTTGTAGATCTTTGAGGAATCCCCATATTCTTCTCCATAGTGGCTGAACCAATTTCATGCTGTCAATATTCACTTGTATTATACCCACTCATTCCCTACCACTCACCAACAGAATTGATTTGACTGGATATTCAAGAATTATGAGTTCATTAGGTTGTTTAAGAAGAAATTTATTCAACTGAACTTAGTTGTACCTATGGCACAATATAATGTTCATCTCGGTTATTTTTTAAAAGTGCGTTCTGATAGTAATTAAGAATGTACTATAACATCAAAATGTCTCTATTTTATTATATGGATTGGTAATGTCGTTTATTTAAAGATTTTTAAATTTTCTCTTGTTTTATTTTTTAATTTGCCAGAGGGTGTGTACAATCTCCAGAGAAAGACAGAAAGTGAGAAAGCACCTCCTCATGGAGCATGGTCACACCACAATCTCTTCTTCTCCATTTCTCCCTCATTTTGGGGTTTTGAGCATCCAAACACATGTGCCTGGTCTGTTTCTCAAGCTACTGGGTCTGGGACTTGGACCTTGCAGTCAACCATGTAGGATCCAGCCACCTTAACCACCAGCTGGCCCCTAAAAGTTTCTTTTTAAAATTAAACTTCCAACATGTGCAAAACTGAGAAAAGACCCTACAGATTATTTAGGTTGTGCAACATTTAGCACCTTATTTCAATGAGCACATAGGGGAACATAGTTCATGGATATTATGGAGTGTGGACTATCTTGTGCTCTTTTAATACACTTCATGGAAAAGAGAATGACTTTTTTTGCATGCCCTGATTCTCCCAAATATGGAGACTTTATATATTTTAATTGAATACACTGGCATGCCTTTTATATCTCTATGAAAACATTTATATTATGAGAGTTTTATCAGTATTTCTGATTTCATATATTGAAACATTCTGTATAAATTCTGTAGGAATAAAAAGCAATTCACTAAGAAAATATATACAGCAGTTGGAGATTGTGCTTTTCCAGCAAAGTCTTCATATGAAAACAGTCAGTGCCAAATTTTGTGACTCGAACAGTTAAAAAATATCTAGCTGCAAAAGTATGTACAAATTCTAAGATGTATTTATTTTTAAAATTGAAGTAAAGTGACTCTATTGAGTTAGACATAAGCAGCAAAGAAGAGTTTGTAAGTTCAAAATGGCTTACTGTTAAAATTCTTTCCTCACTCCTGAACAAGTTGTACATGTTTGAAATGTAACCAAAAACTGGACATAAGCAAGATTATATCCATTATCCATTATATATTATATCTGAGGAAACCCAGTATCTGGAGGCTTAAGTATTGCACAAGAGTCATGTGGGGGTGATTCTGGTTGTTGGAGAGGCAACTACAATATTCCAAAACCTATCCCATACAGATCCACTCCTATTCTCATTGGTTATAGAGCTTCACCATTCTCTTAGTGATCTCAGTAAAACACATTTCTATTTCTCTCAGAGCCTCCCAATACAGATAAGAGAAGGGCTTTACAGGATATTTCAGGCCTCATGCCAAAATGTTTCTGGGTTATTAAGAGGAAGGATGGGGACCAGCAGATGGCATAATTATGTTGCTGAACTCCCACATAGTTGACCGCAGTTTGAGTCCCAGACCTGGCAGCTTAAAACTCACACCAGGTGCATGTATGTGTGTGTTCAAATCCCTAGAAGAGAATGGAGAAGGGATTGCAGCAAGGCCATCCTCCCTGGCGGGTGATCTCTTCCTTTCTTTCTGTCTCTCTGGCAAGCATATGTGACCTATAGCAAAAATCTCTCTTAAAAGAAAAAAGGAAGGATGATCTTATGGGGTTATTCAAGTGTTTGACTAACTGCTGTAGGTTGTGATCATGAGAAGAAAGCTTAGATGAGTACAAATGGGAGAAAAGAACAGGAGAATCTCAAAGTTTCTCTCGTCTTTGAGTAGGGACCTGCCTCGTTGCCTATCCTAGCAGAGGGCAATCCTCCATCAAGGGTAAGACAGACAGTCTGCAAATGCTACTTCTGACCCTTCCTATGTGAAGAGATCCCTTGTCTGGGGCCCCACTTAATCTTTCCCTCAAAACATTTATACCCTCACCCTAATCCTCTCCCACATTTGCATCCCAGGCTTCTTTCTGAGGATGGAGTAGCCTGCCTCCTCATCTTCATTCTTATCCAGGATGCCAAAATAAATTTAAGTCTTCATTTATGCAGCTCCTTGGCTTTTGTTATCAATGCCAAGTGCCTAGATCCACTACAAAACAAAACACACTACCAACAGTGTCTTTCTCTCTCTCAAAAACCACAGATCTTGAAAATCAAAGGAGTCTATGCCTTTAAAATACTACATCTGTTAGTGAGTTTTTTAAAATCTCTTCAGAGACTCAATTGATTCTATAGATCACTCCATATCAATGTATAGCTATCAAACTTACTCCTTCACCCTTCACACTCTCCATATCCTCACCCAGCTACAAAGCACTCCATCATATAGATGTACCATGTTTATTTAAATAGTGCACTTTAAGTGGATTTTTCAGTGGTTTTGTTATTCTTATAGAGAGTAATACAATAAATACCCTTGTGCTATGATGATCAGTCTTCCCAGTTTGCCTAGGACTGATGGGTTTCCCAAGATGAAGGACTTTCACTGCTAACATTGAGAAAACCAGGTTTTTCCTGAGGTTGTCCTGAGCCAACCGGGGCAAATTAGTCACCCTACTATGTACACACATCCTTTCAGAGGATTGATGTGTGAGGCTGGGTTCCTTATTCAAATATGCGGTAGATTTTTCTGTTTGTTTATATACTCTTCTGTTGTTCTTCAAATGTACTTTAAGATATTTTTTCTTATTGGTTTTGTACATTTTTTCATTAGGTTTGTTCCTAGGTCATTTTTCTTTTCTGATGCTACTATAAATGAGATCATTTCTACCACTGTATTTTTGAATTGATTGTTGTTTTCATACATTCCATTAAAACCATTTATTTCTATATATTTAATTTTACTTTCCACTTCCAAGTGCTGAATATGCACTCAGGCACCTTCCCATTATAAGCCTGCTTTCCCTCAGGACAACCGTGGAATCCCTCACTGGACCTCCTCTATGTGGCCTCCCAGTGAGCAAATAGAAAGAGAGTAGGGCCTAATCTCTTAACTGCTGCAGGTTATATGTAACACATATCACCTTTGTTCGCCCTGTATTGTCTGCAGTTCAGCTGGTGCACACGCCTATCTCCAAGGACACTGGGAAATGCAGACTTCACTTGTGCTTGAGGAAAGAACAAGAGGCTTCTACCTCAGTACTCCACAAGTGCTAGGATTTTGTGTTTTAAGCTATTTGTAGAATCTCAAACACATTGAAAATCACCTAGAATATGATAGCTACTCAAGAAAAATGGGTATGTCTTCAACATGAAAACATTTATCTATCTCAGTCCATTGTGCTAAGGAGTCAGAAGAAACTAAAGCCATCCATATTAAATTCAGGATCAATGTAGAGGTACTCACTCTAACCTTTTGTACTTAATGCTCCACTGGAGATAGTCACCAATGCAATTTGATGAGAAAGAAACATTTAGGTAAAATTAATCAGTATTTTCAGATGATTCAGTATTACATATCTGAAAAGTCCAAGAGAAACCATTTTATAACTAGTGAAAATAACAATAGAATTTAGTAACATTATTTTGGGGAGTAAAAAAAGACAATTTCTTAAATTGATAAATAAAATATAATATTTTGATATAAGACAAATTTAATATAAATTAAAAGAGTATATAGAAAAAAATCTGAAAAAAAGAAAAGCAATGTGGAAGAACTATCCCTACCAGATGTATACCAAAAAAGCCTCGGTAATTTAAACTATGTAATATTGCCATAGGAATAGAAAGACTGAAATAGGGATTCCAGAAATTTCTATATAGAAATTTAGAAATTCCTGAAATAGGAATATAAAACTTTAGAATATGAAAAGGGTGGCATTATAAGGCAATAGGGAGAAAAATGAAATACTCGAAGAATGGTGTTGGGAAAACTTGATAGCAATCTGGGAACAGAGGTTTAATTGCAACCAGATCAAAATTTACACATGCAGGCCCAGCCTATGGCTCAACTGGTAGCATACTCGGCTGCAGAGGTATAAGCTACATGCCCACCATGGTTCTAGTTCTCGCCCAGTCAGCCTAGAAACATGCCATGACCCTGCAAATGCCCAGGATTCTGGAGGGCTAGAGGACTGGAAACAGGAGATTGTGGCACAAGCAAGCCCTGTGGAAGGTGCTCCTCTCTCTTACTCTCTTGCTCTCTTGTGCACATGCGTTACCATAAATTTAAAAACAAAAAATAGGGCGAGCTCCGTGTCCTGGTGGTTGAGGCAGCCAGATGGCCAACTGCAGGTTTCAAGTCCTGGACCTGGTAGCTTGCGAAGCATGCCAGATGCATGTGTGTATGTGCTCAAAATCCTGAAAGGAGGGAGAGAGAGAGGAGAAGGGATTATGGCATGACCATCCCCCATAGGGGGTACTTTCTCCCTCTCGTTGTCTCTCTCTATGTCCCTCTAGCAAGCATACCCACTTTCTACCAAAAAATTAATAATCAAATTTAAAAATAATTTAAATATGAGGGCCGGCAGGTGGCATGGTGGTTAGGGGCACTGGACTGCCAAATGACTGACTGCAGTTCAAGTCCCAGACCTTGCAGCTTACTTTCTCGCTTTCTTTCTCTCTCTCTCTCCATCTCACTCTGGACAAAATGAAAATAATAATAATGATAAATAAAATAAAGGAAATAATTATCTAAAAAAATAATAATTTAAATATACAAAATACAAGAGCATAAAAGTACCAAAGAAAAAACATGGGGTTAACTTCATGAAACCAGTATATATGGAAAAGTTTTCTAACTATAAGGCAATACACAGAAATTATGAATATATTTATTTCATGCTATAAAAATCAAAACTACTGTCTCACAAAAAAAAGCAATGGATTAATCAAAAAGGTAGAAAATATATCACAAAGTGTATTAGTTTTCCAGAGCTGCCTTAAGAAAATACCACAGTCTGAGTGGCTTAAACACCAGAAATTTTTATTTAAAATTCTATTGGCTAGAAATCTAAGATCCAGGGTTGGAGAGTTTGGTTTCTTCTGAGGTCTCTCCTTATTTAGCCAACAGCCACCTTCACACTGTTTCCTTATCTGTTCACCAGTCTGTGAGTTTGTTGTCTGTGTTCCAATCTCTTATAAGGACACTGGTCTTATTGGATTAGGGCCCACCCATGCAACTGCATTTTACCTGAATTATTTCTTTAAATGCCTATCTCCAAATACAGTCACCTCCTAAGGTACTGGAGGTCATGATTTCAACATAAGATTTGTTGAGGGTGAGGAGAGGAGCACAATTCAGCCCATAACACAAAGAAAGCTATAATATTGCCTATATATACAGAACCCTCCCAGAAATTCACAGAGTGTCATCTTTTCCCTCCCCTTGTATGGTAGAGAATAATCATTGCCAAACTATGACCCTCTTGCTAAATCCACCCAAGTGACTAGTTTTGAAAATAATGTTTATTGGAACTTACCCACACCATTTGTTCATATATGGTTTAGAGTAGAGTAGCTAAGACAGAGACAATATGGTCTATGTTACCTTAATTATTTACTATCTGGCCCTTTATAGAAAAAGTTTTCCAACCTGTGGACAGGTCGAAGAGTTATTGGAAATGTGTAGGCTAATATGAAAATAAGTGATCAACAGGTTATGTTATGGATAGGGTGACTGCGTGGGACAGTGGCAGCTTATATTTATTATTCCAGCTTACTTACAAATAGTATATACTCTCTTACTCTCAAAAGCCCCCTAGAGGGTTGGCAGGTGGCATGGTGGTTGAAGGTGCTGGACTCCCACATGGCTGATCACAGTTTGAATCCTGTACCTGGCGGCTTGCTCTCTCTCTCTCTCTCTTTCTCTCTTCCTCTCTGGTCACATTTAAAAGAAAAAAAAAAAAACTAAAGTTAATTAAATGATATGGTCACAGTTACGGCTTAAGTTTTGTTTTCCAAAGAGATAAACTGAGGTCCTTCTTCCCTGGTACCTGTGAATGTGATTGTTTTTTGTTTGTTTGTTTTTGCCAGAAGGCATGTACAAGAAAGAGGGCGAGAGAGAGAGAGAAACCCTAGGAGAGTGAGGTCACATCACAATCTCTTTCCCTCCATTTCTCCATCCCATCGAGATTTTTGAGGCAAACACACACATGCACCCAGTGTGTTTTTCAAGCTACCAGGGCCGGGATTAAAACCGCAGTCAGCCATGTGGGACCTGGCTTACCATCCACAGTGACTAACCACTGTACTGTGGAATCAGATCTGTTCATTTGACTTTTATTGGAAGCAGGATCTTTGTAGATGTAATCACGATGAGATGAGGTCATTGGGGTTAGCCCTAATCCAGTATGGTGTGTTTTTCCTGAGAAGACTTTGGACACAGGCACACACTGAGAGAATGCTATATGAAAACACAGAGACAAAGTAGGCAGGTGGCCGTGTGACCACAGAAGCAGAAACTGGAGTATCAACAAGACAAGGATCACCACAGATTGCCACAAACACAGAATAGACAAGGAAAGATTCTCTGCTACAGGTTTCAGAGGTAGCCTGGCCCTGCTGAAACCTCTATTTCAAACTCCTAACCTTTAGAACTGTGAGAGAATAAATTCCTGTTGTTTTAAACCACCAGCTTCTGGTACTTTGTTACGGCAGCCCTAGGAAATTAATATTGTCACCCCAATCAATGAGGATCAGAGGAAAAGAAGTTAACATTCAGGGATCATTACCACTTAGAATATTCTGGGTTAAAATGTGGAGAAGTGAGAGGTGGAAACACCAGTTAAGAGGCTATAAAAATAGGAGACATCAGAATTAATTGGGGATATTGATACCAACTGACTCAAACCAATTTAGTGTTATTTTCTAATTGTTAGGTACTGTTTGTTTGCTTGTTTGTTTGTTTGTTTTTAACCAGAGATAGGTAAGTTCCATACACTACCAGGGTTTTTTCTTTTTTTTTAAGTTTATTTATTTTATCTCTTGAGAGAGACTAAAAGAGAAACAGGCACCTTGACAGGATTGCATCAAACCGTGACACACTCTCCCACCACCCTTTCCAGTCAGTCAGGATCACAGAGTGCACATGTGCATCTGGCATGTTGCAGGTCCACTCGGATCTGAACCGCAGCCTTCTGTGTGGCTCCCGCGTGGCAGAACAGCACTCCACCACCTGCACCACTGAAACTTGGCCAAGATTTTTTAAATAACTGATTTCATGTTATTTTCTTTCAGATTCTTTTTATTATGTGTGTTTCTTACTGGAATTTGTATCAACCTGTGCACGATATGTGAAATTTAAAGTCTGTTAAAAATGGAAAGATTATGTCAATTCTCCCTCCTCTGCATTCTCACTTCCAGGTGGTATATTACAATTACAGTAAAGTCTCTGAAAGGGTTTAGAACATGCTGCCCCAAAATATGCTGCTCTGGCATATTGATTATTTTGAGCCAAAGGCACTTGAGAAACAGATGCAGGAAGGGCTCTCTGACCTCTCTCTTTCTACCTAAAAGCAGGTCATAAAATTTCCCATGAGAAACTTGCCCTCCCTGTACCAGAAAGAAAAGAACATTCTTATCACCAGACTCTTGGAGTCAAAGCTGAACTGGATCTATATAAAACAAACCTACTAAAAATCTCTTCTCTTCCAGTAATTTCCCCCATGTATTTCCTGATCATTTACCCACAATTTATATTGTCCCTAGCCCAAACCCCTTTGTTATGTCACTTCTCCACAAATGTATAAAAATATATATAAACTCCTACTCCTAGATGCTTCTCTGGTCCTTTGTTCTTCCTATAAGGATTTCAATGTACATGTAAAAATATTACATAAAAATTACATGCTTTTCTCCAGTTATTTTGTCTTCTGTCAGTTGAATTCTCAGGCCTGGCTACAGGACCTTAGAAGGTAGAGGGAAGTTTTCCTCCCCTACATCTCAAACCAAATTCTCCCAAACATGCAGACATTTAGTAGTGAACACATTCAGCCTGTCCTTGTAAATTCATGAAGTTCCAGCTCTCTGCCTTTTTAGTGTCTCTGACAAGAAGCCTGCATAAAAGATTTACTTGAGGCACATGAACTACATTCTAGTGGGCAGGTTCAGCTAACCTTGCAATGAGACTACAAAATGTTTGTTAAAGGCAGCACACTTGGCCAAATAGAGCCCTAAGATGACCACACAGAGGATTTCACCTGCTCATGTTAGGTCAGAGGTTCATTCTTTCATACCCAGTATCTATATATTGAAACCTCATCCATTTCACCAATGGAAAATAATTTCCAGTGACTAATATGTAAATTATGAAACCTTGTGTTGTTCTGATATGAGACAGTGAAGCCAAAACAGGAACGCATACTCTAATTAGACTGTTCAAATGCTAATTAACCACACCTGATGTGTGAATGCCTAATTAGGGCATTTCAAAATTAACCAATAATGTAGGATTAAATATCACTCCTAGGTATTAGTAAGTAAACAAAAGACAATATTGCAGGTCTGACCTAAAGGTGTAAGATGGTGGCTTTTTCTTTTTAATTGCCAGACAGCACTTGCATTCACCAGAGAGAGAGAGAGAGAGAGAGAGGAAGAAAGCAACCCTGAGTGGGGCATGGTTATGCCACAGTTCCCTCTCCTACATCACAACAGAATCCTGGGCGTGCATGCACACATACTAGCCCTTTTGATAAGCTGCTGGGGCTGGCATTTAAATACAGTTGGCCATGTGAGATCTGACTCCCTTAACTACTAGGCTACAGGGCTGGTCTAGATTATTGCTTTTTCTAGCTGACTTCAATGCTCTGAAAACTGAGCAGAGCAATGGGCTTAAACTGAGATTTCATTGACCTAGTCAAGTCAAAGGATTGGCTGATAGGTTCTGCTGTTTGGTACTTACAGGTACATATGAGAACCTGTCTGAAAGTGGGGGCTCAATGTCCTCAGAAACATCGTTAAGTTTCAATAGCAGCTATTAACGTACATGCAGTCATAATTTTCGGATAATAAAAAATTATTGTCGATTTTTGTCATATATATATATATATATATATATATATATATATACATACATTGCTTTCTTTGTTTGCTAAGGTTAGATATGTGTTTGTGTTGCTATTCTTTGTGATCATACTTATTGAAATTACTATTTTGAACTTTCTCCTGTCTTCTACTACTGAAACTAAAGAATCTTTGAAAATATATAAAAAATTCTATTTCATACCAGACATAACTTGAGATGTGATCATTTTATTAATTTATCTCCCCTACTACAGCATGCTGTGAAATTTCCACACTCCATTTAACTTCCATAGGCATCTGTTCTCATGTAAATAACTCCCAGGATACCTAACTTTCTTTGATGATTTACCCCAATTTAAAACTAATTATTATACATTCTTAATTGTGAGACTTAGTTACATGAAAAAGATTGTTTAGCTGATTTTAATTCAGGATTTGTAACACCTGTAATTTTACACAGAACAGTGTCCTATTTCACTTTTACGAGAACAGATGATTGTTACTGGCTATCAGCTTAGCAGTGGGTCGACCACTGGCTATCTAGACCAAAATTGAGAAACATCTTTAAATTTAATTTTAATTTGGAGATTTTAGGTGGGAGCCAGTTATAGCAACAACTCCAATGGGATTGGTTCTAAGTTCCAGAGGGCAGTTATATTTCTAGAAGATAGGAAATTACACTTTTTGCATGATAACCTCTAGGGAAGTGGCAAAGATGTTGAAGAGACAGTGGAGTATAATGAGAAAAAAAATCACAATTTAGAGTGAGAATTAGAAGACCATTGCTTAACCATAGGCAATTCGCATAGCTTTTTTGAGACTCAGCTTCCTTTTATTTAAGGATGGGGGAGGGAGGACCAGCAGTTAGCATAATGGCTATGTCGCTGGACTCCCATGTAGTCGACCGTGGTTCGTGTCCTGGACCCGATGGCTTAAAACTCAATGCCGGGCACGTGTGCGTGTGTGCCCAAGATTCCTAGAGGAGAATGGAGGAGAAGGGATTGTGGCATGGCCATCCCCCCTGGGGAGTGATTTCTCTCTTTCTGTCTCTCTGTCTCTGTCTGTCTGGCGAGCGCATGCGCCCTATAGCAAAAAACTCTCCAGAAAAAGAAAAAAAAAAGGATGGGGGGCGGGGGGTTATGACTTGCTAAGTTCACAGGGTTGTTGCGAGGTCCAATGGGTAACATATGCAACATTGGTTCCATTCCTTCTTTGCTTCCATGTATCAGTCAACTCTCAACTCTTCTTTTGATTACTTTGTTTTTCTTTCTTTTCATTTTGCAGGAAGGAGAAATAGATTAATTCACACGTACATACACATGAGCTGATAACAGATTATTGGGCATCTTCTCTCAAGTGCATTTATATTTTAAAAGATTTTGCCTAAATTTTTTTTTTTTGAGAGAGAATTTGCTATAGGGCATGTGTGTTTGCTGGAGAGACAGAAAAAGACAGAGAGAGAGAAAGCAAGAAATCCCTCCCCAGAGGGCATGGCCATGCCATGATCCCTTCTCCTCCATTCTCTTCTTGGGATCTTGGACATGCACACACATGCGCCCAGCATGAGTGTTAAGCCACTGGGTCCAGGACTTGAACAGCAGCCAATTATGTGGGAGTTCAGCAATGCAACCATTATACCATCTGCTGGTCCAAGATTCCTCAAATTTTAACAGGGGGCCAGCAGGTGGCTGGAGGTTAAGGTGACCTGGCAGCTTGAAAATCATGCCAGGCTCATGTGCATAAGTGCCCAAGATCCCCAGGAGGAGAAGTGATGGTGGTATGGCTATCCCCTCCTGGGGGGCTGGGTAATTTCTCACTTTCCCTCTCCACTCTGTGGCGAGTACATACACTCTATAACAAAAAATAAAATAATTAATTAATTATTTAACAGGAAAAGGAACACTTCTTTGGGAACAGTTTGTAATTTTAAGTCACACCACAAAAGATAATGATAAACTCAGAAGTACTTCCTCACTTCAAGTGTAGTAGAAACTATTTTAACATTTGTTTGTTTGTTAGAGATTTTTGCCTTAGGGCATGTGCACTGACCAGAGAGAGAAAGAGACAGAGACAGTGAGAGGGAAAGTGAGAAATCACCTCCCAGGGTGGAGGACCATGCCACAATCCCTTCTCCTTCATTCTCCTTCTGAGATCTTGGGCACATATGCACACGTGTCCTGCCTGAGTTTTAAGCCACCAGGTCTGGGTGGTGGTCGACCATATGGGAGTCCAACAACGTAACTGCTATGCTATCTTCTGGCCCCTGTTTGTTTATATTTTATTGCCAGAGAGTGTATGAGCTCAACAGACATAGATACAGAAAGAGAGAAACCAAGTAAGGGAGAAAGCCCCCTCCCCCCACACACACGGTGGGACATGGTCATGCCACAATTCTGTCTCCTCCATCTCTCCCTACTCTCAGGATTTTGGGCATGCATGCATATGCAGCCAGCCTGTATTTCAAGCTGCCTGGCCATGACTCAAGCCGCAATGAGTGAGAGGGCCATGTGGTATCTGGCTCCCTTAGCCATTAGACCATAGAGTCGGCCCTATTTATTTATGTTTTTAAAACAATACTCAAAGGTCAGAGTGGGAAAAAAACTTCCACAGGTATATTTCAGGAGGCAGGAAACTTACTCTGTCAAAAGGTGTGTAGTAAATACTTTGGGCATTGTGAGCTATTTGATCTCTGTCATGACTGTTCAACTAAGCACTGTAGCTCTGTAGCTGCCACAGACAATATGTACACATACATGCATAGCTATGTTTCGTTAAAACATTATTTACAAAGCAGCCCGTGAGCTGGATTTGGCTCACAGGTCATAGTTTTCTGACACCTATCATATCCCCTCCTACAGCCTTCCTTCTTTCCTCAGCCACCCAAAAATTAGAACATTTCACAGAAGAGATATCGAACACCATTAACTTAATCTTTGTTTCTCATTTTTTCCTTTGCCTTTGTTTCCAAAGAGTGTATAGAGTTGTCTTGGCCTTGTCTACTCTGTGCCCAGCCTCTAAGGCAAGCCTGAGGTCCATGAACTGTTCTACCACCAACTCAAATAATGAACCAGCTAAACCTAAACAAATCCTTTCCTCTACCTCTATTTAGTGACAGCTCAGAATCTGAGATGCAAGAGTGGGAAGCAATTGTAAGCTCTGCTTGGAAATTTGGTATCTCCATTCTCTTTCTGGCTAAAATAAAGGTATCTGAATTTGTGTGTGTTTTCTGTGGATTCGAAGTCTTGGAGTTTAGTGCCCCTACATTTGCTGAGAATCAGCTGCCTGCGAAACTGAATGGGAATGTAAAATAAGAGATACATTCCCCGAAAGGATACAACAGACTTTTGGGGGAAACTGAACACATATACAATAATTAATTAATTAATTAACTAATTAATAAAAATAAACACTTACAGAGTCAAATATCAGAGAAGTACATACATTTTTATAAAGTAGAAGCTGACAGCATCAGTGCTTAGAAAAGACCCTGTAAAGGAATGATCATAGTTAGGGAATAGATCCTAGACGAAGTAAGTTTGGATGACATTTTCCTCTTACCTAATTCCTCTCAAAAGAGAAGAAGAAAACAATCTTTCAGGAGAAAGGAAAGCCTATTTCCTTTCCTAACAATGTTTCCCTTAAGCCCAGTGGTGGTAAGAACAACTGAACTCTTGAAAAAGAAGGTGAAATATCGGGATCAATAGCAATGTTTTACTTACTAACAGGTTTATTTTAAATTTTATATATAATTTAGTTGGGTCAAAAAACTGATTGACTGGTCAAACCCTCAAACCTGTTTAACTTTCATTTCCCACACATCCCACTCGCTGACACTCAGTGTGCATTCCAACATCTATAAGAGATTATGAAATTCTATAAATAGCATTTAGACTAAAACTTTTCCCTCACATTATTGACTTTTTTAAATATTATATATTGAGCTTTAGGGAAATAAATATAAAAATTTAATATCTAAACATTGAATAAAATGTACTGAGAGATACATAAATTTAATTCAGTTTGGCTATTAAAATTCAATATTTGAGACCAATGGGTGGCTAGGTGGTTAAGGTGCTGGACTCCCACATGACTGACTGCAGTTCAAGTCCCAGACCTGGCAACTTGCTTTCTCTCTCTCTCTCTCTCTCTTTCTCTCTCTCGTGAATGCACATATCCTGTAGCAAATTTTAAAATAATAATAATAATAAATAAAATTAAATAAATACAATAATTTTTTTAAACCTCCATGTTCAACTGCTGGCCTTTTATAACAAGAAATAGTTTTTTTCTTCCCTTCTCAGCTACCGCTATGCCAGCTACTTTTTTTTTTTTCTTTTAGAAAGAGAGATTTTTGCTATAGGGTGCATGTGCTGGCCAGAGAGATAGAAAGCAAGAAATCAACCCCCTCAGGGGGGATGGCCACAACACAATTCCTTCTCTTCCATTCTCCTCTCAGGATTTTGGGCATGCACGTACACATACCCTGTGTGAATTTTAAACTGTCGGGTCCAGGACTTGAACCACAGTTAATCATGTGGCAGTCCAGTGATGTAAACACTACACCACTTGCTGGCCCTGCCATCTACCTTTTTGTCATGAATCTGCCTGACACAAACATATCCAGTGGGTGAATTAAACTATTTAAGAGGATCTCTTTATTCTTGCATGTTTGAGATAGAAGAATCAAGTGAGCTCTTAGTCTTTTAAAATGCTCCTGAGGCTTGATTTAAAAATTGTCTACTGGGGGCCAGCAGATGGTGTGGTGGTCAAAGCACTGGACTTCCACATGGCTAACCACAGTTCAAGTCCTGGACCTGGCTGCTTGCTTTCTCTCTTTCTCTCTCTCATCCTCTGCCCTTCTCCCTCTCCCCATTTCTCTCTGGTGAGCACTGGTGCCATGTAGCAAATTTAAAATTAACAATAATCAAGAAAATTAAGTAAATAATTCTTTAAAAAATGTTCTGCTCTCTAGGCAATAATACATAGTATTTTTTTTCTACCTGATACTGACCATTAATTTATCGGAACCCTCCCTCTAAGTGTTGTTGTCTTCTTCCTGTGACACTTTCACGTAAGGTGTGGTTGGAGCAGCCAAAGGCCCAAGACCTGAGAATTTCTTGAGTTTATAGGAAAGATTGTCTGAACTAATTTCGCACCTGCAGACTAATAAATATTGGCTTACAAATGTTTGATGTCTATTGAATTCATCCTCAACCTTGTTTTTTTAAAAAATATGGTCAAGTATACATAACATCAAATATATCATGTTTAATTATGTCATTCCGTGGCATTATTACATTCAAAAAGTTGTATAAGCATCACCACCATGTATAAACATCTATTTCTTCACCTTCTCCATTATTTTCAAACAGAAACTCTATAACCATTAATCAGTAATTCCTCATCTCCTCCTTCCACATCCCCTGGTAACTTCTATTCTACTTTCTGTTTCTGTGAATCTGCCTATTCTACATACCTCATACAGGTGGAATCAGACAGTATTTGTCTTTCTGTTTCTGGTTTATTTCACTTCACATAGTGCTTTCTAGGTTTATCAATGTTATAATGTATCAAAATTGTATTTCTTTTTAATTTTTTTCTTTTTAAAAATTTCTTTAAGCATATTCACTTATCTTTTATGAGAAAGAGGAAGAGGAAAGAGAAACAGACAGACAGATGGATAGTATCCCTGACAGGGCCCCAACACCACAATCCAGCATTCAGCCAACCCAGGTCATGAATATGTGCATGCCCACCATATACAGGGAGGTCTTCAGACTTGAACCAGGAACCCTCCCACGTGGGAATGTCTCACAAAGCATAGTGCTTTACCACTGTACCACCATTAGTCCCCTTGTTGTTCTTTATAAATGAATGATATTTCATTGTATGTTTTTCATATTTTGTGTATCCATTCCACCTTTGTGCTATTGTGAATAATTCTGCTATAAACATTAGTGTACAAGTATCAAACTTACTTTTAAAGAAAGTTACTGATGGTAAGATAGTGACGGAAACCTGCTGCTTTCACCTTTATCTCACAGCCACCACAAAATCTGACTTAAAGAATTTCAAGTTGAGTATTACCAAATGGACAATGGTCAGGTTATAATACTCTTTCCATAAGTCAAATGGTGACATTAATAGCACCCACCTCATGCTAGTCACATAGCACAAGTGTTAACCACTGTGCTTTGAGAACTGGATCTCTCAAAGCGTGCTGTGGCTCAAATCCTGGCCCCTGTAGTTTGAGAAACACACTGGGCACATGTGTGTGCATGCCCAAAATCCTGATGAGATCCAGGAAAAAGGATTATAGCATTGGTGATTGTCTTCTGTCTCTCTCTCTTTCTCTCTCTCTCTCCAGTGAGTGCACATGCCCTCTGGCAATAAAAAAAAAATAGTGCCCACTTCATAGGTTGTTAAGATTAAATGAGTTAGCTCGTATAAAGTGCTTAGAAATGTGTCAGTCACAAATAGACAAGACATTTAAAGGACACAGAAATGGAAGATTATCTGTTGATGACAATGTGTATGATAAATCTTTAACTGGAGTGATGTGTAGTGTATTTATGCTGGAAAACTTTATTTTACAAGCTGTGGTGATGTATAGTGATTGAATGTATATAAAAAAAAGAGATTCTCACTGTAAAATAAATGTGTCAGTCACAGTACAAGCATTAAACATAGTTCCAGTAATCATTAGTGTCATCGTTCTCCATCTTTTAGGGACATAATCTCTTGCTGCTATTGTATTTGTAACTGACCACCCTCATTTGACAATCTTACCTAGGCTTGTCCCAAGTTACCGCATGTTCTTGTTCTAAAGTCAACTACCAAATTCTCCTTCCATGTGGCTGATCTTATCAAGACTAGGAGGAGTGAGACTTTATAAAAGACTTTATCGATTATAAATTTCTAGTAGACCATAAGACATCCTTACGATCCACATTTTCTTGCATCTCAGACTCTCAGATTTGTGAAAATACAGAAAGATCCAACAACTTCAATAATTGCTATAGTAGTTCCCTTAACCCTACTTTCAGTGATGACAATTCAGCTTACAATTCATGGCTTCTCCTCAAGTAAGAGAATTTAAAGACAGTTATAGAATTGTTAGTGGTCAGGGGAATTATAACCCTCTAAACCTAGGCAGTGTATAAATGTAACCAAAGACTGCATTTTAGGATGCAATTTAATATTTAATAACAGTTCACAAAGAATATAGGAATAGAACTAAAAGTTAACGTACTTATTTTCTTTATAAGAAATGAGATAGATTTTTCTGTTTAGGTTTACTAATCAAATATTGTTAAGTGTGATATATCAGTGGCATTATATTTAAAAAGCAGCTGTGCTTTGATTTAATAAAAATTATTAATATCCATAAATAATTTTTTTTTCTTTTTTTGGAGAGGTTTTTGCTATAGGGCGCGTGCGCTCGCCAGACAGACAGAGAGAGACAGAGAGATAGAAAGCAGGAAATCACCCCCCAGGGGGGATGGCCACGCCGCAATCCCTTCTCCTCCAGTCTCCTCTCGGGATCTTGGGCACGCACGCACACGCGCCTGGCGTGAGTTTAAGCCGCCGGGTCCGGGACTCGAACCGCGGTCGACTACGTGGGAGTCCAGCGACATAGCCATTACGCTAACTGCTGGTCCCTATCCATAAATAATTTTTTAAAATCAAGCCCAGGGGGCTGGCAGGTGGTGTGGTGGTTAAGAGCACTGGGCTCCCACATGGCCGACTGTGGTTTGAGTTCCAGACCTGGTGGCTTGCTTTCTCATTTCCCTTCACACACACATACTCTGTCCGTCTCTGGTCAAATTTTTAAAAAATAAATAAATAAATAAAGTTAAGTAAGATAATTGTTTTTATTCTTAAAAAAATCAAGCCCGGAAGAATAATACTTTTTAAAATCTTTTATAACACATAAATTAGATAACTATTTCAAAATTTAGAAAACAGTTTCACCAGTGGCTTCCTTAAATAAAATGATTTCTTGGTGGTTTTTTTTTTTTTTTTTTTTTTGAGAGGTTTTTGCTATAGGGCGCGTGCGCTCGCCAGAAAGACAGAGACGGAGAGATAGAAAGTGAGAAATCACCCCCCAGGGGGGATGGCCACACCGCAATCCCTTCTCCTCCATTTTCCTCTCGGGATCTTGGGCATGCATGCACACGCGCCCGGCGTGAGTTTAAGTCACCGGGTCCGGGACGCGAACCATGGTCAACTACGTGGGAGTCCAGCGACATAGCCATTACACTAACTGCTGGTCCCTCTTGGTGTATTTTAAGAATATTTGTTTTTGCTAAAATCTGGTTAATTTTTATTGCATCAAGTGAGATTCAGTTATCTACTATTTTAAATATAATTTAAAGTTGGCTAACACCCGCCCCCCTTTTTTTAAACTAGTTTGTGGATGCTAAGCAAAAATAAAAAGTTTGGTGAGTCTGATTATTTTTTTCAAGCATTTTGAATACTATCATTAGTTACTGTGCTAACAAATCTATGCTAGAGTCCTTCAAAGGGTTGGGGTAGTGGCTATGGGGGCTTTGAATTAGGAGACCTGGGTTCTAAAGCTTACCAAACCATTAACTGATCATTTAAATTTTAGAGAAAGTTATTTTCTATAAAAATGAGTGATTTGAATGGCCATCCACAATGCTTATTATTAATAAATCCTACATAAAACAATTAAGGTGAGTTTTGTATGGTGAAGGTAATCGGTTACACATAGAAATAAGGATTTGTAAAAACACAATAACCACAGAAAATGCTGAATTGTATGCAGTAGACACTTTGCTAATTTGCTTATATTCTCTTGGGCTTTCCCATGGAACTGCACCCAGGTCAGACTGTTTTGTTTGGCTTTTTAGTTTGCTATAGGGTGCCTGCACCCACTAGAGAGACAGAAAAATCACCCCTTGGAGAGATGGCCATAGTACAATCCCTTCTCCATTCTCCTCTTGGGATTTGGGGCATGCAGGTACATGCACTCAGAGTGTTTTTAAAGCTATCAGATCCTGTACTCGAACCTCATAGTCAACCATGTAAGACCTAGCTGCCTTAACCACTACGCCACCTGCCAGTCCTGAGACCCGACTTTTGACTGCCAGCATATGTGTCTCCTTTCCTTTCTTTGGCTGCCTGAGTCCACTCTGGGTTAGAAACACAAGCAATTAGCATACACTCTGGAATCCTCCACTGATAACTAGTAAAAGTTAGTATATAAATATTCCAGCTCTCCTACCTCTTTCATGGATTAGCCACCTCTTGCCTTCAGCATGGGAGGATACCCAGACACATTAGCACCTGTTACTACAATTTCCCACCATAGTTAACCCCTAGTTAGTCACAGATGTGCTCGATAGCACATCATTTATTAGCTGTTTCCTTTTACCATCTCATCTTTTCCTTTGTTTCCTGGAGTCACCTTGAAGGTATAGTACTGGTAATCAAATCTATATTTCAGGTTTTGCTTCTTAGGGGCCCAAAAGTAAGTGATAGCTGTGTATATGATCCAGGCCTCATGCCTTCTCTACCCCAAAGAAACTTGTCTGCAAACTTTTTTTCCTGGGTTCTATTCTATAATTGGGACTCCCTGACCTCTCTGTCTTCAGTTTCACAGCTAGACCATGCCAAGACAGCTGTGCTATTATTACCATCTTGTGTGTAATTCACTTACCTATATATTTGCCTTTATCCCTAATATTACCAAAACTATGCATACCTTAAGTTCTGTAACTGTATATCTTTATCTCTATACTTCCAGTGCTGAACGCTCCTTCCGGAACATGCAGAATTTATTTATATGGCCTCTCCTGCTTGGAAGATGTTTCCTTTGCCCATTTCCCCAAGTAATCCCCTTTACTTATGATTTTAAATTCCTTAATGAAATCTTCCCCAACTACCTCAAACTAAAGGAGCAACTCAATCTCTGCCCTTTAACCCCATAAGGCAGTGAGAATATACACTTCTTGAATATCACTTATCATATTGTCAGGTATTGACTGCTTTACTTTTCTATGAACTCCTTAAAATATGGGATTTTTCTATTTTCCATCTCTAACACAATGCCTTCCTTACACATGATAGACATTGTTGGATAAATAGAACAGAAGGACATTATTGGTTTCACTGGGAACTCATATCTCCTGTGACTCCCATATTGAACAAATTTGTGTGATCTTCATCAGAGACCACAGAGAAATAGCATCTATCTATCTATCTATCTATCTATCTATCTATTTTAGTTGAAATGTGTATGTTTATGGCATAAAGCCTTTTACTTTGATCTGACCTTTGAAAAGCTATAGACCAATAGCTCTCTGCAATTAGCCTGTTGAACTATGAGGCTCTAAGATAAATACAAACTCAAATGTATTTATTTCTACATTATTTTCAAAAATGATTTAGAAAGATGTATGAAATTTTAAAAGTTTGGTTACAAGTTCAGACTCTTTAGATTGAGGTCTACTGGTCATATCACAATGTTCCTCTCCATACACAGAATTTTCAATACTGTCTCCATAAAATATTCTTAAATAAAATAAAGCAAGTCAGAAATTTGTCTTGAAATAACTGACGATTCATCTCTTCAAGTTTTACAAGGACATATTTATATTTGGCACATACTATAAATAACAGCTGGTAATTTTGCCACAACCATTTTTCACTCATTTCTTTTTCCCACATTTATGCTTCTTCCCATGTTCAGTCTCATTTAAACTCAAGTAACATTTTAGAGTTTGCACTAGGTTATGCCCATTGACCTAATCTATACTTTAAATTCTCTTTCTGACATATCAATATGACTGCTTATATAAAATTAATATTTTATTAAAAATATTCTTAGGCAAAAAGAATCAGATAATTTACAGTAAACTGAAGGGATGAATTTGAGACCTGCAGACCCCAAGAAAAAGTAGAAGTTCTAATTTTGGTAAAATTATTTCTAAAAGAACCTCAGAGTCTGTAAAGGTGAGCAAACAGAAAGTACTTACCATGCTTCAGAAACTTGCAATCTTGTGAAATGGACAGAAAAATATAAAAGTAAATTTGAGAACCTGGAGTCTGAGAAGACTGTATCAAATAGGTGTGAGCTAAAAGTTAGAGGAGTAAAGGAAAGGTCAATCTTAATTCTAATAAGGAGTTTCTGGAAACTTTCATGTAGAAAATGACACTTAACTGGGGTGCACAGACACCCACTTTCTGGGGTAGTGGTGAGAAAGGTGTAGGGATGATAAGTCATGGCTTAGTCATTGTGTTTCTCTCCTCTTGCTTCCTACTTCCTGCCGATTCCTAGGCAAGTACCACAGAACACAATTCTTGAAATGCTTATACTACATGTTTTCCATTATTTCATTATGTTTATTGTCATGTGACACTATTTTTTTTCCTTTATGAGTCTATCTTACATATTCATATGGGCTGGTACTAAGTCTTTCTATTTCATATACTCACAATTTATCTTAAGACAAACACTCAGTCAATATATATTATAACAAGATCTGGAGTATGAGGTTCATGTGAAGAAATGGATTTTAAAATAGAAAATTTGATTATATAAACCCAGAAATCTTTGAATGTTTGTCATTATTAACTTCATTTTAACAATAACAGTAAGGGGACCAGCAGATGGCATAATGGTTACATCAACATCGAGTCCCAGACTCAGCAGCTTAAAACTCACATGGGGCGCATGTGTGTGCATGCTCAAAATCCTGAGAGAAGACTGGAGGAGAAAGGATTGTGGTGTGGCCATCCCCCCTGGGGTGTGATTTCTCGCTTTCTGTCTCTCTGTCTCTCCAGCAAGCACATGCTCTCCCTATAGCAAAAACCTCTCTAAAAAAAAAAAAAAAAAAAAAAAAAAAAAGAAAGAAAGAAAAAAGAAAACAACAGTAAGATACATTAGTAATAGTTCCTGTTATTATACTGTAATTTTTGTCTATGTTATCTTATTCAGTCTTCACCACCACCATGTTAGGTGAGTATTATTATCTCCATTTTGCAGAATTTGATACCATCACTGGAGTGGTAAAATCTGGTAACTTGCCCAAGGTTGTTGAGAACCACATTGCATGTAGAAAGCACTATCGTAAGTGCTATAAATAAACAGGCCACCAAGACATACAAGGTCCTCATATGCCCTGAGACCAACTTTAAACAAAACCACCAAGGGCCAGCCATGGTGGTGCAGGTAGTAGGAATGCTGGCAGCCACCAAAATCTGGCAGAGGAAAGGAGTGGATTTTCCACTAGATCTTCCAGAAGAAGCACAGAGCTTTGAATTTAGCTCAATGATATTAATATGAGATGTCTGGCCTCCAGAACTGCAAGAGAATAAGCATGTCTTGTTTTAAGCCACTAAGTTTCTGGTTATTCGTTACAGCAGCCATTGGAAACTAATACAGGTGTCCAATATAGTCTACTTGCCACCAAGTGGCACCCTGGGTGTGAGGCCATGTTATGTGGCATTCTATAATGGCATGTCAGACAGGCTGTGAGCCTTCACCTGATGCTGGCAGTGGCACTGCAGGAAAGAAGGCCAAACCCATACAAGAAGTATATGTTAGCCCCAGTAAGTGGAATTTTTGCCTCCTTTTGTGTGTTCTTGCCCAGAGCTTGTGAAACTGCACAATAGTGGAGCCCTATGGGAAGACCCTGGGTTTAGCTCCTGGGTTGACCTGAACATACTTTGTGCACGTGTGATTCTGGGTGGCTGTAAGGTGAGAGGGAAGGAGAGTTGGGATGGTTCATGGCAATGACAAGACCCTATCTAGTCTCTTTCTCCTCTCTCTTGAAAGGAAGGAAAGAAGGAAGAAAAGAAATCTATTTTGTAACCAACAATAAATAAATAAATTTGCACATGATGATGTATGGCCTGAAAAAGACTGCAATCAGGTGATGTGATTGGGAATTACTGGGAGTGATGCAGAAGTGTCTGCTTTATTCAATGCCTTCCTGATATAACACTCTGACTCTATGTAAGTCGGGGAATGGAAGTGATCAAATATGAGTTTTAGAAAGATAGCTAGTACTAATGTAAGGAATTAGGTAACAGTATTAATAAGGTGAAAATAAATATTGGGTGATCAGAAAAGTCATGATATATTTTTCTGTTTCCCTATGCAAAAATGCATCATGACTTTTTGGACAACCCAATAATTATCCAAAATGAGACTTTGGAAGATGAATGAACAGAAGCAATCATTGTAAGAGAAAACAATGACGTGTTGCATAAATAATCAAGTTGATGTGACATAAAGATTGTGAAGAAAGATGGAAGCAATAATATGGTATTTATGATAATAACAATAATGACACATCTCAGCACATTTGCTTAGAACATGTCCAAGGTTACCCAAAAGACTTTGATAGAAAGTTAATTTTTAATCACTATGAGAATGTTCTGCAGAGTATGGTATTCTCAGCACAAGGTATCTAAGATGATTTTGGGTGATAGTCAAGATAATTTTAAATTACATTGGAAAGGGCATTAAAGAATATAACTATCACATAAAAAGTGCTATTTCCATTTTAAATCTCTTTCAGTCCCTCTAATTATGTCAAGAAGAAATTCTCAATTTGAGCTATTTGAGCTATTTTGACTTAACACCTCTCTAACATTTGCTAATCTCCTTTTTTAAACAAAGAGTGAGCAGGCCTTATGTTCAGAGCTTCCAGCAGGCAACGGCATCTAGCTGAAATTTAAAAGTTTATTTTCATTGAATTTATTTTTACAGTTACCCTCTATTTATGGTCAATGATACTAGTTTACCATTTATGGTATCTTCAACCTTTATAATAAATTTAGTTAAGCAACAGAATCAGTGGATTTACAGAAAATATTAAGGGGATAACAATGCGGTTAATCTGAACATGAAGCAAAATCATTGAAGGTGATAGAGAAGACTGGAGTTTGACAATACTATAGTTCAGTTACAAAACTTGGGATTGAATGAAAGTTCTGAGGTTTTTGAATCCCACTTACTGAAAAATTGTGAGATCACTAGGGATTCCCAAGAGACTGACCTTTAGGCGAATTATTAAGTTGTAGGCTACCATAGTTTCTGCCTTATGTGTGTTGTGTTTTAGATGTCAGAAAAGTATCCTCAAGAATTCTTGCACCCAGTGATACATTCAAGACTGAACCTTGAATCTAGATCTAGACTAAGCTTACAGACAGGTTTGGAAGTTGTATTAGTTTTCTATTACCACATAAAAAAATTACCACAAATTTAGCGGTTTAGGGAACCAGCAGTTAGTGTAATGGCTATGTCGCTGGACTCCCACGTAGTCAACCGCGGTTCGCGTCCCGGACCCGGTGGCTTAAAACTCACGCTGGGTGCATGTGCGTGCGTGCCCAAGATCCCGAGAAGAGAATGGAGGAGAAGGGATTGTGGCGTGACCATCCCCCCTGGGGGGTGATTTCTCGCTTTCTGTCTCTATGTCTCTCCCTGTCTGTCTGGCGAGCGCACGTACCTACCCTATAGCGAAAACCTCCCCCCCCCCCCCAAAAAAAATTAGCAGTTTAAAACAATACAAAGGGGACCAGCAGGTGGCATGGTGATTAAAGGAGCTGGACTCCCACATGACCGACTATGGTTCAAGTCCTGAATCTAGCAGCTTTCTCTCTCTCTCTTTCTCTCTCTCTCTCTTGCACACGTGCCTATGGAAAATATAAAAATAATAAATAAAATTAAATAATTATTACAAAAATGAAATAACATAAAGTTATTATTCATAAGTTGCCATTCTGAACATCAGAAATCCAACTGAACTTTTCTGATGGGGTTCCCAGAAGATTGAAATCAAGGCTGGGTTATCTTCTGGAGACTTTAGGGAAGAGTATGCTTCCAACACCATTTGTGTTGTTGGCCGAATATAATATAGTAAATTCTCTCTTTGTCTGTTTGTCTACTGGCACGAAGATCTCCAAATAGTCAGCTTCTGGCCTTAGCATTAGCTTTAGTAGTGTTGTACTATGTCCCCTAGCAGATTTGTCATTCATACAAAGAAGCCAGGGTTTCTAGTTCAACCCAACTTAATTTAAAGAAATGAGAAGTACAAGTTATCCAGGTGGTCCTTGGGAGGATAGTGAGAAGGTTAATACTTATGTCTACTTTTTTCTTCCTCAAACTGTGTATTCTATGGAAAAAAATACCACCACATCTAATGGCTACTGATTCACATTATTTCTTGAATGCTGAACAGGATCCCAAATCTACAAGAGGTCATCCTTCAGCTCCCCTATAATTATTTCAGAATTCCAATGGAACACATAATGAGGTATATAATAGGATCAGGGGATTCCATGCAGTCATGGGCTATCTCCCAGTTTTACCAGAAGGTGGATCCCTGGGTGTGAGGCCATGTTATGTGGCATTCTGTACTAGTACGTCAGACAGGAGTTGACCTTTCAGATGTTAATGTTGGCGGTGGCACTGCAGGTAAGAAGGCTAAACCTGTGTTAAGAGGTATGTGTCAGCCTCAGTAAGATGGAATTTTGCCTCCTTTTGGGTGTCCTTATCTATGGTAAATAGCCTGACTGGTTGGTCAAGGCTTCTAAAAGAGGCAAGATAGGAAAAGCAGAAACAAAGAGGCCAGCCAAAAAGGCATGTGGATGTGTGGAAGAGGTTGTGGTAGGCTAAATAATGGTCCCCAAAGATATTAGGTCCTACTCCCTGGAAACTGCAAATGTTACATTATATAAACAGTCTTTGTGGATGTGGTTAAATTAAATATCTTAAATTGGGGAAAAATACTTTGAGTTATCTGTGCGATCCTAAATACAGTCATACCAAATTAGAGAAAGGCAGGAGGATATTGGACACAGACAGAAGAAAAAGTAATGTGATTAGAGTGATGTGGCTACAACTCAAGGAATGCTGGCAGCCACCACAATCTGGCAGAGGAAAGGAAGGGATTTTCCCCCAAATCCTCTAGAGGGAGCACAGACCCTTCAATTTGGCTCAGTGATGTTATTATCAGATTTCTGGCCTCCAGAACTGTAAAGGAATAAACGTGTCTTGTTTTAAGCCACCAAGTTTCTGGTAATTCATTACGGCAGCCATATGAAACTAATACAGGGGTCCAATATAGTCTACTTGCCACGAAGTGGCAGGTTATTCCCCTTCAAGGATGCTACCACATTGAGGACTCATCACTGTTCTTTGCCTTTGACAAGGCTGAATGTTCAGACATGGCTATAGTTAGATCAGCTAAGATGAGAGAGATCCACGTTGCCTTACCCATGAATAGCCTTCATCTCTGACATCATGGCTATAGCATGGATCCATCGTGCCATGGTGAAATGATTGGGAGCAGGCTAGAAAAGCTGGCTAATGGCAACTGGACAATCAAGCTCACCTAGTAGTCCAGTGCCTTTTCTGTGGTGGATGATAGATGATAGGCACTGACGTGTTAACCAAAAAATCGTGCTGTATATATGCCCATTCCCTTAGCACATCCACATGCCTTTTTACCTGGCCTCTTCATTTCTGTTTTTCCTATATTGTTCCTTCTAGGAACTTTGACCAACAAGTCAAGACATTTACCATGGGAAAGGGCACCATATAATCTTAGCTGAGATCTCAGTTCCCTCCACACAAGCTGATAAGTGGGTGAACTACTCAAAGTTCTGCCAGCAAGAATAATTTGCCCTCACCACTGTCATTTAAGACCACCCTTCTGTGGGGCTTGGACGTGGTAGCAGTCTATTTCAGTGTATCTTAACATGTTGAACCATACATGTGCTAGGACTGGACTTTACTTTTTCAATCAATTCATCTTTGAAAATACTCCATGAAGTCATAGGCAAAAGTAAACGGAGAAATCTCCAAATACCAGATATAGTGTGTGTGAAAGGGGAGGGTCTGAGGAAGAGCATTTGGGGGAGGGACAGGGAGGAAAAGCATTGATGGCACAAAGAGGTGTGGTGTTGTCTGTTGAAGATATTTTGTAGTTTTATCAACTGTACTGGGGAGAGATGTTCGCCTGTTGAAGTGTCCATTTTGTAAGACAAATAATAATGTGATTGTATGGAAGAAAATGAAATGAAAAAAATTAATAAAATAAAAAAAATTTAAAAAGTAAAAAAGTAAAGGGAGAAATGTCTACACAGTGGTAGGTGACATGAGTCTCTGGACAACTTGTTTATGTATGTTATATGTACTCTCTTAGGAAACATTGCAAACTGGAGAATTCACTGGTTTTACATAATGAATCCATTTAAAGGGGTCCATTTCTCTAAGTCTTTTGATGTTACTCAATATTCTGCCAAGTTATTTATTTCCAGCAACATCACCTCATTACTTATAGGTATTGTTTCCAAGCTTCAAAGAACCATCTCACCTGTGTTTTAAGATTGACTCTGGTGTCCTTGCCAGGATGTTAACTCATGATTCAGGAAAGTGCCTGCATAAAATATATTTTATCCAGCCTTAGGTTCAATGACCTTCACCCCACGTAAGCACCCATGAGATCCTTTCCCAGGCATGTTCTCTCATTTCCTACTGGAACACATTTTCCTGGTATACCAGGAACAGAACTGCCCTACCTGGACCATGTTAACACTTGACCCTAGTTATTGGCAGATTTGACAAGAGGAAAGGAAAGCAAATTTGTGGGTTCAAGGTTTTTCAAGTACTTCTCAAGTGTCCCCATCCCATCTCTTAGAGTCCCAACAGGGCTTACCTTCAGCACCAGTTTTACAATCAGATCTTGGTAGTGACTCTCAGCACATTCTGCCCTCTGGCTCTAAGATATCAAAATCTCTTTAAAAGCTGCCAAGTAGCCTTCAAAACCATTCCTTGAGTTGATAGTTGGCTAACCTCATCCTGCAATTTTCTTTCCTTAGGATTTCAATCACAGTAAAATCAGCCAGCCAAATAGACAATCCTTATAATTGTCTGTGCTCCCATATCTCTAGCCTCTATAGCCTGTATTCCATCCTAGTTCTCCACATGTGCACATCTTAATCATTGCAATGCTACCACACATACAGGATGATCAATACCCCTCTCCCCACCAATAGTAGATCTTTGTGACCACTATCCATCAAATGATCTAATGTCAGCATCCCATCCTGAGCTTCTGCTTCCTAGGACCACTGATGATACTAGCTATCTTAGCAAGGGATTTCCCGGAAGCAAATTCCAAGACAAAGATTTGAGAAAAAGTCATATATTTGGAAGATAATTTCCAGAAAACACCAGTAGAACGAGAAAGGGAAGTAAGCAAGCCAATTAAAGGTGTATAAGTAAGCAAATAACCACTGTGGAAATTGTGGTTTGATCCTGAGAGAGATCTCTTGAAGAAACTATTTAACAGCTCTAAGATAGAGCTTTATATTGAGTCAAGGAGCTAGGGTATGTGTTTTCCAACTCCCACTCATTATTGGCCGAGGATTTCTAGAGACCCAGTACTTTGAGCCAACCTCTGCATGTCTGGGTTGAGAGTTGCAGGTGTTTGCAAGAGGACATTGTCAGATTATACTGGAACATTAACAGACTGTTGAGTTCTGACTAGAATACCTAAAATGCTATGAAAGGGACCAGTAGATGGCATAATGGTTATGTCACTGGACTCCCATGCAGTTGACTGCAGTTCAGGTCCCAGACCCAGTAACTTAAAACTTAACACCAGAAGCATGTATGTGCTCGGCCACAATCCAGAGAGGAGAATAGAGAAAGGATTGTGGTGTGGCCATCCCCTCTTGGAGGTGGGGGTGTGATTTCTTGCTTTCTGTCCCTCTCTGTCTCTCCAGCAGGCACACAAGCCCTACAGCAAAAATCTCTCTCTGAAAAAAAAAAAAAATCCTATGAGAAAATGGAGTCATTCTGCTGGGGAGAATTTCAACAAGATTTCAGAAATGTGGCAACATTCACTCTAGTAGCTGAGGTCATGAAGTAGATGCAGTTCCCAAGAGGGAAAACTGTAATGTGCAAGAAGGGCAAAGATCAGTGCCAGAGGAATGTCTGCACTTGAGGAGTGGCTTGAGAAAGAGTAGCCAAACATCAAATTCAATGATAGTAAAGCTCAGAGAAGGATGGCAATCACTTTCTAGACTTGCAATTGTCTTTGAGCTCACAACTGTTGGAAAATCGTTATTGGAGGGGGAAACCATTTTTAAGTCTTTTATTAAATTTGTTCAATAGGTGACATGATAAAACAAAGGAGATGGCAAAAGGAAATACCAAATATTAATCTCTCTTATAGTATGCATAATTTTCTTCTTTATAAGGATTCACATAACAGCAAGCTATTCAGAGGTTGTGAACATGAGCATAAATTTTATTTTGTTCTGACTTTTGTAACTAAAATAACTTATTTTCAATTCAGTTGTTATAAATCTTTATATAAAAACATGCACACAATTTTTATTCCTACATTTGACACCCTCTTTGCCACTTGCAGAGTGAATTATTAGCACAAAGTTAAACACCTCCAAATAGTGGATATCCATAGTAGAAAATACTGATACAACCACAAAAAATGCTTTTTTGTCTACCTTTGCTCTCATCTTGAACCTTTGTGTACCCCCCTTTCCTCTGGCCCTCTAAATATACAATTATTTGCTTTTTTAACAGGGGATGACTTGGACAGAGATATATCTTAACTCTGAAAGATTCTTGAGGGAAATACTATAACTTACTAGAACTGACTTCATTTTTGCATGCTCCTGTTTTGTACCCTTGTTTTGAAGAAGCATGTGAGTAAAGCCAGTTTCCATTTTTTTAGTTGACTAAAGGATAGTGTGAGTCAATGCTTATTATAGTCATTATTAAAATTTTAATACCTCAAGGAAATTGCTAGCACTTTTTTTCTTTAATTCATCACATTAAAATGGTATTTACTGAGTCTCTTGATTAATTTATTCATGCACGCATTCTAAGATATTTCTTTTATTTGACACTTACATCAAATACATGTCTTGGGCCAGCCTTAGAACCTAGTGGATAAGGGAGTTGAATCCCACATGGCTGACTATGGTTTGAATCCAGGCCCTGGCAACTTGAAAAACATACCCAGAATGTGCAAATGTGTGATCCAGACCCTTACAGAATGGAGAAATGGAAGAGGAGTTGTAGCATGACCGTACCCTCAATGAGAGATGCTTTATTCTTCTCTCTGTCTCTCTCTCTGGGGAGTACACATGCCCTCTAGTACTTACAAATTAATTAATTAATTTTTAAAAATAAAAACCATGTCTTAATGACCCAGGACAGACTTCACAATGTAAACACTTCATTATTTCAATTTATATCTAAAAATTAAAATACTGTATTTATTGCTTTTTAAAAAATGTCTTTTACATACTATTAAAAGTTTAAACTTATGTTAATATTTTTATGAATGAAAATATTTTAGCTGGACATGGGTTGCCCCTTTTGCATAAGATCAGTTGATAGTATTCACATTATGTAATTTCAGGGACATTGTGGAGGGCTCTAATAGATTTGGAGAGAAAATTTATCAAAAATATTTTTGAATACCTGCTGGGTGTAGGATATTGTATGATACTCAGTTTGAGGTGAATTCCTGAACTTCCTTAAAAGGATATAACATTTTCTCCCACTCTTATAGATGAGGCTAAAATGAAGACAATAATTATGACCACTATTATGTAGACTTGTTTAAGTGCTTACTATTAGCCTAACAGTGTACTAGGATATTTTTTCTTTTTTGACTTTTTACCAAAGGATTTGTGTGCTCTCTGGAGAGAGGCAGAGGAGACAGAAGGAAAGTGAGAAATCACCCCCTGGGGAGATGGCCATATCTCAATCCCTTCTCTTCCATTCTCCTCCCAGGATTTTGGGCAAGCATGCACACACACCCACCATGATTTTCAAGATGCCAGATCTGGGCTTGAATCATACTCAACCATGTGGGAATCCAAAACATTAACCACCATGCCACCTACTGGCTCCTAGTATTTTTAAATAATCTTTTTTTAGAACTTTTTGCCATAGGGCACATGTACTCACCACAGAGAGAGAGACAGAGACAGTGAGAGGGAAAGTGAGCAACGACCCCCCCTCAAGGGGATGGCCATACTGCAATCCTTTCTCCTCCATTTTCCTTCTGCTATCATGGGAATGCACACACACGTGCTTGGTGTGATTTTGAAGCCATTGGGTCCGGGACTTGAATTGCGCAGTGTTATGTGGTAGTCCAGTGACACAACCACTACAGCATCTACTGGCCCCATAATTATCTCTTTCTTTTTAAGATTTATTTAATTCCATTTATTAGTATTATTATTTTAAAATTTGCCATAGGGCACATGTGCTTACCAGAGATAGAGAGAGGGAAAGTGAGAAAGCAAGCTGCCAGGTTCAGGACTCAAACCGTGGTTGGCCACGTAGGAGTCCAGTGCCTCAACCACCACACCATCTGTTATCCCCTTTAAATAATTATCTTCTTTTAACCTTATAGCAACCTTGACTTGAAGGGGGCTAATATCTTCAATTTATTTATGAGAAGACTAGGCCCAGAAATGTGAAGTACTCCTTCAAATCATAAGGCAAATAAGTGACAAACTTGATATTTAAACTAAATCAGTAACTAAGGTACATTATCTCTCAAAATATTCTCTGGGAACTGAGAAATATTGACTTAATTTTAAAGTGACATAAATGATTCAAATTAGAACCATTTTTGAAAGCAAGTTACAAGTGTGAGAAAGGAGTAGAAAAGCATTGGATACTTGAAAACAATGAGGAATTTGGAATACACCAAAAATAAATGATCTGCAGAATAGAAGGTTACAGAAACAAAGACAATGTAAAGTCACCCAATTGCATAATTTTGCTAAAGGCTAGCCCTGCAAGCAAGGATTATTAAAACTAAAAATACATCTCAAGACTAAATATAATCTTATTATTTGACAGAGTAATTCCAAATCCAATACATGATTTTATACATAATTCAAAATTCCTACCCACAAAAAATAAAACAGTTGTAACAAAGATGTTTATCCATCATTATATTAATATTAAAAATTAAAACAAAATATTTAAAATATTAAAATATATCAATCATTGAGAAAAGTTTAATTATAGAAAAATCACCTCAATACAATATTTAGCAGTTGTCAAAAGTACATTTGGGGGGGCCAGCAGGTGGCATGGTGGTTAAGGTGCTGGACACTCCCACATGGCCGACCACAGTTCGAGTCCCGGACCTGGTGGCTTCTTTCTCACTTTCCCTGTCTCTCTCTCTGTGTCTCTCTCTGGTCAAATTAAAAAATAGATGAGTGGATAAATAAATAAATAATTATTTTTAAAAAAAGAAAGTACATTTAGGGGGACCAGCAGTTAGCATAGTGGCTATGTCACTGGACTCCCATGTAGTTGACCGCGGTTCGAGTCCCGGACCTGGTGGCTTAAACTCATGCCAGGTGCATGTGTGTGCATGCCCAGGATCCCAGGAGGAGAATGAAGGAGAGGGGATTGCAGCATGGCCATCCCCCCTGGGGAGGTGATTTCTCACTTTCTGTCTCTCTGTCTCTCTCTGTCTTTCTGGCGGCGCACACACCCTATAGCAAAAACCTCTCAAAAAAAAAAGTATATTTAGGAAGACACACAATAAAATTGTAAATGTTTTTGAGATATTATAAAGAAAAAAATAGTACTCAAAATTTTATCTGCATGGGTTAGAGGTTAAGGCATGGAGGTTAAAGTGGCTGGATCCCATATGGCCAACTCTACCACTTGAGACACCAGGCGTATATGTGTGTTTGTGTATGTGTGTGTGTGTGTGTGTGTGTGTGTATGCCCCAAATAATGAGAAATCACACCAGGCGTGTATGTGTATGCATGCCCAAAATCCCAAGATGAGAATGGAGAAAAAGGGATTGTGGTGTGACCATCACCCTGGGTGGGTGATTTCTCACTTTCTCTCTGTCTCTCTATCTCTCTCTGGCAAGCTCACGTGCTCTATAGCAAGCAAGTTAAAATTTACATGATGATCACTGTTATATAGAGCAAATGACACTATGATTAAAGAAATAACTCTAGGAAATGGACAAAAATTATTTAATTTAAGTGGTAAAACTAGTGTTCCTTTATAGGAAAAATGTAAACAAAAGTATTATAAATTGGAACAGGGAAATAAACAATCTCAGAAAGAAACACACATGATTTCTACTTTATTGCATTTTCCTCTCTGAGGACCAAAAACTAAATCTCACTTCTCTTTTGTCCTATGCACTGCTAATCACGCTCTCTGTATCCCCCCCCCCCTTTTTTTGGAGAGGTCTTTGCTATAGGGCACATGAGCTCACCAGAAAGACAGAGAGAGATAGAGAGACAGAAAGCAAGAAATCGCTCCTCAGGGGGGGATGGCCATGCCGCAATCTCTTCTCCTCCATTCTCCTCTCAGGATCTTGGGCATGCACACACATGTGCCCAGCGTGAGTTTAAGCTACCGGGTCCGGGACTCAAACAGAGGTCGACTACATAGGAGTCCAGCGACATAGCCATTATGCCAACTGCTGGTCCCTTCCCTGTATTCCCTTTTAACTTACTGAAAGAGTTTCCTTTTGGCAAGGTGAGTAGGCAACATGTCTTATAGACTCTCCTGCTAGTAGGAATGACCTGGTCAGGAATAGGTGTTGTATAACATGGAAATAATGCTGCCACATTTTACAAATGAATCTCACAGCTTTTATTGAATTACAGATAAACAATGATTAACTTCTGATATAAGTATATTCAACGTACTTCATGAGATATACTAAAACAGTTATGTATTGTTAATCTGCAATTCAAATGTAACTGGGCATCCTGTGTTTTATCTGTCAGCTCTCTATATAATGAATTTGGAAAATGAAAGTTTGGTAATGTGGGGCTCATGAACACTAGTATAACTATCAGCTTGGATTGTGTTTCACTGCATGTAACAGAAACTGGGCTATAATGGGCTAATAAAGGAAGAGTTTCATTTTTCCATGTAACAAGATGTTGGAAAGTAAGTAATCCAGAGAGGGTCCAGTTGCTCAAGGAAAAGAAGGAATGAGTCTCCTTCAAGCTTCCAGTTTTACCTCCATAGCAGAGTCTTTGGTCCTAAGTAAGAGTGGTAATATGATGGCTCTACCCACAGGCACTGACTGTAGACAGAGTTAAAGTTAAAGTGATCAGCAAAAGGCACTTGCCAGTTTTGTATGTGCTTTTCTTCTTTCTCCTTATTGTTATTAATCAGAAAAATGAGTTTTGGGGGAAGCATTACCTAGAGATTTGAGGTTACACCTCATCACTCTTCTCTCACGTTGTTCTCTATTTTCTAGCAGAAAACCTTTTCCGTTCAGCAGTGACAACATCTACTCATCATTCTAAGCCCTGCTTCAGCTCGAGTTCCTCCTCCAAACATGCTCTGTGCATGTTAGTCCTCTGTAATCCCTAAACATTTGGAACATGTGCGTATGTTCCTTACTGTACAGTTTTCAATTATTTTCTTGTGCTGACTGGCCCCTTTTTCTTGGTGTATTTGTGTTATCTTGATAAGTGACTACATAGTCCTTGGGAGAAGGGACCATACCTTATTCGCCATATGCCATGCTCCCAATAAATAATGTTTGTTGATGGGTTTACCACTAACTGTCACCAAAGCTTAACAAAATCCCATAAGAAACCTCTAAGTATAAATTTTTTAAAGCTCTAAATAGAAAAGTTGAAGTGAAGCAAAATGCCTTGTATTTTATTTTATTTACTTATTTATTGCTTCATTGCATGTGCAATACATTTATGTGGTTTAAAATTCCAAAGATATGAAAGATTATATAGTGTGAAATATCTCCCCTCCAAACCTTCCCTTAGCCAACTAGCTTCTCTCGCACATGCAACCAACCTCAGCAGTTTCTAGTATTCTCCAGAGATGTCTTGTGTATTTACATGCCAATGTGCATATTTTAAAATTCATTTTGAATATTAAGTATCCAATGTGCACTAAACTTCATGTCAGGTATTATGCTAAATGCTTTATATTTAATTCTTCTTACAACTGAGAGCGGCTGATTATTCTAATTATCCCTATTTTGCAGATGAGGCGACTGAGGTACATAATCATATAACTTCACAAACTGCAGTTGATATCTGAACTAGGAATTCTAAACGTTATGCTCTTAACTATGAAAATGGAGTTCCTCTCTAGGCTGAATCTTTTAATGAGAAATATACAAAGTAAACCAAGTCTCAAGAGATCATATAGCCCATATAGAGAAAGAATTATCTCCATATACCTGGAGAGAAAAAGATATGTGCTTGTGTATTTTTTGATTAAGAGAGTGTAGTTGTGAAACCTGAAGATTTTCGACTTGGATACTTTATCTCAAGACAGAATTTGGCCCTGTGGCCATGTTATTACAGCTGAGCATGAACCCTGGCTGTCCCAGTATGGTGTTATAAAAAGAGAACAAGCGTGTATCAACTGGACGTATTTCTCACACTGAGAGCTAAAGGGGAGTTTGCAAGAGTTGATCTTGTCAATGCCTCTTAATCAGAATTCTTGTCTCTTGGCCTTTATTTCAGACTCCTGTTCTCTGATCTTCATCCTCCTTACCTACCTTGTCACCCCGATTCCCCTGACTTCACTGCCCCTCTACTTTCACCCTTACATTTGCCAATCAGGCAATGATTTTAGTGCTGCTATTCTGCCAAATTCCCTTTTCTAGAAAACTGCTGGTTTCTTTCATGTAATAAGGAAAACAGCTAACAATTGGTACAGACATTTTATAAATAAAACCAAAAATAACTGATTCAACTTAGAGTTAATTTTATGTTAAAAGTGTACCATCGGGACCAGCAGTTAGCGTAATGGCTATGTCATTTGGACTCCCATGTAGTCGACCACGGTTCGCGTCCCGGACCCAGTGGCTTAAAACTCACACCGGGCGCGGGTACGTGCGTGCCCAAGATCCCGAGAGGAGAATGGAGGAGAAGGGATTGCGGCGTGGCCATCCCCCCTGGGTGGTGATTTCTCACTTTCTGTCTCTCTGTCTCTCTCTGTCTGTCTGGTAAGCGTATATGCCCTATAGTGAAGACCTCTCCAAAAAAAAAAAAAAAAAAAAAGTGTACCATCAGGGAGCTGGCAGGTGGTGTGGTGGTTAAGGGTGCTGGACTCTCACGTGGGTGACCGCATTTAGAGTCCCAGACCTGGCAGTTTGCTTTCTCACTTTCTTTTCTCTCTCTCTCTCTCTCTCTCTCTCTCTCTCTCTCTCTCTCTCTTTCTCTTTCTCTCACTCTGTCCCTTTCTCATCAAATTAAAAGAAAGCAAAAAAGGGAGGAAGGAAGGAAAGAAGTTAAATAAAATAATTCTTAAAGAAAGAAAATGTACCATCGGGACCTGCAGAGGGGATAGTGGTTACATCGCTGGACTCCCACATGGCCAACCGCAGTTCGAGTCCCAGACCTGGTGACTTGAAACTCATACCAGGCATATGTGCGTGTGTGCCCAAAATCCTGACAGAAGAATGGAGGAGAAGGGGTTGTGGCATGGCCATTCCCCAAGGGAAGTGGGTGGCTTCTTGCTTTGTCTCTGTCTTTTTGGTGAACACATGTGCCCTAGATCAAAAATCTCTCTAAAACAAAAAAAGAAGTGTACTGTCAGTGGGCCAGCAGGTGGCATGGTGGTTAACACTCTGGACTCCCACATGGCTTACTACAGTTTGAGTCCTGGACCCAGCAACTTGAAAATCACACTGGGTGTGTGTTCATGCATGTCCAAAATCCTGAGAGGAGAATGGAGAAGAAGGATTGCGATGTGGCCATCCCCTTTGGGGAGTGATTTATCATTTTCCTTTTCTCTGTCTCTCTCTGTCTGTCTCCAGTGAATACATACACCTAATGAGAAAAAACTAACTAACTAATTAAATAAATAAGTGTACCCTCCCCCCAAAAAAGTTAACCCCCCCCCCCAGGGCCAGCACCATAACATGGTGATTATACCCTGTGCATTGGGAGTTGGATCCCACATGGCTGACTGCACTTCAAATCCCTGCCCCAGTGGCTCAAAAAAACACACCAAGTATGTGTGTGCACATTCATGCACACACCCCAACTCCCAGGATAGGAAAATGGAGGAAAAAATACTGCAGCATGACCACACTCCATTGAAGGGTTCTCTCTCTCTCTCTCTCTCGCTATATATCTGTATCTATATCTATATCTGCATCTATCTACCTGTCCCTGGTGAGTGATATGCCCTATACCAATAATAATAATGATCATTTTTTAAAGTGCACCACTAAGTTACAGAAACTTCTAGCAAATTCTAGTTATAAACATTTTTTAAATATTAAAAAATTACAGAACTTTGCAAACTCATGCAAATGTAGAAAAAATAGTAAAATAATTTCCAATGTACCAAATTAAACAACCATCTCTGCTTGAAATTGTGTTAAAATGGGAGTGGTTCCTGTTAATATTTTAGGGCTAATTTAAATAGCTAGATTTTTAAGTCATGATATTCACAAATAATGCAAAATAATTAAATGTTCCACAAAGTGATTAAGTTAAAAATAGATCTTACTGGTAAGAAATTTGGGAGAATTTATAAACTATTAGCAATCTAAGATATGTTACAAAGAGTTCTTTTCTGAACTGAGTGGAGGGGGTTTGTGTTTTCGTTCACTGCTGGAGGCCATGAGCCTTGAGAAGATGGTTTGAAAAGATAAACTGGAGACTACCAAGCTGCCATTCCTTAAGCCAAGGAGATTTGCCCAGTCCTCAATGACAAAAGTCTATACAGTGTTCATCAAAGGAGCAGTTTCTGATGAGATTGGTCTGGAGGGAGACTTGAGATTCTGCTTTTCTAACAAGATTCCATTTGATGCCAGTCTACTAACCCCTTGGCCAATATTTAAGCAGCAATATTCTACATACTTCCTTTCACGCAAGGACTTCTTTACCTGGAATAATTATCGGAGGCCTGAGTGATACACAGCAACAGTGGGAGGGACTGTTTAGTTACACAAAAGGGAGGGATCAGAAATACATGTATCCTCTAACCCGACTAAACGGAGGAGGACAAAAATGGTTTGGACTGTGGATTTGATGGAATGACAAATTCACAGTTTCTGCTAATGATTTTTCTTTTCTCCTAAAAGTTAAAGATCTTTAGTAAATGGTCCTGTTGTATAGATCACTTAAAGGTGTTCTGGAATACATCACTAGAGGCTGTAATTGTAGTTTGGGTAAGGAATAAGAGAATTTGAGGTTGGTGGTATTTAGGCAGAGAAGGGAGAAAAGGTTCTGAAGGAAGAGAGAGCCAACAAGTGTTGGCAGAAAATGAGAGAGAGGATAGACAAGTAACATTTTCCTTTCATCAGGTTTCTCTTTCTAGCATGATGCTGAAGAAGTACTCCTACAGGTTACCCAGGGAGGAGTGGGTGTAGTTTGTCTTTCAGTTGCTAACAACCGAATACCACACTGGATAATTTAATGAGAATAGAGGTTTAATTAGCAAGTGGTTCTAGAGGTCGAAGGTCAAGAGGCCACATCTGGCAAGGATCTTCTTGGTGGGAACTCTGCACAGTTTCCCACGGTTTCATTCACTGTCCTTATAAATCCACCAGGATCAGAGGCCCCTACATTTTTGACTTTATGCAATCCTAATCACCTCCCAAGGGCCCCACCTTTCAACATCATAGTCAGATTAAGTGTTCACCCTCTTAAATCCATAACAACCTGGACCAGCAGTTAGTCTAATGGCTATGTCGCTGGACTCCGACGTAGTTGCCTGCAGTTCCAGTCCTGGACCTGGTGGCTTAAACTCACGCCGGGTGTACGTGTGTGCCCAGGATCCTGAGAGGAGAGTGGAGGAGAAGGGATTGCGGCGTGGCCATCCCCCCTAGGGGGTGATTTCTCACTTTCTGTCTCTATGTCACTCTCTGTCTTTCTGGCGAGCGCACACGCCCTATAGCAAAAACCTCTCAAAAAACAAACAAACAAACAAAACCATAACAACCAAATTTCAACACATGAACTTTGATAAATTGTGGGAAGACATGTTCAAACCATAGCACAGTAGTAGAGGAAGTTAGAAAAAAAAAGAAGAGGAAGAAGAAGAAATGTGTGAGAAACTCCTGTGATGATAAATGGGGGGGGGAGGCAGGAATAGACATTTTTTCATTGCTAGGAGTTAAGGGTTGAGGTGAGTCATGGTTTCTTCCAGGGCAGAAAGTTAGCAGACATTTTGTGAAAGAAAACATATGATGGTATGTGTGTTGTCGGGGAGATGGAGGGCTGTAAGACTATTCTTAAAATGTATTTTTAATTCACACAATAATCGTATATGTTTACTGGGCACAATGTGGTATAATTCAGCTCTGCTCTTGCCTTGTGCCTTCTCCACATCTTCGTCAATTCCAGGCTTGGGTTGAGGTGTCAAAGATAAACAGAACTGGAAATTAGTTAATGAGGTAAACATGTATTTTATTCAGTAGCTACTGCTGTAGGGGGAAAGAGTGATTCCAATTTGCTCTCAGGTGACTGGGTGTTTTAAAGCAGGAATGGGGGAGCTGTTGGGGGGGGGGGAAGCCAGAGGCAGCTAGAGCACAGTCAGAGAAGTGAAAAATTACATAACGAAAAGGAAAAGTAAGTATTGGTCAATGAAAACAGATTAGGCCACTAGTGTCTCTTAATTGGCATTTATCTAAGTAAGGCTCTTACCCTCCCACAGACAGGCCATATCCTTCCCAATGATTACATTTCAAAGAAATGGCTGTCAGGTCTTTGAGAAAGACACTGCAGGATTGTAGGAGATACACATCCATCTCAAAGAGTCAAAGGATGTATTCAGAATGGGAAGTTTTTGTTTTTAAACAAATAGCCTAGGAAAGCAGGATCAGGGCAGTGCAAGTCAGGTGTTGGTTAGAATACCAGTAAATTCCTTTAGCACCTTGAGATTTTTCTTGATAGGAATTCATAGGGGGACTGGCTCTTCCCAGTGATGCAGCGTTAGGCAGCCAGAAGCCATGCTAAAGTTTGATCAAATCTTTTAGTGCAGGGGTTTGTACAAAGTAGGTAGTTTATGCAGGAAGTTTTGCAGTTCTCAGTATCTATGGGAGAAAAAGCAAACCCACTCATATGATATATGCTATGAAATCACTGAGAAAATGGAGAGAATTAGGCTTCTGGTATTCACTTCTCCACCACTCAACACCTAAGCTGGGAGTTTACACCCTTACAAAGTGCCTCCTAATGCTACTTCTCCCAGATGGAGTGGAGGGGTTGTAAATTAAAGGCAAGACCTGAGGGAACAATGAGTTTTGAGGTGCCTGTTTCCATCTGCCTTAGAGCTCACCCACTCCTCCCCAGTAAACTCATAGGGGTTGAACGAATTGGGTGATGTTCTTCTCTGATATGTCTTAGAAGGGAGGTGGGATGGATTTGCAAGTCAAAGTATCTAGATATTCTCAGGGGTACAAGTATTTCAAAAGGAAGACATATCCTGGATTACAGTTTCCCATAGAAGCAAAAAGGATAAAAGAACAAACAAAGCAAGAATTTAAAAGTATCCTAAGAATATTGTATGAAAAAAAAATGCTTGAAGCAGAGAATGATGAGATAAGAACAGAATATAGAACTGAGAAATAAGTTGATCAGTTTGAAGACCAGATTCAGGAAATCTTCCAAAAGCTAGAATAAGAAAGAGACTATTAAAGACCACTCAAAAGCAAAGGACAATGAACAAAACAAAAGCATTATTATCCAGGATAACATAACTCAGAGAGAAAGAAAAAACATGGAAAGAGAAAAAAATACTTGGAGACATGGAGATTGAATTATAATATCTGAAAGACTTCAGATTGAAAGAACCCAGAAAATACCAAAGAGGAGAATTAAAAAAAATTTACACCTGGACATATTATAGTGAAATTTAAGACTACAAAGACAAAGACAAAATTCTAAACACTTACAGAAAAAGAGAGCAGATGACACACAAAGGAAGAAGAATCAGATTGATGTCAGATTTTTCAGCAACATTAGATGCAAATGGTTGTTTTCAAAGGATTGAAGGAAAATTAACTTTGAACATAGTATTTTATATCCAACAAAATGTCATTCAAATAAGAGGACAGGATAAAAATATTCTCAGGCATACAATATTTCAAAAGCTTTGCTTCACAAACACGCATTTAAAACGCTTTTAGATAAGTACTTAAAAGAAAAGGAAAGACAAACTGGAGATGTTGCAGAGACATATGAAGCAAAGGGGATAAAATAAACACCTTAGTAATGGTCCTTGTGGTTTAAAAAAATAATAAAGGCCAAAGAAAAGAGAAAATAAACCCATAACAACCAAGCATTTAAAGTCTAGTTTGACTCACACAGTTTATTGTGCCTAGAAACACCTGGAGTTCTCGTTTACATGTGAATTCTGATTCAGTAGGTCTGAAACGGAGCCCAAAGTTGTGCAGATGTTATAAGTTACCAGGTGCTGTTGATGCTTTTGGTCTTTGGGCCACACTGTAAATTAAAATCACCATGTAGGATTGATAAACATATGGGGTGTTTGGAAGGAGATGGAGATAAGGGATGAAAGAATCCTTGCTTTATTCAGAATAGGACATAGCTTCCTTGCTTTATTCAGAATAGGACATAGCTTCAATTACAAAATAAGTTAAGGGGGTGGCCAGAAGGTGGCGTGGTGGTTAAGGGCGCTGGACTTCCACATGGCCAACCACAGTTCAAGTCTCAGACATGGTGGCTTGCTCTCTCACTTCCTCTCTCTCCTTCTCTCATCAAATTAAATAATAATAACAAATACAATTAAATAAATAACTATTTAAAAAGATGCTAACAACAATAACAAAGATATCAATAATTACAGTAACATAAATAGAGGAAACCTACTGACCTAAAGACATAAATGTTTAAGTTAGATAAAAAGCCTAAATCCACATTTAAATGATTTATGTGAGCAAAACTTAAAGCATTTGGTCAAATAAAAGTTTAAAGTAAAAGTATGGGAAAAACAAGACTTATCAGGAATAATCCTAATCAAAATAATGTTGATGGCTTTGTTATATTAAATAAAACAGACTTTCTTCTAGAGGTTTTGTTTTTGTTTATTTGTTTTTGCCTTAGAGTGCATGGATTCACCAGATAGAGACAGTGCTAGGGAAAGTGAGAAATCACCCCCTAGGGGAGATGGCCATGCCACAGTTCCTTTTCCATTATTCTCCTGAGATCTTGGGCATTCATGCACATGTGCCCAGCATGATTTTCAAGTCACGAGGTCTGGGACTCAAACCACAGTTGGCCATGTGGGGGTCCAGCAACATAACTGCTATGCCATCTGTTGGCTCTATAACAGGCTTTAAAAAAAAAAAATTGACTGGTTGACTGGTATTTATTAAATCTCTATATAAGAGGGATTATTTGGTATCATTAAATGCATAAAACAACACTATTATATGATCAGTAATGCTATAATTTTTAATTAAAAAATTGAGACTTGAAAGATTAAGTAGTGGGGCCAGCAGGTGATGCAGTGGTTAAGGCACTGGACTTCCACATGTCTGACGGTGGTTTGGGTCCCAGACTTGGCAGCTTGCTTTCTCACTTTCTCTCTCTCTCTCTTTCTCTGTCTCTCTCTGGTGAGTGCATGAGCCCTATACCAAACTAAAAAAAATTAATTATGATATATAAAATTAAACAAATAATTCTTTTTAAAAAATCAATGGAGCTTTTAAAAACGAAAGATTAAGTTGTTTTCTCAATAGTATAAACTAGTAAGTGAGGAAGCTGAAACTTGATACCAGGTGACTGACCCTAAATACCATTATTTCAATATAATAATTGAAATAATGACTAAGATGTATTGAATGTTTACCACATACCAGCTATGTTAAATATACTTACTAATTTAATCCTCAGAGCAACTCTATGGAATAGTACTTTTTTAAGGCTTATTTATTATTTGTTTCCATGAGCAAGAGAGACAGAGCATCCCTGGCAGGGTCTGGATACTGCAATCCCTGCTCAGCCTCAGCCCGCCCTGAATCACGGGTATGCACATTCCTAGCATACTCAGAGAAGTCTCTTGATGCTAACCCAGAACTTTCCCATGTGGGTCAGACTTGTGAAATAAAACAGACTTAAGACAAAAATATATTAGCGGTGGTCAGAGTCATGACATACAAAAAGGTTCAATTCATTAAGGAAGTATAGCAATTTCAAACATGTATACACAAATAGGGTAGCTTCAAACTATGCAGAAAAAAATGATAGTGGTACAATAATAAACCCGCTATTCTAGTGGAGAATTTGAACACATCTCTTATGATTAGTAACAAACAACTCAGCAAAGGTATGTAAGAAAAATAAATAACACAATTAACAACTTGATCATTAATTGAGAGAGAGAAAAAGAGAGAGAGAGGTCTTCATGTAATTATTTCTATATCCACTAGGGAATATACAATTGTCTAATGCACTTGTGGAACATTTATAAAAAGTTGATTATATGTCAATCCATAAAGAAATCTCCAAAGAATTTCAGGTCTCAACTATTAGAAGTTCATTTAAAAATTAAAATATTTCTGAACATTTGGAAATTAAAAACACATACACACTACAGTAAATAACTTAGATTTTAAAAAAATCATAGTGAAATCTAAAAATAACAAAAATGGAATGATATAAACATTAGATATTAGAACCTAGAACATCCAGTGAAAGTATTTTGACAGAGATGTATTGCCATGGCCACTAATAAGACAAGAGATATCAAAAGAATAGCATAAATAAATAAAAATATAATTATAAGGTCAACAAAATATATTATGATTGGTAGCAGGATATAATTGCAGGTAAATAAAGTGTAAGTTAGGACCTAGCTCTCCCATGTGCAACCTGAATGTGAACCTTGGAGTTCATAAATTTATGGGGTCAATGTCCTGAATCCTTTCTCTCTGCAATGTCCCTAATACTTTTCTGATCTCTACTTTTACACTTTTTTGGTTCCCTGTGGAGAAAGTCAGGGCTTAAATCACCCCTCATTGCCATGCTCTGTTGTGGAATCTACAATTAGATTCATATCCTGGCTCAAGTGGAAGGAAGATGGAGTGAAAAATAAAACAAATAAGCAAAACCAAAGAGAGTTTGTCTAATCCTCTTGGATCTGCAGCTCCAGAGAACAGAGAGGATGCCTACCTCACCATTTTCATTTTTGCTGGTTCCAGTAACCTCAGCTGTCCCCTCCAACATCACCACAGGACTGCCTGGGAACTGGGGTGCAAGGGAATGGAGAAATGGAGAGAAAAGTTGGGGGGGAGATCTCCACTCTCCCTCTGATCATTAGGAGTTCCCTTTCCCAGTCCTTGAATCAGAAGTAGAACCTCCCAGAGGTCTTTGTTTGCTTTACAGTGCTCATTTTTTCCAGGATTCTGCTTGTATTGGCTTCAAGTTGGGAGATGGTAAAGGGGGAACCAAAGAAACTGTAAACCCAGGACAAACTCTCGTACTTCAAATTCTGGTGCTCATTCCTGATCTGATTATTATTATTTACTTCTTGAGATTTTCAAACAGTCATTCCATGCATTCTGTCCAGTTTTTAAAGTTGTGTTCAGCAGGAGAGAAAGGGTGAACTGTGCTTACTGCATACTACCCTGAAATTTCCGTGGTTTAGTATAAAGAAAGTTGGTTTCTCATTCATACAAAGCCCCAGGCTGATGCTCCTGTCTCCGCAGCTCCCCTTAGGGTCCTTCCATTGCATGAGTCCACTATCTTGAAGCCTTTTTCTTTCAAGCTAGACATGTGAAGAAAACAAGCATGAGAAGAAATGCAGAGAAAAAAGACCTCTCTGGAGATTTTACGGATCAGGCGTGGAAGCTGCGTGCAACATATCTGTCAACAATCCACTGTGGCCCTGTCTAGATGTAAAAGGACCAGGAAATGTAGTTCATCTGAGTGCTTAAGAAGGAAATAAAATTTAGTGAACAAATATCATTGTCTCTGTCATAAGAGTTTGTTTAATTTGCTAGAGGGCATATGCAGTTGTCAGAGAGAGAGAGGGAGGGAGAGGGAGAGGGAGAGAGAGAGGGAGAGGGAGAAAGGACCTCCCAATGGAGTGAGGTCATGTTACAATCCCTTCTCCTCCATTTCTCCCTCCTTTCTGAGTTTTGGGCATGCACACACATAGATACCCAGCGTGTTTTTCAAGCTGCTGGCTCCAGGACTCGAACAACACAGTTGGCCACATAGGATCCAGTTGCCTTAACCATCATACCATGCCCCAGCTGCATAAGAGAATTTTTATGATAATGATATTCAATACTCAGCTTTTCAGTTACTGTCTGTATTCTGCTATGTTGTAACCTTCCTCTAGTACTTTGTACCTGTTATACTATAGTCTCATCTAGTAAAATATTCCTCTAATATCTCATAAACACACAAAAATTAAGTATAGGTATCAAGTTATTAAATATTATTCATGATCTTTCTTTGGCCTCTTGAATGGTTTACTAAAAGAGCAGTTTTTCTCAATGCAAAAATTAGTTTAGTGGGGCTGGCAGGTGGCGTGGTGGTTAAGGGCGCTGGACTCCCACATAACCAACTGCAGTTTGAGTCCCGGAACTAGCAGCTTGCTTTCTCACTTTCCCTCTCTTTCTCTCTTACTCTATCCCTCTCTGGTCAGATTATTGATATATATATATATATATATATATATATCTTTAAAAATTAGTTTAGAAAGTCATAATGATACTTACATAATGTTAACACACACTTCATCTTAATATTTTTAGGTGTGTAAAAAGTTTAAATATTAACATTTTTGCCCTGAAAACTCTAATTTCATCATGCTTCTCTTCATTCAACAGAAACATAATTCACTTAGAGAAAAGAGATACACAGAACACAGAGCCACATACTTTGCTAGGGAAGAGTGCACTAGAATTTTGAAGAACTGCTACTAACTCTTTAGCTTGCAGTTTGACATATCAAAAGGCAATATACAAGCCAAATGTAAAATTGAATTTACTAAGTGTAAAGCAGAGAAAATCATCAAATATTGAAAGTGGCAGACAAGGGTAGTAATTAAAAGAGGGTATAACTGTCAACCTTGTCACTGTGAGAAACTGAAGCTTTGGTTTCCTCATCTGTAAATTGGCCATAACAATAGTACCAGTTTCTTTTGCGGATTAAGTGAATTAGCACATATAAAATGCTTTCAACTGTGCCTGACACATAATAAGTACTGTATAAATGCTAGCTTTCATCATTTCACAAAAGAATTAAACAAAGCTCCGATTGACACTAAAAAGTCAAAGATATGATTACCTTAATTACCTAGTTGCTTTTCTATGTTAAATTACACTAAAAATTGTTTTAAAAAGACAATCGCATTAATTTTCCAAAACATATTTTCAAAATAAACAAACCCTGTGTTCGCATATTCATTTCACAGGAAGACCTTCTTATTTTGATATGATAAAATATTTGACTTTCACAAATATCTGCCTACAGTTTATAATTTTAATTGATTATATTTAGTAATGTATCATTGATGTGGGAGTTAGGCTTGTTTTTCTTTTTGTATTAAAAGAAATTTCTTTTTTCTAAAGCTTTTTATTGAAATATGAAATATATACACAAGTACACATATTATAAGCATACAACTCAATGAATTTGTGCAGTACGAATACACCCAAGCAACAAGCACTTGAATTAAAAATAATAATAATAAAAACAGGGTCCAGGCTGTGGCATAGTAGTGAAGACAGCTAGACTTCCCATGTCTAACCATATACTTCAAGCCCCAGACCTACTGGCTTGAGAAACATGCTTTAAAAAATGAAAGTAAGTAAAACAGTATAGCATACCTGAAGCTCCTCTTGAGCTTCCTTCTTGTCACTATTTTGACTAAAGATAGCTATCCTTATGTCTTTCTTTTAAGCATTATTTTTAAATATTATTTATCATTATTATTATTTGATTTGCTATAGGGCACATATGAGAGAGAGAGAGAAAGAGAGAGAGAGAGAGAGATAATGTGAGAAAGCAAGGTCTGGGACTCAGACTGTGGTCAGCCACGTGGGAGTCCAGTGCCTTATCCACCACACGGCCTGTTGGTCCCACTATACTTATGTCTTACAGTATATATTAGATTGGTTTTGTCCTTTGTATAAATGTAATATTTTTTTAAAAAATTTAATTAATTAATTATTATTATTATTTTAATTTGACCAGAGAGAGACAGAGATAAAGAAAAAGTGAGAAAGCAAGCCACCAGATCCAGGACTCAAACTGTAGTTGCCATATGAGAGTCCAGTGCCTCAATCACCATGCCACCCGCTGGCCCCTATAGATTCAATCTTATAGTATGTTCTTTTTTGTGTACTGCTTATTTTGCTCACCATGATGTTTGTGAGAATCACTATATTGGTGTAAATCGTTATAGATTGTTAGTTCTCATTCCTGTATGGTAGCTCCCAGTGTGGATATACCATAGTTAAGTTTATTCATCCATTATACTGATGAACATTTGGATTAGTTTCCAATGTGGGAACTTTTTTTTAGAGAGAGATTTTTGCTACAAAGTGTGTGTGCTTTTCAGGGAGATAGAGACAGAGAGAGAGAAAGTGAGAAATCCCCTCCAGGGGGTATAACCATACCCCAATCCCTTCTCCTCCATTCTCCTCTTCAGATTATGGGGAAACACACACATACACACACACATACACATGCGCCCAGTGTGAGTTGCAAGCCACCAGTTCAGAAACTTGAACTGTGGCCAGCCATGTGGGAATCCAGTGCCTTAACCACTACACCACCTGCTGGCCCCCTAGTTTGCAATGTTTTTGCATAAAGCTGCTCTCAACTTTCTAATACATGTTTCTGGTAAACATATGTATGCATTTGTGTTGAGTATATACCTAAGAATAGAATTGCTGGCATTATAGGCTATATATATATGTTTAGGTTGACCACGCACTGCCAAAAAGTCTTTCAAGGTTGTTGAAGCAATTTTTACTGCTAGCATGAGTAGATGCAAATTCTACTTACTCTAACTCTTGACTCACACTTTCCATTGTCCATGATTTAATTTTTTAAAAATTATTTAATTTTATTTATTATTATCATATTTTACCAGAGAGAGAAAGGGAAAGTTTGAAAGTAAGCACCTGGGACTCAAACCATGGTCAGCCATATGGGAGTCCAGTGCCTTAACCAGCATGCCACCTACCGGCCCCTATTATCCATGATTTCATCTTAAACATTCTGGTGATGCATCATGATGTTGCCTTGTCATTCAAATTTACGTTACCCTTGTATTTAATGAAGTCACTTAATTTTTCATACATTCATTTACCATTTTGGTATCTTCTTTCATGATAGGTATAAACAGACTTTTTCAAATGGCAAATATTTGTTTCTGTGTTATGTTCATTATTATCATAAATAGTAGGTTAGATGAAGCAGATTCACCTACTTGGCTTACACTGGACAAAGTAAGACTAGACCTGAGATAATCTATCTGTAATATCCAGCCATTGCAGTCAGTCAGGGTTAGTTTTAACCAGAAACAGCACCAACTTATTAAAAACAAACAAAGCTATCTTATTTGAATATCTTGTTTCCTTTGACTCCATAGCTATTGGGTTGTCAGAAAAGTCATGACGTATTTTTTCTATGTTTTTCAAAGGTCATTTATTTATATGAAGAACAAAGATAAGTCAATGCCTGTTTTGTTTGATAACATTTTGCCATATTTTAGTGACTTTCATAATTCCTCATTCATAGAAGGTCCCGTCTTTACCGCTGAAAAACTGAACAAGGTGTGCTTTACAGCCTTATCTAAATGTAACATTATACCACATGAGGAGTTTTGAAGAGAGCAAAATGAGTGAAAGTCTGACAGTGCAAGGTCAGGTGAGTATGGTGGGTGTGGCAACACGTCCCATCCAAGTTCCAATAACTTTTGACTGGTGATCAAACTTGCATGTGGTCTCACACTGTCATGATGGAACACAACTCCTTTAGGATTAATGAGCTCTGGACGTTTCTGGATGATGGATTTGTTCAAAGTGTCTAATTGCTGACAGACACATTCCAAATGATTGTTTGGTTCCTTGGTAGGAGCTTGAAAAATATGACATCTTTAAAATCCCACCACACTAAGAGCATGACCTTCCTTTGAAGAGTGTCTGCTTTCAATGTTGTTTGAGGTAAATCATCACATTGGAACCCAGACCGTCTGTGCAGCACATTGTTGTAAACAATTCGCTTCTCATCACCAATTATCAGTCACTTCAAAAAAGAATTGTTTTCTTCACATTTAATGAGCTTATTGCAGATGTTTCTATGCAGCATTAGATGAACTTCTTTCAGTTCATGAGGAACTCAAATATCGAGCTTCCTTACATATCCCAACTTCTTCAGGTGGTCATGAATGCTTCAGTGATGGATGTTCAACTGTTTTTGCAATCTCTTATGTCTTGTGATGTAGATTTGACTCAATCAATGGCTTTATTTGGTCATCATCAACCTCAGTGGGCCTCCCTGACCAAGGAGCATCCTTGAGATCAAAATCACCAGCACAGAATTTTGTGAACCATTGTTGGCACTGATGCTCTTGTAGAGCATTGTCACCATAAACTTTACAAAGCTTTTCACAAGCTTGATGCACATTCTTCCTTTATAGAAGTAAAACACTAAATACGGTGAAAATGCAGTTTGGTGTTCCATCATTAACTTCTTGTAAAGTCTCCAAAACTTAACCAAATTGCTTCTTTCTTTTCTTTCTTTCTTTTTTTTTTTTTAGATTGAAGGTACAATTGTCAGCTGTCAAATGGCATAACAATAACATAGATGCAGATGACTCTAGTATTTCCAAAAATGAACTAGCACCATGTGTTGCAAAAATGTGTCATGACTTTTTCAACAAATCAATAGTACAATATAACAGAAGTAAAAACATCCCTGAGTGACCAGCAGGTAGCATTGTGGTTAAGGTGCTGGACTCCCACGTGTCTTACTGCAGATTGAGTCCCAGACAAGGCAGCTTGCTTCCTCAATTTCTCTTTCAGTCTATCTCTCTGTCTTTCTCTGGTGAGCATAGAAAATTTGCCCTCTAGCAAGTCTGATAAAATAATAAATAAAATTAAATAAACAATTCTTTAAAAATAAAAAAAAGAACCTTGAATCTGTTTATACCACCATAACATTCTCTGGTGGGGAAAAAAAAGAAATGAAAAGAAACTTTAAAAGCTATAATGAAGCAAACCATACTTCTCTCAAATATATACTGTATCCTTGACACTCTGCCAGATATACATGCCACAACATCCTCAACAAGATTGAGACTGGTTGATTTATAAAGAAGTAGGGGTTTAACTCAAAAGATTGGTGACTGGAAGATCTGAAGGCATAGACCTGGCATCAGACTGGCCTACTACACGATCAATGGAAGCACAGAAGATGGTAGATGTGTGGAGACAGTGAGAGAGAGAGAAAAACTTATCTTTTATAGCAACTACCTTTTCTGAGAACCAACCACTTCTCAGAAGAGCCGGAACTCACTGGCTCTTGTGAGACATCATTAATCTGTTAATGGGAGTGTTACCTCCATGACGATCATCATGATCAAATCATTGCCCACTCAGCCTCACTGCCTCCCAAAATCAAATTCTAAAACATGAAACTTCAGGGAACAAATCAGTACCCAAACCATAACTTCATTTTTAATAGGAGGACATGGAGAAAAACAGAAGACAAGTAAATTTCTCAAGGCTGTACAGTGATAGGCCAGGTTTCAAAGTGGATCTTATTATATCAGATATCTCCATTGTGTCCCCAACTTATCTTTTTAAAGAAAAGGCTGACAGGCAACATGGCTGAGTCATGCCAGAAGAGAACTCCTACCACTTCATAGCTTTGTGAGCTTAAATAACGATGTCATTTGACCGAGTGAGACTCAATTTCCCATGTCCAAAATAGATTACTCAAGATTGTTTCTAGAGCCCCTTCAAAAATTGATTCTATAATTTTAAACACTTTTGAGTTCTACTACCAGAACCAATGCTATTCCCATCTAGGTACAAGAAAATTGGCCTACTTAGATGGTGTTCTTTATTCCTGGTCTTCACTCATTTTGTGATTTTTATTTTGCTCATCACTCAAGATCACTGAAATAACACCTTTTCTGTTCAGTCTTCCCTGGTTCTTTTGGGTTAAATTCAGATCACTCTTATAATACTTAGGACGTTGTGTATCACGAGTATCGTCTATATGTCTCCTTACTGTTAGATGTGAGCTCCTTAAAGATACAGACTGTGTATTTTCCTTTTTTTTTAAGAATTATTTTTTTAAATGTATTCATTGATTTATTTTAATTTGACCAGAAACACACACATACAGAGAGAGAGAGAGAGAGAGAGAGAGAGAGAGAGAGAAAGAGAGAGAGAGAGAGAGAGAGAGAGAGAGAGAGAGAGAAGGTGACAAAGCAAGCCGCCAGGTCCAGGTCTTGAACTGTGGCCAGCCATGTGAGAGTGTCCAGCGCCTTAGCCACCATGCAACCTGCTGGTCCCCAATAACTGTTTTATTTTAACTTTACTTATGTATGTATGTATGTATTTTAATTTGATCAGAGAGCGAGAGCGAGAGAGAGAGAGAGAGAAGGAAAGTGAGAAAGCAAGTTGCCAGGTCCAGGACTCAAACTGGGGTTGGCCATGTGGGAGTCCAGTGCCCTTAACCACCATGCCACCTGCTGGCTCCAAGAACAGAGGCTATGCTTTACTTAGTCCTAGAGCCCCAATGCCTAGCACTGCCCAGCACATAGTATATAATTGATAAATGATAGACAAATGAATATATATTACTTTCTCCAATTACATACGTTAAATATTTGAAAGCCACAGATTGAGACTCTATGATTATTACTTACTACCCTCTGTCCTACATTTGCAGAAACCAAGCAAGGGTGTGATTACAAACACAGTCCCAGCCTCAGCTTGATTCCGCAGCAGGGCTTGGAGTGTAAATCGTACCACAGAGCTTCTCCAAATCACAGTGAAAAGAGCCAGGATTTCAGGCTCCTGTATCAGACAGTCCTGGAGTTAAGATGGAGGATGATTTTAAACTCCATTCACTTCTGCTTCCCGTCACAGGCAACACACACGGGTCCAGCAGCCCGAGAGCAGTTGGTAAAACAGGTCTGAGTGCTGGCCTTTGGAAGCAAAGCAGAGATGTGGGTCATGGCTATATACACATAGATTGAGAACCTGAGTGAATCAGCTGAACTTCGACAGCGCACGCCTTACCCTCTTTTCTCACCCTATTTTCATTTGAAAAATATTATTAATCTAGTTAATTTAGGAGACACTGAAATTTGATTCCATATTTTATACTCTGAAACGTCAGCTCACACTGCCTCTATCTTCACCAGACTATTTCATATGCCTTAATTACCATGAAGTGCCCTGAATCATTTCAGAGGAAGCAATCTACTATATATTTACATCAATACCATTTCATTTAATTTTCCAAATTCGGAAGAGTATGACTTCCGTCCTACTGTCCCCCCAAAACATTCAATGCAGGAAATGTTTTCATTTTACCTGCTTCAACCATCATATCTGAAGCTATGCTTTTGTGTGTTCAACTTGAAGTAGAAGGTATCACCACAGGTCATATGTCCTGGATATCGTGAAGCCTCATATAAATACATATAAAAAGTAGAAAGTGTTCTATTTTGGTAAACTATATGTAGAGATCAGAAATTCACCAGAAAATAAGGCTTTTCACTTCCAAGTTCTGGTCAGATTTAAATACAATGTAAGCTTCAGGGGAGAAGAAAATTTGACTAGATATATCCATAATGATACTCTCGGTACCTCTAATCACGCCTGGCACATAGTGGGGTTTCAGTGTACATTTCCTGAATCAATTACCATTTCAATAAATTACCCACCTGAAATATTGTTCTATGGTTTTATTTAAACTGGTTGTCAGCATGGAATGACTTCTGCATTTTCTCCTGGAAGTGGGTGAATTTCCATGGTGAGCAATTCCTCTATATACAGTTTGCAAATCATTTTGGGAACCTTCCAAATGAAAGGCACTGTATAAATATACCCTCCCACCAGCAGCCAGCCGGCTTTCCACCGGGGATGCATTTGCATCGCTTATGTACATAGTGTTTCATTTGGGGCATTGCTTTTATTTTTATGACCATAAAAGAAATATTCACAGTATGAACAATAATGTAAACTGCATTCAAGAAGATATATATTTGTATATTTTTATGATTCAAAACTTAGAAATCTGAAAGAAAAGCAGGCATGGCATTTTTCTTTCCTGTTGCTGTTTGCTTTTTCATTGCATTCTTTATTATTCCTGAACTTTATGGTGGAATTCTGCTGAAATGCTCAAGTCTTTGTCTGTACCTTATTTGAGAGTATGTGGTGGTGGGTTCAAATGAATATTGCTGGCAAAAGGCCTGAAAATGAAGGGTACTTGATTTTTTCATTTATTCATGTCAGTAATAATACATAGTTTGCTATAGAACAGTCTTTTTGTGGATAGAGACTTTAAGAAGAGAAAGAAAAGGAAGCAACCTTAGGTATAAAATACCTTCTAAGTAACTTAGCATGATAATGGGAACTTTCACAGATGGAAGAGACTTTGAAGAGATGTATTTTAGCTTTCATAAAAAGTGGGACCTGATTTCATACAGCCTTAACTGGGGAGGTAGACCTTGAATTCGTATCATACAGAAAATTTTTAATGAACTTTCAAATACATTGCCAACAAAGTTATATCCAAACCTCTGTAAATTATGTTTACCCACACAGAATCATCTGCATACAAAAAATGAACCGAAGTATAACTTCTTCATCTATACATTTTCATAATTAATTAAATTTAAACTAAATGAGATACCACACTCTGGACATATTTTCTAGTCTTTAAGATATTTTAGTCTTAAGGATTTCATCAAAAAGAGAAGCTACTCTGACTATTTACTGTAATTTTGTATGACAAAAACATCTAAAGAGATAGATTAAATAAAACTCTCGCTCCCTTCACTGAGGAGTGATGTTTTAGAAATTAAATTTAGACTACCAATAGTTAAAGGCACAATTAGTAAGAATTGGAGTTCGTTCCTGTGTTCACAGTTCTGTTTCATAAATACTGAATTTGGCATTTTCTCACTTTTTACTACTAAAACAATGAAAGTGATTTCTGAAACCTTAGCTATACATGGTGATATTAGAAAATAGCTCGCTCAGGTTATTTTGTGGCTGATAGAGTAGACGTTATTGTATTCTCCATCTCCTTACTCAGAATATTATTGTAGCTAAACTCTAATTTCAGACTCCCAGTAATATCAACTTTGTCTCATTAAAATGAATTCCTGATGTAAAATACCTTGACATTCTTCTCTTTTATAGCCAGAAAATAAAACAGCAGTTTCTTCAATTGAGTAAAGCTAGAAGTATGAATTGATCTGCAGCCAGTTTTTACTACAAACCCCATAATGCCTTTCATTATAGCCTACAATCCCCATACTGCAACGCCAAATTTACTGTTAACCATCCTGTTACTGGTAAAGAAGAACAGAATATTTGAGAAGAACTATGTTACATGCCTAGATTCTATTTGAGTAGCAACTAATTTTTTTCAGTACTTTGAGACTTATTTGCCTTTTTCTTTATTAAAAAAAGACATATTTACAGATATGCGCGTGATTTCCTCTGACTGAATATGTCACATATTCTCAAACAATGTGTCAAGGTATATGCTTTTCACGTCAAAGTCTTTTTGGTTTTCTTGTACACCCATTGAGCTGTGTAGTTTTTTTTTTTTATCCCCCTTTGGAGGGAGGTCAGCTTTATTCCGATTTTTTCAGATAAAATCACAATACATTGTTTAATGCTCTAAACATCTGCAAATGTGAATTTGGTGGAGTAATTAAAATTCTTAATTAGATGCACCTTGCAGCTGCTGTTCGTCTTAATTGGCAATAATGCAGCTACATTTTGTTCTGACACATATCTTCAGAAGAGTTAGAGAACTGAAGGGAGGCAAGTGGAAAATGTTCCCACACAGTTCAAGACAGTTCGCACAAAGAGGATCCCATGGCAACAAACAGCGAGGCCCACAGTTGGCTCCCTTGGATCCAGGAATAGACAATGCTTCACCTCAGATTCAAATAAACACTTCCCTTCCTGGATCTGAAGAGAAAGCTTTTTAAATCATCTCTTGCAATAGGATTGTAATGGGCAAATGTTCACCTGTGTCTTTAGGACAATTTCCAGGCTTCAGGATGCTCTCTGAAGCCCATGTTACGGTAATAATGATAACTTGTGCTCTGTGTAGAGTAACAAACTGACGTGCAGAAGCATTGCAAATAGAAGACTTGATTTTTGTACCATATGGAGCTGACTGCACCTTGGCAACTGGTTCATTTTGACCTGTCATTTTATAGACAAGATAACTGAGAAATTAAAGAGATTCCCTCGGGTCATTATGGCTACTTAGGAGTAGAATTTAGACTCAAATCTAGGATTTGAGCCTGCATTCCAGGACTTTTACTTATAAACTTCGCTTGAAGCAATTAAATTTGTTAATTGTGCCCACTTTCAGTCTGCTCCAGGTCTAGTTCAATTAAATGGGTCAGCAAAAAGATCATGAGAGAAAGTGCAGAAAATATGGATCACTCACTGAGAGGAGGAAATGTATTTCCTCTTCCCCTCTGATCTTCAGTTCACTCTGAATTACATTAGCATGTGGGTAAGGTGTAAGAGAACCACAGACACAGAGGAGGTTAACCTGGCTGTTACCTTCAGAGAAAACATGAAAGTCTTGCCCACAGACTTTAACCGTATCATGCCTCCCCTTGGATTGGCAAGTTCAATTTACTGCTCCTTGCTTCAAGATACAAATTTACCTACCTTCCTAGTCTCTCAGCACTCATTCATCCTTACCTGTGCCCTGACTTGCATAGCTTGCATTAATGTAGATCACATTTTCCCTACGTTTTGCGAATGTTTCCTTTATTTTCAATTTGTGTTTTATTCCCCAAGATAAATGAAGGTACAGTTCTCAAGGGCCAAGACTGCTTTACCTATTTACTGTCCTATTTTTGATTTCTCCTGTTAAATCTTCCATTACAAAAGCTTGTGGAATACATTATCAATTGGGTTCAGGCTTTCAAGAACAGGGGCTAAGCAGTGTGTATGGAAAAGGTTGAAGGTTGTGGAGTGGGACGGGTGGTGATTGGTAAAGTGTTTCTCTGCCCTTGAACTGTCCTGCAGACCCCACTGCCAGTGCCTTACCCTGTGGCTGCACGTAAATAGTAACCCTTTCTCAGGGGCTTGCTTCTCCAAGTGCGGTTCACGGTTGGGAAGCATTGTTTGGTCTATGGACCAGCTTATTTAGTAGAAATGGAGACTCTCAGGCTTGGCTCCATACCTACTTTAATCAGAATCTGCATTTAAACAGGACGCCCAGCTGTTCCTACAGACGTTAAAGTTTGAGAAGCGCACACTCACACGTGAGTATTAAATTATTCCAGGGTAAAAGGGCAAGGACCTTAAACTGAGCAAACACCCTACTTTATTTTCCAGTTCCTACTTCGTCCCTTTTTTCTTTTTTTTTCATTAGAAATCCATCTCAGAAACCGCAGCGAACTCCTATGTAGGGAACTGTTACGCAGTGGATGGGAGGATCCTCTTCAATCCCCTCCTCTCTGCTTCTCCCCGCCCCCAACCTCCAGAGAGCCTTCCACAAGAACCCTGCTCTCCAGACCCCACTCTTTTAAAGATTTTGCTCTTCCCCAAACTGAAAGAGTAGTGGCTTAGAGGGTTTCTGCCTGCTGGACTCGCAGTTTACATACCAATACAGACAGAAGCACTTTGCAAAACTGCCCCTTTAGAAACAATTATCACCTTGCCACCTGAGGTTCCGAGCAGCCCCCGCACCCGCCGCCCTTTTGAAATCCGTCTTAAAGTGATGCGGAGAATGGGAGAGAGGGAGGGAGGGAAAGAGATCGCGCGCAATAATAAATCTGCTTCAAAGAGATGAAAAGGAGGTTATTATGAGTGTGTCAGCCTAGGAATCGCTCTTTGTACCTTTCTGCTTCCTAGAGAAATGGAACCATAATTCTAAGGTGGCTAACCCAAGACTGGGTAAGCATCCCAATTTGCCCGTCCACTTTTGCCTGGAAGGACAGATCCCTGTTATTAGCTGCCTCCCAGGGTCCTTTCCAAAAGATTCCCAGGCTACCCTCCTTCCTTTTCGGTCTTCTGAAAACTAAAACTCGCAAAGCGGTGGCTGTCTGTGGATTGGCTAGTACTAAAATATCCATTGGGTGGCAGTAATACTATCCTCTTTATGACTTGCAGCAAACCAGAGAATGCATTCAATCAAATGAACCGATCTTGTAGAAACACTGGAATCATTTATGCATTGCAGTTTCTCTTTCTTGTTTTCGCTCCTTCTTCCTTGGGATATTTTGAGTGGATTGTGGCTATTAATCAAGATCTCGTGCTATTCGTGGTTTGCTTGTCGTTTTCGCTCAGGATTAGCATCATTCAAGGCAAATCCAAAGCTGCTTTTCTCTCCCCCCCCCTTTTTAAAAATCATTTTTGGGGGCTGCTGAAGAGAGCTAGGACCCAGGAGACACCTTCCCAAACAGCAGGGGTTGTGTGCTTTCACATAGCAGTACTGTACAAGGAAAACCCCGTCGGATCTGTTATTGCGGGATACTTGTGAAATATACATAGGATTCTTTCTTATGGCTGCATCCCGGATCTGGAAATTTTACTTGGGGACCTGGAAGATTTGAAAGGCTACATGTATCCAGAAGATTTGCAAGCAAGACTCCGATTCTTGTCATAGAGCTCACAGACTTCCTCACTTACCGGCCTTTTTCCTTCCTTCTTTTTAAAAAATCGTTTTTATTTTTCCAGTCTTTTTCTGCTCTCTCCTCTCAGTCTCTCCTTTTCTATCTGCCTCTTTTTTTTTTCCCGAGTCTCTCTTTTTTTTCCCCCTGCTCTGCACCTGGATTGTATCTTCACCAAACAATCGGGCACTTTGAGAACTAACTGGAAACAGTCGTGTAGGGAAGATCTGTATGGAATTATCTGCTTTTATGGTGAACTTGGCATTTGTGAATGGGTATCTTGTTCACGATATTAATTGCTAGCAAAAGCAAGAAAAAGAACACAGGAGTAAAACGTGGATTTTTCTGAATACGCATTGTGATGACCAGCAATCACCTTACCGACTGATATCCAGAGGAGAATAATTTGGAAGATTGTTGTGGGTAAGGTCATTTTATATATGCAAACCTATTAGTGGCGTGAGCAAACTTGGCCGTTTGTAATGGGAATGGGTGACTTGGATGATTGCTGCATCGCATTGATGGCTGTGATGTGGCCGTTATTGGCACTGAATGGAATAACTGCAGTTGGGTGTGTTGGTGTGTGTGCGTGTGCGTGTGTGTATGTATGTGTGCCTGTATTCTGAGTATAATTGAAAATAAATCAAAGCATCACCCCCCCCCCCCAGTATTTTGATATGGAAGAGTGTCTTGAATTAATTCTAGGCAGACACTCTTTGTTTGGATGCAATATTTGTGGCTCCAGCGTTCTGGAAGGGGTAGCAGCAGTAAAAGCACTTCACACTTAGTGAAGAACCCCATTTAAAATGAAACGAGCTACTCTTTATTCATTAAAAGAAATATGTTTTCAACTCAGTGCAGCATTCTGCTGCATTTCACAGCCGCAATGGGACCAGGGACATCCCACTTGTCAAGTTCTTAAACTTTAAGGTGATAATCATTGTTAATTGTTCTCTCAGTTGTGGTTATTGGAGATTATTAAGTGCCCTGGGCTACTTTTTAAATCTTTTTTTTTTTTTTTTAACCTACTGGATTATCACTCAGACTGAGAGGAAAAAAAAGAAGAGAAAAGAAAAGAAAAAGCTGAAAATGATGAGTGAAATAGAAAAGAACGGGGCAGTATTATCTTAAATATCACCATGGTGCTTTCTTTCTCAAGTTCAATTGCTGAATAATTATTTACCCAATACCCTAAATAGCTGAAGATACGACCCACGTGCAGGGAAGCCGAAGGTCTGGAAGCAGAGACCATTCTTTTATTGCAATGCAGCCAGTCTGGGAAATGCAGGCAATTACACACTTCCCTTAACCTTAAGTTGAAGATGTGTCCTATCTGCTACATCTATCTTACCCTTTCGGTAAAAAGTTAGAGACTAGAGCACTAAGAATGCTTAAGCATATTCTGCCTGGGAAATGGGATAAAAAAATCAATATTGATGACGTGGTTCAGTGCACTGTACTGCAATGCTAAAGTCCCATATTCAGTACCTATGATGAGAGAATGGAGCATTTGCATGTGTTATAAATCTCACCTGGTAGATTGATCCGAAGGGGAGGGAAGAAGATATGTGGATATGTAGGAAGATGGATGGAAGTCGTGCATAATCGGTGATTATGTAACTTCATTACATCAGCGAGCTTCAGTCAACGATAGTGAGATGAAATGATCGTATAGAGAGAGGCTTCATCACCCTGTTAACTTTTGAAGGCTTGGAACTGCTAAGGGAGGAGGAGGGCAGACAAAGATTAGCTCTAAAGGTCCTGTAAACCTTGATCTCTGTGGCGAATTTAACATGAGTTTTCTCATAGTGACTCTCTGAGGGACAGCAGATCATGTAAGCTTTAGGGTTGGACAGAAGCAATTGTAGCCACACCCGTGGAGAGTCAAAATGAGTCTGCAATGTTTCACAAGTGCCCCATAGAGTAATTGGGGCTGATGATCCCAGCCAAGGTCATAGTTCTTTACCCTATGATTGAAATGTGTGACCCAACAGAGTGGAAAGTTAAACCCATTGAAGTGAGCACTGGGAACGGAATGACTATTGAGGGTCCTCTTTTGCATTTTTCCTGGTAGAGCTTGAGGTAGATTTCATTCTGGTGGTTCCCTCATAAAACTGATGATTGCTTCGACGGCTTGTGTCAGAAATGAGTGTTTTGTACCTTTATCTTTGCCATGACAACCTCTTTCTGGGCCATTTTAAGCCTCTGGGAAAAGAGAGGTAAAAATCTTCAAAGGTAACAATATCCTGTAAAATTAAAAAATAAATGGCATTGAATTCATTATGAATAGAAGTCCCAGAAATAAAGAGCAATCCATTTTCAAGTTTTACTTATTGAATGACTTAAAAGACATGTTGCAGCTGCCTGAGACTTTTTACCATGAGAGGAGACAAATGCACTGTGGACTGTACAGAGGAGGGCATACTGCAGAATAAAATGCCATTTCCTTATGTTTTATTTGGCTATGTGATTTCTAAAAAAGAAAACACACACCAGCCCCTTTTGTCCTTCTCCTGTTTGAGGATATGTTTTTCTTCCAGTAGTTTATATATTCACAAAAATGAAACTGCTTGAAATCCTAACCCTGTTCAAGTGAATCATCTTATCATCTAGTTGTGCTATTTCCTATTTCTCTTTACATTTATCTATTTATTTATTTTTAAACGAAGAATGCTAATGATTTATCTGTCAGGGAGATGAGGTGATTCTTTCTGTTTTTCTCTTCTCCCCCTCCCGCTCATATTCCATTTCCTTACAGTCCTCTGGAATGAAGTGCAGGATCTACATGCTCACTAAGTAACTTTGAAAAGATTTGCTTACCCCAAATGAGAATGGTGGCATTGTGGAGTGCAATATTGACGTCCAATATTTGAAGCGACTTTCTTATTTCTGCAGGACAGGCTGAAATGTTGATATCTTGTGCTAGTGGATTTCATGGTTTGGTGTTCATATTGTGTAGGAAATCGAATGTAAAGTTAACTCCTGATTTCTTCCTTCAGGGGTCAGGGTAACACTACAGCTGCTTCCAGGCTGTTAGTCTCTAACTATGTGCAGAAATACTGTCTGGAATGATTTTTTCCCTGAAACCCTTATTTAAATATTTTATAAATGACTTCCTCAGTTTCTTTCTGACTTAAACCACATATATGTTACAAAACAGGGCACATTCTGAAGCTTTTCTGAGCTCAGCCAGGGATGAAAATAACCCCAGAAAGGAAAATAACTCTGTACAAAAAGACACCGACCATGAAGCACATATATACATGGACTTACCATCCTTTCACTTGAAGACTGCATATACTTATATTAGGAAAGATAGTTTCAATCATTTTAATGGCACTCTATAACCTGTTACTTTCTTTAGGAAGAGGATTATGTAACCAAGGCAGGTTATGACATTTTTCGTAAGTATTCTACAAATCAATAATAAAAAGCTCTGCTTAATAGAAAAGCATTTACACATGACAGTGAGTAATTTAAAATATAATATCTATTCTTCTCTTTTATTGCCATTTTGTCAGCTTAAGTCATGTAGTTAGATTAGAAAATATTTGGGGAGAAAAAGATAAAATATCATTTATGAATATGGAAGCTACTGATTTTTCTCTCCTGACTAGTTGCTTTGGTAATATCAGGAGATTTAGTAGATAAGTAATCATAGTATTCCTAAAACTAGAGAAAATTTTAAATGGGATTTTTATTATGTTTGCAACAAATGTGAACAAATTAGTGTAATTTTTAAGTGACTAACAAAACATTTTTCATAACAATGATATGTAGAAGCTTAATTTAAGATGTGTATGTTAGAATTTTTCAGTCTGCTGTACACCAAAGTGTTTGGGATATACTTTGTTTTACAGCAGATATGATCTTTGGTGTGTGGTAAATCTCATATTTTTATACATTAGACTACTGTGTAATTTGTGGAAACCAAAAAAACTGTTGTTAAGTAAGATTCAAAAGTAGCAAGTTTCCTGGTGATGCTCAAGTTTTAAAGCATAATTATATTGGCACCATTTGGGCAGCTATAGGTAAGGTCAAGTCAGCATTTTTATTATTAAATTCCAAACCTATTTCCATTAGTTGTATCAGGAATCTCAAAGAGGAAGGATTCCAGCTCTCTGAGACATCAAGGCATTGTAGAATTCTGGGCTGAGTCCAAGGGCCCAGTTTTCCTTCCGGCTCAGTCAGTTACTAGCCTTATGACCTTTGACATTGCATTTGACCTCCCAGTGTTTCAGAGAAGCATTCAAAAAATAGAATAGTTACATGTTGCGCCAAAGAAAGAAGATGATGTGTGTCTAAGGGCTTACCATAATGCTATGCCTTAGAAATATGTAGAATTATTATTATTAATTATTATTCTAACTCTTGTGAATTTAGGAGTGCATTTTTTTTCTCATACTCTTGTAAATCTTTCTTTCCCATTTTATAAATCTTTATAGGCACTTTCTATTATCAGTTGCAGTTAGATGGTAGGTAATGTCATTCAGTGATTAAGCAACATAAACAAATTAAAAGATTTGGTTGCTAACTTTTGCTTAGTACTCAGTTTTTTTTTTTTTTCTCTTTTCCAGGAGTACTCATTTGGGAGTATAGTTGTTTTAAGTAATTAAAAAAATAGTTGCTTTTGAATAACATTCAAAGACTGTTAACTAAAGGTTTCTTCGTATGACAGTGTTTTAGGCAGATTGTTCTTTTGCGCTTTTTAAAAAATGCTTCTGAATACTTATGAGTTTCAGTTTTGGATACCATCAGTGAACAAACATACATAAACAAATTCAATGCTACCACTTGAATTGGGTCAATTGACCAGAAAGCTACTCATCTACCACTTTATTAACAAAGCATAATGGGTTTGAATACTAAGTGTAATAGAGAAAAGGAGAATATAAAGACGCCAGTTCTTTTTGGAATTTTCAAGTTGCAATAATTACTAATGTTCTTTAGGGGGAAGCAATCCCCCATGTGTCACTACTAAAACTGCATTTCTTTTATGTTACTGTATCTTAACATAAATATATTTTTATGTATGACAAGGGGGTAGTTAGTGATATGAGATTTCATATATGTTTTTAAGTATCTGGATAATCAGGTAAAAAGTAAGTTTTTCTAGTTTGCTTAAGGTAGAATTAGAAAGTGAAAAATTAACCCTGTAAACAATAAGTAAACATACCTGGACCTAAAAGATAGGATTTTTGTGTTATAGAGCAATTTCCTCTTCCTAATTTATTAGTGTCTTGATTTTTATGTCAAGGAGCCCCAGTATTTCTTTGTTTCAGATGAATTCAATGGTACATGTTTATTAACCTGATTGATGCCTATAAACAGCAAGCATTTTTTTGTTTCTTATTTCTCAAGTGCATATTCTACTTTAGGTTTGCTCTAGCAGATTTACAAAGGAATATTATAGGAATGTAGACAGGCTTGTTTATTTGACAAATTCAGCTAATTAGCTTACAAATATGCTTTTAATTTTCACCCAGAGAATGCCACCCTGGAGTGTCTTACACTGCACATAGCGTTCCATTACAGGCCAACTACATAGCTCAATAGACATACCCTTGCTCCTTACCCTGACCATTGGCTTACAATGAAAGATCCTTAATTGGCATGCTTTTCTCATCTCCTTGTGTAGAAACAGTATTCAGGTGCCAAAGTCTAAGACTCTTAAGACATTTAGCTACAGAGAAGGAATGACTGAGTGGTCTGGTATTGCATTCCTATCACCAATCCGAAATTACCAAGCATTGAACTGTGGATAAAGCAAAGGGAGAAAGCAAAACACTTTAAAAACACAGCACTTCTGGAAATTTGCTTTTTCCTCTTTTCATTTTACAGCACTAAAAGTAACCTTTTTCATGATAAGTTATTCAAAGAATGAGTTATAGTTACTATGTGTGTGTGTGTGTGTGTGTGTGTGTGTGTATATATGTATATATATACACACATACATATCATAAGTGGCACTAAATGAGATACCTTGTTTCTACAGGAACCTCTTCATCTTTTAGTATAGTTCTTCTTTTAATTAAAAATTTTGGAAGACCACTTAATCATAATTGTAATTTCAGCATCAGCTGATTGAAAAAAATGCACAGCAATATTAATAATAAATTATCATGAATATAATTATTCTTCAAAAAATGAATTTGTGTATAGTCACAGCAGACTTTACTTACATCTTTGAAATAAATCATATATTCTATCTACATAGAACGTTTGGTGTATGTGTAGATTCTAGACCCCTTGGAGTAACTCCTGCAACTCCAATAAACAACAGGAACCATATGTTTAGAGCCAAAATATTTGTATTACAGCACGTTCATCACATTTATCTTACATTCAGAATTAAACGGTGATAGTTTGTGGATCAGAGGAGTTGGATTTTTCAATGAATGGACTGGAGAATGTAATTTCTTAAGAACATACATTTAAAGGAAAACTCCCTTTCACATTTTAGAATTCCACTATTATAACTTAAAATTATTTGATAATACAAAATGATAGTTTGAAAAAAAAACATTGATTATCCAAGTCAAATTTTTTTAAAAAGTACTATAAATAAGATCAGAAGTGGTTAAGTTGACCTCATAAAAATCCAGTGGAATTATATACAGTGTGGGAATAAAGGATGCCCCATCGTCATTTTAGACAAGAAAATTGTGAATTAGCAAAATGAAATTAAATTTTCAGCACTTTATAGTTTGTTGGCTCCCCATAATGTAGGATTCTAGTTTCTTGGTAGGATACAGGCCTTTGGTTGGGTATTTTAGTTACATGGTAGTATGTCCTGGCATATGATATTCCTTTTCAGTACTGGAGCCTAAGAGATATAATTGTTCTTGTTGTGACTAATGTTAGTACCTTTCATCTTTTAGCCTCAAGCTCACTTTATTGACTTGTAATCACTTATATGACCTCCTCCTCAGAATCTGTGGACTTTATTTTTCCTTTATGCACATTGTGCCATTTTTTACTTTATTTGATTGTTAGAGAGTTGATACGATGGAGAGCTGGAAAAATAATATATCAGTGGGCCTTTTTACCTTTTCCATACTATCCTTTTTCCCACTAGCTTTGTATTTCTCCACCTGCAGGAAACTCCCTCCTTTTTCCTGACATTCCTGAACAGTCCACTCTGAAAATTCCCCGTGTTTAAGACTACTATCATTGTCTCAGTTTTCGGGCTGCCTTCTTGCTTCCAAGGATTCCACTCAGGGATCTTCTCAAGATAGCCACTTAGTCACTTTTTTATTTCCACTACCAGAGGGCATATGTGCCTGCCAGAGGGACAGAGGAAGAGAAAGAGAGAGAAAGGCCTCCCGATGGGGTATGGTCACACCACAATTCTCTTTTTCTCCATTCTTTCTTCCTGTCAGGATTTTGGGTGTACATACACACATGCACACACTGGATAAGTTCTTTTTTTCAAGCTGCCAGACCCAGTACTCAAACAGCAGTTTTAGCCATGTGGGATCTGGCTTTCTGTGTGTAGTGCTTAACCACTGCACTATGGGCTGACTCTATTTTTAATTGTATTTTATTCCATTTTGAAAAGATTGAATTTCATATTTCTTTTTTTTTATCATAAGGGTCACTCAGCTTACCTAGGCAATAATGGATCAATTCTGTAATAATGAAGAGAGTAATATTTTATCATATTTGCCAAGCTACAATCACATACTGTATCTCATTCATTTAGTAGCTATGTGGCTGCATTACTATATGGATATGAACACATACACACACAGGTGTACTTTGGTCAAGATGTTTGACATGTGAATCACTGTTAATATGCTAAAGGGAAAAATTTGGGATAACAAGCTTCATCCTTTTGTATTATAACAATGACATTTGCAGAAAATATGCTATTAATTTTGCTGTGACCCAGAAAAATGGCTTCAGTAGACTGCATTTTGGATGATAAGGTGGAGACTCCTGAGGAGGATATACTTTTATTCAGACTGAATCTTGCATGGCCCTCCAGATTTACTGAGTAGGAAGCTGCTAATATACCTGTGTCAAGAAATGACACTGGCCGCGAACACTGTGATACTGAAAGCCTCTTTGTTTCAGAAAGGCATAACTGGGGGATCTAAGCACAGTAGTGAAAACAGAAAACCGAGAGACTTAGAATGGTATCAGATATTTTGTATAAACAAAGCTTCATGTGGCCAAGGGAGAAAATTTGAATGTAACAAATGAATCTGATGGCTCTCAGTGTTTGGTTTTTGAATAACCCTGTTAAAGCCCCGAATTGTTCTCACCATGACAGAAGTCCTGAATGGCTCTCAAGAGACACCCAGCTCCACAGTGTGCAGAATAAAAGCATTCGAGGTGTCCCTAGGGGTTTTGGACTCTGCTGCTTTCACTGGTTGGGGTTCTCCTCCAGAGCCCTTAATGACACAGTTACAGAGTGAGCTACTCTAGTCAGTGAGTATGCTCTTCTCTATTAGTGAATGGCTTAGTTTAACTCCAGGAGACAAGTGTGTCTGTCTTGTGCTTTTAGGGCCCAGCCTTGTGCATGGCATATAGTAGGTCAGCAGTAGCTCAGTATATAAGTGAATGCTTAAGCATTTAGTAATAGTAGATCAGTTTTAGGTCTGTGTTTTCCAAAAGCCATGCTGCATTATACATAAAGACAAAAGCTTTTGATTTGGAAAGTTAAAAAAAAAAGGAAAATTGAAATTGAGTAATAAAAGAAAGAGGATTAATATTAGGGTAGTTTAGGGGCTCAGGGGAGAAACACTTAAAAGGATGTAAAATTCTCTGTTGAAAATGAGGATTGTCATGTACCACAAGCATACATTGAAAAACAATATTGTGAGAAACAGTAGATGGCATAATGGTTGCTGGACTCCCATGTAGTCGACTGTGGTTCGAGTCCCGGACCTGGTGGTATAAAACTCACTCCAGGTGCATTTGCATGCATGCCCAAAATCCTGAGGGGAGAATGGAGGAGAAGGGATTGTGGCATGGCCATCCCCCCTGGAGGGTGATTTCTCATGTTATGTCTCTCTGTCGATCTGGCGAGTGTATGCGCCCTATAGAAGAAATCTCTCTTTTTTTAAAAAAAAAAAAAATAAGGAAAAGCAAAAAACACCTTAGTGTGTGCTATTGAGATGTACAATGATGGAATGCAAATAAGAAATCATAAAAACATTAGGCAGTTTGTAGCCTACAAATGGACCAAGGGTAAAGAACAGCCTGCCTACCTGCCTTTCTTCCTTTCTTCCTTTCTCCCTCTCTCCCTTATCTTTCCTTCTTGTTCCTTTCCCTTTTTTCCACATCCACCATAGTTAACTAAGTGCATTCAATATACAGGGGTATATAAGAGGGACTACAAGGGACACAGAGATGAGTTATGTCCTAAGTCTAGACCCAAAGATGATTTATGATAAATCATCTAATTAAATATACAATAAACAAAATAAACAAAATACCATAAGGGGATACTTTGAAGATATAGTGGGAGAATCTAATTCAGATACTGCTTTATTTTGGTGCAAAAACTTTTTTAATCTATGCATTTTCCATTATATGCATTTTCATAAACTTTTGAAGTCCCCTTCATATAACTGTAATGTGATATCATCTACCATGCTTACTTCTAAGAGAAGAGCCACATACAGTGCAGGCTCAGGAAAGGGTCAGAACACGTATACAAGGAAAGATCAGAGGAGGCTTGCTGAAGGAGGCAGGGTTTATGGTGGACTTTGAAGGAATTAAATTGGTGTGGAGATGTATTCCAGTTAAAGGGGAAATCAAAATCAAAGATATTATAAGCAGGAATAAATGGAGGACGACTAGGAGAGAGCCAATGTTCTAGTTTCCCTAGAGAATGGGATATGTGATGTGGAATGTAAGAAGATAAGCCTGAAGCCCCAAATCTCCTGGTATGGCAGGTGGAAATCAATGGAATGATACTGAATGAGCATAAGGAAAACAATATTTTATGATTTCTCAGATTTATGCTTTAGGAAGAAGGGGAATAAATGAGAGTCTATTTCCTCAGGGTATCCTTTGATTCTCAGTTTTATGAATATCTCAAGGACGTCTAAAGTGAGTTTCATATTTATTCCAATTTTCTGCATGTTGAACCCCAGTCCTTGAACAGTCATAATTGGCTTTCTTCACTGTCTTTTCCCCTCCCTGCTTTGAAAGACTAAACCACTTCTACCAGTGCTAGATAAATACAGAGGCCAGAACTTTAAATTAGCTTTTTTCATTCTTTCCCCCCCTTTTTTTTCCATAGCACAAGGCAATATTCTATAGTGCCTTCTGTTCAAACTATATTTGCTTAGTAGTGTGAGAAAGTTGTCACACATACTACCAAAAATGTTCTAGTTTAAGTGAAACTCTTCAATGAGTATACTTGAAAAGGTTTACATTTTATTTCCTTATAGTGACGGCAACAGCAATCATTTGGAAGGAATTGGAAGGTGGAAAAAAACATTGGGAAAAAAGAGAAAGGAACATGTTTTATATAGTATGATGGAAAGATGGAAATATAAATTTCAAAATAGTTTTATATTGGGTTGTTGGAAAAGTCATGACACATTTTTGCCTAGAGAACACCATGACTTTTCTGACAATCCAATACAAGAGCATATGGAGGAAAAATATTGCTTTAGAATTGAATATGCATTCAATACCAAGATAATAGTATTTACCTCAAGCTAGTGTGAACTATTTGGCTAAATACCAGTAATTATAACTATTTTTAATTGTAGATGGAATGCAAAAGTGAACCTGATTAATTAGTAATAAAAAAATCCTCATGCTAGCTTAGTTTAAATTCTTTCCTTTATCACTTTATCAACACTTCTAATGAGCAGAAGAAAAGAAATCAATAGGTATTGTTTTTTCCTTTTTTTTTTTTAAAGAGAGAGCAAGAGAGGGACCAGCAGTTAACGTAATGGCTATGTCGCTGGACTCCCATGTAGTCAACCGCGGTTCGCGTCCCGGACCCGGTGGCTTAAAACTCACCCCGGGCACGTGTGCGTGCGTGCCCAAGATCCCGAGAGGAGAATGGAGGAGAAGGGATTGCGGCATGGCCATCCCCCCTGGGGGGTGATTTCTCGCTTTCTGTCTCTCTGTCTCTGTCTTTCTGGCGATCGCACGCATCCTACAGCAAAAACATCTCCAAAAAAAAAGAGAGAGAGCAAGAGAGAGAAAGCAAGAAATCACCACACCCCTCCCCTGGGTAGGGGGGAATAGCCACACCACAATCCTTTTTCCTCCATTATCTTTTCAGGATTTTGGGCATGCATACACATGCACCTGGTGTGATTTGCAAGCCACCACTTCTTGGACTTGAACTGCACAGTTAGCCATGTGGGATTCAGGTGCCTTAATCTCTATGCCACCTGCTGGCTCCTGGTATTGTTATTTCTGTACTTTATCTGATTACTTCATTTTTGATGTCCTAGTAAGCTGGGAAATGGCCAAACATTGAAAATAAGATACAGAAGGATGAAATTTACTTAGGCACATACTAAAAGTGAGAAAGCACTCCTCAGGGGAGGATGGCCGCACCACAATCACTTCCTCATTCCCCTCCCCTCCGGAATTTTGAGCACATATGCACATGCACTTGACTTGATTTTCAGTCACCAAGTCAACCTACCATGTGGGAATCCAGTGCCTTAACTAACTACCACAACACTTGCTGGCCTAGAATTGTACTTTCTAAAAGACATTTTAACTGATTAACTCCTTCATGGAAATAAGTGAGAATACTATTTGATAACCCTCTCTGTTGAAAGGATGTCACTTTAGATAGGCTGGAAATGTTAAAGACAGTTCTTGACATCAAAAGCTTATGTGGTGGGACCAGCAGTTAACGTAATGGCTATGTCACTGGACTCCCATGTAGTTGACTGCAGTTCGAGTCCTGAACCTGGTAACTTAAACTCATGCCAGGCGCGTGTGCGTGCATGCCCAAGATCCCAAGAGGAGAATGGAGGAGAAGGGATTGCGGCATGGCCATCCCCCCCGGAGGGTGATTTCTTGCTTCTGTCTCTCTGTCTCTCTGTCTGTCTGGCAAGTACACGTGCCCTATAGCAAAAACCTCTCCAAAAAAAAAAAAGCTTATGGGGGACCAGCAGTTGGTGTAATGGCTATATCACTGGATTCTCACGTAGGCGACCACAGTTCGAGTCCCGGAGCTGGTGGCTTAAACTCATGCTGGGTGTGTGAGTGTGCATGCCCAAGATCCCAAGAGGAGAATGGAGGAGAAGGGATTGTGGTGTGGCCATCCCCTCCCGGGGGGGGGGGGGCGTGATTTCTCGCTTTCTGTCTCTCTGTCTCTCTCTGTCTTTCTGGCAAGTATACACACCCTATAGCAAAAAAAAAAAAGTCTTAAAAAAAGAAAAAATAAATAAAATCTTATAAGCTAGTGGGGAAGACAAATGTGTTCAACCGTGTTCCCTGGAAGCAGACTAGAATTGCAGGCAGAAGGCTTAGTTGCTTCTGAGACAGAGGGAGAAACCAACTGCAGTATGATGGCAACTGGGGTCTCAGCAGTTCTTATGGGAAGTTCTGGAGTTCTGATGGTTCTTCAAAATTGTCCCAAATTGGGTCGATGGTGGTGCAGCAGTAACACAATGCTCTGCAAGGCTGACCCACATGAGCAAGTTCTGGGTTCACATCTAGAGACCTCCATGAACACTCCAGGTGTGCGTAGGCCCATGATCTGGGGCTGGCTGAGGATGGGGGTTAGTTGCTGTGTTGACACTGTTAGGAGTACTGGCTCTCTGACTGACTCTGTCTCTGTCTCTCTCAATCATGAAAGAAAAAAATAAACTTTAAAAAATTGTCTCAAATTTATTAAAGAAACTGGGGCTTTCTGTTCTCATATTAGACACTGGCTGGAGGCTGCCCTGGAGATAACATTTAACAAGACAGTTCTCTGCAATTGAGGGACATTCCAAGAGAGGGACTCAGCTGTGAGTCCACAGCTGCAGGATGGGTATACAGGCCATAGATTGGGGAATAGAAGTATGTGAAAGTTTTGGCAAGGTCATATTATTCCTTCGCCCCTTGAGGCATGCTGCAGTAATACCATAGGAAATGACTGAGGAAATACTATGAAATCTTAAACATTTGTTTAAAGGGATAGAGAAACTAAATATTATTGAGCACAAGGCCTTGCTCTATGAGTTTGGTTTCAGAGAATGTGATTTTCTTACTAATGTGGAATCCATATATATATATATATTTTTTTTTTTTTTTTTGGAAAGGCTTTTTTTGCTACAGGGTGCATGCACTTGCCAGAAAGACAGAGAGAGACAGAGAGACAGAAAGTGAGAAATCACCCCCCCCCAAGTCTCTTCTCCTCCATTCTCCTCTCAGGATCTTGGGCATGCATGCACATGCACCCGGCATGAGTTTAAGCCACCGGGTCCAGGACTCAAACTGCGGTCAACTACATGGGAGTTCAGTGACATAGCCATTTTGCAAACTGCTAGTCACCCATATTGTAATTTCTTCTGTCATGACTTACTAGGCCATGAATAGCTCATGTATCTCTTATGTGACCTGGACTTCCACTAGGAGAGAGGAACAAGTTGAAAATCCATGTCTAAAGAGCTTCCATAGGATCTCCTTTTTTGTCAGTGCTTAGTGTGTGCTGATTCCAAGGTTAAAGAGAGGAATTGCTGGAGGGAGGGGCAGTCAGGGAAAGGGCAAGGAAATGGGGCAGAGTAGAGTGCAGGCAAGTTTTCTAAATTCCAAGGATAATAAGACAATTGCTGGGCTTGTATGGGTCCAGGCTACAGAGGATAGTGAAAGTCGGCAAAAGGCACAGACTTGAACCAAGTGGTGGTGGAATAAGTTGAATATAGATTTACTGGTACTGGACTGACAGTGAAGTGTTTCATTGGCATTAGCCAAACTGAGATTTGGACTGGGAAGGTGGCAGGGGTTGGGGAGAGCTAGTTTTGAATATGATGAACTTGAAATCATAGAACTATATCCTGGAGCTCAAATTTTACTGAAAGGACAAGCTTCAAATAACACTATTCACTTTTATAATATGTGGAAATATTAATTCCCTTCCCTAATGCACAAGACATACCATTATTTTAGATTTTAAAATGCTTTCTTCAGTTCTAGTGAGGTGATAGGACTAAGGAGTACTATCTCTCCCCCTGCCCCACTGCTGCAAAATAGATATTCCATCAAGTTGAATACAATGAGATTTAATTTTGTCAGTATATTTTTTTAAGAGAGTGGCTGTCTCTAAATGGGCAACCAATTGTTACATCAGGAAATTCGAATAGAAATAAACTCATATACACCCTTGCAGATATACAAATTCTCTCTACTACAACTCAAATTAATTGATTTTCATTTTAATAAACATCACTTTATTTTTCCCCCTTGCTCAATCTGACATTTGACTAGGTAGTCAATTTAACAAATAATTCCTGAACATCTCCGTATTCCATGTTATAATGCAAGCACTGGGCTGGAATGTCAATTTAGTCACCATCAAAGCAATTTATAGTGTACATTGTTAAGCATTTAAAACATTTTGTCTTAAAAAAATGATCCTTACCACTGATGCCAGGCATGCTCTAAAACATTTAATCCACTTCTTATCTGGTTTTGGCTTAGTTTTTGAAATTAAAAACTAGTTTATTGTATTTTTAAAAGACAAAGAATCCAATAAAGACAGTACTCCTTTTCTTTTATAATCCTCTCTTTGTGTTTATGGATCTATATGGTTTGGTTTTTTCAAGTACAAATTATTGCTTCTTAAGAACATTTCAACATCTCTCTATATGCACTATAAATGTTTGCTTTAATAGAACTTCAAGGATTCTGGCTCAAAAATTGTTCCATTTTTACTCATTGCATCACTCTATTTGTGCACAGAACACTTTTCTTTTTGTTCTCATAGACCCGAGACAATAGATTTTCACTCTGCCACACAGTGCCACACCCTTGCAATAGGTAAGTCATGTTATTTTAAATTTCCTACTCAAGAGCTATGTGGGTGGTATGGAAGATGAGTGACAGCTATTGGAACAGACTATGTATCAGAAGTTATTCAAACCTCACCTGTATTTGCAATTAAAAAAAATACTATTTTGTTTCAAGAATTTAATTTAGCTTTAATTTCTTAAGATCATCTTCAGAGGGACCAGCAGTTGGCATAATGACTATTTCGCTGGACTCCCATGTAGTCGACCGCGTTTTGAGTCCTGGACCTGGTGGCTTAAACTCACGCCAGGCACGTGTGCGTGCGTGCCCAAGATCCTGAGAGGAGAATGGAGGAGAAGGGGTTGCAGTGTGACCATCCCCCCGATCTGTCTCTCTGTCTCTCTGTCTCTCTCTGTCTTTCTAGTAAGTGCATGCACCCTATAGCAAAATCCTCTCCAAAAAAAAAAAAAAAAAAAAAAAAGATCATCGTCAGAGAAGGTATGAGTTACTGCTCTGGGCATCTTCCTTGGACTCTCTCAACTTTCTAGAATCAAAGATTGAAATTCTAGTAGATCTAGGCTCATCCTTTATTAATTTTGGAGCTCCTGCTAACCCAATCTTATTACTTTTAATGTTAGGTATTAATGTTATTGGTTGTGATTACATAAGTATAAAAATATGTATGCTAAAACCTCATCATGTGGCTTTAGTCCAGCTTTGGGAACCTGAAGGATATTAAGAAAATTGAGATTTCAGTTTAATTTCACTGATTCATTACTGAAGTCACAGATGTTAACTAGACTTAGCTATTATAATTAAGTCCTTACTATTCTAGAAAGAATTACCATACCCATAATGCATATTTGTATATACAAAAATTTACATTTTGAGACTACCAAAAGGTAACTGGGAGTTATTGCATACCTAAGGACGTTCTCAAACAAAACACATTTGCATGAGACACGCTGTAATTTTATGTCAGTGCTATTCAAGTAGAGATAAGATGGGCAATGTATGAAATGTACTGAGTCCTAATTTCAACATTGTTGTTACTACTGTTATCACCATTGTCTCCATCATCATCATCACCAAAAAGTTAATATTAATTAGGAAAGTGTTTATTATCCAAAGAAAAAAGAGCTATATAGACCAGGACACTAGCCAATGAATATAAATTAGTTTAAACCAAGGACTGTATGATTCTTAGAGAGATTGCAAGGTACGTATGGATTTTACCTGTTATATACTTCTGCCTTCAAGTTAAGCAACTCTCTACTTCTCTTGATCCTCAAATAATAATGTAAGTTTTATTTATGAATGCTAAGAGTTTTCCATCATGTAGAAGACTTTCTTAAGATATTATATACTGCCAAGACACTACTAGTTATGTCTTATTATCACCAGGTTTACCATTTTTAATTAATTTCTGTGTGTGTGTCTTCCCAATTTGAATGTAGGGCTGAGAGAATAGGACTTCATTTGTCTGATTCACCCCATATTTTTGGTTCTTAGGATAGTGCCTGGTCCGTAATATTATTCAATAATTATCAAAGGAAGGAAGGGAGGGAGGGAGGGAGGGAGAGAGGGAAGGAAGGAAAAAGGAATGAGCGAAAGCAGATAGGAAAGGGAAACAACAGAAAAAGAATCTTCCAGAGTATTCTGGTCTCAGCAAGATATTAAGAGAAAAAGGAGTTTGATTGAACACATTAAGCCCAGCTTAGTAAGTATATGGCATTTGCCTTGTAAAGGTCTCATTCACAATACAATGTGATTGGTATAGTAAAGTCAGTGTTTATTCCATCCCTCAGGGAGATGGGCATACCACATGCTCTAAGTTGCCAGGTCAGTTGATAACATTCCTGCAATACCAAAATGAGAGTTTAGAACCTATAGCCAAAAGTTTTGGTTACATCATTAATGCAGAAAACAATGTTTTAGGACCATTAATCTGACAATATTTTTTTTTGCATGTAGTTACGTGACACTATATATTTTTTTAATTATAAGGTGAGGGACCACCAGTTAGCGTAATGGTTATGTCACCAGACTCTTATGTAGTCAACTGCTGTTCGAGTCCCGGACTCGGCAGCTTAAACTCACGCCAGGTGCGTGTACGTGCATGCCCAAGATCCTGAGAGGAGAATGGAGGAGGGGGGATTGCAGCGTGGTCATCCTCCACTGGGTGGTGGTTTCTGGCTTTCTGTCTCTCTGTCTCTCGCTGTCTTTCTGGCAAATGCACATGCCCTATAGCAAAAACCTCTCTAAAAAAAAGAAAAAGAAATTATAAGGTGATAAAAACTCATATTTTTTTATCTTCTTAGCCCATTTTTCCTACAAATGTTTTAACATATAAACATCCATTGAGATGAAGCTTTAAAAAAATGTCGATTTCATTTTTTATCTCCTTTCCAGTATTACACTCTCTCCTAATTGCAGAAGACATCATACTATACTAGAATTCACATTGGATCAAGGCAAGTGTGAGTTCCAATTTTGGCTTTGACATTTACTAGCTGTGTAACCTTGGACAGGTTACTTAGTGTTCTGAATTTTAGTTTGTCTATCTCTAAAGAGAAAAGAATGCCTTCCTTTAGGATTATTGGGGAAAGTAATAGTAATATCTATAAAGTATATACTGTAGTGCTTGACAAATAATAGCTACATAATAAATGCTAATCCTTATATTACTATGTTAACAGACATACTATTATTAAAATATAATAGTTAAGGACATGCTTTAATTTTCTTGCTGTACTCAATGGTCAATTTTCAACTTTAATCTTACTTGATCTGTGAGTACCATTTGCACAAAGGATCATTCTTTCTCCTTGGTACATTTTCTTCACTTGGCTTTGAGAGTAGCACAATCTTTCGGTCCTTTTCAGTCTGTTTTGCTGGTCTCTTTCTTTACTTCTCTTCATGTTGGAATGCCCCCATAGCTCAGCTCTTGGTCCTCTTCTCAACTTTTAGTAATTTCATTCACTCCCAATGCTATAAATTCCATTTTGGTCACCACCTCTTAAATTTATATCTCTACCTTGTTCTCCTTTCCGACTGCCACGCACATATATCCAGCTGCTTATTTGACATCACCACCTACTTGATATTTGTCATTTAACTTGAACAAAACTAAAGTTTTCTTTTTTTTTCTCCCAGTATACTTTATTCACAGTTTCCCTATCTCAGTTGATGTCAGTTTTATCCTTCTGCTTGTTCAGGCCAAAAATCTGGAAATCATCTGTCATTTTTTTCTCTCTCTTACACACCACATCCAATGTGTCATCAAGCCTGATGTTACTATCTTTGCACACATATAGAGTTTAACCACTTCTCACCATCTCTACTGCTATCATCCTTGTTGGAGCCTTCCTCATCTCTTTCCAAAATTGTTGCAGTAACCTCCAAACTACTTCCACACCTCTGCCATCATTCTCTACATTCTGCTCTCAATACGGCAGCCACAGTTGTCTCTTTTTAAAACTTATTTTGTATTTTTTAATTTGCCAGCAGGCACATACACTTGCCAGAGGGAGACAGAAAGATAAAGAGTGAGAGAGAGAGAAAAGCAAATCCCCTTGGGGGATAGTCATGCTACAACCCCTTCTCCATTTTTCTCTCCTTTAGGATTTTGGGCATACACACACACACACACGCTGTGTGTGTTTTTCAAGCCTCTGGGGCCAAGAGCACACATTCAGCCCTGTGGGATCCAGTCACCTTAACCACCATAACACAGGCTGGCTCAGTTGTCCTGGCAAAATGAAATTCACATCATGTCACTCTCTTGTTCAAAGCCCTGCAAAGATTGCTAATTTTACTTGGAGTAAAAATAAAATTCTTATAATGGCTTAGAAATATTGGCCTACATCAGGGTCCCCCCAACCCCCAGACCACAGACCCTTACCAGGCTACACAGCAGGAGGTGAGCAGCAAGTAAGGAAAGGAGAAGCTTCATCTCTATTTACAGTCACTTCCCATTGCTCACATTACCAGCTGAGCTCCATCTTCTGTCAGATCAGTGGCAGTATTAAGTTCTCATAAGAACACAGACCCTTTTGTGAACTGTGAACATGAGGGATCTAGGTTGTGGGCTTCTTATGAGACTATAACGTCTAATGATCTGAGGTGGAGCAGAGGCGGTGAGGCTAGTGCTGGGGAACAGCTGCAAATACTGCATTACAGTGAGTTGTATAATTATTTCATTATACTTTACAATGTAATAATAATCAAAGTGAGCAATAAGTGTAATGCACTTGAATCATCCCAAAACCATCCCTGCCTCCCAGATGTGGAAAAATTATTTTCCGTGAAACCTGTCCCTGGTGCCCAAAAGGTTGGGGACTGCTGACTTAAGTTACTTCTTTGACTTCATTTCCCCTACTCGTCTAGAATTTTTTTTCACTATTTAATCTCTCTCCTGCCTCAACTTGCTATTCTTTAACTAGGATAGGTAAGTTCTTGCCTTAGGATATGCACAGTGGCTGTTCTTTTAGTCTGAAGCATTATCTCCCCAGAAGTCTCAAGGCTAACTTCCTTAACTCCATTATTTTTGCTTTACGTGTCATCTTCTCCATGAAGCCTACCCTGACTACACCTCTAAAATTACAACACACCCATTTCCACGCTCCTGATCTCCTTATTTGGTTCTACTTTTTAATTCTTTTAGGCACATCTGACTTTATAATATTTTTTCATAATTTATTTATTATGCTAATTAGTTATTGCTAGAGTTTTAGCTCCACAAGAGCAGGGGGCTTTGTCCTTTTAGTTCACTGATGTATCTCAAGCACTTAGAATGGTGCAAATTTGATAAAAACTTGTTGAATGAATAAATAAAACAGAGAGTATAGTTGTTCTTACCAAAAGGTACTGTTATGAAGATTTAAATAACTCAGTCAAAGTCCTTTATCTCTTACTCTGTATTATTAACCTAACATAGAGTAAGGGCTTAATAAATGGTGCCTATTAATAAGTGCCTGATGACAGGTAAATCACATGATGTATTCCAAAAACCAAATATATTGCAATGTAAATCCTTTCTTCCAGATTGAAATTCTACAATTAATACCACAAGAAGAGAATGTGTGCTTTAGGTATAGAGAAGCATATCTTATGCTATCAGGTTCATCTAGTAAAGACAAAGATATACAAATATTCAGCAATTGTTTTTTTAAGTTCTTTTTTTCTTAAGAATTTTAAAATTTAATTTAATTTTATTTTATTTATTTATTTATTTATTTTATTTTGGTCAGAGAGGGACAGAGTAAGAGAGAAAGAGATAGAGGTAAAGTGAGAAAGCAAGCTGCCAGGCCCGGGACTCGAACCACAGTTGGCCATGTGTGAGTCCAGTGCCTTTAACCCCCACGCCAACTGCCAGCCCCAATATTCAGCAATTGTTGATGGCTCACATATATCAGGGAAATAAATTGACACAGTTATTTTGACTTTATACCAATTAAACTTCATATACTTTTTTAAAGAATTATTTTATTTAACTTTATTTTATTTATTTATTTAAATTTGTCCACAGAGGGACAGAGAGAGAGAAAGAGAGAGAGAAAGTGATAAAGCAAGCGACCAGGTCTGGGACTCCAACCATGGTTGGACATGTGGGAGTCCAGCGTCCTTAACTACCACACCACCTGCTGGCCCCATTAAATTTCATATACTTTTATAAACTTAGTAAGAGTTGAACATTCTCAAATATGGGTAATTACAAAAAAATACTCACAGTAAGATGACTTCCAATATTACTGAGAACTCCCCAAGAATCAAAGCACTAAGAAAAACTGATATCCCACTAAACATTTTGATGAATAATCATCTTTTTTGTAGATTCCAATGACAGTTTGGATTATTCAACATATTTAAAATTTTTTATTCTTTACCACATTTTTATAAATAGACAAGAATAATTGTCATGAGGTACTCTTACATGTATAACAAATGTAGAGTTTAGTGTGTGAGGATTCAATAGAAAATAAATACTTTCTTTTTTCATCTTATTTGCAAAAACACTGAAAAATACTTATGAGTCAAAGCCTTTTGTAAGTTAAAACAAAAAGTATTATTTCTGAATATTGAATGGATGTTCTCATTTTATCTCGTGCTCAATCATCGGTTGCTTATTCTAATCAAATACATTCATTCTCTTGTGTTTCATTCATTCAGCTCAGTCTTTTCAAGAGAATTTACAAATGTTTTACTGCATGCCAAGCCTTGGGTAATTAAAGTAGGTGACAGAATGTGCCCATAGTTTATTCTGTGGATCTCTGACTGTAGATGCAGAGGCTTATACTAAGTCTGGGGTGAATGATAAGCTTATATATCTTTCTTCTTTCACTAAAATTATTTTAAAGGTACTGACTCTAGAACTCACTAAACAGTTAATTTGTGAATAAATATATTGCTATTTTTTCTTGATCATTCATTTTCTTGGACATTTGTCCTAGAAGTTCATTTCCTTCCTCTGGTTTTGAAATGTTCAGATATCTACCTCTTCCTACTAAAGTTTATTAATTTTTGTACCACCAGAAGAAGGGTGAAAAAATGGAAGAAGGAGAGAAAAGGAGAAGAATAATAAACTTCATATAGTTGCCTGGATGCCACCTTAGTTCTAAATGTTGTAAGTTTTCTTCTAACTATTTTAAAAGAACCACTTTTCTTTTCCTTAGCATTTTTATTGCCACTTGTGCCTACTTCACTTTGTTATATTCCTCTGCTGGTTGTGGGTGGACGGAGTTTGACTATTTCAGAATAGTTACTGGTGGGTGGGTTCAAGAATCTCTAGTGGGTTGAGAGAAAAAGGCCATGTTTATATAGATAGTGATCCTTCTATTAAAATCCTGAGAATAATATTTAATAGCTATATTCACCACGCACACAGAAGAGTCCATCTGGTCAGAAACTGATGGTATCTAAAGAGAATTCCACAGAAGCTTTGGATTCGTATAAACGGTTTTGTGATTTCCTATAAAGGGCTTCTAATCTCCAAAATTTGATTTTGTTACTTGGTAGAGGTTTTCCCCGAAGGGCCTGACATGAGCCTGAATGCCTATGAGTCTGTAAGCATAAGATGCTATGACTCTGTCAAGACTTACCTTTGCTGCTACAGTGTCATAGTACTTAGTGTTAGGGCCCTGTATGCATTGCTTTGGTTACAGATGTAATACATTTGGGTTGACTGGCTTTAAATTGTGAGTAGGTATGGTAAGGATAGTCACATGATCTACTTAAACATAATTGAGTGCATTCTCTTTTTGATTTGATATCTAGTTCTTTTATATTTTAAAATATAGAAACAGTAGCAACCAGCAATTCTGTGTATACATTGAAAGCAACAGTAAATTTAGAGAACACTTTCTGTATGGCCAGACCACTGGATAAACAGTGATCTTTTAAAATGTAGATGATTTTAGCTGGTTGCCCTGATCTTGAAATTGTAATGAATTCTAAACTGCTGTTATGTTTTCATTTTCTGTCTTTTCAGTACCAGAGGAAATACTTTACCTTAATCTTTAACACTTACATTAATCCTTAGAGGTTAAGCAGTCATTGATGTACATCTCACACTTTGTTGCAATTAATAAAACTGTGGAATTTGGGTAGCCACAAAACATGTCCAGCAAATCCTAAGTGTTGCAAGCAGTCCTGGCAGTCAAATCATATATATTGTTTTGTAATTAACATTTAAAAACTCAACACACTAGAACAATTAAAGGTCTAAATGATTTGAGATAGAGAACCAATTTTGAAAGAATATTTTTATTTTATTTTGTTGGCAAGTTTTCAGACCAAAATTTAAAAGGGCCAAAAATGGACATAATTTAGATGTACATTTTAATAAAGAAAGTAAAGAAAATGCTAAATCATTTAGGACAAAGATATTTAGCATAATGCAACTTCTATAACTGATGATTCTGTCCTGTTCTTTAAAGAATGAAATAGTTACATGTAATGGATAGTACTAAATTCAGACTGATATTAGGATGTGAATGTTTTAAATAAGTGACGTATTTTAATTTGAAATTTTTAATCTAATATAAAATGCAAATTGCAATAGTCCTTAATGCTGAAAAAGGGAAAAATGTAGTGATTGAGTTTGGGGAAATTGTAACTTGGGCAGATCTAGCCAGCTGCAATGATGAACAAGGCTTCCTTTATTATTGCTTCAAGAAAAGCTATTGAGTGGCTAGCACAAAGTAGCTGCTTGAATACGGGAATATCCAATATTCCTTTGAGAGGCGTATTTGATTATACATTTTCCCTCTACCCCCTTGTTTCTTTCTCTCTCTCCAAGTTCCCCAAAAAGTCCCCATGATCATTGTTGTTATCACTGGTGCTGTTTATTGACCCAGAGGTTATACTAGTGAAAACTACTGTTATCTATGCAAAATTATCTTTATCAATCTTTGACTTCATACCTGATTCTGTTGTTTTGTTCAAAATCTTCCCATAAATCCTTGGTACTTAGAGGATTAACTGTAAGACGGTTAGCCTGACAGGCATTTATTTTTTAAAGTTGGTAAAGATTTGTTTTTCAGCTTTATTTTTCGCTGTGGTCAAAACAACTTCTCAGTATGGATATTCTTCCAAACACACACACACACACACACCACCCACCTTTCTAATATATGCTTCCCACTAATTTTTGCCGGAAAAACTCCTATTCATCCTTCAGTACCCATCTGAGATGTCTTCTCTTTTAAGCCTTCCCCAAATTCTCTGGTAGAGTATTATCCAAAACCCTTCTCATCCCCTCTTTCCCACCCTTACCTCTAGTGATCAGATTATGTATTCCTATTAAAACAAGTATTTTGTGTCAATTATCTAGTTTATCTCTCTTTCTCCTCTGTTAGAATGGAAGTATAATGTTGCCTGAGACACTATTCATGGAATAGTAACTGTGGAAAACCTAACTCAGGGTACAGGGTTTGTCATGACAAGTCCCAAAGCATAGTTGACTGACGGAAAGGATCTTCACTTGTGGATTTTGCACAGCCTACAGTTGTGGGTGCCAACTTGTTGCAGGAAACCAGCTGCCAAGGAACTGAAAATAGCATTCGGAGAGATTAGCAGAACTGTTTATTATGCCAGTGAGCACAGAGGAGTTAACCATCTAAATCTCTGGCCCTGATTGGGGGTTGGACACAGTCTTTTATGGGGGAATTGGGGAAGGGGAGGTCTCAGGATGGGGAATGGGCTCAGAATCTGTCCTACACAGTGTCAAATGGAGGAGCAAGAGAAGCAGTAAGTCTAATCTATTCAAAGTACTAATCTATTCAAGGCACTAATCTATTCGAGTTACTAATCTATTCAAGGTTTCAGGTTATCCTGTAGCTCTGGGAAGGGGCAGTAACTTTGCCAGAGGGTAGAAATTTCAGGCAGCTACCAGCCCTGAGTTAATCAAGAATTCAGGGTCCTTCCATATCATTCCCCCATCTTGAGCCTCTTCAACTATACTCAAGGAGGGTCAATTAACAGTAGGGTGGTAAACATAGCTTTCAGGGCAGTGACAAGCAGTTGATACTTGACCGCTTTAAGGCAGGTTACGAATCACTTAAGCATATTAAAGACACACGGTCTGACTTCCAGTGTTAAAAGGATAACTGCTAGGGACCCCAGGAGAGGCAGTAGTTATGGGGCCTATGCATAGAGCCTATACTGTCTGAGACCTGTGTAGCAGATCCATTTCCCTTCAGAGGGACAATTAAAACAATCCTGGCTCTTTCTGCTCTTACCCACAAAATAGGGTATTCCATTGTCCTGGCACTTTTGGAAGGGGACCAAGTCAAGGCAGGACTTGTAGCCTTGCCTCCGGTGCATGCATGCCAGCTGGCTTGGGGACCCCAGAATGACTATGGAATCATAAATCCTAGGCAGGTGGTCTAACATTATTAGGTAGGTTCCCGGTTGCAGCCAAATAGTGGCTTGCTGGATGGTTTGTTTGCACCATTTGAGGCAAGGGGGATAGGCGCCTGTCAGCCTCAGTAAAAGAGCAAGGTCAGGAGTATCATTAAGGCAAAATCAGTATTAGGAACAGAGCCCCAATGAAAATGCTTCTGGTTAGTTAACCCAGGCATCTTAGGCCTATTAAGGTTCCTACTACAAGGAGGTATAATATTGCTAGCAAAACCCTCTCCAATAACTTCCAGTCCCTTGGGGCCACCGCTGCCAGGCCAATACAGAGAAGCACAGTCAGCACTATGGGAAGGGCTAGGAGTAGGAAATTTTAAGGGTATGGTGGGGGTGTCATTTGTTTCTGTCCTCAAGCTTCTGCCATGCATAGATTGGTCAGCATCTGGGGTGACCAAAGCAGGGCTGTAGACTCCTCAAACTTCCACCGTATGTAGAGCAGCCAGCCCCAGAGTGGCCGCAGCAGGCCTGTAGTCTCAATGACAGGTCTTGTCCTCTGGGAGGTTTTTTTATTCAGCTGCTCAGGGTGGTTTTTCACTGTCCAGGTCCCAGGGTCCTCGGGTGCTGCAGCTTGCTTTACTCACAAGTGGTGGATTTACGGGGCTAGCTCTGCAACCTTAAATGTAGTAGGGGTAACAAGCACAATAACATATGGCTCCAACCAGATGGGCTGTATGATTGCTTTTTTTCAGTTTTTAACCTAGAGGAGATCCCCGGGCTCATGTTTGGGTACCCAGTTTTCAAGGGCAACAAGGGTTCTTTCTAAGGTGATGTGTTATTTTCTTTAAAGTCTTTCCCAAGGCCACCAGATCCTGAGTCAGGACTGCCTCGCCCAGCTGACAAATCTCAGCCATTTGGGCCTGGATAACTAAAGGGAATGACCAGCCAAACAGAATCTCATAAGAGGAATAGCCTTGTTTTGGGGTGTACATCGAAATCGGAGTAAGACCAGTGAAAGGACATCCACCCAGGGGCTCCCATTGTTCAGACAGAGCTTAGCCAGTGTGGTATTGAGGGTACAATTCATTCATTCAACTCTTCCAGAACTCTGAGGTTGATAAGTAGTGTGAGGCTTCCATTTTATGCTCAAGGGCTTTGTCATTCCCTGTGTAACTTCTGCCATGAAAGCAGGGCCATTGTCTGACCCTATCATAAGGGGAAGCCCAAACCAAGATATAACTTCCTTCAAAAGAGCTTGAGTAACTTCTCTGGCCTTTTCAGTTCATATAGGGAAGGCTTCCACCCAGCCTGAGTAAGTGCAGAATAGGACTAGTAAGTACTTTTAGCCCTGGCATGGTCGCACTTCTGAGAAGTCTGCCTCTAGCAATTCCAGGGGAGTTGTCCCAGTGTCTTATATTCCAGCTGGCTGAGTTGGCCCCTGGGTGGGGTTATTTCTGGCACAGGTCTCACACTGCATGCTGACAGTTGCACACAATGATGGTAGGTGACTCAAAAAATAGTATTAGCCTAGCATGTTTCCTAGGTTAGTCTTTACCCAGTGAGTCAACTTGTGGTGCTGCTTTACTAATGAATATCCCAGGGACTGAGGCAAGGGGTATGTATATCCTTTTATCTGTCAGTCTCCACCATCCATCTTGTTCCCTCTGACTTTGCCCAGCGATGTTCATTGGAGGTATACGGGGGAGCTTTGGGGAGCCTTGTGAGTGGTAACATGTTGGCTACCGCAGTTGGGGTTCAGTAGGCGGCCACCTTGGCTGTGTGGTCTGCCAACTGGTTTCCCAGGGTGATGGAGTCTTCCCCTCTCTGGTGTACCCTACATGGATGATTGCCAATTCCTTGTGCTCTCAGACTGCTTCTAATTATTGGCAGATTTCCTATTTGTTTTTAAATGTCTTTTTTTCTGCCGAGAGGAGTCCTCTCTCTCTCGGTACAAAGTTTCATGAACATATAGGGTAGCAAAGGCATATCGTGAGTCTGTGTAGATGTTTACTCTTTTACCGGCCACCAATTTTAGGGCCCAGCTTAATGCCCAGAGTTCAGTATGCCGAGCAGACTATCCTTGGGGTAGCCCCCCAGTCTCTATTCAAAACCTGAGATCCAAATTTTACAGAATTCTGTGGCTCCCAGGATTCACATAGTTGCTTCTAGGTTGTGGGCTGAGGCAGAATCTAGGTGCAGGATTCAGGGTGGCTGGTAGCCTCCCCCCGAGCTGGCAGAGCTGGCATTGGCTCCTCGGGCTGCTCTTTAGGCCCTGGGAACAGATGGAAGCGGGGTTCTGATTACTGGCTCTGCTGGTACATATGGGGGTGGAGCTGCTAATAGCTCCTCTTCTGGGGGGCCCTGCAGGGTTGAAGCCATGAGTTTCTTTTGGTCAGAGTTTGACACTGGGGGCATGACATGGCCAGCCAACATAGTGCATTGGTTTTTCCCTCTTATGCAGATTTGCACCCAGGGTGGAATGACTTGGGCTATTTGTAGCCAGGAGTCAGCATAGGGAAACTGCTCTGGGTGGCCGGGGGGTTCCAGTAACAATGTCGTACATATCTCATATAGTAGGATGATGTAAAGTTCCCTGTGGCAGCCATCTGACCTTGAAAGTGGGCCATTCAGCCTCACAGAGTGTTCTCAACTTCTCCAGTTTCATTTTTACTACGTAATCACCAGAGAAGCCCTTTTAAAAATTAGTCAGCATACAGTCCAGCACAATGGGCTTGGATGACTTGGATTGAGGTTTTCACATCATATCCCAAATATCTCTGACTACTCTAGTCATCAAAAGCCTGCATTTCTCAGAAGGCTTGGGAGATCACTGGTTGGAGGAAGTGATCAATTAAGAGACTCTGGAGGGATGGCAGGTCCTGGGTGTGGGTCTTAGCCCAGAGGCTCAGAAGCTGTGCAGCCTCCCTGGGGTGCTGCTGAAAAGGCCAGGCAGCATAGGTGATAAGTTCGTTTAAGTTTGCAATGGGGGCTTCAGCCAAGGAATGCAACGAAAAGGACCACAGCAGTCTCCTTCTGGGGTCTATCCTCTCAATATTCCAATGGAGGATACCCCAGTGCTCGAGAGGGATATTTCTGTGGTGGGTGGCAGGTGGAATGGAGGAGGATGAGGGAACAGAAATCTGTCGAGCTAATCGACAAGGGAAAGTTTTCTAGGTAGAGGGTGATGACAGAGTGAGCAGGTCCCACTCCTTGGCGGAAGCCTTTGTGGGAGGGTCAGAACAGGTTCTGGGAGGACGTTTTTCATCACAGTTGGGAGGAACTTGTGTCCTAGCATCTGAGGACAGAATCAGCAACCTGACATTTGCTACTCTGCCTATCCACCTCTACAGGAAAAGGCCTTCCATCGGCCTCTGTGCCCTCCCTCCCGTGAACAGTGTCACAACAAACAAAGGGAGGATGCCCCTTAGAGGGGACCAGTTAAGTGTCTGTCTGGCCATGTCCCTCACAGGCTTTGTGTAGATCCTTGGCAGTAAGAAATCGGATATAGAACTTCCATTGGATTGAACATGTGGAGGGGTAAGGAGTCCCTCAGCACCAATTTTGTCATTTAGCCTTCACAGAACTATCATGGCAATGCAGTTATACAGACCCAACCATGCTCCGTAGCAAGAAGCCATGGAGCCACAAACACATTCGCTCATCACAAGCATTCATATTCATTCAGAGGTTATATATTCCCTCCCCACACCAGCCAATTACCAGATGATCCCTGATGGCCAGTCCTGTGACCAAAGGAGAGAGTACAGGTCTCCTCTTTCACTCAAATCAAGTGGATCTGACTAGGGCTCTACAGATCCCCGAGGGTTTCAGCCAATTACCAGATGAGCTCTGACTGCCAGTCCTACAACCAGAGGAGAATGTACAGGTCTCCTCTTCCACTCAAAATGACTGAGTCTGACTAGGGCCTAAAGATCCCCAGGGGCTTACATTACCAGAGTTCACCATGGTTGATGCATCAGTTTCTAGGAGTTGGTCCTTCTCTCCAATTGGAGTCTGGTGATCCAGGATTGCTCAGCCTTGGGGCAGGCACCCTCGCTGAGGAATTCTGTCAAATGAGACAGGGGCATGCCTGTATCTCCACACCGTAGTGTCTGTCCTGGGGAGAAATGTCCTGGTATCAGTGGCTCAAAGGGCCAGTCTGATTCCGTTTCCCAGCCAATGCACCAAAATGTTGCAGAAATCCAGACTCCAATGAATGGAAAGCAGCACTCACAGAGATTAGGAGTACTGTTTATTATGCTAGTGAGCATGGAGGAGTTACCACTCTAAATCTGTGGCCCTGACTGGAGGTTGGACATGGTCTTTCATGGGGGAATTGGGGAAGGGGAGGTCTTGGGATGGGGAATGGACTCAGAACCTGCCCTATGCAGCATCAAAGGGAGAGTCAGAGAAGCAGGAAGTCTAATCTATCAAAAATACTAATCTATTCAAGGTTTCAGGTTATCCTATAGCTCTGGGGAGGGGCAGTACATTTGCTGGAGGGCAGAAACTTCAGGCAGCTATCAGCCCTGAGTTAATCATGAATTCAGGGTTCTTCCATATCAAACTCAATGTGCAGAGTTGGAAGCTGTTTGCAGCTCTGCCAGTCAGTTTTATGTTCTGCTCAGCACATTCTTGGTTGTTGTACATTCCCTACTGTTAGGATTTTTCCCAACAGTACTTGGCTTGATTACAGTGTTCAAAATTGTTTTTCACTGTGTCTGTTTTTTTTTTTTTTCCTCCCTACTTGACTTTATTCTCTCAGTTTCTGTGCAGAAGGCTTCTGGAGCATCCTGTTGGTACCCATTTCCCTCCTGTGCCTTGCCCATCCAAGTAACTTTGTGATGAAAGTCTGGGAGACTGGCCAGTTTCCAGCATCTTGTTGCTGGTGATCCTGTATTACTGTAGGCATTTGAGTGTTGAACCTGGGCGTGCTGCCACAGCCAGCAGTGAAGGTGAATGCATTCCAGAGCCAATAAGGACTAAAGCATGGAAGTAAATCCATGCAGAATTGACTTTGTCAGTGCTTTCTAGTAAGAGAGGATATTATACATGTGAAGTGCGTTGGTAGCAGTGGGCATTCTTTTGTTACTTGTAGTTCTACATGAAAGAACACCAATATTCTTTACCTTAATTGCTGCTTTAGCAAGAATTTGATGTTAATGGAAAATACTGTGCCCTCATTGCATTTGTTGCATAGATAGGCATAGGGAGAGAAAACTGAGTGGTATACAGTCCTATAGGTCAGTATTTCTTGAACTTGAATTGCAGGGCATTTTGATTCAGTAGGTCTGGGGATACAGCTGAGATTCTGAATTTCTAATAAGTTCCCAAGGGATACCATGATGCCTATATTGTTGGTCTGAGGCCCTCACATCGAAAAGCAGGACTCTAGAGGGCAGAAAAAGCTCTTTGAAAAGCAGTGCTGCCTAATGGGTATGTTCTGTACATCTTGGGTGCCTCAACAATGCCAAAGGATGACACAGTATTCCCTGACCAAAGTAAATCAATTCTCCCAATACTTCACGTTCGTGTACATTGTCACTGACAATGGTGGAAACATCCTTAAATTAGTATTCTCCCCCACTCCAGGGACCTTATTTAGATTCATTGTGAAGAAAGAAAGAGGTTGGTCTCTCTACCAAGTCTTTGATGAAAATTCTTTAGTACATTAACAAAGCAAATCATGGGCCTGGCCATTGGTGCAGCAGTGAATCACAACACTGCAAAGGTAACCCACATGTTGGGGGTATGGGGAGATTCTGGTTTTGCATCCAGAGACCTCCCTGGGCTCACCAGGTACATGTGTGTTGGTGATCTGAGGTTGGCTGAGGCTAGAGATGGATGGCGTCATCAAGACGCTGTTGGGGGAACCAGCAGTTAGCGTAATGGCTATGTCGCTGGACTCCCACGTAGTCGACCTCGGTTCGTGTCCAGGAACTGGTGGCTTAGAACTCATGCCAGGCCCATGTGCGTGCGTGCCCAAGATCCCGAGAGGAGAATGGAGGAGAAAGGATTGCGGCATGACAATCCCCCCTGGGGGGGGGGGTGATTTCTCGCTTTCTGTATCTATGTCTCTCTCTGTCTGTCTGGCGAGCGCACGCGCCCTATAGCAAAAAACCTCTCCAAAAATAAAAATTAAAAAAAAAGACGCTGTGTGTGGGGGGGTGTTTCTCTGTCTCTTCTCTCTGTGTCTGTGGTTCATGAGAATGAATGAATAAAACTTTTTAAAGGTTTTTGCCACTGGGAGCATGTGCTTGCCAGAGAGAGACAGTGAGAGGGAAAATGAGAAATCACCTCTCAGTGGGAATTGTTCACGCCACAACCCCTTCTCTTCCATTCTCCTCCTGGAATCTTGGGCACAGACACATGTACTTGGCATGAGTTTCAAGCCTCTGGATCTAGGACTTGAACCATGGATCTGGGTTTGCCCATGAAGGAGTTTAGTGCCTTAACAACCATGCCACCTGCTGGCCCTGAATAAAACTTAAAAAACAACAACAACAACAACAACAAAAAATCACTCTTAAGGTTTGAAACTTCTTAGCTGCAGAAGAAGTAAAGTTCAGTTACCAAAGACTTAGGGGGGCCAGTGAGTTTCTACCAAGTCTCTTTTTCACCTGTTCTTCTAAGAGAATGGTAGTGGAGCTATCATTTATTGAGTTCCTGCTCTATGTGGGTTCTGTGTATTAGACCTGGAAGGATAAAGGGACATAAAACAATCTTTTTCCCTGAGTGAGTTTTTAATTAACTCCTTTAAAGGTGTAGCTTTTTGACAGCAAGGGTGTGTCTTATTTGTCTTTGTATTTCCAAAAGTACATGCTTAATAATTACTTATTAACTAAAATATTTCTAAGACACAGCAAAGGAAAATCATTGCATTTCTAGGACTAAATCATGACACACATTTCCAACATGGTTAGTAGAATTACTAGTGACAATTGCATGCCTCTTCCAGTCTGTAATTAGTTTCTTAATCCTGCTTTAAACATGAAATGCAGCTTTCGGCTACAAACTATTAATATTAACACCAGTAGTACTCTATTTGTCAAACCACAAAGAACAACCCGGAGTTTTTATTGCTCCTAAATGTAAATCTGTACACTGTTTGGATATATCCTAAATTTGCCCATGCAACACAGCCAAACTTCTCATAGGAGAGGTAAGAGAGAGGAACGTGAGGTGAAATACGGTAAGGGCCAGGAAAGTGAAATCCAGATGATATAGGTGTTAGCAAGCTACCACCCACAGTCCAAATATAGCCCACTACCTATTATTTAAATAAAGTTTTACTGGAATATAGCCATGCTTATTCCTTTGGGTATTATCTGTGGCTACTACAACTGCAGAATTGAGTTGGAACAGAAATTGTATGACTTGAGGGACCTAAAATCTATTCATGTAAGAAAGAAATTGCTAGGACCAGCAGATAGCATAGTGGTTACATTGCTGGGCTCCTACCATGGCCAATCATGGTTCAAGTCCTGGACCCAGTGGCTTGAAAATCAATGCTGGTTGTATGTGCCTCTGTGCCTAAGATCCTGGGAGAAGAATGCAGGAAAATGAATTGTGATGTGGCCATCCCCCCCGTGGGGTGCTTTCTCACTTTACCTGTCACCGTCTCTGTCTCTCCTTCTCTCTGGAGAGCACATGCTCCCTAAGGCAAAAATCTCTTAAAAAAAAAGAAAGGAATTTCTGACAGCTTAGTGTCTGAGAAGTAGGCTCACTCCTATTTGTGGCGTCGGGGTCATCAGGCCAAGAGACTATAAAGAGACCTTCCAACTATGGCCCACCACTCTGCTCTTCCCATTTCTGACTCTTTGCTTTACAGCAAGGAGCCCCTTGGGCAAAATATTTTAAGTTTTGGGGTGCTAGATTGTCATCTAGAAGATGGAAGACAATGGGTTTGGGTGTGCATGTATCCTTGGTTCCCCTAGACTCCTTGTCCCATGTGGACAAGGGACAGGGGTATGGCAGGAAGATGGCCAGGATAGGGCTCTCTAAAGGGAGGGGCAGGACAGACACTTCTCTGTATGTGTCTAAGGGTGATACTACTAATTTAAACAGGAAGTTATGCAAGGGAAATAGTAAGAAACTCCTTTAGCTAGTCCTTGATAATAGATTTTCTTGTGCACAAATGCCAAAGAGGTATTCCAAGGAGAGAAAACCTTATGAGCAAAGTCACAGGAATAAAAAGCTTTAAATGCTAGTTGAGAATGCCTTAAAAAGATAGATGCTTTATACCTATGAAAATGCATACTATTTCATTTTATGTTTGTAATAAACTTTTATTGGTATGGAAAAAATTGTCTTTGGGGGGAGGAATTGAACCATATATTAATTAAACTCAGAACTTAGAAAATGGAATGCTTCAATGTCAGTACTATCAACATCTTGGGCAAATCTCTTAATATTTCTGTCTGTCAGTTTGGAAGACCAGGGGCTATTCTAGTCTACATTTATGATTTTTTTTTTTTTTTTTTTTTTTTTTTGGAGAGGTTTTTCGCTATAGGGCGCGTGCGCTCGCCAGACAGACAGAGAGAGACAGAGAGACAGAAAGCGAGAAATCACCCCCCAGGGGGGATGGTCATGCCGCAATCCCTTCTCCTCCATTCTCCTCTCGGGATCTTGGGCACGCACGCACACGCGCCCGGCGTGAGTTGTAAGCCACCGGGTCCGGGACGCGAACCGCGGTCGACTACGTGGGAGTCCAGCGACATAGCCATTACGCTAACTGCTGGTTCCCATGATTTTTAACTGTGTAGAGGGTAGCACTGTTAATTATAGGAATTCATTGTATGCATTAGAAATATTGGCATGGAGTTTGGGAGAGAAGGGAAAGAAGAACCAGTTGCAACTAAGGAATCAGTGTTTGGTCTAGATAATGGCTTGGGTTGCTTTTATTTTAAGGTTGTACTTAAATAAACTGACATAGTTCATTAATGGCTGATCCGGTATTAGAAAATAGTCCTCATGACTTTGGGCCCTGTGTTGCTTGTGCTCTATACCAGATTCGGTGATCTGCAAAATGGTACCACATATATTCAGTATAGCTATTCAGCAGTGGGAAATAGGCATGCATTAGATCAGAAGGGGTTTCAATTCTTGGTGAAAACAATAATCCCTTGGTAAGCTTTCTAAAATGCTGAGCCCTTGGCCAAATGCAAAGGACTTTGATTCAGGTTTGTATGGGGCCTAGGAAACTGCATTTAAAAATCACCACTGGAAATATGGATAAAGTGTTTCTTGCAATTCACTCTGAGAAGTGCTTTATTAGAATGTGCTTTCTTTTCATTTGGATGGTAGTTTTGTACTGGAGTCTTCAGTAGGTGAAAGAACTGAGCTATTTCTCTAGGGAAGATGAGTGTCTTCTGCTGATCTGTCTGCATTCTCTTGCACAGTACCATCAAGGTCTTTGGAGTGTCCACAAGACTGGAGTTGGGGAGTCATCTCCAACCATGGGACAAAAGGCAGTTTCTGACCTTATCTGATTTTATCATTGCCATACTCTAACTCGCTGAGCTAACCAGCCACAGTTTTGTTGGAACTCACCATGGAGACAGATTAATTTTAACTCTGAGAGAACATGGGCTTTTCAACACAAGTTAAATATAGGCTGGCACAGAACATTACAGAAGCATTAGGTCCTCAGAAATTTTCTTTAGCTCCCAAACTTTGAGCTGCTACTAATGTATGCTACTCATATTTCTGGTCATTCTCACCTTTTCTTCTTCCTTTAATCACTGAACTAGAGAAGGCAAAACTTCTGCTGCAAATAGAGGTCATCTGTGATCATGTTTCTCCTAAACAATGACATTGAAAATTAATAGAAAGAATAGGCCATATGTGTTAGGCCCTTAGGTAAGCTTTGTGCTTCTTGTTTGTGTTTTCTTGGATTAAAATGTTTACCTTAAAGAAATATCAAATACATTTTGAAATCAATTTCTATATTACAAGGGCTTTGAGATTTAACTAAATGGAAAAAATGTAGAGGTGAAAATACAACACAATTCAAAGTATAATATTTTTCCTAAGTTTACTTGTTTATTTCATCCTTGATAAAGAGAGACAGAGACAGAGACAGAGAGAGAGAGAGAGAGAGAGAGAGAAGCATATCCAACAGGGTCTTCATACTGCAATCATCCCCAGCATCAGCGTCAGGATCATGGACACACATTTGCCTGGAATGTACAGGGACCCCTCAGGACATGAATCTGGTACCTTGCCATATGGCTTCAGCATTGTGGAGTGTTGTGTTATTGCCATTTTTCAGTGTGGCTGGCCTTCCAAGTGCAATCGTTTTAATTTTCCCTGGAACTAAAGGGAATACACACACATCCACACAACTCCCACTTTTAGCAGATTTTTTATTAAAATACTATACAATTTAGATGTTGATGAGACCTTTTCAAGTAGAGGAATTAAAATGATACCTTATTATCTTTCATTACAACTACTTCACATTAATAATTTTTGTACTTCTGATTAGAATATGGATTTTTTTTTTTTGGAGAGGCTTTTGCTATAGGGCGCATGCACTCGCCAGAAAGACAGAGAGAGACAGAGAGATAGAAAGCGAGAAATCACCCCCCGGGGGATGGCCATGCTGCAATCCCTTCTCCTCCATTCTCCTCTGGGGATCTTGGGCACGCACACACACGTGCCCGGCGTGAGTCTAAGCCACTGTGTCCGGCACTCAAACCATGGTTGACTACATGGGAGTCCAGCGACATAGCCATTATGCTAACTGCTGGTCCCAATATGGATTTTTTTTTCTTTTTTTTTTTCAGTTGTCATTAGGGCACATACACTCAGGACAGAAAAAGAGAGAGAGAATCGCCAATGAGGTAAATAGTATTGATTTTTCTTTCTTTCTTTTTCTTTTTTTAGAGAGATTTTTGCTATAGGGTGCATGCTCTCTCCAGAGAGATGGAGAGAGACAAAAATAAAGCAAGAAATCACTCCCCAGGGGGATGGCTACATCATAATCCCTTCTCTTCCATTCTCCTCTCAGGATTTTGCACACACACACACACACACACACACACACACACACACCTGGCATGAGTTTTAAGCCGCTGGGTCCAGGATTTGAACCACAGCTGACTATGTGGAAGCTCAGTGAAGTAACCATTATGCCATCTACTGGTCTCAGTAATGATTTTCAATGACAAATCATGTCCAGTGTAAGTGAATTCTACAATAATATTGAAAATCAGAAAATGAAATATAAAATGCTAATAATTACCTACATGGTGATATGCATTAGTATTTCAAAATACCAATAAATTAATTAGAAATAAGTTACCAATGCTAATAAATCTGAGATAAGATAGAAATATTTAGTGTTTAGAAGAGTGACCTCACTAAACTACATTACAATATTAGTGGCGGTTGAGGACAAGGGTCCCTAGACGCCATTGCTTGAGTTCGCATCCCAGCTCTAGCCTTGGCTACCTTATGTTGTCTGTTTTCTCATCAGAAAAAGAGAATGAAACTACTAATACAAGTGATATGAATATTAAGAGAGATACTAAGTGTAAAATGATTAGTATAGGAGAGTTTATGGTATGTAGTTAATAAAGTATTAACAGTATTTTAGCAATAGTTTCATAATTTTCTTTCTAAAACTCAGTTGCCAAAGGACCTTCTCTTTAATTGAAATATCATATCTCCATTGTGTATATAAACATAGGCATTAAAAGCAATTAATAAAAAATAAGTATAATGGCATTTTTGAAACATAGCCCTATAAATAATAAACATGTTTCCAAGTTCTCAACAGGAAGATAAAAGCCATCAACATGCCCTTGCCCTGCTGAGCTTCCCTGTGAAGCCAATAGCTCGGCCAGCAGCTCAAAGGCCATGGAAACTTGAAGGTCAGGTACTGTGTTATGTAGGTAGTAGGGATCACCTACATATTTAACTCTCAAACTCAGGCCACTTAGATATGTGGCTGTATCCATTTCCATGAGACACATGACATCTTGCACATTTCAAAAATTGACATCTTGATAAAGGAAGTAATCACACCCAGTGATCATATGTAGGTCTATTAAATTAGAACATTGCCTGGCTTTAACTGGAATAGATTTCAATGTAAATTAAACAATTGCAGTATAAAGAAGAGATATTTATAACTAAATCCACAATGAAAGGCAATTAGTGAAAATACTTCAAGAGGTTAAGTAATATGTGAGATCTTCAAAAAGTTTATGGAAAATATATATTACAAATGAAGTATGTACAGATTTAAAACTTTTTAAAACTGCATATTTTTTTTTAAACAATAAACCTGCATTTTAACTCCATTTTTTCAAACTTATTTATTTTTTTTTTACAAGTTTTTGCATTAGGACTCGTGCACTCGCTGGAGAGAGAGACAGAAATAGTGGGAGGGAAAGTGAGAAATCACTCCCCAAGGCTGTTGCCCATGCTGCAATCCCTTCTCCTGCATTCTCCTCCCAGGATCTTGAGCACATATGCACATGCATACGCCCAGTGTGATTTTTAAGCCATCAGTCTGGGACGCTAACCACAGTCGGCCATGTAAGAGTCCAGCAATATAACCACTGCACCATCTGCTGGCCCCTCCACAAACGTTTTTTTAAAGGTTTATTTTCTTATTTCTTCTATGAGATACACACACACGCACATGCACACACACGCATGCACACACACACACACACACACACACACAGATAGACATGCTCAATGGGATCTCCACACCATGATTCACTCCTGATCTCAGCCAACCTGAATCACAGGCATGCACGTGTACGTGTGTGTGTGTTTAGTGTGTTCTGAAAGGTGCGGGGACACAAATCTAGGACTTTTCCCATTCTTTGATCATCAATAAGTGTTCAGCATTTATAAAATTTCATCATTTTATTTTTTTCTTGGCTTAAAATTTTCATTGTTTTCATTCCCAAAAGTTTTTTTTTAGAGAGTTTTTGCCATAGGGCACATGAGCTCGCCAGAAAGACAGAGAGAGACAGAGAGACAGAAAGCGAGAAATCACCCCACAGTGGGGATGGCCACGCCACAATCCCTTCTCCTCCATTCTCCTCTTGGGATCTTGGGCACGCACGCACATGCACTTGGCTTGAGTTTTAAGCCACTGGGTCTGGGACTCGAACTGCAGTCAACTACATGGGGGTCCAGTGACACAGCCATTACTCTAACTGCTGGTCCCCTTCCCAAAAGATTTTAAGAGATGCCTCAGAGAACTTTAAAACTTTCAGTACTATTTTAAATATCTGGGGAATAAAAACAAAAACTAAGAGTAATAGTGTTGGAAGAAGAGGCAGTGGAAAGGAATAGAAAATAGGTGCAAAAAGAAAAACTAAAGTGACTGGCTCTTAGGTACTATAGTGACTAATTTATCTGTCATCTGCTTTTATAAAATCGTATGTGGCTTTGGGAGTAAGTGCCCTACTACTACTTCCCACAGTCATACCACCCCTAACTATTGTTTATGAATTCCTTTTGGGAAGGCCCTTCATTGACAAGTTGCTACTATTTGCTATACCATGCATGATCTACAGATACTTTTAAAATTCTATTGAGTGCCAGCAGGTTGCATGGTGGTTAAGGTGCCAGATAGCCATATGGTCAACCACTATTCTAGTGCTGGACCCAGCAGCTTGAAAATCACAACAAATAAATAAATAATTTTTTTTAATAATAAAATTCTTTGAAAGAAGGAATATAGGATAGATTTGTTAATATGTTTATTTTTGAACTATTGTGGCTCTGCCATTTATTGCCAATATGAGATTATCTTTAAAATGGGTATAATACTAGTACAGACATGAAGACTTGAGAAATAACATAGTTAGGGGCCAGCAGTTAGCGTAATAGCTATGTCGCTGGACTCCCACGTAGTTGACCACGGTTCGCGTCCTGGACCCAGTGACTTAAAACTCACGCCGGGCGCATGTGTGTGCGTACCCAAGATCCCGAGAGGAGAACGGAGGAGAAGGGATTGCAGCGTGGCCATCCCCCTGGGGGGTGATTTCTTGCTTTCTGCCTCTCTGTCTCTGTCTGTCTGGCGAGCGCACACGCCCTATAGCGAAAACCTCTCTAAAAAAAAAAGAAAGAAATAACATAGTTAATTCAAATAAAGGACCTCGAGCAGAAGCTAGCTAATAGTGTTCAATGAATGACAGATGACAGTCATTGATAAAGCTTGCTCAGAAGAATCTCTTATTTTTGAACTTTAGTTCAACAAGATATGGGCTTTTACCTCCAAACTGAACCTAGCAGTATAAATGACTATAGATACAGCTTTGTTTAGAATAAGTATAGGGACCAGCAGTTGGTGTAATGGCTATATCGCTGGACTCCCATGTAGTCGACTGCAGTTTGAGTCCCAGACCCGGTGGCTTAAACTCATGCTGGGTGCGTGTGCATGCGTGCCCAAAATTCAGAGAGGAGAATGGAGGAGAAGGCAATGTGGTGTGGCCATATCCCCCCCGGGGGGTGATTTCTCGCTTTCTGTCTCTCTGTCTTTCTGGCAAGCACACGTGCCCTATAGAAAAAAACCTCTCCAAAAAAAAAAAAAAGAATAGAATAAGTATAGAAGTGAACACATATTTTGAAATTTTATATGTTAATAGATTCAAGTAATTTACATGGGAAGGAGGCAGGGGAGAAATTATCTTTCTGTTCCACTCTTGAAAATGTTTAAAGCATCTTCAATGCATTCTAAAAATGGGAAGGCAGGTTAGCCTCTCGTGTATCAGTTCTCTATACACATCCCTGTACTGCCAGCATTCTTTATCCCATTCAACCACCCAGTCCACTTGGGAGTCTACTTAAAAGATGTTAGATTAAAAAGTGGTTTATGTCACCCTCCCAAGTCTTTGACATCTCCATTTTTCTACAACCTACAGGGATAGGTGAACACTTCATGCCCAAACTCCAAGAATAGATATCTTTTTTTTTTCACACTTGTCTTGTCTAGTGTATGATTCTGCTTATCTCTTTGAGACATTTCAGTGGTATAGTTTCTGCAAACATGATTTTATCAGCACTGTGCTTTATGCTTTAAACTTGAAAGTAAATTTCTTTGGGGATAGTTACATCTTACTTGTCCAAGGTGTGAAACATATTAACTGTATCTGATTTTTCAGTACTCTTCTGATACACAATGATTCTGAACTGAAGTAAGATGATACTATTGCCTCCAACCATTATCTTGAGCAGTAAAAGAATAAGGATTGAATATTTGGGTTAATATACACACTACACAGGTTGGTTACATCATTATATTTTCAGTGTATTATAGTGTAATAAGATATATTTTAACAATTAAAGCTCTTAGGAGACTCACAGTGTACTGAGGTTGTCTTTATATCAAGGGCCATTGTGTAATACCTACTGCAGCATGATTTGGTTTCATTACATTTTCTGATAACCTGGGTAACAAAAGTTATTCTAAGTGGATTTTACTGAACCAAATGAACATTTGGTCAAGAACAAATTTCATTTCCAGCAAAATTTTCCAAAATCGCCAGAGAAATGTAATTGTAAATAATTTATAAAGTATTTTAAAATTTTATGTCAGAGATTATAAAGTTAATTTTCAGTTTCTTATTAACAGAGTATTTAGAAATCAGATTCCACTCTAAGCCACTAAAAGTCTCCATGGGTGGATTGCAAAAGGAGGAGAGAAGGCTACCATGTTTCTGAAGATGATTTTAGATAATGTGGAAGGTGGTGGAAGAGAGGGCACTTGTAGCATATGGAGTCACAGACTCAGCAGGATTGTAACCCCGCTGGTTGCCACTTCGTTTTCTCACTGGGGAATCCCAGCAAATAAGGGATGGAGTGAATGGGAAGGGTCAATGCCAGTGGTATGTGACTCTAGGATTTACTCAAAGAAGTCTGCAGGTCCATTTGTAGATATTGATCTGTATCAGAGTCCCTATAGTTCATTTTACTTGCTAAGATAAATGTTTCATTTTTCCAATTCTAACAGAAGCAATACATTATTTAGTCTTTAGTATATGGCTCTCTTGTCCTTTATATTATTGGGTCATCAGAAAGGCTATGACATATTTTTTCATGTTTTCCTATATAAAAATGCATCACGACTTTTTCAACTTTTTCAATACTTCATATATTTAAAATTGTGTTAGGGTGTGAGCAACTGGCATAGTGGTTAAGGCACTGGACTCTCATATTGCTGACCATGGTTCAAGTCCCTGAACTTGTGGCCCCCCAAAAAATCACACTGGGCTCATGTGTCTGTGTGTGTGCCCAAAATTCCCAGAGGAGAATGGAGGAGAAGGGATTGCGGCATGGCCATCCTCCCTGCGGGAGGGGTCGCTTCTCACTTTCCCTCTGTCTGTCTCTCTCTGTCTCTCTTTGGGAATGCCTGCACCCTATAACAACAACAACAACAACAACAAAAACTTTATAAATTGATGGTGTTAAATAGAGAACATGTTGTAAAATGTTAATTCTTATATATTTTAAAGAGGTTAGAGGAAAAAAATGGTTGATTGGCCCTTCTCTAGAAGTTATTTTGCTGAATTATGTTTCATAAATGCCAACAGCTAAGTGTTATATAATGTTAAAGAATATCCCCATGTGTATAACCTTGCTTTTCTTCATATGATTTGTGCATAAATTTACAATAAGGACTATATGTTTAGGTAAAAACGGTTTAACACTTTTGGAATGTTTTTATGTAGTGATTATCTGTATCTCCTAGTTAATTAACACTGTGTTTAGTAACTGTGTCTCCATTGCCTTCAGTCTCTTTTCCCATGTTAGTAGATGATGAAATTTAGTGTCATTCTTATATACCAAAGCATTGTCGTTGGAAAAATTAGTTTTATAATTTTTTTGGGGGGGAGGAGGAGAAGCTTCTTAATCAAGTAACTTCAGAAAATGCTGCATTCTTGGTCTCTTACATGGATATTTACCATAGATAAACTTAACTAAAGGCACTGACAAGTCCTGTAGTCTTAAAAATACACTAAAGTTATTAACTAAGTGTCTGATAGATGTATTTGACCATGAGCAAATCTTTTTCTATAATGCCTTCTTATAACCCAATGAGCTTTGAGAAATACTATCTTAGATATCCAATACGATCATATAAACTTGAATTTATTTGTGTTTCTTCATGGAAATGAATCTAGTTATATGAACTAAAGTTCACCAGAAATACATTACATTTCTGTGCTTACTTTTTTAAAGAGAGATATTTGCTATATAGGGCACACGCACTCACCAGAGAGACAGAGAGAGACAGAAATCGAGAAATCAACCCACAGGTGGGATGGTCATGCCCCAATCCCTTCTCCATTCTCTTCTCAGGAGTTTGGGCTTGTATGCACATGATCCTAGCATGAGTTTTAAGCCACTGGGTCTGGGACTTGATCCACAGTTAACTACGTGGGAGTCTGATGACGTAACCATTATACCTTCTGCTGGTCCCACATTTCTGTGTTTTCTTAAATAGACTTTGTTTTCTATTCCATACTACCTCACTTGGGAGCATCTCTCATCCCCCTATTACAGTCACCAGACGGCCTTCCTTTCTGGAGCCCTGGCTTCTTTCCAAGGAATAGTCCCCCATGCCTAATTTTCCAGACTTCCTACTTCATCTTAAGTCTCTCAAATCAAGGACAGTCTCTTCTCTGAGGGGATGGTAAGTATGAGTTGGAACGTGATAAACTCTGTGGGTCTCAAGCCCCCTTTTCTGATATTCTGCTTCTTCCTTTAAACCTTGTCTCTATTTCTTTCAACATGGATTTTAATGGCTCACTAAACCCAATGTCTGATTCATGTCCCTTTTCTCAGTGCTCAGAGAAGACTTAATCTTCTAGTGCTCCAAGTAAGTGAGAGGATGGATTTACATTCTGTCTTTCCAATCTAGCAGAGGGAATAAAAAACAAAAGTTAAATTTTCATACAAAAAAACTTCAGAAAATATTTAGACCATTATATAACTGAAAAGACATCACCTTCATTTCCGTATTGCCTTTACATGATTTTATCCTGTACCCTATCTATCTTCATGTCATTGTGTATCAGTCTCCTCCTTGCCCATTAATCTCTAGACAAATTGGCCTATAATATACTTTCTGCCTTTGGGCCTTTGCCCTAGCTGTCCATCTGTCTGCATCTTCCCTGCTCTTCACAGTGTGACTGTTCCTTGAACTACAGAGTCTCAATAAATGTTCCATCCATGGAGAAGTCTTCTCTTTACTAGACTAAAGTATCTTTGTAGTCCCTCATTATGATTTCAACTTATCTTAATTCTCTGCATAGAACCTACTGTAATGTAATACATTATTGTTTAATTATTTATCTGTGGTCTTCCCTAATAAGAACACAAGTTCTATGAGAGCTGAAACATTATCTGATTCTCTGTTCCTTCTCCAGTACCTAATACAGTGTAGGCTCCTTGAATATTTGACTCTTCATATCTAAATTTTCTTAGATTTTTTTGGCCTTTTTATTTGTGTGTGTTTGCTTTTTTCAAAAAAAAATTTAGAGGTTTTTGTCTTAGGGCACATGTGCTCACTGGAGAGAGACAGAGATAGTGAGAGGGAAAGTGAGAAGTCACCCCCGAGGGAGGATGGTCATGCCACAATCCCTTCTCCTCCTGAGATGTTGGCTATGCATGCACGCACACCCAGTGTGATTCTCAGGCCACCATATCTGGGACTCAAACTATGATTGGCTATGTGGGGACCCAGTGACGTAAGCACCATGCTATCTGCTGGCCCCTATTTTTTACTGTTTGCTAGAGGGCACGTATACTTGCCAAAGACAGAGAAAGCAAGCAAGAGAGAGAAAGAGAGAAAGTGAGAAATTACCCCAGAGTGGATAACCTTGCCACAATTCCATCTCCTCCATTCTCTCGGGATTTTGAGTATGTACACCCATACGCCTGGCATGATTTTCAACTTGCCAGGTCCAGGACTTGAACTACTGAGTTGACCATGTGGGATCTAGCACCTTAACCTCCATGCCATGCCACCTGCCTGCTAGCCCGTTTTGGTCTTTAAAAAATTTTTTTTCCAGAGGGCATGTGTGCTCACTGAAGAGAGACAGAGAGAAGGGGGAGGAGAGAGAGAAATAGAGAGCACCCCTAATGAAGAATGGTAATTTCTCTTCCATTTCTCCCTCCTTTCTTTTGGTCTTCTTTTATTGGAAATTTCAGCTACCCTTTGCAGTCGTCCTTTGCATTGTTTCCCTCCTTCCTCTACTCCCTGCTGCCTCTCTGTCATTCCACATGCCAGTGTACTTACATCTTTCTCACTTCTAATTCTGTGGCACCTTTGAGGCCCTGAGTTAGTCTTTAATGTCTCTTTATATTACACTACCGTGGAGACTGTATTCTTTCCCAAACCTAAAATTGCTATCTTATGGCAAAAACCTTTCTATATAGTCTTCTTTGACATCTGTAGCTTAATCTGTCACTCACTTCTCTGCTTTGCTGTTTCAATGTTTGTAAAAACTGCCAGCTATTCAATACATCTTTATTTTCTTATTGTTCAACGTGTATCAATATTATGTCTATAAGGAGAGTAGGGACACTTCACGGAAGACCCATGCCATATCCTTCCTTCCTTTCCTTTTTTATTTAAAGAGTTATTTATTTTATTTTATTTATTTATTTATTATCATTATTATTATTATTGTCATAATTTGACCAGAGCGAGACAGAGAGAGAAAGAGACAGAAAGGGAAAGTGAGAAAGCAAGCTACCAAGTCTGGGACTTGAATGGCAATCAGTCACATGGAAATCTAGTGCCTTAACTACCATACCACCAGCTGGCCCCTCTTTCTTTCTTTTTAAGTTTATTTATTTCTTCCAAGAGAAAGAGACACTTCCAATATCATCTTCACACTGCAATTCACCCCTGCCTCAGCCAGGCAGGATCAGGGGCACATGTGCACACACAGAGTGTTACAGGGACACGAACCCAAGATGAACCTGCGATGCTCCATATGGCTTCAGCATTGTGTAACTTTGCAATCCTACTACATCACTGCAGCTGATCTATTAATTAATTAATTTTTAAAAATAATTATTTTAACATTATTATTATTATTAATTTACCATAGAGCATGTGTGCTCACCAAAGAGAAACAGAGAGAGAAGGAAAGTGAGAAAGCATGCTAACAGGTCTGGGGCTCAAACTGTGGTCAGCCATGTGGGAGTGTCCAGCGCCTTAACTATTACACTACCTGCTGGCCCCAGCCCATTTATTTTTAATAGCACATGACATATTTCTCTCTTTCTCTCTGGTGCCAGAGGGTGTATACATTCACTAGAGAGAAAGAGAAGGAGACAGTTCTCCCAATGGGATGTAGTCAGGCTGCAATCACTTCTCCATTTCTTCTTCCTGTCAGGATTTTGGGCATGTACATACGTGTGCCTGACATGTTTTTCAAACTACTGGGGCTAGGATTCAAACCATGGGATCTGGTTCCTAATACACATTGATTAACTGCTATACTATGAGACTATCCCAGCACACAACATGTTTCTTGAATTTACATTTCTATTGTTGAAAAGATGCATGTGGGTCCATAGATAATGTATACTAAAAACATAACATCAGGAGGCCACTAGGTGGTGTCGTGATTAAGATGCTGGACTCCCACATGGTGGACCACAATTCAAGTCTGGACCTGGTGGCTTGAAACTCAAGCTGAGCACGTGTGAGTGATGAGTGATTACCCAAAATCCTGAGAGGAGAATGGAGGAGAAGGGATTGTGACATGGCCATCCCTGCTGGGAGGTGATTTCTCGTTTTCTGTTTCTCTGTCTCTCTGGTGAGAGCAAGCACCCTATAGTAAAAATCTCTCTCAAAAAACCCTAAAAAAATAAATCAAAACAAAACAAAACCCACATCATTACTTATTAATAATCTTAGATGAGTCACTTGTGTTATTTAATAAAGTCCTAGGATTAAGAAGGAAATAGAAGGTGGTAGATCTCCATCCCATATTTCCTTACCTCCTTCTTGCCTTTTTTAAAAAAGATTTATTTATTTAGTTTTATTTATTATTATTATTTAAAATCTCCTATAGGATACATGCACTCACCAGAGAGATACCCAGAGAGAGAGAAAGTGAGAAAGCAAGCCATTAGGTTTAGGACTTGAACTGTGGTAGGCCATGTGGGAGTCCAGCACCTTAATCACCATGTCATTGGATAGCCCCTCTCCTCCTTCCTTTAGTGTGCTTTCTTTTGGCAGGCCTGCCTCTTATGGTTTTCCTCACAATTAATAAATCTAGATGCATATCTTTGAACTAGTAAAGTACTATAAGAATACCACACCTAGTTGAGAAAATAAAGAGAAAAAACTAAGCCACAAAAAATTGTCTTGATTTTTTTCCTCGTTAATATTAAAAAACTAGGATATATGACTTTGATGATCTAGGAGAAATACAATCTTACTGATATTTTGCATATAGTATTCTTTTCTGGCCTTTTTTAGGTATAGTATCATTTCAAATCATTGCCTAAAAAATTCGTGTTTGTGGTTATAAATTCAAACAATACCAAACTGCACCAAATATAAAAATTAAATTATTGTCCTTGGTTAAATTAAGTTGTAAAACATTTCCCCCCAATCTATGAAGGTTTTATTAGTGATTTTTTTTAAAAAATAAGACAAATGAACCCAACCAAAGTGATATGTATGTTTTCCAGTATAATTTTATCTATATGATCATAAAATTTGCTTTTTATTCATCAGTCAGAAAATTCTGTCAGCAAAAGCAGGTTATAGTACTATAACAAAGCTTATAAAAGGAACTATAGAACCTATGATTTTTTTATTTGAGTGGACATTATTTGGGAGGTAAAGTGCCATTGTGTTATCAAGCGAATTGATTCTATTCACAGTTGTTTTCTGTGAATTAATTCACCAACAAAACTCAATCATGATCCAAAGATGTCTAAACAATAAATTCCCATTTGTAGTTGAAGATGAAATTTAACAATACTACTGGATAATCATTTATTTTCTCACATTTAAGTTTACACTCTGATTCTCAGATTCTTAAAAGAAATAAAGGTTTAATATCTCCCTAAAGCCAACATCCAGTATGTAGTGGGATTATATCTTAACATCGAGAGTTAAATACATGTAGGGAAAAATTTGATGTAAAGTAATTAGATTTTTCACTCCATGAAAAATGGAAGAAAAACTAGCCATTTATCAGCTTTCATCTCTCTTCTGTTCCAGAACAAACACATTCCTAACTTCAAGTGAAATTCATTAGTCACCTAGGGAGACATATATCTATATCTCTCTATATATACTTTTGCTTTATGGGTTGTGGCCCTTATGCTAAACTTATCCTCTGGGTTTCCTTATATGGGTCATGTCATAAAAATATCCATTTGAGGGCTAGTCAGGTCAGACTCTGAGAGAGCCATTACACTGTCTTTGTATCCTTTGTCCTTGTCAAATTATAATGTTTTCATTCATTCTGCTTGTACAGATCAAGCAGAGAATTGTTATGTATGGATAAAGTTATAGATTGTGTTGTACCAGCTACCAAACTCAGGGAATTTATCACAAGAGTATTCCGTAACGGCCTGGCACTAGGTCAGAAGCCGTTTTCAGTAAATCGATTTATGTGACTCAGTGTGTCTCTTGTAGCAAGACAGCACCAGAGTGGAAGCTTTGAGAACGCTAAAACCTTCTCAAACAGTTCTGATATTTAAAGTGTACCTTTATTGCCTGCATACATTGTACTCTGCTGGTAGAAATGACAATGAAAAATAGAAGATTGGGTGATTGGTTAAGAAATGGCTTTTCCTCTTTTCTTCATACCTTTTATCTCAAAGCTTGAAAACGTGGCTTAGGGGAATTGAGTCTTTGAGTCTAAATGACCCAGGAGAACAGCAATTGCAAAGTCCTGAGTTCAAACAAGTCCTAAATTTGTCTGTTTCTTTGTCATGGGTCATTTGCCAGTTGCTGGAGTGATTTTATATATCCTTTAAGTTAATAAGCAGTACTCTCTCTATCCCAGAAAAAAACGTTGAGGCTGCATTTTAGAAATTCTTCAGTGTCAGGACCAGCAGATGGCCTAATGGTTACATCATTGGACTCCCACAAAGTTGGCTTAAAGTTCACACAGGGTGCACAGGCATGCATGCCTAAGATCCCAAGAGGAAAATGGAGAAGGGATTGCGGCATGGTCATCCCTCCCAGAGGTGATTTTTTGTTTTCTGTCTCTCTGGCAAGCACACGCGCACCCTTATAGCAAAAGTTTCTTTCTCTCTCAAAAAAAAAAAAAAAAAAAAAAAAAGAAGAAGAAATTCTTTGGTGTCAACTAGCACTGAGAACATTTGGTACTTCTTTCATTTCTTGCTGTGAAGTCCTGTTACCATGAAGTTACAGGCGTAAAGCTGTTTCCCTTCAACTGTGGAAGGAAAAAAAAATCATTTGAACATTTGAAGTATTTTAGGAAGAGTTTAGAAAATAGGGTTAAATGTTTCCAGTAGGTACATGCTACTTGTTCCTCATCCTTGCTTTGCTCTTTCCTTAATTTTGTTCTCTTTAGGAGTTTTTAGTTAAAAGAGGATATGTACCTTATGATTAGACAAAGTTATTTTCTTACTTTTGTCTTCCATTACCTCACCTGAGACAAATCCATTCCAGCTATCCATTTAATTTATCAAGAAGTGAGACACTCCCCCAACTTTATTTCCCACAGCATTACTTTTCATGAAATCTTACTGTATTTTAGCTGTGTCTTCTTCAAACAAACTGTAACCAAATCACACTGACATGCAGGTCACATCAATCTTCATTCCTCCTGTAGCTATTGGATCATCGGAAAAGTCATGATACATTTTTGCATAGAAAAAATATGTCATGACTTTTCTGATGACCGAATAACTACTCAGAAGACACATGCACGTACATAGGCACACACACAAACCAAGCTCATTTCAGCTTCTATACCTGCTGGTTATACTCTTTGCTTCTCTCTCTCTCTCTCTCTTTTTTCTTTTTTGAGAGGTTTTTGCTATAGGGTGTGTGTGCTCACCAGAAAGACAGGGAGAGGCAGAGAGACAGAAAGCGAGGAATCACCCCCCAAGGGAGATGGCCACGCCACAATCCCTTCTCCTCCATTCTCCTCTCAGGAACTTGGGCACACACGCACATGCAGCCAGCGTGAGTTTAAGCTACTGGGTCCGGGACTTGAACTGCAGTTGACTACATGGGAGTCCAGCAACATAACCATTACGCCAATTGCTGGTCCCGCTCTTTGCTTCTTATAGGCCATTTTTTCCCCATCATTAGACCTATTCCCATCATATTTATAGCGAATCTCAAATCCTTTGTCATCAAATCCATGAAGCTTTTATCTCTCCCTTACCTGAACTACAATTCTATAATCTATAATGCAGCATAGAGGACCATATGATATTCTAGTTTGTATTACTCATTTAGCTGTTTTGTATGTTTATTTTCCCCCAATTCCTTACCCTTCTTCTATAGTCTCCAATGAATTTAATCTACCACTTAGTATTTAGTTAGTTTTGAAATGCTAATACAAACTAACAGTATTTTTAAGATCTATTCTTGCACACTTTCATACCTTTCTTTAGTATAATTATGTCCCCACAAATGAAGTGACGTTCCTCATATTTTCTGTGGAGCCTTGCATAGTACTTTAGTTGGAACATGAATACATGACTTGAATTATTGGATAAGATCACTGGGAAGTCCTACCTACATGAGAGCAAGAAGCAGAGTGTCTGCAAGGTAACCTGTTACTTGGATATCTCTGAGGATATTAATGATGAAAAGGAGTGGCCAGAGGAAAGACTTTTCCCTTCTCAATTGCAGCAGTGTAACTAAGTGACTTCTGGTAGATCAAATAGACTATTTTGGGGATTCCTGTTCACCCATCTCCTCTGTGTTTTCAGAGCTGCTGTAGAGCTGTTAGAACAGTGAACTGATGCTTTTTGACTTGCCAAACAGTGGGAGCTTTCTATTTAAATAGTTATCCCTTAGAAGAGCTATATTAGGGAGCTCAAAGGAAAGGATTTAAGGGCCCACACAGAGTAGAGAGGCAGCAGATCAGCCACCTACTGGGCTCTTGTTCCTTCCAATGCTTTAAACTACATATTTGTAAGGCAGACGGCCTCCTGCTCACCGAACTGTGTGCTCCTCACCTGCCCTTTTGTGTTTAGCAAACACATGGGAAGGGCTGCTCTTCACTGCTGTCTGACTTGTCTCTCCTTGTTCTTGGTATGCAATACTACATAGCCAACTGGGCAGAGAGCCAGGTGTGACACTGGCACCTAAGAGATGTGGTCATAGGAAGAGATTCTTTAGAGGCAGGGAGGCCAAAATGATTTAGTGTAAAATGCCAGTAGACTAAGAACCTAAAGGAAGAAATCAAAACATGGTGGTTGTTTTTTTTTATTTTTTTATTTTTTAATTTGCTAGAGGGCATATGCTCTCCTACTAGAGAGTACACATGAGAGAGAAAGCACCCTCCATGGGGCATGGTAATGCTGCAGTCTCTTCTCCTCCATGTCTCACTCCTTTCAGGATTTTGGACGTGTGTGTATGCCCACTTGGTCAGGGACTCAAACAGCCAGGTCAGCCATGTGGGATCTAGCTACCTCAAATGGCCCCAAAATGTGTATTTTTTTTCCTAGCCCAGCATCTATATAAGTGCTTTCTTATGCCTTTATCGAAGGGACTCATTCATATTTCAGTCAGTCCATATTACCAAGTTTATTCTGATAATAGGGAAAGCAATTTATGGATTTCATCAAGATTACAACTATGTTTAGTATAGAAACTATAATTATTTTCCTAGCTTTTAATCCCATAAGAACTTTATTAAGCCCACAGAGAATGATTTTTGCTCTACCGTGGCTGTTATAATTTATTTTTCTTGTACCCATTCCATGGGGAAACAGACATACACTGATAAAGACACAAAAAATATGAGTTAGAATTAGGAGACTATCCTGGCAGATAAAGGTCTCTTTATAAATCTCATTGAAACCTGACATTCAGAAGTAGGCCAGAAAATAGGCCTAGCTATCTACACAGATGTCTTTTTTTGTATTATCATTAAATATCTCCTAGGAGGCAGCTAGTTCTGTAGTGGGCCGGCATAGATTCTTTCACTACATTTTGTTTCTTTTTTTTTATTATAAGTGCATTATTATGAGCTATTTTAAACATAAAGAAAAAAAGAAAAATATGATAAAAACCATTTCAGTGCCCAGACTTAACAGATATTAAAGTGTTGTTGAATCTTCTCCAACTTTTTCTCTCTTCCTTTAATTGATCAAAGGGCATAAAGTCTTAGTTTAATTTTCAAAACACAGAGATCTTGGGACCAGCAGTTACCGTAATGGCTATGGCGCTGGACTCCCATGCAGTCGACCGCGGTTTGAGTCCCAGACCTGGTGGCTTAAAACTCATGCCGGGCACGTGTGCGTGCGTGCCCAAGATCCCGAGAGGAGAATGGAGGAGAAGGGATTGCGGCGTGGCCATCCCCCCTGGGGGGTGATTTCTCTCTTTCTGTCTCTCTGTCTCTGCCTGTCTGGCGAGCGCACGCACCCTATGGCAAAAACCTCTCAAAAAAAAAAAAAACAACACACACACACACACACACACACACACATAGATCTTGAAATAGAGAAGTCATCATGGTGTATAAAAAAATTCTTGCTATTAATTAAAATTTAGAATTCTTCCAATGCTACCATTATAAAAAATATAATAATAAATATGTTAAAGTATATATGTTTTGGGACCAGAAGGTAGTATAGTGGGTAAGGTGCTGGACTCTCACATAGTGAACTGTGGTTCAAATCCCAGACTTGGCAGCTTCAAAATCATACTAAGTTGGTACCAGCAGTTAGTGTAATGGCTCTGTCACTGGACTCCCACGTAGTCTATCGCAGTTCGAGTCCCGGACTCGGCGGCTTAAACTCACGCTGGGCGTGTGTGCGTGCGTGCCCAAGATCCTGAGAGGAGAATGGAGGAGAAGGGATTGCGGCATGGCCATCCCCCCAGGGGTGATTTCTTGCTTTCTGTCTCTGTCTGGTGAGCGCACACGCCCTATAGCAAAAACCTCTCCAAAAAAAACCTCAAAAAAACAAAAAAACAAAATCATACTCGGTATATGTGCATGCATGCCCAAAATTCCAAGAGGAGAATGAAGGAGAAAGGATTGTGGCATGGCCACAAATCACCCCCATCTCCCCTGGGGGGTTATTTCTCACTTTCTCTCAGTCTTTCTCTCTCTCTCTCTCCAGTAAGCACACCTGCCCTATGGGAAAAAAAACAGTGCATATATTTTTTTCTGTAATTTAAGTTGTTTCATAAGCTAATGTTAACCCTAATTTCTTTTTTTTTTCAATTTATACTGTATGCATACCTTGAAAAACATATCATATGCTTGGAGATGTATGATGATTGTAATGAATGTAAATAAGGAATCTTTTTTTTAAACAAATGTTAAAGAGGGATCAGCATGAGGACCACAGATGGTGTAATGGTTGTGTTGCTGGACTCCCATGTACTTGACCACAGTTTGAGTCCTAGACCTGGCGGCTTAAAATTCACACCAGGTGCATATGTGTGCATGCCCAAAATCTCAAGAGGAGAATGGAGGAAAAGGGATGATTTCTCCCTTGCTATTTCTCTGTCTCTCCTGTGAGTGCACACGCCTTCTAGCAAAAATCTCTCTTAAAAAAAAAATAAAAGAGAGGCCAGCAGGTGGTGTGTGGTAGTGAAGATATTGGATTCTCATGTGGCCAACCACAGTTCAAGTCCTGGACCTGGTGTCTTGCCTTTTCTTTTTCCTTCTTTCTGTCTCTCTCTGGTCAAATTAAAATAATAATGATGAATAAAATAAAGTAATTCTTTAAACAAACACAAATGTTAAAGATACAGCCAAAGCCTCACTTTTGTTCCCTCTCTTTGCCACTCTGTTTCTTATATAATTATCACATACAAGGTGTAAAATTATTTCAGGACCTAACTTCTTCCTTAACCCCAAGGACAGTGTCCTGACTTAGGTTGTCTGCAAGGGGGCAGGCCAGAACAGTATTAATGGTGTCCACCTTAATCTGGTACCCTCATCTTGTGTCATTGGTATGTAAATAGTTGGAAATGATATCTGGGGTTGCCTATTTAAAGGGCAACAATTTTTAGTATTAACAGTTTCAAAGTATGAGCCATTTCTGTACTACTGAAACTACATACAGCAGTCATGCAGACCTTATCCTTTTGTTTTGAGCTGCCCTGATCTGTGATGATCATTCATTTTGCACTGTGCCATTTTTTTAGTACCCTACTGTTAATGCCTTGATTGACTTTTCTCATCTCTTGGATTATAGATCTATGAAATAATTTAATAAAATGAGGTGAGTTAGTTTAATAACAGGCTTAAGATCACAGGGTTGACTATCCTACTTTGTAACGGATGTTCTCCTCTCTCACTCCCCAGGATACATCATGTTCTCTTAGCTTTGTGTCTTCACAAATCAAAATATAGAACAAAGGTGAAGAAGTGGAAGTTGGCAGCTCTGTGTTTTGGGCATTAAATTGCTCCCACATCAAAAGATTTATGAACTGTGCATTTTAAATAGTTCTCAGTTCTTGATTCCCTTTAACCAAATTGAGAACACAGGTAGGAAGAGTGAGGCAAGTGTTAAAGAAAATAGCCTTGACTGTTCAGTCCAGTGTTCAAGATAAAAATATAACTATGGTAGATTTAAGAGTTACAGCGGCCAGAAGATGGCAAAATTGTTACATCTCTGGACTCCCGCATTGTCGACTACAGTTCGAGTCTGGACCCAGTGACTTAAACTCATGCTGGGTGCATGTGCGTGCATGCCAAAAATCGCGAGAGGAGAATGAAGAAGAGAGTGTGGCGCAGCCATGGCCATTCCCCCTGGAGGGTGATTTCTTTTTTTCTGTCTGTCTCACTGCTCTCTGGCAAATACATGTGCCCTATAGCAAAAAATCTCCCTCAATAAACCACAAAGAGTTATAATTTTGGGGCTGGCAGGTAGTGTGGTGGTTGAGGCACTGGAGTCCCATGTGGACAACCATGGTTCGATACCTGGACCTGACAGCCTGCTTTCTCACTTTCCCTTTCTCTCTTTCTCTCTGGTCAAATTAAAAAATAATAATGATGATAATGATGAATAAAATTAGATAAAATAATTCTTAAGGAAAGTTATAATCTTAGGACTTGAAAAGCTCAATTTTTAAAGGACACAATGGGAGGGTAGGGCGTAAATTAAAGTTTACTTAGATCTCCTCCTTCACTGCTATCTAATGCAGCTCTTCTGAGGGACATTTAAATAGAAATCTCTCACTACTTAGGAAGCAAAACATTAAGACATTGCTTTAACAGCTTTACAGCATCTGCCATTTTCATCCTGACTACAGTGCTAAGAAGTGAGCAGTAATCTCTGGGGTGGGAGCACGGCCCACAGTCAACACCTATACTCAGTCTGCGCTTTTTACACTTTCAGTTTCCATTTTCCTTAATCAATATTTACCAGGTGACAATCACAGCTTCAGTGATTTCTGTTTTTTACCGATCTTTCTGTTGCTGGTACTTCAGACTTTCTTCTTTGCTTATTATAATTTTCATGCTAATTTCTTTTTAAAAAATGGATAGCCACATCAGTTGTACCTAATTTTTAGGATCAGTTGCATATTTGAAAAACTGGGATTTGTTACTGACCTTTGACATTTAAATATCTCCTCTACCACTCTTACTTTACGCAATTGCATCATTTTCTTTGTGCTTATTCCAAGTGATACTCTTTCAGACGATTGTCATTACAAGGTTAGCTATTGTATAATAAGTCACCCCAAAATATGGTAAATAAAACAAGAAGTCGACTGGTCTGGGTTTTTCTTCTGGCTAGGCTAAACTGATCTCAGTGGGGCTTGGGCATGAGTCGGGTGGTCATTTACAAGTTGTCAGAAGGCTGCTGGATCTAGGATGATTTCATCCACATGTCTTGGAGTTGGCTGATGGTTGGCTGGGTCATGCATCTCTCATAATTTGGCAGCTTATTCAGGGCTTGGATTTCCACTGGTCACAAGGTTCAGATGAAGAGGAAAATGAACATGCAAGATCTCTTGAAGCCTAGGCTCAGAACAGACATATTATGACTTCTGCTGCTATCTATCAGCCAAAGTTAGTCACAAGGCCAGTCCAGATTCAACAGGAGGAAAATTGACTCTGCCTCTTCAGTGAGAACAATTGCAAAAATCACATTGCAAAAGACACAGATGAAGATGGAAGGGGTTAAGAATTGTGGTCTCTTTGCCATCTACCACATGTACCACATGTACTTAAGCTTCTCCTGTGATATAGCTGTCTCAAGTAATTTCCTTTCTGGCAGCAGCTGTTTTGATATACAGGAAATATTAATCTATCATACTTAAGAAGAAAATTGCACCACAGACAGGATTATTTAGCCATCAGAGGTGTTCACAAGAATAAGAAATGCTGAAGCCTTAAGTAGATGAGCCTTAAGCAGATGAGCCCTTATGTTCTTAAGGGAAGCATTTTTATTCTTCCAAAAATCAACTATAGTCTTATTTTCATCAGGTTAAAGCAACTCCAAGTTAAAGCCATAAAACTGCACTAAAACTTTCATGCACTTGCTTATTCTGCATCACATGTGGACAAAAGAAACACCTTGACATGGAGCATAGATTAGACATAACCTTCTGAATTCATAGCTATGCAAATAGATCCTTATGGTTAACAGGTTTTATTTATTTAATTTAAAAAATTTTTCAAGATAGATTTTTGCTTTGGGGCACATGCTCTTGCTGAAGAGACAGAGACATCCCCCAGGGTGGATGGCCACACCACAATTCCTTCTCAGGCATTCTTCTCTTGGGATCTTGGGCATGCACTCACATGCACCCGGCATGAGTTTTAGTCACTGGTTCTAGGTCTTGACCTGCAGTCAACTATGTGGGGGTCCAACAATGTAACCATTATGCCATCTGCTGGTCCCAGGTTTCATTTTTTAAATGAACTATAATTAAGTTGACCTTTAGCCTTGCGTTGTCTGGCCTGAAAAAACCTTTAGCCTTTTTAATTCTTATTCTCTAACTCATTAACTATTTTCGTAGTTCTCTGATGATTGTTTTTTTATTTCTGATGACATAGGAAGACAACCAGGAAAATAAATGTGGGTTTTAAATAATACTTATTCTCATTTTGTAAAATCAAGATACTTTACATGAGATTACTGAATGGCAAGTACATTATATTTGTAAAAATATGATTTTTTCCAATGGGAAAGAATTCTTTCATATCACAAATATTGTGAATGCATACCACAAACATACCTTGTATAGCACACTGAGTAAAAGAGTAGCAGAATTAATATTGTGGATAAAATAAATGTGTGCATAGAGTGTGACCTTGTTTGCTTTTCTTTAGTATAGAAATGCAAAGTGTGTGGCTTGAAGGGATCATAATGATTTTGTAGTGTAGTCTTATGTGAAACTTCTAGTAATGGGAAACTTACCATATCTACAGAAGTATGTTTCTAAGTGTCTTATTGAGCGGTCATCACTGAAGGTGTCTGAGCAAATGCTGCTTATGGGACATCTTAGTACGGGCTACTGTTCTTGTCTTCATGAGAGACATGGTCTATTAAAGAGAAAGACATGTTTGCCTAGTCACATAGCTTAGTGGTTAAGGCAGCTAGATCCGACATGGACACCTCCATGATTCAAATCCTAGACTCCACAGATGGAAAAACATGAGAGGCATGTGTGTGTGTGCATTCCCCAAATCCCAATAGAATGGAGGAGAAGAGACTGTGGCTTGTCCAACCCCACTGGGGGATAATTTCTCATTTTCTCTCTCTCTCTGTCTCTCTTTCTGTCTCTGTCTCTCTCTCTCTGGCAAGTGCAAGCACCCTATAGCAAAAAAAAAAAAACAAAAGAAAAGAAAAGAGAGAGAGAATGACATGTAAATAATCACAAAATATTGTGTTAAAACACACATATAATACATACCTTGGGGACACCAAATAAAGTGAGTTTATTATCCAATTTAATGATCCACACTTGGTGAATATCCAAATGGGCGGAAAAGTGGAGGTGAAGGAACTAAAGTTAGAGGATGTTGTCAACTAACATAGGGACTATCTAAAAATTGAGATTACTGGGGGCATATCAGGATGCTTTTTGTACCCACAGTGCTCAAATTCCAAATCCAACTGCCCCATGGCACAGTGGTTAGGCACTGTGCAGAGGAAGCTGGATACCCAAATGGCTGACCAGAGTTTGAGTCCCAGACCTATTGACTTGAAAAACATGCCAGGTTGGGGGCCAGCATATGGCATAGCAGTTATATTGCTGGGTTCCCACATGGCTGAATGCAGTTCAAGTCCTGGACCTGGTGGCTTCAAAATCACACCAGGCGCATGTGCATGAGTGCCCAAGGTCCCGGGAGGAGAATGGATGAGAAGGGATTGTGCTATAGCTTTTGTGCCCACGACTCTGGTGCAGTAGAGAATTGGAGGAAAAAGGATTGTGCCATGATCAGGCCCTGTCAGGGGATTCTCTCTCTCTCTCTCTCTCTTTCTCATGCAAGTGCCCTCTGGCATTAAAAAAAAAAGAGGTCAAATCCACATTAATTTCCTGAGATAAAAGTTTTATCTCTAGCTCATTACAGAAGTACCACCTGGACCTGCAATGAGCAACTGCCAAGGAGCTCTCTAATGATTGGCACTCTAGGCAAAGAGAGGCTTTACATTGGCTAAAGTGCTTCCTTTGTAGGCTTCCTACTTAACTTGTGGCAGGTTTGAGCAGTATGGTGAATTATTATTATAACATTACCCATAAACTTTATTTTCCTGTTCAGCAAATTGCCTCCAAATTTTTTCAGTTATCTGCTGTAATAAAAATAGACAAACTCAGTTTGTTAATTCTAGGGAAATTATTGTTACAGCAGGGAGCCATACCAATGAAGTTTAAAAAACAATACCAGAGACTGAAGGAAAAAAAGTCATAAAAATAGATTTCAAGGCATATTTAATTTGCTATAAGTTACATGTGCTCACTGGAGAGAGAGAGAAAGAAAGTGAGAAAGGATCTCCCAGGAGACATGGCCACTCCATCATCCCTTCTTCTCTGTTCTCTTCAGATCGGGGCATGCGCCCAGTGTGTTTTTCAAGCTGCTGTGTCTGGACTTGAGCGCTGCAGTCAGCCCTGTGGGATTCATTTGACTTAATCACTATGCCACACTGGCTGGCTCTCAAGTCATATTTTTCTATCTTCCTTTTTATTGCTGATTTGCAGTCAATGATAGATATACTTTTTTTGGTTTCATTTATTCTCTTCCTATCACTAATGTTGGCTTTATTTTTTTTATTTTTTTTTTCCGTTTTGCAATATATTGTCAACTTGTCTTCCAAAGTGGCTCTACCACCTTGCATTCCTACCAGCAATAAATGAGAGCTCTTGCTGCCCCACATCCCCACCAGAATCTGATACTGTCAATTTTTTTTTTTAATTTATTTTTGTATATACTTTCAATCATATTGTTTGGCTTACAATGAGACCATTTCGATATGTGAACATTTCTCCCCAGACCCGTTGATCGAAATATCTTCAACAGATAACACCACACCTCCCCATCCCGTCAATGCTCTACCTCTGTATCCCTTCTCTAAATGTCTTTCGTTGGGCCCCACTCCTCCACATACACCTCATCTGACATTCACACCCATCTCTTGTGTTTGTTCAACTGTTAGTCAATCAGTTTCAGACATAGAATGCAGACAAACGGTATATGTTAAGTGGGGACATACAATGTCTCTCCTTCATAGTCTGGCTTGCCTCACTCAGCAGTACATCTTCCATATTCTTCCACTTTCTGTCAAAAGCCAGGGCTCTGTTGGTTTTTATGGCTGAGTAGTATTCCATAGAGTATATGTGCCACAGTTTTTCAATCCATTCCTCCATACGGGGACATCTGGGTTGGTTCCAAGACTTAGCAATTGTGAATAGTGCCGCAATAAACATCGATGTGCAAGCACTTTTCCAATGAAGAATTCTTCTGTCCTTTGGGTAGATACCGAGGAGTGGGATCTCTGGATCATATGGCAGATCTATCTGTAGATTTTTGAGGAATCTCCAAATTATTCTCCACAGTGGTTGGACCAATCTACATTCCCACCAGCAGTGTAAAAGAGTTCCCCTTTCACCACACCCCCGCCAACACTTATCATTTTTTGTTTTTTTAATATTAGACAATCTGACTGGGGTTAGGTGGTACCTCATTGTTGTTTTTATCTGCATTTCCCTTACGATGAGGGAGGTTGAACATTTTTTCATATGCCTTTTGGCCATTCGTATGTCATCTTTAGAGAATGTTTTCTTCATCTCCTTCTCCCATCTTTTAATAGGGTTGATCATCTTTTTTCCAAACACCTTTTTTAGTTCCTTGTGTATTCTGGTTATCAGTCCCTTATCTGATGCAACATTTACAAAAATATTTTCCCATTCTGAGGGCTGTCGATTCACACTAACTACTGTGTCTTTGGCCATGCAGAAACTTCTTAGTCTGATGTAATCCCACTTGTCTATTTTGTGGACGATGGCTTTATTTTTGTTTCAATTTACCCGAGCTTTCTTCCCAGATAGCATCTATTTCCTTTCCCCAAACCCTAATTCCTGCTTTATCATTCTCTCACCAGAGTAGCTTTTACAAAGTCCAATCAGGGCACTTCTAGACAGTTTCCTCCAATAGCTTATTTGATCATCAACAAGAACACAATTATCTATCTTTAGAGCTGGACTTAGCAAAAGTGCAAAACAGGTTATGCATGGGTTTGCAAGCCTTTCCATTATTATGCCCCCTTAGACTCCCAGATACTCCTGTGCTGACTCCCCCTCTGCCTTTATCCCTGAAGTTCTCCTGGTTGCCCTTCCTTAGAGTGTCCCAACTTTTAATTCATTCCTCTTCTTCCATTCTTCATCCTTTCCCAATTCTGGTTCCCCATTAATTGACTACAGCTGATCTGTTCTAGGGGTTTTAAGGTAGATAAAAATAATTCTGGATTGAAATAATTCATCCTAGGTTAGGAGTGAATGATTTCAGATCTGTGGGAGGTGCTTATAAAATGATTTATTGTGGTCCAGCTTTAGTGGTGCAGGCAGTAGGGGTGCTGCTGTGCAATGTTGGAGATCATGTGAGGTGGCTTGGGGCACTCTGTTGACCCTGGCTGGCTGCAGGTCTGGGGGGAGGATTATGACATGAATGACATGTCATGTCTAAGGAGCTTCTCTGTCTCTAATAAATAAATAAATAAACTTTAAAAATGACTTATTAGGGGTCGGCAGGTGGCATGGTGGTTTAGGATGCTGGACTCCCACATGGCCAACTACGGTTCGAGTCCTGGACCTGACAGCTTTGCTTTCTTACCCCTACTCCCACTCCATCCCTCTCTGGTCATATTAAAATAAATAAATAAATGAAGTTAAAGAATTCTTTCAAAAATGACTTATTAAATGTGAAGAATATAAACATGAAAATATTATGTGAGTCATAATAAACATTCACAAATGTTTATAAAATGTCTATGGCCTGCTAATGGCAAGGAAGGCAAGCCTATTCCCTCTTCTCATGTACCTTACTTTCCAGTGGGAAAGGTAGGTAGTGTCTTAGCCTCACCTGTCCCATAGACAGGACTGAGACAAGGGTTTAGATGCAGGTTTATTTTGGGACTAGAAACCCAACGATCAGGAGTAAGGAATGGGTAATTGCAAGAGAAACTAAAGGAAAGACGAGTGTGTCATATTCTATATGGCTTCTCAGGAGACTCTTGCTGGACTCAATCCCATTGAGAGCCTCCTGAGAAACCATGTAGAATATACCTTGGGCTCGTGTGCCAGTCACCCATTGGCTCTGTTCCCATTTGTGGGCAGCATGCCTCACAAGTTGTTCAACCTCTCACTTTTTTTTAATGGGTCTGAAATTGTCCCACTAAGTGGTGGTGGAGAAAGCAATAGACAGATAGCATACCTGAGGAGAGACACTAGCGGGCTATACCTGCACAGAGCTGGTTACGCTGTCAATATCTTGAGTAAAAACACTGTATAGACAAGGGATTTGTGAGTCTTCTAGGTCTAATAGCTCCTCAAACTGCTGCTGAAGGTTTTATTGGGAGGCATAAGTATTCATGGGTTTGTTTGAAGTAAGTAGCAAGAGAGACAGTACAGTTTACAGGTCAAGAGCATGTGCTTGAAAGATTCTGAATTAACATTGGCACCACTTGTGAACTTTACTGCCCTTGGTTTTCTTATTTGTGAAATGAGAATAACATTATTTAAAGTTAAAATATTAAAGTAAAGATAAAGTTTTCATGAGCCAGATGGTGCCATGGTTGTTAAAGCAGCTGGATCTCACATGGCTGACTGCATGGTTTGAGTTCTGGACCTAGTAGCTTGAAAATTGTGCTGGGTGCATGTGCATGCATGTCCAAAATTCCAAAATTCCAGAAGGAGAGAGAGATAGAAGAGAATGGCCTATGGGATGACCATTCACCATGGGGTATGCTTTCTCACATTTCCTCTCTTTCTCTTTCTTTCTCTCTTTCTTCCTACCTATCTATCTCTATCTCGTTTAGGTGAGTCCATATGCCCTCTAGCAAAATTTTAAAAAGTCCATAGAACAATTCCAGCATATATTATGCTCCCAAGTAATTATTAGCAAGAGTTTTAGTTTCCTTGGGCTGCTATAACAAAATACCACAGAATGGGTAGCTTAACAGCATTTTATTTCCTCACGGTTGTGGAGGCTGGAAGTCCAAGATCAAGGTGCTATCAGAGGTGGTTTCTGGGTGAGACCTCTTTTCCTGGCTTGTAGACAGCTGCCTTCTCACTGTTTTTCCCGCATGGCCTTAACTCCATGCATGTGCCTCTGATGCCTCTTCTTTTTCTTCAAAGGTCACCAGTCCTATTGGACTAGGGTTACCTCATGACTAGGGTGACCTAACAACCTCATCTAGCCTTAATTATCTATGAAAGGCTCTGTCTCCAAATACAGGCAAATTGGGGGTTACTGCTTCAACACAGGAATTTTGCAGGGGCACAATTCAGCCCATAAAAGCAAATTGTGTCATTTTTATAAGAAAATGTCATTGCTTAGATCAGAATTCTTAAACATTTTGGTCTTAGGAGTCTTTTTTACCCTCTAAAATCAGTGAGACCATTAAAGAGCTTCTGTTTATATGGATTATATCTATCAATATTTAACATATGGAAAATTAAAATTGAGAAATTAAAGTATTTATTTATTTCAAAATACCAGTAATACTTCCCATTACAAATTAACATAATTTTAGGGAAAAAACACTGCATTTTACAAAACAAAATAAGTTTAGGGAAGTTTAGCCTTGTTTTCTAACTTTTTTTTGTTTAAAGAGATTTTTGCTATAGGGTGCTTGGGCTTGCCAGAGAGACAGAAAGTGAGAAATCACCCATGGAGGGAATGATCACACTGCAATCCTTTCTTCTTCATTCTCCTCTCAGCATTTTGGGCATGTGCGCACATGTGCTTGGCATGAGTTTTAAGCCACTGGGTCCAGGACTCGAACTGTAGTTGACTACATGGGAATCCAACATCGTAACTGTTATGCCTTCTGTTGGTCTCTGTTTACCAGCTTTTTTAATCTCTTTAATGTATGGCTTTATCTAAGCAGCTGGATTTGCATATTTACATTTATAACTAACGTGTTGTGATAACTCATGATATTAACTTCTGGACTATTTTACTATACAGTTTTGAGAGAATTATAGTGAAAAAGAAAAATGACATGTTATTGGGTTGTCAGAAAAGTCATTACGTATTTTTCTACATTTTTCTATGCAAAAGTGTGTCATGACTTTTTTGATGATCCAATAGTATTATTATGAAATTAGTATTGAGTTCACAGATCCTCTGAAATCCGCTGAAAACCACCAGTGTGGTGACCACACTTTGAGAACCACTGCCTTAGAGCCCAAATAAATGAAGTTCATACTTTTGGAATCCTACTTTTGAAAGCTTCCCTAATTCCTTTGTTACTCATTTTTGTACCAATAATTGTAGATGTTGCCTTTTTTACTTTCCATTTCCAAAGGAATAATATGTGGCATATAAATGAGTTTAACTTGTAAGTTAAACTTGATGGCATTTTTCATGTTATACTTCTTCATTGTCTACAGAACTATTTGTGTGAAATCTGTTGTCCAATCCTTCAGTGGACTGGCTCAAATAATATGTTTTCCTGAAAAGTCTTATAGTAGTATGTCTGTTTTGCTGTTTAAAGAAATTCAGCATATGAATATGAGGGGACTTCAAAAAGTTTATGTAAAATGGAATTAAAGTATGAGTTTATTTTGGCACAAAAATGTTTGAAATCCATGCATATTTTTTTCATCATGCTCATTTCCCATGGATTCTTTGATGGCCTTTTGTATTATTCCATTTTTAAAAATAAATGACTATGAATCAATGTACTTTATTAACATATTTTTTGTACAACTCACTTCGCAGAAATAATATTTACTCAAAATTAATGTGAAACAGATTACATAGAGTTACATGGCATAAGTAACAGAGATGAGGGTCATATAATGGGCTCTTGCTTCAGGTTACATGGGTTTTTAGATATCAGGTCTTTCAATGCGTGTATATTGCACAGATAATTAAAAAAAAATTTTTCAGAGGACACTGGCACTCACCAGAGAGAGAATGAGAGAAAAAGTGAGAAAGTACACTCCATAGGACATGGTCATACCGCAATCTCCCCTCCTCCATTTCTTCCTTCTTTTGGGATTGTATTATTCCATTTTTAAGTGAACATTTTCATGTTCAAATGGTTGGGTGCCACCTGCAGTTTAGCATTACTGTGTTCAGAACTTAATATCCATTGTCATGAAAAACAGACCATTTATTTACTCTTTTGAAGATGGTAACTTAGTTTAAAATTATTTATTTTATTATTATTGTTATTATTTTAAAATTTGCTACAGGGAACGTGTGCTCAGCAGAAATAGAGTGAGAGAGAAAGGGAAAGTGAGAAAGCAAGCCACCAGATCCAGGACTTGGACTGCTGTTGGCCATGTGGGAGTCCAGTGCCTTAATCACCATGCTACCTACTGGCCTCAGTAATTTAATTACTTAATTAATTAATTTTTAAAGATTTATTTTTTGGATTAATTTATTTAAGTTTATTTATTTATTTTAATTTGACCAGAGATGGACAGAGAGAAAGAGAGAAAATGAGAAAGCAAACCTCCAGGTCCAGGACTCAAATCGCAGTCAGCCATGTGGGAGTCCAACTCCTTTAACAACCACGCCATGTGCCAGCCCTGGTAATTTAATTTTTAATGACTACATTGACCTAAGATTTAAAAAAATTATTTCATAAGTTAGACAAAGAGGAGAGAGAGAGAGACAGACAGTACCCTCAATAGGGTCCTGATGGCATGATCCACCCCCAGTCCTCAACTAGCCCTGAATAATGGACAAGTATGTGCCTGTTATATTCAGGGAGGTTTCCAGATGTGAACCAGGAACCCTCCTATGAGGAGTTGCTTCACAGAGCATTGCATTTCACTATTGTGCCATTGTTCAACCCCTAATCAGAGTCAAGTTTGAATAGCTTATAAGAAGTCTCTGACATTTCATTGTTTCTACTAAAAATACTAAATATTTAAAGATCAATAGAACTTTGGTTTTAATTTTTCTTTGTTTTTAAAGTCTATTTATTTATTCTATGAATGAGAGACAGAGACAGAGAGGTAGTATCTCTAATAGGGAATTGTTGCTATGATCCACCCCCAACCTCAGTCAGTCATAGACTGTGGGCTTGTGAATTTAGAAAGGTCTCCAGACATAAACCCAGAGTCTTACATGGGTCAGTGTCACAGACTGTTTCATTTTACCGCTGAGCCACAGTGCAGCCCCTAGTTTTTAAAATAATTTATTTAATTATATGCGAACTCCTTAAAGAAAGAAATAAGTGACTCTTCTCATTTTTTTTTTTCTCATTGTGTTTTAATTTCCCAACTCCTGCCAGGCTGAATTTTGCAGAGTTGGTGCTCAATAAATTATTTTTAAATTGAATTTAAAAGAATATCTAAATATCATTTTACATGGCAAAGAGTCAGCCATGTTCCCAGTCTTTTTCATTATTCGTTCTTTTTCCCCTCACTTTTATTCTTTTTTCCCCTCATCTTTATTCTGTCCATTTTTCCTCTATTGCTTTGGACACAGACTTTCTTTTATTCTTCTAAATATGCCAGAGAACACACACACTCCTCAAGAAGACACAGAGAGACAGAGACAGGGAGGGAAAGGGAGAGAACATCCTTCCACCTTGGAGGACATTGTCATGCTGCTCCACTTTCTTTTCCATCTCTCTATCATATTGGGACTTGGGGCACGTTTGCACACATGTCCAGCATATTTTTCAAGCACTGGGAATGGAATTTGAACTGCATGGTCAGCCTTGTGGTATCTGGCTCCCTTAACCACTAGTCCACTGGGTCAGCCCTGAGCTCAGACTTTCTGAAGCCACAGTCTTTACTGTTGATTGATATTTCTTATCCTGATTAAACATATTAAGGGGACCAGCAGATGGTGTAGTGGTTGGGTCATTGAACTCCCATGTGGCCAACCATGGTTCGAGTCTTGGTCCTCGTGGCTTCAAACTCACACCAGGTGCATGTGCTTTTGTGCCCAAGATCCCAGGAGGAGAATGAAGGAAAAGGGATTGTGGCATGGCCATCCCCTATGGGGGGTGATTTCTCACTTTCCCTTTCACTGTATCTGTCTCTCTATGGTAAGCATATGTGCCCTAAGGCAAAAACCTCATAAAAATTATTACATTTTATTGTTTTCCTTCCATGAACTTTCCCCGAGATCTTTTCAAATGATTGTTAGAAAATTATTCATGTACCTTAACCATTCTGCCTGTCTTGTAAAAAGGGGTTCTGAGGGCCAGTTGGTGGCATGGTAGTTAAGACGAGCCCACATGGCCGATTGTGCAGTTTGAGTCCTGGACCCACCAACATGAAAAACATACTGGTTGGGGCTGGCAGGTGGTGTGGTGGTTAAGGCGTTGGACTGTCACATGGCTGACCATGGTTTGGGTCCTGAACCTGGTGACTTGCTTTCTCACTTTCTCTCTCTCTCTCTGTTTCCCTCTGGCAAGTACACGTGCTCTATAGCAAATTAAATAATGATAAAAAATTTAATAAATTATTCTTTTTTAAAAACGGAAAAGAAAAGTATGCTGGTCTTGTGTACACACATGCCAAAAATCCAAAGAGGAGAATAGAGGAGAAGAGATTGCTGCATAGCTATCCCTCCACTGGGGGGGTGATTCCTCAGTTTCTCTTCCTCTCTCTCTCTCTCTCTCCCCCCTTCTCTCTCTTTCTTCTATCTCTCCAATGACTGCACATTCCCTATAGCCAAATAAAAAAGGCTTTGACTGCCCCCCGCTCCCCCCTCACCAAACTCTCCTTTCTGTATTGTCTTGTAAGATAAAAAAGAAGAAATTGGGTTTCCGGTGGCATGGTGCTTAAGGTAGCTGAATCCCACGTCGCCAAACTCACAGTTCAAGTGCCAGACCCAGCAACTTGAAAAATACACCAGGCATGTGTGCATGTGTGCCCAAAATCCCAAGAGGAGAATGGAAAAGAAGGGATTGTGGCATGGTCATTCCCCCTATGGGGTGATTTCTCATTTTCTCTCTTTCTCTTTCTGCTAGCACACATGTCCTCTGGCAATTAAAAAAAAAAGTAGAATCAGAAAATATTTCACTCCATAAGTAAATTTAAAAGAAAAAAGAAAAGAAAAAAGGGGAATATATAGTTATTGCTTTCTACAGAAGAATCAAGTTCTTTCAGATCAAAGTATGTATATGTACCTACTCTGGCAGGCATGGACATTTGCTGATATTTGTCTTGATCTATAATTGCTCTTGTCTTCCATATCTCGCAGTCACATTTCCTTTATAGGTATAGTATTTTCTTGTCTTTCTCCAAGGACCTTCCATTCTCTTCTCCTTGTAAAATCATCTCATTATAGGATTTAGAAGATCCATTAAAAAAATAAAAGCTAATATTTTTCACATATCTATTTCATCTATGAGTCTATATTTTCCCCACATCTCCAAAAGAATTAATATGGCCATTTGTATCCACACAAAGTATTGTTCACCAACTATGTTTGAATATGGCAATTTTTTTCTCACCTTAGATGTAATCTCTTTCTTGTATCTATATATCACTTCTATTTCTTTTAAAACTTACTTTCTCTACAAAGGCTTTTGTAATTCCAAATTGCTTTAGTTGTGAAGTATTATTTTAATTTTTAAAATTTTTAAAAATACTATTTTATTTTACTTTATTTATGTACTCATTTATTTAAGTTTGAACAGAGAGGGACAAAGTGTGAAAGAGAGAGAGAGAGAGAAAGCAAGCTGCCAGGTCCGAGACTTGAACCATGGTTAGCCATGTGGGTGTCCAGCACCCTTAACTACCAAACCACCGACCAGCCCCATGAAGTATTGTTTAATTAATTTGGTTACTAATTATTCATTGCTTACTATAAATTCCAGACAGGGCAAGCAAATCGGCACAGCAAACCTAAATACCATCATGGAAGTCAATGTTTTCTAAATCAGTGTACACTTGTTTTAACTTATGTTCGCTTGGATTTAAAGGTATATATCATTTGTATTTATTTATTTTTCCGTTGCCTTCCATAGTATTGTAAATTCTTCCAAGGCAGTTAGCTGTGTCTTTTTTCCTCAACTAATAATAACTTAAGCCTATAAGGACTCTTCTTTCTGCTTCAGCAACAAAAAGAGACAGGCAGTCTAGCAATGTAATGATCCCATCAGGGACTGAGGACCCATCTGGCTTTCTGCTCTGTCATGGTTAAAGTGTGGCTTTCATCTTTGTGATTGTAAGTGGGCTGATATATCTCTGGGCATCACTGCAGGAAGTAGGAACAGGGAGAGAGCAAAAGTGAATGGGCTGGAATCAAATACTTCCCACCTGAACCTTATCAGTTTCGAAGGCTTTCCCCAAAATGTTTGATACCCAAGATTAAATCCTTACTGAGCTATATTAAATTAATTTGAACTCTTTCTGCTCCTTTCTTAGAACATCACACCTAAGAAAATTAAGTAAATAGGATATTGAGTATTTTCAGGAAAAAGAAGTCATAAAGACTATTCTGATTAAACATCAACATACCATTTATTGAAAGAAACATTCTGTTTGTTTCCTTTTTCTTTTGCTTTATAAATACCTTCTGAGTTCTTTTCGTGAATGTCAGATGATAAACAATTAGTTTGTGAAAACATTTTGATTACATTTTTTAATCACAGAGGGCACTTGCACTTGTCGTGGGGTGGGGGGAGAAATCATTCTCCAGAGGATGTGGTCATACCACAATCTCTTTTCCTCCATCCTGTTGAGATTTGAGGCATGCATGCATATATGTCTAGTAGGGTTTTTTAAGCCACCGGGTCCAGGAATCGAACCACAGTTGGCTATTTGGGATCTGGCTCCTTTAACCACTAGGCTACAGGGCTAGCCCTTGATTACATTTTGATCGATGATTATTTTTGTAAGACACAAGTCTTCTTACTACTATACCATTAATTCAGTGTTCAGCCACAAAAACCATATTTTAAAAATATGGTTTTAAAAAATATTTATAAAAATATCGGGGTACCAGCAGTTAGCATAATGGCTATGTTGCTGGACTCCCACGTAGTCGACTGCGGTTCGAGTCCCGGACCCGGTGGCTTAAAACTCATGCCGGGCGCGTGTCCATGCGTGCCCAAGATCCTGAGAGGAGAATGGAGGAGAAGGGATTGCGGCATGACCATCCCCCCGGGGGGTGATTTCTCGCTTTCTGTCTCTCTATCTCTCTCTGTCTGTCTGGCAAGCGCACGTGCCCTATAGCAAAAAAATTTCTCCAAAAAAAAAAGACTTAAAAAAATATTTAAAAAATGAACATTAAAGCTATATGATTTTTAGGAAAGATTTAGCTCAGGACTTAGGAGTGAAGGTTTTTATGTATCTTGGAATATGCTTTTGGAACACATCAGGAAGATGCAAGACACAAAATAATCCACTTCATGAGGGGAAGATGTTCTCAGATCAACAGTTTGATAATTCTTAAACAAGAATTCTACAGAGGAAAGGGAAGATTTGGAGGAAAGAGTGAAGGTTTTTATATATCTTAGAACATGTTTTTGGAACACAACTGGAAGATGCTTTATTTAAGTAAGACACAAAATAACCCACTTCATGAGGGGAAGGTGTTTTCAGGTCAATAGTTTGTTAATTCTTAAACAAAAATTCTACAGGGGAAGGGGAAGATTTGGAGGAAAGAATTTCCCACATCCCAGTGCCCTTCATTAGATACTTTTTTGGTATATATTGTGAAATTACAGATACAGTTCAGAACGAAGGAGGTAGAAGAGGCTAAAGCAGAAAATACAGATTAGTAGAGTTGGAATGAATTATCATGAGTCAGGGAATAGAGCAGGGTGAGAAGAGTAGTCAAGTGCATTGAATAGAGTCTTCCATCACCATAATTCAAAATTGCCCTGGTTTCCCAAGAGCGATTTCATGTTTCATTGCTCAAGTGAAATACCTACCCTGTCTTATCTTAATCTTCCCACATTACTTACTTCCTTATTAGGTTCCCCTGTAAGTTTATTGACTGAAAATTCACTGCTATGGAAATATATATACTAATGGACTCAATACAAATACTTTGGGCAATAAGACAAATAATTGTGCAATGATGTGTTTGCTTTTTCACTTAATTTCATTTCAGACATATTAGATAATGAAGTATGAGAAAATGGCATTCTGTGACAGAGAGCTGAAAATAATTATATGACATGTTTAAGCACAGGAATGGTCTGGTTGTAGGCATATTACACAGAACTCTAAATTTATCAGAGTAATTTGTTTAGTCTTAGATACATGGGCAGGATGTGGAAACCTTCTAATATGAACACAAAGAAGAGTCCTCCATGAATCAGGCTCAAAATTGTGACTTGTGCAGCAACAATGTGATTGGATCAACATTTTTCTTGTTGATCGTTGTGTGTGGGAAGAGTCTGGTTTTGGTGATCATTCAGAAACAGGCTTTAAATCTGTTCTCTTATGAGTGACTCTGTAACTATGGACAAGTTACTTTAACACTCTGATCCCAGATTCTTTCTTTATAGGGTGGGACTCCTTTCCTTAAAAGCCTTGAGTATGAAGATTGAAAGATACATAAAACACTTGAACATGTTGCCTGGCATGAAACAAGTGCTCATTATGTATTAATCTCCTTTCCATTCTTCCCCTGGGAGCAATGAGTGATTCAGAGTTTGCAATTCAGTTGAGAAGGAATTTTAGAATTGTATAAAAGGCATCATTGCTTATATATTCATTCATTAGTCCCCTTATTATCACTGAGTATATTATTCGCATTACATAGTTTAGCCATAATGTGTATAATTTGAATTGAACTAGAAACAATATTCCTCTCACCAATGTTGCTTCCAACTCAATTACCTGACCTTTGGCTAGGTTGGAAGCACTGGCATTTCTGCTAATTTCAAAATTCTGAAAAAGAAAGTAACCTCCATACCCTATACTGATCTCCCAATACACAGATCAATAGTTGAATTGGCTACTCAGTCACATTTGTTCCTAAGGACAGAAAATAAAAGTGTCTGTGAGAGTGCAGTTCCAGCTTAAGTTCTCTATCTTAGTTTGGACTCCCTCAGAAGCAGACCCTGAGTCAAGCATTCCAGGGCAAGTGATTTATTTAGAAAGTGCTCACATGAAATACCAGTGAGGGATCAAAGAAGCCGAATAGAAAAGGGGAAGAAGCCAAGTAAGGTTTCAATTTCAGGTGAAGTCCCAGACTCAGCCTGATCTTATAGTGAGCCCGGGAACATAAATCATACCTCTGAGTTTGTGCTGTCTCAGAGCATAGGAACTATCCTTTTATACTACAAGATCAGGCAATCATGGACTATAGGTGCCAAAAGGAACATAAACTCTTAGGAATTTCTGATTCTAAGTTAGGGTGAAACAGCTCCAGTACTCAAGGTCAACCCTCAGAAGTTGCAGCTTTAGTCCTTATCACAGAGCACGGAACAAGTATGGGGTAGGATGCAACACTTGTTAAGGAGATGAAGGGAAATGGGCCAGGTCACTAACTGTGTCCAGTGCATCCTTCATGGCCTCTTGCATTTTATGAATAAGGAATATATAGGGGCCATCAGAGTATTTTTAGTTCCTAGTAAGGGTAAGTAGTTTTAATAAGTGAATAGTACCCAAACAATATTACCTAGGATGAATAGGCTATTTCATTATACCTTATGGGTTTCCAACAACAGTATAAATATATGAATGATAGCATTGTTACGGCATTTACTAAACACATATTATGTGCCAAGCTATGCTAGATGGTTTATATACTTTACTATGTTATAAAACATCTCAAGCTTTCGTTTAGTTATGAAGAAACTGAGTGGCAGGAAATATTTAAAACTCCTGTAGCTGGTAAGTAGCTAAACTAGAACTGAAATTCTGATCTAAATCCCAAACCTTCACTTCTTTAAACTAAAGTTTACACTTTAATTGCAGTAACAGAAACTATGAGATGGTGGTAGGAAGTTACCTGTATTAGTTATCTATTGCTGTATAACCAATTATCCCCCAAACTTAAAACAATAACAAGCATTTATCATCCTCACAGTTTCTGTAGGTCAGGGATTCAGGAACCACTTATCTGGGTAGTTTCTGGCTTTGTGTCTTTCATGAGGTTGCCAGCAAAATATTGGCTATGGCTGAAGGTATCTGAAGGCTTGAGTGGAACTGGAGGATCTCCTATTGAGGTGGCTCACTCATGTCACTGACAATAGTACTGGCTATTGGCAGGAAGCCTCAGTTTCTTACCACATGCACCTCCACATAGGACTGCTTGAGTGCCCTCACGAAATAGAAGTTGGTTTATCCCACAGTGAGTGGCTCAAAAAAGGGCAAATTGAAAGCCACAGTGTATTTTGTGACTCAGCCTTGTAAGTTACATATGATTACCTCCTCAATATCCTACTGGCTGATTACAAGATCAGCCCTATTCAAGGAGGAGACTATATAAGGCATAGACTCTAGGAGGTAAATGTCATTGATGGCCATCTCGGAGGCTGATTATGTAACACACTACGATTTCTTTCTTCTTTATCTCAAGTGTGGCATTCCGACTGTCTTTCCTGAGACTTTGCCAAGCAGTTTGCTGCTCCCACCCAAGAAAAATTTAATTAAAAGTAGCTAAGTAAAAAAAAAAAAATCAACACATTAATAAAAAATGTAGATGTTACTGAATATTTAGAAAGGAGATCAAGAAGAGGATTTACATCACACACCTCTTGATAGAAACAAAATTAAAATTTCCTTTACATCTGCCTGCTTTCCTATCCCAAATCCCTCTCTTCAACTGCCAGCTGTCCCATTTCTCTTTATCTCTTTCCCACATAACCTCTAAAATATCCTCTGTTGTGCCAAATAATTCAGCTCTTGTCCTGCGCTTCCAAACACATTCTCAGAAAAAAAATAAAAAGAAAAGAAGAGAAAACCCTAACATCCATTCTCACTTTCTTTAGAGTGCAGGGATCTCTGCCCTATCCTGGAAAATGGGGATCAAAGTGGCTTATTGTATTTTCTTACTATTGACTTTTCCTACTTCCTGGGGAAGGAGAGAGACAAATATGTTCTCTGGGTCAGAAAGTTAGTTTTTTTCTCCTAATTGATTTACATATGTTATGGTCTTTTGGCTTCCAAAACCAGGGAGGAGTGATCCTTGACTTTCATTTTATTGTCTGATTTGTAGCTATACTTGTATGACATTATAGCCTGTTTTTTGGCCATTGGGTTTATTTCATCATTTCTTTTTTTTTTTTTTTTTTTTGAGAGGTTTTTGCTATAGGGCACGTGCGCTCGCCAGAGAGAGAGAGACAGAGAGACAGAAAGTGTGAAATCATCCCCCCCCAGGGGGGATGGTCACGCCGCAATCCCTTCTCCTCCATTCTCCTCTCGGGATCTTGGGCACGCACGCACACGCGCCCGGCATGAGTTTTTTTTTAAGCCACCGGGTCCGGGACGCGAACCGCCGTCGACTACGTAGGAGTCCAGCGACATAGCCATTATACTAACTGCTGGTTCCCTATTTCATCATTTCTTGTCACCAGGCTCTTAAATCTTATTTAGAAATACTCTCGAAGTACTTTCATGATCTCCTTTTGTAGGTCCTGTGAACCTGGTGCCCCAGGAGCACCAGGAGTTAGGAACATAGTGTGTAAGGGCTCTAGCTTTGTTATGCTTATTGATGCCTACCCCAGCCAGGGCCCTGCACTCAGCAGAGATGGTTCGCGTGGTCTGTTAATTGACTGTAATTGCCTAAAGTTTCCCGAATGAGAAGAGCAATGGCAGCAGTCTTGCCTGCCTACATAATCACTACTAATGAGCTCTACTTTACTTTCATGCTCATCTCAATTTTCTTTTATTTAAAAAGAAATTAATTGACAAAGGGTGCTTAGAATTGCCAGAAAGAGAGAGAGAGAGACAGAGACAAAGGAAGAGAGAGAGAAAAGAAAGGAAGCACTCCCCAATAGAATGTGGTCATGCTACAATCCCTTCTCCTATTCTCCAAACTACCAGGATTTTGGGTGCATACCTACACACATGCCCATTGTGTTTCTTGAACTGCCAGGGCCAACTGCTGTCTGCCGTGTGTGTGTGTGTGTGTGTGTGTGTGTGTGTGTGTATTGGGGAGCTCCCTAACTACTCAGCAACTGGCTGGCCCACATCTCAATTTTCTTTTTCCTTTTTTTTTTTTTTTTTTTCCGATTTTTTGCCATAGGGAACCTGTGCTTGCTGGAGGGAGACAGAGATAGATAGAGAGAAATAGAGACAGAAGGAGATAAAGTAAGAAATCACCTCCCCCCCACCACCACGTCCATGCCTCCATCTCTTCTCCACCATTCTCCTCTCAGGATTTTGGTCATGCACACATGTGCCTCTGTGTTTTACATGCAGCCGGATTGACACTTGAATGGCAGAGTTGGCCATGTGGGATCCAGCACCTTGACCACCATGCCACCTGCTTGTCTTCAATTTTCTTGAACTGGGAAAAACAAAACACAAAAAAAAACTTGACAAATTTAAGGAGACCATCATCAAAATCTTGCTAAGTAAGTCTGTGGCATTAATGAACTATATCAGTGAGGTCTTTGCCCTGTAACTGCTCACACTTTTATTTGGAGGAGATAAATAAGTCATTATTATAAAATATTGGTATCAGTCTTGAAGGAATATTTTATGCCTCTATTCATTTTCATACTTATCCATAAAACATGAGGTCTACCTATCATGTTGTAATTATAGGCTGAATACAAGGAGGTGCTATTATAAGAATGACAAGGGATTTGTTTTTGAGGGTGGGTGGTACAGTCTCCCTAAGGAAAAATAATCTATGAATAAAAACGGGAGGTAGAAATGGGAGTATCTATTCAGTGGTAATTATAGAGGTAAATCTGGATATAATCAAGGAGAAATAGTGATAAGGAAGGCTGGAAAAGGTGGTTCTTTTCGATTGGAGGGTTCTCAAGCAGCCAGTCAAATTTTGGATTTTATTCTGTAGGCAGCAAGGTACTATTGATAACCTAAAGAGACATATAATGAAAATAATGTTTGTGCTGGCCCTATGGCCTAATAGTTAAGGGAGCTGGATCCCATATGACTGACTGTATGGTTTGAATCCTCACCCTGGAGGCTTGAGAAACATGCTTGGCATGTGTGTGTGTTCCCCTAATCCCGACAAGTTTGAGAAATGGAGAAGAGATTGCAGCATGACTGTGTCCCATTAGGGGGTGCTTTCTCTCTTTCTGTATCTCTAGCTCTCTCTGGTGAGCACATGTGCCCTCTGGCAACTAAAAAAAGCAAATACTACTCTGGGGAATGCAAGGAGAAACTAGAAGCAGGAAGAGTAACTTAGAAAGATCTCAGAAATTTGGAAATGAGAGAGAAGAGTCGAGCCCATGAATATTCCGATGCAAATTAATGTTCTATTTTTTCTTTGCAGTTCTTAAATCTAGGTTTTATGCAATATGCTTTGAAGATATGATAATTATATTGATTTGTAGAATCACTGATTCCTCTTCTACCCTACTGGTGGCTATAAGGCTCATTCTGATAATGTTATTAAGTAAAAGTTATCTTTGTAAAAGCCATAAAACATGGAGGCTCTTCCAGTGACCTTGACGAAGGCATATAGTCTGATTACATTGTGCTTGAAATTATTACAAGAGTGATTTCTAAAGAATTTTTACTTAGGCACAAATAACACTAATAAGAGTCCTAAATGTATCTTACTTCTAGACATATTAGTGGCCTTGTATCATTTTATTACTAATACATTGTTACAGTTTAGTTCACGCCAGGTGATAACACAATTGTAGCACAATGCTTACCTTTTCTAAAATAATTCCTCTTGTAGATTTGTTCAGTGTGATATTGTATATTTTACCTTTCTAAAGAGCAGAACTGTGTGGCAATTCTGAATATACATGTGCTTGCTGAAAGCGATAAATTGGTGATTTTCTCCTCTGTGGGACAGAAACAAGTCAGATGGATATAAAGAGAAAATCCTACAAGTAATACTTTTAGAGCGCGGCTTAGTAGCAATTTCAATTTGTCACCAGCACTATATGTATTCCCAACTGTTACTCCTTTCATTCCATAATTTTTATTCTCAGATCTTTCCATTTTATATCCCAAAGATAACATTTGCTCAGACATAAAAATAACATTTAGACTGCCTTTGCATGGCCCTTGCGAATTTATCTCTCACTTCTTGTTTCCCTTAGCTCCCCAGTAGCCTTGAAAAACCCCCAAGTTAGCTGAATTCTAAACGGAATGACTGTGACATCTCCATAGTAGCATAATTCCCAATGCCTGTTTGATAGCTCCAATTGATGGCTAATCAGCACTTCAAATCTAACATGCTTAAAAGGGACTTCTTGTTTATCCCTCCACTCTCAGGCTTAAACCTCTTCCAGATTTTCCACTTACTACCATTACATGGGTGCCCAGGGTAAAAATAATAATGCTAAATCTAAATAATAAAAGTAAATACAAGTATAGATAGCATTTTTGATTCTTTTCATTTTCGAAACCTATGCATTCTATTAGTATATTAGTATAACATTTCCAAAAAGTTCTAATGGCATATCAGGCTGGTTTGGTGGCATAGCAGTAAAACTCTGCTCAAGCGAGGCTGGATCCATATGGGAAATTGTGTGCATTCTTTTCTCGGGCTGACCTCTACATACTGGCCGTGTGGACCATGATCCTGGCTGGCTAGGAAGACTGGGAGGATCTCAGTGTGAAACCCTGTTGAGGGTGCTTGTCTTTGACTTTCTACCTCTTTTTATTTTACTCCCATAAAAGAAATGAGAAAGCAAAATAAAAACAAAAACAAAAACAGCCTAGGGATGTCCCTGTAGTCTAGTGGTTAAGGGATCCCACATCATCTCTCATGATTTGAATCCCGGCTCCTGTGGCTTGAGAAATACACTGAGCATGTGTGCATGTGTGCCCAAAATCCTGTCAGGAAGGAGGGAAGCCTGAAGAAGAAAGGATTGTGGTCTGACCACACCCCTTTGTGGGGTGCTTTCTCTCCCCACCCCTTCTTTCTCTGATGATTGAAAAAAAAAAAAGCAAAAACAAAACCCAGATAGTTCTGACTGCAAAATATATCCCAAGTCCAATCACTTCTCTCCTTTTCTTTCTATTTCCACCTTAATTTACCCCCATCTCTCACCAGCACTGTCTTGGGAGTTTCCACACTGGTTTCTGCTCTTTTGTCTGTCTTTTGATTCATTCTCTACAAAGTAGCTTTGACTGCTGGCTCCTCAAAGGAGTGCCAGAAATAACCGTCAATCACATAAATTTGTTTTTGGACCTGCTGCTATAAGGGAAAACATAACTCTACAGAGTCTTAGTAGGATCTGAAAATGGGAAAATTAGGATAGGATATTTACTATATTTGGGGATTTATGGGGGAGTGATTTAAAGTGGGTCTTGCTAGGCAAGGATTCATTAGACAGCTTTTATTACATAGATTTGGATTATTGGATACATTTGAGTGAGGGGCTTTGGATAAGTTGATACTATGAGACAATAATCTTGAAGGGAGTCTTTTTTTTGAGAGATTTTTTGCTATAGGGCATGTGAGCTCACTGGAGAGACAGAGAGAGACAGAGAGACATAAAACGAGAAATCACCCTCCTAGGGTGATTGCCATGCCACGTTCCTTTCTCTTTCATTCTCCTCTTGGAACTTTGGGCATGTATACACACACACCCGACATGAGTTTCAAGCCACTGGGTCTAGGACTTGAACCGCGGTCTATTACATGGGAGTCCAGCAATGTAATCATTATACCATCTCCTGGTCCCTAAAGTGAGTCTTGACAAGTATGTGGCTGAGTTGGTTCATAGTCATCTTCTACAAGCAAGTGTCACTTTGACTAAGTATCTAGGGTTTTTTGTTTTGTTTTTGTTTTTTAAGTTTTTAGTATATGGTGCATGCACTCACGAGAGAGAGAGAGAGAGAAATCACACCCTGGGGTTGCATGGGGCAATGGCTATGTCTCAATCCCTTTTCCCTCCTCTTCTCTCAGGATTTTGGAAAGGTATGCCCACACTCCTGGAGTGATTCCCAAGCTGCATGGTCTGGGATTCGGAACTGCAAAGCTTGCCATGTGAGATCAAGCACTTTAAACTTCTTGCCACCTGCTGGCCCCAATCTAGGTTATTTTTGCTTGGAGTAAGTGTTGCTTAATATAGGGCTATAGTATGTCTCGTTCTGGTTTCCTAGTGAGAGTTAGGATTCTTAAATATTTAAACTTAAAACAATTCCTCATATCCCTGCATATGATCCTTGGAAAGGCTCCTGCTGTAATTAGAATAAAGTCCAAACTCAGAATAGAAGACTCTAAATAAACCATACCTTGCCTCTTCACTGACTTCAATCCCTACTACTCTCCCCCTTACTCTCTATGTTCCAGCCACACTAACCTTTCCCCTGTTTGAGTGAGCTGGTCTCATTCTTGCACCTGCTGGAATGAGTCTTTCTTTCCTTACCATCATTCAAGTCTCCCTCAGAGAAGACTTTCTCAACTACTCATCTAAGTCATTTTATGACTCTGACATCACTTGACTTCAGAATTAATGACAGTCATGCCTATATAAAATTATGGCCTCTCCAGCCAGATGGCCTGGGTTCAGATGCATGTTCTGTTACTCAGTAGCCTTAGAACCTTGCATATGTTGCTTTGACTTTCTGTGCAAGTTTTCCCATCCTTCGAAAGGAGACAATGATGATGCTTACCTTATGGGCTTGGCCTGCACCACAAATGAGCTAGGCATTGTGGAATACTGACTCCTTAAATATCAGCAACGCACCTTTTTGTAAGATAACTGCATTAATGGAGACCCCCTCCATCTCAGTAGAGCTTTGATTGTTACAATGGGGGAAAGCAAGGTCAGAATGTATGGCAAATTGGGAGTTTGGTTTAAGGTGGTTTTCCAAAAGGGGACTTTATTAGGATTGGGTACAAATCAGGATATAATAGTGTAGGACTGGTAAAAACAAAGCTGGGATTTTAAGAGAGGGCTTCAAAGAATGTTAAGATGTAATCTTTGAGGATCTTAGGATGTGGACTCTACTGAGGTGTTGATGGGTCTTTTAGAAAGTCTCTGTGATGAGCAGTCAAATCATTTACCTTAGCAAGAAACTCAGGAAAAGTAAAATGATGACAGTGGGTTAGCAAAATCATGGTATTGTGGATGTATGAGCCTAAGTAGCTTCAGTTCCATGTTCAAGCTGAATATAGGGGTAGATGGATTTTATTCTCAGTATGTGAAGCACAGATAACAGTGCCTATTATGTAATAAGAACTTCAGAAAGGTGAATTTTGTAATTTGCCTTTTATCTTCATGTGAGCTCCCTAGACAGGCATTTGTCTGAATCCCCGGTGCCTGGCACAAGGTAGATAGTCAATAAATTATTGTGGAATGGAAGAATTTATTTATTTATCTCTTTACTGTCCATCTCCTTAACTAGGATATAAGTTTCATGAAGGCAGAAAACATGTCTAACTTGCTCACTAAAGTATTCCATGGGCCTGGAGCAGTGGCTCATTCACAGTAAGTACCCAGTACACGGTTGCCAAGTAAACTAATAAACTTTAAAGTATCACATAACCTCAAGTGTAGAACAAATTTCTTTTTTCACTTCTGGTAAAAGATGTGGGTCCAGAAAAAGAATACAAAATAAAGAACAAAGGAATAATAAAACCAGTTCCACTTTAAGTAAATTGGAGAAAAGACTAGTTAAAACAGTAAAATAGGATTCTTTCCTGTAAGGCTTCTCAGATCCTTTAATCTGCTAATGTGCATTGTGAATTACTAATAGGGGAATGGAGAGTACATTCCTTTGATCAGGGAAAGGTTTTCCTTCCTTTTTGGTTTGAGACCACTTATTTGCATCTTTGGAAGTATGACACTACACCCTGGGATGTACTTTGGGAAGTGCTGTATTAAGCAGGTTTTGCCTCCAAAGTCAGGGACTCCATCATAGGAAGCAGAATGAGACTCACTGGCAGTGGTTTGGCATTGAGCTCCTCCAGGATAATAGAAGAAGCACAGAAGAGGTAGTAGGGGATGGGGCTCCTCTGGAGTCTGCACAGAAATGCTCTGTTTATCCTGTACACAAAGCACTTATGTGTGAGGGAAAGTCTGGTGTAAGGTCTTCCTACTCGGTGAATATCCTCCAGTCTCAATCACAAATCCTGCCTGTGTCTCTTGACATGTAGTGCCAGAAGAGAGGAGTTTTCTCCTAGATATCCCAGCAGCATGCTCTTCTTCTATTTGGCCATTGCACATAACTTAGCCTTAGGATTTTACTCCTGAAAAGTTGTGTTGTGGTGGGACCAGCAGTTAGCATAATGGCTATGTCACTGGACTCCCATGTAGTTGACCACGGTTCGAGCCCCGAACCCGGTGGCTTAAACTCACGCCGGGTGCATGTGTGTGTGCGCCCAAGATCCCGAGAGGAAAAAGGAGGAGAAGGGAATGCGGCGTGGCCATCCCCCCTAAGGGGTGATTTCTCACTTTCTGTCTCTCTGTCTCTCTGTCTCTCTGTGTCTTTCTGGCGAGCGCACACACCCTATAGCAAAAACCTCTCCAAAAAAAAAAAAAAAAAAAAAGTTGTGGTGTGGTGTGGGTGGGTAGCTGAAACTGGGACTTATGAAAAAGATCATATTCTTGGGCCCATCCATAAATGACTTGCATGCTTTAGAGCAGTTATTTTTATCTTGGGCTTCACCTTCTTCAAGAGGAAATTGAATGGTTTGAGTCATGCATTGTTAGTTGTGGTCTGAGGGATTTTAGTCTGGGGTGAGGCCAGGAGGTAAGCCCATGTAGGCCTGTGGGAGCAGCAACTAGGTAGCCCCTAAATCAATGCAATGCTCTTATTTACTCTATCAGTATAATTGCATTAGGAGAGAGGAGGTGACTACTAAAAAGATATCTTTCACTGGCCCTCTCTGTACAATATCATTTGCAAAGAGGAATCTGCTACTGAAAACGTAGTTTATAGACACTACGCTAAAACAAATGTTTGTGTTCACTGCTCCTTTTAGATGGCCCATTTTAAATGTTTTTTATATTTCTAAGTAAATAAAAACATCAGGAAAGAAGACTATTTCATGATGCATGAAAATCATGTGAGATTCAGATTTCAGTGACCATAAATGTGATTAGAATAAGCCACAGTCTTACTGACCTAGATTATCAGTAAGATCCCTTCCCCACCGACATGCAGTTTCTGCTCATCTTCAATATGTAGAACTATATTGACTTCTTGTATAAAATTCTACTCAAAGGAAATTGAACCAAGCCAAAACTCCTTGACTATGTTATGAAATGTTCTCGTTTGAGAACATATACTACCTAACTAATTTATGTCTTTCCATCCATCTGCCCTCACTTTCACTCTGAATAGTATTTGGTGTTTTCTTCTTTGTTATGTTGAACATTTTTTTTTTACTGTATTTTAATGGAGTGACATAAAATAGCATGGCTCCCCTGCAATGTACGTATTTTAGCATGGCAGAGTTATAGGGCTGTAAGGAAACTTGAGATGCCATCTAATCTTTCCTACTCCTTCAGGACAGAATTGCACTTAAAGCATCTGGGGAAGGTTTGGTTTACTGTAGTCTTTAAAATCCCTGGAGAAGAACATTTCCAAACATTCACTTGGTAGTGCATCAGCTAACAAATGATTTGTCACTGTGGTTCCTAAATTTGATCACAAATATATTTAGAGTTGCTCCATTTTAAGGCTTTAAATAGTTTATTAATGAGGCAGTGCTTTCACCTATTCAAACCTTGATTTTAATTCTAGCCCCAACTCTTTAATCCAAGAAACCACAGTGTCTAAGATATGGTATCTTCTGAGGGCAGTGACTAACCAGTGGGACCTGGGACACTGACTGCTCTGTATTTGAATGCTCTACTCTCCCCTCCACACTGTAAAATCTTTGTGGGTAGAAGCAGGATTCCTTTTCTTCCTAACTCCCACAGCACACACAGAGTGTATTGAAGAATGTTCTGCCCCAGCTCCTTGCAAGCATTTTTATTACAAAAGATGAAGGAAGGGTAGAGCTAATGGAATAGTTACTTTATATTGGAAAGCAAGAGAGCCTGCCTCTATGTGCACGTACTTCTCCATGTGATCGATCATAAATTAGCATTTTATTTATACTGTATAATGCAGTTCTTTTCAGAAGTCTGATTTGGAAGCCAAGTACTGTTTGTGTTCTCCGAAGTGGTTTTTGATGGAGTGCTAATTATGTTCCACCTCAAGTGCAGTGCTAAAGGGGGACCACAATCGCCTATTACAGAAGAATTCAGCTGATGAATCTCCTAGGATAGCATCATGCTATATTCCTGTGTGTGGGGGGAGAGCAAGTAGATGTGAAAATACATTTTTGAGCCAGGAAATATCAGTAACAAAGTTCAGCTTTTGTAAAACAACTGCATAACTATGACATGATTATTTTTTCAAAAGAAAAGCACAGAGGGACATATGTGTCGACTCACTACACAGGCTGAATCTGGGGTTTAGTGGTTCATAGGAGGGGACTGTATTTTAAAGTAAATCTAATTTAAATGGACTTTTGTTCCAGATAGGAAATCAACCTAGTAAGTTAGTCCTGAGTAGAGAAATACATCATATTTTGCAAAAGAAAACAGTAAACACAAACAGAGGCAATCTTTTCACTTGTGCCAACCTAATTGTGTCATGTGAGCTTTTGCAATTGTATTTTAGTTCAGCTCAAGGATGCCTGATCCAGATATTTTTCTCTGATATAATGTAATCACTTTAAAAATATGGCATTATGTTGAATATGGCATAATAAATATTGGAGAGAACATTAACTCCATATTCCTTTCTTTAAAGCCTTCTGTGAGTTAGGCTGCCCTTTGCTAGCTCCATTTTTACCACCAAAGTCCCTGTAGCTCATATATCAAGCTTTACCATACAAAGGGTCTTCAAATAGTTCATGGAAAATATGTATTTAAAAAAATTATGCATGGATTTCAAAAACATTTGGCACTGAAGTAAACTCATAGTTTAATTTCTTTCTTTTTTTAGATGAACTTTTGATGTCTTTCATATATGTGTATGTCTATGTAAATTATTGTGTTCTGGCATTGCTACAGGAGCATGGGGCTGTCTCCATGAATTAGAATTTAGGAAATCTGTAAAGGTTAAGGACGGTGACAGTAACAACCTTCCATTCATTCGAGCACACTTTTGTCCTATGATGGGCACCAAGGGAAGACCTGCCTTTTAGTGTCATAGGCTTATCAGGAATGGCATCTTGATGATCACAGTATTTAATCCAAACACCTTTGTTAGGCATCTTATATGTTAGCCTATTTTCTTATCAGGTCTCTTACCAAACTCAAAGGATTTGGATGGCATTTTATATATACATATGACTTTAATAATCACCCTCATATTAAAAGAATATTGTACCTGGCTTGTGGTACGCGCTAAGCAAACATTTGTTGAATGCTGATCCTAGAGGTTAATGAGTAAGGTTAAGGCTCACAGAAGTTGATTCGTCCAAGGTCATTAGGCCAGTAAGAAACTAAGGCAGGAATAAAATAGAAACTTTCTTCTCTCCTCTCTAGTGAACGTTCTCTCTTTTTAAAAAGTTGTTCTGGTAGTCTACAATTTGGTGTACTCACTCAGTTAAATAAACTCAAGGCCCTTTAAAAAAGGGTAATAGTTGCCTATTATTTTAATTTTGTGCACTACACTATACTAAATGCTTTACATTTATTAACCTATTTATTTTTAGCAATAAATTCACAAGGTAGGTGTTATTATCCCCATTTATAAATTCTTGAGGTTAAAAAAACTCCAATGGATTTTATTATAGTCACATAAAGCTTATGGGGAAGATTAAATTTTTAATCTTAAATATACACTAATCATTTCAAATACATATATATTTAGAAATTTTTGACTCAGAGATAATAATATACTTAAAATACAAAGGCTATTTAGGAGACGACAATTTTGAGTGCAACCTGATTGATTCCTGACAAGATCATGCTGGCAATTTATAAATTTTGTAATCTGTCTGGTCTGTAAATGGACATTAAATATCAAGCACATGAATGTGTTAACATTTCCTAAGCATTCTATTTATATATCATACGGACCTTGTGAGGTCCTTTTTAAAAATTCTGTATTTAAAGATGAGGCAACTGAGGCTCACAGAAATTAAGAAATTCTTGCAAATACTTTAATTTGACCCCAAAAAATATAAGTAAATGCATAACACTGGCTGAATCTTTGGATTTACATGTTTATAGGGTGAAATGTGTTTTAGAATAAAACTTATTGGATGGGTCTTGAGCCCAAACAGGATAGGGAGCTCTTTTTTTTCTTTTTTTTTTTTTTCTGGGACTTGGCAAAGTGGTGGAGTGGGATGGTGTAGGGGGTGGGAGGATTTGATATTCAAAAAATCAGGTCTGTTTGGGACCAAATTAGTTCCTGTTTAAAACATTGAACTGCCTCCAAAGAAATTAAGCTCATGACCTTGGTCTACCTGAAATGAAGCCAGATAAATTAACCTGACATACACTCTTATATAAGTAATCCTTGAAACGGAAGAGCTGATGGAGCCAGGGAACCATATTTCCTGTAAGAAATGTTCAGGTGGTAAAAATAGTTACCAGAGAGATCCTTCAGTGCACCATATTGTAATACTATCAACATTATAAAAGAAAAGAACAAAAATGGTGAAAAAATGATCCTGGAATAATGTCATTAACAAAGCATGCAACTATTTTTTGATGTTCCTCTACTATTCTAAGCCCTGAAAAAAATAAAGCTTTTGATGTCCCTGTTAGCAAGAACACCACACACACACACACTTCCTGATCATTTGTGACAGCGGTAGATCATTAAAAACAAATATTTCTCTTAATTACAGCATGAATTCTAAGCAGAGCTTCAAAAAGGAAATTTCTGATGGGAACTGACAAACCAACAAAGAGCTAACACTCTATTTGCTTCGTTTGTAACAAGTGTTGGCTGAAAGGTGCAAGTGGTCAATTAAACCCCAGTGAAGGAGGTAACTAAAAAGCTCTTATACTTCTTCCTTAGTGGCAAAGTCACATGCATATTTTATATTTGAAGGGAAAACCAAAATCTGAAAATCAGGACTCTTAATAGGATGTATGTTTCTGTAGGCCCAGTGACTGCTGAACATTTCCAGGAAAAAAAAAAAAAAAAGATAGATTATAACTTTGGAAACAGAACGTTTGAAGATGAAGGCCAGAGGTAAGCCTAGAATAGATTAATTAACATATTAGACCATGTAAAATGTTTTTAAAGTTTTTTTTTTTTTAAAGACACATTGCCATGATGTGGAATGAGGATTTTGTTAAAACTCCACGGGGTGGCGGGGAGGGAGGGGAGGAATTTAGAAAAGCAAGTGGTAGGATAAGATAAGCTAATTAGTAATCAGCTGCTTGTAATATCAAGCATTTTCTACTTTGTGGCTTAGCCTCTTGCTATTGCCTTTCCTCTCCTTCCTTGTCATTCCTATCCCTCAGCGTCCAACTCAGATTCTGCCTACCCAACAGATTCCTCGAACTCACTCTTCTGACAGTGCTGTCCCACTTTGCTGCCTGTATCCCTGCCATAGTACCTACTGAGTTTGCATTTCATTGAAGGTTAGATCTTGCCTTCTGATTTGTGGAGGACAAGAACCAGACACCATTCATTTTTTCACTTTTACATGCAATCTTACTGCCTACCTAGTTGTCCAGCCCTCATTCAGCTTGCCTCCCTGAATTCCAATCTCATTGGCTTCCTTTCTGGCCCCATCCTTGTTGTAAAGCCACATCACATTGCCTTTGTCTTGTGCCTGGGCTGTTCTTGTGTCTCCTCTTTGCTTAATTATTTCCTACTCATCCTTCACAGACCATCTCAGAGAAGCCCTCAATGATTTCTCCATAAAAGTCATAGGTCATATGTTGTGTGCCTGGCATTTGGCACAACTGCACCTTAAAATTTGTTTATTAAAGTCTTCCACTCCTACCAGAATATCAATTTCCTGGGGTGGCTACTATGGCTATATTTTGCTTAAGGTCATTATCCTTTGCACATTGCATTCAGCTTTGCACGCAGTAGATGGTCAATAAATATTTGGTAGAAATGGGTAATATGGGATGTGCAATATTTGTATATTTGAACCTACTTTGCTACTAAAGGTAGAAGTCAGTTATCAGTGGTTCATAGTTAAGGAGTTTTGCTCTTTACTTTTCTTCACTCTATTAAAAATAATGTCAAAATTTCCGTCTTGCCATTTTCCCCCATTTTTTTTTCTGACTCCAATGAAATTCACCTTTAGTGATCTTGGTTCATGCTATTTCTTCTCCAAATTCTTTTAGAAACAATTGATTAAACAGGCTGATAAGAGAGAAGAGGAAGAAACTGAGGGATAGAGACAGAGATTCCCAGAATAAAGGAGTTCATATCTTGCCAAAATGAAATTCTAAGGGAATTTGAATAAAGGATTAAATAGATGGACATCTCTATATTTGATATCCAAATTTCAAATACCCTTTCCCTTGAATAAAGTGGTCAAGTGCTTATAAATATTGGCTGCCTGAACTTAGGAGAGATTAAAAAGGCTGAGAATTCTGGTTTGATACATTAGGGCAGTTGGAAATTTGAAATCTACAATTTTGAAGTTTATCTTAAATGTCACTGACTGAAGAAACACTCTTCTAACCCTGTCCTTGTTTGTGCTTGAGCTACAGGCACACAAGTAAGAGCAGAATAGGTAACTGAGACAACTCAGAAATTGGAGTTCAGGTCCATGTGTCAACTTGGACTTGAAGATGATGGTCACTCACAGAAATATTCTTGTGAGTGAGAGACAGGATGGAGATATTATAATTTCTGGCATGCTGAGGATGAGAACTTACAGGGATAGAGTTTGGGGAAATAAAACTTATCCATGGCATTTATACCAGGCCATAATGTTTTTGTTTAATTATTTTTTTTTCATTTTAGTCAATAACATTGTGTTTTTATCTATTTTAGGTCTGTCTTTTGCAAGACTCTCTGAGTCCCTTGGACATTAAAAATGTTGTTTTATATTTTTATATGTCCAGCACTAAGTAAACTGTTTTATGCTTAATAGATGTTCCAGAAGCATTTGTTTAATGAATGAATTAATATGTGACCCAAATTTGTCCCACTCTCTCCAGTTAATTTTAAGCATATTATATTTTCTTTTCTTCTTTTCCTTTTCTTCCTTTCCTTACCACTTTCTTTCTTCTTTCATTTATTTATTTTTTGCCAAAGGATCCATGCACTTACTACAAACACATACACACACACACACACACACACACACACACACACAAAGAGAGAGAGAGAAAGAGAGAGAGAGAGAGAGAGAGAGAGAGAGAGAGAGAGAAGCTTCCCATGGGACATAGTCACTTCACAGTCCTTCTCCTACATCTATCCCTTTGTTAGGTTTTTGGGCACCCACACAGACACACATATCTGGTTTGGTTTTCAAGTCACTACATATACATAATTTTTTTAAAGAGAGATTTTGCTATAGGGTGTGTGCACTCACAAGAAATACGGAGAGAGATGGAGAGACAGAAAGAGACAAATTACCCCCCAGAGTGGATGACCACACCAAAACCCCTTCTCCTCCAGTCTCCTCTTGCGATTCTGGGCATGTACGCACACACGCCCGGCATGAGTTTTAAGCTGCTGGGTCCAGGACTCGAACTGCAATTGACTATATGGGAATCCAATGATGTAACCATTATGCCATCTACTGGTCCCCCAAGCACGTTTTCTTAAACCATACTTACCTATCTTACATAATAGCTTTGTGAAGACATTTAAGGGCCAGATGGTGGTGAAGTGATAAAATGCAATGCTCTGCAAGGCAGACCTACAAGGGAAGGTTACCTGTTTACATCCAAAGACCTCACTGAGTATGCTGGGCATGCATGTGTCCATGATCTGAGCTGGCTGAAGCTGGAGGTGAATTACAGTGCTCAAGATCCTGTCAAGGATGCTGTATCTCTGTCTCTCTTCCTGTGGGTCTCTCTCAGTTATGGAATAAATAAACATTAAAAAGTTTTTCAAAAAGATATTTTAAAGCATTCATGAAGGATTTAACAATTTTGTATCAAGAGAAGAAAAAATGTGGTAGAAAAAATCGTAGAGATTAATCTTTGTACTTCAGCTTAAAATCCTCTGTGATGTTTGGTTAAAAATATAGATTAGCAAAGCCCATCCTGATCTAATGAACCAGAAATTTCTGGATGGTACTCAGGAATCTGCCTGAAAATAAATTACTTTTGAGGAGTAGTGTTCTCAGTTAAGATGATGAAAAGATGAGGAGGAGGGGAAATATTCTTACCTGCATTGTTTTAGCTTAGCTTTTTCATGTGTGAGTGAGGGAAAATAGAGGGGAATCACTCTATTACGTCATATCTGTCAAACCTATCCAGATTCCAAAATAGAATGAAAATGATTGTGTGTGTGTGTGTGTCTGTGTGTATATTGGGAGTTACAGGGTAGCCACTAAGTTTAATTAACTCTGGTCTATTTCTCGCATCATCTCAAGAATGAATATCAAGGGAACCAGCAGTTAGTGTAATGGCTATGTCGCTGGACTCCCACGTAGTCGACCGCGGTTCACATCCTGGACCCGATGGCTTAAAACTCACGCCAGGCGCATGTGCATGCGTGCCCAAGATCCTGAGAGGAGAATGGAGGAGAAGGAATTGCGGCGTGACCATGCCCCCTGGGGGGTGATTTCTCACTTGCTGTCTCTCTATCTCTCTCTGTCTGTCTGGCGAGCGCACGCGCCCTATAGCAAAAACCTCTCCAAAAAAGAAAAAAAAAAGGAATGAATATCAAATGCATTCAGATACTTCTGATTCCTAAAAATAAAAAATATTATGTTATGGTTTTATAATGGATTTAAGGGCTTTTTGCTGCCAGTTTTCCTTTCTCTTTTGTCCCCCACTCTTCTCAAAAATTAGTTATTAAATAATAGGTATTTTAGATATGAATTAAAGATATAGACATTTATTTCTGAAGACCCTGCAGTTTTTTCCTAAAATAGAAATAGCCAAGGTTAGTCTTAGATAAAAGATACAGAGAATAAACTAAGATACAAATATTAGAGATAGAATACTCAAATTCAAATTGGTTTATTATAAAGTTGTTACTTTAGAAAGAACAGACAAGATATTGAGTAGCTAAAAATATGTACATCCAGTTACCTAGTTTTAGAGGGAAAAATAGGGAATTTAAGAGATGTGTACTTTGAGAAGGAAGAGATTAAGAAGGGATTATTTCATATCTGCACAGTTCTTAGGGAGTAGATATGATGCGTGATCCTAACTATTTGAGCAAATGTCAGCTGCCAGCAGACACCACCAGCTTATATTGAAGAAAAGTCACAAAGAAATATAAAAAGATTCATCACACCAGGAATGGATAACATGGAATAAGTCAGCAAGGCCAGCAAAAGAAGAAAGTATTACAAGTATAATTTAAAAATAGTTTTGGCAAGAAGAGGTTGAGGAGAAAGCAGAGTAGGCTATAATAATATTTATAACCTAAAGATGGGCCAGACCTAAATGTACACCTTGGCCTTTTTCCATTCTCAAATGTTCTATATTACCAAAAAGGTGTTAAGATTTATACTCAGCTCCAAGTCTAGACTGATTTAGGTTTCCTGTGTTTAAGTCTGCTTCTTTCCTACAGGAAAACTAGTTATCTAGATCTTAAGTGAAACACACAATTGATGCATAAAAATGAAATGCAGTTGAAGAAGGCCAATTTTTCTTTAAAAAGAAATTAAGAATACTAGTATTTATTTTTTTTAAAAAGGAATTATTTTATTTAACTTAATTTATTTTAATTTTACCAAAGGGTAAGAGAGAGAGAAAGCAGGTCGCTAGGTCCGGGGACTTGAACCATGGCTGGGAGTCAATGCCCTTAACCACCACACCACCTGTCAACCCAAATACTAGTATTTCTTTAACAAAGTCTACATAATTCTATCAAGTTCCATATATAAATTCAAGGTTAAAAAGCAGTTGATGCATAAAAATAAAGTTCAGTTGAGGGTAACTACCATGTCATTAAAAATAAAATAGAAAGCTATCATTTCTGTAAAAAAGTCTATCTGATCATATAAAAGCTTCCATACATGTGCATTGACAAGTAAATGCTGACGGATTTGTTAATTGACTGAGGTCAAGTTTGATTTTAAATATTTTCCATAGTGGGGATTTTTTATATTAAGTAACCTTGAAATTAAATGAATCACTGAGAAGGCTTAGTAATATATTTTATACTAAAATAATCACAATGAAAAAAAACCTTTGAAGTAGACTTGATTTTTATAATTATAGTATTCTGCGTTTAAATGTAAAATACTGCCTTTAAAAATGGTACTAACTCTAGCAAATAGGATATATAATGATGAACTTTTTTCTACCATGAATCTATAATTAATAATAGCAGTAATATGCAAAATAGAGTCTGAGCTGATGATAAGAAAGGAAAACCAATTCACATCTAATACCCAGTAGATGATCAAACATTCTGATGATCAAAGAACATTGTGTATTCTCTAATGTTGTCATCTGGTAAACCTGTACTCTTCTGTTTGGTGAAGAGCAAGCCTGATTCTATCTTCAAATACCTGCTTCATGTTCTTATCAAATTGTGCTACATGTTTGTCCTTGCATAGGAGTAGCAGATGCCTAAAACACAGTGAAAAGGATAGTGAGGAACTTCTAAGCCTGAGAGATATTTGAAATATTTTTCAACTCTTAGACAGGACACTAGCCTATCAGGACAGCTCTGTTGGAGGGTGGGAGCTCCCTTCTCTTGTCATGTGTTAACCATTTAGATGCTGGTTGATATGGCTTGGGAGGAAAGGGTTTTTGAACAGTCTTCATGGTCGGGGCATAGAAAAGCTGTTATTTACCAATCAATTTGGAAGGAGGTTAACTTTTTTTTTTGATAGATATGTTAATGTTTTTCGGTTTAAAATGTCTATTTCATTAACTTAAAAGGTGAACAAAACTGTGTATTTCAAATCTTACTAAACTTATTATGTTTATATAGAGGAGAAATAGATGCAGATTTAAATTAACTTATGGTACAGTTCATTGTCCATTTAAAAATACTTTCTTCCACAAAACCTCATTGTTGAAAGACAAAACGATTCCTTATACTGTATAAAAGCTAGATGAAAAATTCCAATGATCATGTATTTCAGCATCAACTCTAATGATAAAGATAGAGGCACAAATGTTCAGAATTCAGTTAAATGATGGCAACAAAAAGCTTCTGTTGCCCTCAGATACAAATGAGAAACCTCCAGTCATGTCTCATAATGGTACACAAACTTGATGTTCATGCCAGGTCTCTTCTTTCCTCTCCCTTTTTCACTTCCTTCTTCTTGCTGAAGACTTTGGTCAGCACCTCCTGCTTTTTGTGTCCTTGTTTTAAGTTTAGGTATCATCTGCTGCATAAAATAGTTCTTGTCACTTGGAACTACTCAAGACAGAGGCTGCCATCCCCGTTTGAGCTGCACCCGGACTCTGCCTCTGTACTGAACATCACGACTCAATTCTCTAGAGTGCATTTTATTTTTCTCAAGAAACACATTAAGACCCACTGGTGAGCAGACATCTTGAATCTCTATAGCTGTAGGATTTCTTTATTCCATGTAAGAGGAAAATGTATCATGTTAAAATGCCCATAATACCCAAAGTGGTTTATAGATTACAATGTAATGCCTATCAAAATTCCAATGGCATCTTTTTTTTCACATTTTATTGATTCACAAAAGATCTCAAACTAAAAGTACAGGCAAAGCTAGAATCTAGTGGCAAGTGCAATGTAATTTTCTTCTGAAACATTTTTTTCTCTCACCATTCTCCCTTTTTACTAAAGAGAGGTATAAACTAACTTATTTGAAAGAAAATTAGGTTAATCTCACTTTTGTCTTTTATTTGCACAAAGCCTCATAAGAATTCAATTTCTGATGCAAGGCAACAAATACTATTGTGTTATTGAACTTATGCAAATAACCATCCTGCCACAAAATAAGATGCTCACAAATATTTTCCAATTGCTACGGGTTCAAGAAGGGAGAAAAGTTTATGTTTCAATTAAAAAAAAATCTTGCTTTTTAACAAATTGCTTAACCTATCATCTACTCAAAAGAAAACAAAAGTCCTTAAATCTGGAAGACAAAGCATAGTGGAAAGTCAGTAATGTTTTAGAAAAAAGAATTCTATTTCACCAGTTCAGTCTCATGTAATCTCTTTTGTTGAATTTGCAGTGTTACTGTGGACTGGTCTTTTCGTTAACATTCAACATTATTATTGATATTTCAAAACTTGTCTCTACCTTTAAGTTGTTGTCTTTCTTGGTCATTTTTTGCTCTTTGATTTGTCTGTCTATCATTAGTTTTCCTGGTATAGCACTCCCTTCAGAACTTCCTGGATAGCTGGACTGGTACTAGAAAATTCTTTCAGGTTTTATTTATCTGAGAATGTTTTTATCTTTTCTTCCCATATGAAGGATAATCTTGCCGGATATAGTATTTTTGGTTGAAACTGTTCTTCACTTAACACATTGAATATATTTTCCCATTATTTCCTTGCTTGCATTGTTTCTGATGAGAGGTCCGATGTTAGCCTGATGGGATATCCTTTGAAAGTAACTTGATATTTCTCTCTGGCCAATTTTAGTGTCTTGTCTCTGTCTGTAGTTTTGGTTAATTTAGCTATAATATGCCTTGGAGAAGATCTTCTTGGGTTGATTCTAGGTAGGGTCCTTTTTATTTCTTGGGTCTGGATATTTGAATGCCTCTCTAGGTTTGGAAAGTTTTGGTAAGAGTTTAATATTTAAGAACAGTAACAGCTATATCTGTTAAACTGTTAGGCTTCTGAACTTTTCCCCATAGGTTACCAGGAGTGAGCCTCTGGGTAGACTTCAAACAGGAGATTGACTTGAGGAGGTTTTAATTTTAGAAAGAACCTTTGGTAGCAATGTTGAAACTGATCAATTACATAAGTTTGAGAAAAGAGAGGGGGATTGATTTCAAAAACTCAGTAAAAAAGGAGGTAGTGGCTAGGGAACAGAGAAAAGAAATGGATGTGAGAATTATTTAAGAAAAATCATTTTATGGAGTTGGTGACAACTGGAATTGGAGTGAGTCTAAGTTTGAATTCTAAGAGGCTTGTGACTTGGGCTACTGGAAGATAGTGCCATTATTCGGGAGACGAAAATAAAAGTTGTAATAGTGTCTGTTGTTTATCTAGTCTGTTGGTTAATAGATTGGACTTATTTCTTCAATTTCTCAGAAACAGTTATGTTTATAACTTGTGAGCATAACTGCTAATATATTAAATATAAAACAATATAGCTTTCTTTCTTAGACATGAGAAAAGAACCAGGAGAAGAAGAGGTTGAGGCACTGAGCAATATTTCATGAGCACTATTATGCTATCTTATCTAATTTTAGAATCACATTCATACTGTAGAAAGGATAATACTGTTGCCATTTCACAGATGAGAATCTTGATTCAGTAGGGCTAAATCAGGAGTAACTGGTCTGTCTTCTCATGGTCAGAAGGTGGCAGTGTCACAATTCAAACCCAATTCTATCCATGAAAATGCCTCCAGAATGGGAAGAGGAAGAAAGAATGGAAGGAAAGGAAAGAGAAGAATGCAACAATAAGTGTTTAGAGCTACCAAAAAACAAAGAAGCAGATTCTAGTGAAAGGAAGATACACAACCATGTGTGATTCTTCCCCTGAACTGGCAAGTTCATAATCCTCCCTGGAAGGCCACTAAAGGTTTATAAAGGTCTTAGCTGCTCACAGACATCACTATCCTGCAGGTGACCTCAGCATGCAGCCTGTAAGCGCACTGGTGTCAGATTATGGCCAAACCACCGCTTTCTGGACTTCTCCTTTTAGAGCAATGCTTCTCAATGTGGGCTGCTACAGATCCTCATTATTTCTGGTCTGTAGAAATTGAGAGTTGCTCATTAGAAAGTTAAAGAAATGCAACTGAGTGATGTTATATCTGCTGGATCCAGTAATTTAAAAATGGGATTGTATTTTGTATGTCTTTCTGTTTCATTTTTCAAGTAATTGGAATTGCATTTTGTAAAAGAATCTATCTGTGATGAATTGGGAACAAAGGAACAAAAACTGGCTCTTCACCACAGATAATTTGAGAAGTAATGTTTTAGAGCAGCAAAAGGAAAAAAGTGAGAACCTGATAGGTGTTTTTGTGCTCTTGGTAACAGAGACTTTCTCTTATAAACATGCTGGTTTAGTGAATTGCCTTCACATAGCCATCTATTGACCCCATATACAAATATAATCAAATGATTTGTGTCATTTGAAGCTACACAATAGATGAACCCAGTTTTCGTAATTTAACAAAAAATCCAATTTATGTAACATATTAAAAGAAGCATTATCAACTTGTTTTCTCCTCAAAAGACTGTAGCTATTAAACTCCTTAATTACTTCATTTTCACTCTCAGTGTAACATTAGCAGTTTAGCACTTCAAGTACAAAAATGATTAATGAGCCTGAGAATTCATTCGCATACATATCACTTTGCAGCGTGACATAACCCTGGAGCCTGTTCTCTGTTCTAGCCATTGACATACTTTCCCAGCAAATATCTTATTGCATATTAAATGCTTAATCATTGCAAAATATGCATAATTATAACCATATTTCCTCTTTCTTTTATGCAAAAAGACAACAAATCAAATATATTTAAATATAACTAATTTTTCAAATGAAAGTATAAATTGTAGGAGATACCTTGAGTTTTGTATTCTAACTGTCCCCAAAATTCAACTGTACATTGAGCTCAATTGTCAACCATCTACAAGTGCACCTTTTTAAACTTTAGAAAATGAAGGAAAATATAATTTCTATATTTATATCTATGTGACTATTGCAACTTAGGAAAATATGACAAAAGACTGCATTGTGGATTCATAGAATAAGATTTTAGAAAAATATCTGCGAGGGGCTATTTCCGTCTAATCATCCTTAAGTTGCATTGGTGACCACATGTGTCTACTTATCTTTTAGTTTTATTGAATTTTCTTTTCAATCTCATCCAAGTTGATTTCATATTGCTGACTTTTTCCAGTTATTCCTGAGACTTAATCTTTTGGAGAGGTTTATTTTTTTTTTCTATAGGGCGCGTGCGCTCGCCAGACAGAGAGAGACAGAGAAATGGAAAGTGAGAAATCACCCCCCGGGGGGGATGGCCACGCCGCAATTCCTTCTTCTACATTCTCCTCTAGGAATCTTGGGCACGCACGCACATGCGCCCAGCGTGAGTTTTAAACCACCGGGTCTGGGACGCGAACTGCGGTCGACTACATGGGAGTCCAGTGACATAGCCATTACGCTAACTGCTGGTCCCCCTGAGACTTAATCTTTTAAGTGTGATCAATGGTCCTGTTTGTCTTTGTCTTCTCTTGGTTTTCATGTAGCATCTTGTGGAGTTCATCCACAACTGTGTATTGTCCCTGTCTAATAACCCGATTCTCCCCACATGTTCATTGCTTGTAAACTACATTCATCCCACTTCAGTATCAAATCAGGAGATTTAACGAATTTTTACTTAGAACTCAGAGAGCTGCTGGGAAGTTTGTTGCTTTGATGCAACACTGTAGCTACCGAGAGGTGAGGCAGGCACTTCCTAGGGGCCTCCCATGTACAAGGACAGAGCAGAAAACTGCAGACCACTTGCTAGATTCCAGATCACCTCTCCAGGCTGTTTTGTTCATGAAGGTAAAACTATATGGCATAAATATGTACCTATTTGCATTTGCTTTCTGGAGGGAGACATTTAGTTTTCGTAGACAATAACTATTTGATCCATTGACTTAGATATGGTCAAATATTTAAAAGAATAAGTTTAGAAACCTATGTATGTAAAGCACAGGTAATATTAGCTCATTGCACAAATCTATACTACTAAGGCAGTCTGTGGCTGGATGTTGCTGACTGACAGACCAATGAAAATGCAAGGCAATGTATTCAACTTTTGATCATTATACAAACTGGACTCTTTAACTAGACCATTACTTGACTAGTTGGGTTACCAGATAAAATGCAAGATTCTCAGATTAAAAAAAAAAAGAAGAAAATGTTAGCATAGGTATGTTCCAAATATTACGTGAAGTATACTTATACTAAAAAAAGAAATTACCACTATACTTGTATATCTGAAATACAAATTATATTGGGGATCCTGTAGTTTTATATACTAAATCTGGCAAATCTAGTTATATTATACTTTATAAGCAGCAAAAACCATTTGAAACAGTACATTTCCTGAAGTTACTGTACATTTCCTGAATAATCTTAATAAGATTATTCCCATATCCCCACATGTCATAGAAGTGAGAGGGAATGTGAAAAAAGAGACTCAAGAGCCGGTAGCAAGGGACCAGCAGTTGGTGTAATGGCTATGTTGCTGGACTCCCATGGAGCTGAATGCAGTTCTAGTCCTGGACCTGGTGGCTTAAACTCACACTGGGTGCTGTGTGTACATTCCCAAGATCCCTAGAGGAGGATAGAGGAGAAGAGATTGCGGTGTGGCCATCTCCCCTGGGAGGTGATTTCTTTTTTGGGACCAGCAGTTGGCGTAATGGCTATGTTGCTGGACTCCCATGTAGTCCACCAGGGTTCTAGTCTTGACCCGGTGGCTTAAACTCACGCCAGGCACGTGTGCCTGCGTGCCCAAGACCCCGAGAGGAGAATGGAGGAGAAGGGATTGCAGCGTGGCCATCCCCCCTGGGGGGTGATTTCTCGCTTCCTGTCTCTCTGTCTCTCTCTGTCTGGCGAGTGCACCGCCCTAGAGCAAAAACCTCTCCGCAAAAAAAAAAAAAAAAAAAAAAAAAAAAAGAAAAAAGAGCGGGTAGCAGCTGTGAAGCACGCATGCGCTCTCTGGCGCATGCCCATCGGTGCGGGTCAGCATGGGCCTACGTCAGAATACGCTGGCGGACTCAAGGTTACACTGGAACCACGCAGCGTCACACAGAATCGTGGAAGTCTGTCTTCTCTCTCTCTGTGTTCAGTTACCAAGCGGCAGTTCGAGTTGGGGAAGTCTTGAAGTGATCCCCAGCTCCCGTTCCCTCCTAGGCTTTGGCACCTCAGGAGTTGGGTAGCCGCGTTACACACTATAAGTACTTCCTTTATGGTGTTGCAGGATACCAATGGAAATACTTGAAAAATTAGATCCAAACGGGTCAGCCTTTGTGCGGATTTTGAACTTGCTAAACGGAAACCAAATAGGAGCCCACTTATGGCGGATTGGCTAATGAAAATTTTTAAAGCAGTCTGATAAACATAATGGACTTGGAGAAATTTCTGGTGATCTTTGTCTGAATCTTAGAATACCATCAGAGAGGAAGCCCAAGAAGAAAACCCAGCAAAGAAGAGAGATCAGTTGAATTTCTAAGAAGGTATTTAAATTCATTACCACCAAAGTATAAAGGAAGTATGACTGGATGATTTTAAATGTTTCATTGTTTATACATCCTGTTTTGTACTTTGGACTATATTGTGGTTTAAAAAAGAGTAGGAAAATATGAGTGAACACACACACACACACAACCTTTCTAGTAAAAAGATAACAAAAACAAAAAAATATTTTGGTCCTTTTGCTTTAAGTTTGTTTTCAAAACGCACCTAGTTGAAAAATCAGCTTTGCTGAATGAAAGCTTTCTATCAAGCGACACTGATTTATTTTTGCTGTCAGCTGGCTTTGTTGGCTACATAACCATAACAAATTGCTAATTAACATTGGTAAAGATATTTTTGACTTTTTCCAGTCACTATGCCTTTCCAACAGGAAGTAGATTTAATTGTACCATGTAGTAGGGGCTAATTTTTTTTTAACCAGTACTTCATATTTTCCAATAATGGTTTTCTAAATGTGCTATAGATTAACAGTTTGTAAGTTGAATTAGACAGTTTTATTGAAATAGAGAAATTTATTACTTCTAGTGACATGTTGATACTGCCTTGCTTTTAAACATAATTTCAAATTCACTTAAAGTTGTTTCTATTGAAGAGATGTGTACATAGTTTCAAGATGATCATTTTTTTTTGACAGAGAGATTTTTGCTATAGGGGGCATGTGCTCTCCAGAGAGACAGAGAGAGACAGAGATCCAGAAAGTGAGAAATCATCCCCCAGGGGGAATGGACATGCTGTAATCCCTTTTCCTTCAGTCTCCTCTCAGGATTTTGGGCATGCACACACATGTGCTGGGTGTGAGTTGTTTATTTTATTTTATTTTATTTTATTTTAAATTTATTTATTTTACATTTATTCACTGTATATCATCACAGCATACAAAACGTGATGTCCCATCCACAATACACTGTATACTGACCTAATCAAAGATATTACCGTACATGTTATCGTCAACAAATAATTTTCCACTTCTTGTTTCATATATATATATATATATATATATATATATATATATATATATTTCCCCCCCCCCCCCTTGATTCTCTACCTCTCATCCTCTGCCATTTCCCATCCTCCTCCCACACTGGTATCTACAGTTGTTTTCCATGCCTTTTTTGTCTCCACATTTAATTGATTCACAAAATATCTTAATTAATCTAAATACTTTCAATAGTAAGTTCAGCTGATACATACATATCCATGAACACATGACTGACCTCAGTGAGTAGAATGAACATACTAAGTTGCTGGGTCTGGGACTTGAACTGCAATTGACCACATGGGAGTCCACCAACAACTATTATTCTATCTGCTGGTCCCTCAGGATGGGTCATTTAAAAAAATTCTTAGCAAGTGAATGGAATCATTCTTGGGCTGTGATATGTATTGAATTACTTAAAAAAAATACATCTGGGAATTATACAGTGCTGACTACCCAAGATAGTTATGGTAACTAATTAGCTTCTTACCTAGATTTACAGTACTGTTACTCTGTAAAATAATCTTTGTAAAATAGGTCACAAACTGGGTCTGCCTGAATCTTAAATATAAATCTTATGTTTCATAGGTTTGTACTGAAACTCTTAACTGAAACAAAACTTCATGTCAAATGTCAAAGAAAATAATAGAGCAATGGACAACTTTGGAGAGCTTCATTGTCTCCCTTTTGTCTTTTGCTTAGGTCTTCATCTACTGCTGCCTGCCTGACTTGTATCTTGTGCCCTAATTCTAGTAAGTGGACACCCATTTTGTTACTGGGAATACATCTTTGTCCACCCCACTCCCACCCCACCCCCACCCATGCTAGCAACTCCATATCATTCTCTTGATATCTGCGTGAACATACTTTTGGTGATTGCAGGCCTGATCCCTCTTTTGGTGACTCATATTCCAACCTTGTCTTAGGCTGCTATGACAAAGTATTAATAGTATGGACTGGGTGGCTTATAAACGACAAAATTATTTCTCACAGTTCTGGAAGCTGAAAGTCAGAGATCAGGGTACCAGCCTTGTGAGATTTTGGTGAGGGCCCTCTTCTGGGTTGTAGGCTGCCAACTTTTCCTTATATCTTCACATGGGTTTCTTTTGTCAGGGCACTATTGCCAATCATGAGGTCTTTACTTTCATGACCTAATTACCTCCCAAATGCCTTACCTTCTTATACCATGACATTTGGTATTAGGATTTCAACATATGAATTTAAGTGGGACACAAATATTGGGTCCAGAGGAGACCCCAAACTTAAGCTGTGTTAGCCTTAGAATTTCTATGTAGTTAGGTGGTGTTTGAGAACTGTTGAGATACAGTAAGAAGCAGTTGCCTTGAAGCCACGTTGGCATTTCAATCACTCTGTGTTTAGTTAAATTTCATATTTATTTGTGATGGCTTGGGGATAGTTATGGAAATTCATAAAGGGTTTTTTCCCTAGTCCTTCATTGGTAATGCCACTAGATTCAAGGCTGGGAGTCCAAAAGAACGGTTTCCTTATTCAAGTTTATGTCTCTAGCTTTGTATATTACTTACATATAGCTGGTGTTAATAAATGTGCATTGAGGGACCAGCAGATGGCATAATGGTTACGTCGCTGGACTCCCACATGTTCGACCGTAGTTCGAGTCCTGGACCTGGTGGCTCAAAACTCATGCCAGGCATGTGTATGTGCATGCTTAAGATCCTGAGAAGAGAATCGAGGAGAAGGGATTTCAGTGTGGACATTTCACCTGAGGGAATGATTTCTCACTTTTTTCCCTCTCTGTCTCTTTCTGTGACTCCGGCAAGTGCACGGACTCTATAGCAAAAATATCTCTCTCTGGGAAAAAAAAAAAGCGTGCCTTGGATGATTGATATAATGTCAGAAATTCCTAGTCCTGGGTTCCAAATAGCCATTTCCATTCATCTCTTAAGGTGCCCCACTTCTGCTTCAGGGCCTCTGATGACAACTGCTTGCTTTGGAAACTGCTTATTGCCTATCATGACACCCTCCAGTTAGGCATTTGTTCAATATGGTCCAGAGACAGCATAGTGTAGTCATGAGGTTTGTTGTAAAATAGACTAGAATGGAATTTGTGTTATACCAGTGATTTGGTTACCTACCTTTATATGCCTGTTTTACATTTTATAGTAATCATAGTAGTCATTGTTTTTCATAGTGGTTAAGAGTATTACATGAGGAAACCTAAGAGTTTGACATATACTTGACAATCAGGAAACACTCATAAAAAGGTCGCTCATCTATTCTGTTGAACAAAGATGGACTTTGTCCAACGCATTTTATCAATGTTGTAGATAAACATAGATATTCAGAATAGTGGTTATCTATTCAACAAACATATATGTATGTATGTATGTGTGTGTGTGTATGTATGTGTGTGTGTATGTGTGTATATATATATATATATATATATATATATATATATATATATATTACAAAGAAGGTGTGTGTGCTTGCTGGATAGAGAGAGACAGAGACAGTGAAAGGGAAAGTGAGAAATCACTGCCCAGGGGAGATGGCCACAATGCAGTCCTTTCTCTTCCCTTTTCCTCGTGGGACTTCCAAGCTTTATTGAGTCGCTGACTTCACCCTTTCGATTTGCCTTTTCTCTATGATTATCATTCCCCAGGAGATCCAAGTTCTTCTAGTTGTTTCTTTTGTGTTGTTTCTAGTTCTTCCAGTCTTTTGTGAGGTAGGGAGAGTTCCCTTTAATGCTGTTCCTGCATGTAAGGAGGAAAAGACAGTTCTATGCCTGGAACCTTGGCTGATGATCCTTTTTGACTCTTTCCCCAAATACTTGAATATGCCTCAGGAAAAGGTACCAGCAAATGCTATATTGCATGAATATCGGAATTCTAGGATTATACTAATGATAAGTGATGCATTAAAAGAAACGATTTCAGAGATATTTAGAATATTTACTGACAGTTCTTTGAAACTATAAAAATAAATAAATAAAAGGAATTAGGGACTCATTTTTTTTTTTTATTGTTTTTGAGTTTCTTTTCCCTTAGGGTACATATGCTCTCGGGAGACAGAGAGAGAGATAGGACAGAAAGAGGGAAAGTGAGAAATCATTCCCCAGGGAGGGGGGTGCTGGCCACCCAGCAATCCCTTTTCCTCCATTCTCCTCTTAGGATCTTGCACATGCGCCTTGTGTGATTTTTAAGCCCCCTGTGTCCAGGACTTGAAGTGTGGTCAGCTCTGTGGGAGTTCAGCAGTATAACTGCTACACCATCTGCTAGCCCTGGGACTCAAGTTTTAAAATATTTATTCATTTTACTTTGTTGAATTTGGCATTTTTTCCTGAATATGCCCATCTTGAGTTCTTCTTCATCTTCGAGATGCTTGGCAGTAACAGGGTGGGTAAATATCTTCTGGTTTACCACATAAAAGAGGTATAAACCTCTAGTTTTTGGGAAAAAAAATGACAATTTAAAAACATAAAAAATAAAACTTAAAGATATCTGAATATATGCATATATTCACAAAAGGCTACCTTTTCTAAAAGCCATAAGCACATAATTAAAAATGTAACAAATATTTTTCTATCTAAAAAATAAACAATAATAGGGAATATGACATGTTAGAATTAAGAATGACTGGAATAGGAATGGGAATGGTTGCACATAGGGTAACATATCTAAAAATGTAGCCCCAAAGGTTGAAGAGAATGGAGAAATATTAACGATTCAAGTTGTTTTTAGATCAGGACGTTAAAAGGCAAACTCAGAGACATTGCTAAAGCAGGAAATGGTATGATTTTAAGAGACTTGTGCTAATATGGACTTAATGGATAAATGGAAAAGGTTTCCCAGGTACACGTAGAGAATCTCTGCTTTGTTACCACTGACTTAAAGTAAGTCACCATTCTAAACACTCCAATCTAGACTCAAAACACTTTGAATGTAAGCTTAATGCATCTGGCCAGCAAAGAGATGTATTTTGGTTGGAGAAATTAAAAACCTCTTTTTCCAGAATCTGGGCCATCCTACAGATCCTTAGCATAGGGACATTTTTCAGTAGAAGGAGCACTGAAGTTACTGAACCGTTTTCTCTGCCTAGCCAATTTAATACAAAATATGATTGAAACCACTAGGTCTGCACTGGTATTTATTTATTTTCCAATGCTTTCCTAAACGAGTTTTATAGTATTCAGAGCATAGTGTTAAATTGATTCACCTTTCTCAGGATGAGAATTGTAAGTAATTTGATTAGCTTTTCTTTATTTTCGTCTTCTGACATGTTCTGTTATAACTAAGAAAAATTATCGCCTCTTTTTATTACTGAAAATAATTTATATTCAATAGTGTTTTTGCACAAGCACAGAACATAATCTCAACAGGCTTAAATATGAACATTTGTAACTGTATGGGTAGGATGGTATTAAGAACCGTTCCAAAGACAAATTACACTTTTAAATGTTCATGATACTGAGTTTATCCCTCAGACCTTATAACTGAACTTTGTAAACCAGATACATTCCCATGTGTTTTATCTAGGGAAGCAAGGAAGAAATGTTAAAAAAAATAAAATTAGGGTGGTTTTTATATAACTACTAAACGTGATAAATGAAAGGACTCTTGTTACCATGAGAGACATAACTTTATTGATTGCTCAGTTAAAAGCTGCTGAATGAGTGAATGAAAAGATAAAAGCTGAAGGGGGGCTAACATCATCCCTCCTGGGAAATAGTTTGCTCTAACAAAGATTTAATGACCACCTACTAGGAGCAGTGATGCATGGGAGCTTGGCTCCTTTTTCTGTTTCATCCCATGCCTTTCACAGCTGAGCTCACTGCTGCTTTTCACCCCTAATTTCACCTGCTTTATTTTCTTTGTGTCCAGTTTTCTTTCTGGAGCAGGGCCCAGGCAGCCTATCTAACTTTTATTGTATTTCCTGGGTGTGGGTCATGTCCCTCATCTTTGTTACCTGCTTTCCAGTGGTAGAACAATAGTTCCAGCTACCTGCCTCCACCCCCTCCCACACAATGGAAAGGAATCCCTTATTTCCAGTGTCCTGGACTTCCTCATTTCAGTCCTTCTACAAATTATTTATTCCTATGCATTTTCTACTTCTGCATTTCCAAAGTTCTTTCTTAAAATGGTAGTACATTCTGGATTGGCAGCACATTCAGTGGTGAATATGCCCTTTGTTTGAAGGGCATCTCCATGATCACTGTCCTCTGGGGTTAGAGAGAGTTGAGCAGGATGCTGGAACTGGGCCTTTGATAGGGAAGAGGTGGGATAGGACATGAGTAATTAAGATGATGGGGTTTGAGGGTGTGATCCACAACTCTTGCTGACCATTGTTTTCCCTACACCTATGAGTGTCTGTGACAATGTATTGATAGACCCTCAGTGTTGGTTATGTGAATGAGTAAATGAATATACCTATTTCATAAATTGTCAAGGACTGGCATTGGATGTTAGGATGGATATTACTCATTTCACTGGTAGTTTAGAACTATAAATATGGTGGCAGTTTTTGAGATGTGTGATGAATCTATATCTTTAACTGGGTCTGTATAGTGAAATAAGGATCTTTATTTTTTCTGAGACATTATCAAGAAGCACAGGTTTTCTTTCAGTTTATTGGAGGTACATTGCATTGAACTAAACTTTTGTTTGAATTTCATTGAAATTCTTTGAATTTCAGTTTCTCCTCAACACAGTGTGGTTGTTCTGTTGCTTAAATTACTGCTTTAAAAGTTGTACTGATTCCTTAAACTAAACAGAAGCTTATTTAGCTTAATAGTTGGCTAATATATATATTTTTCTAGTTGCACATTTTTATTCTAATGACTGCATTTGTTTAATCAAATGGGGGCTCAGTAAGATGAAAAAAATAACATTTAAATGCCTTCTGTTGACTAAGGTATTCTTTTGCATTGTTGAAAAATCTCTGTCACTCTCACTCTCATACACAGTCCCACAGCCTCTCCTCCACCCCCATGCATTAAATGAAGCAATATAAATTAAATGTCTACTATGTATCAGGTAGGGAGCTAGACTTGGAGATATATTGATAAAAACAGTGGTTCCTTTTTATTATTAACATTGTGTCAACAAAAATTTTTGAGGGAGAAATATTTATTATATTTTGCTATATAAGTTAAAATAGGTTCAATGGCCATTTTTATTCTGGATTTTGTATGTGTGCTTACCAGAGAGAGAGAGAGAGAGAGTGAAAGATGGAGGTACAGTGAGAAAATACCCCTGATGGGTGTCACGCTGCAATCCCTTTTCCTTAATTTCTCCTTCCTTTTGGTGCGTTTGGCACACATGCACACAATCCTGGTGTGTTTCTGAAGCCACTAGGCCCAAGACTTGAACTGGACAGTCAGCAATATGGGATTTAGCTGCCTTAACCAACATTCTACAGGATGGTCCTCTAAATTTGTTTTAACTGTTACAATTTTCAGATTGTCTGAATTATTTACTTGCTTTTAAAGTTATGCGTCCTCCTTTTACTTCTGCAAAATACGGTCCTCTTAAACATAACCACTTAAGATTTTTTACTTTTTTCTTGTATTGAAATAGATTTATATTTTAATAGCTTGAAGAACGAAAAAACTAAAAACTCTTATCCTTTTTTAAAGTTGAAAAGTACATAGGCTTATGTGGTATGTATAGCTTATTAAGATTTTGATTTTCAGAGCAAAATTAGCTCATGGAACTTGAAAACTATCCAGCTCTATTTTCATATCATGTATGTAAAATAGGCAGATTTTATACACCTAAATCTCCAGGTCAGTGTGCTTGGCAATATGGGTTTAAAATAAGTAAGAAATAAATATTTCCTTATTTTAATTTAACTACACAGTATGAACACTAAGAAAAATATGATTGTGTGCATAGAGAAATTCATAAGTAGTATTTCAGAAGTATGGGAAGATAGATTATTTTTGTAGTGGGTATCGATGAGGGGTGGCTGAAATGATTAGAGACTAACTGTAATATGTCATCATTCAGTCTGGATAATTCTTGACCTACAATAGTAGTAACATGCAGTTATTTTCTTGGTGTTTCTTTTAAATTTATGGGCTTTAATCACTTAACATGGGTCATCCCATTTCTCCTATCTGTAGCCATGGTAAGCTTTTGTTGCTGTGACTCCTTCTTGGTTCCATAATAATGTACAAAGGTACATTCAGGGCATCCTTAAACATAATTTTTGATCCTGTTTCTCTAACTTGTCATGCAATGGTTGCTTGAGCATGTCAGCCTTTCTGTGTGTTTTCCAAAACTCAGTGGGTTGGTATAAATAGGCATTGCTGAGAGGCAGGTAGGGTGAGAGCAAGCCACGTTATAAAATATATATGTTGCTTATATTGTCCTATTGTTTTAATCAAAACCATACCTTTAGCCTGGAGCATAATACATTACATATAGGATTACAGCTCCAAGTCTCAAAGTCTTATAGAAGTTCAACTGGTTGGGGTACATTACGGTATAATAACTACATTCCATTCATTAGTTGCATGGGTGTAGCTGACTTCATGTAATGTCCTACTACCTTTTGAATCCTCAGTGATCATTGTTAAACACAGTACCTTGGTAGAAGGGATAAATTACAACTCACCTCTGTGACTGCTAATGGAAACTTTTCTTTTTCTTTTCTTTTCTTTTCTTTTCTTTTCTTTTCTTTTCTTTTTTTTTTTTATTTCCTGTAGGGTTCTGTACTCAACAGAGAGACAGACTGAGAGAGGTAGGGAAAATAAGAAATCACCCCTTGGGGAGATGGCCATGCCACAATCCCTTCTCCTCCATTCTCCTCTCGGGAATGTGGGCACATATGCCAAGTGTGTTTGGCTTGGCTAGGTCTAAGACTTAAACCACACAACCAGACATATGAGATCTAGCCACCTTAACCTCCATGCTACCTGCTGGTCCTGGAAACTTGTGACTGCTGAAATACCTTAAATGATAATGACTTCATCACACTTCAGTTTTTTTCCTACCAGACTTCAATTTTAATCCACCACATTTTCATTTCATTGCTCCATCCTCTAAATTTAGCCACTAAAACTATTTTAAAGCATCTTAAAATTGCTTTAAAAATTAAAAAAAAAACAGGATTAGATAATAGGAAGGATTCATATCAATATTTTTCTCTTTCTTTCCCAGTCTTTGGAGGATGTCATCTTCATCTCAGATTAAGCACCCAGTTAAGGAGAGGGCTTAAAAGTTCACATGAATGTCCTGCACTATGAAGTATCTTTCTATCGTCTGTGTGTATATTATGGACACTAGGATTTTGCCTTTTCTTAAGGGTTTATATTATTTTTAGAAGATTTTACTAGCATTCTATAGGTCTAAAGATCTGCTTCTGATCTAATTCTTTTTCTCTTACACATATGACAGATAGGTATTCCTGTACCAATTATATAACCTAGCTTCTCACCATTTTGATGTGTGGAGGTTAAGTGATTTTTCAGAAGTCACACAGTTAATAAACAGCATACAAAAGAAAATTCTGCCCTACTAAAGAGTGGCCTGTTATGAAATCTTATGCATCAGATGTAGAAGAGAGCACATACAAATTATATTACTTCTGAAAGTCAACTAATTTTATAGTGTTTTATAATGAGAAAGGTATGTTATTAAAATTTCATTATATCATTTTCCCCAAAATAGATATGGTTTTATTGAAGTTCTTCTTATAAAACTCATCTTTAACACCAACATTTAAAGATGTGGGCCATCAGGTTGTGTGGTGGTTAAGGTGCTAGACTCCCACATAGCTAACCATGGTTCATGCCTGGGATCCGGGGGCTTGAAAATTATGCCAGGTTGGGGACCAGCAGTTAGCGTAATGGCTATGTCGCTGGACTCCCACGTAGTCGACCGCGGTTCGAGTCCCGGACCCGGTGGCTTAAACTCACGCCGGGCGTGTGTGCGTGCGTGCCCAAGATCCCGAGAGGAGAATGGAGGAGAAGGGATTGTGGCGTGGCCATCCCCCCTGGGGGGTGATTTCCTGCTTTCTATCTCTCTGTCTCTCTCTGTCTGTCTGGCGAGCGCACGCGCCCTGTAGCAAAAACCTCTCCCCCCAAAAAAAAAAAAATTATGCCAGTCATGAGAACATGTGTGTCCAAAATCCTAAGAGGGGAATAGAGGAGAAGGGCCATCCCCCCTGGGGGTGATTTTTCACTTTCCCTCTCACCATCTCTCTTTGGCAAGTTCACATGCCATGCCGTATGGCAAAAACCTTAAAACAAGATGTAAACATTTTGTGTGCATAGTCTTATAGTCTTTTTCTGTGTTCTTGTTTTTGATATAAAAGGGATCACATGATATATATTAGGTTGTCGGGAAAGTCATGACGTATTTTTCTATGCTAAAATGCTCATGACTTTTCTGACAACCAAATACAATGTTGAAACTGGCTTTGACTACCCTCCCTGATTTGGCATAGGCCTCTTTCAGGGTCAAGTAATACAAATCTACATCATGAATGTAATGACAACAGAGTATTCTATTGAACTGGTGTTTCTTAATTTACTTAAACAATCTCTTACTGACAGATACTTAATTTTTACATTTTTTCTCTTGATACCAACATTGAGCTGTGTATAATGCTTGTGATACTGTGTATGATGCACACTTTCAAATATAGGCTTCTTTTTTCTTCCTCTGTCTACAGTGTTATTTTCTCACAGTATTATATATATATATATATATATATATATATATATATATATATATAATTTAAATATATATATAAAATATATATTTATTTATATTATTTAAATATATATATATATTTAAATAAGATAAACTATTCCTTCACTCTTAGTTTGCATATTCATGTTGCATAATTGTAGAACAAAGGTCACTGACAAACTTCTATGGAACTCAGTACAGTGACTTTTTTTTTAAATAGCCAGTGGGAGTGTATGTTTACCAGAGACAGAGAGATAAGAGAAAGTACTCCTTACCCAGTGAAGCATCATCACTCTGCAATGGTTTTCCTCCATTTCTCCATCCCATTAGGATTTGGGGCACAGGTACCCACCGTATTTTTCATGCCATGCTACCAGGGCTGGGATTTGAACCACACTTGGCCATGTGGGATTTGGCTCTCTTAACCACTAGGCTACAGAGCTGGCCCCAAAGAATTTCTTTACATTTCAAAACCATGTCACATTTTGTAAGATATCAGCATCTTCATCTCCACAGTATCTTTTGTGGAATCATAAGTTCTGTAGAAATCTGTATATGCCTTTTTTCTTTGTTTAGCCACAGCACACTTATGGAGAGCTGCAACCCCCAGGAATACAATGAATACTTCAACAATATAAAATCCTAGATGTCTGGCCAGAAGGCCACACATCTGTGGTTTCATCAAAGCACCAGAAGCAATGGTAGTTACTGTCCTCTACACCAACGCCCTTCCTGGTGGATGGAGAAATGTACCCAAAGGTATCCTTCCAATTACTTCCTCAGGATAAATTACTACAAGTTGCATAGCAATGTCATTTTCCTCCTCTTAAAATGTTTTCTTTCTTTCTTTCTTTCTTTCTTTCTTTTTTTTTTTTTTTTTTTTTTGTGTGGCTTGCTCTTTATTTATGTCTATAAATTGTTATTCTAAGGCTCCAGTAGTTTGTAGAAGTAAAGAAAATACATAGAGGGCCAGAAGGTGGTATGGAGGTTAAGGTAGATACATCTTACATGGCTGGCTCCACCGTTTGAGTCTTGGACTCAGCGTCTTGAAAAGTGCACCAGGCGCGTGTACATGCACGACCGTAATTCCAACAGGAGACTGGAAGAAAAGAGATTGTGATGTGGCCACCCCCCTGCCCCCTGGGGGTATGTTACTTCTCAGTTTCCCTTTATCTCTCTCTCTCTCTGGCCAGTGTAAGCAAGCTATAGCCAAAAAAGAAAAAAAAAATAGAAAAGGAAGGTTTAATTTTTCTAATGCTCTGCTGTATTTTGGGTAATACAAATATAGTATTTCATTTAATCCTCACATTAACCCTAAAGTTATTTTTTTAAAGAATTATTTTTATTTTGCTTTATTTATCACTATTATTATTTTCCAGTTTGATGAGAGAGAGAGAGAGAGAGAGAGAGAGAGAGAGAGAGAGAGAGAGAGAGAGAAAGTAAGAAAGCAAGCCTGCAGGTCCGGGACTCGAATTTTTCATTCTGTTAACATGGTGGTCAGCCATGTGGGAGTCCAGAGCTTTTAACCACCATGCCACCTGCCAGCCCCTTAACCCTAAAAGTTGCGTGGAGAGTTTAAATTACTTGGTAAACGCTACATTAAATGGCAGGGCTGAAAGGAAATTTGTTCTGTCTAATTACAGAACTTGGTTTTAAAATTGAATTGAAATTCATATGACGTATAGTAAGCCATTAAAATATGCACAGTTCAGTGTCTGTTTCCATATGCTGGCTGTTATAAATAATGCTGCAGTGAACAGGGGAGTGCAGATACGTCTCTTCCAGATCCAGATTTCACGTTCTTGGGATAGATGAAGGGGTCTTCAAAAGTTTCATAGAAGATGTGTGTGTGTGTGTGTGTGTGTGTGTGTGTGTGTGTTTTAAATTATTATTTCCAGAGGGTGTCTGTGCTTGCTAGGGACAAAGAAATAATTTTGTCACATACTTTTTGTGCATCTGTTGAGTTGATCATATGGTTTTATTTTTCATTCTGTTAACATGGTGTACCACATTGATTAGTTTGTATATGTTGAACCATCCTTGCACCGCAGGGCTAAATCTTCCTTAGTCATGTGTAGAATTCTTTAAATATGTGGCTGAATTTTGTTTGCTAGTATTTTGTTGAGGATTAAAAAAAAAATCTGTGCTTAGTGATATTGGCCTGTAGTTTTATTTTCTTATAGTATATTTGTCTGGCTTTAGTATTAGGGTGATACTGACTTCATAAATTTAATTTATTTTTTGGAAGGATTTAAGGAGGAGTGTTATTAATTTTTGAATTCTTGGTAGAATTCACCTTTGAAGTCTTCTGCTTCTAGATTTTTATTTTTGGAAGGTTTTTGATTACTGATCCAATCTCCTTAATACGTTGTTTCCTTCCTTCCATCTGTCCATCCTTCTTATCTTCCTTTCTTTCTTCCTTTCCTCCAGAGAGACAGAGAGACACACAGAGAGAGACAGGCAACTCAAAGGGATCCCGTATGCTGTGATTCACCGCACCTTCAGCCAGTTCCTGATCATGGGTACATGCATGCCTAACATGTTAAGAGAGAACTCAAGACATGAACCTGGAACCTTTCCATGTGGCACAGTCTTGCAGAGTGTTATGTTACCACTGTGCTACCATCTGGCCCCTCTCTTTGTTTTTTATTTGTCAGTTCAGCCTTTCTATTTCTTCTTGATTATATCTTGGTAGGTTGTATGTTTCTAAGAACTTATCCATGTTTTCTAGATTATCCAACTTTTTTTGGCATATACTTGGTCATTACAGTATCTCTTGATATTTTTTATTTTGGAGACATCCATTGTCCTGTCTCCTTTTTCATTTCTGGACCAACAGATCAAGAAAATACAGTGTTTATATACATCAGAATATTATTCAGCCTTTATAAAGAAGGAAATCTGGGCCAACTCCATGGCATAATGATAAAGTGCTCCTCAAGCTGGATTGCCTATAGTGACCAAGGTTTGAATCCCCAGCCTAGTCAGCCCAAAGCGCTCTTGGTATACACATGAGTGCCCTAAATCCACAGGCTAGAGAACTGGAGAAAGAAGACTGTGGCATGACAGTCCTGTGGAGGGTGCTTATTTATCTCTCTCTCTCTCTCTCTCTCCCTCCCTTTCCCTCTCTCTCCCTCTTTCTCTCTTACAAACATGTACATGCAGCCTATCATGACTTAAGAAAACAAATTGAAAAAGAAGGGAAATTTCCCATTTTCAACAACATAGATGAAACTGTAAGCCATTATGCTAAGGAAGATGTCAAACATAGAAAGACCATTGCTGAATTACCTCATTTACAAAGGGAATTTAACATAGTCAGACTTATAGAACAATAGAGTGGAAAGGTAGTTTCCAGAGGAAGGCGGAGGAGAGGAGGAATCTGAGAGATGTTGGTCAAAGGTATGACGTTTCAAGTTATGTAAGATGAGTAAGTTCTAGAGATCTGATGTAAAACAAGGCAACTATTGGGTCCTTGGAAAAGTCGTGACATATTGTTCTATGTTTTACTATGTAAAAATGTGTCATGACTTTCCTGATGACTAAATATAATGAACAATACTTAAATTTTTCTTAGAGGGTAAATCTGAAGTGTTTTCACCACACACACACACACACACACACACACACACACAAGAAAATGGTAACTGTGAGGTGATGAAGATGTTAACTTGATTGTGATGACTATTTCACAATGTATACATATATCAAAAGATCAGAGTGAACACCTTAACTTATTAATTTTCATAAATTATACCTGAATAAAGCAGAAAAAATAATTTAGTGACATTTAGTACATTTATAGTGTTATGCAAACATCAGCCTCTATCTATTTCCAAAATATTTTCCTTCACCCCAAAAGGAGACCTCATATACATTAAATTACTCTTTATTTTCCTCCTGCTGCTCTCTGGATACCATTAATCTGCTTTTTGTTTCTATAGAGTTACTTATTCTGGATATTTTATATAAATGGAATCATTTAACAAATTACCTTTGTGTCTAGATTCTTTCACTTAGCCTGTTTTTGAGGTTCATGCTACAGCATCTATCAGTACTTCTCTATTTTTTTATTTAGTTTAGTTTAGTTTTTGCTACAGTATGCATGCACTGACCAGACAGAGAGAGAGAGAGAGAGACAGAGAGAGAGAGAGAGAAATGTCATGCCCCAGGGGGGATGGCTGCACTGCAGTCCCTTTACCTTCAGTTTCCTCTTGGGATTCTGGGTATGCATGCACACACATCTGGCATGACATTCAAGCCACCGGATCTGGAACTTGAATGGTGGATCTGGCCATGTGGGATCCAGCACCTTAAGCTCTGTGCCACCTGCTGGTTTTAGTACTTATCTATTTTTATTACTGAATAATACTATATTGCATAGACACACCGCATTTCCTCCTTTTTTATTTTTTAAAAAAGAATCATTTATTTATTTAATTCCATTTGTTGTTATTATTTTTAAATTTGAATAAGAGAGGCACAGAGAGAGAGAGAGAAAGGGAGAAAGCAAGCCGCCAGGTCCGGGACTCAAACTGCAGTCAGCCATGTGGGAATCCAGCACCTTTAACCACCACGCCTCCTGCCGGCCCCTACACCACATTTCTTTATCCATTCATCTGTTGATGCACATTTGAGTTATTTCCACTTTTTGGCTATTGTGAATAGTGTTGATTCTGACATTCACATAGAGGTATTAATATTAACTTGAATGCCTGCTTTCAGTTCTTTTGGTTGTGTACTTGGAGTAGAATTGCTGGATTATGTTAACCATACAACTGTGGGAGTCTTCTTTCACAGGGGTCTGAGTACTTGTATGGTAGTATATGATTTCTTTATTATATATAAATAAAAACTTCAAGTTACTATTTTAAAGTATTTTAGTAGTCACTGATTTTATTATTTTTATGAAGCTTCATGTTTAAAGATTTAAAATTGTTTAATACCAGAAAAATATATAACAGTTGTCACTAGACATCGTTTAAAGATTTAAAATATTAATCCTCTAGTTATCTTACTCTTGGGATTTGAGGCATTTGTTAAAACTGTTAAAATTCAGAGTTGAAGAAAGTGCAAGTACACTTTTTAGCTGCTGGTTATTGTTATATGTGTTTTAGCTGACCCTTTTCATTCAAGGTCAAATGTGTTAGTGGTCTTATCCAGAGAAGTCATAGATTCTTAAAAATTCCCACTTATAATTTGGGAGGACAAATCATAAATTTTAAAAATCTTAGAGCCAAAGATAGCCTTTAAAAGAATCATCTCGATGAGGATATTTTTACATGTAATTGCCCAGGAAACTTAACTATTCTCTGGGGACCTTGAGTTCATGTTGGATTCCTATAACTTCTACTGGTATATTTTGAGACCTGGAAAGTAGAACTCAGGGAAAATTGGAGTAGGCAAGAGAAGTTCTCTACTTATTGTCAGTGAAGTAAAGCAGCTGACATGGCTTGTCAGTGTAAGTGGGCCTCATTATCTCTTAGTAGTTTCTATGAGGCCAGCTAGCACAAGAATTACCTTCTTTGTGAAGCATAAAATACAATGGAGAGGAGATAGCTCTTTTTGATTCAAGGAGGGGAGAAAGTAAGGAAGATAGAGAAAGAAAGCAGTTAGTGTATTTAATTATACTATTTTTTTAAAAAATGGAAGTGACCTGAGGGATCAATTTAGTTCAACTTCTCTACTTTAAATAGGAATGGACTGAGTCCTACAGTCAGCCACACAGCCATGTAGTTATAGTTCAGTGCACTAGAATCCAACTGTGCCCATGGTGTGTGTATTAGTTATCTATGGCTGCTTTAACAGATCACATACTTAGTGACTTAACACAAATTTGTTACTGTACTGTTTTGGATGTCAAAGTCTGACATAGGTCTAGCTGGAGCTAAGATGAAGGTATTGGTAGGGCTACCTTTTCTAGAAGCTCTAGGAAGAATGCTTCCCAGCCCCGCAAGCTTCTTGAAGCTGCCTAGTTTTTGTGTCTTCTGGGCCCTTTCCCTCATCAACTCCAGCAATCATATCACTCTGTCCTCTGCCTCCATCATCACTTGTACTTCTCTGACTCTGACTCTCCTACTTCTTTCTTTCACTTCTAAGGATCATTGTTGGCCTACCTAGATAATCCAGGATGATCTCTCTATCCTAAGCTAAATCATATCCACAAGGTCTCCTTTGCCAAATAAGGTAACATGTTCATAGGTTCCAGGGATTTGGATATAAATAGTTTTGGGGGTATTGTTCTGTCTTCCACAGTCTTACAACTCTTTCTTTAAGGAAAAACATGTACTGGGTTGTCAGAAAAGTCATTATGAACTTTTGTGTAGAAAAACATAGAAAAATACATCATGACTTTTCTGATGATCCAATAGAAAAAAAAATATTTTTTTACCCCTCTCCTGAGGACCTTTGTAGATTTCTTCATTGACAAATATTTTTACCAAAGGAAAAAATGACACCTTATATTTGTTGTATTTACAAACTACTTTTGCATATACTGGGGACCAGCAGTTGGTGCAATGGCTATGTTGCTGGATTCCCATGTAATCGACCGTGGTTCGAGTCCTGGGCCTGGTGGCTTAAATTCACTCTGAGTGCTTGTGTGTGTGTGTGTGCCCAAGATCTCGAGAGGAGAATGGAGAAGGAATTGCAGAGTGGCCATCCCCACTGGGGGTGATTTCTTGCTTTCTGTCTCTCTCTGTCTTTCTGGTGAGTGCATGTGCCCTATAGCAAAAAACCTCCCAAAACAAACAAAAAACTACTTTTGTTATACTATTTCATTTCATTGTCACCCTTTCCATAGGGACAACTAAGATTTGAAAACTTGGTGAATTTTCAGAATTAATGGTCGTCCTGGTATATGAATTCTGCATATTTGAACCTCAGTCCAGGGTTACATTATTACCTTCTGTCTGGCTTAAGTAAGTTTCTGCACTTTCTCTTTTAATTCCTTGAAGGTTTGTTTGGAGTGATGGAAGAATAAAGTGTCATATATGGGTTGGATTATGGACTTTTCTTTTTTTTTTTTTTCTTTTGAGAGGTTTTTGGTATAGGGTGTGTACACTCTCGCCAGAGAGACAGAAAGCGAGAAATCACCCCCCAGGGGGGATGGCCATGCCACAGTCCCTTCTCCTCCAGTCTCCTCTTGGGATCTTGGGCACGCACGCACATGTGCCCGGCATGAGTTTAAGCCACCAGGTCCAGGACTTGAATCACAGTCGACACTATATGGGAGTTCAGCGACATAGCCATTACGCTAACTGCTGGTCCCGGATTAAAGACATTTCTTCACCGTGTTTAAAGATTCCCAAAGCCTCCCCTACCAAATACAAAAACAAAAGCAAGCAGATACACTGCTTCTTCTGAATTTATATTCTAATAACATACTGTAAAACTGCTGATGTCTTTTACTATTATACCTCTATCTGTGCTAATCTATTTTAAACTAAATTGAGTTCTAATACTTTCTAGCTGATTTTCAAGTTTAGCTCGAAGAAAATAAAGCAAAGGAACTATTGTCTACAGTTGTCTTCCATTCCTTTTCCTCCCACATTTTATTGATCACACAATTGCTTAAATAATCTAACTACTTTGAATAGCAAGTTCAGCCGGTAGTTTCAAGAGGGTGGGAAAGGGCAGAGGGTCAGACATAGGGGTAAATATATATATGAAACTAGAAATGAAAAATTATTGTTGATAACATGCATGATTAAGCCACTAAGCAGTATATTCTGGATGGGAAACCACATTTTCTATGCTGTGTTGATGCTAAGGAGATGAATGTAAATCAATTAATTGAAAAAAAAAAGTTTCAGGAGAAAAAAAAACACAAAAACTGTTTTTCTTGAAATTAAAAACAATGCATATTTGATGACTGCAGTAAGCTATATAGCCCCAGCTAGGTGCTACTTTATTGTATGTTCATTCTACTCACTGAGGTTTATGCCTAAAGTCAGACTTGTGTTCATGGGTATGTATATATCAGCTGCGCTTGCTATTGGAAATATTTAGATTAAGTTCATTAGCGAATCAATAAGATGGGGGGGAAAGGCATAGAAAGCAACTATGGATACCAGAGACAGTGTGGGAGGAGGGTGGGGCTTGGCAGAGGGTGAGAGATAGGGAATCAAGGATAGCCAAAAAAAAAAAGCAAAATATACAGGAAACAAAAAATGGAAAATTATTTGTTGATGATAATAAGTATGTTGATGTGCTTGACTGAGCCAATGTACAGACGGTGTATTCTGGATGGGAAATCTCATTTTGTATGTTGTAATGATGTATAGTGAATGAAAGTAAATAAATAAATTTATAAAAAAGGAACTGACTTTTTGCTAAATAATTGTAGGTTTTAGAAAATAAATAATGAGTGTAAGTGGTATGTAGTGGGATATATGTGGTTGTTGACCAGGTCAATAGATTTGGGATCCTTTTTGAGGTTTAGGAGCCATGTTTTATTTACTTTATGGTCCGTAGCCATGAGCTAAGTACCTAACACTCTATAGGATTTTAGTAGGGTTTTAATAAATTAGCTTTTAATTATTTAATACTGAGTCTGAAGCTTGGAAAAGAACTGAAATTTTTTAAATTCATGGTTTTAGTTTAAGTTCTCAACACACAACTATGATATGTTAATTTATTGTTTTAATTGTCAGAAGGTATATGCACTTGTGAGAGAGAAAGAGAGAGAGGGAGAGAGAAAGCTCCCCTCCCCAACAAGGCATGGTCATATTGCAATCCCTTCTCTTCTGTTTCTCCATACTGTTAGAATTTTGGGTATGCGTGCACACACACATGGTGTGTTTTTCAAGCCTCTGGGTCAGTGTTCAAACAGCTGTTAGGCATGTGTGACCTTGCTACCTTAACCACTAGTCTGTAGGGCTGACTGACCTACGTTATTTATTTATTTATTGTTTTGCTTTAGTATGTGTTTGTTTTAGTATGTGTGTGATTTCTTACTCACCAGGGTAAATAATTGTGTCACAGTCCCTTTTTTTTTCCATCCTGCAGTTTCCTCTCAGGATTTTTGGGCATGTGTGTACATGCATTTGGTGTGGTTTTCAAACTACTGGGTCTGGAACTTGAACCACAGAGTTGGTGTTCTGGGATTCAGTGCTTTAATCACCATACCATCAGTTAACCCCCTCATGACTATGTTATTTTTAAAATGAGACCTTTCACAGGTCCCCAAAGGTTCTTCGCTTTACTCTGAGATATAATAACAGAGCTTTTTACTCTGGGGGCCTGAGCAATTGGATTATAATTTAAAATATCAAACTAGTTAACATTCTTTTAACTAAAATATGTACTACTAGAATATGTGGCTTTATAGTACTGTGACTTGGTAACAGAAATCAGTTACTATCACTAGACCTATAACCATTCTCTCTTTGATTATTACATTAACTGCTTCACTTCCTTAGTGAACCTCTGGCTGGAACCCAGCATCCAATCTGGTGTGCTTGCCATCATTTTTGTTGTTGTTTCTTCGTTTGCTATAGGGCATATGTGTTCATCAGAGAGACAGAGACAGAGAGAGACTGGGAAAGGGAAAAGGACCCCTCCCTCAGTGGGACATGGTCATGGCACAATCCCTTCACCTTCATTTTTCCATCTCATTGGAATTTGGGGCATGCATGCACATGCACCTGGGGCATGTTTTTCAGGCTGCTGGGGCTAGAATTCAAACCATTGTCAGCCATGTGGGAACTGGCCCCCTTAAACACTAGGCCATTAGACCAACCTGGTGTAATTTTATTTTTAAAGTATGGTTATTTACAAATATAACTGAGGCAGACCTGAGCCTGCTCATGGGGCATGGTTCAGGGAATTTATCTGGTAGAGTTGAATGGATTCAATGGGATTTTGACGTTAATAGCAACAGAAATTTCTCTTCTAATTATTTTGCATTTTCCTTCATGAACTTCTATTATTTTACACCACTTGGGTATTTGGGGTAAACTGATCAAATTAACTGATTTTGTATGGCTTGAAAGCTTACTGGAATCACTAACTGTGTGCATCTTACTGTTATTTCTGTTTATGTATCAACCTTGCCTGAGTCACACATCCTCAAGAAATCTTTAATGTATTGAGTGGAATGAAACAAAACACATCCTCTTAGATTGCATTTTATCCCAAAAGAGTATTAAAGATATTTCAAACACAATTTATTTTAATTAGAGATAAATAATTGAGGATATCATTAGAATTTGATTATCAGCCAATTGTCATAGCTTTCTTTTAAGGGCCACAAAAGAGGCAGATTTTTTTCTTCTATCTTGTTGTAGTTTTTTTCTGAAGGTATTTCTAAGCAAGGGGAAATTGAAAAGATTGGTGGAAATTCAGGATTGCCACATTAAAAATATAATGTGAATACTTTGGAAAGAAAATGCTTCTGGACATTTGGTTAGCTGCAGAACCCTCATCTCAGATAACACCCACATGCTCTTTTACTTTCCAGAAAATATCAAATTAATGCTGTTTATGCCAGTAGAAATCAGAATTATTTGCAGCTTTTAATAAACACCTCAGCACCTCAGTAGCCTTAGAGAAATTATAGACATATTATTTCATTTGTAGTTTTAAAAATGTCATTGTATCACTTTAATTATCTAATGGAAATGGGAGTTATTTTATTTAAATATTTAGGAATGCTTTTGACCCAGTATTTTCTCTGCATGTTTACTTGCCATCCTTTTGTATACCATATCATCTAAATGGCCTCATAAGACAGTATGAGATACTGTGGGTAAAGCTGGAGTAATTATACATTTCTTATTTGATTTAAATTTTTACATTTACATGTGTAGTATTTGGAAAAGTTTGAGAAATGTAAAAAAGGCTATTCATAGACTGGAATCCCACATTCTCAAATAATAAAATCATTTTTTGTGAAAGAATTTTTAGAGCTTATAAAGAAACCATTTCACTTGTAGGCTTTTTAGATAATTATTAATATGCCATTTTTAAAGGTTTTATAGTTGTATACTTCAAAATGTCTTTTTCTTGAAATGCTGAGGTCAAATATACCCTTCATTAAAACCAATTTCTAATGCCTCTACTTTCCAGTATATACTTTCTAGTACCTACAAATACCATATACCTTTAAATTTTTCTTCCTAGTATCATTATCCAAATCTAAGACTCTTCTTCTTCAATGTATATTTAAAGAATGATAACAATAACAGTATTAAAACTTTATTAGGAAGGCATATCTGCTGAATTATAAATTTAGGTGTTGTCCAAGGAAAATTTAAATTCTTCCTGAATTTGTGCTTAAATTTCATTTATTTGAAAATTTGAGATTTTGTTATACCTTTACTTCATATTTTGTTTAACAACATGAGTTCTAGTGTGGAAAAACAAGTTAATGCTTAACTTTTCTAGCAAGTAACTACTTTAAATGAATATAGTGGGGGCCAGCAGGTGGTATGGTAGTTAAGGTGCTGGACTCCCACATGGCTGACAGTTCGAGTTCCAGACCTGGTGGCTTGCTTTCTCACTTTCTCTCTCTCTCATGAGCACATGTGTCCTATAGAAAATTAAAAATAATAATAATAAATAAAATTTAAAAAGGAATATAGTAACAACTCACCATTGCAGAAAGTACTATTTGTACAGTATTTATCATGTTATAATACATCACATGTTTATTGAGCTTGACATTACCGCTTTCAAGAGGCTTTTTTATTTTATTTTCATCACAACTCTGTGAATTAATTATTATTTGAAAATAGGGAAATGGCTTTAAGGGATTTTGAAACTTGTCAAAAACAATCATATTTCTACATTATCAATACTTTAATTCACACTTTCCACTTTTAAAGTGTTTCCACTTCCTCCATATCAGTCTGTTTATTTAGTTGGTGCTTGAAATTGTTTACTATCAATTATATTATCTACAGAATGATAATGAATGTTATCTTATAATAACATTGTATAGTCATTCTGAGGGTACTTCAAAGTTTGGGATTTTGTAGAGAAGGTCTCTATTGCTGACTGTAGAAATATAGCATGTTTTGGGGCCAGGTGTTTGCACAGTGGTAACCTAACTGGAACCACATAAGAAAGGTCCCAGGTTTGTATCCCAGGACCTCCCTGAACATATCAAGTACATGGAGCTCTGTTAGGATGTGAAGGTCCTGCTGGGAGTGCCTGTCTCTTTGTTTTTCTCTTTCATGGAAGGAATAAATAAATAAACTTAAAGTGGAAAATCAAAATGGAATCTATAAATTTTTGATAGTCTTGCCATGGGGAGAGAGAGCATTATTGAAATATCTAGAATGTAAACTATATTCCGGTCATGATTCATTTTAAATTAAAATATCATTTTGTATGTCAAAATTGAGAAGAATATAGGAACCTTTAATTATGAACGTGGCCTGTATACAAGCATGAGGCCAATAGTCTTGCGTTTAAGTTCACTCAGCTAATGGCAGATGTGAAGACATTTAATATAAAGAATAAGAATTAATAGAAGAATGAGAAAGTGCTGACCCCATTAATTTATCACACTCAAAAATCATTCAAAATTATTTTTACTGTTTTTGCCTTACCCACTGTGTGAGAGTTCCAAATGTCTTTGAAGTAAAGGGAGAAATTATTTTCCCAGATAAATAATTTTGCTTGTAGTTGCCTTTGCCAATGCTATATCATCAAGCTCTACTTGAGGACCTTAATAACAATCTTTATCTGATTCTAGTAGGAATTTATACCTTTCAGCTCTGTATAGAATACTCAATTCTAAAATATGCCATAGTTTTCACAAATTGAAACTATGACTATTTCATTTACAATCTGATAACCTATACCATCTAGGGGAAAGCATATCTGTTTGTTCATGAAAAATATCCAGTTGATTGATGACTTTGGGTTCTTAGTATCCTAACTCAGTCACCTGCTACCTGTATAGACTTAGACTGTTACACTCTCTTTGTAGAATATGAATTGTAACACCAGCATTTAAGCTAATTGAAAGGAGTTGAGTTAAGGTGTATAATCCAGCCAGCACATGTGATTTGGCACATTTGAGATATTTGATTAAGAATATTAATAATTATTATTGAATTCCAAGTATTTCTCTTGCTGCCTTTAAGTGCAAATGCGTACCTACAGAGAGGCACAACAGGAATTGAAAGCTGCACATGCCGTCTAAGTCTTTTACTTGGACGGTGGTTTCTATTGTTCATGGTTGCAAAAAGTTAGTTGAATAAGAAATTTTCTGGGGACCAGCAGTTAGCGTAATGGCTATGTCGCTGGACTCCTACATAGTCGACTGTGATTCGCGTCCCGGACCCGGTGGGTTAAACTCATGCCGGGTGCGTGTGCGTATGTGACCAAGATCCCGAGAGGAGAATGGAGGAGAAGGGATTGCGGCATGGCCATCCCCCCTCGGGGGTGATTTCTCGCTTTCTATCTCTCTGTCTCTCTCTGTCTGGTGAGCGCATGTGCCCTATAGCAAAAACCTCTAAAAAAAAAGAAAAGAAATTTTTTGAAATCATAGGGATTAACTATTTCATCAGCAACTATTAGGCTGCCGATTAGCTGAATAGCAATTATCTTTTTTGTTTGAAAGAATGTTCCCAGAAAATATTGAAAGAGTCTTCAGTGGGATTACCCACAATGTTCTAGTCTCTGTTAGGCACTGGGAATACAGAAGTGAAAAATACTCAAACACGCTTTTAATAGAGTACCTTCTTTTAATATTGTTACCTGGGATCAGTACTATATTTTCCATAAATAAACTATGTATTCTCTTGGAACAGTATATTTCAGTCTTATATACCAAATTTAGTTGTGATGCAACATATCAAAGTCTAAATAATAATCTTAACAATCTGCAAAATGTCCCCTGCAGTTAAATTTAACTGTAAACTTGCAGGTGTCGGTGCTTCTGTTTGTAAAAAAATAATTAAATACAGTACAAGTTTTAGAGGATCACAAATATAAAGTCCTTTAGGTTTTGTACTAAAGGTGATTTATTATCTCTTCAACAACTAGAATTTCCAAAGAACAGTATTTTTTAACATATTTTATATATTTAGAATGAGAAATATCAGACATGAGTCTGGAAAGAAAACTGTTTAAGATGCTTGCTTTCGGACTGTCTGTCATTGTACTTCATCTCTCCTCCATCCAGACTATCCAAAGATGTTTATATTCTCTCTTCATTTCTCAAATTCCCACTAACTCCTCAATCCATCCTATTTTGACCTTTTTCTCCTTCATTCAATGAAAGACTTCTTGCTGAGATCGTCATGAACACTTTGCTGCTAAATCCACTGGAAATTTTCATTTCTGTGTCATACTTGATCCCTTAGCAGCGATGAACACTTCACAAGCTCTTCTTGAAGCACTCTCTTCAGATTGCTTTTGTGACAAATAACTCTCCTAGGTTTTCTCTTCTCTTTCTTTTTATTCTCTGCTTTTGTTGGAGGCGTAGTCTCTTAGAGCACAAGTCTTTTTCCGGGCAATCTCACTCACTTTTCATGCTTACATTACCGCTTGTATAAATCAATATGGGCTGGGTTATGGTCTAGTGCACAATCCCAAATCTCAATGGATTAAAACAAAGGTTATTTCTTACTCATGCTACATGTCATAGTGGGTCAGCTAAGAACTCTACATCTTGTTGTCTTCTGAGACCTATGCTAATGGATCAGCTAGTATCTGAATGTTGCTGGTCTTTGTGTCAGAGAGATAGACAGCTCTAGGGGTTTCACGTCAGCTATTCTACAATCCTGCGTACAAGTTAACATATGTCATTTCTACATAGAACCTTTAATACTACATAAAACTAATCATATGACTCCAGAAAAACACAATCCTATTGTGGAGCTGGAATGTGGAGATCGAAAATTTTTGATTGGGCCCAGATAGAGGTGCAGCAATAAAATGTGATGCTCTGTAAGGTAGTCCCACAAAGGAAGGTTCCCAATTCAAATCTGGAGACATCCTCAACGTACCAGGCATATACTTCCCCATGATCTGGGACTGGCTAAAGGCTGGCAATAGACTGAGGTGTCAAGATTGTGTTGGAGTGTTGTTGTTGTTGTTTTTTTTCCTCTCTGACCCTGAAGAAATAAATGAACCTAAAAATATGTATCTTAAAAAATCAATGAAAAAGATGTGACCACCACAGTTAGCATTTCTGGTTTTCAAATATTTAGCTTCAGAGCAAAAATATACTGACTTACTTCCAAGGGAGAGATTTCTAAAATCCCATTCGAAAGTCCATAATCTCAAGGGAATGTGTAGTAGTTCCTACCTGAGGTACAAACATGGCTACTAAAGGCAGAGACATTTATGATAGCTACAGTTAATTGAGAGAAAGAGAGTCATGAGGTGAGAAAATAAGGACATATGGCAAACCTAAGAATTATAGAATTATCTCTAATGAGATTAGACAGTAAAGTGTGATGCTCTGTGAAGTCAACCTACGTAAGAAGATTCCAGGTTTGCCTCTAGAGACCACCTTGGACATGTGAGGCATATGTGTGGCCATGATCCAGGGCTGTCTGAAATTGGGGGGTGGATCCTGGCATTGAGACCCTGTTGGGAGTGATGTCCTCTTTTTCTCATGAAGAAATAAACAAACTTAAAAAGAATTATCTGTAGAAAATAGTTACATATTTCTAAGATATATGATCTGCCTTTCAAAATATTGTTGACAACTGATTTATCTAATATTCCCCTGATGCATGATTTAGATTGTAATACTTCTAGCTTTCAAGATCAGTTTAATCAGTGACCGTGAATCAACCCCCTAAGATTAAGGGGGAGCATCACCCCACTTTGATAATATATCTTTGTATTTCTTGGGATAGACTAGGGTATGTTTCTAGTAGCAAAGAGCTTCCAAATCTCTAAATTTCAGTGGTTTAAAAACAAAAAGTTTATTTTCACATAGACCACTGCTACACTTCCTTTGTGGGTTAACTGGGGCCTCTGCTCCGTGTCATCCTCACTTTGGGACCCTGTTTGACTGAACAGTTTGAATTGTTACTGGTTATTATGGTGGAAGAAAGAGAGCATTAGAGTCTCCCATTAGTAATTAAATGTTCTTTTCCCAAATATGATGTTACTTCTTCTTAGAACCCATTGAGCAGAATTGGTGACCGCACTGTGCCAGTCCTTTGCCTGTCTGGTCTCAGGCCCTGTTCCTTCTGTTCTCAATCTTGTTCTGGTTTACATGTACTGTATTTTCCATATTTTCTTTCTATCTGGATTCCAGGCAGTTTGAACTATTGGGAAGTACTAAATGGAGAATGGAAGGTGGGAGGAATGGAGAAATTAGATTATTTCAGCTTCTCTAGCAGCAGCAGATTCTCTGTGATTTCGTCTTCCACTAGACAGACATGATATAGTTCCAGCTTCCACAAGTGGCTTTCTGGAGTCTGGTAATACTTTTCTTGGACCTTCAATTCCTATAGATGTAACAGATCCCTCCTGGGTTACTCTCCATCTTGTATAGCCTCTCAGCTCTTTCAACACATGTAATAATAATTCTTGTATTACGTTCCCTGTATTTAAATGTTAATTTGGTTTTTGTTTTTATTGAGCCCCTGACTGATAAACCCAGGTTAGGACATTCAGTCCTACTATGTACCCAGAGGACAGAGAGCTGGCAATATTTGGTAAACAGCTCTCATGACTACCTATTTGCATTTGACTTGTAGTCATCCTTTCTGCAGCCAGACCTCTAGTTGGAACTTCTAGACTGTATATGTATTCAAAGAACTACTTCATTTTGAATATTTCAAAGGCACAGTAAACTCATATCAAAGTCATAACACATGGTTGAACCCCTAGAAAATCTCATCTTCTATTGTTCTTTCCCTTGTATGTTTTGTTAGTCAACACAGAAATCTAAGTTATTCTTAAAGCTTCAGAGTCCTCTGTGCCATTACTGTAACCATAACTATAACCATTCTGATAACCAAAACTTACAATCATAATCATAAATATAGCCATGTTTCCTTGGTCTTTTCCATTTCTATTTACCTCTCTAAGTTTCCACTACTGTCACGCTAATCAGGCTTTTACCTTGCACTGGATGATTGTAATTGCCTCTTAACCTTGCTCTCAGTGTTGTCTTTTCAAAATTAAAGTCAACAATTTTCAAAGCCCTTCAATGTTTCAGAGACCTTCAGTGGCTTCCAGTTGCTCTTAGGTGAAAGATAATACTCTTTAACAAAATCTTAGAAGACATAGAGCCAAGCAACTCTCCATCCTAGCTCCCCTACCACTCCATCTCATTCTGTACTCGACTCACCAGCTTCTTAAGTCCTTTGTATGTGTTGGTTCTTTAAAGCCCCCAATGCACAACAGAGTCTTGGGCTTTTGAACATGCAGTTACCATTGTCTATAACCCTTTCCCTCACCTCCATGTTAACATCTATTTAGTAAGATTTTCTTTTCTTTTTTTAAATGTTACAGTCTCTGGAAAGCCTGCCCTGGCCACTCGGACTATATCACATGGCCTGTTACACAGCATTCATTAGTTCCGTGTACCTCTAGCAGACAGCATCAATGTAGTTCTGATTTTATACTTTTTCTTTTCTTTTCTTTTTTTTTTTTTAGGTTTTTACCAGAGGATAAGTGCACAAACTGGAGAGGGAAAGAGAGGGACAGAGAGAGGGAAAGTGGAAAATCACCTCTGAGGGGAGAATGGCCTTTGCTGCAATCCCTTCTCCTTCATTCTCCTCTTGGGATTTTGGGCATGCACACATATGTACCTACCGTGACTTTCAGGCCACTGGGTCCAGGATTCCAACTGTGGTCAGCCATATGGGAGTCCAGAACTTTAACTACCATATGACCTACTGGCCCCAATTATATATATTTTTATGTCATTCTTTGATTAATGATACTCTTTCACATTTTATAAACTACGAGGTGAGGCAATGAATAATTTTACTAGCCACCCTATCCATAGCTCCTAATAAGACTCTGAGACATAATTAGCACTCAGTAAATATTTGATAAATTAATGAATGAAACACGTTAGTTGTCTGATTCTTCCTTTCCTCTTCCTCCCTCTGTTTTTCTCCCTTCTTTTCTTCCATTTTTTTTTTTTTTTTATTTGTCTACCATTGGGGAATGAGAAGTCACATACTTATGTTAACAGTTAATTCCTAGGCCATAATTATCAGTTCCTCCCCAGTGTTTTGTTGTTGTTGGGAGTGTTGGTATTATTTATACAAGACATTTGAAGTAATGGACAGCCTGTCATAGCAGGGACAAAGTTAAGATTTTAAAATCAGAGAGAATAGATTTTGAATCCCAACATGGCTATTTGCTGTGTGATTCTGGGAAATTCCAGTGATCTTGCTGAATTCAGTTTTCTCCTCAGTAACATATGAGGATAATCGTAACTAGCTAGGCATACAGTATAGTAATTATTTATGTAATGAAAGAAACCTGACATGTACGAGAAGCTACTCGACAAATAGTCACTTTGGATTTTATTGAAAAATAATTGTAGATTTTAATAATGACTAGTAAGTAGCATATAGTATAGGAAAACCTTTACTGAGTGTTCATGTTTAACATTTCAATTAGACAGTGAAACATAAAAATGATGGATAATAAATGCTATGTCCAATTTTGGAATATTAAAATACAATTTATTTAGTGAATAACTTGGCAAGAAGTGTATGTATGTCTGTGCATACACACCTACACACACACACATACACACATACACAAATCTGCATCTTTTTCTTTGTATATTCCTTGTTACCTGTATACATACTTATTTTTAATTAATATTTTAATTTACAAATCATACTTGTATACCTTTATGTGATAGAGTGTGATCGTTTGAATATATATACAATACGGGATGATTAAACCAAGGTGATGAATATAACTGTATAGTTGTAGGTGAAAATTGATTTTAGAAGTTTTTATATTAGATGGCTCCTGCAATCTAGCCATTTTGGGGGAAACAGAGAAATGAAGAGGTCCCACTGATAATTCGGCCTCCAGCATACAAAACTCGCGTGGAGAGGTGGAAGGGAATAGAACAGGCCTTCTTCAAGAGACAGCTCCATGGCTCCTGTGATCTAGCCATTTTGGCGGAAACGGAGAAATGAAGAGGTCCCACTGATAATTCGGCCTCCAGCACAAAAAACTCACGTGATTGAACTTCCAAGTTTGGGAAGAAACCCACCATCCACCAGATGACTAGAAATCGCTGCAGGACCACAAGAAATATGGAGAAGCAGGAAAATACCTGTCCTCCAAGGGAAATGGATAACTCCTCTTCATCCACACACAGTTCAATGGAAATCGGGGAAATGTCTGATAAAGAATTCAGAACATTCATAATGGCAAAGCTAAAAGAGATGGAAGAGAAGAGAGACAAGGAACTGCTGAAGAAGAAGGAGAAAGGAGTCGAAGAGTTCCAGGAGGTGAGGAAATTCATGCAAGATCTAAAAGAGGAATTTCACACTTTACAAAAGAATTAGATGGAACTATTAGAGATGAAGGCTATAATACAAGAAGTCAACATTTCCCTTGAAAGTATTAAAAGCAGACTAGATCATTCAGAAAATAGAATCTTAGATGTAGAAGAGAAAATGGCTGGCCTAGAAAAATCTATCACGAAGACTGAGAAAATGGCCCAAAAATTTGAGAATAATATACAAGAAATACTAGATACAATTAAACGTCCAAACATCCGAATAATAGGCATCCCAGAAGGCGAAGAGACTCATAAGGACATTGATAATCTATTCCATGAAATCTTGCAAGAAAACTTTCCAAACCTGGAGAGATACTCAAAGATTCAGTCCCAAGAAGTACAGAGGACCCCAAATAGAATCAACCCAAGAAGATCTTCTCCAAGACACATTATAGCCAGATTGACCAAGACCACAGACAAAGACAAGATACTAAGACTGGCAAGAGAAAAACGGCAAGTTACCTACAAAGGGTATCCCATCAGACTAACGGCAGACCTCTCATCGGAAACAATGCGAGTGAGGAAAGAATGGGAAGATATATTCAAAGTATTAAGGGAAAAGCAATTTCAACCAAGAATTCTGTACCCAGCAAGATTATCATTCATTTGGGAATAAAAGACACGAACATTCCCAGATAAACAAAACCTGAAGGAATTTACCAGCACCAGACCAGATCTCCAAGAAGTTCTTAAGGGAGTGCTATGTCAGTAAAATTCAATGCAGATACAGAAATAAAAGTTCAGAAACTAAGAAAATGGGCAACTTAATTGTAAGGACAAAGTCTGGAGTTGAGTATTATATCCCAGAGTTCAGTCTGGAAGATCGAACCTCAACAGAAACAGAAGAAAGATTAAATACATGAGACTAAACTGATGAAACAGCATTCTATGACTTGACTAAAATATTGCTGCTTTTCTTCTAAGCTTTGTTGTCCAGTTTTAAGGATTTTTGTCCTGTGTTGAGCTGTCAATAGATTCATGTACCTACTATTTGAACAGAATACTAACCTGCTTCTAGGCTTTAAGTTTCAAAGAAATATCCTTACCAGTTCAAAATTGCTTTTCTTGAAACCACCAGATGAACTTGCTATTGAAAGTAGTTAGATTACTTATGATATTGTGTGATCAACAAAATGTTGGGGGAAAAGGAATTGAAGACAACTGTAGACAGCAGAGATAGTGTAATAAGAGAGTGGAATAGGGCAGAGGGTCAGACATGGGGTAAAAACGATATATATGTGAAAGTAGAAATGGAATATTATGGATGATAACATGCATGATTAAGCCACTATGCAGTTAATTCTAGATGGGAAACCACATTTAGTATGTTGTGATGATGCTCAGGGAATGAATGTAAATTAATAAAAAAATTTTTCAGAAGAAAAAAAAAAACACAAACACTAAAACTGTTATCGAAATAATAATAATAAAAAAAACTGTATTTGATGACCACAGTAAGCTATATAGCCCCAGCTAGGTACTATTTCATAGTATGTCCATTCTACTCACTGAGGTTTATGCCTAAAGTCAGACATGGATTCATGTGTATGTATATATCAGCTGTGCTTGCTATTGCAAATAAATTAGCAAATAAATTAAATGGGGGGGGTAAAGACATAGAAAGCAACCATGGATACCAGAGACAATGTGAGAGGAGGGTTGGACAGGGCAGAGTGTGAGGGATAGGGAATCAAGGATGGCAAAAAAAAAAAATATACAAAACATAAGAAATGGAAAATTATTTGTTGATAACATGTATGTTGATGTGATTGTGCCAATAGACAGTGTATTTTGGATGGAAAATTCATTTTGTATACTGTAATGATGTATAGTGAATTAATGTAAAAAAAAGAAAAAATTAAAATAAAAAAAGAAATAAAAAAAGAAGTTTTTATATTATGGTGCATGCATTTGCTGGAGAGACAGACAGTGAGAGGGAAAGTCAGAAATCACTCCCCCAGAAAGATTCCACGTCACAATCCCTTCTCTTCCCAGAATCTTGGGCATGCACGCGTATGTACCCAGTGTGATTTTCAAGCCACTGGGCCTGGGACTCAAACTTCAGTAGGATATGTGGGAGTCCAGCAACATAATTGCTATGCCATCTGATGGCTCCCTGAGGTGAAAAATTTTAATTTAATTTATTATTAATGTTTTCAGTTAGTTTTGCATTGTTAAAAACCTTTCTGGCCCAAAATACATTTTTTCAAAAGACCTCAATTTAAAAAAAATGTATCATTTCAAACAGATAAGTAATATTGACCTCATGGGAATAGAGAGCAGACGAGTGGTTACTAGAAGCTGGGAAGGATGTGGGCAGGAGGAACTAGAATAGTGTAGTTAACAGATACAAAATTATAGCCAGATAGGAGGAATAAATTCTATGGTACAATAACATTGTAGGGTACCTGTATATGACAACAATTTATTGTATATTGCAAAAAATGTTAAAAGAAAGAATTCTGAATTCTCCCAACACAAAAAAGGTAAATATTTGGAGTGAAAGATATAGTAGTTACCCTGACTTGATCACTACTCATTTTATACGGGTATCAAAATATTCAAAGCTTGTTTTCTTTTTAGTCTCTAAAAGGATAATTTCACTGGGAGACCTTGATCTCTTAGTAGAATAAAAGTGGAGTAAAGAAAAAGTGTGTGTTTCGTCTCATTAATGTTACCCCTAACAATGTCTGTCTTTGTGAGGATGAGAATTGATGTCATTTTTGGCAGCTGCACCGCTGAACTGTTCTGTGACATCGCAGCATATCCAGTACATGCCTGATAGGAAACCCTTTTCTAAGTGGTAAACAACCCTTCACAAGGCAGCCCTGCCAAAACTATGTTTATCCATTCAACAGAAAATCAACAAGACAGTCCTTTTTTCTTTACTTAAAAGAAAGTATATGCCTTTAATGATGTCTTATTGTTTAAGCCATCTGCAGTTGTGATGTCCGTCCAAATTACCAGAGTTAAATTGTTGATTTTTAGAAATTGTTGTGATTATCTCATTATGCTTTTGTCATAAAATAACTCTATGTCATGTAGCAATTAACTCCAAGGAATGTTGTCTCAAGGCCCAAACCGAACCCAGCATTTTGACAAAGCCCTACTTTAGAATGGCAATAAAACACATTTTGCCCATTTGCAGGTATTTCAAGTATCAAATTGGATGAATCTTTTTAATTTTCTTCTACTGAATTGAGTTCAAGTGAATTTGATAGGATTATTAGGGCGGCTAGTGTCTGGAATAACAATGATGACTTACAGAAGGAACCAGCAGGGCTGATGTTATTGGCGAAGAGATGCTTCAGACCCTTCATTTGTCAGCAGGAAGCCCCACTCTGTGATCTGTCTATTGAGTACTTCCCTGCATACAGTGGCAGGCTGTTTTACTTCGAAGGCACTAAATGCATCTTTTCAATCAATATTCAATTATGCAAGACAAGGAATGCTGGTTAAGTAACTGTCTACCTGCCGAGAAATGCATTTCCAAAAAGAATTCGTCAGGGCTTCTGGTTTAGTTCATCCTTTCCACCTCTGGTTGAATATCTGCCCAGTTATATTTGTTTGACCATGTGCTATTACCTTCATGCAGAGAGCCTTGTGCAGTGGCATGTTTTTGCTTTTCCTCTAGAAGCACCTTTCTCAGCTCCATTCCTTGCAATCTTTGACTCCTGTTACCCAGGAAACCAGAGAACACTCTCCCTAGTTGCCTGCAGTTTGCTTTCTTGCCTTCTTATATAGACCACCGCCAATCGGCTGCTTTGTTCTAATCTTTCAGTATGTGCTTATATCATTCTTACTTTGTTCTTTTTTCCTAAAGCTGGGGAGTTTTGATCATGTTCCTTTTTGGATGAGGCTGAGTAGGTATTTTAATTTCATAAATTAAGCACCACTCTTGTTTTATTCCCCTGAAAATTGACTTAAAATATTACTCACTTTGGCCCAATCTGCCTAAGCCACCTTATCATTTAACAAATATGAAGATTTTACAGGTCAACAAACATAGGCAATGTGAACTGGGGAGGTTTTAGCATATTAATTGGGCTCTGAAGAATTCACTACAGTCAATGAAAGTCATGCTTGTTATCTAAGATAAATAGAGGATGCAGCTGTACCTTTCTTAGGACAATTCAAAAAACAAAATAAAACATTAACATAAAGTAGATAAGTAATGGATAATGGGTTATTACTTGCATTATGAGAATTTTCAATCCATTTCATTTAATTCCTGTATTTATCAACTAGTTCAGGAATACCCACATCCTAATTTACTTGGCATATTTATACTGTCTTTCTAGTGAGGAGGAGAAAAACAAAGCTTTCTGACTGATCCCTGACTTCCCTGAAGAGCAAATTTCTTTAGTTACTGGTATTCACATCTACTCTCCTGATTTTGCTGTCCTACTCTTCTCTGTCCTCTGGGTATCTTAATTCCTGGATTCTATTTTTGATCCTTATGTTTTTTAACCACTATTTGATCCTGATTTTCACTGTGCGCTTGTCTACTCATTCTTGCTACTTTTCTTTTTTTTAAACTTGACCTTCAATTACATGTCTTCTGACTTCTTGCCAGTTCTAACTTGGGCTCGATTCTAAGCATCATCAGCTTTATGGGTGGGAAACGTGTTGAGTAACTATATATCCCACACAGTTTTCCTGCTCAGAACACAAAAGTCATTGTCATTTGGCAAACAGATGATAGAGAATCTATTATTAATTTTACATTTTACCTCTTTAGTAATAGTATTAGAAAATACTTTTAAGTTTTTGCCATGTGCTAGACAATGTGCTGGGAGTTCTAAATGTCATGCTTCATTTAAGCCTCATAGCATTTTACACAAGAGGCACAGAGACACTATATTAGTTCCCCAGATCACAATTATTAGGTGGAGGGGTAAGAATTTGAACCCTGACAATTTGATTGCCAAGCCTGTATTTTTATTCCTGACATTTTACCACACTAATTTATACCATATAAATCTATTCTTAAATATGTAAAACTACATTATTAGACTATCAGGGTGTTAAGTTTGCCTTGTAAATTAGAGGTTGAAATTTTTTAAAAGAATTAATTAACTGATTATTATTTTTGTCACATGAGTTTTGTCAGAGAAAGACAAAGAGATAGAGAGAGGGAGAGAGAAAGCCCAAGCCTTCAGGTCTCAGGACTCAAACCACACTCAGCCATGTGGGTAGTCCAGCACCTCAACCACCATGACACCCTCTGGCCCGAGGTTAAAAATTTGGAAAAATTTTCTTGTTTATTGTTTGTTTGGAGTCTTTGTTAGTTTTGATTTGGGAGTATAAAAACTAGGGCAGTGAAACTTTAAACTATACCTTATATCTTAATCAGCTTCAGAAGTCTGATTTCAAACAATACAAAAAATATTCATGTATAGTCATTCCTTCTACAAATTCAGCAACTGTTTGCTGAGTATCACTGCAGTGGTGGAAGGCACTGAGGATATATCGAACAAAAAGGAGTCTCTCTTCCTTCATAGATTTTCCATGTATTAGTTGGACATTGGTCCAGCCATGAAAAAAAATAGACAACTTATGGGAATTTATTGAGCCTCTAAAGAAACTTTCTTAAAAGCATACAAACTACCAATATATATGTAGGGTATTTAATGTGTTCTGTGGCTCTCAATAAATGATAACTTTGAAAATTGAAGTGTATGTAATGTTTAATATTCTAAATATTTTAATCATCAGTCAGATACTTACAAACAGAGGCTATGAGAAAAATAATTTTCCCCAATGATTTTTTTCTGAAATATATGTTAAATTTTAACTTAAATACTTTAAATATATTTATAGATATGTACTTTTTACATAAATGTGTAACTTTTTAATTAATTAAAAAATTATGATTATTTATACATTCAATCCATATACGTCATTTAGATTGTAAAGAGAATTTACCCAACATGAAATACACCTCAGACCAGTCCAGTTGAGAATACTATACACATCAGCAGCAGCAGGTAATAAACCATTTCTGTGTCTCACAAATGTCTTACCTCTTTATTTTTTCTCCTAAATTTCCTTCCCTACACACTTCTCCTCTCCCACTCTAATTCCACTTTGTCCCCAGTGTTCATAACTATTTTCAATGCTATTATAGCTTCTAATCTTTAGTCTCTACCATAGAGTGTGGACAGTTGGTATATGTTAAATGGAGACATATAATTTCTTTCTTTCATAGTCTGACTTGCTTCACTCAGCAATAAATCTCCCATATTCATATTCAGCAACTTTCTTATCTAATGCCAGGGTCTCGTTTTTTTTATGGCTGAGTAGTATTCCATAGAGTGTATGTGCCACAGTTTTTTAATCTATTCATCTATTCATGGATGTTTGGGTTGGTTCCATGTCTTAGCAATCGTGAATAATGCTGCAAGAAACATACATGTGCAAGCACTTTTCTGACTGAGCATTCTCCTGTTTTTTTTTCTTGTTTTTTTTTTTTTTTTTTTTTTTTTTTTTTTTGTGTGTGTGTGTGTGTGTGTGTGTGTGTGTGTGTGTGTAGATACCCAGGAGTGGAATTGCTGGATCATATGATATTTCTATTTGAAGGTCTTTGCGGAACCTCTATATTGTTTTTTATAGTGGCTGGATCAATTTACATTCCCACCAGCAGTGTAAGAGAGTTCCCCTTTCTCCACATCCCCACGAGCACTTATTTTTTTTTTTTTTAATCTTAACCATTCTGACTGGAGTTAGGTGGTATCTCATTGTGGTTTTGATCTACACCTTCTTTATGATGAGGGATGCTGAGCATTTTTTCATATGCTTTTTGGCTGTTCATATGTCTTCCTTAGAGAGGTGTTTATCCAGCTCATTTCGCCATCTTTTAATTGGGATAATCATAAATGCATAAGTTTAATCATAATATTCTTGTTTACCTTTCCTTGTTTCCTGTTGAGCTTCTTCTTCTCCATTCCTTTTCTCCTCATTGAAATCAGCCACCCTTTGAAGCCATCTTCAACAAAATGAAAACGTATTAATAGCTAAGTGGGTATTCCTCCATTTCTCCCTCTCTATGTTCTTAAATATATATTTGGGAATCAGAAATATGCACACACAAAGAGTGTTTTATCACTTTCTAGGGAAAAAAGAGGATTATGTAACATACCTTTTTGTATCCTGTTGTTAGCATACAATAGTTAATGGAACTCTGTGTAAGTCAACAGACACTACATTACTGTTATCACTTTTAAAAATTTTCTAATAGGGGCATAACACTCCATGGTGAAGTGGCACAATTTATTTTATTTACCCTATTTGCTGTAGGCACATTGCCCCCAGGCTTTGACATTAAAAATGTTGCTTCAGTAAACATCCTTACATATACATCCTTAAATAATTCTTTATTTATGGACTACATTTCAGAGTGTGACAATGATTGGGTAAAGGATATGAGTCTTAAAAATTTAAATAGATATTGACAGACTGCTTTAAAAGAAAAACATATATGTCATTTTCTGTTTTTACCAGTAGTGTGGACATTTCTTTACACGTCCACAAGCAAGAGGTGTGAGATGTGTATAGATCAGTGGTAGCATGGTGGTTAAGGAGGTAGGATACCATATGGTTGACTGTAAAGCTTGAGTACTGAACCTGGTGGCTTGAAAAACATTCCAGGCAGGTGTGTATGCATGCCCCAAATCCTAACAAAATGGAAGAGAAGAGATTGCGGTATGGCCATCCCCTCTAGGGGGTGCTGTCTTAATTTCACTGTCTTGCGCTCGCTCTCTCTCTCTCTCTCTCTCTCTCTCTTTCCATCTCTCTTTTTCTCTCTCATTGTGGCAGGTGTATGTGCTCTATAGAAAAATTTTTAAAAGAAGAAGAAAGAAAATGATGTATATAGTAATATCTTTGATTTGATTGTCACAAACCACATGCATGCTTTGAAAAATTATAATATACACTGTAAAGGTGTACAATGATTAGATGTAAATAAGAAATTATAAAGTAAGAAAAACTTAAAAGAACATGGAGAGAAAAGAGACATCACAACATTTTTTCAGGTAAACAATTAAACATTTACCTTCCCTGAGCCTTTACCTTGACCCCACATGAGATATTCAAGTTTTATTTAAAATCATTTTTTAAAAGTTTTTTTTGCCATAGGGCACATGCACTTGCCAGAGAGAGAGAGACAGGAAAGAAAGTGAGAAATCATCTCAGGGCTGGGGGCGGGAGTGGAGATGGCCACACTACAGTCCCTTTTCCTCCAGTCTTCTCTTGGTACTTTGGGAAATCATGCACACACGCCCAGCATGATTTTCAAGCTGTCAGTCCAGGACTCAAACTACATGTTGGAGTCCAGTGCCTTAGCCACTACACCATGTGCTGGCCCCAGTATTCAAGTTTTAATCATATATAATATATAAACATATATACAATATGTTTAAGTTAATCAAGCGTTATAATTGCCATTCTTGATTTAGTAGCAATTTGCTAGATTATTTGTGCTAAAATCACTTTGAATTTTTTTTTTTTTAGAGATTTTTGCTATAGGCTGCATGTACTTGCCAGAGAGAGACTGAGAGACAGAAAGCGAAAAATCACTTCCTGTAGGGATGGCCATGTTGCAATTCCTTCTCCTCCATTCTCCTCTTAGGATCTTGGGCACACAGGCACACACACTCGGTGCGAGTTTAAGCTACCAGGTCCGGGACTCGAACTGTGATCGGCTATGTGGGAGTCCAGTGATCTGCCATCTGCTGGTCTATAATTTAAATGTTTTTTTTTTTTTTTGCTATAGGGCGTGTGCGCTTGTCAGACAGACTGAGAGAGACAGAGAGACAGAAAGCGAGAAATCACCCCCCAGGGGGGATGGCCACGCCGCAATCCCTTCTCCTCCATTCTCCTCTCGGGATCTTGGGCACGCATGCACACGCGCCCGGCGTGAGTTTTAAGCCACCGGGTCCGGAACTCGAACTGCGGTCAACTATGTGGGAGTCCAGGGACATAGCCATTACACTAACTGCTGGTCCCCACACTTTAAATGTTTTTAAGTTTATTTATCGATTTCTTCCACAAAAGGAGAGAGAGAAAGAGAGCGACAACCAGATCATGCCTCCAACAGGGTCTCAATGTCACTGTCCACCTCTAGCCATAGCCAGCCCTGGATCATGGGCATGCACTTGTTCAGCATACTCAGATTGGTTTTCAGACACAAATATGTAACCTTCCCATGTGGATAAGCCTGTACCCTTCCCATGTGGATAATCCTAACAGAACGCTGACTTTTACCACTGTGTTGGCCCCCACTAATCATTTTAACAGTATCAACCTTAGTAAAATTATTCAGCATAATCAAAATGATTCATTTTGGTGCTGCTTTTTGTGTTATGTCAAAAAGAACTATGAAAAATTATTTACCATTGAAAACAATTCAGATAATTCTCTTTTAATATAATGCATTAAGAATATAATCCTTTATAAGTATATATTCTTCATAATTTATGTTTAGCATAGACATATATTTGAAACTGCTAGCTATTGAGATAAGGGAAGAATTTTGTCATACAAAGCCATTGAAAACTATAAAAGTTGAAGTCTGTATAAATGACAGCTTCTGGTAATCTTGTATGTTTGAATTAGAAAAACAAAATGAAGAAGCCAAGCAGGTAAAGGAAGGACTTTCCTGTCCTGCAGAACCATAGAATGCCACATAGAAATAATTTCAGATACATAAGTTACAACTAATGGGACAATCAGAATGCAGATTCTATCTTCACAACATCTTTACTTCAGTGATTTTACCAGTTCTAGATCATTAACCAAATTATTTCACACAATCCTTGTTTCACTTCCATTTTTATTATCAGGTGTCTGTTTACCATAACCCATTGAGTCTTTTTCCCACCTTGTTCAGTCTCTATTTACAAGTGCACAAGTACAGGTCCATGCTGGACGATGTAATCTTTCATTTTGGACAATGGCTTCCTATTTGGGTTTCATTAGAAATTGCCTAACTCATGGCTAAATGAAACCTTATTTGCTGGTATTCTTTGTATTCTATTTAATGTTTCAAAAGGCTGTGTTTCTTGTTTCTCTGGTTGTATAACATACATCTTCAGCACACTCAGTAGAGTGCCACACACACATTAAACATTCAGCAAGCATGTCTGCTGCCATTTTAAATTTGTGAGTTAGCTTTTTCTAAGCTTCTTTAAAATAAAAAGTTGTTTAAAGTTGTTACCACACTAGGAGCATATCTACACAGTGACAAAAACATATTTTGAAATAGATAAGCTGGTGCACATGGATGTGAGAGATATTTTTTAATATTGTAACTAGCTTGGCTCAGACAAACATTTCAACCAGACATTTTCTTTGAACTGGATCTTTTCTCTTGTAGTAGAAGAGGACTCCAGCCAAGGAAGTTAATTAGTGCCAGATTAAGATGGCCTCAGCAGGTGGTTGGTTCAGACTCTCCCCTCTGTTTGTCGAAGCCTCATGGTTGGAGAAGGGCTTGAGTAGTCTTGTCTTACTGACAGCTGTCAACTGTTAATGGACCATATGCAGTGATGGTAAAGTTGTCATCAACCGTCGATGAACCATATGTAAATGGTGAACAGAGTGACAGATGAATACTTAGAAGCAACAAAAGGCCTTCGTTGCTGGACTTGGAGTCAGAACCTTAAATTGATTTTAAGAAAGGATAGTTAAAAATAGAGTGTTAAACCTGCGTCAGAATTATCATGTCTTCACTCCTTTCACCCTTTGTCACTCAGTTTAGGGATCTAAAAGAGATTTGCCAATGGAAAGATTGCTGCCTTAGATATTACAAAACCTGACACTAGCCACAGTGATGTGTGCTAGTAAGATGCTATTGCTCCTTAGGCTGAGGCTTCAAGGGAGGTCTGGGTTTGATTCCCAGTTCAAACTGAAGGCTGGGTGTTGTAGTGCACCCCTGTAGTCCTAGCTACGTGAGAGGGGAAGTTGGGAGGATAGCAACACAGTGAGACGGTTTCTTAAGGAAAACAAAAGCAAACTGACATGAGAGGCAATATACCACACACAGAAACCAGTTTTTAAATTTTCATTAATGAAAGAAGAATTAATAATAGCAAATTAATCACCAAGTCCAGCTATCTTGAAAAATTAAAAGTATTATGGGACCAGCAGTTAGCGTAATGGCTATGTCGCTGGACTCCCATGTAGTTGACTGTGGTTCAAGTCCCGGACCCGGTGGCTTAAAACTCATGCCAGGCGCATGTGTGTGCATGCCCAAGATCCCAAGAGGAGAATGGAAGAAAAGGGATTGAGGTATGGCCATCCCCCCTGGGGGGTGATTTCTCGCTTTCTGTCTCTCTGTCTCTCTCTGTCTGTCTGGCAAGCACATAAACCCTATAGCAAAAACCTCTCCAAAATAAATAAATAAATAAATAAATAAGAGTATTATATAACGGAATAGTATTTGACTGAATTAAGTTTCTGAATTCAGTTGTGCAGGTAGAAAGAAATTAGATATCCAAAGAAGATTCAGGAAGACTTTTGATTTTTAAGACTTTTTGGTTCTATGGGATGTCTTTTACTGCCTAAAAAAAATATTGTGTTCTACAAGTTGAGATAGGAACAGTGTAGCCATTTAATTTACAAGTAGGTGATTAGAGCTTATATCTAACCTACATACTGATAAAATAGTATACTAGTGATAATTGTCAGGCACTACACACATCCTACTCATTTCATCTTTACATTGTTCTTAATGAAGTAAGTACTATTATTTTATAGAAGGAAACTGAATCCCAGAGAAATTAAGTAACTTGCCCAAGATGACAGAGTTTGGGGTTTTAATTACAGAATTAGTACTGTAGTTAAATTAGTATCTGGCTCCAGAATTAGTCCTCTTTGCTATGTATCAAACTGAATCTGGTTAAAGGTGAATTAATTTTGGGCCTATACTGGAGAACCTAAGTCATAGCCTAGTGGTTAAGGGAGCCAGATTCCATATGGCTGACTGTGGTTTGTGTCCCAGCTCTGGCAGCCTGAAAAACACTCTGAGGATGTATGTGTCCCCCAAATTTCAACAAGGTGGAGAAATGGAGGAGAAGAGATTGTGTCATGACCATGCCCCATTTAGGGATGCTTCATTCCTCTTTCTTGCTTTGTCTTTTTGTTTCCCTCTCTAGCAGGCACACATATCCTCTGGCAATTAAAAAGAAAGTTAATTAATTTTATTCAATTTAGGCCCTATTTCCAGTGATTGATCTAGCTATTCAGGTGGCACCCATGGAGCATGGTATATGCTTTCTTAATCATTATTTGATATAAAAATGATTGAATAAATAAATGTGCAAGGAAGGCATCACTGTTGCTTTGATATATCATGGGGATGGCAATTACTTTTCATACTGATAAAAGATTAATTTTAATATTTGTAAAATATAATCAGTTACAAGAATACTATAGAGCTGCTTTGCAAAATCCATAGCACAACAGATGTTAAGTGCCTTGACCTCAGAAGGAAGTTGCTATATAAATGAATTTTTTTGTAACTCTGATTCTCTGGTTCCCATTTTGGAAACAACACATGTAAACCTAAAGAGAAAAGCCCTTGGATTTACGCAGGAGTTAGAAATTATGACATAAGATCCTCCTGCATACAGCGCCTATGGGAAGAGACTCAGCACTCAACTAGTTCCTCCTTATGGCATTATCTGTGTCTTTTAGAATCAGAGCCACATGTCAAAGTCTAGTGATATCACCGAGTTACTTTTATACAGAAAAGTTACACAGCTGAAAATGTGGGAGGATAATTTAAATAGAATTGGTAAGGGAAGATAATTAAAGAAGTAATCGAATGTTTTACTGAAATGAAAGTGCAGTTCGCAGCATGTATTAGACATCAAATACCTTTAGGTCAATAAAATGAAATGGGTATATTTATCTCTAAATAACCACTCTACCCTACTTCTGCCTGGATTAAGGGACTTTCATGACATTCTTATAGCTGACAGTGAAATGATGCTTGTGGAATAAAGTCTTGGATTGAAGGTTTGGAGACTGTGGTGCTGGATTTGCTTTTATTACAGTGACTTGCTTTATGATACTTGCTAAGTCATGTAAGCAGTTGGATTTTAGGCAGTTCTTTAGACTCCACATCCCTACATTTTTTGTTTGTTTGTTATGTTTGGTATTTTTAATACTTCCAAAATCCTACAATTCAGGTCAATGAGATCTATAAATACTTAGTTGTTAACATCCTTTAAGCAAATACTATATTCGTAAATTATACATAATAGAAAGTAAAATACAATTGTAAAAATGGAAAAAATTGAAGAATATTTTACATATTTATCATAAAAGTACTTTTCAAGGTTATTATGATACAATTTCACAGACTGGAAAGAACTGTAATTGGTACTTTAAACTTAAAAAAAAAAAACTTTCAGTACAACTGACAGGTTTTCAAAAAGAAGAAACTCCAATACATCAAGAAACCATTGGCCTTTTCAAGTAATCATTTCCATGGTAGCGTTAACAAAAGAAACTTATTTCAAATGCAGTAATCTCATCATGTAGTTTTTAGAGAATTGTTGCCTAAGTCACCGTTAATGAAAAATATAAAGTCGCAATGCAGTTAACTTAGTGAAATATGCTGGATTTCAATAAGAATTTAAAAAAACCCCACATTTTCCCCACTTTATTATTGGTGAAAATAAGGTAATGATGGACACATCTTTCACCAATTTAATGAAATTCCACATATTATTGCACATTAGACCAATTTAGTTTTCTACTATTTTACTTCTGTATCGTGACTTTCTTACCTGAAATGAAGACCATAGCCACAAACATTCAAAATGGAATTGAGACCTGAACAATATTCTGCCTAGCAATTGAGGCTCATAGCTATTTATTTGACTTGAATTACCTTGACATTCTCCTCAGTTCTTATCATCCATGAGACTGCTCAGAATTTCAGATTGCATTGATCAGTCTGGATTATTTTCTCATGTCCAACTCAAGAGAGTTGGTCCTGGTATCAGAGAAGATAAATTTTGGATATTTGTACACAGTGAGTTCCGTTTTGTTGGTTAATTTTCAGGAATTTAGAAAGCTGGAGCTCTAATGAAAGCAAGTTTCCTACCTGTGTGCCCTTAGGCAAATGACTTCAGATTTCAAAGCCAGTTCCTCAGTAGACTTAAGGATACTCACTGCCTCATAAAGTTGATGTGAATATTCCTGGAGCTAACCCAAGAGAAGTAATTAGTCCACAGTCTGACATGTAGTGAGTATTCAATAAATGTTAGCCATGATGATGACATAGTTGATGATGATGATGGTAGTAAAGATAATATTTTCAGGCAAAAAAAAAAACTTACCTGTGTAATCCTTGTGGTATTATTCCTAACCTTTCTTAAAAAAGCATAGGTTTCATGGCACAAATATAGATCTTGAGACAGAAGATTTATAAAGGCAGCTTATATAGGGAATATATTGTTCTTTCCTCAAGTTCCTTCTCTACCAAAGAATAGACTATTTTTTTAGAAGATCAAAGCAAATATTACTCCAAAGCAGGTCACAGTCTACTAGTCAGCTTCACAGCCATGTCTAAATAATTGCAGTGCCTTTATCATCACTTTGTTTTCTGTTATTAGAAGAATCACCTTATATGTCTATTCTAGAGTAAACCAGCTTGGCTAATCTTTTTACAAGAAAAGGTTGCAGACTTCTGGAATACTGTTTATGTCCACTACTATCAACAAATGTCACTATCACTAGATTTTCTCCAGTTTTTATTTTTCTAGGACCACCATCCCTACCTCCCATCTTTCCTACTAACTGGATTGCTTTTCTACTTGTTTCCATGTACTTCAGAGACAATTAGCAGTAAGTGATAGGGGCTGTGAAGTCTCACCTAATAGCAGAAGTGGGGAAATAGAGCCTATATATGAAAACAACTGTTTGTGAAATAGACTACTTTCATAAAACAGTAGCAGCATTCAAGTGAAAAGTATCTTTGCATCACATATTCTATACATATAGACAAGGGAAGATGTAGGGAATAGATACAAAGGGCTGGTGGCAGGAGCAAGTTGGCAGGTTTAAATAACAGAAAAAAAGACTATATGACTGGAGCATGACAGGCAAAATTGAGAATGGGGTAATATTGGGATTGAGGGGTAGTCATAGGCAAGACCACGCTGGGCACTGGCAATGAGCTTGCATCTCTTTCTAAATATATTAGGAATCTATTGGAAGATTTTAAGTAGGATGTGTGACATGATTTTATTTGTCTCTTAGATTTGCCACATTGATTGGTTTTGGAAAAATGTTTGTAGAAAGCCAGAATGAGTATAGTGAGAGGTTTTGGGAAGTTAGTTCAATTCTCTTGAATTGGTCTGAAATTGTGACATCATAACTAGAAATGGACAAATCCAGAATATATTTTAGTGACAAATCCAGTGGGATGAGCTGATAGATTGTTCTATTTGCAATCCAATAGAATTACCCTAATTACATTTGATAAATTTAACCCCAGTACTCCTGACAAATTTGAATAAGAGGTGGGGAATTAAGTATTGAATGGAAATTCTTACCGTACAAAACCAAAACAAATAATAAAAGTGAAGTCAACCTTGAAAACATTTGAAATTGTTTAGGAATTCCCTTTGAAATGCCTGTAAGAGTTTCTATCAAATTTACCAGCATTCTTTAATAGGCTATTCTATGAAGACAATATTTAGTATTTTGAAAAAAGAGTTCTTATTCCATTATGTTTTTCCATTGTGAAAAGACATTATTAGGGTCCAGCAAGCAGCATAGCGGTTAAGCCACTGGACTCCTACTTGGCTGACCGCAGTTTGAGTCTGAGATTTGGTAGCTTGAAACTCATGCTGGGCATGTGTGCATGTCCAAAATCTTGTGAGGAGAATAGAGGAGAAGAGATTATAGCATGGCTATCCCCCTGGGGTGTGATTTCTTGCTTTCTCTCTCTCTCTCTGTCTCTTCAGCGAGTGCACACCCCCTATAGCAGAAATATCTCTCTCTCTCTCTCTCTCAAAAAAGTTATTAGATAGAAAATCTGTAGAAGTACCAACATAGACATGTGAATTAGTCACTGTAGTAGACACTGTGATAAAAATATGAGTATTGTAATATACCTTTCCTATATTCAAGGATCTCACATTCCAGTGGGGTAGCCAGCATACAACAACATTACAAGTACTCCAATGCATCTCAGAGGGCAGAGATAATTGCTCATGGAGTCTTGCTTAAGGATGCCTTTCTAGAAATAGGAATTTATCACTTATGCATGTGGGCACAGGAATTACAGAGAAAAGGACTAGCATGGACTACCACCGAGAAACTTGAGGAAGATTAGAATGACCCAGTAGCTGCAACTAGTATGATTTTGATAAAGAAATGAATGAAATGGTGAAATATTAGAGGTGTGATTTGTTGTGTGGGCAGCAGAAGATCCTGAAAAGCCCAGGTGCAATACCTAGACCATGTAAAATGCAATACTGCTTTCCATATAGGCTGCACCACTTTACATTCTCACCAGTAATACACAGGGTTCTAATTTTTCCATATCCCTTGCCAACACTTTTTATTTTCTTTGTGTAATGTGATTTCCAGTTTACATATAATCTTTGCACATCTTATTGAGGGTACAGTATGTTTTTTCAAAGTATGTGTACAGTATGCAATATCTGGACATCTTCACCTTCTGCAACATTGAAGATTATATTATGTTGTGTACATTTGAAAATAGTTCCATTAGTTTGTGTTTTTAAGTGTGTATTGAATTGCCAGTGTCATTTTGTACTCTGTTGTGATACACTGCTCTATAACTTATTTTACTTATTTACATGTATTCTTGTGTCTGTTAATAATTTTTCCCGATCACTCTGCCACACACTCCCTTGTGCAGCTTCTTGTATCCACCACTACTCTCTCTACCTCTATGTCATTCTTCATTTTTTACTGTAAAGACATGGTTATGTTAAGCAGAGACATAAAGTTTTTGTTTTCATAGCCTGGTTTATTTCACTTAGCATTAGGTCTTCTAGGTTCATCTACTTTGTCTCAAATAATAGGATATTGCTCTTGATAGGTAAGTAAATTTCCATTGTGGAGCAAGCATGCATGGTGGTTAAGGCACTGGACTCACACATAACTGATTGTGGTTTGAGTCCTGGACCTGGTGGCTTGTTTTCTCACTTTCCCCTCTCTCTGTCTCTTTCTGGTGAGTGCATGTGCCCTATAGCACATAATAAATAAAAGTAAATAAATCTTTAAAAAATTCTGTTGTGTATATGTACCATATTTTCTTTAGCCAGTCTTCAGTTGTTGGGCTCTTACATTGTTTTATGACTTAGCTATTATGAATAATTCTGTGATAAATATGGTATACAAATGTCTCTTTTCCTTTTTTTTTCTTTGAGAGGTTTTTGCTATAGGGCGCATGTGCTCGCCAGACAGACAGAGAGAGACAGAGAGACAGAAAGCGAGAAATCACCCCCCAGGGGGGATGGCCACGCCGCAATCCCTTCTCCTCCATTCTCCTCTCGGGATATTGGGTACACACGCACACACACCCGGCGTGAGTTTTAAGCCACCGGGTCCGGAACGTGAACCGTGGTCGACTACGTGGGAGTCCAGCGACATAACCATTACGCTAACTGCTGGTCCCCCAAATGTCTCTTCAACAGAGTGATTTCCTGTTATTCGGGTAGATGCCTAAGAGTGGGATTACTGAGTCATATTGTAGTTCTATTTTTTTAATTTTTAAAAAAAATTGCTATAGGTGCATGTGCTCACCAGAGAGAAAGACAGAGAAAGAACCACCCAGAGGGATGACCACATTGTAATCCCTTTTCCCGCATTTGCCTCTTAGGATTTTGGGCAAACATGTGCATGTACCTCATATGCTTGTAAAGCTGCTGGATCTGGGACTTGAAACACGTAGTCAGCCATGTGGGATCCAGCTGCCTTAACCACCACACCACCTGACTGGCCATATTTCTTGATTTTTGAGGAACCTCTATACTGTTTTCCACAGTGGCTGTACTAATTTGCATTCCCACCAGCAGTAAGAACTTAAATTCCTGCCCTGTTCTTCACAACATCACTAGCATTTATTTAATTTTTTATCATAGCCATTCTGATTGGGGTTGGATGATGGCTTCTTGTGTTTTCAACATCTCTTATCATAAGGAAACACTTGCTATTTTCTTTCATTTTGATAACAGCCATCCTAATGTATGTGAAGTGTCTGACAGGTGTTTTAAACTCTGAACCAGACTTACAAATGTGACATAAGACTTTTGGAGTTAGATAGATGCCAAACTATACAAAGACCCTGTGATAGGAGAAAGCACAGCACTTTTTAAAATGGAGATAGCACTAAAGAAAGTAAGAAAAATGGTGACAACAGGTGAGGTTCAGCAGTAGACAGATTCCAGTTCATGCTCAGCCCTGTAAACCATGCTGAAAACTTTGTCCAAGTCATGGTGAGTGGCAAACCACAAAAGGCTTCTAGGCATGGGAGAGATATGGTCAGAGATATGCTTAAAACATCACCCCATGAGGCCAGGAGGTGCCGTGGTGGTTAAGGCACTGGATTCCCACATGACTGACTGTGGTTCAAGTCCTGGACCTGGCAGCTTGAAACTTTTGCTGGGCGTGCTTGTGTGCTCCAAACCCCAAGACTAGAATAGAGGAGAAGGGATTGCAGCATGGCCATCTCCCCTCTGGGGTGATTTCTCACTTTCCCTATCACTGCCTCTCTCTGTCTCTGTGAGGAGTGCATGCACCCTCTGGCAAAAAAAAAAAAAAAAAAAAAAAAAAAAAACCCTTAAAAAATCACCCCAGTGTCTTACAGTGAACATATTAGAGTTGGACAAGGGCAGAAATCCACAAGGAGTCAATTGTAGTGGTGCAGGTGGGTAAGGATGCTAGTTTGGACTAGTACAGGATTTCTCAGTCTTCAAATTATTGACATTTGGGGGCAGATAACTTTTTGCTGTGGTGGTCTTTCCTGTGCATTGTAAGACCTTAAACAGCATCCCTGGCCTTTACACGCAAAAATGTTTCCAGGCATTGGCAAATGTCCCTTTGGGTACAAAATTGCTGCCAGGTAAGAACTCCCAGACTAGGGTGATGTCATTGAATATGTAAAGGATACATAGTCATGAGGGTTTTACCCCACAGTCTCTCCTAAAACAAAGAGATTGGGGTAAAGAGGGGGAGAGAGAAGTTAGCTTTGACTAGTATTAAAATTTATTACTAGAAAATAGGTTAAACAATGGAACCACAGAAATGACATGATTACTCCTATCTCTGGACCAGCAAGGTCTTCACCAAGCTTTTCTGACCCTTCAGAGTACCTCCAGCTCCTTGTTTTCTGGGTCAACGAGACAATCATTTTTCTGCTTGGGTAATTTCAAAAATTTTGACTTTGTCTCCAGATGTAATAAAAGAAGGTAATGCCATTGTTCCATTTTTCATTCACCATTTATTTTTTGTAGACTCACTGCTACCATTCTTGTGGCCTTCATCTTTTTTTTTTCTCCCTACTAATCCTCAAAGCCCAGCAAGATGACCATGTTTTTTTTTTTGTTTGTTTGTTTGTTTGTTTTTTTCTGAGACTTTATCCAACCACTTCAGGCCAAATTGGCTCCTTTTTCTTTGTATTCTCACAGTACCTGTTACTCTTTTGACTTCTTTGACATTAAGTTAATTTTCCATAGGATTACCTTTTCTCAACTATATCCTTTCTTCCCACCTAAATTACAACCAACATGATCTCAAGGCTTGTGTGATGTTTTTATGTGTCTCAGTACTTGTGAAAATAGTATACATCAGATAGTTTGGGTCATCTGGAAAATCATGACACATTGTTGTATAGAAAAACAGAAAAATACGTCACAACTTTCCCAACCACCTAATACTTAATAAGCCTGCACATTGATACTCCAGAAACATCTGTTACCACTTTGAAAGGAATGCTTCAAACTTACATAGGGTCGCCTGGAATGTATAGAACAGATCATACCACTGACTAACCTATTTTTAACTGCTATAATTTCAGAGGGCAAAGGCCTGAAAAATCTACTTTGGTGGCAATGCTGCCAAGAAGAAAAGGTGACATTACTGTGAATGAGGTCGACCCAAATGATGTTAACTATAGTATATTGCTTCATATTTAGTCCAAAGTCACAGAGAAGGCTTTTTATAAAAGTACTAATCTGAGTTGATGACTAAAAGAGAAATATTTAAAGGTCTTTCCTCCTCTCCATTGACTCAGTATAAATAAGAATGACATGCACATAGTGAGGGGAGAATGTGGTGCCATGAATAGAGGTTTTTGTAGCACATTTTTCATTGACTTTAATGAGATGCATATGGCTAAATGTGTTAGTGCAGTTGGCAGTGTCTTTTTTTTTTTTCAAAGCATCAAGGTTTAGCCTAAAGTCTCAGTGAATATTTGAAATGGAGCTGGAGTAACAACAATAACAACAAAGGGAACCAGCAGTTAGCGTAATGGCTATGTCGCTGGACTCCCACGTAGTCGACCGCGGTTCGAGTCTCGGACCCGGTGGCTTACAACTCACGCCGGGCACGTGTGTGTGCGTGCCCAGAATCCCAAGAGGAATAGGGATTGCGGCGTGACCATCCCCCCGGGGGGTGATTTCTCGCTTTCTGTCTCTATGTCTCTCTCTGTCTGTCTGGCGAGCGCATGCACCCTATAGCGAAAAACCTCTCCAAAAAAAAAAAAAAAAAAAAAAAAAAAAAAAAAACAATAACAACAAAAAAGTGGTGCTGGGAACCAGGAGGTGGCACAGCAGTGACACAGCTGTAGCCAAATCAAAAGGTTTGGGCTTGCATTTTGAGATCGCCCTGTACACACATGTGCCTGGAATCCAGGATGTCTGAGACTAGGATTGGATCGTGGCATGAAAACCCTATTGTAGGGACCAGCAGTTAGCGTAATGGCTATGTCGCTGGACTCCCACGTAGTCGACCGCGGTTCGAGTCCCGGACCCGGCGGCTTAAACTCACGCCGGGCGCGAGTGCGTGCGTGCCCAAGATCCCGAGAGGAGAATGGAGGAGAAGGGATTGCGGCGTGGCCATCCCCCCTGGGGGGTGATTTCCTGCTTTCTATCTCTCTGTCCCTCTCTGTCTGTCTGGCGAGCGCACGCGCCCTATAGCAAAAAAACCTCTCCAAAAAAAGAAAAAAAAAAAAAAAACCCTATTGTAGGTGTCTCTGCCTCTCTTTTTCTGTCCTTGTCTCTCCTTGAATAAATGAATGAATATACTTTTAAAAAATAGTGTTCAGAGAGCCTATTTATCCAGATGGCACTCAAGGCCTTTACTAGTTTCAGGCAGAATGGGATCATTTGGAAGCATTGAGGAGCTAAGGCAAGTTGTTGCGGAGTTGTGAGCACTTACAAATAACTGTAAGGCTAATTGCAGAGAATGCAAGAGGTGCCCTGGCAATTAATACTTTTTATTGAGTTACTTTTTTTGTTGGGTGAAAGCCTCAGAATTTCTATATTTTCATATGGAAAATATGGACATGCCTGCTCTTAGGAAAAGGCCTTGATGATGTACTTAAAGCAATGTCCTTAACACGTTCTTAAAGGAAGACTCAGAAATAAAGGTAGGGCAAGTTAATCAGTCAATAATTTTGACTGCCACCTTTAGGAGGTATAGTGAACAGTGTTTGATGTTATTGGACATCTAATTATAATGCATAATTCATATACTTGAAGAATTTGTAATTATCTGAGCAAATTAAAAAATCTGTGAATTAAATTGATAATTTATAAGTGCCAAGTGTGATGTAATATAAATGAGGGCATTTAGATACATATGTTGAAAGTAGATAGCCCCAAATGTTTCACATGTGGTCATTTAGTTAATTATCATTACAAATTCAGTGGAATGTGCTGTTTATTAATATTTTATCAATGAGAAAAATATGGACATAGGGAAATAAGCTAACATGCACGAGGTCACTGAACTGAATAGTGGAGCAGGAATTTAAACCCAGGTAATCTGACTTCAGGGTTTGTGCATCTAAAACAGTAGTCTATGTTGAAAGAAGAGAGTTACCAGTTTTACCAAGACAGGAAGAAATTTTCTAAGCCTTGAATGAGGGATGAACTGTAAATGAATGAAAAGGGAAATGAGTGGGGTCATGCGAGTATGTGGATCTGAAGGTGGGGTTGTGGGGAGATGGCACAAAGTGAGAATACTTCAAGCAGCAGCTTGAAGGTGGAAATTAAAATGGCACTCTGTGCGTGTATATGGGGGTGGAAGAATGAGTTGCAATTTGAGAATCTAGGCTATTTTGAGTAGGAGTTAGTTGATGGTAGGTAGGTATATAGATTGGTACAGATTTCTAGGCAAGAAATATTACATCACCTCAAAGTTTTAAATGTACATGGCTTTTGATCTAGCCTTTTTATAACTAGGAATGCATTATGCAGAAGTACTTAGACTGTATTGTTAGTAAAAATGGAAAAAAATTGACAAGGACAGAGATGACCTTCAAAAAGAATTGCGAAATTGTATTTTATCAAACTATGGAGTATTTACAAAGATTGAAGCTCTTCTATTTTTATTTTCACTGAGAGATGTTTGTGATTGTGCATTCAAAAGTGATTCAATGAGCAATATATATAACATGATCTTATGTTTTAAATTAAGTGTAATCAAGTCAAAAAAACACTGACGGAACTCTGACTGTAGGCCAGACACTGGTCCAGGTAACATGGGATACAGTAGTGAACCCAACAGACAAACCAAACAGAGCTTTGCCCTCAAGGAGCTTACATTATAGAGGGGAGACGGACAAATAACAGTCAGTATAAATATGGAAATTTTATCATGAGAAGTGATAAGTATACGGAAAAAAAGAAGAGAAAAGCAAGTAAATGGGACTGAAAGTGCTGATGGAGTGTGGGGCATAGATATAGTCTCAAATGGGGCAGTCAGGTAATCCTCATTGAGAAGATAAGACTCAAGCAAAGACCTGAAAACACTAAGAAGAATCTACATTCTCTTGGCGAACACACAAGGGCATAGCATCATCTAACATAGGGCTTAAGGGGAGAGCATGCCTGGTGTTCTTTGAATACCAAGCAAGATGGTATGGCTGGTGAGGGGGAAGTGAATAGAAGAGCAGATGAGAGAAAGTTGTAGAATGAAGTTGTGGGCTGGATTACATAAAGCAAGATTGCCTAAAACAAATGTAATGTAAACGTCATATGTAATTTAAACTTTTTAGGGAATGCTTTGTAAAACATGGAAGAAGATACAGGTGAAATTAACTTTAATAGTGTATTTTATTGAAGGCAACATAATCAAAATACTATCATTTTAACATGCAATCAATATAAAATTATTAATGAGACATTTAATAGTTTTTGTACTAGGACTTTGACACCTGGTGTGTATTCCATACAAACAGCACAGCTCATTTTGAGATGGCCACTTTTCTTAGAGAGATTTTAGCTATAGGGTTTGTGTATTTGCTAGAGAGACAGAGAGATACAGAGAGAAAAAAAGCGAGAAATCATTCACCGGGGGGATGGCCATGCTGTAATCCCTTCTCCTCCATTCTTCTCTCAGGATTTTGGGCATGCACACATATGTGGCCATCATGAGTTTTAAGTCATCAGGTCTGGGACTCAGTATGCTGTAGGCTACATGGTAGTCCAGCGACACAACCATTATGCCATCTGCTGGTCCCGCCACTACTACTACTACTACTACTACTACTACTACTACTACTTCTTCTTCTTCTTCTTCTTCTTCTTCTTCTTCTTCTTCTTCTTCTTCTTCTTCTTCTTTTTTTAAGAGACTTTTGCTATAGGGTGCATGCACTCACTGGAGAGACAGAGAGAGTGAGAAATAAACCCCCGGGGGGCTGACCATGCCATCACCCCTTCTCTTCCATTCTTCTCTTGGGATTTTTGGGACTCACACACACGTGCCCAGCGTGAGTTTCAAGCTACCAGGTCCAAGATTTGAACCACAGTTGGCCATATGGGAGTGCAGCATCTTAACCACCACGACACCTGCTGGCCCAAGATAGTTACGTTTCAAGTTCTCAATAATTATAGTTGTTTAGTAACCACTGTATCAGACAGAACAGAGATAGAGCCTTATAAGTCACTTGTAAGATTTGGCTTCTACGTGGAGTGAAATAGATATTGCAGAGGCTTGAGCAGAAGAGTGACTTGGTCTAACATATATTTTAAATGTTTTACTCTGATTGGTATGTTGAGAAACACCCAAGTTGGGAAGGGAGAGGGTAACCATGGGTAGAAGCAGAGAAACTTATCAGGAGGCTGTTAACACCAATCCAAGGCAACAGATGATGGTAACTCAGAATCATGTCTTAGTATTTGAAATGGGAAACAATCAGATTCTAGATTTATTTAGAAGGTAGAATCAGTGTAATTTACTGACATTTTGAATGGGGAGGTATAAGGGAATGAGAAGCGTCAAGGATAGTACCAAAGCATTTGGTCTCAGTAACTGGAGGGATATACAATAGCTTTTTCCAGCTGAAATAGTGATCTGCAGTAGGGGGCAAAATTGGAGGGAAAACGTAAGTCTGAGTTTTCTGGGAGACATCCAGTTGAAGATTTGAGTTGGTAATTGGATAAATGATCGGATTTTGAGAGAGAAGTCTGGACTAAAGATATAATTTTGAGAGTTGTCTGTGTGTATATATATATATATATATATATATATATACACACACACACACACACACACCATACCATACACACACACACACACACACACACACACACATATATATATACACACACACACACTTATATATATCCATATATATTTAAAACTGTGAAACTAGATGAGATCATCAAGGGAGTAGGGTAGTTAGAGCAGAGAAGAGGTGTGAGGACTGAATTTAGTAACTCTTTGATATACACCATCTTGATAATCATCTTTACCTTTAGGTAAGGCAGGATTTCAAGGGGGTAGCACTGGGGACCTTTCATATATAATGATAGTGTTTTTAAAATAAATGTATAATACTTGTGTGATTTAAAAATGTGCTCTTAGGGTCAACAGGTGGTGTGGTGGTTAAGGTGGCTGGATCCCACATGATCAACTATGTGGTTTGAGTCCTGACCTGGTGGCTTGAAAAACACGCTGAGTGCATGTGCATGTGTGCCCAAAATCCTGAGAGGAGCATGGAGGAGAAAGGATTGCAGCATGACCAGTCCACCTGGGGGCTGTTTTCTCATTTTCCCTCTCTTTCTCTTTCTGTCTATGGTGAGTGTGTGCACATTGTAGTAAAACCAATCAATAATTAATAAATACATAAATAAATACTAAAAATATGCTCTCACAGCCCAGCTGGTGGCATGGTCAAGGCAGCTGCACCCCATGAGACCAACTGCGTGGTTTGAGTTCTGGACCTGGCAGCTTGAAAAACATGCTGGGAATGTGTGCATCTGTGGCCAAAATCCTGAGAGGAGAATAGAGGAGAGGGGATTGTGATATGGCCATTCCCCCTGTGATTTCTCACTGCCCACTGCATCTCTCTCCAATGAGTGCAGCTGCCCTGTAGAAAACACTGAAAAAAAAAACTGAGAAAAAAAAAAAAGCCCTCTATCCAGAGAGGACTTCAGCTTTAAGCAAGGGCATGTAAGACAACTGAGAAGTCATTACTGCTGCCCTTACAACAAGAAAAAGCTTCACAACTTACTAAGAATGACTTTTTTTGTAACCATTGGAGAACTGAGTTCACAAGGCAACCTCCTAGAAAGGCAGGTACCTTCAAGGGAGACATAAATTAAGGCATTTGATTATTGGGACTGTAGCCTCCAGATGTCTTACAAGCCTGTAAGGAACATTCAATCAGAAATTCTGACGAATTGTTAGAAGCCAAGTGCGGACAAGGAAGCATGTACAGCTCCTTGGAAGCCATAGTCATGGGCAGGGACCCTTAAACATTTTTTTTCCTTCAGGAACCCTGCCAAGCTCTCACCAGAAGTTAGGCAATAATCTGGAGATAGCTACCTACTGCCCCTCTCTCTGCCTTGGTGTTTGTAGTAGTTTTTATGTTTTTCCCCAAAAAAGATTTTTGCTGTAAGGCATGTCCACTTACCAGAGAGACAGAAAGCGAGAAATCATCCCCTGGGGGGATGGCTGCAGTCCCTTCCCCTCCATTCTCCTCTTGGGATTTTGGGCATGCATGGACACACACCTGACATGAGTTACAGGCCACCAGGTCCAGGACTCGAACTGCAGTCGGCCATATGCTAGTCTAGCGACATAACCACTACTCCATCTGCTGGTCCCAACTGTAGTTCAATTGTAGTTATTAAAGGATATCTTCACTAGACATGTGATTCCAGGTTGGCAGGTTTTTTTTTTTTTTATCCCCACTCCACCTAAGTTTGAGTGATTACGAAGAGCAGAGTACCCTGCCAGCCAGCTTGTGATGGGTTTACAGTGTGAGCAACAAATAAACTTTGATTTTAAAGCCAAAACAAAAGTTACCAGCACAATAATGATGATTCTTGAAGCCAACATAAGGAAATTTGGTATGTTATGTTTATCAAATATTAATGAACTATCAGATGTTTTTGAGTAGAGGGGCAATCTGAATTATACAATAAAAGCATGCCTTTTGAATATTAATCCAGTAACAATGTACAGCAAAGATTCTCTGATTTTTGGATTGTTATTCTTGGCTCCTTCATGTGTTTAAAATTACTTCATAAGAACAATAATAAGAACCCAAGCTAAATGATAATTAACAGAATCCTGTTCATGGCATAAGATAGTAGAATTAGCTGTGTGTATTGTTTGAGACTATTTTTTTACAGCATATTTATAAGTTTTAGAATTAAAAAAACCCACATTTATTTATTTATTGTGATTTTTCAAGCCACCAGGTCTGGGTCTTGAACCATAGTCAGCCATGTGGGAATCCCATACCTTAAGCACCTCACCACCTACTGGCCCCAAGTTTTAGAATTTTAATAGTATTTTTATTTTTATTTTTTTTTGGGAGAGGTTTTTTCGCTATAGGGCGCGTGCGCTCGCCAGACAGACAGAGAGAGACATAGAGACAGAAAGCGAGAAATCACCCCCCAGGGGGGATGGTCACACCGCAATCCCTTCTCCTCCATTCTCCTCTCGGGATCTTGGGCACGCACGCACACGCGCCCGGCGTGAGTTGTAAGCCACCGGGTCCGAGACGCAAACCGCGGTCGACTACGTGGGAGTCCAGCGACATAGCCATTACGCTAACTGCTGGTTCCTGAGTATTTTAATGCTTTATATAATTTTCATCAAAATTACATAAGAATACTCATATTGAGTAGTTCTATCCAATTTTGTAATTAAATGCCCGTTATTGAAAAGTATATTTATCCAAGAGTATAGTTCCCTATTATTGGCTGTTACTACCCCCAAATTAAAAATTTTGTGTTCCATAACAGCTTTAAAAATAGTTGTCTATTTTCCCAAGTTATCCCCAGACCGCCATGCAGGAGGGAGGCCAAGATGGCAGATGAGATTACCGAGGCTCAGGTCCCCTGGCCTGGTGGTGACATGACCTTCAGGAAAATCATCTGCAATAAAATCCCAGCCAAAATCATTTTTAAGGATGATCAGTGTCTTGTTTTTCATGGCATTTCTCCTCAAGCACCAGCGCATTTTCTGGTGATACCCGAGAAGCATATCCCAGATTTCAGAAACAGAAGATGATGATGAAAGTCTTCTTGGACATTTAATGATTGTTGGAAAGAAATGTGCTGCTGATTTGGGCCTGAAGGAGGGTTATTGAATGGTGGTGAATGAAAGTTCAGATGGGGGACAAATCTGTCTGTCATGTTCATCTCCATGTTCTAGAAGGTGGGCAGATGAATTGGCCTCCTGGTTAAACATGTTTTGGGGAGAAGTTTCCCTTTTGTAGGCAATGATCAAGTGTGGAAGTTATAGTATTAGCACGCTTATTTTTGCCTGTGTATAGAGAGGCTGAGGAAGTAATTTGAAAATCACATAATAATTAAAGACTTTGTTCCATGGTTTACAGTGAAAAATACACAATGCAATACAATACAATAGTTGTTAGTTGTCTAATGAGCCCACACCATAGCTTACTAGTTTAGGGAGCTGGATCCCACATGACCGATGGTGGTTTGATTCTCAGCCCTAGAGGTTTGAAAATCACAACGTCGTTGTGCCCCAAATCCTGTAGGATATAGAAATGGAAGAAAAGCAATTGCAACATGACTCTACCCTACTGGAGGGTGATTTTTCTCCATTGTCTATCTCTATTTCATTCTCTGTCTCTCTCTGGTGAGCTCACACTCTAGCAATTAAAATAACCACCAGTTGAATATATATCTAATCTTTTTTTTTTTTTTTTGAGAGGTTTTTGCTATAGGGCATGTGTGCTTGCCAGAAAGACAGAGAGAGACAGAGAGACAAAAAGCGAGAAATCACCCCCGGGCGGGAGGGGGGGGGGGTTCGACCACGCAGCAATCCCTTCTCCTCCATTTTCCTCTCGGGATTCCGAGCACGTATGCGCACATGTCCTGCGTGATTTTAAGCCACCGGGTCTGGGACTCAAACCATGATCAACTACATGAGAATCCAGCAACACAGCCATTATGCCAACTGCTGGTCCCTTTATATCTAATCTTTACTGGCCTTTTAATTAAGTAAGGATCTAGAGATTTTTACCTTATTAAAAAAGGACTTTGTCTTCAGAAATAATTTTGCCACATGCTCCATATATCTTTGAAAAATCAATTTAATATGGTATCCAATATTGTTTTCCCTGTGGGTGAAAGAGAATCTACAGCCCCTAATTGCTATATATATTAGGCTGTGAAACCTGGCAACTTAGAGTAGGATAGATTGGGTCTAGAGTTTCCTTGCTTGTCTTTCCTCAGATTTTTCTTTTTCTTTTTTTTTTTTTTACCAATACCCTTTTCCATGAGGTGCAACTGAGGACAGTTATGAGTCAGTGTCATTCAGTCCTCAAATTCATACATGATATTTTGGTTAAAAAAATATGTGAGGATCTGGAGTAAAATTAACATATAAAAGAATTACAGAAGGTGTATAGCCAATCGTGTTAGGTAATAGACCAAATGTGACAAAAAAAAAAAAAAAAAAAAAAGATGTCTCCTTGAGTTTCAAGTTCTGTTTCCTAGAAATTTCTTCTGATTTGAAGATGAACCTTGATTGAGATATCAAATTCTAACTTCCAAGAAGCTGAGTAACATACACAGCAGGAAATGCCAATATTATTTTAATAGACATGTCTTACAAAGGTGAATTTCAATGAGTTTTCACAGCTTTCTGAACAGTATATCACACGTTTTAAGTAAGTAGGTCAATGTTATCATTTATACATAATTTTATTACGTTAGTGCTATACTTTTATGATTATCTTACAAGTGCCTCTATACTGAAGTCTCCTGATGTTTTTATATTCTTTCTTATTCTTGTTTTACTTGAGAAATCTTAACTTTTAATCCCTATGTAACTATTTTAAAACCTGTTCACTTTTTCCAGCTTACATCCTTTATCATCTCCCTTCTTTTAGAGCCCAGACATCTTGCTGGGCTATTCACTTCTTAATATTTTAGGTATTATTCTTTCTTTCAGATTTGATTATTTAGTTTCAAGAAACTCAAGAACATAATTAGTCTCATGTGTGTTTGTATCCCAGCACATGCAGAGAACTAGGTAAAAATTATGGAAGGGAAGAAGGAAGATAGAAAGAAAGAAATCATATCTCTAAACTGTAAAGAAACTTCATGCCTTACTTCCTTATAATAATATATAATTTCCTTTTAAAACATTGGGTACTCAGGGACCAGCAGTTGGTGTAATGGCTATGTTGCTGGACTCCCATGTAGTCGACTGCAGTTTGAGTACCGGACTTGGTGGCTTAAATTCACGCCAGGTGCATATGCGTGCCTGCCCAAGATCCTGAGAGGAGAATGGAGGAGAAGGGATTGCAGTGTGACCATTGCCCCTGGGGGGTGATTGATTTCTGGCTTTCTGTCTCTCTGTTTCTCTCTTTCTGGTGAGCGCACGTGCCCTATAGCAAAAACCTCTCAAAAAAAAAAAAAATTGGGTACTCAGAGCCAGCCAGGTGGTGTGGTGGTTAAGGTGCTAGATCTCACATGGCCAAGTGTGTGGGTTGAGTGGCATACCTGGTTGCTTGGAAATCAACCAGGTATGTGTGTATGTGTGCTTCATATTATTCATGGTCCTACCCATGGTTATCTCCGTATATCTCCCTGTGAAAAACATTAGATCATACTAATATAATTCATGGATCTTTACAAAATCTTGTTACCTAAGTCTTAGGATTCAGATTTTAGGTGGTGGAGAAAATGGAGGACTTCTTCACAATTGATAAGAAAGGAGCTGGTACTGGGAACCAGCAGTTAGTGTAATGGCTATGTCGCTGGACTCCCACGTAGTCGACCGCGGTTCGCGTCTCGGACCCGGTGGCTTACAACTCACGCCGGGCACGTGTGCGTGCCCAAGATCCCGAGAGGAGAATGGAGGAGAAGGGATTGCGGCGTGACCATCCCCCCTGGGGGGTGATTTCTCGCTTTCTGTCTCTATGTCTCTCTCTGTCTGTCTGGTGAGCACACACGCCCTATAGCAAAAACCTCTCCAAAAAAAAAAAAAAAAAAAAAAAAAAAAAAGAAAGGAGCTGGTACTTAGAAAGAAAGTATGTATTTTCTCCCTCTTCCTCCTGGGTGATTTTCTGGAATCACTGATCTTCAAAAAACTCTCTTAGGAATTTTAAAGTTTTGTTCCATTACTTCTAGAGGCAAAATAATTTAGTTCACATTTTTCAAAATGAGCTCACTGAAGTTCTGGTGTTCTCTGAAAATGTTAATGAGCTCATATAATGAAGAAGTAAATATTAATGATATTCTTTTAAAAGATATTAATAATTGTATATAAGAATATTACTAAATACATTTAAATAGTTATTTTTTTTAAAGTTTGCTTTCTCTAAAAGGGACAGAGAGAGGTACAGAGAGACAGCACACACAACAGAGCCTGGATGCCACATGCTGTGATCCAATCCAGCCCCAGCCAGTCCTGGATCATGGGCACGCTTGTGCCCAGCATTCTCAGGACAGTTTCTGGACATGAACCTGGAACTTTCCCATGTGGGTCATCCCTAAAACACATTGCATTTTACTTCTCTATCACCATCTGGCCCTAAATATTGAGTCGTCAGAAAAGTCATGACACAGTTTTGCATAGAAAAACAGAAAAAATAAATCATAACTTTTCCGACAACCTAATAGTTCTTACTATTATGCAATACTTTTTCTTTGGAAATAGAATGTCAATGCCAAGAAGAGTGAGATATCATTCATTAATTTGTTCAATTAATACTTCTTGAGCACCTACTATATGCCTGGTTAGTTGTAGGTGCTTGGGATATGTCAATGAATTGCATTAATGTATGCCTTTAAATCCATAGCATTTATTAAAAAGTATTTATTAGACCAGACCCTGGCATTTGATAGAAATTGGTCGAATATGGAAGATTTATTGCTGAGTGAAGCAAGTCAGGGTATAAAAGAGAGACATTGTATGTCTCCACTTAATATATACCGATTGTCTACACTCTATGATAGAGATTGAAAGATTGGAGGACATAAAAGCATTCAAAATAGTTATGGACACTGGAGACCATGTGGAAGGGATGTGGAAGAGGGGAAGAGTATAGGGAAGGAAATCAGGGAGAAAAAATAGAGATGTAAGACATTTGTGGGACACAGAAATGGTTTATTACCTGTTGATGATGTGTATAGTATTCTCAACTGGACTGGTCTGAGTATTTCATGTTGGGTTAATTCTGTTTACAAGCCAAATGATATATAGTGATTGAATGTTTAAATAATAATAATAATATTTGTTAGTTCCTGGTTTCTGTTATAGCTTACATTATGATGAATTCATGTACTCATTTTTCATAAACATGTATAGATGAGTTAAAATAATTTAAAAAAGTCTAGTTTGATTTATTCATATATGAAGTTAAAAATAATTAGATATTGACTTTTTAAAAAATTTCCTAGAGTACGTGTGTGCCTTCGGGGAAGAGACAGAATTGGAAAGTGAGAAAGCACCCCCTCTGTGAAATGGACATGCAGCAATCCCTTATTCTCCATTTCTCCTTTCATGATTTTTTTTTCTTTTCTTGGAGAGGTTTTTGCTATAGGGCGCGTGCGCTCACCAGACAGACAGAGAGAGACAGAGAGACAGAAAGCGAGAAATCACCCCCCAGGGGGGATGGCCGTGCCACAATCCCTTCTCCTCCATTCTCCTCTCAGGATCTTGGGCACACACGCACCCATGCCTGGCGTGAGTTTAAGCCGCTGGGTCCAGGACTTGAACCACAGTTGACTACGTGGGAGTCCAGCAACATAGCCATTACGCTAACTGCTGGTCCCTCCTTTTATGATTTTGAGCATGTACACACATGTTCCCTGTGTGTCCTTCAAGCCACTGGGTTGGGAACTTGAACCACACGGTTGGCCACATGGTATCTAGCTGTCTTAACCACCATACTACTGGCTGTCCTGATATTAACAATTTCTCATAGGATTTACTTCATTGTGTTTTTAAAAATTCTTTACTATTTCAGAAGTGAATTTATGTGAACATTAGAGATTTCCAAAACATTCTAATTAAAAGAGTATCAAAAGCAGTAAATGGCTAATCTACACATGAAATTTCTTTGTCAGTGAAAGCTTTATTTTATAGTTCTTTGGGAAAACCTCCTTTCATGGGATTGATAAAGCAGGTTCAGAAATAAGTTTGAGACAGGTTTTTGTAAATCTTAGGTAAATCTTACATTGATAAATCATATAATTTATTGGAATTTAAAAAATACTACTAACATAGCATCTCCTTCTCAGGCTAAACATGAAATAGATTCTCTTTTGGCTGGATGGTTGACTTGGGACAGTTTGTGGTTTAAGTAAACTACAAGTAGCTCTTTACAAAAATAGACCTAGATAGATAGATAGGTATTTAGATAAAATTAACTTATTTTATTCTCATTTGGTTAGTTGGGCTTTTAGGAATGTTTCCTCTGTTAAGTTTCAGAAAGTTTCTTGAGAGTTCTTAAGGATGATAAATCTTTCCTATGTTTGCAGAGATCAGTCTGCAAAGAGCCATATGCATTCCATAAAGATCACCTAAATGTTCCTTTCTGTTCTGTATTTTTGCATGGAGGTGGAGTTAGACATAACTTCAGATACTCTTTGTATACTCATAGGATGTGAGGAAATGGTGATGCAATGGCTTTGAGCAGAGGCTTTGAATCAAAATGAATCAAATTGACCTGGGTGTAACAGAGGTACCACCCAGTTAAAGTGGACCCTCATGCCAAATTTTTCTCTTTGAGTTTATTTTCTCATTGATCCAATATTTTACACACAGTTGTTGGACATCAATAAGATAATTAGGGTGAAAATTCAGCATTGGATCTGCCTCATAATGAGGTTTAAATGGAGAGTAATTATTTTATTTATATTAATATTATTTAGGAACGGCTATGTATTACACTTAGAAAAATACCCACACTGGGTTTTGGTTTCAAGTATAGCATTTAGTTGGGGAACCAATGAATATGCACTTGAAGTAATAACTAAAAATTAAAATAGTGGTATGGATTAGAATAGACAGTTTTATTTTCCTTTGAAATCTTTCCAGAGGGCAGGTATGCTCGCCAGAGACACAGAGAAAAAGAGAGGGAAAGTAAGACAGCATCCCCCATGGAGAATGGTCATGCTTTAATCCCTTCTCCTCCATTTCTCCCTCCTTTTGGGATTTTGGCATGCCCACACAGGTGCCTAGCTTAATTTTTAAGCCTCTGCGTCCAGAATTTAAACCATGCAGTCAGCCATGTGGGATCCAGATCACATGACCACCAGGCCACAAGCTGGCCTGACAGTTTTTTCGCTTTTATGTAAACTTTGGATTTCCTTTTATGTAAATATTATAAATGGTCCTGATAAAAAAATGTAAAACTTTTGTGTATACTGTCCATTTATACTGTTCACTAAAGTATGAATTATTAGCTCAAAGATGACCTTCAATAAACTTCATATTAATTATTAGCTTTTGAAAAACAAAAACATGAAGCAATTCAGTTTTTCCAGCTTATTTCTTTTTGAACAGTAGAAAGGTGTTATGTCTTGTTGCTGCCAAGTGGAGCAGATTAAAGGTCAGGACAGCATGCAAGATCTGCTCCTCTTAATAGGAATATTCCAGTACATGTGAGAGGGAGAAGGAGTAATTTTTAGTCTACTTTTCTCATGAAAATCAAGAGAGAGCATAACATCATGGGTATTTTTTTTGGCCTTAATTCAGTGACTTTGACTATAGAGATTTTTTTTTATTGAGGAATATATAACAGTTGAAAATTATTATGAAAAAAATTATCAAAGAACATGCAAATAATGCTTTGGCATATCCCTGAGTAATTTGTGATTTCCCTTTCCCCAAATTATTATTTTTTTTAATTTGCCAGAGGGTGTATGTACTCATTAGAGAGAGACATGGTGGGTGGGATGGGGTGAGAAAATACTACCCATGGGGGATGGCCACACTACAATCGCTTCTCCCTCATTTCTCCTTTCAGGATTTTGGGCACGTGCATACACACATATGCACATGCTTGAACTCAGCATGTTTCTCAAGCCACTGGGTCTGGGATTTGGACCACACAGTTGGCACTGTGGAATCTAGCCACCTTAGCCACCCACCCCACCAGCTAGCCCCCAAATTCATTAAATATGTTAATTCTTAGTAAAAAGTAACTGCATCTAGCATTATTATCTTTTCTTTTCTTTTCCTTTCTTCTTTTTCTCTTTTTAAACACCCTAACATGTAATTGTAAGATGCATGCTTATGAAGACTTGAGAAACCAGAATTGAGTTTTCTTTGCCAAACTATCCAGCTGCTGATGTCTGTCTCTGAGATAACTAACTTGCTCACATATGCTCCTGATTATTTCTATTATATGGTCGACAGTGAGTGTCAGCCTGTCAGCACTAAGTGCCATTTGTGAAGTAATGGCACAGGGAAACAAGGCAGCTCTGATAATAGTTGTAGCTATACATGTTTGCTTATTTTGGAGAAATGGTGGAATTTTGTAATATCTTCTTAGTCACATAGTATTTTTCCCTCTCATCTTTCTCCAGTTCATGGCATTTTAAGCACACCAAATGACCTGCTGCTGACTAGTGTAAATGATATCTTTAATTTCTGATTCGGAATGTTAACTTCCCTCATATAAAAATACAGAATGACTAATTGTTGGAGATGATTCCACGCTTCTATGCAAAAAATAAAATATGCATGAGAAGATAAACTGCTGATTGCTCTATGCAGAGCCTTCAAACATGTTTTTACTTTCTGTAAATAGAACAATTTGGCATCTAAGCCCAATTCTGTGGTTTAGAAAAGAAGAAAACATTAAGTGATCCAAAATGAGATTTGGTCTTAATAATACAATCAGATACATAAACATTCACAAAGAACTACTCTAGAAAGTTAAGAAGTCATTGGACTTGGCAGAACCTTTGGAACAATTGGAAGCTTCTATACCAAGAGAGGTTATAACTCCTGCATATCTTTGTTGTTTATAATAATGTTCATTCACATTTAAAAAAGTAACTTTCATTCATTCATTCTTTCATGTATTTATTTATCTTACTTATTATTACCAGGTTGTTATAAAGGATACAACTCAGCAATAGGCAAAAGTAAGAGATCAATAGTGCAAGGTATGGGAGTGGGGGTTGTAGAGAGCTTCCATGCCCCTTCTAGGTGGGCTACCCTTCCAAGCACTTCCATGTGTTCACCAACCCAGAAGCTTCTCATACCAATTTTAAAAAGTTAAAAATTTTATTACCTTCTCACTCATAAGATCAGACAAATTCCAATCCCTTTGTGAAAATTCTAACATGAGGCTAATCAGTAAGATAGTATAGTGGAGTAGATTATTCTATGAATAAATTATGAGCCAAAGGGGCTGGACCTATAGCCAAGTTGCTAGGGAGTCAGATCCCACATGGCTAACTGCAGTTTGAATCTCAGCCCTGGCAGCTTAAAACACATCCCAGGTGATTGTGCATGCCCCAAATCACAAGTGAATAGAGAGATGGGGAAGAAGGGATTGCAGTGTGATTATCTCCTTTGGAAGATGCCTTCTCCCCTGCTCCTTCTCTCTCTCTCAGTTTCTCTGTTTCTGACTAGTGGATGCACACACCCTCTGGCAAGTAAAAAAATTATGAGCCAAAGAAAATTGTTGTAGTTATGAAGGTATTAGGAAGTAGCCTGTATGGTTGCATAGACTTCTTGAACAAATATTCTAGAAATCTCCTTTATGACATTTATAAGAGCACATTTTATTTTATTTTTTAAGAAATATTTTATATAACTATTTATTATTATTTGAACATTTACACACATGGACATATGCACACACACACACACACACACAGAGAGAGAGAGAGAGAGAGAGAGAGAGAGAGAGAGAGAAAGTGAGAAAGCAATCCACCAGGTCCAGGACTCAAATCATGGTTGGCAATGTGGGAGTCCAGTGCTTTTAACCACAGTGCCACCTGTGGGCTCCAAGACCATATTTTAAGCATTGAGACCCATCCAGCCCCCATGGCTGGATCCTACATGACTGATCACACAGTTGGAATTCTGGCCCTAATGATTTGAAGAACATGCCACACATGTGGGCGTGCATGTCCATAATCTGGACAGGATAGATGAAGGGATTGAAGTGTGACCATATCCCTTTGTGGGGTGCTTTTTCCATCTCCTTCTTTCTCTGTTTTTCTAGTGATTGCACATATGCTCTGGAAAATTAAAAAAAAATTGTGACCACTTGTGCATTTTTGTTGTATTCAGAAAAACGTCATGGGTTAAGGGGATACAAAAAAGGGAGAGATACTTTCAGTGTCAGATGGTAATTTACTCTAAAGTTGCTATTTATTTTTACAGTCATTCATGTCAACAAAATAATAGTTAATTATACTGCTATCACAATGCAGTCATTTCTTTTTTATACTTTTTGAAGAAAACGGTTAATATTAGATTTCACATAGATACTCAGAATCACTATTAGAAACATTGGGAAGAAAAAATTATGAACACTCTTAAAGTACATGGGAATGAATTTAAAAACGAGTTTCATTGATTGTTCTGTTGAGAATATATGGCATGTGTGAAATGGGTTTTACTACTCTCATGTGTAAAACAGGTGTATGATCTGAGTTACAGTTGATTTAAAAATTTTAACATTATGCACATATTGATATTATGTTTAAATAATCAATAAGGACAAGGGAAAACTAAGAATGGTATTATACTTTGGTTCTATTTAATAACATGCATAACTTGATTATTAATAACACTACTTACAAGCATTAACACAGGTCATTGCTTTGGATGGAAGCCATAACACCTAAAATTTAAGCATACCTTCCTTCATAGATGGCATTCATTCATTCAGCCAAGATTTTGTAGTGCCCACTATGTGTGGGAACTGTGATTAGAGGCCAGACAACTGAGAAACATCTCTGGCCAACTACCGGTGAGAGACTGAGATTCTCATTCATAACTGCAATTAGTATACAACTAATAAAAGTAATTTAGATATAATATACATGCTGATATGCCATTATTATATATAATAATAAACTGTTACATGAAAAAAAACTGTTGGGACCAGCAGTTAGCTTAATGGCTATGTCACTGGACTCCCATGTAGTTGACCGTGGTTCGTGTCCTGGACCCGGTGGCTTAAAACTCACACCGGGTGCTTGTGTGTGCGTGCCCAAGATCCCAAAAGGAGAATGGAGGAGAAGGGATTGTGGCATGGCCATGCCCCATGGGGGATGATTTCTCACTTTCTGTCTCTCTGTCTCTCTCTGTCTGTCTGGTGAGCACATGCACCCTATAACAAAAACCTCTTCAAAAAATAAAAACTGTTATTAAGGCAAAGCCCATAAAACTTCCTCACAATGAATGGAACAAGAAATTTGAAACAATATTTAAAGAAATCTTACTACTTAGCAGATAATAAATGATGTTTATTTAGTGCTACCATGCCAAGGAACTGTTCAATGTGTTCTACAGTTATTCATTGACGCATGTCATCCATATAATGTTCTTATGAAGTAAATGCCATTAGTTACCCAATTTACACATGAGAAACCTGAAGTATAAAAAAGATAAGCTGTTTGTTCAGGCTCCTAAAATTGAAAAATGGCAGAGTGTGATTTGATCCCCAGCTCCAGTGTCCACATGCTTAAACACTGTGTTTCACTGCTTCTTCACTTGGATTGCAGAAACAAAGGAATCTGGTTGCAAACACATGTGACCCAGCTCCTTTGTGAAAAGAGTAGTAATGGGAACCAGCAGTTAGCGTAATGGCTATGTCGCTGGACTCCCACGTAGTCGACCGCAGTTCGCGTCCTGGACCCGGTGGCTTAAAACTCACGCCGGGCGCGTGTGCGGGCGTGCCCAAGATCCCGAGAGGAGAATGGAGGAGAAGGGATTGCGGCGTGACCATCCCCCCTGGGGAGTGATTTCTCACTTTCTGTCTCTATGTCTCTCTCTCTCTGTCTGGCGAGCGCACACGCCCTATAGCAAAAAACCTCTCCAAAAAAAAAAAAAAAAAAAAAAAGAGTAGTAATGTGATCAGGAGACTTGTATTCCCAAATTTATTCTGTTATGGGTTATCTATACGATCAATGATGAGTTTTCTTATTTCTTTATTTCCCTTAATCCCTTTATAAAACATGATCTTCATTTACAGTGTCTATGAGATTATTACAATAAATTCCCTATTACATTAGAATTGTCTCTTTGCTTTTGTAAATTCAGATAACACTTTACAGTTATTATGGAATGCTATTTTATGGCATATAGAAATGTCCACAAATTAAAATTCGTTAAACGATTTGAAATTTCTTTCCTTTTATAATAATCAGAGGTTATTATGCTTAAAACAGTTTATTAAGCCATTCTAAAATCACAAAGAATAGTGTAAAATTGATATCCAAAGTCCTACACATTTGTTCTGGCAGTACCTTTGTTCAAACATGCGCGCACGTGTGCACGCGCGTGCCACACACACACACACACACACACACACAGAGGAATTAATTCTCTGCAGGTACTTGCTACTCATCACCAACAACTCAACATGTATCTCAGAGATGTTGGGAATACTAGCTGTTTATAATGAGCTTGTCTCTAAAACGACTTGTTTCTTTCTTTTTGAGAGTTTTTTTTTTTTTTTTTTTTTTTTTTTTTTTTTTTTTTTTTTTTTTTTTTTTTTGCTATAGGGCGGGTGCGCTCGCCAGAAAGACAGAGAGAGACAGAGAGACAGAAAGTGAGAAATCACCCCCAGGGGGGATGGCCATGCCGCAATCCCCTCTCCATTCTTCTCTTGGGATCTTGGGCTTGCACGCACACACACCTGGCGTGAGTTTAAGCCAACAAATCCAGAACTCGAACTGTGGTCGACTATATGGAAGTCCAGCGACATAGCCATTATGCTAACTGCTGGTCCCAAGAACTTGTTTCTTAGGAAGAAAGATTACTCCACATTTCAGAAAAGGTAACTGAATGGTTTATTATAAAAAATTAAGAAACAACCTCAAAACTCAAATCACATTGGGGAGTCTTGGCAAACCACGTTGTGTAATAGTTGCAGAAAAGCATAAATACTGTATATCTATTGATATTTATTTTCTAAAAGTATAGTAATAATAGATATTAATTGGAAACTTCCTGCATTGCAGTGCATTGTCTCAGAATACTTTTTAATCCACAATATGAATAAAGCCATTTTATAGATGAAACGAAGAAGCAAAAAAGTGAAGGGAACTCATTTAAACCATCTGGAATCATGTCCTTCCATACTACTTTACATTGATATTCTTGTGTATATTATAACTATTATAAATACTTAGGTATAATCTGTTCCAAATATTTTTCCCTGAAAAGATATTTTTCTTTCTTTCTTTTTTTTTTGGGGGGGGGGAGGTTTTTGCTATAGGGCACATGCGCTTGCCAGACAGAGAGAGACAGAGAGACAGAAAGTGAGAAATCACCCCCCAGGGGGGATGGCCATGCCGCAATCCCTTCTCTATTCTCCTCTCGGGATCTTGGGCACGCACGCACACGCGCCAGGCGTGAGTTTTAAGCCTCCGGTTCTAGGATGCGAACTGCGGTCAACTACATGGGAGTCCAGTAATATAGCCATTACGCTAACTGCTGGTCCCCCTTAAAAGATATTATTGAAGGAAGTTTTCATGTTGTCTTTTCATTTAAAAAAAATATTTATTTCTTCTATGAAAGAGAAGTGGAGAGTCAGTCAGCCCCAACAGGGTCTTCACACTGCAGTCTACACCCAGTCTAAGCAGGTCCTGATCATGGGTGTGTGCCTGCAATGCACCTGGTGTACTTATGAAGTTCCTGGACCTTTCCCATGTAGGTCCTGTTACATTACCACTGTGCCACTGCCCAGCCCTTTGCTGTATTTCTTTTTAGTGTTTTATATTGTTTTAAAGTTAGAGGAACTTTGCAGCCTACTTTAGCTACCTTATATATTATAATGTGCTCATCTCAGATGTTTTGCATGATACTATAATGACTATAATTATATCATTTCTAAACTTTATTGTGTGCAAATGTACAATGATGACTTTTATTTTGCATTAGCAAATAGGCCCTCAAACTGACCAAAATCCAACATGCTTTGGGGTGCACATTTATGTAAAAATGATAAAATTATATATAATTTTCCACTGGGAAACATTTGGTTCTAATATAATTGTGTAATTGCCAAGGGAGTGCCACTGAAGTACAAATTTAATGGTTTTTCTAGGAAGGATTACAGAATTAGTGTACAAAGGGAACATAGTCAATCTACTTGAAGAGTTCATTAAATTAGTTTATACATGCTAGTACAAAATATAGAGACTCATAAAAGCCTTCAGAGGAAAGCATAGAAACAACCTAAATTATGTAGAACCAAAGGGATTGATTTATAATGAAGTATTAAGGACAAATAGGTCATAATAATAATAAATGCTATATTAACAGGGCATATATTTATGGTCAATATGCTAAAGAAATGGCTAAGTTCAAAGAAGCTGTACACAATGATTAAATGAGGCTTGGAAACAGTCTAATATTCTAATATGGTTGCTCAATTAAAGATGTTCTAGAAAATTTTCTGAAGATTAGAAGCTAAGTATGCTCATCTAAAATTTAAAAGGTAACTTTTAAGTTAGAATCTAGGGGTGAAGATAATCAATCAAAGATATTAGGTCCTTGAAATATTCACTCAAAGGGAAACTTTCATGATGTGTGTTGATTATTATTAAAATAATAAATATAATTAATATGTTAGGTTTTGTGAGCTTACTTTGATTAAATGTAGTGTGACTTTTTGTCTCCCAAAATTGCTATGGCCTATTGCTAGAGGTGACATTCAGAATGTTTACCAGATGGTATGGCTTGACCTGACCAATAGAAAGAAGTAACCAGTATTACACCCCACATGATCATAAGCTCGTGTGTAGGATAACTGATAGATCAGAGCAATGGGGGACTTCCTGCCTATGTGTGAATATTTTGAACACTAAATACAGAAAAGATTCACCAAGGTTAGGCTCTTATAAAAATACTGACCACAGGGTTGATTTTCATTAATTATGCACTGGCAGGGCCCTACTGTTGTTAATATTGGCATTTGTTTTGATTAGACTATGTTCACATAATAGCAGTTGGAACAATTTGAACTATTGCCTCTATCTGAAGAATTATTAACCTGAGACTTTCTGAAGATGAAAAATGACTTTCTAAAATACTAAAAAACCTGCACTCTGTAGTAAGAACTGTATATGTATTCATCTATATAAAGATATTTACTCATCTATGTAAAGATATTTATTCATCTATATAAAGATATTTATTCATCTGTATAAAGAATGACTGTATATTTATCTATATGCATCTATTTAGGGAACCTGGAAGTTTGGATTCTTCAGGGAGCAGACTTTAAGTTGGTGTTTACTGTATAAGACATTGATTTAAAAGTGTCTTTGTGGAACCAGTTGGTGGCATGGTAGTTAAGGTGCTGGATCCCACATGGCCAGCTGCATGGTTTGGGTCCTGGACCTGGTGGCTTGAGGAACTCCAAATCCTGAGAGTAGAAGGGATTATGGCATGGCCATACCCCCTTGGGGGGTGCTTTCTCTCTCTTCCCCTCTCTCCTCTCTCTTTCTCTCTCTCTCTTTCTTCTCTCTGGCAAGCACATGTTCCCTATAGCAAAAACTTAAAAAAAAAAAAAAAAGGAAGAGTCTTTGTGATGAACATTGAGGAAGGAAGTAGGAGTGATGAGAGAGAGAGAGAGATGCCCTGATGATAGGGAGATGCCCAGGTTTGCTAAAATGTCCGGTGTTAATCTTGTTCAACTCCTCAAGATGCTCAAGAATTAGAGTGATCCTTCAGGATTATCCTGAGAAGGGCTGGAATGATCAGACTTTTGTACTTTGGACTAATCAGTAATTTTGCATGGAGGTGGCTCTCTGCAGCTGAGGTACCACAAGATGGGCTGACAGCTGAAGCCGGTACTGTTCATGCTCCCAGCTGTCAGGATACCAAGTTCTCTGGTAAAGGGAGATCTGGGCAGCCTATTACTTTTTCCACCACAAAGTAGTGTGTTCTTTGCTAAGAAAAGTCTTTTTCTTTCATGAGAGGGAGATACAGAAACAGAAAGACAGGGACCTCTACAGGGTCTTCATGCAGTGACCTACCCACAGCTTTAGCCAGCCTTGACTCATGGTTGTGCATGTGTCCAGTCATGACAGCAGAACCTTCCCATGTGGATCACACAGTGCCTGGCGTTACCACTGTGCCACTGTCTGGCCCCCAGAATATTTTCTTTTTCTAGACCTTTCACAATTAAGGAAATGTGATAATCCTTAATCCTCACTTAACCAACCCCTTCATATCTATGACTGAGTTTAGAATCACATACTTTGATCAGTTTTTGTCTTTCTTGAGTATAACATGGGAGAGAAGTCTGGTTCTCTAGTAATTTTCCTTTGGAATTTAATCCTTTTACAGAGTCTCTTGGGAAAGGAATAGTGTTTGGGAAGATACCTTGACTCCATTTTGTGAATTTTATTTTACCTGTTGGCCATGTCCTTTTCCAAGTCTTGGATTGTTTTAAGCTATGTGTTTTCTTGAATGTACTGTATATATTTATTGAGGGTTAATAATAGGTTGTACAATGCAACATGCACATATCAATTAAATACAGTTCCCTTCTTTTGAAGAGTTTCCATGCTATCCAGGGAGATATATAAATGAATAATAATAATTACTGTTATTTCAGTTGACATACAGTAATTTTACATCCTTGTGGGGTACATTTTGCTTTTTTGATACATGTATACAATGTGCAATTATCAAATCAGGGTAATTAGCATATCCATCACCTCAAACATTTATCATTTCTATATATTCAGAACATTTAAAATCCTCTTTTCTAGCTGTTTTAAAATATAAAACAAATTATTGTTAACTGTAGTTACCCTACTATGCTATAGAATGCTAAAACTTCCTCTTCCTATCTGACTGTAATTTTTTGTGAACCAATCTCTCCTTATCATCTCCTCCCTTTTCCAGCCTCTGATAACCAATACTCTACTCTCTCCAATTTTATAAGATCAACTTGTGAAGCTTCCATGTATGAGTAAGAACATGTGATATTTACACAAAAGGGTAATTTTTGATATATGTAAGAATAAAGAACTGTAGAAGAATAGGGAAATGGGTGATTACAGAGGGAAGTAGTGTGGATGAAAGTAACTAGAAGATGACATGAATTTGTTTTCATGACTGATTTTTTTGCATTTGGTATCAATAATGCCTAGTTTACTATGGACTACTGTGGCTTTACCTTGATCGAAATGACCCCCACCAACCAATGTTCACAAGTTCTGTGTCAGTCAGTGCTGCTTTCAGAATTTTGCCATAGGATGAACACTCTCCAACTTTGATAACTGTCATCTGACTTCTTTTATTTTTAGGTTTGGTTATTTTTATTAAGGCAAGTGCGTGTGTGTTCTGAAACTTATTTCACTTGCGTGTGGAAATACTGAAGTTCTTTCTCTACATGGGCCGCTCCCAAGATCTGATCATGATATGCCACCACAGTGGGGGCAAATCACCTTCCTTTCAGGCAGGGGGCAAAGCTTCACTCTTGGGACCACCGGGGGGGGGGGGGGGGGACTAACTTTTCTTCCGCAGCTTCTTCACTGCTCTCTCTTTGCAAAGTAGTCAGGATACTTCGCCTTCTCAGAAGGATGCCAGTCATCTAAGCACCATTTTGGAACCTTGTAGGAGGTCCCCCCAGAAGAGTTAGGGAAGATGCATGACTGTGGATACTGGTTGTACCAGAATTCTTTCTCTGCCTCCCTCAGCAGCTGGGTGACCTTCATCATATCCTTTTCATCTTTATGTTCGTCAGATTGAGCTCCTAACAAGCACGCAAAGTACCGGAACTTGTCCCTGTGGATGCACCAAGACTTGAGGTGGCACAGTGCCCGCTTATAAAGGCACAGCACCTTCTGCTGATGGGTCAGTTGGCCACCGGTGCTGAGAACACCATAACAGCAGTTCACCTTCAGGGGCCACGGGGGCTGCCTCACTGTTACCTGATTTTGATGTTAGGTATCTGACTGCTGTGTAGGGATCAAGAACTTAGCAGGTCTAATTTTTACCTTTGAGCCTAGCACAGTGCCTGACATTTAGTAGGGTTTTAATAAATCATTGATAGTGAATGAGTTGTATCAACTTTATAAGACATGTTTTTTTTTTTTGTTTTTTTTTTGCAAGTGTACTTTCCATATTCTTATTAACTTTATAAAAGAATAGGGACAACATACATTTATCAGTGACTTCTCTAGGCACCCCCTTTCTTCCTTTCACCATGCCTTCTTCACTCTTTTCCTCTTCCTCTCTCCTTATCTTTCTTCTCTTCCTCCGTCCTGCACTACATCCCTCCCATTCTTTCTTTTTCTGTCCTTCTCTTCTCCCTTTTAACTTCCCCTTCTCTATTTCATTCTTTCTTCCTCAGGTATTGGAATTATTTCCTCAAAGAAAGTCTTTACCAGAATCACAGTAAATGGCACAGATAGAGAGGGGGATGATCTCAGTGAAAGGTTTCCGAACCTTGGGCTCAGCTCTCCCTTCCTTATAAGATGCAGTTGCATGGCTCAATGTGACATAGTTTCCAAACAGGTGATAGAAGTTTTGAGGGGCCAGCAGGTGGCATGGTGGTTAAGGGTGCTGGACTCCCACATGGCCTACCACGTTTTAAGCCCCAGACTTGGTGGCTTGCTTTCACTCTCTCTCTCACTCTGTCCCTCTCTGGTCAAATTAAAAATAAATAAATAATGTTAAATAAAATAATTCTTTAAAAAATTTTTTAAACCATAAAAGTTTGAGTAGTTAAGAATCACCACTTTACAGGGCCAGCAGATGGCATGCAATAGTTCCTGTAGCCCATTCTAACTATATATAGTATGTGTGTGTGTGTGTATGTGTGTATGTGTGTATATATATATATATATATATATATATATATATATATATATATATAATTGGAATATATATATATATATATATATATATAGACTCCCACATAGTCAACCACAGTCTGAGTCCTGGACCCAGTGGCTTAAAACTCACACCAGGTGCGTATGTGTGTGCGTGCATGCCCAAGATCCCAAGAAGACAATGGAGGAGAAGGGATTGCAGTGTGGCCAAGGGGAATGGCCCATGGAGTGGTTTCTTGGTTTCTGTCTCTCTGGTGAGGCCATGTGCCCTATAGAAAAATGTCTCTCTCAAAAAAAAAAAAAAGAAAGAAACCATTTTACAGGTAAAAATGGTAACACTGACAGTGGAATTCTTTGTGGGTTAGTGGGTCTTGCAAGCCATAGCTTGGAATATTTGTTTTTAAGGTGATATATGAAAGTCTAAACCTAGCACATGAATGGTCATTTCAGGTTGTGATTACATAACGTACAAGAGAATGGGTTGTTTGAAAGTCAAACACAAAAGCCAAGTACTTACTAAAAGAAGAGCCAGTCTTAGTACTTTATATTTTCTATAATTATCCCAGGTAAATTTAGTCTAAAAAAGTATATGGAATATTTTTTAATAAACAGAGTTAAAAAAAGGTAAACATTTTAATTTAAACTAAGGACTCGTATCCTTGTGAGAATAAATTCTTTTATTCTTCAGTGTCATTCTATTTTACTCTTGTATTTAATATTTCTCTTAATAAAAGAACTACAGTCATGATGTGAAATTGCATTTTGAGAGTTTCCAATAGATGGTTTTCCTCATTTTTGCCATAGGGCGGGCGCCACCACACCCACTCATTTTTTTTAATTATATTCTTTAAAAATTAGTTTTATGATTTGTAAAGGTAGCACAATTCTAGCATTCAAGAAGCTTGTTCATCTGCTGAAGTTTGTATTGCTTTCTCAGCTATTCTTTTTGAGAAATTTAAGAAATAAGGAAAACATGGGCCAATTTGTGGCATGGTGGTTAAGGCATGGGATCCTCCCTGGCTGACTTTGTAGCTCAAGTTCCAGACCTGGTGGCTTGAAAAAAAAAAAAACATTGGGCACATGTGCATGCATGCCCAGGATTCTGGAAGGAAAATGGAGAAGGGATTGCAGTGTGGTCGTTTCCCCTGGGGGGTGATTTCTCACTTTTCTTCTCAGTGCCTCTCTCTTTCTCTTTCTGTCTCTCTGGTGAGTGCATGTGCCCTATGGCAAAGAGAAAAAAAAAGTGTAAGGAAAACAATGGCAACTTTTATGATTAGAAATTCCCCTGCTTTTTTAGACAGCACATATTGGCCTCACAAATTTAAATGACCTGAATTATCAGTTCTTCTCTTATATATACAGTATAATATATAGTTAGAATGGGCTACAGGAACTATGTCATGTTTAAATTATGTTATCTTTTCCTTTTTGATTATTGGATATGTATCTGTTACTTACGTGTTCAGAGGAGTACTTTGAAATAATGACTATTTAAATAGATTTTTAGTCATATTTTCTACAAAATTATCTATTTATTTATTTGGAAAATTATGTCTTGTCTTTCCCCCACGCTTGAGGGAATGTGTACTCACCAGAGAAAGACAGAGAGAGAGAAAGAGAGGAAGAGCAACCCCCAAAGGGACATGGTCATATCACAATCCTTTCTCCATTTTTCTATACTGTTGGGATTTTGGGCCTGCACACATGTGTGCCTGGTGCGATTCTTAAGTCACCAGGGCTTGGATTTGAACCTTAGTTAGTCATGTGAAATCCAGCTCCTTTAATCATGAAGGTATGAGACTGGTTCAAATTTCGTGTTGTAGATAAAGCTTATAAGTAAAATGAACAACAAAAGAATTAATGATATTTTCCAATTTCTTGGGTAATGAGTTATACTTGTCAGACTGTGATGTGCAAAACTTATGGTAAGGAAATGTTAAATCATGCCATAATTTTCATTCCTTTATATTCATTCATTAAATTGAGCAACACTCTTAAGATTTATTTAAAGGTGACTGTTCAGGTTGTGAAAATTATCAGGTTGTGAAATCCTAGGCCTGATGTTTTAACATGTATATGGACTTTGAAACCATGTTCCTTCAATGCCTATGACCAATGGCTTTAATGAATGCCTAACAACTTACTTAAACCAAACAAATAATTAGTCTCAATTACAAAAGTGTAAATTTGACTCTAATTAATGAACATGCCAGGCTTTACACATTGGTTTAAGTGTAATTGATCTTAGGCCACTAAGATCAATTTAAGGGTTGGCAAAATGACAACAAGTAGGAAGTGACTCAGATGTAAGAATGCTCACCACTGGAAAGATTAATTGGTTGTATTAGTGATAAACTAGTAGGTGGCTGATGTAATAATGATATCCCCATATTAAGAGACCTCAAAATAGGATCACCAGCTCTAAAGCTTTTAATTGTATACAATTACTATGTCAAATATAGCCTTTTAAAAGAATATTTGTCACATTCATTTGTCCTCCTTTTCATTTTAGTTTTTTTTCCTTTTCATCATTAAAAGAAAAACATCCAAGAGGAGGCATATAACTGTTTGACTTTATGCTTTGAAATGTTCTTAACCAACTGTTTTGGTAGACCTGGGTGTGGAAAATCAAGTCACTTGTATTAAAAAGGCAATGACTGATTGCTAGCTAGTATTTTTCCATTTTCTCTGTCATCAGCAAAGTCTGCTTTTGTTGCCATGTTAACTTCTCCCCACTTTGACAGTGAAATCTGGAAGGAAAAAAAATGAAAAAGAGAGAGAGAGTATTATTCCATTACATTTCATCTCTTCTGAAGAGCTTCTAATACTCTGAGTGATGGGTTAAAAATCTGAAATGATGTGATGAAGTTGAATGGTGGGAAAAAGCCAAATTCATGGCACATTCATTTTATATTACTATGTGAAAGAGCACTGAGTGAAGGAGAGACAGGTAAGGTCCTACTTTAGCAGAGTGAGAGATAGCTGCTAAGTGGTGAGTTGAGATGAGAATACTACAGAGTCTTTGTCCTTCTTCCAAAGATTTCCTGCCTAATATTTTCTCCGTTCTTCCCCCACCCCCACACCTCCTAACCCCAGACATCTCTCCTAATAAAAAGATTTTTCAAGAAAGATGTCAAAGAAAATAGAACTTTTCAAGAAAGATGTCAAAGGAAATTGTTGAATGAAACACAAGGGCAGCATGAGACCAGAGTGGAGGAAGGTGATAAAGGCGCTATTTAGAAGTTAAGCCCAGAAAACTGGGGCAAGAATCAAAGCAACGCTACAGGCAGGGATGAGGTAGCCAGGGCCCTGAAGATAATCATAAGGAGCTGGAGTCTAAGGCAGGAAAAAAGGCAAGGCCAGTTAAGAGGTTTAAGGGAGAGGATGACCTACTTAGAAAAAGATCTTTTCAACAGCCAGACTTTGGACTGGAAGGGAAATAGCTCAGGGGGACTGAGAGTAGGTTACATTTGTCTGAGAAGTTGTTCCAAGTAAATAAGAAATTGTAATTATACTGAATTATGAGGCGATCATTAAATTAAGTAGTCATGTGCAAAAACAGTTCTTCTTTAAATATCTTTTAAAGTTTTATTTTAATCGGAGTTCATTATATATAAAATTATAATTGGATGTATGTTGTGCAATACTTCATTCAGACTACTTTGTTGGAAGAACATTCTAAATCTATGAACACTGTGAAAGAGACTTTTACTTCTTGTAAATATACAAAGAGGATCAGATGAACATTTTATACTTTGTGAACTCCTTTGTCATATTTCTTAGAGGACTTTTAAAATAGATTGATAAGAATAATGTATATGAAAGGGGCTTTATAAACACTTATTTGCTTTTTTTTTTTTTTTTGAGAGGTTTTTGCTTTTGGGTGCATGCGCACACCGGAAAGACTGAGAGAGACAGGGAGATAGAAAGTGAGAAATCACCCCCCAGGGGGAATGGCCACACTGCAATCCCTTCTCCTCCATTCTCCTCTTGGGATCTTGGGCACACACGCACACGCGCCCAGCGTGAGTTTAAGTTACCAGGTCCGGGACTCGAACCATGGTCGACTACATGGGAGTCTAGCGACATAGCCATTACACTAACTGCTGGTCCCGATAAACATTTATTTACTAACTCAGGTATTTGGAATAGTTTGATATCCTAAGTAGTATAAGCATCATTTCTGATACATAATCTGTATTAATCATTTGTCCCATAATACAGGAGGATGGTGCAGTCTTAAACACATAAATTCTGGAGCTAAAATGGTTGGATCGAATCCTGGCTCTGTCATTTTCTACTATGTGGGGATAAAAGACCTCTGTGTGTATGTCTCACTTCTTTTACATGTAAAATAGGCTAATAGTAGTCCCTATTTCACAGAGTGATTGTAACAACTTATTTTTATACACTCAGACATACATCTATATGCTTAGGACAGTGATGGAAACAGAGAGACTGTTCATTACATTATTATTATATTAGCATTCCTAACAATAATTACGTGTATACTAATAATACTCCTAATTACAGAAATGATAACAGTAATCCAACCTGAATTCAAGTAATAATCTTAACCATAGTTTCGTCTACCACCCCCAGCTCCAACTTCTGTGTCTTTTCTCTATTTGTAGTAAAACTCTGAAGAGTTGGCTATGCATGCTCTCCTCCCATTTCTCTTGAACCTATTTCACTTTGTTTTCCAAGCCACCACTCTAAACTGTTCTTGCCAAGGACCCTAGGGACCTCTAGATTGCTAAATCTAATCCAATTCTGAGGCCTTATTATTTAAATTTTGCCACAGGGTGTGTATGCTCACTGGAGAGAGATAGAAAGAGACACAGAGAGAGGAAAAGTGAGGAATTATCCCCCAGGGCAGATGGCCATGCCACAGTCCATTATCTTACATTCTCTTCTCAGGATTTTGGATATGTATATACCTGCATCCAGAGTGTCATGACATCTGCTCAGCTGTTTCTGCTCTTCCCTCTCTTCTGATCTATTCTCCATACAGAAGCCAGTGTCAGTTAAATCATGTCAGTCCTTTCCTTGAAATGTTGCAGTCGATCTCCAATTCATACAGTGTAAAAGCCAGTCTTTGTAATGGCTGACGTGAATTTATATGAATAGTTCCTGTTGTTTTTCTTATGTCATCTTCTACTACTTTCTTTATAATTCATGTTTCTCTAACCACAGTGCCTCCTCACTGTTCCTGACACAGGCTAAGAAAAGCAATCATCTGAAGGCTTTGCACTTGTGGTTCCTATGATTCCTTCAGTTCTTTCATGTCTCTGCCCAAATGTCATCTTTTTAATGCCACTCACCCTTTAGTTTTAAAACTGTAACTCACCAGCTCTTCACTTCCACTGGTGGAACTTCCTATGCCCTTACCCTTCTCTAGAGTTTAGTATATATTCCAACAGCACAGAGAATTTACTTATTTATTTGTCCATTATTTTTATCTATTTTCTCCTACTAAAAAAATAAGCTCTATTAGGGAATGGGATGTTTTCTATATGCTGATGAGATCAGTAGCAATCATATAGTAGGTACTCAGTTAATACACTTTGGATGAATGAGTGACTACATATTCTATAGGTTCCTCTCCCCTAAAAATATTATGTTAGAAAGGGTTTATCATAAACACAAAATTACTTAAGATTGCATACATGATGTAAACAATGAACATCATCTGCCACTTTCATTCACTAATTTAATAGATATACCTCAACATGAAAATTACTGACCACAGCATCCAGTATTGCTTTTCTCATCTATGATGTCTTCCCTTAATCTCCTTGAACATTGCTTTTCCATCAAGGTTTGCACTACCCATGACTTTTTTCTTTTCTGATTGTTCTTGTCCACAGCAATTTGTAGTTCCTCAGAACTGATGCTGTACTTATTTTCCATACTATAAAATTTAGCCATCACATACATATTTTATATTAAGTTTCTTTGTTTCATATGAATAAGTAGTATCTCTGCCACTAGCTTTCTAGTTCCTTTTTTTTTGAGAGGTTTTTGCTACAGGGCGCATGTGCAAGAAATCACCCCCTAGGAAGGATGGCCACACCGCAATCCCTTCTCCTCCATTCTCCTTTCAGGATCTTGGGCATGCATGCACACGTGCCTGGCGTGAGTTTAAGCCATCGGGTCCAAGACTCAAACCGCGGTCGACTACATGGGAGTCCAGCGACATAGCCATTACGCTAACTGCTGGTCCCACTTTCTAGTTCTTGAAGGGTAGAAATCTTATGTTTTCTGGCTCATGTTTCAGTTATTTATAGAGTATTTTTACATAGAAGCAATTTTTCAAGAGCATACTTCACAGAATCTTTGGGAGTAAATTGTTGAAAAAAATAAGACAAACTAAGTTAATCACACAAACGAAAAATAATATATAATATAAAACTGTCTCAAAGCAATTTTTTAAAAAATTAATGATTTAAAGCATTTTTCTCTTTCATGTTTCCTTTTGTTTGGGTAGGCAGCATGAAATATGAACTTCTTTTTCTTGGATAAATATTAATTATTGGATATACATAGAACAATACACTCCATTATGCTTTTTTAAGATGTATTATATAGCCAGAAAACATTTATGTATATGTCGAATCAGATGGTCAAAATGGAAAGAAGTGATGACCAATTAGAATGTATAGTGCTTGTTCATGAAAATTGTGGTTCATATGTGGTGTTCATGAAAAGATCTACTTGCCTTCAAACACTCTTCTACCTATCTGCTAATTTACACAGTTCATTTCTTACAGTTACATAGAATATATGTACATTAAATATCAAGATGGCTTAATTTATGTCCGAAACTTATGAAGTCACATGAAGGGCTGCTAATGGCAGACTTTTAACTTTCTCTGTTGTGCTTAATGACCATTATAGAAGCACAAACCACCCTCTGCCAAAAAAATAAAAAACAGGCCAAACAAGCTTGATATATAAATAGTGAGAGAATACAGATCATGTTTTGTTTCATAGATTTGAGAGAACATTTTTCAAAAAAAAATTTTGTGTTTTTGCAGTAGGGCACATTTGCTCTCAGGATGAGACAGAGAAAGGGAAGAGAGAAATTTCCCCTCCCCACAAGGGGAATGGCCACATTGTAATTCCTTCTTTTCCATTTTTCTCTTCTGACTTTGGGCATGCACTCAGAGGTGGCTGGCATGATTTTTAAAAAGCTGCCGGGTCCAGGATTTGAACTGTGGTCAGTCATGTGGAATCCAGCACCTTAACCACTCACCACTTGCTGGCCCCAATTTGAGAGAAAATTTCAGTTTTAAATTTTTTTCTTGTAGGAGTGAAGGGTTTTGTTGCTGTTGTTGTTCGTTTGTTTTGTTTTTAATTACCGGAGAATTTGTGCACACTTGCATGTGTGAAAAAGAGAGAGCGAGCACCCCACAGTGGAACACTGGCCACAGTCTATTTCATTTTTTTCCTCCATCCCATCAGGATTTTGGGCACCTACACACATGCACTGAATGTATTTTTCAAGCCACTGGGGTCCAGACTTGAACGATGTTTGGCCAGGATTTGGCTCCCAGTGCAAAGGGCTTAACCACTATGTGGGGCTGCCCCAGCAGTGAGTTTTGTATAGATATTACTTTGTGATATATATCCAACAGGAAAGTTTGCTAATTCTGCTTTTACCAAATGTCATAAATTCTTCATCCCATTACCTTCTTTAAATGTTATGAAAAATGAGTGTTACACAACTTGTAACAGACAAGAACTGGTTATTTGAAGAAACTGAGGAACCAGCAGATGGTGCTATGTTTATGCCACTTAACTACCACATGGCTGACTGTGGTTCAAGTCCTGGACCCAGTGGCTTGAAACTCATGCCAGGCACATGTGCGTACATGCCCAAGATCCCAGGAGGAGAATGGAGGAGAATGGATTGCAGCATGGCCATTTCCCCGGATGGTGATTTCTCAATTTTCCTCTCACTACCTCTGTTTCTCTTTGTTTCTCTCCTCAGTGAATGCATGCGCCCAAAGGCAAAACCTCTTTAAAAAAAAAAAAAAAAAAAAAAAAAAAAGAAGAAACTGAGGAGACATAGAGGGACCAGTAAGCTTTCAGATTTCCTTTAATTTCTCTAAATATTAAGAGAGCAAAAAATAAAGTAATAATCCATAAAGTCAACTTACTACTTACGAGAAGCATTTAACATTTTAATTTGAAATTCTTATATGAAATATGTTATTTCCTCTTCAATATTTCTTTTTTTGGTTCTTAGGGACATAACACATATGTAATACTGAAAGTTGAATGAACAGTTCTTTCATTATAAGATAATTCATTCAACAAAAATGTACTGAATGCACCCTGAATGCCAGACATTCTGTTAGTTGTTGGCAATCAAGTTGAATGAGGCAATCGAGGTCCCAGTCTTCATACTGTTCACTTTCAAGTGGAAATGTGAGAAAATGGGGTGGGGGAGAAGAAGAAAAAATGAAAGGAGGAGGGCTGGCTTTATGGTCTGGTGGTTAAGGGATTCAGATTCTACATGACTCACTTCATTATTGGAATCCAGGCCCAACCAACTTGAGAAACATGCCAGGTAGATGTGCATGTGTGCCCCCAATTCCAAAAGGATGGGGGCTGGCAAGTGGTGTGGTGGTTGTGACGCTGGACTCCCACATGGCCGACTATGGTTCAAGTCTCAGACCTGGTGGCTTGCTTTCTCACTTTCCCTTTCTTTCTCTCTTTGTCTCTCTCTGGTCAAATTAAAACAAAAACAAATAATAATAAATAAAGTTAAATAAATTAAAAAAATTCCAAAAGATGAAGAGATAGAGAAGAAGGGATTGCAGTATGACCACACTTTATTTGGGGGTGCTTTCTCCTGTTTTACTCCTCTTTTACTCTCTCTGTTTCTCTCTGATGAGTTCATGTACCCTCTGAAAAATTAAAAAGAAAAGAAAAGAAGGAAAGGAAGGAGAGATGTAAGAAAAAACAAAGAATAAAAGAAAACAATTGCTAAAACAGAAGTAAACAAGGTGTTGTTAATAGCAATTTGCAGCTGTAAGCAGAAGATTGCTTTACCATACATAATTTCTTTACATTGTATGTTTCTAAATTCCTAACTCTTTCAAATATCCAAGCTTTTTCTTTTTTCAAATCCACGAACATCATCAGATCTTGTTTATGAGAACCAGAATGTCCTACCAGACAGGAAAAATTGCCCCCCCCATTCAGAAATATAGTTCACATTAATGTTATTTTACTTACTTGAAAAATATTCATTAAGTACCTATTATGGACCAGACACCCTTTTGGTAACATAGCAGAGAACAAAACTAAGTCCCCCGCCTCACTAATCATATAAGAAGTGATTGTAGTAGATCAATGGGTGATGAGTATTATAGATAAAATACCAAATAGACCTGCCAGTGGAGTAGGTGGTAGGGTAGTGACCTGCAATGCCAGAGCCACATACCTAACTGGAGTTTGTGTCCCAAGTAGTCCTAAAACCTGCCAGGCACACACATGCCCATAATCTCGACTGACTGGAGGACTAGGGGAAGAGGATCACTATATTATGAGAGCCTTTGGGGGGGGGTGCCCATATCTCTCCCTCCCTAATAAATAAGATACTATTTATTAGTCTAAACTAGGCTATCAAGACACACACACTCTCTCATACATTCCCTTCGCTCAAGAACAGAATATTTAAAAATAGGGAACAGTAGATGGTGTAGTGGTTATATCGCTGGATTCCCACATGGCCAACTGTGGTTTGAGTCCTGGACCCAATGGCTTCAAACTCGCACCAGGTGTGTGTGCGTACATGTCCAAGATCCCAGGAGGAGAATGGAGGAGAAGGGATTGTCGTATGGCCATCCTCCCAGGAGGTGATTTTTTACATTCTTTCTCTTTGTCTCTCCAGCAAGCACAAGTGTCCTGTAGCAAAAATCTCTTTAAAAAGAGAATGTTTAAAAACATCAAGCTAGAGAGAAAGTTAAGGAATATATGAGTCACAGTTGTTGCAGTTCTCAAGGGTGGCCAAAGAGGACCTCACTGAAAAGGAATCATTTAACTAACTTATGAAAAAGGTAAGGGGTGTCAGTTATGTGTATATGTAGTCAAGGGAAGTGCAGGTGCAAAGTTCATGAGGCAAATATCATACTTGGTGTGTTCAAGGAACAGCAAGATCTATGTGTTGGGGAGTAGAATGAGAGGGAGGTAGGTTAATGCAAGGTGAAGTTAGAAAGGTAAGCTGTCAAGGGTGCCTGTGAAGGCTTTGGGTCAAGAATGAAAGAATACAATGTTGTATGATGGCAGGAGGCAGCAGATGACACCAGATTTACAGTATTTCCATGTAGATGTGTCATCTTAAGACAATTGTTCTCATTTCTTTCTTGCCATTAGGGTGAGTGCGCTCACTGGAAAGAGAGAAAGTGAAAAGCACTACCTTGGGAGGAAGGGGCATAGCCACTCCACAATCCCTTCTTCATTCTCTTATTGGGATTTTGAGCACTGACACACGTGTCTGGTGTGATTTTCAAACCAGCGGGCCTGGGACTTGTACCACAGTTGGCCATGTGGGAATACAGAGCCTTAACCAGCCACCACACCACCTGCTGGCCCCAGATTGCTCTCATTTCTGACCACTAGCATTAGCCTCTTCTAATTAGTATCCTAATTAGTCTCTCCAACTCATCTTCTACTTGGCTTTCAAAGGGAACTTTCTACCATGCATACTCCATCTCATTATTCCCAACTTATCCTATAGTGACACTTTATTAGCTTTGTGAAAACACAAAGTTCTTAAATGGCATCCAAAACTCTCATAATTTGAACTCTCCTAGATATCGAGACATCATTCCTCCTTCAGACATTTATACCTGTAGTTCTATCTGGAATGTTTTTTTCTCATCTTCTTCCATGGCTGCTTCTTTTTAATCCTTTAAATTCCTAGTTGAATGCCATCTTCACAGAGAAACCTTCTTTTCCTGATCACTGTCTAAAGTAGGCAGCACCCAAATAGTATTCTCTATCATTAGTCTCTTTATTTCCTCTTGACTACAGGTGGAAATTCAATTACTTATTTACTTATTTTGTTTTCTTTGTTGATGTCTGTCTCCTTATTAGTATGAAATTCTGTGAAGGAAGTGACCTCGTTTGACTTTATATCTCTGTACCGATAATGAAAATGAACAAATATTCAATGCTTATTATTTCCCAGGTACTATTTCCAGCACATCGCATGCATTAACTCACTTAATACTTAACCACACTGGGAAGATACTATTTATTAGTCTAAACTAGGCTATCAAGACACAGACAGATTAAGTAACTGGCCCTCAATTTTATCACTAACACAGTAAAAGAAACCAGATTTTAATTCAGGCAGTCTGCCTCTGTAGATGATGCCCCTTACAATAAAATTCTTCTTTACTGAAACCAGTCACGCCTTCAGTAAGGCAGTGTGCTCAGTATTTCTTAAAGACAAATAAACCCCTTGCTTGATCACTGTGTACACCCCATGTACCAGATACATTGGACTATTTGCTGTATGTACCCTTTCTATCAGCCGAGCCTTGTGAAATCTTCTGCCAGGGATATTCATCTCTTCTCCTTTCCCTGGCTATCTGCTATTTGCTTTTCTAGTTTTCATTCAGTCTTCACCTCTTTTCCAAAGTTTTTTTTTTTTTCCTAGAGAATGCATGCACTTGACAGAGAGAGAGGGACAGAGAAAAACAAAGTGGGAGAGAGAGAAAGCACCCCAAAGTGAAACATGGTCATGCCACAATCCCTTCTCTTCCTTTTCTCTATCTCATCGGGATTTTAGGCACACATACACATTTGCTCAGCATGTTTATCCAGCCATTGGTGCTGGAATTTTAACCTTACAGTAAGCTATGTGGGATCCAGCTACCTTAACCACTAGGTTACGGGGCTGTCCCTCCTTTCCAAATATTTTTATGACGTCTACTTCCTTCCTTTCCCAGGCTAAATAAGAATGCCTCTTAGCCCATACTCTTTTGGCAATTATTCTATATTTTAATTTTTGACGTTTTTATATCACCTAGGCTCTGAGCCTCCAAGACAATGTCTTACTTGTTTTTAATATTCCCAGTGCTCAGTACAATTCAGGGTATAAAATCAATAATGTTTGATTAAATGAATGTGTGGTACATAATATTTTAACAGCATACTCATGAATATTGTGGAAATCTTACCTGATTCAAAAAATACCAAGACACCTGTCCAAGTAGAAATCACAAATCCAATAAACCCAGAATAATAATTTTGAGGGAAGAAAGATTATCATGATTTAGGTGTAGAAATTGTCAACAGTCTTATTTTATGTCATTGAAAATAAGAATAAGAAAGCTGGTGTCTGAACCATTGAATTTAAAGTGAACTGGTTTGGACAAAGAAACTAATTTTAAGTGAGAATGAGAAAGGACAGGAGGAGAAGTTAGCATTAGAAGAATTAGAGATAGTGTTTGACTTCCTTTGTATTAGAAATTTTGAACAGTATGTAAAATTACAAATTATTAATATCACCTAAACTGGCTATAGGTTCTTTCAAGTAATTTCCTTTTTTTAAGAGAGATTTTTGCTACAGGATGTATGGGCTTGATGGAGAGAAAGAAACAGAAAGTGAGAATTCACTTTCTAGAGGGTATGGCCATGCTGCAATCCCTTTTCCTCCATTCTTGTCTCAGGATTTTGGGTGTGCATGCACATGTGACTGTAGTTTCAAGTTGCCGGGTCCAGGACTCAAACCGCGGTCAGCTATGTGAGAGTCCAGCACCTTAACTACTATACCACCTACTGGTGCCCAAGTAATTTTCTAAACATGCCTCAAAAACTTTGAATATATGCAAATATTTTATATGAGTAAATAGATTATAGTATATCAATCTTCCAGGACATTCCTTATCTCATTTTTTGAGGGAAAACAAGTTGAAGAGGACCTGTAACTTGAGATGTAAAATAGAACACAGTCAAATTCAATCTTACTTGAGATCTTTACCTCACCTTAGTCAGCAAATAGATACTTTCTTTTGCAACCTGCATTATAAGTATTCTGCATCCTTTAGCTTTTTTATCACTACAGAGAAATAAAATTTGCAACGTAGTTCTTGAATAAACAAAGTCTTTTGGTCCAAGTGGCTATGTCATAATTCTTCCTTAGTTAAAATTGATTTTTTTTTTTTTTGTGAGAGAGACTCAGTTCTGAATTGCTCTTTTCTCTTTGAAGCTTATTTATTTCTTCCATGAGTGAGAGAGAGAGGGAAATAAAGAGAGAAAGAAAGAGAGAGTGGGAGTGAACCAGGCATACCCAACAGGGTCTTAACGTGATGTACCCATAGCTCTAGCCAGCCCAGGTCATGGCACATGTGTGTCTGATGTACTCAAGGGAGGTCTCCGGGCATAAACCTGGAACTTTCCTGTGTGGATCAGCCTCCCAAAGCATGTTTTATGGCTGTGCCACCTTCTAGCTCCCTTTTCCTTCTGAAATGGAGGATTTATATTGTTTCCAAAATGGGGGTATTCTTCATTCTATCTGGCCAGAATATTCGAGCTGAAATTACATTTGTATATTTGAACAATTAAGACATAGTAGTAGGAAATTTCAGTTCTGTTTGCAGAGACTAGCAGAACATCTCATTAGGAAATGATTTGAAAGTAAGATATTGCAGTATGGAAAATGGAATATTATGCCTAGCAGAGGAGGATAGCCCTGAACTAGCATAATATGGTCAGACTAAGATATTTTGGCTCAAACAAATTAAAACATCAGCACTGAATTTTTTTTTTGAGAGGTTTTTGCTATAGGGCGCGTGTGCTCACCAGACAGAGAGAGACAGAGAGACAGAAAGCGAGAAATCACCCCCCAGGGGGGATGGCCACACCACAATTCCTTGTCCTCCATTCTCCTCTCGGGATCTTGGGCATGCACGCACACGTGCCCCGCGTGAGTTTTTTAAGCCACCGGGTCTGGGACTCGAACCACGGTCGACTAAGTGGGAGTCCAGTGACATAGCCATTACATTAACTATTGGTCCCAGCACTAAAATTTATTAAGAGACTTCTGAAAGCTAATACCATACAAGATGGCAACCAAATATGAAATCAAAAGTAATGGTGTTTAGTGCAAGTTCTGACAGATAAGAAGACAGTAGATCTCCTGTTCGACAAATTCAATGAATTTTGAGTCTCTGTATGTGTTAAATATTGTGCTTGATAATATGAATACCAAAAATATTTTCCTAATTTTATTTCCCATAGCTTTCATTGTCAGATATTTAGATATTCATCTTCAACTTTTATTTGGAAGTGGTAAAATCAGAGGTACTCTGTTATGTAGTGTAGAACGCAATGAATGTTCTTTTTTTTTTTTTTTTTTTTTTTTAGAGAGCTTTTTGCTATAGGGTGCATGTGCTCACCAGGAAGACAGAGAGAGACAGAGAGACAGAAAGCGAGAAATCACCCCCCAGGGGGATGGCCACGCCACAGTCCCTTCTCCTCCATTTTCCTCTTGGGATCTTGGGCATGCATGCACACATGCCCGGCGTGAGTTTAAGCCACTGGGTCCGGGACTCGAAACGCGGTCAACTACATGAGAGTCCAGCAACATAACCGTTATTCTAACTGCTGGTCCCACACAATGGATGTTCTTAACTGGTGAAGTCAATCAGAGGCTTCTTTGGAGAAGAGTAACAGAAATATTATATACTCTCCCAAGAAGTGTAGAGTGAGTGCATATTTCAAATGGCTGTTACCACAAGGAAGAGTAGGTTAATTGTGTAAGTTCAACAGGCAGATTAAGTGTATCTAGTTAAATAATTTCATTTTTATATATGTCAAATCACTGGATTCTGTTACACCACATGATAAAGAGCAACATGATTTATTAAGTGGCAGAGGCAACTTGAATAGTGAAAGAACGTGCCTGTGTCAGAATACCTGTATTCAAGTATTCCTTCAGTCTTAACTTAATCTTTGGAACCTCAATTATTTCCTATGAAATGGATACAGTAATCTCTATGCCTTAGGGTTTTGTCATAAATCAAATATAATAATATAAAGTGAGGAACACTGTAATATCTAAAAGACTAGTTTAAATCTTAGGTGGTATTTTCATCACCTCCCTTTTCAAATCATCCTGCACATGATCTTTAAAAATGTACTTTTTGGAAACATCATTTTCATAATATCATGAGAAACATTTTTTTTTTCAAGTCATATAGACAAAGCTAAGCCCTATATCTTACTAACTGAAAGACCTAGAACAGATCATTTAATTGTTGAACTTTAGTTTATGTATCTGTCAATTAGTAGAATCTGTGTTATAGGGTTGAGTTGGGAATAACCAAGTCCATAGTTTGAACAATGCCTAGGTTAGAGAAATACTGTAAATGTACCAATTTGTACCTCCTGTCTCATTTTACGACTTTCAGTAGTATATAAGCCAAGCAATCATGAAGCTATACTGTTACTTCTACAGCTTTTTTTAAAAAAAGGTTTTTGTTATTTTTGTTATATTATGTTTGTGCTGGCTGAAGAGAGACTGAGACAGAGAACGAAAGTGAGAGATCACCTCCCCACCCAAGGAGGGGGGAGGGGTGGCCATGTGACAGTCCTTCATTTTCCTCTTAGGATTTTGGGCATGCACACACATGCACCTGGTGTGATTTTCACTGTCAGGTCTAGGACTCGAAGTGTGTTCATCCATGTGAGAATCCAGAGCCTTAACCACCACATCACCTGCTATTCCCAATACTTTTGCAGCTTTAAAAAAGGGTCCTGGGGACACTGGATACTGTTTTCAAAAGATGAACTCATGTGTTTCTATGCTGAAAATGGCAATAAGGATTACTATGAATTCATTTAATAAGGATTCATAGAGCACTCTTCTAGGCATTGGAGATGAAGTAACAAATACTCAACTACATCAAGAAATCACTTAGTGATACTTAGGCTTCCCAAGGGGAAGATTTAGTATATGTTTTGCATGGAAACATTACAACAGAATTTCCCATTTGGTGGCAACAAATGGGTTAATGGAGTGCTATAATGATCCATCTGTCTTCAGAATGGAACTATCCAAAACCTTGGGCTGATGATCTCTTGTCCTTTAGCAGCATCAGTTTCCTTCAGTCTGCCATGGTATGGAGAAAGCTCGATACCATTGGTCTATAGCATTGACTGAATGATATGGGGCAGAAACAAATCAAAGAGGAGTCCTAGGATTTTAGCTTGATTTACTGTTGTCTTATGGTACCACTTACTTAAGAGGAAAATGGTAAGCAAGAGCAGGTTGTAGCGGGAGGAGAACCAAGCAGGTATTTTTTTGTTTGTTTGTTTTTAATAATTATTTTATTTTAACTTAATATTTATTTATTTATTTATTTATTTTAACCTGACCAGAGAGGGACAGAGCAAGAGCGAGAGTGGGAGAAAGGGAAAATGAGAAAGCAAGCCACCAGGTCTGGGACTCAAAACTGTGTGGATGTCCAGCACCCTTAACCACCATGCCACCTGCTAGCCCCAAGCAGGAATTTTTTAAAAATGTAGATGTGTAAAGTTTTTAAAATTTACGTATTTTACATGTAAATGTTAAGTGACTAAATGAGATCGGAGTTTAGAAGGGCAGTGCATTTCTGAAATATTATTTGGGAGTCATCAGTATAATAAGCATGTAGTTTAGAGCTGTGGGAGTTCCTAAAATTAACAAGAAGAAAGCATAGACAACAAAAAGACGTGATTTGAAGACTTAGCCTTTGGGCACATAAACATTTTGAAATAGAGCAGATTAATAGTCTGCTATAACACTGGAGATATAATATAGGAAGAGAATTCTTAGTATGAAATATCTCAGAAATAAACTTGAGAGCATATTGCTTCCATAAAACTAATGTATTTTCTACTTTTGTAATTAAAATCAGAGTTCGGAATAATCTACTAAATTATAAAGAGGACTTAATATGTTAGAAGAGAAAACTTTCATACTAGGATAAACTTTAAAAAAAGAACTCTTTAAAAAATGAGGCCTAAGAGAAGATATTATCAAAGCTTGTAAAATCAAAAACTGCATGAATAGGGTCAACACATTCTTATTTACCAAAGTCAGAATATTAGAACTAGGAAACACTCCCTGAGGCTTGAGAGAATTACTTTGAGGACAAAATGAAAGGAAGCTCTGTTTTAACCAGTGGGTAGTAAACTTATGAAACTCTTTACCCTAAGTGGTGGAATGGATTGAAAATATAAATATTGGGTCATCAGAAAAGTCATGACATTCTTTACTATGTAAAAATGTGCATGATTTTTCTGAGGAACCAGTAGTTTCTTTTTTTAATTTTTTTTACTTTTTTAAAAACATCCAATCACATTTTTTAGCTTACAAGGTGATCATTTCAATATGTGAACATTTCTCCCCGGTCCAGTTCATCAAAATATAACAATAATACCTCCCTGTCTCAACAAGCAGTAGTTTCAAAGTGGAGTTCATAGACAGTAGATAAACAATAGGTTGTTTATGAAAATGGGATATTTGGAAGAGTGGTATATATCCAATCTTTTTATTGTTATATTCTATTTCACAACTATCTTTTGTAAAAAAAAAAAAAAAATCATTGGGAACCAGCAGTTAGCGTAATGGCTATGTCGCTGGACTCCCACGTAGTCGACCGCGGTTCACGTCTCGGACCCGGTGGCTTACAACTCACGCCGGGCGCGTGTGCGTGCATGCCCAAGATCCTGAGAGGAGAATGGAGGAGAAGGGATTGCGGCGTGACCATCCCCCCTGGGGGGTGATTTCTCGCTTTCTGTCTCTATGTCTCTCTCTGTCTGTCTGGCGAGCGCACGCGCCCTATAGCGAAAAACCTCTCCAAAAAAAAAAAAAAAATCATTTTGGACCAGCCAGTAGCACGGTGGTTAAGGCAGCTGGATCCTACATGTCTGACTGAGTGGTTCGAGTCCTGGGCCCAATGACTTGCAAAGCACGCTAGGCATATGCGTGTGCGTGTGCATGTCCCAAATCCCAAAAGGATACATGAAGGAGAAGGGATTATGGTGTGACCATCCCCTATGGGGGGGCTTTCTCACTTTCCCTCTCTCTCCATCTCTCTCTATCTGTGTCTTTCCAGTGAGCATATAGCCCTCTAGCAAATTAAAAGAAAAGACAGGATTTAAAATAGAAGGGATGTAGTCTAACACAATATTTTTTTTCTGTTATGTGAAAATTTTTAAAATGAATGTTCTGAATAGATTCCAATTTCTTTGAAACAATTATTATATCTTCTAAAGACCTACAATACCTGTGTATGAAGAGCAGTGCTTAGTATGTTTTAATAAGTGATTTAGCTGAATAAATATGCACAGTGAAGAATTAACAATACAAAGAGGTTTAAGTAATTTCTAATATAAAATCTCAGTACTTTCTTGTGAAGTTCTTATTATAGTTGAACATTGTTTGGTTCACATGTCTATTTTTTCTTTAAACTTCCCTTAATCACTGACCTGATTTTATTCACTTTGCTGTTTAATTTACTTATGAGGCCATTCTTTCCTTCTAATGCCTTCTGCTGTATGAAAATCATGTTTTCTTTATTCTCTTCTTCATCTCTTTACTGGTTGGAGAGTTATATGTCCTATTTATATTTTCTGAACCCTTATCCTTAAATTTATACCATTCATAATTTATGAAGTCATTTTACACTAAACATTGCAAGATTATTAGAATGTTTAAATTCTAATTTCCTTCCTTCCTATTCCATATTATTGTTTCCTAGCATTTTGGTCATATGCATTGTTAGCTCTCCCATTAGTTATTATTATTTTTATACTGATAAAATATTTATATTTCTAGTTTCTTTTTATGAATTCTAATCCTTCCTTCTGGATTTATTTTCTTCCTTTCCAAAGCACGTGTTACTAATTACCTTCGTAAGTCTGTTTTATCAATATTCTTTAATAATAGTTTAGCTGGACATTGTATTCTGGTCTATGTATAATATCATCGTAAATTGTTTTTTATACAGATAATCCATCTTTTTGCTATTCCTAAGTTTCTGTATTTCATGATCTGATATCTGTAACTACATATTCTGAGACTTTATATACTGGAACTTGGTATATAACTTCAACTGAGGATTCTTGTCTTTTTATACCATTCTGGAACATTCTCTACCATTATCACTCCAAATATTCCTTTCCAACCTCTCTGTAGTCACTCTGTCTGACTCCATTCTATACATGTTGAGGATTCTCTTTTTATATTATCATGTCTTTTACTTTTTCTTTATATGATCCATCTCAGCATTTCTCTTGCAACATTTTGAGTAATTTCCTTATAACTATTTTCTAATGTACTAATTCTCTTCAGCTCTTTCTAATCTGTGGTTCATCACATCTTTTGAGACCTTTTCTATATTCTTCAATATTTTAGAATTTCTGTTTGGTTCTTTGCAAATATATATATGTGTTTTATATTGTCCTATTCTTGCTTTCTGTTTTCTATTTTTTTCTATAGACATTTTAATCATATGCATATTATTAAAACATTTTTCTACAAGTACTGGTTCTACTTTGGTATCCATAGAAGTAAAATAAGATGAAAAATCATGTAATGATAAGATGGAAGAAAACATAAAGAATGAAAAGATATCATAAGTGTATGGGTCTGAAAAAGCTCCTTGATATTTCCCTTTCTTGCTTTTGTGTTTGTCCATATTCAAAGATATTCCCACTCCTTTTTTACCACAGAATTTTCATGTGTTCTATAAAATAAAGGAAAGACAATTATGGGTATAAATAGGATCTTCAGAAATTCATGGAAATGCATATTTTGAAAACTGTGGATTTCAAAATTTTCTTGCACCAAAATGAACTCTACTGACTTGTTATAATATGTCTGTACATGATCTAGCTTGAGGTTCTAAGAAGAGTAAGATATTGGTATGAAAAGGGTCCATATAAGAGCTGCATACATTCTGCTGAAACTGAAGTAAGAACAACCATCAAGAGACCAGGAGGTGGTGTGGTTGTTAAGGTGCTGGACTCTCCCATGGCTGACCATGGTTTGAGTACTAGACCTGGAGGCTTGTTTTTTTTCTCTCTCTCTCTCTCTTTCTCTGTCTCTCTATAGTGAGGGCATGTGCCCTATAGTGAGTTTTTAAAAATATTAAATAATTCAAAAAAATAGAACAAACATCAAATTTATGGTGACGCTTGGGTGGAAGAATGCTGAATTCATTGATGCTTTATGAAAAATTTATAGAGACAATATCCTAAAAAATGAGTAGTTTACAAATAGATGATTCGTTTTTAAAATATATTTGTTACTTACATTTAATCACTATACAATTTAAGAATACTACTCAGCTATAAAAAACAATGAGACTGACATTTGATACAAAGTGAACGAATATGGAAGACTTAATATTCAGCGAAGCAAGCCAGACTATGAAAAACAGACTTCATATGTCCCCACACATTATATACCAAATGTCTGTACTCTATAGCAGAAACTGAAAGATTGGCAGATATAATAGCAGGGAAGGCAACTGTAGATACTAGAAATTGTAAGGGTGGGTAATAGGGAGTAGATGATTTATTTGAAGAAGGACAAGATGATGCTCACAGCAGCAGACCATCCACAACAATTTTTGAGAAAAATGTAATCATTATGCCCTTATTGAAAAGAACCAGTGATTAACAACAGAAACAATAGTCAGCATCTACGATAAACAAATCAATTGGTTTATTTTATGTAATTCTTTTTTTTTATTGCCATAGGGCATGTGTTCTTGCTAGATAGAGAGAGAAAGAGAGGAGGAGTGAGAAAACAACTCCCAATAGGATTTATCGTGCCACAGCCCTATCTCCTCCATTTCTTTATCCCACCAGGATTTGGAGGCACACATGCACATGCACCAGGCATATTTTTTAAGTTGCTGGGTCCAGGATTTGGCCATGTGGGGCTCTCTTAACCACTAGGCTATGTGGCTAGCTCTCCCCCCTTTTCTTTAAAAGTTTATTTTTTTTTTTCCGAGAGAGAGAGAGAGAGAGAGAGAGAAAGAGAGAGAGAGACATCATCCTTGATAGGGTCTTGATGCTCTGATCCATCCCAGCCTTAACCAACCCAGATCAGATCATGGGTACTCATGTGCCTGGTATACTCAAATAGGTCTCTGCATGCAGACTAATCAGCCTTACCTTGTGGATCTGCCTTGCAAAGCTCTGTATTCTATTGCTGTACCACCTACCCTCTGCTCCCCCTCCCCCATTTTATACAATTATGACTGAAAAATGGATGTTGAGAAACTTTCTGATAGATGAGTATCAGAATTGTACCCAGAGTAGGGGTAAACATGAGCAGAGCTTTCAATAGAAATTTTAAATGAGTGGAATCAAGAGCCTGAAGCATTTCTTCAAAGAATTGTAATAGGAGATGACACAGATTTTACCAGTGTGTCCTGAAGACAAGCACAATCCAAACGATGGCTACCAAGGGGCAGAATTGATCTAGTGAAAGCAAAAGTAGACTAGTCAAGAGCAAAGGTCACAACAAACAACAACGGGTTTTGTTGTTGGGGGGATGCTCAAGGCATTTTGCTTGTTTACTATCTGCAGGGCCAAAGAATGGTAACTTCTGTTCATTCTGAGTATTTTAAGAAAGTCAGACAAAACTTTAGCAAGAAAAACACCCAGGAGAGCTTCGCCAGAGTCCTTCCCACCACAGTGAATGTTTCTGCTCATTCCTCTCATCTATTAACAAGAGAGATTTTTGTGAGATATTTCATGCAACCCATTAAGCATTCAATTCACTGTCCTGATTGGGCTCCTCTGACTTCTTTTGTTTCCTAATATTAAAACACCTATTTTTCTTAAATAAATAATTTGAACAACATTGCACTGATTTGTTAAAATTCCCAGAACCCTTAGTTCCTTTAAGACTAAATGGTTGGTCTCATCATTTATAAGTGTCTTGAACTTGATGGAGTTTATGTTGAGAAATAACGTTTGTATTTTTAAATTCCATTTTTTTACAAACTATCTGAAGTTTACTTATATGGTGGAGAAATCCTCATACAATTGCTGTATGTTCAACAGGACATGTTTTTAAATTTGATGGAATAAACTTTTCCATAAAAGAATATTTACAAATGTAAATGACCAATGAATTATCAACAAACAACTTTAATTTGCAAAATAAACCTTCAAATGTAAATGATCTATGTAATTCTTAACATAGTTCTAATTAAAAATGGAAAAACAGAGCCTTTTTGGAGGTTTTTTTTGTTTGTTTTGCCCTTTTTTATGACATGCAGTCTATTCTATTGGTAAAATTTCAGCTAAAGTAATGTGTACATATTTATCAGGAAAAATTTAACATTTTTAACCTGGCGGACATCCAGTCAACAGAATTCAGTTGCCCAGATATTAAAAACTGTTGAAATACATTGAGAACATATATTTTTTCAGAGAAAGTAATAATTGAATTATTTTGGAACAGTTTTTATTTTTTAAATTTACCTATATCAATAAGAGGTAATCTATCAAATGAAGAGGAAGTTTTTGGGTCACCCTGTGGCCTGGTGGTTAAGGGAGCTGGACTCATGTGGCCAACTGCGAGGTCAGAGTCTTGGACCCAGAGGCTTGAGGAGGGTGTGTGTGTGTGTGTGTGCGTCCAAAATTCTGAAAGGAGGGAGAGATAGGGGAGAAGAGATTGTAGGGTGACTATTCCCTTTAGAGAGTGCTTTCTCTCTGGTTAGTGCATACATCCTTTAGCAAAAAAATAAAAAAATAAATAAAAAAGAAGAGGCTTTAAAGTGAAATTATTTACATCAATTCAAACTATATAATAATGCATTTTATATGATATATATTATATATATATATAAGTACACATGTATGTATGTTTGTATATTTCAACTTTTAGAAAATGGAATTTTGTATTATAATAGCTGGAGACAGATGAAATCATCTGAGTGACTCAAAATTAAAGACTTTTTGGATTAGCAGTTTCTGTTGCCTATGTAGGAAAAGCCGATGTACTGGGTCGTTGGAAAATTCATGACACATTTTTGCTTAGAAAAATAGATTATTACTTTTCTGACAGCCCAGTAGTTTGATCTTTGCAACTGTTGGGTTGTTGGAAAAGTCATGACATATTTTTTTCTGTTTTTCTACTCAAAAATGTGTCTTGACTTTTCTGACAACCCAATATAATACATAAAAGTTAATTTCACTATGATTTATATGTACCAGTCACTTAATTCAAGTTTGAGTAAATGAATTATTAATATCTGAAAACAAATCACTTTCTTTTTTTTTTTTTTAGAGTTTTTTGCTATAGGGCACATGCAACTCACCAGAAACACACAGAGAGACAGAGAGACAGAAAGCAAGAAATCACCCCCCAGGGGGGATGGCCACACTGCAATCCCTTCTCCTCCATTCTCTTCTCGGGATCTTGGGCATACACATACACATGCCCAGCGTGAGTTCAACATTAAGATTACCACCAGGCCTGGGACTTGAACTGTGGTCAGCTATGTGGGCCTGTCCAGCACCTTAACCACCAAGCCATCTGCTGCCCCCTAAATTATATCTTAATGTTGGTAATAAAGTATTATTTTTTACAATTTTAGTATATTTAGAAATCTTAGATATTAAAATGCACCTTCACATCATAAGAAAAATAAGATATTTCACCACTTGGTCCATGAACCATTATTTATAAAGTATAGAGCTAGTACTGAAACTATAATACCTTAATTCTTCATTTCTTGTTTCTCTTTATTCTTTTTAAGTATGTGGATATTTTTCCATTTATATTATGAAATAGCTCAGCCATGTCTATTAAATATGAGAAAACTTCTTATATAGCTCTTTGCATAGCATATTAATCTTAATAGATAAATTTATATCATATTTGAAGTGTTAGCTTTCATATATAATCCTTTGTTATACAACTCACACTTTTTTTTCCATGCTGAATGATGGAATTAGTCATCTCTATTCATTTATTGTTTTTATTAACCTTTTAGGAGTTTTAAAACATGGCAATTCTTTAGAACCTATGTAATTATTTCTGCACTTATAAGGGAAAAACATGTATTTCTACTTTAGTTCTAATAACCAAAATGCAGAAATTTCACATCATAATATATATATATATATATATATATATATATATATATATTTGGTTTATAGAGGTAATGATTTTTAACAAATTGGTTTAGAAGTAACTATATACGTAAGATGCTTCCAAATTGAAAATGAGCCAATAATGTTTTCAGCAGTACTGGTTAAATATTGAAATGACACTTCTTATTTTACTGGTTTGTAAGTCAGGCTTCTTTGAGTAAGAGGTATCTCTGCCTCTAGATATGCTAGTGGATTTCTCAGCTCTGGCCGTATACCTCAATTCAGTTTTTTTTTTTTCCTTGGAGAGGTTTTTGCTATAGGGCGCACGCGCTCGCCAGACAGACAGAGAGAGACAGGGAGACAGAAAGCAAGAAATCACCCCCCAGGGAGGATGGCCACACCACAATCCCTTCTCCTCCATTCTCCTCTCGGGATCTTGGGCACACACGCACACGCGCCCGGCGTGAGTTTAAGCCACCGGGTCCGGAACTCGAACCGCGGTCGACTACGTGGGAGTCCAGCGACATAGCCATTACGCTAACTGCTGGTCCTCTCAATTCAGTTTTGATTCTGTGTTATGTTATGTAGTAAGACACGGTTTCTATAGGCTTATCAATTGCTTATAAACTGGACATCCTTGGTTTTTCATTGTTTTCATTTTACCTGCTTTATTTAATCTTTTCTATAGTATTGTACCAGAGATCCTTTTTTACCTTAAATATTTGTAGACCTTTTATCCTACCTCAGATTATAAATAGCAATAAGATGGTTGTTACTTCCTGCTACTTTTCTTTAACTATCGATAGAACACACATGTGCAAACATGAAAGAGAGGAGCTCCTTACACAGGGCTTGGTCATACTATAGTCCCTTTCTTCCAGTCCTTCAGCCCATCAGATCTTGGGCATTTGCATGTGTGTCAGTCACAATTCAGGCAGACTGGGCCGGGGAAGCAAACCATGGTCACTATGTGGGATCCAGGTTCTCTTTTCCGAGCATTATTCTTTATCACAGATTCAGCCCAATTCTTGCTACTTAAATTTTTTTTAAATTATAACTCCTGATTTACAAGTAATAGTGTATATTTGGAGTACAGTATAATGTTTTAAAACATATATACAGTGAGTAATGATCAATGAAAGACAGACATATTATTTGTCTTCAACATTGAATATTATAAAATATACACATTTTATAATAGTTCTAGTTTTTGTTTTCGGAAGTATATATTGAATTGTCAGTGACATGTTTGATTACTGTGCTGTGGTATACAGTTTTATAACCTATTCCACTTGTTTAGATGCATTCTTGGGTATTGGCTAATTTTTAGCTTTCTTTTAATACGTTTTTATAAATGTTCTCTTTACAATTATATTACCTATCAACTGGCTTTTGGAATCTGCTGTTTAAATAGGTTTTATCTCTCTTCTGCCTAAAACTTTATAATAATTACAAGCAGTAGTGTGTAGTAGGAAGATTTTTACATTTCATCAATTTCTGGATGTTTTTCAAATATTGTTATTTTATTTTATAAGTTTATGCTTTATAATTGTTTTCCTTAAAGTTTCCATGTGAAATAATTTTTTGGTGTTTTCCTCTTTAGTCCTTAATGTTTCTTTTCCACTTTCTTCTAAGTCATGTATACATTTCCAATTTAGCAAATACTCCATTATCATCAGTGTTACAGCAGTGGGTAGAATATAAGTTTTGTGAGGGCAGGGACTATGTCAACCTTCTTTAGCTACTACAAAATCAGTTTTGAATAAGTATATTTGATAAATAAATGATTGAAAGAATAAATGCAATTTTAAAACATGTCTTTAAAATAATATCTAATACTTACGGTCTAACCATTTTTGAGTCCAACTATAAATGTGTAAGTGGCTCTTTAGGCAGGGTAGAATGAAAAGGGTATAAGCTTTTGAGACAGGCAGTTCTTGTTTCAAATCTTGATCTTGCCGTTTAATAGCTGTGTGACCTTAGGCAAGTCCTTTAAATTCTCGAGTTAGAATCATAGATAAGAGGATAACAACTTCTTCCTTGCAGGATGATTTTAACAATTGTGAAAATTCACATTGCCCAAAGAAGACGTTCAATTTATAGTATTATCTTTTATATTTCACACTGTGAGATGATGTGATCCACATAAGCTAGCACGCACATTTTTAAAATATTTTTTAAGAAAATTGACCCCAGAGATTGTTCACAGCTCATTTTTTTTTTACATTTTCTCTACATTTTGTCTTATTCTGTTTCCATTTCCCAGTTTATTTACAGAACTTTCTCACCTCTGAAGCATAAGCAAAGACTCTTCCCTAGTTCATCCTCTTATTTTACGTTTTTAGTTCTACAATAATACTGTATTAGTCAGGGATTGGTCACAAAAAGATGAGCTGCTCTATAGATTTCAAGCAGTGAAGGGATTTAATACAAAGAATTAAGTGCTTTGCCGAGCCACTGGAAAGGCTGAGGGAATGAAATTCAGGGAAGATGCCACAAGCTCTCCATTTAGCCACAATCTTTCAGAGAGTCAGCAAATTGCGCAGACCACAGGAAACCACTGGCAATTTTCACCACTGCTTGTATCATCAAAGCAGATGATGTGTAGGGAAATGCCCACTAGCCACTGTAAAAATCTCTCATGTCTGTAGATGCCCACACCTCTGCCCATCACCGATGGGAAAGCCTCTTTAGCCTCTCTCTGGCTTGCAAATCTGATACACGGTTCTGCAAAATGTAATAAATACGCAGGCTTCCAGTCCCTGTGATGCAGAGGAGACCATGACAGGGGGAAAGATACTGAGTTGTCAACATACAAGCCAATACAACTTTCCTTGTAAATGGCTGTTCATTTTTATTCCAACTTTCCAGCATTCTCTCTCTATTTTGAATTCTGATTCCTTTCTTCCTGTTAGTGTAATAATGGTTGTTGAATGAATAAATGGTTCATTCTCGGAAAGAGGTTTATTTATGTTTAGCATGTATACTACTCTGTCTTCGGCACCTTTGTCTCTCAGTTTTACAGAAACTTATTCTTTTTATTACAATTTCATTGACATATGAGAGTTGTATGTATTCATGGGATGCAGTGTAATTTTTCAATACATGAATAAAATGTGGAATGTTCAAATCAGGGCAATAAATAAACCTTTACTGTTACTTGGTGTTGCTAACATTAAAAATCCTCTTTTCTAGCTAATTTGAACATTGAAATATCACTAACTTTAGTTGCTGTACTGTGCTATAGTACTGTAGAATACTTATCTACTTGTACTTTTTTAACTCTTAATAACATTCTCACTGTCCTGCCCTCCCCCTTCCCTTCTTAGCTTCTGGTATCTATATTTCCACTCTCACTTTTAAAAAGTATAATCACATCTTTTAAAAATGAGTCTATATTAGGCTGGCCCTATAACTTAGTTAAGGGAACCAGATTCCACATGGCTGATGATGGTTCCAGTTCCAGTCCTGGTGGCTTGAAAAAATGCTGGGTGCATGTGCATGCTCCAAATCCTGACAGGATGGAGAAATGGAGGAGAAGGAATTGTGATATGATTATGCTCCATTGGGGAGTGCTTTGTCTCTCTTTCCCTTTCATCTCTATCTCTGCCTCTTTCTCTGGTGAGTGCATGCACCCTCTAGCAGTTAAGAAAATAAATATATAGACCATATGTAGGGAAACTATAGCATACAGCCCACCTCCCTGTGTCTGCCTGTTTGGGCAAATACAGTTTTAATTAGAAAACAACCACGCCCATTTATTTCCATACTGTTAGTGGCTGCTTTCACACCATGTCGGCAGTATTGGGTATTTACGAACCAGACTGTGTAGCCCACAATGCCTACAGTTGTTGATCCTTTATAGAAAAAGCTTGCTAATCCCTGCTATAGATAATACATAAAGGAAGTAAATAATATTTATTTAGTTACCTATTGAACTTCTTTCATAAGTGATATAATGAGTGTGGGCTTTTTGATCTTATGTAAATGATGCCATCATACTGCAGGTTCTTGTGTGGAACTCTGTCAGTGATCTTTTCAAAAATAAAAATGTCAGGAACCATGGCCGACCGTGGTTCAAGTCCCGGACCTGGCGACTTGCTTTCTCACTTTCTCTCTCTCTCTCCCTCTCTCCCTCTCTATTCAAACTATAAATAAATAAATAAAGTATTTTTTTACACAATTAATTAAGTAAAAAAATAAAAATATTGTGCACCTAACAGAATGTTCATTAAACCAAAACATTGAATATGTTCTAAATCGTCCTCCTATTCTAGGGTTTATGTTTTCACTTACATTCTCTAAACATCCAATTTCTTTTTTAATTTAATTTTTAGTTGCCAGAGAGCACATGTGTTCACCATAGAGTGGGTGTAGGAGAAAGCACCCCTTAATGGGGTACTCACACCACAATCTCTTCTTTTCCATTTCTCCATCCTGTCAAGAGTTAAGGCACACACACATGCAACCAGCATGTTTTTCAAGTTTCCAGTCTGGGACTCAAATTGCAGTTGGCCAAGTGGGATGTGGCTCTCTTAATAAGTAGGCCATGGGGCTAGCACTATACTTCTTATTGCTAATAGTGTACTATGTCACCTTGTTTCTCACATGCTCTACATAGATATTCACAAGACTGCACAATTCTTTCTCCCAAACTATAGTCACTGTTGCTTTGTGCCAAAGATCTTTGTTTTCTAATAGGTCCTTATCTTAACATTTTGAAACTGTGCTATGCTAGTAAATCTATATTTCTACCAGTAATTAGGCCTTGAATCTTATTAGCAACTTGATCATACTGGTCATTCTTGAGCCATGAAGGCAATATATAAAATAAAATCAAAGCCCTTTCATTCTTTGCCACCTAAGGATTAATCCATATCTTTCCCCCTGCATGTCTTGTATCTTTTCCTGTCTTTGAAGTCATTGTTTAATTAAGGGATGTGGGCGGGGAGAAAAATCTATAAAGACCTTTCTTATTAACTATTCTCAATTATAATTTTTATCAGCTATTATCAACTATTTCTCCTTCAGCATCATCTTCAGGTGTCTTTTTAATCTTGTAGAACAGATGCTTTCTTCTCACACATTGTAACTTGTCTCTAGGTAGTGCTTTATTCTTGTATGACCTCTTCCTTTGCTCGTCACCTTGCCTCTTATTCTACATACTTCTCTCACTTGCTCTTTGATTTCTACTCTTTTTGCTCCAGTTCTTACACTTTTTAAACCTCTATTTTTTAAAAACTCCTTTTTCCTCATCATTAAATGCCTCTACAGATAGGAGTATTCATTTTGTTCTTCAAGGCATTTCAATATTCTCCTTCCCTTGAGTACATTTCTTATGCCATTTTAACTTGCGCCTTCACATCTGAAATCTTGAAAGGGGAATAGTTCATTCTTCCTCTTGAATATATAGTTTTATTAAATTTTCTCCCTGTTCTACAAGAATTTATTCCCTGTCCATGCTTTTGAAAAGTTTACTAATTTTTGAGATATTATTGTAACTGTTAATGAGACATAGGCTTTCACTTTTCATTCTACTGTGTCTATTTTCACCTGCGTATGAATCTGATTGTTCTGAAGCCCATCCTTAACCTGTCTCTGTTTTTGTCATAAATCTGATAGCAAATATCTAAATAGAAAATCGCCAATCCTGTATTTTTTCAAAGTGATTCTCAGTATTTTCTGACCATGGTTAACATCTAGTTACTTCCAGCCTTTTCGTACAACATTGGAAGCTGCTCCCAATACGTAGAATCCCCATCTTGATGGATGCACCAATATAAAATGCTTTTTCGTTTTGTATTTCTTTTTTATCTTTTTATTTATTTTTAATTTAATTTTAATTTATTTAACTTGTTTTTTTACTTTAATTTCTTTTCTGTATTCAATAACTATACATCCCTTAGGTTGTAAAGTGAATTTTTCCAACATGAATACACTTCACACCAGTCCAGGTTAGGATACTATACATGTTCTCATCAACAGATAATAATACATTTTTGTGTCCCGTAAGTGTCTTGGCTCTCTATTTTTCTCCTTACTGTCTTTCCTCACATTCTCCTCCTTCTTACACCCTCTTCCCACACTGTATCCAGTTTTCTATTTCTTTGTAGGGCAGCTACATGGATAAATGTGATAGTCCCTTACCCTTACCTCATTTTCATGAATATGTATTGTCCAAAGCAGAGCTTATATTAGGAAATATTTTCACTAATAAAAATCCATGTTGACATTATTCTTGTCCCATTCCATATGAAATTGGCTCTAAATTTATATTTTCCACTGTGGTAGCCACTGGCCATAGGTAGCTATTTGATTTTAAATTAATTAATAGGAAATAAAATTTAAAAATCAGTTTTTGGTGGCATTAATCACATTTCAAATGTTAAATAGCCACATGTGGCTAGAAGCTACTGTATTGGACAGTACAGAAAAAGACTGCTTCCATTATTACAGGACGTTCTAGTCAACGCTCTTAAGTATTAAAGAAATACTGTAATAGTACTGAAATAGTAATAGTACTGACATAGTTCCTTCATTTGTAATATGTTTTTCTCAATTGTAATCTCTCATCTTTTTACAAAGATTGGGTAAATTTTGTTTTTCTTTTATCAGAATTCATGGGCTACACCTCTAGACTTTAGTGTTTATTTTTTCTTTATATTATGTGCTCCTGTTTCTAGTTTTGTTTCTCTCATTTTTCTCATTTAATTCAGGCAGATTTTCTTTTTTTGCATCCCCCTTCCTATCTATGCCTTAGTTCAATGGTTCTTAAATTTTAATGAGTATCAATCTTATTTGGAGGAGCTGGACAGTGCGCTGCAGTGCAATGTGATACTCTGTAAGGCTGACCCACAGTGGATTGTCCCAAGGTTGTCTGGAGACCTCCCTGAGTACACCAGGCACACATTTGGCCATGATCTGGGGATAGCATAAACTGGGGTTGGATTGGGCTGTCGGGATCCCATTAGAGGTGCCATCTCTCTGTCTCTGTCTCTATCTCTGTCTCTATCGCTATGAAAGAAATAAAGCTTTAAAAATTACTTGGAGGCTTTGTTAAAGCACAGATTGAAAGGCCAGCCCCACCCCTGCTGTTTCTGACTCAGAAAGTCTGGGATGAGTCCAGGTAATTTGCATTTTTATTAAGTTCCCAAGTTTTGTCATTGCTACTGGTCTAGTGGCCCCCACCTTGAAAATCATTGCGTAAGGAAGGCCTCTACGTCCTTGTGCTTACTTTCCTGTATACAGAGTTATTCTTCATTTACCCCCTTCAGTGATTTTTCTATATAAATTAATTATTCCTTTCTCTGTTTATTTTGTAATCATCACATAGTTTCCCCAGAATTTTAAATCTCTCTTCTTTAACTCTGCCTTCGTCTAACTATACCTTCTCTGTGTTGTCATTTTTTCTTGTTTCCCCAGGAGACATTTAAGATTTCATCTTTACAGATATTTCTTGCTCTCTTTCCTGTTTCTCTTGCATGCTGGCTCTCGAAGGTGGCTCATCTGTGCTTTCCTTCTTTTCACTATGGCGGGTCCTTGGGCATTTACTTTTTATTTTTACTAGTGATGCTCTTATCAGGAGGCACCGCGGTATCCCTGTACTCCGGACTGAAACCATGTTTCCTCACTGTGTTCTACACTTAAGTGACCTAGCAAGTGACACTTATATCATGTCTTTAGCTCTCTTCCACATAGAAGCAATAATATTTCTCTGTAACTTAATGAAAATCTCCTGGTAGGTGATCAGCACGCTCCTTACTTTGTCACCGTTCTTGTTAACAATTACTTTCTGCAGCCCTAGTCTCCAACTGTCTCCAGCCTTCACTGAAGTGGTTCATACTTAGTCACCTTTTAAAAACAAAGTCATGGTATCTCTGCTTTGTTTCTAAAGTCTTGACCCCTTTTCTTCTTGTATAGCCTCTAAAGCAGTTTTTGTTTTCCTGATAAATTGAAACTTATATCAATCTTTGTACTTCCCAGCATTTGAATTACTTGCACATGTGTTCCCTGGATTTGTTCCAGTCGAATTAATAAGCAGATCTCAATTTTATTTTGTGCTAGACTATGACTCTCATCCCCTGTGAAGCTACTCTTTGGGATACAGCTGAGTATTGTAAAAGAGGGGCCTTTAGAGTTGGAAAAACTGTTTTTTGCACCCAGCCTCTGATTCTCATTTTTCTCACATATGCAATGGGCTTGTATCTTATGGAATTATAGAGAACAATTGAAAGAAGGTACTTCATACAATGCCAGGATCACAGTAAGTATTAAATCTTGGGTATTATTATTGTTAGGTAACCATATCTTCCTGTGAAGAAAATTATTTTTTTTCTTTTTCCCTTCCTTTTCCTTGCAGAATATGCAAAACAAATGAGCAGAAAAATTCACAGTAAAGATTTTTCCAAATGTTTATTTTTAGCCTTTTCTTCATCTCTCCTAACTTTGGAAATCTCTACCTCCTTTTCACACAAAACAAGACAGAACAACAACAGAGTAAGAACACAAACACAGCAGTTATCTGACACAAACACAGCAGTTATCTGAGTACCTTCTAACTGCCTTCATTCCAAATGTTCTGAAAGTTTTGGATTTTCTGACAGCTTGATTTCTTTCCAGCCTATCTTCCACACCAGTTCAGGTCACTGACTACTGCTGTCTTTGCAATAATCAAGTGAAACAAGTAGGGCAGGACTATACCTCTTTTACAGATTTGTGAACTGGGCTTCAAATGACAGGCATGACATAGGTATGGCAGTACCATATTGTAGAAGCAGGGCTGCTATTCAGGGTTGTGAACTTGGGGCACTGCGACAGACTGCCACGGCTTTAAAAAGGGGTTTTTCCATCTTGGTTTTTCCATCACTGATAGTTTTTATATGAAGACAGTTTCCAACAGAGTGTCATGATGAGAGACTTCTATTTCCAGTTGGCCCAAGGGTGCCACATGGGTTTTCACTGGCTAACAAACCAAATAAAATTACTTTGCTTTATCATTTATTTATTAGTATTATTTTTACTTTATTTATTTCTTCCATGAGAGAGATAGCAAGAGAGAGAGAGACAGAAAATATCCCCAAAAAGGTCTTGATGCTGTGATTCACCCCCCAGCCTTTAGCCAGCCTTGGATCATGAGCAAGCTTGTGCCCGATGTATTCAGGAAGTCTTCAGTTCTGAACTGTGAACCTTCCCATGTGGAATTACCTCAGACAGTGTTGTGATTCACTGCTGAACCGCTGCCTGTTGCATATTTATTCTTTATTTACCATTCCACGCAATATAGACTACCGTTTTACATGCAACATAGACTATTATTTTTCTGCTTCTAATTTTTTTATCCTTGTATACTTCTAGCATTCTCTTCCCCCGTTCCTCAGTAACCCATTCATTTTTCTTGTATTAGAAAGAAAATATGCTTCATAATTCGGTTGAGAAGACAAGCTGAAAACATGTAAAGCTGTAAAAAGCTGGGTGACCATTGTTACATGTCATTACATTCTAGACTATGTGGGAAGACTAATATATTATAAATATATGTAATTTAGGGAGCTTTATTTGTTAATGTGGGAGAAACAAATTGAAATTGAAAGCCTGTCATGCTATTGCAGGTGACTGTGATATTTGAGTTGGTGTACTACAAAGTAATAATGGAGATGATTGGGTGTATATAAAGAGGTCCAGTGAGCACGCTAATTGCAGAAGTTTGTAGTTGGTTCGCTACAAGATGACAAAGGGAATAAATAAGACAGAAAGTTTCTGACTATGGTAACCAGGATGATAGTGGTGCCATAAGGAAAATCAGGGGAAAAAATGAGAGTAAGCACAAATTTGGAGGATAATAAAATACTTTGTTCAAAGAGAAGAGTGCTATTGTAATAGAAATTTCCTTTAGTTGATGGACAGATGGGATGGAAATTTCGGGTAAAATTAGAGATGGAGCAGAACATTACATGGGACTCAGTAGAAAGTGCTTTTGAAAGATGCCAAAGGGATTCAGTTCTCCAAGACCAGGAGAATGAGGCTGCTGTTGTCAAAGTGCCACAGCTTGAGGGACTACTGCAGGTAAGAAGTTTGAATAGCTATCCTGGGGTTTAGAGACAGGTAGTCTTTAGAGAAAAGGTTGCTCGGGACCAGCAGATGGCATAATGGCTACATTGCTGGACTCCCATGAAGTCAACCGTGGTTTAATCCCGGACCCGGTGGCTTAAACTTACGCTGAGTGCTTGTGTGTGTGTGACCAAGATCCTGAGAGGAGAATGGAGGAGAAGGGATTGCAGCATGGCCATCCCCCCTGGGGGTGATTGATTTCTCACTTTTTGTCTCTCTGTCTCTCTCTGTCTTTCTGGTGAGCGCACTTGCCCTACAGCAAAAAACCTCTCCAAAAAAAGCTTGCTCAGTGCTGTTGACTGCTTCTCATAAATTAAAATGAGGACTTTTTTTTTTAAAGCTATACCTTTTATTTATTTTACCAGCATCAATACACTGTATATTAGTCCAAAGATATCATATACATTATCATCAACAGATAATTTTCCATTTTTGTGTCCCTTAAATGTTTTGCTTCTTTCTTTTTCCTCTTTATTCCTTCCTCACCCACCCACATTTCCTAACTTCCTCACACAATGTCTCTAGTATAATTGTTCTCTATGGTTTTATATCTTCCAATCTCATAGTTTCTGCCATAGAGTGGGGACATACAATGCCTGTCTTTCATAGTCTAGTTTGCTTCATTTAGCAGTAAACCTTTCGTATTCATCCACTTTCCATCAAATGCTAGGGTCTCATTGTTTCTTGTGGCTGAGTAGTATTCCACAGTGTATATATGCCACACTTTTTTAATCCATTCATCAATTCTTGGACATTTAGGTTGGTTCCATGTGTTAGCAAGTGTGAATAATGCTGTAATAAACATGAATATGCAAGTGATTTTCCAACTGGGTGCATTCCTATCCTTTGGCTAGATACCTAGGAGTGAAATTGCTGGATCATATGCTAGTTCTATTTGTAGATCTTTGAGGAATCTCCATATTGTTTTCCACAATGGCTGTACTAATTTGCATTCCCACCAACAGTGCACAAGAGTTCCCTTTTCTTCATAACCTCCCCAGCACTTGTCATTCTTTACTTTTTTAATCTTAGCCATTCTGACAGGGGTGAGGTGGTATGTCATTGTGGTTTTTATTTGCATCTCCCTTAATGATAAGGGATATTCAGCTTTTTTAAATATGCTTTTGGGCTGATCATATATCTTCCCTAGAGAGTTGTCTGTTCAACTAATTTGCCCATCTTTTAATTTGGTTGATAATTTTTTCTGGGGGTGGCGGGTGTGAGCTGCTTGATTTCCATGTAAATTCTGGTTATCAGTCCCTTATCTGACACATATATATTTTTCACTCCAATTATTGTTTCTTTTGCTGTGCAGAAACTTTTTAACCTGATGCAGTCCCATTTATCTATATAGATTTTTGTATGCTGATTTTGTATCCTGCCACAATACTGTATTAATTTATCACTTCCAGGAGTGGATTCTTTTGGAATTTCTATGTACATAATCATGTCATCTGCAAATAAAGATAACTTTACTTCTTTCTCTATTCAAATGCCTTTTATTTTATTCTCTTGTCTGATTTCATTGGCTAGGACTTCCAGTACCATACTGAAAAGGAGTGGAGAGGGCCCGGCAGGTGGCACGGTGGTTAAGGGCATTGGCCTTCCACATGGCTGACTGCAGTTCAAGTCCTGGACCTGGTGGCTTGTTTTCTCACTTTCTCTCTCTTTCTCTTTCTCACTCTGTCTTCTCTGGTCAAGTTAAAATAAGTAAATAAATAAAGTTAAATAAAAATAATTCTTTAAAAAAAAAAAAAAGAAAAGGAGTGGAGAAAGTGGATGGCTTTGACTTATTCCAATTTTTAGATGAAAGGTTTTCCCTATTCAGTTTGATATTAGCTATGGATTTTTCATATATGGCTTTTATTGTGTTGAGAAATATCCCTTCTATGCCAATTTTTCTGTGAGTTGTAATCATGAAGGGATGTTGTTTATCAAATACTTTTGCTGCATCGATTGATATGATTATATGGTTTTTATCCTTCTTTCTGTTAAAATGGTATATTACTATTATGGTTTTATGTACATTGAACCATCTTTGTATCCCTGGAATAAAGCCTACATGGTCATGGTGTATAATCTTTTTAATGTGTTGTTATATACAATTTGCTATTATCTTGTTGAGAATTTTTGCATCTATATTTATTAGAGATATTGGTCTGTAGTCTTCTTCTTTTTGTTATGTCCTTGTCTGTTTTGGGGATGAGGGTGATAGATACTTCATAAAATGAAATTGAGAGTACTGTTAAAAGTCTGTTGTGTGGGAGGCCAGCAAGTGACATGGTTGTTAAGATGCTGGACTCCGACATGGCTGACAATGGTTCCAGTCCCAGACCTAGTGTTTTGCTTTCTCACTTTCCCTCTCTGGTGAATTAAAAATAAAAATAATAAATACAATAAAATAAGTAAATCTTTTTTTTTTCTGTTGACTTGTTACAATTAAAAAAATTATATCGTCCTATTTAGTATCAGTTAAAATCCCTTGGGACCAGCAGTTAGCGTAATGGCTATGTCGCTGGACTCCCACGTAGTTGTCCGCGATTCGAGTCCCGGACCCAGTGGCTTAAACTCATGCCGGGCACGTGTGCGTGTGTGCCCAAGATCTCAAGAGGAGAATGGAGGAGAAGGGATTGCTGCTTGGCCATCCCCCCTGGGGGGTGATTTCTCGCTTTCTGTCTCTCTCTGTCTGGCGAGCACACGCGCCCTATAGCCAAAAAAAAAAAACTCTCCAAAAAAAAAGTATCAATTAAAATCCCTGTGAGAGTTTCCCATTTTATGAGAACCCACCAAAAGCACCATTTTACATCACTTCTCCAGGTTTAGATTCCCAAAGGCCCTCTTTTTCTAACCTGACCTCTTTTAATGAAATGGAGAGGTTCGATTTAAAAGAAATGTCTTTCATTCTACATAAGAAAATACGAATATACATTATCCTTATTTAACAAAACTGAGTTTTTGTTTGTTTTTTAAAACATCACAGGGATTCATCAGCACTTCATTATCTCCTGCAGGGAAGGCAGTCTGGATGTGATGCTGTCTGTCTTCAATTAAAAATGAGGACAGAGCATAAGTTAGAATGATTTGAGTTTCAGTAAGAATAATAACTACAGAGAATTGGGACACATCAAATATTAAAAATCCATGAATTCTTAAACATAAAAAAGAAACTTCTGTGCCAGCCAGTGGCATGGCAGTACAGGTGGCTATATCCCACACAGCCAACTGCATGGTTCGAGTCCCAGACCAACTTGAAAAATCAACACACCAAGCATGTGTATGTGTGTGCTTAAATTCCAAGAGGAGAAAGGAGAAGGGATTGCAGCATAGCCATCAATTCTGCATGGTGCTTTCTCACTCCCCACCTCCTCTGGTGAGTGAACATGCCCTATAGCAAAATAATAATAAAAAGAAAAGAAAAGAAACCTTATTAGTTATCATTGGAGGTTACTAGGACCCTAACTCATGACAAAGAGAAAGAAACATAAATTTGACCTGCCTTTTTTGTACCAACCATATTTCAGGATAATAACATTTGGAAAAAGGAAAACCTACTATTGAAGAATAGTTTCAGCTTAATAAATGCAGGAGACCTGAGAAAATATCACCATTTTTAGTCCATAATGAAATGATCATCAAGCCATTAGATTAAAGGTTGATGGGGTGCTTGAGTGTGAAGAGATTAGACTGAAGCCTTCTGAACCACTGATAAATCTTGGCCTCACTAAGGAGGTACAACTGAAAATCAGGAACCGCATGAGGTCTTGTACCTAGGAAGTATTTTTGTCTGATTTTTTTAAAAAGATAAATGTCTTCTAAATTGTTCATAACTAGATTCATTAGACACCTTCCCTTACTTACCTTATTCTTTTTCATAAGGAATTAAAAATATGTATATATTCTTCTATACTTTCTGGATTTAAATTGATAAAATAGTTTCTTAATTAAAAAAAATAGAATTTATATATTTATTTCATCCTTAAATGAGGGAGAAAGAGGAAGAAAGAGATCACTCCCAACAGAGTCCTGACGTTGTGATCCACTCCAACACAGCCAACCCAGGATCATGGGCAGGTGTGCTGGTGTACTGGGGGAGATCTTTGCACTTAAACTAGGAACCTTCTCATGTGGGATTGCCTCACAAAGCATTGTGTTTTACAGCTGCAACCCTGTCTGGCTCCTAGTTTCTTTCTTTCTTTCTATTTCTCTCTTTTTAAAGAATTATTTATTTAATTTTATTTATCATCATTATTATTATTATTTTGGATCTGCTACAGGGTACATGCTCTTACCAGAGAGAAACAGACAGAGAAAGTGAGAAAGCAAGTTACCAGGTCTAGGACTTGAACCACAGTCAGCCATGTGAGAATCTAGCACCTTAAACACTCTGCCAACTGCTAGCCTGGCTCCTAGTTCTATAATTTTTTTTTCCATAGGGTATGTGTTCTCACCAAAGAGAGAGAGAGAGAGAGAGAGAGAGAGAGAGAGAGAAACACCCTCCTCAGGGGGGATGCCCATGTCACAGTCCCTTTTCCTCCATTCTGTTTCTTAATGTTTAAAATGAAGAGGTTTATGTTTTCTGTTTTTGTTGTTGTTGTTTTTTAAACCTTATTCTCTGTGGACATGTAGAATGTGAAATATGAGATCATAATTAAAAAAGAGAAACCAGGTTCACCTGACTTTGTTACTATGTTTATTATTATTTAGTAAAAAATCTAAACAAAAAATATCGTATTTATATACTGGATATTATTGTAACAAAATAATTGTGTCAAAATGATTAATAATTGGAAATTGACAGAGTAAGTGGAATATAAACTCTTAGGTCTATTGCCTAGTTTTAACTCTCCTTTTTTTACTAGTTCATATAACCCCTTAATAATCACAGAAAATGAACTCTAAAACCCATTAACAGAGAAAAATGAATGGGAAACAGGGGCCCGATGGCAATTGGCAGATCAGCCAACCAAAAGTCATAGGTCTAAACATTATATTATGGACTAGAGAACAAACCCTATTTTAGGATGGTGAATTCCAGAGTGTCTGTACTTTCTTCAGACCAAGGTAGCACCAACCCTTTATTGGCCTATGTGAACAGGTCTCAAAAGCAGTAATGTAGGCAGTTTTTATTTCAGTTCTGTAACAATAATGCTTATTATCATACACAAGATACCATAAATTGTGTAAAACTAGAAAAAAGGAATATAGTTGGATCATATCCTAAACAGGGTAGTGGTAGAAGTCAGTAAGACCCAAGTTTGAATGCTGACTCTGCATGATTTCAGTAATTTCTTAAGGATAATTTTGAATGTACCCTGTTTTCATCTTCCTCATAGATTCTAAAGCCCACTACTCAAATAAGATGTAACTCTGCTATATTGCTAAATTAGTGTTATCAAATAAGTTATACCCATTGATTCTCCAGGAGAGAGTATGCAAAAACACATTTCACCTGGTCCTTCTCTGTTTTGGGTTAAACCTCTCTTAAGTGAATGGGGAAAATACCCAGTTAATATTAAGAAAAAGAATCAGTTAATATAATTAATAAATAGAAGAATTATCAGACACATTTCCTTTTATGAAATGCAACAGTGAGACTGCCAGTGAATACAACTCTACTTCTACAAGTAAAATGGAAAATAAAATTGCTAATCTCTTCCTACCTGGAAGCCTAGAACCAAGAAAACAACAAAACTGATTTTTTTATAGATATCAGATACTCAGAAATAACATAAACATCTTATGGTGTTATGCTAGAATGATTTATAGGATCTTCAAAAGATCTGTTCCTTTAATGTATTAATGTACCTAATCTTAGCCTATGTCCATCAAAGTACTTCTGGTGTGCTGGAAGTTTTAGCATAACTATATTTCTAAAGTCGTATTTGATTCTGCTGTAATTTTTTCCTAAAAGTGTAATAAACTTTAGAGAGGTAATTATTTGACAGTACAAATCACTGACACTTCAGTCATGAGCATTTCAATTATATTATGAAAATTCTTGCATAAACCAGTGCACCTTACAGTATCATTCATTAGCCACTCTCATTAGTTGGTAAGGTTAGTTTGTCCTTCTGTAAAATTCTGTGTAGGGGCCTTTAGTATAATCTTAACATTTATAATAGTTTATAGCACAGGGGTGTCCTTTTCATTTGTGTATGCCTCTAAATGGGTAATGATGTTTGGAGATAAGGTGGGTTTATTCAGTAGAATATTTGATGAACTGTAGTAATAATGCAGTATATAGTACTTTAAAACTAGAAGTAGTAAAGGAAAAGACTCATTTACTTTTGAAGTAAGTTATTTCAGTTTACTATTTAAATATCAGTTATTTTAAGACAAAAGATAGTTAAATAAAGTTTAAATAAATGAAATGGCACAAATGATTCAAAGTTTTTCTTTAAGAACAGTGTGGAATATATTTCCTTTTTTTTTCTTTTCTTTCTTTCTTTTTTTGGAGGGATTTTTGCTATAGGGTGCATGTGCTCGCCAGAAAGATAGAGAAAGAGAGACAGAGAGCGAGAAATCACCCCCCAGGGGTTGGCCATGCCACAATCCCTTCTCCTCCATTCTTCTCTCAGGATCTTGGGCACGCGAGCACATGCACCTGGCTTGAGTTTAAGTCACTGGGTCCAGGACTTGAACCACAGTGGACTACATGGGAGTCCAGTGACATAGCCATTATGCTAACTGCTGGTCCCTCCTCTTTTAACCAGCTCACTTCTTCATGTCCCATCCTCAGCTCTATACATATCTACCTTGTCAACTATCATCTGAATAAGAAAATTACATTCGCTCTTTATGGTGGAAGAGTATTGTACTGGGTCAGGACTCCCTGCCAGATACAGAGCTACACAGAGTGTTTGTATGTTAGAAGATGAGACCTGGGTAAAAGAAATGCTTTGCTGAAGGAAAATGGGACAATTCCTTGGGGAAAGAAAAGGGACATGAACTTTTCTTGCTGAGCTGATCGGAAAGTTCCAGTGATTCAACTTTAAGAAGACTTAGCTAGAAAGTTATAAGTGTTAGTAATAGCTGGTACATACTGAGTTTTAACAAGTGCCAGAAATTATTTTATATGCCTGTGTCTACTCATTTAATCTTCACAGCAATTCTATGAGGTACAATCTATTGTTATTCCCATTTAAAAAAAATTTTTTTGAAGAGGTTTTTGCTATAGGGTGTGTGTGCTTGCCAGAAAGACAGAGAGAGATGAAGAGACAGAAAGCGAGAAATCACCTCCCAGGGGGGATGGCCACACCGCAATCCCTTCCCCTCCATTCTCCTCTCGGGATCTTGGGCATGCACGCACACGTGCCCAGCATGAGTTTAAGCCACCAGGTCTGCAACTTGAACCATGGCCGACTACATGGAAATGCAGTGACATAGCCATTATGCCAACTACTGGTCCTATAATCACTGTATATCTTTTTTTCCTCTTCTTTTTCTTTTCTTTTTTTTTTTTTTTTTTTTTTTTTTGAGAGGTTTTTCACTATAGGGCGCGTGAGCTCACCAGAAAGACAGAGAGAGACAGAGAGACAGAAAGCGAGAAATCACCCCCCAGGGGGGATGGCCACACCACAATCCCTTCTCCTCCATTCTCCTCTCAGGATCTTGGGCACGCACGCACACGCGCCCAGTGTGAGTTTTAAGCCACCGGGTCCGGGACGTGAACCGCGGTTGACTACGTGAGTCCAGCGACATAGCCATTACGCTAACTGCTGGTTCCATCACTGTACATCTTTACAGTGTAGAAAATAGTGTTTCTCAGTATGAATGCAGTGCATATCAATCAAGTCAAAGATAATACCATATTCATTATCATCATCAGATAACTTTTCTTGATAGGGATTGCCAAGTCAAGACCCTCTTGCCTCAGCCTTCCAGGCAGCTAGGGACAGCCTGTTTAGGTCAGGTTAGAACTAAACCTGGGCTTCTCACGAGGCCTCAGCAACCATGCAGCAGCACACCTCCACTTACACCACCACACTGGGCCTGTTCTTTCTTGAGGCAGAATTATGTCCCCTGGTTATTGGACTATGGGTTCAGTCTGACTGGATCTGAAGCCACTAGTAATTAGTATGCTCTGTTTAAATCCACTGAGTCTCATTATCTCACGCTGGGCATGTGTGTGTGTGTGTGTGTGTGTGTGCCCAGAATCCCGAGAGGAGAATGGAGGAGAAGGGATTGTGGTGTGGCCATCCCCCCTTAGGGGTGATTTCTTGCTTTCTGTCTCTCTCTGTCTTTCTGGCAAGCGCACACACCCTATAGCAAAAAACCTCTCCAAAAATAAAAAAAAAAAATTAAAAAGATGTACAGTGATTAAATGTAAATTGAAAAACTGTAAAAACATACCTCTTCCTCTCTTGTTGAAAAAGTAAAAAGATAACTCCAAAGTTTTAGAAGTTAACTTTTGATTAAGAAAGGGAGAGGGTTTGAGAAAGGAATACATGCCAGAGCTAGAGACTGTTGTTGAAATTTGAAGTTTCTGGGACCAGCAGTTAACGTAACGGCTATGTTGCTGGACTCCCATGTAGTCGACCGCAGTTCAAATCCCGGACCCTGTGGCTTAAACTCACGCTGGGCGCGTGTGCGTGCATGCCCAAGATCCTGAGAGGAGAAAGGATTGCAGCGTGGCCATCCCCCCTAGGGGGGTGATTTCTCGCTTTCTATCTCTCTGTCTTTCTCTGTCTGTCTGGATAGTGCATGCGCCCTATAGTGAAAACCTCTCAAAAAAAAAAAAAAAAAGAAATTTGAAGTTTGTAATTGAGGGGAATACTACCTTCTTTAAATTTTTTTTTAGGATTTTGCCATAGGGTATGTGTGCTCATGAGAGAGACAGAGACAGAGAGGGCGAAAGTGAGAAATTACCCCCTGGGGGAATGGCCATGCTGCAATTCCTCCTTCTCCATTCTTCTTTTAGGACTTTGGGCACACACACATAGACACCTGGTGTGATTTTCAAGCCTCAGGGTCTGGGACTAACTATGGTCAACCATGTGAGAATCCAGTGCCTCAAACACCATGCCACCTGCTGGTCCCAATACTACCTCTTTCCTCTTTTATTGAGAGAGGAAGAGGTCAAAGCAGTTGTTTGTTTTGTGTTGTTTTAAGTGACCACTATGTCATCTGAGCTATTTTGTAGTTTGAAGATTAGGGAATATAATCTATAATTTTTTTCTGATAGATTTGTTGGCTTGACATGATTTAGAGTAACTTGAATTAACTAAAGAATATCGCTCAGTGTTAGTGTCATGAAAATATGAACACCTAGAATATATTTGTTACATAAAAGATACTTTTGTTGTCAAATAAATCTTTTGATGCATTTTTGTCATATTTACAGAGGTGTAGTGGGTTCTGTCCTATGTAATCCATTAATACTAAATATGTGATACGGATTTGTCATCTCTGATTTTATTTTGTGAAAATATAACTCAGTTTAGTTGAAGTTCTAACTACAGGTCTACTTTGACAAAATTTTTTCCCCATCATCTTGACTACATTGATCTTTATTTTATGTTAAATAAAAGTCAATATGTTGATCTATAAACACATCTGTTGCTTGAGTAGTAATTATTTTAGAACTAGTTCTCTTTCTAGGCATAGACATGACACTAAGAATTAGTATTATAAGCCCCTGTTGACACTTCCTGGTCATAAACTTATGAAAAATTCAAAGAACTATATATGAAGGAAGTACCCTTCATTGTAATTTCACATGAAAGTATAGATTAAAATTATGTTTGTGAGAAATTGTATGAAAAAGTGGTCTGTTTTATTTATATATTTCTTTAAATTTCAGAGTGCCAATATCACTTTTATATTATGATTAGATGTTGCATGAGTGCAGTATGCATGTCAGATCATCAGTCCTTGTTATTTTTTTATTTTTTTGAGAGGTTTTTGCTATAGGGCATGTGCATTCGCCAGACAGACAGAGAGAGACAGAGAGATAGAAAGCGAGAAATCACACCCCAGGGGGGATGGCCATGCCACAATCCCTTCTCCTCCATTCTCCTCTCGGTATCTTGGGCACGCACGCACACGCGCCCGGCTTGTTTTAAGCCACCGGGTCCGGGACACAAACCGCGGTTGACTGCGTGGGAGTCCAGCGACATAGCCATTACGCTAACTGCTGGTCCCAGTCCTTGTTGTTCTTAAGATAAAGTCTTTGTTACTTATTGAGTTGGTTACCTGTTAATATATAAGGCAACCTAAGCTATTTTTGTTTTTTAGTGTAAAAAAATCTATAATAATATAGATTGGATACCTAAATCTGAGATGTTTGCTTTAAGAATTACTAAAATACCATAAAAATTAATAAAGAAATTATTGGGACCAGCAGTTGGTATAATGGCTGTGTCACTGGACTTCCACGTAGTTGACCGCGGTTCGAGTCCTGGACCCAGTGGCTTAAACTTGCACAGGTGTGTGTGCATGCAAGCCCAAGATCCCAAGAGGAGAATGGAGGAGAAGGGATTGTGGCATGTCCATCCCCCCTAGGGGGTGATTTCTCGCTTTCTGTCTCTCTGTCTCTGTCTTTCTGGTGAGCGCATGCACCCTATAGCAAAATCTTTCAAAAAAATTATTGAGAGTGTCACAGTACCAAAAAAATAGTCAGTGTTCCATGAGGCCATTGAGTGTCCAGTGAAATTCTACGTAGATCTATTCCTTTACATTTGATGTGGAAAGAAATGAAGGTACCATGATATGAGTTACAGCCTGTACTGCTATTGTGTAGATACAATTTAAGTACATATAGTGAGCCAGGGAGGATCTAGTGTTGATGGACCCTAAGCATATACACTTTTGGCTCCATTCTAAATGAGAAATAGGATACAAAATTACAAGTATAAATATATATTTAGGTTTTAGCCATAGGATGTGTACACTCGTCAGAGAGAAAGAGAGAGAGAGGAAGTTCCCACCTGCCAGGGGAATGGCCATACCACAATTCTTTCTCTTCCATTCTCCTCCTGGAATTTTGGACATGTACTCACATGTGCCCAACGTGATTTTCAAGCTGCTGGATCTGGGACTTGAACTGTGGACAGCCATGTGGGAATCCACTGCCTTAACCACCATGCCACCTGCTGTTCACACAGGTATAAATTTAAGTACAAGACTTTAAAAGAAACCTGTGTAATTAAAGGACCCTAAAATTCAAGCTTCATCAGCCTTTGTTAGTGACTTGATTCATTGAAATAATAATATTGGGTTGTTGGGAAAGTCATGACTTTTTTTTCTATATTTTTCTATGCAAAAATGCATCATAACTTTTTTGACAATCCAATAGTTCTGGTTGGACTTTTGGAAGAATGTATTATTTCTCTAGATAAATGTTATTGTAGAGCACAGTTGAAGGGTAACCTTTCCTCTGGATGTAAGGTGATATCTTTGCAACATTTGTACAATGATGAGTATCTCTTAACTGAAATGCTAGGGGCCAAAAGTGTTTTCGATTTCAGATTATTCAGATTTTAGAATAATTGCATATATATAATGAAATGTTTTGGAGAAGGGACCCAAGTTTAAACACAACATTTGTTGAAATTTCATGTACTCGTTACACACAGAGCCTTAAGGTAATTTTATACAATAATTTGTATTGCAGCATTTTGACTGGGTCCTGACACACTTGTGGCTTTATGCCAGTACTCAAAAATTTTTGGATTTTGGAACATTTAAGATTTAAAATTTTTAGATTAGGGATATTCAACTCTAAGGTGTTTAAATGCAATCTATGTATGAACATAGACAAGGAAATTCAGTCTATGCTTTCTAGCTTTAAGTAGTATTGTACAATCTCAAATAGTGACTTATTAATAGATGTACAGATCTACTTTTAAAAAACTTCCAGTTGTGGGCTGGCAGGTGGCATGGAGGTTGAGGCAGCTGGGTCCTATATGGCTGATTGCACAGTTTGAACCCTGGATTCAGCAGCTTGAAAATCACTCTGGGTACATGGGCACATGTGCATGCATGCTCAAAATCCTGAGAGGAGAATGGAGAAGGGATTGCTGCATGGCCATCCCCTCTGGGGAATGATTCTTTCTCATCCCCTATCCCCCTTCTTCTAATGAGCACAAGCAACTTATAGCAAAAACTAAACTAGAAGAATAACCTTCAGTCACCAGCATTTAAGTAGGAAGCAGTACTGTTGATCCTTGAAGGCTAAGTAACTGTGAAGGATACATTATATTGATATGTTAAAGCAATCCTGTGTATCTGTACATTTTTGGAAGTCATCAAATTATAAATATTTGAACTCAGTTTCTCCATTTACAAATGAAGATAAATGAGAGTACTATATCATGTGTATTGAAAATGGGTTTACATAAGTGGAGATCAACTGGAGAATTCAGAGTAACGATGCTTACTCAAAATGCTGTTTTCCAGTCACTGGTGTTACTATGCCGCATATAGCATGCACGATAGGTATAGAGGAAATAAGGACAATATTTTACATTACAGAGTGTTTTGAGATAGGTGAAATTTTACATTATAGGGTGTTCTGAGATAGGCAAGACCGCTATTATGTTTTCCCTTCTTGTAAAGAAAATCAGTTGCAGAATATGAACTTATTTCCCTGAAGTAACATAGCTGGGATTCAAGCCCAGACTTTGAATACAAGGACAGAAAGCTTTTCATTATGCCACTCTGTCTCTTCCAAGAGACCAAAGGAAGTTTATACCATCCTCACTGTCCTTCCCCACCTGGAAATGATTGCATTCCCAAGGTCTTATAATTTAGCTTTTTGTTATGACTGCTCTTCTCTAAGTTATTTAATTAGAATCCACAGCTTTTGGCAGGAAAATAGTCAACCCAGCATATTTCTAATAAGTAATGTCTTTAGGGGAGAAAGTCGAAGTGAGCAAATAGAAGAGAACCAGTGCATGATAGTAGCTGCTAGAATATATTAGTTGCAGACAAATTTCAGTGGGAGTGTCAGTCACCATGAATTACATTCTTAAGTGAAGTGGCCTGAAAAACAAGAATGGGATGGAGCAAAGCACGTATATCATAGTACAAAAGATTTGGAATTCTCCCAAATCTGTCAACCTTTAATGGAGGAACTTTTAGGAGCAAAGACAGGGCCTGTGTTGATAGAATGATCTTGGGAAATGCCTTCCAAGGACACCTTTAACCATTCCTATCCAGACTTGATGTTTTGAAAGGATTTTCTATTCAATAAATAAGGTCTTAAAAGCAGTAATTAATATATATCTTGTTTTAAAAGAATTGAACAGAGACCAGCAGATGGCATATTGGTTATGTCGCTGGACTCTAATGTAGTCAACCGTGGTTCAAGTCCCAGACCTGGTAGATTAACAACTCATACCAGACATGTGTGTGTGCATGCCAAAAAAAAAAAAAAAATCCAGAGAGGAGAATGGAGGAGAAGGGATTGTAGTGTGGCCGTCCTCCCTGTGAGGTGAGTTCTCACTCTCTGTTTCTCTCTCTCTGGCGAGTACATGTGCCCTATAGCAAAAACCTCTCTCTTAAAAAAAAGAAAGAATTGAATATAATGTAGGCCAATAGATAATACCATTAAGTTTCCTAAAGGGTTGAAATATGCTGGAAGAACCTAGTTTAGCTTTTAAAAAGAACTGTTACAGAAGGTAAATGTTAAGTAGTAGGTGAGAAAACAGTGCTTTCACTTGTACTGACAACTGTGGATGAAGAGGACTTTCTACCTGCTTTGTCTCAAATCATTTCATTATTGGTAGATGGGAAGTAGAGAGATGGTGGAGTCTATTGAGAAATTCTCATAATGGGGAAAGTGAGATCCCGCTGTTGGGGTGGTAATATCAGTATGATTTGGTTCCTTGTCATGTTGTACCCTAAAATATTTCAGGTACTTACTTTGTCTAGTGAATAGTCGATGATACAATTCTTGACATGATGTTGATGAGAAACTAATTTTTGATCTATTTTTCTTGAAACTGTTAGGTTTCTCAGAACGAGGTTTTCTGCTGCCATGATTGTAATAATGTCTAATGGAATTTAAAATTGTGCCTATTTTTTCTAAGAACAAGCTGTCAAGCCTATAGTTTGTGCTAAAGTTAACATGGAGATAACAGCAGACTAGCTTCCAGCCAGGGAATGTGAGGGCATTTAGACCCCATCATGCCTGAAAGCATTTTTCTCAAGTGCAAACATTGGCTATACTATCCAGGGAGTTAAAACACAGGCAGCTAAAGGGAACTGGATCTTTTCAATCTGTCAAATTATGTATGTCTGCTTCTTAATCATTATCATGAAACCGTTCTGTGGGACTACTTGAACCAAGTTAGCTTTCAATTAACATGACATTATATTGGCAGATCTAAACTATTAGAAAAAATATGGTTCTGGAATGAACATTATAGACATAAACAATTTATTGGTACAGTTCCATGGTCCAGCACTATGACAACCTATTAAACCTTTAAAACTCTAGGCCTCTAGTTTCCTATTTGCTTGGAAAATAAAACAAAATAAGACCACTCTAAACTGAATTAAATCCATCTTTATATCTGTCTGCTCCCTCCTTCACCCACGTTGAGCATTACTGAGATAAATCACACCTTTCAGACTTATGATCACATAACTGCAGTGGACATGGCAATAGTGACACAAAATCCTGCTATTTCTTTAGAATGTCCACTCTACCATGCTGTGAGATATTATTTTGTCTATTCTTCTCTATCTTAATACTTCCTACCCTCTTTCTACACCTTTCACATTCAGCTGTGATACACTTAGCTTACCATTCCTCTCACTTTCTATATTTTTAAATGATGCTTTAGAAATGAACAAGCTCACATTTCTATCACTAAATATACCACTCCACCTTTACCTCCATTTAGAGTGGATTAAGTCTCCCTGCTGCTATCTAAAGCCAACTGCAACAGTTATGTTTTCCAACCACCTCTCAAAGACGGGTTCTTCAGTTATCTCCTTTCTTACATCATCAGTTTATCTTTCAATAGAATCTATCTACATCTATGTCTATCTATCTATCTATCAGGATCAATCCTATGAATATATTACAGGGTTTTTTTTCACACATGCTTAGGAAAATGTTCCCTCATACTATGGCCTTATTGACGTCATAAAAATTTTGTCTAAGAGTTGTCTGTATTTAGTATCTTCCTTCTCACCTTCCATTGTCGCCTTAGCCACACCCAATGAGGTTTACCTTTCCTGCAAAATGCTGTGTTAAAATTACCAATGAATGCTACATTACCAAATCCAATGCTCATTTTCATTCTTATCTTAACCCTTTGTATAATTTCATCCAGTTGATTACAAATTTCATTTCTTAATTGTCTTTTTTTTTTTTTTTGGCCTACTTCATTACTTTGTAATTTATTGATTTTTTTTTTTTTTGGGCTTATTACGCTGTAGTTCAAGAGTTGGATCTTGAACCCTCTCTCCACTCTGTAAATGACCACATCTAATTCCTTGGCTTTAAGGAAAATATATCTGTGGATTACTCAGATATAATATATGTCAATAGCTCAAATTTCTCACACTTCCTATGTGTATTAGTTATATATTGCTACAATAAAATGATATAAACTTTAATGTGTTAACAAGTACTATCTCATAATTTCTGTGGGTCAGGAATCTGGACAAGGATTACCTGAATTATCTGTCTCAGTGTTTTCTACAAGTCTGCAGTGAAGGTATTGGCTGGGACAGCAGTCATCTCAGCATCTGATTTGGGCAGAATATTGTTCTAGGTTAATTCAATGATTGTTAGCATTGAGTTCTTTGAAAATTGTTGAATTTATTTTTTGCTGGTTGTTTGCCAGAAGCCACCCACATATTCTTGCCACATAGGTTTTTCTATAGAGTAGCTCTCAATATGGCAATTCACCTTATCAAAGTGAGTGAGTGAGGAAGTGTCAGCAAGTCTTGTAATTTAGCAAATTTTGTAGCTTACTTGCAGAAGTGGCATTTTAACACTGTTGCCTTATTAGCATGTCATTAGGACAATCTAAGTAGGAGATTATACAGGGTCTTGAATAACAGAAGGCAGACATTATTAGAACCTTGCCACACTGACATATCAAATTCACTTGTATGTGATAACGGCATATCAAACTTAAAGTATTTAAAACAGAACATACACACTTTCCTAACAACTTTTGTAAAATTTTAGTCTAAGCTAATATCAATTCTTGATATTGATATTGATAGTCTAAACTATTATATTAGCCTAGAACATTATTAGTATCCTTTTTTCTACATTTTTGTTATGTTATAGTTCATTCTTCACATGGTAGTCAGGGTGAACTTAAAAAAAATTATATGATATTATTAGTTACCTGTATTAGTTTCATAGGGATGCCATAACTGATTACCATAGTCTAGGTGACTTAAAACAATAGAAATTTATTCTCTCACAGTTCTGGAGACTAGAAGTCCAAAATGAAGTTGTTAACAGGGCCATGCTCTTTCTTAAGGCCCTAAGGGATGATCTTTTCTTGCTTCTGTGTTTACCAGCAATTCTTGGCTTTCTTTGGCTTGTAGCTATATCATTCCAATCTCTGCCTTTGTGGCCTTTTTCCTTATGAGTGTTTGTGCATGTCTCTTTCTCCTTATAAGGACAACAGTAATTGGATTTAGGGCCTACCCTAATATATTATGACCTCATCTTAACTTGATTATATCTTCAAAGACCCTGTTTTCTAATAAGATCACATGTATAGGTACTCAGGGTTGGGACATTAACGTATCTCTATGAGTGACACAATTCAACACGAAACAGTCCCCTACCTTAATCTACAAATGGCTTTCCATTGCAAATAGAATTAAATACAAGCTACATATTCTGGTCAACAAGCCCCTATACAAACTGGCCCCAGTCTTTCTTTATACCTCATATAGTCCCAATCTTCCCCTTATTCCAGTCTACTCCAATCTCATTGGCCTTGTTTTGTACAACTATGCTGAGTTGGTCCTGGGCTTATGGCCTCTGTATACATTCTTCCTCCTTCTTGGAATCTCCCTTCTTCCTCCATATCCATGTGTGACTGCCTTCTGCTCATGATTTAAGTTCTAAGTTGTAGGCAACTCCTTAGAGAAACTAACACAGTAACTTCTGCACGCTATTACTCTGTTCTCACAATATGTATCATTAAGTGAAATATATTACTTGTTTGCTCATGTGTTGCCTGGAAAAAATGTAAGCTCATGAAGAAAGTTTATTGGATCTGTCTGATTTCTTGTTATGTTTTCAGTACTCCAGTTTCTAGTTCATTGTATGGCATATGATGGTCAATGTGTTTATATACCCATTCTAACCTCAAAGAGCAAGATGATATGCAGAACAGCTTAGCAGATTCTGGGAAGCAGTAGATACCAAATGCTGATTTACCTTTTCTGATCTTTTGAACTTGTGGAGGTGGTAAGAACTGATGTGAAGCATTTCTAGATGTGGTGGGAAGAACAGTTAATCTTAGAAGTCAATTCTTAGAAGAACCCCAAGCAAGGAAAACTATATGCTAAGTGCTGGGAAGCTAAGAAGCAACCAGATCAAACAGGCATAAAGCAATTTATATTCTCTTTGAGGAGACAGTGCAGCTCATCGGATAAAGAAGCAGGAGCCTCAGATAGTGAAAATCTTTGAGCTGAGTGACTATAGCCAATACCTAGTTGAAAACCACATAAATATCACATGGAAAGATTTCAGGCCATGCACAAACATTGCGAGCATATATTTTGCAGGGATATAACAGCATTTTCTGCAAGTAGCTCATTGGATATGGATCATTTAAAGTCTTTGTGTGTATATTTGCATTAGAAGTCTCAGATTTTTTTATTTACTATTGACTATTTAAAATATTGTCAGAAGACATAAAACTTAATTTTCTAGCTGCATGACCTTGGAAAAAGTATTCTATGTAGACAAAAACAGTAGGATCTATCTGATTGATAATGTCTCAGGATTAACAAGGTAGTCCATGTTTATTATAGCTAGTGCTTGTACATAGTAAGTGCTTAACAAAGGTTAATACTTGTTGTCATTAATAAGCATTGAAGACAGAATGTGTAAAATCAGATATGAACTTGTAGATAATACCACAATTATCTGCAAATGCTAATGATAGACAAGAATATTTTGGTTAGCTTTCTGGCTTTGAAATGCTGTTCTAGCTTATCATTGCCATTAAATATCACAAACATAGTGGCTCAAAACATAACTTTGGGTCTAGAGGTGTAATGATTAAGGTGACTGGATCCCACATGGCCACCTGTAGGGTTAGAGTCTCAGATCCAGTGACCGAAAATCACAATAAGTGCATGTGCATGCTTGTGTAAAATCCTGAAAGGAAAATGGAGAAGGGTTTGCAGTGTGGCCATCCCACCTGGTGGGTGCTTTCTCTCTTTCTCTCTTTCTCTCTCTCTCTCTCTCTCTCTCTCTCTCTCTCTCTCTGGTGAGTACATATACCCTATAGCAAATTAAAAACAAAATATAATTCTCTTACAGTTCTGAATTTCAGGAATAGGAAATAACATTTATGGAGGTAAAGTCAGGATGTTAGCAGGCCTGGCTCTACTGGGGGCCTCAAGTGGGAATCTGTTTCTTGCATCATCATGCTCCTAGTCATTGTTGGTATTCCTTGGCTTGTGGCATCATCACTCTAACCTCCATTGTCATGTATGGCCCTCTCCTTAACACTGACATGCTTGCCACCTCTTATGAACACCCCTGTGATTACATCAGGCCCACCTGGTAATCTGGGATAGTTTCCCTATCTCAAAATCTTTAACTGAATCACACCTTCAATGTCCCGTTTGCCATGTAAGATAAAATATTCACCAGTTCTGGGAATTAGGGAAGGAATATCTTTGGGGGTCATTTTTTTCTGACTAGCACAAATGCATTCACTGTCTTTTGATTTTAGCAGTTATTTCGAAACAAATACAGTTTCACCACTACTTATTCCATTAAGAGACATTTATTTCTCTCTCTCTCTCTCTCTCTCTTTTTGTAAGAGAGATTTTTGCTATAGGATGTGTGCACTCACTAGAGAGACAGAGAGAAACAAAAAGTGAGAAATCACTCCCCCCAGGGGGATGGCCACGCCTCAGTCCCTTCAACATTCTCCTCTCCGGATCTTGGGCATTCATGTGCTTGCTCTGGGTGTTTTAAGCTGTCAGACCCAGGACTCAAACCATGGTCGACTACGTGGGAGTCCAACAACGTAGCCATTATGTCATCTGCTGGTCCCTATAAGATATTTCTGTTGACCCATCAATATGTAGGACAAATGCTGGTATTTCTTTTCCCAACTTCCAGTGGTCATGTTCTCATTGAGTAATTCTAGGTGATAATTAAGTACCTTTATAAGAGGTAACTAGTTTTGTTGTGTTCCATAGCTTCAGAACTATTTTTTTTTTTGGTCTCATAAAGCTAATTATTTTGACAAGTGATTAAACTTGTGACCTGGGGGGAGGAGGAGGGAGGTACCAGTCATGCCGCAGACCATCTGAAGACATTTTTGCTTGTGTCAACTGAGTGACGGTGCTGCTGGCATCTAGTGGGTAGAGGCCATGGATGCTGCTTACTAAACATCCTGCAGTGCACAGGACACACCCCACAGCAAACATTTATCTGCTTCAAAATGTTAACAGTCCTATGGTTGAGAAACCCTGCCATAGGGAGCTTCAAGAAATACCATTGCTTGCACCTTTGCTTTGCAAAGCATGGTGCATTATAAACAGCATTGGCATCACATGGGTTACCAGTTGCTCCAAAAACTCCCCAGGTGATCCCAATGTGTAGCCAAGGCTGAGAAGCCCAGCTTCAGCTGGCCTTAACGAACTCCTTTCACAACTTATTATTGCTGTGGGTTTGCAGAGTTTAACTGGAAAAATAAAAGGTAAAAATAATTTTTTTCACCACTTATGACATACATCATGTATTAGAGCTCTAATTAACATAAAGTCACTTTACTTGAGAGTTGCAGTATGTTTCCTCAATGTGTTGAATTTTAAACACACAGAAATGTGATAAGGGTCAGGTTTATCCAACTATCCTTTAAATATACTGGCATGAAGAACTCACAAAGGAGGGCAAATCCACTCAGCTAGGATCATGTTTGCAGCCTGCAAGAGCAATGAAGGAATATATTTGCTTTTCCTCCCTGACTTTGTCACTTGGCTTCTGCTGACTTCAGAACCCAAAAAGTTTCTTTGATATGAGCTTTTGCTGCTGAATTACAGTGGAGGGCATGATGAATATGAAAGGCATAAGAAAGGTGAATTAGAAAAGTGGCAGATGGAAACTGTTATAGTGTTTTTATTTATGCTCTCTATTCTTGTGCACAATGCACTTTCCATTTTAGCTAGTCAGGTACATCCATTTACTGGATTTTCTCCTGTCACCAAATAAGTATGTGTTATATTGAATTTCCTAGAATTTTCAGGCAGCTTATGGAGCATTTCAATTTCCCCGATAATTCCCAGTAATTTAACTTTGGAATTATTACACGTAGTTAATTCAGTTATAAGGCTATAGTTATTGGCATGGCTCTGTACATGTTCTGTGGCTTATAACAATAAAGGGTTATACAGGCCCAACCAGGAACTGATGTTTGAAGCTAATACACACTAATCTACTTGATTGTTAGAGTAGTCCTCTGAGGTAGACACTATTCCCCTGCCCATTTTATAAACGGAGGAAATGAAATATGGCGATAATATGTGTGAGGTGTTGTCTGGACTCTCGCCTACCCCTTATCTCTGGCTTCACTCTTTTTCCTCAAGGTGTGATATCTAGGCAAAGCTGGTCTCTGAATAATGTACACCTCCCCAGAAATAAGTTACGGATTGTCAGCTGCTGAGCTGAGCCCACGTAATTAGCTGATTATACAGTTCTGTAAGGGTCTGAGGAAGCTAAGGGTCTACACGTTCTTTCAAGGGCTTGTTGATCTGACGCCTATAAAACTGCTTGCGGCAGTGCATTGAGACAGACGGTTCACCTACTGGCCACTGTTGGTGCTTCCTGTAAGACAAATAACCAGTGTTTTTACCTGCTGGACCTCTGGGTGACTTCTTTGGAATAGGTAAATATTATATGCAAGCCCTCTCAGATGCAGTGTTAAATTAAGTATTAATAATTTATCCAAGGTTGTATAGCTGCTATGAAGTTGAGGGCCAGCCTTTGGTGTGGTGGTTAAGGTGGCTAGATTCCACATAGGGATCTGGCAGCTTTAGAAACAAGCGGAGTGCATGTGCCTACATGCCCAAAATCCTGAGAGGAGGCAGGAACAAAGGAGAAGGGATTACAATGTGACTGTTCCCCACAGGCAGTGCTTCCTCACTTTGCTTCTCTCCCTCTGTCTCCAGCAGGGAGCACCTGTGCCCTCTGGCAAAGTTAAAAGAAAAAAAAAAAAGTTGAGCTGGACTTCAAACACGGGTGGTTTTACTTTTGGCCTGTCTTTGCAAACAAACATCAGCTAATACTACGGATTTTCTGAGTTATAGTTGGTAATGATAGGCAAATCTAGACTTTGCAATTCCATACATTTTTGAATAACCTTTAGATTATGGCTTTTTTCTTTTTTCTTCCTTTAGAGGTCTTTGCCTTAGGACACGTGTGATTGCTGGGAAGAGAGAGAGAGACAGAGGGAAAAGTGAGAAATCACCCCCAGTGGGGAATGGCCAGGACTCAGTCCCTTCTCCATTCTCCTCCCAGGATCTTAGGCACACACGCACTCATGCCCTGCATGATTTTCAAGCCACTGGGTCTGGGATTAATACCATGGTCGGCCATGTGGGAGTCCAGTGACATAACTGCCCCACCATCTGCTGTCCCTGAGGCTTTTTTCTAGAAAATTACATTCTAGCCACCATTCTTCTAAAATGGGTAGCTCCTTTGCTCTTCCAAAGCTGAGAGAAAAGCCTAGTGTCTTAAAATACCTTTAGTTGCTCTTGATGATAATGTTATGGAAATTGACTTTTCCTGTGTTTTCTTTGCAGTTCTGCTCTTACTTAGCTGCCTTGAAGGTTTCTTCTGTTCACATGGGGTTTCTGATTAAAACCCTGTGATACTAAGCACTGACTGGAATACAAAATCTAACCTGAACTATTTACCGTAACTTCTTTATCACCGAACATTGAGAAATTGTATATATTTATCGGATATAGAATGGTGCTATTATATATGTATGTAATATGGAATGATTGAATCAAGCTGGTTATACCCATACTTATCTTCTTTAAACTTTTAAGAAATACTTCCCTTAAACTGTTCATTCATTAATTTGATTATAATGAATGAATGTACTGAGAAGGCATAAATTTCTAAAAAGAACGCCATGACTCAGAGAAAATGAACATGTGTCAAAGATTTTTATTTACATCACTAATTAATGAGGAAGATGGAAGAGATGTTCCAACTGACTCAAAGGCATTCTCAAAGATCACACATTTATATGCAGTAAAGGAATATTGAAATGAATTGATCATAACAGGTCTATCCGTAGGGCAATAATCAACTATGTTCCACCAGACACAATTAATTTGCATTTCTATGGACAAAAAATTATTTAGATTACTGTTGACTTTCTAGATGTCCACTTTATCTTTACAGAGTTGTGAAATAACCTATTAAAAGACAAAGGTAAATGCGTGGTATTGGATAATTTCCAGAGACTCCAACTTTCCGTTAAAGGGATAGTCAATAATCTCTATTGTTCATTTGAGAGTCTCAAATGTTCTTTAGAATTCAAGTAAATGCATTTAGAGTACATTTCTTCTACAGTATCTTTCATTCAAGTTATCTCAATAAATACTTAAGGCCTATTATCTTCTTGAAATTGCTTATGAGTATTATAAACAGACCCGGAAATGTGGGTGTGGGTGCATGCCTGTCTGCCCAGCCTATTTTAACTATATAGATTCTGATTGTTATAGTTCTTATTAGTGACTCAATAAAGTAGATCTTATGGTTGAGAATATTGGAAATTGTGGGGGGGATATGTGGGTTTTTTTTTTTTTGGGGGGGGGGAGGTTTTTGCCATAGGGCATGTGTGCTCACCAGACAGAGACAGAAAGCGAGAAATCACCCCCCAGGGGGGATGGCCACGCCACAATCCCTTCTCCTCCATTCTCCTCTTGGGACCTTAGGCACGCATGCACACGCGCCTGCCGTGAGTTTTAAGTCACGGGGTCCGGGACTCAAACCACGGTCGACTACATGGGAGTCCAGCAACATAGTCATTACGCTAACTGCTGGTCCCTAGTGGCGGGGGGGGGGGATGTTTAGCACAATGTGGTTTATTATGATGACTCATAGATTAAGAAATTTACATTTTTAGACTTGTAGAATTAAAATTACAGTAAATCATCCAGATTCTTGAAAAATGTAAGGTCATTTGACTCCTTGAAACCTCATCTAAGGAAATTTTAAAGTGGTACAAATACATATTTTTATAAAAAGCAATTGATGTTCTTTTTGAAGTTAGGCAAACTGAGAGCAATATGGAGGAAAACCACAATCAGTATAATTACTTATGATAGTAAAGATAATATAAGTGTTGCTATAGTTTCCAGTCATTTTTAGATCATCTGTATTGTTACTCATAAAGATCATAGTCTCTATACAGCTTTGTATTCTGCTTTTATATTTTCACATTTTATTGTGACTATTTTTTCCAAACAATTAACTTCAAAAATACTTGTGCAGGCTGAATAATATCTTATAGATATTCTCACAGTCTTCTATATTAGTAATTAGAAAATTTAATAATGCTTCACTAAATATCTCATTACAAACATGTCTATCTGGATTAATATGTAAAGTGTTATATTAGTTACTTGTTGTCTAACATTACTACAAACTTAAAACACAGATGTATGACTGCATACTTTCTGTGGATCAGGAGTCTGGGCACAGTTTAGTGGATCTTCAGTTCAGGGTCTTGTAGAGCTGAAATCAAGGTATCAGCTGGAGCTCAGGTCTCATCTGAGACTTGGGACTGTCTTCTTAGCTTACCTGGTTGTTGGAAGAATTAAGTTTCTTGCAACTTGAGGATCAAGGACCTAAATGTCTAGAGGTTACTTGTCATCCCATGGATTGTGGCTCTCTCTAACATGATAGTCTTGAAGGTCAACAGGAGAGCATCTCCATTTCATTTTTCTCTTTCTTTGACTAGTAGATTTTTTTTTTTTTTAATGTCTACTTGATTAGGCTGGACCCACTCAGGATAATCTTTTGATTAATTTTAAAAAAAGCCTGATTAGTGACCTTCATTATACCTATAAATTTCCTTCACCTTTCTAATATGATGTACCCTAATCATGGGTATGGTACCCTTATTTATAGACATCACCTGTACTCAAAGGGCGAGTATTCTGTAGGGTACAAATACAAGGGGGTAGGTGACTTGGAGGCCACCTCAGGATTTTTATTACCACTGAAGGATTCCTAGAATAAAAATGATTGATTCACAGTGGTTAAATATTTTGAAGGTCATAGACTGAGAAATCGCTTTCCAGTAAAACTGTAACCGTACTCACTCCCATCATCAGATTATGAGCATATTTGTTTTACTGTATTCACATCAACATAATAAATGATCATATAAATAAATTGTATTTTTTCTCTGTAATGACATAAACATGAATGTTAAAAATTATAAAACATGGAACTTTTGTATTTGAAGAAAATACAAGTTATTTTAGTATACATTGTTCACAAATTTAAACGATTTTAACATTTGGTGACTAGGTCTTCTGTGTATTATATAGTCAGTTGGTTGGTATGTCCGTTTTCTACATTCACTTCCTTTGTTAATTTCCTCTCTAGATTTCTTAAGAGTCTTTATAAGGGTACTAGCCTACCAATATTGATGTTGGAAATATTTTTTCTAATTTGTAAATTGACTTGTAACTCTTATTTATTTTCATGTCATAAAATTTGACATTCTTCAGTACTGCTTCCATTGTTCTAAGATAGGGGAGCCCTCCAACCTAAAGATTAGTTGAATGATAAACTATTCTTTAAGATTTTATGGAGTTGTCCCCCCCCATCAGAGATTTTTGCAATAGGGTGCATGTGCTCGCCAGAGAGGCAGAGAAACAGAAAGTGAGAGATCACACCCTAGTGGGGATGGCCATGCTGCAATCACTTTTCCATTGTCCTCTCTGGATTTTGGGCATGCACGCACACTTGCCTGGCATGGATTTCAAGCTACCAGGTCTGGGACTCAAACCACAGTCGACTACATGGGAGTCCAGTGACATGACCATGATACCTTCTACTGGCCCAAATGGTGTTTTTTTTGTTTATTTTTTATTATTTTTTAAGAGATTTTTGCAATAGGGCACATGTGCTTGCCAGAGAGACAACCAAGAAGTCACCCTCTAGGGGGATGGCTGTGCTACAACCCCTTCTCCTCCATTCTCTTGAGATCTTGGCCATGCATGTGCACACACCCAGCCTGAGTTTCAAGTCACCAGGTCTGGTACTAGAGCTGAGTCAACTATGTGGGAGTCCAGTTACATAACCGTTATACCTGGTCCCATCCAATGATGGGCTTTTTAAAAATAAAAACTCCCAAATATATCTTGGAATGTGTTTTTGATATGTGTGATTTAATTTTGCTTTTCCACCAATAGCATCAATTTTTTTTCTATCTAATAGCATCAATTTTCTGTTCAATGGTATATGCTCTCTTTATCATGTATTCTTATGTATTCCATCTATTGCAGTGCTGTATATATCTTGCAATGTTTATCAATTTTTGTGATAATACTAGGACAAACCTATAATTATGATGCATTTTGATATCTTGCAGGACAAGTCCTACCTGATTACTTTTGAAATCTAAAATTCTTCTTTCAAATTGTAAACTTAATTTATCAGTAAACAATAAAAATCACGATTAAATTTTATTTATTGCCAGAGGGTATGTGCGCTCATCAGAGTATGAGAGAGAGAACCTCTCAGTCAGTGTAGGGTGTGGTCATGCCTCAATCTTTTCCTCCATTTGTCTGTCTCTTCAGAATTTTGGGAACATACATGTGAACCTGTGTCTCCTTCAAGCCAACAGGTCTGGGATTTGAACTACAGTTGGCTATGTGGGAGTCAACTCACAATGCACAGCACTTAACCTCTGTGCTACATAGGGCTGGACCTGGATTTTGACTAGAAGTAATTAGTCAAAGAATATCAGTCTGAAATACTTTGTAAATTTTGATGAAAAAAAATTCAGTATTTTCATTTTGGAGTATATTATTGGCCTGCAGCTTTCCAAGTTTTTATAACCATAACCTACAAATAATAAAAATGTTCTGTTTTCCTTTTTCTAATATTTACAACCTTTATTTTTTACTTCCCAGTTGATTTCATTGCCTATGAATTGGAGATACAAAGCTAAATAACAATAGTAGCATTAAGGTTGATTTCATTGCCTATGAATTGGAGATACAAAGCTAAATAACAATAGTAGCATTAACTATCCTTGTCAGTGGTGGTCTAGTTTTATAAAATTGCTTATATTAGTTTCTAGAACATTGGTTTTTTTTTTTTTTTAGGTTTTCTTTGTTTTTATAATCATACTCATAATTTTCTGTTCCTGGGAACAAATTCTATTTCTTAGTTTTTCTTTTTTATTCCTTCCCTCCTTCCTTTCTTTTAACTGCCAGAGTACTTGCACTTCCCAGGTAGAGAAAAAGGGACAAGGTACCTGCAATGGGACACGGTCACGCTGCAATCCCTTATCCTTCCTGCTACATCTGCTGGGGTTTTGGGCATGTACAAATATATACCTTGTGTCTTTTCCAAGCTGCCAGGACTCTGATTTGAGCTGTGGTTGACCATGTGGGATCTGACTCCCTTAACCACTAGGCCATAGGGCTAGCCCTATTCTTGGAAAGTTCTAAAGTATTCGAGTGTGTTATTTTCTGAAATCAACATTTTTTGAAGTTGATGCTTCAATCACATTTTGAATTTTAAATGTTTTGGTTAATTCACATTTTTCTTTAATAAATTTTATTCATTTATATTCCCAGAAAATTACCATTCTATGATACATTTTTGCAGCAGATGGTGCTAGTTCAATTTTGGAAGTACTAGAGCATTTGCATCTATGGTATTGCTATGTCATTTGACAGCTGACAGTTCTACCTTCATTCAAAAAAAAAAATCGAGCATTTGGTTGAGTTTTGGAGATTTTACAACAAGTTGACGATGGATAGACCAAACTCTGCATTTTAGCCATATTTTACTGTTTTACTTCTGTGACAGCAAGAACACGTGTCAAGCTTGTGAAAGTTGCATAAAGTTTATGGTAATAATCCTTTACAAGAACATTAGTGCTGAGGATGGTTCCTCGTGATTTTGCTCTCAAGGATACTCCTCAGTCAGGGAGGCCCACTGAGGTTTATGATGTCAAAATAAAGGCGTTGATTGAGTCAAACCCATATTACCTGGCACAAGAGATTGCAGAAACATTGAACATCCATTATCCAAACATTCGCAGCCACCTGAAGAAGCTGGGGTATGTGAGGAAGCTCAATATTTGGGTTCCTCATGAACTCAAGTTCCTCTTATGCTATGTATGAATATCTGTGATATGCTTATTAAATGTGAGGAAAACGATCCTTTTTTGAAGTGACTGATAACTGGTGATGAGAAGTGAAATGTTTATAACGATGTGCTGCACAAATGGTCTTGTCCCGACACGGTGATTTGCCTCAAATGACATTGAAAGCAGACATTCATCAGAGGAGGATTATGCTCTCAATCTGGTGGGTTTTTAAAGGTGTGTTTTTTGAACTCCTACCAAGGAACCAAACGATCAGTTCAAATGTTTACTATTGGTAATTGGACAGTTTGAATGAATCCATCATCTGGAAACCTCCAGAGCTCACTGCTCATAAAGGGGTTATGTTTCATCATGACAGCGCGAAACCACACACAAGTTTGATCACCTGTCAAAAGTTACTGGAGTGGGACCAGCAATTAGCGTATTGACTATGTCGCTGAACTCCCACGTGGTCGACCGCAGTTCGAGTCCTGGACCCAGTGGCTTAAACCCACGCCAGGTGCGTGTGGGTGTGTGCCCAAGATCCCGAAAGGAGAATGGAGGAGAAGGAATTGCGGTGTGGCCATCCCCCCTGGGGGGGGTGATTTCTCGCTTTCTGTCTCTCTGTCTTTCTGGAAAGTGCACACGCCCTATAGCAAAAACTTCTCAAAAAAAAAAAAAAAAAGTTACTGGAGCTTGGATGGGATATGTTGCCACACCCATCGTAGTTGTTTGACCTTGTACCATCAGACTTCCACTTGTTTCACTCTCCAAAACTTCTTGTGTGGTATAACATTCAATTCTGAAGAGACTGTAAATCAGCACCTTGTTCAGTTTGTCATGGATAAAGACAGGGCTTTCTATGAATGAGGAATTATGAAGCTCACTGGAAGATGGCAAAAGGTTATTGAACAAAATGGACAATTTACCATTGATCTTTATTTTTTATGCAAATAAATGGCCTTTGAAAACATGAAAAAAGTCATGACTTTTCTGACAACCCAATATAAAATGTACAAATTTAATAAAATTCAAAGTATTATAAATATTTTATAATCTTTTTCTCATTTCTAGCTTTGTTTAAATCATCAGTCTTGGTAGATTTGATAGACGTTTGGTCAACTCCATGTACTACAAAGCTGGTTATGGTGCTCAGTGTTTTTAAAACAGTGACTTTCCTTCTGCTAAAGGATACAGTTAGGTCATCTTGAGGGTTGTCCATACTCTGTCCTTTCTGGACTCCTCCATGACTTTTCATCCTCACATGCTACCCAGCAGGTGTGCCAATTATCCTGTAGTAACTGTGTTCACTGCTCCAGTCTGTTAGTTTGCAGGGCAGTATAGGGCATTTTATGCCAGGTTGCTCCACAGTGAACTCCATGGTGTTTAATTCTAAGGACAATATTTAAATAAGACATCCATCTTGGACAAGGTGTTTTTTTTTTTTTTTTTTTTTTTTTTTTTTTTTTTTTTTTTTTTTTTTTCTGTTCTTCATCACCTTGCAGGGGAATCTGTTAAGCACTGTATCATTGCAGATTTTGTTGACACATTGATCTTTCAGCCTGATTATGAATTAGTTTTTGGAGATCAGCATAAAATCTTAGTTATAGGATCTGGAACTTTAACATTCCCTTGTCAGCCAGGTTGTGCAAGAATGAAAGGTCTACTAATTAGAAGTGTATTAAAAAGAAAAAAAAAAAGCACAGAATTGTGGACCTATTTGTAAAAAATTATCTTAGTGATCTTTATTTAAGATTTACCCTTTTCTACACCCTAAGCTATATTGAATATATTACCTAGTATATGGCTTTTTCATTAGTGACTTGTTTTTTAAGAGAATTTTGCTATAGGGCACATGCACTTGTTAGGGGGAGGAGAGAGAGAGAGACAGACAGAAACAGACAGAGATAGAAAGTGAGAAATCACACCCCCTCCCCAGGGAGATGGCCACACTGCAATCCTTTCTCCTCCATTGTCCTCTCAGGATCTTGGGCACACACACACATGCACCTGGAATGAGTTTTAAGTCATCGGGTCCAGGAGTTGAGCTGCAGTCAATTATGTGGGAGTACAACGACCTAACTATTATGCTATCTGCTGGTGCTTCATTAGTGACTTTCTCAATGGTCTACGTACTCCTTTTGTTCTCATCCTAAAGGTCACTGTCATCTGGGAATGTTATCGTGGCCTCTCCAGGCAGCAATGAGCACTTTCTGTATACTTTTGAGAATTCGTCTCTTAAAATACACATTCCTTCACTAAAATCATCAATTATGTGTCTCTTCCATGCTGTCCTTGGCTGCAATGACTATTTCCTAATTATTTTGTGTCTGAGTATTTAGAATAGCTTAAGAAACATGGTAGGCACTCTATAATTATGAAACAAGTGTATAGACCCAGCTGTGGTGGAGCAGGGAACTGGACGCCACTGTCTAATACTAGAGACATATGAGAAAGTCCTGAGGCTGGTTCCGGGGACAACCTGAAAGTGCCATGTGCACCTGTGGGTGTGCACATAATCTTGGCTAGCTAGAAGGCAGGAAGGGAGAGGGAAGTAAGGATCGTGGCCTTAAATTCCTGTGTGTATGTGTGTGTGTGTGGGCGGTCCCTTTCACTCATGAGCAAAAATAAACTCTTAGAAAAAACATTTAAAGTATCTCCATACTTTGCGTTTGATTTTACTTGAGGTAATAGTCAAAAATTTATTATATAAGAAACAGGTTTCCTTGTGACTAATTTTACTTTCAGTTGCAGAGTCTGTAAAAACCTCTGTTTATCTACTTTACAGACAGTCAACCTCACAATTATAATCTGCATTGCTTTGTGTAAATTGAGCACTTAGAAAAATACTGTGCTGTGTACATATGGGTACTTAAAGAATTTTTTTTATTAGAGTGAAAAAATATGGTTGCTTTAATCTTGAGTGTAGTAATGGCAAAACATTAAGGGTTAAATTATATCTAGTGGGTTATTTTTTTTTTATCATAGTTGATTATTTTATATCAGTCGGGAGTGGAAAAGAGACAGGAAAGAGCATTTTAAAATGTCCAATATCAGGCTTGTCAAACTTATTCCAGGCCTATAAAACTTTGAAGCAGTTATTTGTTACCTCAGTGTGTTGGGGAAAATAGGTAAGAAAATTTAAGCTAAAATGAAATAAATGTAGCAAACATTTAAGTTCGTGTTTTGTAGATGAAAAAAAAAACTGGGACTTGGGAACCAGCAGTTAGCATAATGGCTATGTCGCTGGACTCCCACGTAGTCGACCGCGGTTCGCGTCCCGGACCCGGTGACTTAATACTCACGCCAGGCGCGTGTGCGTGCGTGCCCAAGATCCCGAGAGGAGAATGGAGGAGAAGGGATTGCGGCGTGACTATCCCCCCGGGGGGTGATTTCTTGCTTTCTGTCTCTATGTCTCTCTCTGTCTGGCGAGCGCACGCGCCCTATAGCAAAAAACCTCTCAGAAAAAAAAAAAAAAAACTGGGACTTAAGATGAAATATTTTACTTAACCTAATATAAAGTGAGACTCTTTTTTAAAAACTATATTAATTTAATGTAATATAATTTGACCACAAAGGGACGAAGTAAGAGAGAGAGACAGAGACAGAAAGACAGAAAGGGAACGTGAGAAAACAAGCCACCAGGTCCGGGACTTGAACCACAGTTGGCCCACGTGGGGTTCCAGCAGCCTTAACCACAACGCCACCTGCCGGCCCCAAAAATAAGACTCTTAACGGTTTTGTGCGTGCGTGTGTGTGTGTGTGTTTTCAATTTAAAACAAGTCTTTCTGCTTTACAGGTAGAATAAAACAAATGAGTGATGCTTCCCTCTATTTTACTTCCTAACATACCTTTGTATTTATTCATTTGTACGTTCTTTTCTGCCTGCAAGGGAAGATGTCCCAACTTTTCCATTGGAATGTGTCATCTTTTCTAGATTTTCTAGATTCACCTCCTATCTCTGGCTCTGCTTCTCCTTTGCCTCAGTTTACAAATATGTCCTGGTCTTATCGACCCTCAACTATAGTTATCTCCCACTTTTCTTCCTTCAATTATGGAATCCATAGCCTATCATTTAGAAAAAAAAGCAAATTAAGCTTCTTTTCCATTCTTAGGTTTTGTGATTATTCCCTCATTTTACTAATGCAAAGGTTACCCATAATCACAGGTAACATCTTAACTATGATCTCACTTGTCCTTTTATCCTTAAAAAAGTCCTTCTGATTGTTTTTTTTTTAAATAATTTTATTATTTTGGGACCAGCAGTTAGTGTAATGGCTATGTCGCTGGACTCCCATGTAGTCGACCGCGGTTTGAGTCCTGGACCCGGTGACTTAAACTCACGCCGGGCACGTGTGCATGCGTGCCCAAGATCACAAGAGGAGAATGGAGGAGAAGGGATTGTGGTGTGGCCATCCCCCCTGGGGGATGATTTCTCGCTTTCTATCTCTCTGTCTCTGTCTTTCTGGCGAACACATGCGCCCTATAGCAAAAACTTCTCAAAAAATAATTTATTAATTTTGAATTTGCTATAGGGCATGTGCTCAACACAGAGACAAAGAGGGAAAGTGAGAAAGCAAACTGCCAGGATCAGGACTCGAATCACGGTCAACCATGTGGAAGTCCAGTGTCTTATCGACCACACCACCTGCTGGTCCTCTGATTGTATTCTTGAATATCCTTGCTTTGCTTTCTATCCTAATTCAGTACGCCTTCCTGATCCACACTCCCTCTATGTGCCTTTTATTTATTTTTTTTAACTTTTTCTACCTTTTAATTCAGTTTGCCTGTTCAATAAATTCTTGTCAGCCCCAGGGTTGAAAATGTGAGCTGCTTTCTACTCTTTATAGTTCATTCCTGTTTATCCTAACTCGTATCTTAAATTTCAGCTATAGTTAAAATGGTGTTATACTACTGCTCTCTACTGAGCTTCTGGCTAGGCCACTGTTTTTTAATTAATTACAAGATAATTCCAACAGGAGAGTCCTTAGGCAGTTTAAACTTAACTTGCCTATGTAGTTTTCTGTATATTTTTAACCTTATTGCTCAAAATGTTTTCTATATATCTATATATTGGTAAATGGTATACTAGTAGACCTAGTTTCTCAAACTATAGGCCTCAGATCTACTCTAGAAGCTTTATTCTAGTGCCAGTTCCTTTAATATCACTAAGTTCTATTTATTTCAAAATCTGTTATTTTCTCCCCCTATTCACTTCTACTGAGTTAAGGCTGACACTCTTTCTGAACTGCTGCCTGCCAACTAGTTTCTTCTACCTTCCATCTGTGTTTTCTAAAATGAGATTATTTACTTAGAAGCATCCGTTGGTTCTTTACTGTCTATATTGCAAAATACCTTAGGGTTGTGTGAAAAGGAGGTAGGTCAGAATCTTGGATGAGTCATCATGTATTCTGAGGAAACTTATTCCATATGCATACTGTTTTCATGGTTAAAAATTAGGCAAAGAGGGAACCAGCAGTTAGCGTAATGGCTATGTCGCTGGATTCCCACGTAGTCGACTGCAGTTCGCATCCCGGACTCGGTGACTTAAAACTCACGCCGGGCGCGTGTGCGTGCATGCCCAAGATCCTGAGAGGAGAATGGAGGAGAAGAGATTGCGGCGTGACCATCCCCCCTGGGGGGTGATTTCTCGCTTTCTGTCTCTCTGTCTCTCTCTGTCTGTCTGGCGAGTGCACGCACCCTATAACAAAAATCTCTCCAAAAAAAAAAAATTAGGCAAAGAAAATAAATCTACCATGTAGTAGTTTCAGATGATGAAGTTAGACACAATCTGAGTGAAAAACATTGTAGAAGGGATGAGGGGAAAGTGCCCACTTACCTACCATGCCTGGCTATTAATGTTCTCCATTGAAATGTTCCACTTCTGTCATTACAGTCCACAAAATGTGGTCTATTTATACTTTATTCCTGAAACTTGCTGCTTCATATCCTTGCTGTAATAGTTCTTTATTGCTTCTATTGACAAGTTATCATAAAATTCACAATTTAAAACAGTCTAACTTCTTTCCCTTAGAATTCTGGAAGTAAGATATCCAAACTAGGTCTTAGTAGACTAAACTTCAGTTGCTGGCCTGCCTGCATTTCTTCTGGAGGATCTGGGGGAAATCTGTTTGCTTAACTTTCTAGCATGGCTTGTTCTTTCATCTTCAGAGTGCATCACTTGAACCTCTGACATTTGCTTCCATTCTTATTTCTCTGTCTCTTGATTTTTCTACTGCTCTCTTAAAAGGGAGTTTGTGATTACTTTGGCCATACCTGAATAATTATCTCCCATCTCAAATCTTAAATCACATCCATACAGTCCCTTTGTATGCTAAGCTCACATAGTCAAAGATGTAATGGCTTTGAATAGGGACATGTTTTGTGTGTGTTTGGGGAGCATCATTCTGCCTACCACACTATTTTTTTTTTTTTTTGAGAGTTTTGCTTATAGGGCACATGTGCTCACTGGAAAGACAGAAAGTAAGAAATCACCACCCTGGAAGATGGCCATGCTGAAATCCCTTCCCCTTCATTCTCCTCTCAGGATTTTGGGCATGGAGGCATACATGCCTGGTGTGAGTTTCGAGCTGCCAGATATGGAACTTGAACTGCTGTGGGAGTCCAGCACCTTAACCACTATACTACCTGCTGGCCCCATGCCTACCACATTATTTCACTCATTCTTTGTACTGAGTCCAGATTTCCCTTTCCCTTAGAAAGTCTCTCTTTCATGACCTAGATGAAGTGGTTCTGGAAGTCCTTTCCTATGACTTCATCAGACCCAACCTGAATTAGAATTAATAGATTCCTCCCTTCTTCTCCCTTATCACATATACATACCATATGGCAACAGGGCCAGTCTAATTAAGTAGGTAAGCATCTGTCTACTTTATTGGTCTGTGAGCCTTCTTTATTAGACTGAGTTGCATTGTCTTTGTGTCCCCACTGCACCTTAGTATAGCATCTTGTAGCTAGTATGTGCTCAATAAGTGTTTATTATATGATGACTTTGAATGCCAAAATTGAACTACGTATAAGAGCAGCCACGTTCAGTCTTTCATTATTTTTTCCAGCTTGTATTCATTGAGCTTTTGAAATACAATGTTGAATAAAACACACGTTCACTTCACAGGGGCTTCAAGTCTCATACAATACAAAGGCATATAAATAGAGACATAATTGTGGGTGGTAGCATGAAAAGAAAAATTGTACATACAAAAAGTTTCACATGGAGAGGATGCAAGTTGAGTCTATAATAGTATTCATAATAATTTATAATCATAGCAACAATCACTTTCATTGACAATAATACCAACAGCTTTCATTTATTCTGTTCTATGTGCCAATACTGTTCTAGGCACTATATCATATGTACTGTTAGAGTACTTATTTTTGCAGGTAATGAACCTAATCACAGAGTAGTTACTTGCCCAAAGTCACACAGTTAATAGGTAAGGCTTCGATAAAAACCCAGGCAGACTTACTGCTCTTAACCACTGTAATATGCTCAATATCTGCATAAGATTTACTAGTAGGTTTTTTTAAGGGTCCCCAACTCCCAGCTTGCAGACCACTACATTCTCATTATTCACTTAGTAGCTATCTGAGTTATCAAGTACTACCAAAACCAATGTATACTATGTTTTTTGTCTATAGTTTCAGGTACCCACTGAGGGTCTTGAAACATATCTCCCGAGGATGGGGGGAGAATATTATATACAGTTTACATTGGTAATTTTGGAAGAATTTTAATTATGCAACAAGTAAAGCAAATGTTGAATATCTGTGGTCAGATATACTTAATCTGTCTTTCATGTTAAGATACAATAAATTTTCTCAAAAAGGTTCTAAAACTTATGACCACTATAGTAAGAAATTGAGTCTGTGAAATGCTATGTAATTCTTTTTGTTTTCCGTAATACACAAAGTTTCAAGAGATTCAATTAAGGATCTTCATGTTACCAAGTTGATGCTTTCCAAACCAATTTAATTTTACAAAATAGAATTGCAAACTAGCCTCGATGCTTTATAGAAATGAAATGAGTAAGGACACAGCATTTTGAGCAAGAGTAAAGTAATAAGATAGTTAAGCTGGAAGGTCTTGCAGTATATAGTTGGATCCTGGAGTTTCTTGGGCAGCACTGATTAAACTCACACAGAGAGAAGAACTGATTCTTATTGCTAACCTGAAGGCTGAAGATATCAACTTGAAGATTTCCTGCAGCTCCAGTTAGTGCAGTGGCTGGGAAATGGGATTCAGGTTTTAGGAATGTATGACTCAGGCTTGCATTTTAATGTTGGCAGTTGGTCAGATGTGTCTGATGAATGGGCTCTTTGGACTAGGTTTCATTTTTGTCTTTATGTGAACTCCAGGTTCCTTGGTTAAAAAATAGAAACAGGCTATTATCCTTTAAAGGGAATGGAGTTAAAGTAACTTATTCTCAATGCGATTTTAAAAATTCGCTGATTTTTCTGACTAAAACAATAATGGTGACACTTTGCTGCAAGCTGAATGGATTTTGATTATGTTTTGTGAATTAAATGTGTTTTAATAGACTTTTATTAATGTTAATCATTTTAAAATATTCAGAGATATTTGAGACTTTTGGAGAGAAAAAAAAATGTGACTGTCAAGTCACCATTTCAGCTTCGTCATCTTTAATAAAGTCATAGTGATTGAAGGCTGGGATAAGATCAGTCCTCAAATGTCTTGGAAAGAAACTTGTGCTGTCATGGGTTGACAATATATTTGAACTGTGTTCTGACTTGCCACGTTTTGAAATTCAGTCTTTCAGCTCTACTATCTCAATCTTACACAAAAAGAAAGGCATAAGGAGGATGGTGATTGAAAAAGGCCTGAAGGGGTTAGGGGGAACTGGGAAGATGTTGGTCAGAGGATATAAACTTTCAGTTATGAGATGAATGCAACAGGGGGAGCTAAAGTACACTAAAGTCACAGACCAATAAAAGAGACAAATGCTTATTAACTACTTCATACTGTATTCTATACTTGAAATTTGCTAAGAGTAAATTTTGTGTTTTTCCCACATGCATAAAAATGGTAACTGTATCAGGTGATAGATGTGTTAACTAACTTGGTTGTGGAAATCATCTCATAATAATTTATACATCTATCAAAAGATTGCATTGTATTCCTTAAACATTACAGTTTTGTCGGTTATATTTCAATAAGGCTGAAAGAAAGGATAATTTTCTGAAGAAGAAAATATTCATTTTGTTAAGATGAACTATTTCCCCCTTTTAAAATCCAAACACTAGGCTTATGACCCTTCTTGTTTTTCTCTGAGAGCCTGGTAATAGGAAGAAATAATATATCTTTTTGCAGCTTTCATCAACAGAGTACATTCTTTCAACAAAGACGAAAGTCTTAAAATTCTCTTGAAGTAGGGAGCCAGTAGTTGGCATGGTAGTTAAGGTGTTGGACTCCCACGTCGCCACCTTCAGTCTGAGTCTTGGACCCAGTGGCTTGAAAAATCCCAAGAGGAGAATAGAGGAGAAGGGATCGTAGCTTGGCCATCTCCCCCGGAGGGTGATTTCTTTCCTTCTGTCTCTTTCTAGCGAGTACATAGCCCTATGGCAAAATCCTTAAATTCTTGAAGTATCTGTTAAGAGTTTTTGAAAGAGAATTATAACATCACAGTTAAATCTTTAGAGGCATACAGTGTATAAGTTCATCTCGATTGGAAAGAATGACATTCCATAAAATCACATTCTGTTACAACATTGAGCATTTTAAAATGTCACTTTTTATCATTTATATAAAAAATCATAAAATAGTCTTTCTGAAGGATTTTTTTCTACTTATTTAAATACAGTTAGGGCATGTAATAAGGATAAATTCTAAACCTTAATTGAGCATAAGATTTTAAAATATTTGGGGAGTCCTAGAATCAGTTTTGGCGCTACTGGTTTTGATTTAATTTAGGAACCACAACACGTGGAAAAATATGATATAGATCCTGTTCATGTTCTTTCTTTCCATGTAAATTATTACTCCAATTGTGCTTGATCAGAAGTCTTACCAAAAAATCTTATAATATTGCTATATATTTTTAAAAAATGTGTATGTCTTTCTTATCTTTGCTTTAGGAAATAGCCTTTAACAGCTGGAAGATGAAAGCTCCGATTCCGCATTTGATTCTCTTATATGCTACTTTTACTCAGAGTTTGAAGGTTGTGACCAAAAGAGGCTCTGGTAAGTAGTATTCCTTTTTTTTAATTTATTTTTATAACTGAATGTGATGGTGCTCCATGTTACACATGCACTATTTCGGGAAAACTTGAAGTATTGGTAATCCCTAGTGTGGAAATCTTTTAGCTATGTTAGTAGATGGGTAGAGCATATCCACAGGGAATGAGAAAAGTGGGAGTAGGTTGAGAAAAAGGTGGCTTACTTTATTAATTACAATGAATTTGAATGGATTCAATATGAAAAGCTTGCATTTGATTTCATTTCATAGTATGATTTTTAACACTTGCAAAAAGTATAGTTTTGATTTTTGCATGGAAATGACATTGTGGGTTTTGTTATTAACATTTAATGGTACCATTTCAGTGTTATCTATATGTAGAGAAGATTCTCCTTAGGGTTGTACTTTAGCTGATTTCCCGAATTGAAAGTATTTAAAGAAAGCACGAGTGTTAATTGAATAAAATGTCATGGGTAAGCACAGTAGTATGTTAGTAGGAAATATAGAGGTAAAGTAGAATGGTAATGAAAGGAACTACTGAATAGGTTAATGTTGAAACTTATGAAGAACATCACACGTTATCAGGCATCTTGGTTTATAGCTGACCGTTGATACTTGGAATTAGTAAAGTATATGAGACAGTGGAGTAAATACTGTTACCAATGTGAAGTTGAGTCTGCAGAGTGTTATGATATAAAGAATTGCACAGACAAAAGGGTTTTTGGAATTCAGAAAAGAGGGCATGAAAAGGCCAAGATGGAGCTGTGCAGCAGTCATCTCTGTCCCTCAGATTAAGAGCCTTCAAACTCTTGTTGATAATCCAGTGAAAAATACCACAGAGATAGGAAAATAGAGGATAGCTTTCCCATGAGCCTCTCCTGGGGAGAAATTGGGGAGAGCTTTGTGCATGGACCAAGGTTTGATACAGGCTTGGAAGTAAAAGTTTTACTGAACCTGTAGGTTTTATAACATTTTGGTTATTGTAAAGCTATGTTATCTGATATTTATGTGGTTGTAGGTAATATGAAAAAATAGTGTTTCTATGCTTATGTATTATTTCATCTAGTCTTTTTGGTGGATCTTTTTGAATGAGAGAGAACTCTAGAGTAGAATAATTATATCATGGTTTGTGTAGTTTGAAAGTTGAGCATAACCAAGGAAGTTAGAGTAAGAAAAGGGGGAGTGGATAGTGATGAAAGCTGTAGCTTTTGCCACGGTGATGTCTTCTAGAATAACAATTTACATGAACAAAACTTAACATAGATCTTTGGGATACTGTCTGTGTAGAAGAGAAAGAGTCATCTGTGTTAGTATCATAACAGAATGACAACAATTCATTCAAAATAGAACATACATCAAATCTTTTAAAATGTATTTTTGGGGTATTATACTTGATTACATAAAATCTATTTTCTTTCAGGTTTTTCTGCCTATTTTAGATCTATGATTTATTTTGAAATGCAAATGCAATATATTTTTCATAATAAAATAGTGATGACAGGTCCATCTGTAAAAGCCATAATTTGGGGGCAATACTTTTTATCAAATTTGGGACTTATTTTGTATGTTTGAAAAGTATGAAAGCAGAGCTAGAAATGTAGGATGGATGGAAAATTTATATCTCCTGCTCTAAAGATTTCAGAAAACTTGATGACCTTCTTTAAATTTAATTTTATTTAAAAATATTTTAATTGACACATAAGCAATTTTATTTTAATGATAATTATTTTAGTAGAGTGGTAATAAAATGCTGCTTTGAGGCAGGCAGACATTCTGATACTTTGCTGTCTTTAATTTATGAATATAATTGTCACATAACTACTTAACACTTTCCAAACCAAGTGTGTATTTTATATCATAGTATAAGAATGTTAAATAAGGCCAGTACTAGGATTTTGCAGCGTGCATGATTTGTTTACCTTTTCTCTATGATGTGAGTTAAGATAGCTCCCATTGTAGTCCCCGTATCTGTGTGAAGACCCAGATGGATCAAAGTTTGATTCTTGGGTATTGTGCAATTTGGGAATAAATACCATGATTTTTATCTATATAATTTTATATCTTATACTCTTTTGCTCTGGTATCTGTTACCTTTGAGAGAAGTAGATATGTAGCTTACTGAATAGTGTCATTAATGATTTCCATAGATCAAGTAGAAGAGGCGTGCACTTGGCATCTTCTTAAAAGATTAATGGCTTAGTCTTTATGCCCAGCCCAACCCATAAAACTAGAAGTACCCCAGCCAGGGAGTACAAATCAACTTTTGATCTTGCATATTAACCAAGAGGGCTACTTAATCCTCGTTGTTTTCTTTATCATTTAATTCTCTCTTTATTCTTCATGCTATTAATCTTTTGGGAAGTTCAATAAACATGATTCAAACCCAATGCTTTTCATGTCTCTCTTATTAGAATATTATTTTTAATTCACTGTAGCCACTAGCAAACCATAACTAGATATATTAAGAACATATAAAATATAATATACACAGTAATGTTGAATCTTTATGGCATGTTGTATATGCTGTTTACCTTAGATTAACAGATTAACACATAAAGTCATTCATAGAAATTTAGAATTATTTATTTTACAGTAACAGAACTAATTCGAGAGCAATAGGAGCTCTTTTCACATAAGCTAGAAGATATATATATTTTTTTGATCAGATTGGACTACAACCCCATTGCTATTAATTTATGGACAAAAAGTAAATCTAATAAGGCAGTTATAATAGCCTTGATTATAATATTAAAATACAAGTTTATAATTTGTCTTAGTTGTCACTTCAGATATACATATATGTACATATGTGTGTATATTATGATAAGGGTTGAATTTGCTTGCTCATGTAATTCTATGAAGTTGTGTTAATGTTTAGAATCAAAGCCTTTAATATTTATGGAAGCAGTATTCGGCCTTTATTACACATAGATATTTCTCCTGCAACTGGAACTTTGTTTTTATAAGCAGCACTTAAGAGGCAAGGACTATCAATATTACTGATGCCCTTTAAGTCTATGAAGTGTTATAGAAACTCAGAAAGTAAACATGTACATTGCCATCATTTGTGGAATTCTGCCCAAAAGCCACATGTTAAGTAAATACTTGTTTGGGGAATCTTTGTATCTCAAGCAGTTTAGAAAACTTAGCTAAATGTTCTGTTTTATTCTTCTTGCCTTCTTCCTTCACTCCCTTCCCTTTTTTAGCATATTTGCCTGCAAATAAAAACTCTATTTTGGTACACTCATTGTGTCTTTGTAGAACTTTACAAAAATATTGTAATTACTTCATTTGAGCTAAATTCCACAAAATGTTCTATCTTTACAAATATATTCAAAGGGTTTAATGTGGCCTCAGGCTATCCTAAAATACGTTTTCTAAATTTTTATGTAACTGAGAGATTTTGGGATAAGATTTCAGAGCAGGAAAATAACAAATTGTTGAAGGACTATTATGGAAAAGTGGGACTACAGCACTTTGGGGGAAACTGAAGTATGAATTGCTATCTGGCTGAAGAGTTTGCGACACTGAGGAGGAATGAAGGTAGAGGGGGCTAGATGTTAAAAAACAAACAAACAAACAAAAAACAAGAGACAGGAACCTGTGATGACTCCCCTTTGGTCTGTTTCTCTTTGCTTTCATATCCATCCTCTGAATGTAAGATGGTGAGTGTAAGAACCATTTTGTATGCTTGTGAGCTCTATGGTGCCATGTATGGTATGCATTACGGAGCCAGGTTCAAGGAAATGTCTTAACAAATTAATGATGGCATGAATGAGTGCGTAATTTTAATGTCCAGGGTGAGTTACATAAGTGAGGATGTTATAGGAAAAAAGTTCAGTATTAGAAAGATAAAGGTAAAATACAATAGAGACATTTAGAAAGTTTTTATCTTAAAAAGAAATCAGTACAATGTGAAACTACTGAAACAGAAGATATAACTCAGAATAAGCAATATTTTAAGGATTTTAAGGATATTTTAAGGGTTTAGATGATAATGAACCTTTACAAATCCACGAGTGTTTTCATGGACTTGAAATACAGTTCAGAATCTGTTGAAAGGAATAGAACGTGATTCTTCAAGTACTTCCATGTTGGAATTTTGATATAATAGTGCAGTTTTAAAGAAATGCTAATGTCATTGTTCAGACATTTTGGTTCTAATGATATCATTCAGTAGTGACTATCATGAAAATGTTTACTTCATGATTACTCGTGCAAGATAAATAAACAAGTGAATTTGGAATAGAAAACAAGTATTCAGGTATTAGAACATTTGAAGGAGAGTAAATGGCTCTTTTATGTAAACCAGAGTACATGTTATTCTAAATGGGATCTAAGGTAATAAAAACTCTCTAAAGTATCCATGTATTAGAGAGTGAAAAGGATCACCACAGGGAGTAGATCTTCTCTTCATCCAGAACCTGGCCAGGGTATACTTGTTGGTGTAAAATGACTTAGATGCAGTTTTTCCTGATGGTAAGAGGAAAGCAGGACTCAAGATGTTTTCCTAAACTTGTAACTCTAGGCCCAAATACTTCATAAAACATGAGTAGTCAAATAACTAAAGGCACATTTAGGTTTTAATCTTTGTGTTTGTTATTGCTGCATCTTCATTTCTTTCAGTGAAAGAAAAATTATTGTGTAAAGAAAATGATATTTAACTGAATGAGAGTGAGAGATTCCAGAAGGACACCACTTCTATCTCATGTCAATTTGATTTAGTGCATTAGCTCTCTTAGGCATTTGTGGAAGTCAGTGAGCTTAATTCCACAAGGTTAAGAGACAACCTAATCTCTCAGCACCTGCCTTTTATTATATTACCATTTGTTTATTCTCAGCTTGTCAAATATATCAAAGTGTGAGGCATTTCTCCTTACCTTCTTTTGGGATGGCTTACAAGACCAAACTTCTGAGAGTTCATTTGCCTTTTTGAAGCGAAGTGTACTTTAATTTTTCTTGGAAAACAAATTCTTCTCTTTCTTGAACTCCTTGTAACTTTTTATAGACTGTAGTTTGCTTATTTTTAATACCCATCATGCCATGAATTCATAGGAAATAGATTCCAGAAGCTCAGGTTCCTTCCATTGGTTCTCACAAAGTATGTTCCTCTGGGTGGAACAGGCTGGCACTTCAGTTGAACCCACATATGTTCCTCTTTGGCTTCTTTCTTTTTCTGGTCATTTTCCTCCACACATTTTAGGAAGGTATCTCTGCTCTTAGAATGCTTAATATGCTGAATATGCACACTAATTCTCTTGGCAAGAATCTTGCCCTTATCTTGTTTGTTTATGACAATACCAACAGCATGTTGGGTAACAGTTTAGACTCTTCAGTTTTGCCATGCTAACATTTGTGGAGCATTCCATTTTGAACAGTGCCCATTCTCTTCATGTCTACATTATCATCTTTCTTGTAGATTCACATGTATGTTGCCAAAGGAACCACTCTGTGTTTTCTAAAAGGTATAGAGAACATATATCAAGTGCCTCTCCTCCTTCCTTTGGTGTTCATCATTTTCTTGAATTACTGGAAGATGGTTGTTCTGGCCTTAAGAACTTTTTATAAAATTTTAAATTAGATCTAGACTGATTTTAATATTAATTTGAAATAATTTTAATTAGAATAAGCCTTACCCAAAATAGAACTTGTACCTAACAAAATAAAATTATTTAATATCTTCTAGTAATCATCTTATAGACCTGCAAATTCCAGCAAAAACTTATGTGTTCAGTTTTAGTTGTAAATACAATTTTTTTTTCTTTTTTTGGAGAGGTTTTTGCTATAGGGCGCGTGCGCTCACCAGACAGACAGTGAGAGACAGAGAGATAGAAAGCGAGAAATCACCCCCCAGGGGGGATGGCTATGCCGCAATCCCTTCTCCTCCATTCTCCTCTAGGGATCTTGGGCACGCACGCACACGCACCCGGCGTGAGTTTAAGCCGCCGGGTCCAGGACTCGAACCGCGGTCGACTACGTGGGAGTCCAGCGACATAGCCATTATGCTAACTGCTGGTCCCCTCAATACAATTTTTTAAAGAGATTTTTTGCTTTAGGGTACGTGTACTTGAGAGAGAGAGAGAAAGTAGGAAAGTAGGAAAGTGAGAAATCACCCCCTCAGAAGAGTTGGCCACACCACAATCCCTTCTCCATTCTCCTCCCAGGATTTTGAGCACACACATGTGCCCAGCGTGATTTTCAAGCTACCAGGTCTTGGACTCAAACCATGGTTGGCCAGAGGGAGTCCAGTGATGTAACTGCTACGCCATCTGCTGGCCCCATAAATAAATTTTATATAAAGTTGGCACAGATTAATGCCAGTTGTGGAGAATGACGGTTCATGATGAGTTTACATAAAGAAGAAAAGTCAATATCGATGAATCTTCCAGTTTGGCTAAGAGTCAATGAGGAAGGGAGTAACCCAAGTTAATAAACATTAACAGTATGACAGTATATCATGAGCATAAAAAGAATATACTGTTCTATATACTTGATGTGACAGGTGAGGGATAGATGGCAGCAGTAAGGAGCCAGTGGTGGGCATTTTAAGCCATGTTAAGGAGTAGATGCTCATTGTTGAGATAACATAGTGGTGGCCACTGTTTGGAACAGAGGATTAAACCCATGATCCATAGACAATCAACTCTAGGCTTGCAGGTGATCCATAGGTGGCTTGGAAATTAGGGACACTGGTGTTTTAGTACCTATTCCTGCTTAAACAAATTAACACACTTACGTGGCTTAAAGCAATACAAACTTATTTTATAGTACTTGAGGACAAATGTCTGAAATTGGTTGGTTGGGCTGCATTCTTTGTGGAGGCTCTAAGATATTCTGTTTTAGCATCTCTTCCTAGTTCTGGTATCTGTCTGCATTCCTTAGCTCATAGTCCTGCATCCCTCTAACTTCTGCTTCCATCATTACATCTTCTTTGACTCTGACTCTCCTGCTCCTTTTCCTTAAAAGGGCCCTTGTGCTTATATTGGATCTCCCGAGATAATCCAGGATAAGTAATCTCTCTATCTCAAGATCCTTAGTTTAATCAAATTTCCAGGTCCATTTGCCATGTAATAGAACACAGTCACAGGTTTCATGGATAAAAATGCAGACATCTTTCCAGGGTGGAACATTACTTTGCCTACTCAAATTGGTAATAGTATAATTCAAACAAATTTATTGAATTGTATTGGAGACTACAGAAAGGATGGCCTGCGAAGAATCAGATGGGAAGGAAATAAGAACAGGGAAGTTAACATTTTTATCTTATGGGACTGCATGACCTATATTCTATGATGTAGAGAGAAAGGGGGAGAAAAAGAAGAAAAGGGAAAAAAAAGGGCAAAGAATGAGAATCAGAAGTAGAATGAGAGGAAACAGTAGTGATTCTTTGGCTCATGGTAACGTTTCAGATTCATCTGTACTCCACAAATCCAATTTCAAAAGTACCCCTTTTTCCTTGTAGTAGCTTGAAGAGGTCTGCTGCTGTCAACAGCAAAAATGCCTGACATGAAAATGATTTTCCTTCTCAAAGTAACAGCAGTGAAAATAGAGAAAACAGAATTTTGAACTTAGAATCCATAGAGTTTGGTGATCATTTTGATATGGGAGGTTGGAAAAAAAAAAAGGTAAAAACTCATGCCAGGCACGTGTGTGCATGCATGCCCCAAATCCTGAAAGGATAATGGAGGAGAAGGGATTGAGGCATGGCCATCCTCCCTTGGGGGGGGGGGGGATTTCTTGCTTTCTGTTTCTCTGTCTCTCTGGCAAGCATATGTGCCCTAGCAAAAATCTCTCAAAAAGAAATATCTATAGAAGGAGGATTGTGTTACTATAGATCATGCTAAAGGTCCCTAAAGCACTGAAACTTGAAAATCCACTTAAAGAAGACAGTAAGGTATTTATGATTAAAATGAAGTCCTAACATAGGTTGGGGGTAGAGAATAAAGTGTTTTATATATCTTGCCAGGGATTTTGGAATTTATCTTGTATTTATCTTCTTGAATTTATCTGAGATACTTAATTACTTTGCAGATTCCTTTAGTAAAAAATACCATCTGTGAAGCCAAACTTCTGATTTGGCAGATCTGTTCATTGTGATGTCTTCCATATTCCATAGGGATAAAACTTCTTGCTATGTACACCATGGTGCTACACACATGCTTATATAAGCACATCATTTAAATCTTTGCAGAGGAATGAGACACAGCTAGTTAGGCTCTATAGGGTCACACATGGGAATGGTGTGGTCAAATCTAGTTTTGAACAGATAATACTCTTTGTAGAAAAACTGGTAGGATTCCAGAATGATCAATTAGAGACTCAGTAAAACTCATATTGAGAAATATTGAGAGCCTGAAAAATAGTCAGATACTAAAACGATTAGGTCATCAGGAAAGTCATGATATACTTTTCTATGCTAAAATACATCATGACTTTCCTAATGATCCAATATTATGTTTCTTTTCTTTCTTTTTTTAAGAGATTTTTTCCTATAGGGCATGTGCACTCACCAGTGAGACAGAGACAAACAGAAAGTGAGAAATCCACCCTCTCCCCAGTGGGGATAGCCACACCACAATCCCTTCTCCTTTCAGGATTTTAGGCATGTATGCACACACAGCTGGAATGAGTTTTAAGCTACTGGGTCCAGAACTCGAACTGTAGTCAACTATGTGAGAGTCCATCAATGGAACCTTTACAGAATCTGCTGGTCCCCCAATATTATGTTTCTAATGGAGATTACATAGGATCAGGTGAATGTTTGAAGAATAATGTGAAATAATTTGAGGAAAAGTACAGATGGTGTTACCAATTACAGAGAGGGTATTTTTTTTTTCATGGAGAGGGGATGGAATGAGTTCAGTTTGGAACATAAGAACTATGACACTCACTGGATATATTGAGTGAATGGATTTACTCCTCTGGAGTTGTATTAGTTTTCTGTGGCTGCCATGTTAAATTACTCCACACTGGATGACTTCACAAACAGCAGTGCGTTTTCTCACAGTTTTGGAGGCCAGAAGTCTGAAAATTAAGGAGTGTACAGGGCCACACTCACTCTGAAGGCTCAATGGAGAATCATTCTTTGCTTCTTTCAGCTTCTAGTGGCTTTAGTCATTCCTTGGTTTGTGGTTGCATCATTGTAGTTTCTGCCCCAGTTTTCACATGGCCTTAATCTCACTCCACCTTTTGCTTGTAAGGATACCTGTCATCAGGATCCACTCAGGTATTCCAGGATGACCTCATAGTGATATTCTTAACTGCATCTGCAAGGACACTTTGTCTAAATAAGGTTATATTCCAAGAAGACATATCTTATGGGGAGACCATTGATGAATATGCTACAACAATCAAGGTATGAGATATACATTTTGAAATTATCCCCATGTTGAGAGCAGCATGACTTATTAACTCATACAAGGAAAGCATGCAGAGAGAGAAGAGGAAAGAAGGAAGAGGAAAAGGGATCGAGGGTGCTGTGGAACCTTGGCCTTGTAAGAGATTGATAGAGAAAGTGTAGCCAGTCTGGGGAAGAGATTAAAGGAGAGTTAAGAGACGACAAGTGAAAATATAGAGCTTTCCTGGAAACTGAGAGAAGAAACCTTTAAAATGCAAGAGTGGGAGAGTTAAATTCTATGCAGGTTTGAGTTAGATAACTGAAAATAGGTCATTAAGTCAAAATTCAGGAAAATGTACGGGTGAATACAAAAGGAAGTCTAAAAGAAGTCAACGTCATTTAAAAAACTATATTACAAACTATTAAAGGGCTGTGTATTTTTAAAAATAACTCTGTGGAAGTTATGCTTTTTCTATTTAGGTAAAATTCTGGGTCATTCACACAAATGAAAAAAATTACATTATAGGAAGCATAAAATTTCCTCCAATCAAAAATTGTTTTGTCTAGATTTGAAATATGTTTGTCATAGACTAACCTCCTGAAGGTAAGGTATTACTAATTTGATTTTTGTTCCCACACTTCATACAAACAGATATGAAAGGTGACTTACAAGTGTATTATAATTTGCTATGGTTAATCCTCATGTTGACTATTGTAAATTGGCAAGGCATTTCTACAGACAGCTAATATTGACATGCCAATTTTTGTCTACAGTGATGATCACTAAAAATACAGGCTTTTGGTTACTTTTTCAGAAGTGGTTTAGGTTGATCTGACGAGTAGCATGAAATGCACAGCACAAGAAATTAAGAGACTTGGGTTTCACTCCATATCCCAATGAGCCATAATGATTGGAACAAATTCCTGAAACTTTCCCATCCTTGATTTCCCTTTTTATAAAGTAGCAGTTTTGAATGGCAGCATCATTGGTAGACATAATAGTCCATCCTTTTGTTCATTTCACCAGTATGTATGGAACACATTCAGTGTATACATAGTATTTAAGTAACACCTTTTTGCTGGAACACATTTTAATATTTGTACATTGATCAAATACATTGATGGGCAGAATTTGTGGCCAGAGTACTGGAGTCTGATGTTTGGCTGCAGTTAAGTTTATGCTATACAATGTGAACTAAAAATAACAGAGTAGATGATGTTATCAGTTTAAAACAAAGGTCAGATTAAGGGAAAAGATTTTTTTTTCTTGTTTAAAAGCACATATTTTATCATTACAAACCTAAGACCACTACAAACCACCTTGCAGGTGGTGATGTATCTATGTGAAATTGGGTTTGGCAGTTCAAAATACTAACTGCGTTTTAGTCAATTTTTTTTCTTATTTAAGGCACATTTTCTTAAGACATCTGTGCAAGACACCTTGCATAGAAAATGATGCCTTAAGGTGATAACAATGGATAACTTCATGTTTTAACATCTCTGGAGGTTATATATAAATATTTCTATAAAATTGTCACCAAGTCTCTTGTGGGTATCCTCAACACCTATTGTCAGTTCTGTTTTACTAGCTGAACTAAAATATTTCCTAATTAGTTTTGTTACCTTGATTTCAGTAAAGTTTTGCCATTGGCATTTTACTTTGAGCCCTAAAAACATGCTCAAGTTACTTTGTATTCCACACATGACATAAACGTTCTGTGAATGATAAGGAAAAAATATTATGAATGATGAGAAAAGATTTATATACTCTATCAAACAAATATTTTTTTCTCTCACCTATATTGGCATATCAGAAAAAATATGTAAGAAAGGATGCTTCCAGTTTTTCCTATAACTAAACATAGTTTTAGAAACTATGGAATGGACTCTCCAATGCCATCTTGTGGCTTTTCCAGATTGGTAAAAATGCAGTAATAAACACAAATCATAGAAAATAAACAAGGGCAGAAAATGTCCAAAGAATTACTGTCCAGAAATTATTTTCAGATCCTGATATTTTCCAAGCATTTATTTTCTCCAATTTATTGTCTTAACTTTTTAAAAAGTATATGGATTTCTGCTATATATATATTTTTTCATAATATAAATTTTTACTGAGCTGTTTTAAGGAGATAGAAAAATTTTAAATATATTATCATTCTATCAATTTATACCTTTGTATTACTAGAACACAAAGTACATAGAGAAGTACATTCACACAGTGTAGTAAAAATCTTTTGGGGCCAGCAGGTAGCATAGGGGTTAAGACTCCCACATGACCAACCACAATTTGAGTTCTGGACTCTGACTTGAATATCATGCTGGGTGCGTGTATGTGTGTGTCCCCAATCCTGAGAGGCTAATGGAAGAAAAGGGATTGTGGCATAGCCACTCTTCAGGGGTGGGGATGGGGGGCGATTGCTCACTTTACCTCTTTCTGTCTCCAGTAAGCCATACACCCTGTGGCAAAAACCTAAAAACAATCTTTTTTTTTTTTTAAATATGTTACTGTCACTAAGGTTTTGCCTTTTTGTGTGTGTGTGTGTGTGTGGGGTGGTTTGCTATAGGGTACATGCACTCACCAGAAAGAGAGACAGAAAGCGAGAAGTCACCCCCCAGGGGGGATGGCCACACTGCAATCCCTTCTCCTCCATTCTCCTCGTGGGATCCTGGGCACGCATGCACACGCACCCGGTGTGAGTTCAAGCCACCAAGTCTGGGACTCAAACCTCGGTCGACTACACGGGAGTTCAACAACATAGCCATTACGCCAACTGCTGGTCCCAGGTTTTGCCATTTAAATGACTCAAGTGTCAAAAGGAGAAAAAAAATCATAGAGGTGTCTTAGTTGCTCACTAATATAAAAGCTGCTGGTAGGAATATGTAAGTGTGGATGGATCTGTGTTTCACTGCTTATGTTTACTTGCTGGTCTAGGGGATTGAATCTGGAATAGGGGATGGAAAGGTCCAAGGACAATCGAGGTAAATGGAAAGCACTAGTCACCAGGCAGAGTGCCCTTGAAAAAGTAATTGTTCTTATCTATATATTCCAAAAGAATGAATTCCAAGGGAAATTCTTGTGCGGCAATTTTTTTTAATATGTAAATCAAAATTTCCAAAGGGTTTTGACCATTATAAATGCCTCTTCAAATATAAGGATTCTCTCTTTCTCAAATGCACACACACACAAATATACACATGTACATACACCCACATATACAAATACTAGCATTCTTACAATTTTTCCAAACTTTGAAGACTGTTTTCAGTTGTATATTACAATTATAAGTAATATACAGCTATGCTCATTTATGTATGCTTATTTTCAGGTTTTATGCATGGAAGCACCTCCTTCTCAGGACAAAGTAATAAGTTCTGTATACAGTGTTAACAAGCATTTATTGGATCCCTACTGTGTTAAGCTCTTGGTAACACTGCCCAACACCAACTATGCCTGGGGTAGTGAAATGATTAGAATGTTTAGATATCTGTAGGCATTTGCCTTTTGGATTTGTTACTTTAAAAACTCAAATTATAGAATGTTTTAGTAAAAGAAGCAAGTCAAAATGATGTATTTTTGTTAGGTTTAATCACTTCATTCGTAGTTTCCATATCCATGAATCATATTCTAAAAATCTTTTATACAATTTCCTTATAACTTTAGTGAATTTTTTGGAGGGGAGAATGTATGGAGTACTTATTTTTGTAATTGCATATTTTTTTTACATTATAAAATCTATGTATCTGTCATAACTTTGGAATTATGATGCTATGGGCATTGTCTTTTCATATTCACCAGTCAGTTCTAGTTACTTTTTATATTTAGCAACCATTTTCAAACAAAGCACACTAAAACAAGCAATTGGACTCAGTTCTCTGGGGGATTGAAAAGATGAACGATCTACCATCTCTTGCTATTAAAGACCTTGCAAACAAACAAAGTGATATGAGCCACCTGAGTGTAGTATATTAATTTTCTATTGCTGTTGTAACAAATTACCACAAACTTAGTGGTTTAAAACAACATGAGCTTACTATCTTACAGTTCTGGAGGTCAGAAGTCCTAAAATCCAGGTATTGGCAGTACTGCATTCCTTTGGAAGCTCTAGGGAAGCCTCAGTTTCCTTGCCTTTTCCAGCTTTATAAGCTACCTGCATTCCTTCCATACACAAGTCCAGCCACACAGCATTTTCCAATCTCTCTACTTTCATTGCCACATATCCTTTGACCTTCTGGCTTCCCTCCTATAAGGATTCTTGTGATCACATTGGGTCCACCGGGTTAACTGACAATAATCTCTTCATCTCAGGACCTATACACAGAGAGTCCCTTTTGCCATGTAAGGTAACATATGCATAGTCTAGACATTAATATATGAACATCTTTGGGGGGGGGGCATTATTCTGTCTTTCACAGATATACTAGATTAGCTTTTGCATGAAAAAATTTTTCATGCCTGGAATATGTGTATATTTGGGGATGGTATTGGGGAAAGAAGGATGAGTGTCAGAAGAAGAGGTCAAAAAAGATAAATGGGAACCAAATTACAAAGGGCTTTGTATGACATAACATGCAGGAAATACTGCAGGAAATTGGGAACAAAACAGAATTTTTTTTCCCCTATAGGGTGCATGTGTTTGCTGGATTGAAAGACATAGATAAAAAGTGAGAAATTACCCCCCCAGTCGAGAAAGTCATGAATCAAGACAACAGCAATTGATACAGAAAAGAGAGATGATTTGATTACTAGTAAAAACTACAGTTAATGAAAAATAGTGGCTGGTTGTACAGTGGGAAGTGGGAGGTGAAGATTCCAGCTGATTTATTAAATTAAAAATTGTGTTGGAGTTTCGTAGTTAGTGTTGCATTTCTAGTCTCTGTTCCTTCCTGGTCTAATACTGTACAGGTTTTCAAAATGCTGTATCTTCTGTGGTTTAGGTACAGACTGACCCATGATTCATCTGATATAAAAATCTTGATTTTAGAGCCAGACCCCTCTCCTGTAGTTGATCTCTCCCGTATAGCACCTTCCCAAAGTTATTTCTTCCTTCTCAGGGTATTCAAATTGTCTTTTATCCTTGTGTTTATGATGGAGGTTTCCAAAGGTGTCAGGTTTTTTTTTTTTCACAATATAGTGCTAATTTATTGCATATGTATGCCTATGTGCATATATACAAACACACACAAATGTATAGCTATGTACATAGATATGCACTGTTAAATATTCACAAAACCCACTTTTATCAAGGAGCTACTATTTGCCAGGCATTAAGGATTCAGCCATTAGGATATCTTATTGCTGCACATTTTTACATCTGTGTTTTATTTACTCAACTAAGTAGTACAAGTTCATTGAGTGTAAAAATATCTTACATGTGTTTATGTATACGCCTTTCAGAATCACTGCTTAAAGGAGTCATCGCATAATTAGTGCTCAATATACATATTTGTATTTGATTGCTGGATTTAAGATTGCTCCCGAATCACATCACAGCACTCTATATTTTTCTGTGGCAATTTATGTGCATGTTAGAACTCTTCTGTGATATGGAAGCTCCTTGAGGAATGATTTCTATATAGTTTAACTCTGGAACCTTTACAAGTCCTCACCTGGGGCCTCACATATAGTATTCTGTGACCAATTGTTCCATGAACGAATGAATTCATTTAGCTTACATGAAATGAAGGCTGGATCACAGTTTATATTTTTGTGGAAAGGGGGAAATTGAAGTTTTATGTTTAGCTGTTGGGATGACCCAACCATTCCTGGCTGTCGTGTTTAATCCCCTGCTGGAATTGTAATAACTGAAGCTGGAAGCGCGGAGGCTACACTAGAAGGTGGATCTTGAGATGGCATTTCTGCTTTTGCACTAAAGGGCAGTCATTCAGTTACTTTATTAAAATAAGAATTGTGCACTTTTTCCCTTTTATCCTTGGGAGTTTGGGGCACGTGTGTGCATATGTAGGTCATTTCATGAAAGATACAAAAAAAAAAGGAATACTGTATGGAAGGGTGCCTGTTAGGAGTGAGGAATGAGCTGCAGCAGCTGCTCAATGTCTCTGTGTCTCCCAAGACACATTGCAGTAAACCCTAGGAATGCTGTTGAATAGAAGTGGCCTACAACATTGAGGGTGTTTTATTTTAATTCAGAACATGAATTAGTTCAATTTGGCAACTTGCACATTTATTCTGCCACTCTGTAACTGACATGTCGCTCAGCAATGAACAGTGGTGACTTACTGTTTGTTTCAAAGGCGTGTTTTTGCTTTCTTTGGGAGACGTGCTTGGTTTGTTTTGTTCAATTTTTAATGATACATGATTTTATTTTAAATTTCTTTGGAAACTGCTTTGTATCCTAGGGTTTCCGGCTTTCTATGAATTGAGAGGAGGTTATTACCTTCTAAGTTTTCAATTAGGAAAACAAAGCAAGTTTGGAAGCTCCATTGGGATCTTGTAAACCCTCTCAAAGCATGTTCTGAATGAGACAATTTTTGTGCAACTAGCTCTAATTGTCTGAGATGAGACAATCTACAGAAACTAATTGGAGAGACTCTGATTCTGCAGCATGTATGGGGTTGATTCAACAGTAATTTTGCTTCTTTGGGCTGTTTTTGTTTGTTTTGTGTTTTTTGTTGCTATCATTTTGTTTGGTCCACTCTTCCTTTTTCCACCTAGTATTTTAAAGCGACATTTTCTTCAATTTTCAATTGCTTGTTCTCTAATGATAAGGTTATTGCTTTACATATAGACCCTTTCCAGGCTCTTCATCATAAAGTTCCTAAATCCTCAGTTATCCTTTAGATCTAATATGGAATTACTTAGGTATTGATGATGTGTATCCCTTATGTGTCCTACCTGGATATGATGTTAGGTTCTGTTTCAGTTTTAATGTTTGTGTTCTGAATTACAGCTGGTAGGTACAGAATAGTATTTATCCCATTTTCTTTTTTATGATCCACCTGAGTGATTACATTGTTGACATATTCTGAATTAGACAAGAACGTATGCTCGACTAAATTGATGTCTCACATAGAAAGTTGCATATAATGAATTGCATTTGCAGTTATTTTAATTTTTGATTACATTTTTTTGGTTTTCATCCTATTTTTTATGCATCCCCAAATCTGTTCCTTCGTGACTTCAAAAGTAAGACTTCTTTGAAACTTGGAAATTTATCATGCAAACTTAATGTCATCCTAACTCAAAGAAACAAGACTCAGTATAATTAAGGAAAAATATTTTAAACTTTATAGATGTATACCATTAGTTACATTATTTATCCTAAGTTTGCTGTTTAGTTTATAATACTTAGTTGAACAAATGGGAAAAATAGAATCATATTGATGCTTTTTGGATATTCTGGGAGGTTTCCAGGAAAGTTCCCTTGTGCAGTTTATCTCCTCTACAAGTCTTCTCATGATGACTGATGACTCTGGAGAAGAATCCCATTCAATAGAGGAGAGCAGAAGAGTTCCGTGGAGGCAGTTGAGAACAGGGAGTAAGGAAAGTTTCTGAAGCAGAGTATCAGGCAATATTTGGGGATAAAGCAGAGACACATGTCTTCCCACCTTGCCTTTCTGTGCCTGGGACTACAATTTGCCATTATTCAACTTTATTATAAAATAAAGCAAATTCACTTCATGGTAGAGGTGAATTCATGAGGTAGGAATTATGCAGAAAAGGATGAAAATTGTTAATGGATAGCATGGCTTAAGTCAGACATGTTTCTGTTTTGAAGAGACCTTTGAGAAAAAGTTCAAGACTAGGGAGAAAATGATGATCAAACCAGATATCTTGAATTAAGTAAAACAATTAGATGCTCTTTTAGATGATTTTTAAACGGAAACACTTAGGTCATTCTGTCATGTGGGCATGCCACACCATCTGTAAGTTAGTGCTCAATGACAAAGTATTAAAATGTATATTCAAGTTCATAGTTTAATTTAGCTGCCTGCATCTTTGGGAGCTGCAAACATACAAAATTAAAGTTAACTTGCATTAATAAATGAAGTTCATGAGAAACTTTTCCTGTGCATATTAATGCCAATGTATGTTCTATTTTATATCAATGATTATATATTTTACATGATTAAATGGTTATATATTTATATAATACTTGAATTGGGATGAGTATTAAGACATGCTTTTAAATATAAAAAAAAGTTAAGAATTTTCTGAAAGACAGTGTAAGTATTCATTGACAGCATATAAATAAGAGGTCTTCTTTTTTTTTTTTGAGAGGTTTTTTGCTATAGGGCGTGTGCACTCCCCAGACAGACAGAGAGAGACAGACAGAAAGCAAGAAATCACCCCCCAGGGGGGATGGTCACGCCGTAATCCCTTCTCCTCCATTCTCCTCTCGGGATCTTGGGCACGCACGCACACGCGCCCGGCGTGAGTTTAAGCCACCAGGTCCGAGACGCGAACCGCGGTCGACTACGTGGGAGTCCAGCAACATAGCCATTACGCTAACTGCTGGTTCCCTAGAGGTCTTCTAAATTTATACCTCACTTTGTAACCAAAAAGAGATTCTATTGCCTTGTGCATTTACTATTTGTGGTAGAGGAAGTTATTAATTTCTCTACTATTGCTCTTTCTCAGCATTTTGGTGTCTACGCTTTTAGCTGGGGCTCCTTTTGCCCTTGAAGAGGCTGCTAAGCCATTGTAGACATAGTAATTTTAGAGAAGTGTCTTTTTTGAAGAAAATATTTTGGGGCATGCAAATGAAAAGAGTAAATTTATTTCCTATCAAGTTGTATAAACTTTTCTGAAGATCTTGTAGCTGTTTGCTTTTATAGTGATTGTTTAGAGCGTATTTAATTAAACCAGAAAATGTTGAGTTTATTAAACTATATGAGACAATCTTTTCTTCAAAAAAAATAGAAGGAATAGTATTTTTTTCATTTAGTAGCCATCCACCAAATTATGTTTTGAGTTGTCTGTTGTTTGTTCTGTGCCACCTACTGTCTAGACACTGACGATAAAATAATAGGTGCTCTTCTTATGGAGATTAAAGCCTGGAGGGTGCCAATAAGCTGGATAATTCATGGTAATTCATGCTGTGAGTAAAATAAGGTAGTATGATAGAGATTGGCAAAGCTAGTTACTTCTGATACAGTGGTTAGCAGAGGTCTCTTGGAGATGGTATCATTTGAGTTAAAACTTGCCTACAAAAACAGAGTTCATTTTGTGAGAACATGGGAAGATCTCATTCCAAGAAGGACTAATGAGTGCAAAAGATGTGTACTATGAGCAAACAAGGTATTTTTAAGAAATAGAAAGGATATTAGGGCCTATAGGTAGTAACCAAGAATCATACAGTGGACCAAGCATTAGTTTGCAAAGCCTGAAGAACAATGTTGGGGGGTCGGATGGGGATTGAAATAAGTTGGAGAATTAGTTATGGCATAGTGTGCATTTTATTGTCAGTGTAATGCAAAGTCACTAGAATTAAGTAAATAGACAAATGATAGGTATGTTTTCAAGCCTACCCAGGGATCTGAGCTCTTGGTCAGCCATGTAGCTTCCAGCACCACAGTTCAGTTTGCCACCAATTGTCCACAAGGTTGGACCAATTTTGGTTGTCTTTATGTCATCCTAGCAATAGGTGACAGTTAGTAGGCCTCAGAGGTCAGTGGAAGATGGAGTGATGAAGACTGGTTTGGGTATAGTTGGTAAATATGTGGCATCTTCAAAAAGTTTATGGACAATATGTCTTCCGAAAAATATTGGATTTCAAATTTTGTATTACGAAAAATGTTGGATTTCAAATTTTGTATTACGAAAAATTTTGGATTTCAAAAATAAATTTTGCATCAAAACTCATACTATTATTCCATTTTTCCAAAAAATTTCTGAAGAACCCTTATAGAACCAAAGAGGACTGGATGTGGGTGATGAGGAATATATAAGGAATATATACTATACAAGGAACCATGGATGACTTCTAAGTTTGGAGAGCAACTGGGTTGAGGATGGGGCTGGCTGCTTGCTGAAGTGGGGAATGTGGCCACGCCACAATCCCTTCTCCTCCATTCTCCTCTCGGGATCTTGGGCACGCATGCCCATGCACCCGACGTAAGTTTAAGTCACCCGGTCCTGGACTCGAACCGTGGTCGACTACGTGGGAGTCCAGCGACATAGCCATTACGCTAACTGCCGGTCCCAAGAGAGGTAATTTTTTTAGACATTAAGTTTGAGATGCATATTAAAAATTTCAGTGAATTTGCCAAGGCATCTGCAGGCAGCTCAGTGGGCAGGTTAAGACTGGATATCTATATAGGAGGAGCCACTGGCATCAAAGTGTTATTTAAAACCACTTTTTCTAAATGAGATCACTCAAATAGAGTGTAAGTAGATACAAAAAATAAAGGTTGTAGGGTAGGACCTTGGGATGTTCCAACATTTCAATAGCTGCCAAAGATTTGAAACACCAGAAAAGTTAGATAGAAGATTGAGTGTGATTTCATGGGAGTCTGGAGTGATTCAAGAAGATGAAATCAGATGTATTGAATAGAACTGAGAAGTAGAGTAAGATGAAGATAGAGCACTGCTCATTGAATTTGGATGTATATAGAATGAAAACTGCTGAATGAATGTGTGGAAAAAAAATAGGGAATAGTGGTTAAGCAGAGGTCAAGGGAGCCAGCCTTGAAGTTCTGTTTTCAAAATTGGTGTTACACTGCATCAAATTTAAAGTTCTCTACTGAATGTAGCTTGCTCGTGAATGTTAATATGTGCTACTACATATCTGTAAGGTGAGTATGTAGGCCAAATAGAAAAGCAAAGAGAACAGAAGTATAGAGATCAAATTATTTTAGGAAAAAAGGAAAAATCTAGTTAACATCAAATTGATTGAAATTTATTTCACAAACCCTTATTTCTCATGTTCACTATTCCTATTAAATCTATTATATAATAAAGAGCTGTGTTAATTATTCCTGCCACCTGCACCTAATGAAATTAGATTTGAAATTTGTGATAGATACAGATGGTCATTTGAAAAAAAAAATCATTCCCCCCATCAGCTGGCCAAATCTCATAAGTTAGAAATGTATGAAATTAACCACCAGCCGTCTTCATAACTGTAGATAATAAGCACCAATAACAACAACTTTAAGTCCAACTAAACTTATCTCATTATACAATATCTGATCAAGTGTACCATGCTGACACGTTGTGACTTAATACTCACTTTGGTGGATATTTAACCAACTTGAATTATTTTAACTTAAATAATCTGATAACCCTCTCTCAATTTAGTTCACTAAATTTTATGCAAATATTTTAATCTCAGAATGCACATAAAATAAGATCATAATATATGTATTATAAAGGTGGCAATATTATATTTAGGTTCATAGAAGAGGTATGCCTTATGGTAATATACACCTTTGACAAGTTATAAAACATGAATTATCCGGGTATGGAAATACAATGTGTGGTAATGGTGGTCAAAATTCTATTCATTTCATACAGACTACTACCATGATTCTCAAGCTGACAATTCTTGAAATTAGTTTTTAGATGACTGAGAAGATGTAGACTGGAAATTAGGAGTCCAGATAGACCTACATGGTCTATACGTGGCTTGGTTACTTGAGTTGGGGAGATTAATGAAAAATAAGTCCAATGACTGATTAGAAATTAATACTTTAAGCCTGGGGAGATGAGGAATACAATGATTAGGAATATGTTGAGAACCACATATACTTCAAATACAATGGATGTAAGACATCTCACTGAGGAGCACAGGCTGCGATGTGCAAGGGCTTAAGGTGACCATAAGCTGAGAGAGGAAACATACTAAGAATCCTCTAAAGAACAATATTGAACAAAATAATGTTGAAATCCAGAATGTCAGAGTTCTTTTGTTATAGCTCCCCCATATGAGGTGAAATAACTTAAGATTGTTCACTTGGTTGTGTGGCCTGCTAGGTTAGTCCATCAGAAATAGAGTGGTTTTCTCTGTATGAATTGTTTAGGAGAATTAGATGTGATATAGAGGTCATAGCCATGAGTTAGAAGCCAATCTTCGTGCACTACTCCTTCTCTAGGATGCCAGAGAAAAAAGCAATTGTTGACTAAGTGGTATATTTGAATTGCAGAGATCAGCAACAGTATAACTATTATAAGAAACTATATAAAGAAACTTCTTACATGCCCTCCTATTCAGTTTTTATTAGTTTTGTCCACATAAAATGAAACAACTTATTCATAGATTGTCCAGGCAAGCACCCCAATTGATTTTCAGAAATCAGAAAACACATAGTTTAACTTTGCTTTTAATTCAATTATATTGATTTGTCAAGGAATCATTCTTTGATGAGAAAACTTTGAAGTGTCAACACTCTAGGCTTTGCAAAAGATGTAATGTTGGGCAATTTTAACCACTTACTTTTGGATCCTTGCCATTTTCTTCTCTTGAATATAAAAGATATGTAATACATCATAACTAAATTTTTGCTTGTTGTAATTAAAATGTCAAATTTAAAATTGTTAAAATGTACATTCGATACTAGTAATTCTTTTATCTTCAAAAACCCCACTTGTTCTTTAATGACACACATGTCTAGATTTGCTTAGAAGTGTAGAAGTGCCTGCTTTTAGGATTTGCCCATAATATAGGCAATGTAAAAAGAAAATTAAGACAAACCTATAAAAACAGCCTCAGTGGTTTGAAAGAAAAGCTTAAGGCTAATACTACACAGGTAGTGCCATAACACTGTCATGAAAATCTCTGTTGAATGGCATACTCTCGGGCATAATTACTTGAATTTCCCCACTAAGAGTTAACTCTTCCCTCTGCACTTGTCATATCGCCCAGTTCCAATTTTTTTTTATACATCATCTGTAACCTTCTGAAAGGATTTTCTTTTTTTATACCCTTGTTAATGTTCCACAGTACCCATTAGAATGTAAGCTCAATCATAACAGGGGTTTTTCTTTTTCATTCATGCCTGTATCCATAGCACCTAAAATAATGCCTGGCATATAAAAGATATTTGTTAGATGTCAGTGAAACAAATGATCGAATGAATGATGCTGCCTTTACTTCATTGTATTTTTCATTAAAAAATTCACGTCCATTTCTATTGATTCAAGAGTTTTTGTCTTTTTCTACTATGTGCATTCAGTGCTATAAAATTTTTTTCTAAGCATTGTTTTCACTACATCCTAAACATTTTGATATATTGTTATTTCATGGTCATTTAACTCAAAAGATTTTTACATATCTTTTTTCTTTTTTTGGAGAGGGTTTTGCTATAGGGCGCATGTGGTTGTCAGAAAGACGGAGAAAGACAGAAAGCGAGAAATCACCCCACCAGGGGGGATGGCCACGCCGCAATCCCTTCTCCTCCATTCTTCTCTCAGGATCTTGGGCACGCACGTACACACGCCCGGCGTGAGTTTAAGCCACTGGGTCCAGGACTGGAACCGCAGTCAACTACATGGGAGTCCAGTGACATAGCCTTTACACTAACTGCTGGTCCCAAGATTTTTACATACTTTTCCCAGCCTGGTGATACAGGTGCTAGTGTACTGATCTGTAGTGCAGCAAGCCACATGGTCAGTGTCAGATTTGCATCCTGGGTCAATCTGTAACTTGCCAGGTGTGCACGTGCTTGTGCCTGAGATCAGGATGGCCTGAGATCAGGAGATGGGATTGTGGTGTGACCACACACTGTTGAGAGTACTTCTCTTTCTCTCTCACACTCTATAACAAAATAAATACAAAAATTTTGAAGATTTTTGCATTTGGAGGGTTCCTTTTTGATCATGGATTATTTATAAGTGTGTTATTTAATTTTAAGTATGTGGGGATAGTTTAGCTATCTTTCCGTTGTGGATTTCCAGTTTAATTCTATTGTGTGATGAGATAATGTATTGAATGATTTCTGTCCTTTTAAATTTGTTAAGGTATGTTTTATTGTCCACAGTATGGTCTTTCTTGGTCAGTGTTCCTTGTGAGCTGGAGACAAATACTTATTTTGATGATATTGGATGGTGTACTCTATAATGTGAATGAGATCACAATGATTGATAGTGCGACTTAGGTCATCTATGTCCTTCCTGATTTTTTGCCTCCTTTATTAATTACTGACATAAGGGATGTTGAAGTCTCCCAATATAACAATGGATTTATCTCTTTTTTTTTCTTTCAGTTCTATCAGTTTCAACTGTATTTTGATGCTCTGTTGTTAGACACAGATATGTTTAGGATTATAATGCCATTTTGGGAAATTGAAGAAAACATATCACTGATAATTTTCCATTCTGAAAATCTGGGACAGACCTTCTATCCTACAACTGGTAGGGAGTGGGTGGAAGAAGGGAATACTCTAACTTTTTATCTGCACACATAAGCAATTTAACTTCTTAGAGTTAGAAAGAATGAGAAATGCTGAGGGTCTGCTTCTTACAATGAGTGATAGCAGCTTTGATTGAGAGCTAAAAAAGGGGAACCCACATCTTGGCCATACCTACCTGAATGAAGCTTCTGTCTAGCTGAGTGAACTTAAAGGAGATTGCAGTAGGGAGGGAAGAGGTCATGGCTTAAATGCCACAGACTCACTTTTCTTATTGAGTTTTAGGGTATTTTCTTTTAAAAAAATGTTTCATTATTTGCTTTATCCATTTGTACAATTTCCAGCTACTTTTTTTTTGATTTTACCATTTTTACTTATTTTACTAGAGAGAGGTTCACAGAACTTGTCACACTTTCATATCAGAAGTGGAATTGCTCAACTTCCTTTTTTCATGTTAGCATGTCTTTATCCCTTTACTTAAAACATGTGAATATTCATGTGTAAGGTTGGTTCCTTGTATACAACACACAGTGTCTTGTTTTTTATCCTCTCTGACAATCTTCATTTTTTAATTGTTGTATTTAGACTATTCACATTTAATGTGAATACCTAATACACTTTTGCTATCCCTAATTTCAATAGTTAGCAGTGTAGATAACTTAAGAATAATAAAAATATATAAATTTACTGTCATTTGTTCCTTCTCTGATACCTTTATTCATATAGAGCCAGGTTTCTGACCTATATTATTATATTTCTACCTGAAAGAAACTTCATTCAACATTTTTGCCAGGCAGGTTTGCTCTAATGAAATCCCTCAGGTTTTGTTTGACAGAGAGATATTTTATTTCTTCTTCACATTTGAAGTATAATTTCAATAGGTAATGAATTCTAGATTGATTTTTTTCTTTCATGTTTTACATTTTTAACTACACCCACTTGTTTGCATTTTTTGACAATAAGTCTGCTATAATTTTTATCTTTGCTCCTCTATAGGCAGAATATCCCCACCTCTACCACATGACTTTTTTTCTTTGTCTTTGGTTTTCTACAGTATGGATCTAACTTGCCTAGATGTAAATTTTTAAAAATTTATTTAGTATTCACTGAACTTTCCAAACCTATTATTTGGAGTCTGTTACTAATTTTGGATAATTCTCAGCCATTTTTACTACAAATATTTCTTCTACTCTATCATCTTTGGAACATTTTTGGTTATTTAATGGCATTAATGTTACTCTTTTTGAAATTGTCCCTTGGTTCTTGGATGTGATGGTGTTTTTCTTTCATTCTCCCCCCCCATACCTTTTGTATGATTTTTTTTTTTTAATTTTGACATAGCAAAGTGGGGAGTTTGTTGAAGGAGAGGGAATATTTTAGTTGGGGAAGTTTCAATGGACCTATCTTCAATCTCACTGATTTCCTTTCTTGACTTCGGCCAGTTTAGTGATAAGATTATGAATGTTGCCTTTCATTTCTACTATAGTATTTTTTATTTCTAATACTTCCTTTGGATTATTTTGTAATTGAATGAATATTCCTTATTCTGTAAGGAATGAGTTTTACTTATTCTGTATTCCCTTAGGATTTTCATCTCAATGCTTACATCACCCATCTGTTTTTGCTTTTGTCTATAATTTTTACTAGAGTCCTTACAATACTGCAGTTATTTCTTGGTATTAATAGGGAAGTAGTTCCAGACCCACTGTGGATGCCAAAATGTGCAGATGTTCAAGAGTCTTATGTAAAATGGCATAGTATTTACATATAATGTATGCACATCTTTCCATAGACTTTTATTTATTTATTTGAGATTTTTGCTATAGGTTGTGTGCACTTGCTGGAGAGACAGAGGCAAAAAGCAAGAAGTCATCCCCCTGAGGGGGACTGGCCATACTGCAATCCTTTTTCCTCCATTCTCTCAGAATTTGGGGCATGCATGTGCATGTGCCCAGTATGTTTTAAGCTACCAGGTCTGGGACTCAAACCATGGTCTGGTATGTGGGAATCCAGTACTTTAACCATGATTCCTCCTACTGGCCTTTCCCAATCATGTCTAAATTACTTACCATAACTAATACAACGTAAACACTATGTAAATAGTTACTATACTATATTGTTTAAGTTATAATAACACGTCTGTGCATAGTACAAATGCAACCATCATAGGCTTGACAAAATAGGCTTGCGTGTCAACAACAATATAATGTTTTAGGGTTGGTTAAACCCACAGATGTGGAACCCTTGGCTTGAAGGCCAACTGTAATTATAGTTATTTTAAATTCTCCACCTGATAGTTTCAATATCTGTGTCATATTTTAGTCCAGTTTTCATCATTGCTTTGTCTTTTATGATTGTATGTATGTGTTTTCTTCCTCTTGCCATGCCTTGTTAATTTTTTATTGAAAGATAGGTATTTTATATTAATACTAGTAGAAACTGAGGTAAATAGGCCTTCTAGTATGAGGACTTATGTTAATCTGAGTAGAAGTGGTGATGTAGTTGCTTGTGCCAAAGGTGTTCCAAATTTCTCTAGTGTCCTTGTTTGTATTTCTTCTCTTGACTTTAGTCTTCCCAAAGTATTCCCCTTCAGAGAGGAATACTCTGTTCTTTCGGTTATCATTTACTTTTATTATCCTGTACCTTGTTGGTGTGTTGTCACAGTATGGGGGGCATTCTATAGTATTATGATTAAATCTTATTCTATTACTGGGCCTATTTGTATAGGATGTGATTGTCACAAGCATTTCTCCAGTGCCATAGCTTTTTCTACCCTCTTATTCTGTATCCCCTTCCTTAGCTATATGTTCCCAATTCCTTCTTGGAAACGTACATCCCCTTTGACTATGCTTTATTGTTTCCTCTTAGATAGGATTGCTGGATGAAGCTGGAGTGAAGGAATACCTTCCATTAAGCCAAAATAAGGCTCACAGATCTTTTTCCGCCTTGGAGAGTAGACCTTCATTATGGAAAGGGCTTTGGGTATGTCTCATAATGGTTTCAATTCATCTTCCCATGTTGGGACTATATGGAATCTTTCTTAGATCTTAGCTGTGAGAATTTGATGGGGGCTCTCAGAAGTAAAATCCTCAAAAAATTGGGAGCCATGCAAGACTGGAAGCCTAAGGGATTCCTCATTCTTACGCTAGTTCATTCTCTTCATTCTCGGTCTCCAGCAATTCATCCAAATGACTATTCGAAGTATTCCTCTAATTTAAGGCTACTTTGCTTTATGTTCCTAGAAATTCTCTCTCAGTTGTGACTCTTTGTATGTTCTTGTCTCACCAGAGTTCAGAGTGGCAGTTTGCCCTATTCTTTCAGTTCTCTGTTGAATCTAAGAAAAGTCATTGATTTTTCACTTTGTATAACATTTCCTTGTTGTAAGGACAGGAGTGATGACTTATAAGCTTTTAATATGTTGGAGCTAAAATTGGTAGTCAGGTCCCTTTCAGTTGGGCATTAGATAGAGGAAAATTTCCTTTATCCAGGATACCTCATGGAAAATGTTCTGTTGTACATGTTTAATTTTTGAAGTGGATCTGCCACTTTTAAATCTAAAACTTGGGGACCAGCAGTTGGTGTAATGGCTGTGTCACTGGACTCCCATGTAGCTGACACGGTTCGAGTCCTAGACCTGGTGGCTTAAACTCACACCGGGTGCATGTGCGTGTGTGCCCAAGATCCTGAGAGGAGAATGGAGGAGAAGGGATTGCGGTGTGGCCTTCCTCCCGGAGGGTGATTTCTTGCTTTTTGTCTCTCTGTCTCTCTCTGTCTTTCTGGCAAACGCACATGCCCTATAGCAAAAACCTTTCCCCGCCAAAAAAAAAAAAATCTAAAACTTGATTTTATTCCTTTGTCCTAATGTGGCTCTGGATAAGAAGTTTAACATTTTAGAACATTAGTTTCCACCTTGAATAAATTGTGACTAATAGTACTAAGATCTTATGATGTATTTGAAGACTAAATGACATATAGTACATAAGTGGTATGGTTGGTCCCATGCCACAAATAGATACATAATCGAAATACTCATTTCCACTGTCCATTCCTCTCCCTAGTCCCTCTTTGTGAATGTAGCATTTATGAAGTCTACTATATCTGAGCTTATACATCACTTAGAAAACCTATGCTGGCATTTCATTACATAGAAAGTCTTTGAGGTGCTGATTCTCAACTGAAATTGCCAATTATTGTGGAATCTTATATACTTTGTGGGAATGGGTAAAGCTGCCACCAAATGTTATTTCACTCAAATCACAAAAGTGACTTAAAGCCAATTACGAGGTTATACAATCTCCTTTTAATAACAGACACCATCTACCTGCCAATGGTTATTGAAACTCGTTGCCTCTCCCAGATTTGTAGACACAGTTGCCAAGCCCTAGGCTCTGTCTTAGCCATTTTTTGCTTGCCTTACTTGTGTCTCAAATCCTTTACATTGGCATCGGACTTTTCCTCGTGACCTGTCGCCTGCCCCTCGGGCATCCAAAAACTGATTCATGTACCATAATCTTCAACCATTTTCCATACCATCTTGGCCAATATCAGTGATGGGATGAAACTCAGTCCCTGTAGTCTGCATCCCAGCATTTGTAACCCACACACTAAAGTTTGAACTAGCATCAGGGATCCATGCCAGCCATGGTGGTATGCACTGCTACAATGCTGTGCCTCACAGGCTGGGATCACCTCGGAGACCTAGGTTTAGTTCCCAATCCAACTTAAAGGTGGAGTTCAGTGACACACACTTGTAATTTGTGTGACTTAGGGAAGCTGAAGCAGGAAGGTCATGATCTCAAGGCTGGCCTGGGCAATGTAGAGAGAGACTGTCTTGCAAAATAATGATAACAACAATCTATCCAGGATCCTTTCGCAAGATTTTCTTTTGGGACTAAACCTCCATCCTCTTTTCTGTAGGGCACGTATACTCGCCAGAAAGACAGAGACAGAGAGACATAAAGCAAGAAATCGCTTTCTAGTCTTCTAGTCCAGCAACATAGCCATTACGCCAACTGCTGGTCCCCAAAAGATTTGATCTTTAACCAAAATCTTGACCTACTTTTTCTTATGTTTTAAGACGAAGTATTAACCAAATACCCCCAAATAAGAGAATGTTTCCCAACTGAATTTTCAAATGTATCACCTCTGTGAATTTATGGAGTTAATTTGTAATAGATCTGAAGCCAAGATCAGACAGTTATATTTTCCTCTCCTTGGGCCTCATCTTTTGTTATCAGATCCTTCAGAATTTTCCAAATGCTACTAATGACATTCTCAAGAACCTTTGTATCAAATAGATAGTATTGTGGCATCTCATATTGACTCTGTTCAGGACATGGCCTGCCTGATACCATTTAATAAAATCCAAAAAATGTCTTCTTAACCTTTTATCGTAGCATGCTATATTGGCTTGAAAAACAACTGGAGTTCTATGGTATACCTTCATTTTTCAGGCCAAATGATTACTCTCTCATTGACACAGAGATATCTTGGAAGGGTGATGCTTTACATCCAGGAAAGATAGATAAGAGGATGTGAGTGTTGAATAAAATGAAGGTATTATGAGAATGAAGGTATCAGAAGTTAGGCTAGAGGATGATATGAAACACAAGAAAAAAATACTAGTGAGTTCATAGATTCACATTATCTATTTAAAAATTAACCCAGAGCTCTCAAGTGAAAAGAGAAGTGAAATTTGAAGTTCTACTCTTCCACTAGTTTTGAGGTTTTAGAAAAGTTAGGCTCTCTATAAAGTCCACAGTTTTCTTATATGTGAAGTAGGAACAATAATAGTACATCTCTTAGCATTGTTTTTGTTTTCATTTCATTTTCTTTTATACATTCAATCACCTTATTATTTGGCTTCCAAAATGGATATTTCAACAGGTGAACATTTCTCCCTAGTCCAGTTGATTAAACTACAAAATAGCTTCAACAGATAATACCACATTTCTTTGTGCCATTCATGCTTTGCCTCCCTATTTTTCTTCTAAATGTCCTTCTTCAGACCCTCCTCATTCACACACATTCTATCTGGTATTTACATCTATATACTGCATTTCTATATCCTTTAGTCAGTTAGTTTCAGTCATAGAGTATGGACACTCAGTATATATTAACTGGGGACATACAATGCCTCTCATTGTTAATTATATAGGTAATATAAGTAAAGTATTTAGCATAGTATCTAATTCACATTCAGTGCTAAATAAATCTCAGCCACTGTGTTATTAACAATAGTTTAAATGTAAACCCTAGTGTCATTTATTTCATAATTAACTGAAGATGACAGAGAAATTTATTCATTGACCCATATATACAGTTTGATTGCACAGGTCTTTTTGAAACCTAAAACTTATCTGGAATTATGGAAAACAGATCAGCTCTTTTTCTTTATATATTATATATATTCATGATATTCTAGAAGTGTATTATAAGCCACAATTGTACCAGAAAGACAGAAAAATCAAGGTGTGTTTTTTTTGTAACTCAGTGTTCTCCAACTGTCACTTTTAAGACCTTAGAATACTGGATTTCATACACTCTAACCGATGAGTCAGTGACCATGAACTCCTGATATCAGTTTATTTGTAGTGGGTCACCCATATATCAGGCAAACCTTTCAAAATGATGGATAAAAAGAGAGTGTTTAGAAGGCTCTATGCTGAGAAAATAACAGGTTGCCGTAATCTCCTGGAACACCACAGACATTAGCAGAATCAGCATAATGTGTAATATGCTTAGAGACATCTCTAAACCAATTGAACCAATCACAGGAGAAATGAAGAAATGGAAACATTTACTGTGAAACAGGAGTCATGTTTTAAACCAGAATACGCCAACTGGAAAAGGGTTGGGGTCCTTTTTTGGTAAGTGTTTTGAATATCCTTGTGTAAGTGTTGTGACTTTTGTTCTGAGTGCCTATTGTTAGTCACTTTATCTTAGAATATAGGTGGGGAGGGGAATAATTAATTTTCACCAGTCAGATTCTGCTAAGCCTCCTCTAGAAGATGACCTTTTTGTAGTGTTGAACTGACATACAGCAGAATGATGGACGTGTCATTTACTGGCAAGCACTTTTCTCTTTCAGTGGGGGAGAGTTGAAGATCATTGGACTTGTAAATGGTGACAGGATTGTTGGTCTGGGTATGATTGAACAGTTTAGTAATGTACATAATTATCAGGACTGCCTGAAAGCTCTAGGCACCTTTTCACTCTTGATCATGATTTTAACTGCTGATGCCTAAATTACAAATCAAATAGTAGAAAGATAAATTGTGATGCCAGAGGCATAGCTTAGTCATGGCAGCAAGGCTAATACTGAGTTTTATGATGGAAGGCTGACTTCTCAAAACTAGGGAAAGTTGGTGGAGGAAGAAAAGTTTTTTTTTTTTTTTTTTTTTTGGTTTGCTTGTTTGTTTGTTTTATAACCTGTTTCAGACTCACTTGAAAGCATAGCTTTGGGTTTAAAAATCCATAAGGACATGTCAATTGCTATTTTGTTAAGGCTTATTTTGGGACACTAAACTTTATAAGTCTATATTTTAAAGAAATGATATTTGGGCATACAAAGGTTTTCTTTCAGAGCTTAAAGGATATATAAACTGAAATTTTTTATTTGTTTGCTATTTTTAACAAAATTAAGAGCATAGAAAGACATCAACTAAAGCAAAAGTATTTTATATTATAAAATGGCACATTTCCGTATCACAACATTGCCAAATGAGTGACTCAAAACTAAAAATTTAATTTTATTTATTATGGTAATTATATTTTATATGGTGATAGAAGATCACAAATATATTAAATATGTTTTCATCTTGGACTCTGTAAATCTGTTAAGGCCAGACAACTTCTGAGTTCCAGTTGAGGTTTTTGTTTCCAGTTTACAGGGCTAATGATTTATTACTTGATTCTCATAAATTCAGTATGTAATGGCCAACTGTGTGGTTCAAGTCCCAAACATAGCAACTTGGAAAACACACTGGGTGTATGTGTCTGTGTGCCCAATATCCCAAAAGGAGGGAGAGAGAGAGGAGAAGGGGTTGCAGTGTGGAAGGTGCTTTCTCACTTTCCCTCCCTCCCCTTCTCTCTCTCCCTGTCTCTCTGGGGAGCACACATGCCCCCTAGCAAATAAATAAAATAAATAAAACAATGTGTGTAAAATAAGTTAACTTTCAAAGGTCTCATAGAATTGTTAAGCATAGGATTTACACTTTAAGTTCCTGACCTGAGACTAAATTTCTTCTGACGTATAGACTGATGTCAAGCATAAACTTTAGTTCCTGAGCTTTAACTCCTGTACTCCTTGATTTCTCTAATACTCTCAGAGGAATTGTAAAACCAAGTATTTCTGAAATATTGAAGTCTGTACATAGTTCTCATTGTGAAATATTCAAGTCTGTACATAGAGTTCTCATTGCACTTATGTCAAGGATCAGTAGAAGTATTTTTCAATCTATTCAATATATGCCGAGTTGTACTCACCTGTCTCCTCAGTTGTTATCTCAAAGCTGCAGGAGCTCTACAAGAGCCATGCTTCCATGCTACTGCATTTGTATCTATGTGTGTTTTGCAAGTTAGTTCCTCCCCCCCACCCCACCCCAAAAAAAAGTCAGGACATGCTCATCATTTTTTTAAGGTTAATTTTATTGTTGTTGTTGTTGTTATTTAGTTTGCAATAGGCCAGTGCTTGTGTGTTTACCAGAGATAGCGAGAGAGAGAGAGAGAGAGAGAGAGCAAGATTTGAACCACGGCTGGCCATGTGGGAGTACAGTGCCTTAACCACCACATCACCTGCCCCGTGTTAATCATCTTAAAAGTACTATGATATTATACTATGAAAAGTAATCAATTATTTCCTTATAGAAGTCTAGATGTATCTGAGAAAGTAAAAATGCATGAATTGTAGGATCCTTTATCCAACTACATTGTTTGGAGAGAATCTTGGCATTTCAATTAATTCAAAATGTTTCTTGTGTGTCTGCACAAGTGTTTGTTGCACATAGATGCGATCTGGAGCAAATTTATTTCTCCTTATTAATATTGTTTCATTTACTGAAGGATTTAAATATATTACAACTAAAAATATCCTGTAGAATAGTTCTCAGAAATTAGCAATGTTTGCCTACGTTCGTGTAACCAAACTGACTAAAGCAAATTATGCACACTCTTAGGATAAAGTAAAATGAAGTTTAAATCAGGGACATATTGTTATGAAGTCTAAATTTTTATAATAAAAAATACAAACCTATTGCTAACGAGAGATTTTATTAGTTGTGTATGTTTGTAAAAGTCCTACAGGTATTTAAAATCCAATTTAGTTATATAGATAGTAATCATCTTTGTGGAAAATAATAAAATATTACAAGATCAGAATCGTTTCAGAAACCCGAGCTGCAGGATTGCTTGTTAAGAAGAACTCCAGAGGCAAGATAAAATATACCTATTATAGGGTTTTATATATCCATTAATATGTACATATGTAATAACAACTGCATGTATTTTATTTCCTATTTATACCAAGGGAAAGGATTAAATTAGATGTTTCTAATTAAATTTTTGATTCCTTAATTTTTCTTCTCATAAATGAAGAACTTTTTCTCTATTTTTAACCAATGGAATTAATGCATAAACATAGTAATATATAATCTATATTTAGAAATGAAAATATATTTAGTGGAATTAAGGTACTTTATCAGAGGATAGCCTATAGTCTATTAAATACTACTTTTTCAATTTATCCTCATGTATTCTCAGTATCAAAATAATGATAAATAGAATCTATAAAATATATGAAAACATTACAATCGTTAGGGTCGTGCTTTTATTTTACCCAAATGGATATTTTATTCCCCTGTGAAACCAGAGGATTTTGACATACCAATAATGTACACATAATTAAGTTATTAATCCTGGAAATGACCCTCTAGATAATCTATGCCTGCTACTTCCTTACAAATTAGGAAACTGATGTTTGTGGTGATGAGGTAACTGACTTAATAGTATGCAGCTAATTGGTTGCAATAAATTGGTTGCAGAGCCTGGAGTACCACTTCCTGTGTTTCTCTGTTACCTAAATAGCAGTGACGTGCACCATTTGGTCCAGTGTTGTGTTAACTGCTCATTGCTTGATTCAGCTGCCTCATTCCTGAAATAGAAAAAAAAAAATTTTCCTAGGGTTAATAGAAACAGTAAATGTATATATTAGTTGGGATTTGGTCAGGAAAGCAGAAGCTACTCTGAATTTTCCAAGTTGGAAGAGTTTGAACTCAGGAAATTAGAGGACTACAAAATCATTGGGAAAACCAAAGGCAGAGAAGTCAGGGAAGCTAGTGTTTGAGTTAATGAAATCACAACATAGTCATGCTGATGGTGAGTTGACAATAGGCAACATATAATCCACCACACAATAACACTTGAAGCCATCAAGCACAAAAGAGTGTTCAGTAAAGAAGTAAAAGGGAAGCACTGCTAAAACCCATGTCCCACCTTTTTAAAAAACAAGCAAATTTGAGACTAATCAAGACTAGTCTTGCCCTTTTAACTTGGGAGTTTTCTAGTAGTCCATAGTTACTGCTGGAAAGAGTGATCAAAAACTTTCTTAAAGAGATTTTCTTTTAAATTGTGCTTTATTATCTTCAGCCCATTTCATAAAACGTCCTGAGATTTTAATTTTTGTATTAGGTCATTGGGAAAGTCATGATCTATTTTTTTTTTTTTTTGCTTTTCTATGCAAAAATGCATAATGTTTTTTCCTGATGACCCAATGAATACTACACTTACATTTTTCCACAGTAGTTATATGTCAGTGGTTCTAGCTTCACGGGACTGACTCTATGGGCTAGTAGTTAAGAGAACTGGATCCCACATGGCTGACCCTGTGTTTCAAGTTGCAGACCTGTCAGCTTGAAAGACATGATGGGCGCATATATCTGAAATTCTGACAGGAGTAAGAAGTGGGGGAGAAGGGATTACAGTGTGACCATTCCCTGTGGGAGGTTCTTTCTCCTCTTCTCTCTGGCAAGCACATGTACCCTCTGGATAATTAAAACTAATAAAATAAAAATAATAAAGGTGAGGACCAAAAAAAGTATCAGATTCTGGGTGTGACTAGTGTTATTCATTCAAAAATTGCCAGTGGCATGTTAAAGCCCATAGATTTATTAATTTTTTTCAGATCTTTTTCTCCTTGATCTGTCACTCATTCCAACTATTAACCCGCTCCCCATTTCTGATATGTCAGTCTCCAACTTACCTTCTGATTTTTTTGATAGCTTCTCTTTTTTTTCCTTTAACTCGAATTCTTCCTTCTACAACCTGACTATTGAAAATCTGAGTACATTCTTTTCCTATTTCTGCTAAGACAAATTATCATGAATTTAGTGGCTTAAAACAACATAAATGTGTTATGTTTCTGGAGGTCACAAGTCCAAAATGGGTCATTCAGGCTAAAAATGAAGATATCAGCAGAGCTGAGTTTCTTCTGGAGGCTTTAGGGAAATATACGTTCCCTGTCTTTTCTAGTTTCTAAAGGTTGCCTTCATTCTTTGATTTATAGCACCTTCTTCCATCTTCAAAGATCATCACTTCAACCTCTGCTTCTCTAAGCACATCCCCTTTGATTTGACTTTTTTTTTTTGAGAGTTTTTTGCTATAGGGCGTGTGCGCTCGCCAGACAGACAGAGACAGAGAGACAGAAAGCAAAAAATCACCCCCCATGGGGGATGGCCACACCACAATCCCTTCTCCTCCATTCTCCTCTTGGGTTCTTGGGCACGCATGCGTACGCACCCAGCGTGAGTTTAAGCCACCGGGTCCGGTACGCGAACCGCAGTTGACTACGTGGGAGTTCAGCAACATAGCCATTACACTAACTGCTGGTCCCATGATTTGACTTTTTAAGCCTCTCTTGTATGCACCTGTGATTACGTTGGGCACACTGGAATAATCCAGGACAGTCTTCCTTCCTCAGGATCCTTAGTTTAATCACATGTGCAAATCACCTTTCATCATGTAAGATAATATGCTTATTGGTTGTATTAGGACAGGGGTACTTATGGGGGCCATTTTTATGCCTGCTCTACATAGGTGGCTACCATTGAATCTCAGCTGCATTTTATTTGTAAATATTACTAGCACCTTCTACTTGTTTAAAAAATATGAATTATTTTACAAAAAGTTTATTCATAAAAGTTTATTCCCTTGCGTCTCAAACTCATCATCTGCAAAATAATTCGAATCCATACTTGCTTCAATTTATCTACACCTTAGTTTAAGCTCCTATTGCCATTCGAATGGATTTTATTTAAAAAAAATCTCCTGACTCATGATTTCATCATCTGGTCCATCTGAATACTCTAAAAGAGTAGCCTAAATTGCCTTCCCAAGATCATCTCTAGGTTTTCCCTTTCATTTTATGTTTCCTTAATGTACTTCATTCTCTCCCATTACTATACTTTTCCTTGGTGTCTGAAATGAATTCTTTGTAACCTCTTGTCAAAATTTCTAGTCATTCTTCAAGGTCCGTATCTCAGTGGTGACTTTTTAAAATTAATAATTCTTGTTACCATCAATAACATGTCCTTAGCTCCTTTTATGTACTGCCCTCCCCCTTAACCATTTTTGCTAATATATCCCTGTGATTGGCATTTTCCTTTGCACTGTGTTTTCTATGACTGTGTAATATCCTATTTTAGTCTCCTACCAGTACCTTGAGATAGAACACACATCTTGCTCAGATTTGTTTTCTCCTAAGCCCTGTCTTGATGTTCTGTACATAGAAAGTGTCAATAATAGCATTTCTTTTATCTTATTTAAAAGTATACTCTACCTGGCTGCACTGATTTAAAATACATATTGAATCCAGCTGGCATGGGGCCAGGCAGTGGCACAGTGGTATCACAGCTGAACCCTCATGGGAAGTTCCTAGGACCTGCTTATGTATGTGGAGCATGAGCATACTTGCCCGTGATCCAGGCTGCTTGGGACTAGGGGGTGGATAATAGCCTGAAAACCCTTTTGAGGATGTTTGTCTCTCTGTCTCTTTCTCTCACTCATGAAAAAAGAAAAGTGAAAGGATTCAGGTACTAGAGGTCTATAATCTATACCTGAATGAATGTCTCTGAAAGTTTTTCATTGGAATGCTTTTTCTGACCTTAGGAAACACCTTTTAGCATAGCCTCTGAATTACTTTTTAAATGCCAATTATAGCTACTTTGTATAGAGAAAATAATCCTGGGTATTTTATGCAATATATCTTTTTCTTATTTGTGTATTCATTATAAGTACATCCACATTAACTGTGAAACATTGTGCCACATGTTATCAAAGACATGAACATGTGTATGCTAACGTAGCTATCTTCCAGAAGTTGTCAGGAGAATGCATTCCACTGTGACATTTCCAGCTACCTAACTGTAGAGCTCTAGCCTTCAGCATGTTTGTGAAACTCCTGAAAGCAATCAACACTGTATCTGACAGAAATTAGCTTCTTAGCAGTATTAACATGCTTTTGTGAGGTCAGTAAGAATTTGATTTATGACAGAATAGTTCTTTAAAATGTATTTTATTTGATATTTTTCATAAACGAAGTTGCCATCACAAGGCATGAATGTTTATATGTTGCTGTAAGGTAGGGGTCTTAGCGTGCATTCTGATCAGGCATTGCCATGGATGGACAATGGCACAGTTAGCAGAGAATCTTGAAGCGCTTTCTTTAACGATGGTTACTATAGTGTTGATATTATAGTGCTTAGAGTATTAAAACGATGTTGAGAACATTACCTGCCCTTCATGTTTGAATATATATGCAGGTTTTGGAGTATGTCATTTCTCTTTGGCTTCACAGATATATAAATCACTGTTTCCCAAAACTTTCTAATTGTGTCATTCACTTTTCTTTCTTTCTTTTTTTTTTTGAGAGGTTTTTGCTATTAGGCGTGTGCGCTCGCTGGACAAAGAGAAACAGAGAGATAGAAAGTGAGAAATCATCCCCCAGGGGGTTGGCCACGCTGCAATCCCTTCTCCTCCATTCTCCTCTTGGGATCTTGGGCACTCATGCACATGCACCTGGCGTGAGTTTTAAGCCACCGGGCCCGGGACTCGAACTGCAGTCGACTACATGGGAGTCCAGCAACATAGCCATTACGCTAACTGCTGGTCCCATCATTCACTTTTCCTTTGACTATTGCAGAACAACATTTTATTCTTTACGCTCAAGGATATATTTCTATTAGGTACCATTTCATTTGAAAGCATATACCAGCATATTTGAAAATCTTTACCATGTGAATATATAATACATATTCTAATTAAATAAAGCCTCATATATTGAAAGTGTAATTGTTAATAATCATGCTGGCTTTCTGATTATAGTCAATGAATAATAACTGACTAGATTAGTGTACCATTTTTAAATACAGTAGCAGTGACTCGGTAAGATTTAGTTGCATTCCTGTAAAGCTATGGATGTGTCAAGAATTACTACTTTGTAAATGATCTAAATCAGTAAGACTGAAGTGAATGACATAGATTTAAAATAATATGACACTTGAATTTCAACTTCTGTGACTACTGTGTTAAATCATGAAATTCTTTTTAAAAAAGAAAAAAGTCTAGATAAATGTTCAGGGAGAATGGCTGCATATTTATAGGCAGAAATGACCAATATTAAATTGTTACCAAAATTTCTACTTAATTGGCTGAACAATTTTGTAATTTACATAACAATATACAGTGTTCAGAAGGTAGATTCTCATTTGATTTGTCAGATACAAATAAGGTACTTGCTGTGTCCATTCAATTATTAAAGAATATTCATGTTTTTTGGCTATCTCTGTAGAACTGACATGTTTTACTTCAAAATATAAACTAATTAATTTAGCATAAACCCTGAGAATATCCATTGGTGGACTAAAATGTAGATTTTTGTTTCTGTATTCTTACATAACTAACTTTGAAGGAGTTTAATTTATAAAATAATGATTTATTGAGTCATTATGCTAGACAAGTGCTCACCTCCAAAGGGACAAAATAAAACAGGATAAATTACATCAAAGGTAGTGTGTGTTTATTGCAGATACAAAATTATATTGGAGGAGGAGCATTTATTCTAGATTTAGTTTTTAATCGGAAGGAATAGCACTTCTTAAATGCAAGAGCATTTGCTATTTAATCAATAATTATGGCTATATATGAGATAGATGTTACATAAAATACACAAGAACGCCTTTGACTTGGGCATTTTCATTAAATACAGCATAATTGTGCACACGTGTGTGTGCGTGCACACGCATCTGTGTGTACTTTTTATATAAATGTTGAACATGAAACATCCCTTGTTGACTTATACTATTAATATCTTATGGAGTAGCCATATTTAATTTCCTAGACCTACTCTGAAATTGACTTAACTTTCAATATTGGCCTTTTGAGACCTTGCCCTCCCTTTGCAATGGAGAAATATGTCCTGATGTTTTTGTTTGTTTGCTATAGGGCACGTGTGTTCACTGGAGAGAGACAGAAAAAAGAGAGAAAGAGAGTGAGAAATCACCCCCCACTGGGGATGGCCATACCACAGTCCCTTCTTCCCTTTTTCTCTGTTCTCCTCACAGGATTTTGGGCATGCACACACACAAGCCTGGTGTGTTTTTCAAACCAGCAGGTCGAGGACTCAAATCGTGCCACCAGCCATGTGGGATCCAGCTGCCTTAAATAATATGCCACTGGTTGGCCTGAATTTTATGATTATCTGGAACAAAATAAATTCCTCAGTGACATGGAGTGTCCTTATGGGGAGGTTACATCATATTTTAAAACATGATATTAGAGTCAGGTTCACAGGGTCATGGAGCCAACTTCTTAACAAGATACATCAAGTGGTTCTGAAACCCTCTAGCAGTACCATTAGTACTTTTTTTCCCCTTTCCTCTCAGATACTATATTGCAATTGTAGGTATAGATATTTTAGTCCTGTTAGCAGTAGAGACAAGCTTCCCTTTACTATGGTAATAAAATCTAGGGACAGGGGGAAAGAACCAGAACATTTTACGTGACAAGTTTCTCTGCATATTCAGTTGGTTTGAGAGGCAGCCCAGTTATTAGAGGCAGGTCTAACTATAGTCTTAAATCTGCTGAGAAGATCATTAATTATCTGTATAAATGTTGGAGAGGAGCCGTGTGGATAATTAAATTGAATTTATTTGAACACAGGCAGTTTTCACATTGGCTGTTGAAGTGCTATTTGTGCAAAATATAAAATTCACTAATTAGGACACTTTCTGAGAAGATTTTTTTATATGCACCATATTTTCATGCTCAGCGAAAATATATAAAGCATAAATATTTTCTTTATATATTTTCATTTAAATAAACTCCACTCTCTTAAATTCTTACATATTAATATTTATATGTCTAAAACACTGAACTAATCTCATTCTTAACTAGGTTTATAAAATGCAAGTGTAGGAGCTATCTATAGAAAAATTTGCTGTCATTTTATGCATTATTCAAGATTAGACTCGTCTAAGTTGAGTGTTTACTCTTTATAAAATTTCGCAGATGGGACTAAATATCAAAGATTTCTAAATAACACAGTTAATATGAAATGGAAAGAGATTTGTATATAAGCTTCGTAAAAGCTTTTTTCTGACTTGATTTGCTTATTTTTTAAATTCATATAAAGAACTACAAGTGTCTTGATCTTTTTTCCTGAAATTTGAACAATTAAATTTGCTTTTACCTACAGTGGCTTTGAAGAGGGTTTATATTACGTGGTATCTATTTGTACATTTAATTAATTTTCCTGTCAGTAGTACTGAACATTTTTATTCATTTATTAGTACTTGCAGCAAAGATGAAGTTAGAGACATAATTAAGATGTTGGTTGTTTTGCTCCTACAAATATTGAATGTTATTAACATTTTAGTATCTCTTCTGTTAGCTTAATTAGGAGTTGAATTATTTTCAGCAACAGTTGTATGTTTTAGTGGTTCCAAAAGTATAATCTACCTGTTAAAATTTATTTTTCTCCTGATGTATTGCATCAAATTGTTTTCTCTAATAACACTTTTATACGTGCAATTTTATCTCTTTACCACTGTAATTTTCTAAAGGGCCTGAGAGTTTCTCATGTTTATGTCTCCAACAATTCACTCTTGTCTTTTGACCTGTGACTAGATCTTAAATTGGTTTGTAAATTTAGTAATACTAATGATTTTGCTACTATTAGAGTTACATATTGATTTTATTGTTTTAAATTGAGAGATTAATTTAGAATTAGTCTTTTCAGATTCTCAGTCAATAAGTTCATACAAGAAGATCGAAGTCAACATTTAGTGCGAGGAATTTAAATGTGAACTAGCACTTTTAAATGAGATCCCAATATCTTAACATAATCTTTATAAACATCAAGTCCTATCACAGTGAAGTATCTAACAGAATATGATTGCTCCTGTTTTATCAAGTAATTTTAAAATATAACATGTTTCTGGTATTATAAACTAATGTAGGATATGAAAAGCCCCTTTTCATGCATTTATTGACTATTTATCTTCTTTGGAGAAACGTCTTTTCAAATTCTTTGCCCATTTTTTAGTTGGGTTGATTTGAAAGATCTAAAAAAAATTATATTCTGGATGCAAGTCTCCTATCATAAATCTGTTATGCAAATATTTTATCTCAATCCATGTGCTGTCTTTTCACTTTCTTGATGGTATTGCTTGAAACACAAAAGTTTTAATTTTTTTAAGTTTATATCTTCTATAAATAAGAAAGCAAGGGAGAGAGACAGAGAGAGCAAGACAGACCAACAGTATCCACACAAGATTTTGATGCAGTGATCTTATCCCCAGCCATCCCCAGATCACAGACACAATTGTGCATGACGTGTACTCAGGAAGATCTCTGGAGTGACTGTGACACTGTCTGCCTCCTGAAAATGTTTTAATTTTATGATATCTAATTTATGTTTTTATTTTATTATTTTTTTATTGACAGAGGGTGTGCACAGTTGCTGGGTAGGAAGCGAGGGGTGAGTGTGTGGGCGAGAAAGCATGCAAGTATTCTCCATTGGGATATAGTCATGCCACAGTCCTTTTTTCACCATTTCTCTAAACTGCTAGGATCCTAGGCATGTATGTGTGTGCACCCAGCATGTTTTTTAAGCCACTGGTGCTGGGATTAGAACTGACCATGTGGGATCCAGCTCCCTGTACACAGCACTTAACCATTGTGTCTTAGATCAGCCCTATCTATTTATCTTGTGTTGCTCATGCTTTTTGTATCATGTGTAAAAAATCATTTACTAATCAAGTTTTATGAAAATTTAAACCTATGTCATCTTGAAGTTTATCATTTTAGCTCTTATATTTAGGTCTTTGATCCACGTATAGTCCTTGTGAGGAAGGGATACAACTTTTTATTTTTTTTTTTGGTTTGTTTGCATGTAGATATCCAGTTGTCCCTATACAATTTGTAGAAAAGACAATTCTTTCCTTCATTAAATTGTCTTGGTACCTTTGTATAAAACCAGCTATAAATGTGATGGCTTATTTTAGTAATATTCACTCTATTGCTAAAAAGAAAAATGAAACAAAATGTATATTGATTTTGAATACTGCATTTTAACTGAACTTAATTGTTAGCATTAATAAGTTCAGTGTGTGTGTGTGTGTGTGTGTGTGTGGTGTGTGTGTGTTTGTGTATCCCTTAGGATTTTCTATATACAAAATGACAACACGTGTAGTGATAGTTTTACTTATTCTTTCTCATTATTGATACCTCTTATTTTTGTTTCTTTTTTTCTTGGAGAGGATTTTGCTATAGGGCACGTTCACTTGCCAGAGAGACAGAAAGTGAGAAATCACCCCCTAGGGGGGATGGCCACGCCACAGTCCCTTCTCCATTCTCCTCTCGGGACTCACACACACGTGCCCGGCATGAGTTTAAGCCACGGAGTCCAGGACTTGAACCGTGATTGACTACATTAAGTGAGAGTCCAGCAACATAGCCATTAATCCAACTGCTGGTCCCTTTGTTTATATATTTATATTTATATATATTTATATATATATTTATTTTATTTATTTTTTTCCAAATTTCCCTAGTAAGAATCTCCAATACAATCTTGAATAGATCTATATTCTTTTGCCAATACCTTTCTACTTACTCTTGATTAGTACTACTTTCCAATAAGTTTCAAAATTTAGACATATAATCCTCTTTGTTCTTCTTTTCAAGATTGTTTTTTGTTATTCTTTGTCCCTTGTTTTTCCAGATGAATTTTAGGTTCTTTTTTGGCCAGAAAGAAGGTAGGATTTTGATAGAGATTGCTTTGTTTAATTTGGGGAACATTTTATTATAATAATGTTAAATTCTTTGACCCAAATGTTGTATATTGATTTTGAATACTACATCCTAACCAAACTTAATTATTAGTTTTAATAAGTTCATTTTGTGTGTGTGTGTGTGTGTGTGTGTGTATCCCTTAGGATTTTCTATATACAAAATGACAACATGAGAATGATAGTATTACTTCTTCCTTCCCATTATTTCTTTTCTTATTTTTTTTTTATTTTTATTTTTTTTTGGAGAGGTTTTGCTATATAGCGCGTGCACTCACCAGAAAAGGAGAGACAGAAAGCGAGAAATAATCACTCCCCCCCCCCCCAGGGGTGATTGAAGGCCATGCCGCAATCCCTCATCCTCCCTTCTCCTCTCAAGATCTTTGGCATGCACGCATATGTGCCTGGTGTGAGTTTAAGCCACTGGGTCTGGGACTCGAACCGTGGTTGACTACATGGGAGTCCAGCGACATAGCCATTACTCTAACTGCTGGTCCCTTCCTTCTTGTTATTGATGTCTCTTATTTCTGGGTTTGTGTTTTTGTTTTTGTTTTAGTTTTTGGCAAATTTCCCTAGTAAGAATCTCTAATACAATGTTGAATAAAAATGGTGAGTGCTAAAATTCTTGTTTTCTTCCTGATCTTAGGAAGAAAGAAACCAGCCTTTTATTATCATGTGGTATTTGCTGTAGATTTCTCATAGATGCCCTTTATCATGCTGAGAAAGTTTTCTTCTAGCTCTTTACTTTATGAATCATACCCAGTGTCAGCTGGCCTGGGTATATATTACATGCCTGGCATTCTTAGGGAGGTCCCAGGACATGAACTAGGGACCGTTTCCAGATGGGTTCAGTTGCATTACCTTTATGCTACCAGATATAATTATTATGTTGTCCTTATTTCTTCATATATTGTTCCTTTTATTATTGGTATGTATCTGTAAAAATTTATAATGGGTCTTTCCTTAGTAAGTCCCACATTTGGACTCCCTTTCCAACAGTTCTACAGTTCGTATTTATGGCTTTTTGTCCCCTTGTTTAAGGGGCTGTACTTTCCTGTTTTATGTGTTTGTGTGTGTGTTTTTCTTTTCTTTCTTTTTTTGCTCAGAACAGTACACATTGAACATTTTAATTTCTTGGTTACCTGGAAAGTCTCATTCACCACCCAACCCTTCATAGTTCCAGGATTTGTTGTTGCTATTGTTTAATAACTTTCCTGAAATAATTTTTACAGTCTATATTCTTTTTCAGACACAGCCTCCCAAGTATCTTCTTGGCTAATTTACTGGTCAGCTAATTATCAAGCAGATTGTTTTCTAATAACTCGAATGTGTAATCCTCTCAACCTTTGCCCAGGAGTTCTATGTGTGTGTTGAAGAATATTTTCAACACTTTGGCTGTTAACAACTCTGCCTCAGCCTTTACATCCTTCTTGTGTAGAGACTCCAGGGCAGCCACAGGTGAGCGATTAAGGCCATCTCAGGTCTTTCTAGAAATGCTCATAGCCCTTTACATTTATGTGGCCTCCTAGATCCTCATAAATATGTCAGAATTTTTCAAAGCCCCCATACCTCCACAAGACTATCTTATTTTCCTTTAGAGCTTCGTTTTGTTTTGTTTTGACCTCCTCAGGTAGCTGCAAATTTAAACAATTGCTACTGTTATTTTTTTGCCATACATTCCAAAGATAGGTCTTTCCTCATCTGAGCAAGTTCTGAGTCAGGTCAAATAAAGATTAGTTCTCAAATGGAGCTTTTAAAGCTACCTGCAAGACAGATAAAGTAGTAATTGTTATCTAGGAATGGAGCTTTCTGAGAAGCTTCAGGCTTACTGTATCTTCTTCATTGTCTGCTAGACTATTTTTCTATATCTGAGTTCTGAGCAGTCCCATTCATGCTGCACAGTTTTAATATTTTGCTTAATTTTTTTCTTTTTTCTTTTTATTTTCTTTTTACCTTTCTCACTTTTCTGTTCAGCCGCCACACACTGATTTTCTAGACGGGTCCAGGTGCTCAGTAGCCAAGTATCTGAATACTTTTAGGGTCAGAATAATCCTCAATTTCCATTGAATCAGCTGTGCAAAGAGAGAAAAGCAGTACTGTTGAGAGATTGCAGGTCACCTCCTCCTGCATTCCTCTGAATTCTCAGATTTAACTCTGAAAACTAGGAAAAAACATGCAATCCATCAGATGACCAGAAACCACTGCAGAGGCACAAGAAATATGAGAAACCAAGGAAAAAGAATAACTCCTCCTCCTCCACAGACAATACGAGGGAACTTGTTGAAGTGTCAGATAAAGAATTTAGAATATTCATAGTGACAAAGCTATCAGAGATGCAAGAGAAGAGAGACAACAAACTCCAGAAAATGCAGGAGAAAAAAGAGACAATGTATTCCATAAAGTGAGTAAGTTCTTGCACAATCTGAAAGAGGAGATACACATCATAAAAAAGAATCAAACAATTGTTAGAGATGAAGGCTGTAATTCAGGAAATTAAAACCTCCCTTGAAAGTATTAGAAGCAAATTAGATAATGCAGAAGATCGAATCTGAGATGTAGAAGATAGAACCTCTGACCTAGAAAAGTTCACCAAAAAGACTGAGAAAATACCCCCCCAATGAGAATAACATGCAAAAAATACTAGATACCATTAAATGCCCAAACATTCAGATCATCGGTATCCCAAAAGATGAAGAAACTAATAAGGACATTGATAATCTAATCCATGAAATTCTGGAAGAAAACTTTCCAAACCTAGAGGGGCAGTCAAGCATCCGGACCCAAAAAATTCAAAGGACTCAACATAGAATCAACCCAAGAAGATCTTCCCCAAGACACATCATCACCAGATTGACCAAACCACAATAGAGGCGATACTAAATCTGGCAAGAGAGAAATGTCAAGTTACTTTCAAAGATATCCCATCAGGCTAACATTTGGACCTCATTGGAAACAATGCAAGCAAGGAAAGAATGAGAAAATTGATTCAAAGTGTTAAGTGAAAAACAATTAAACCACAAATACTATACCTAGCAAGATTATCTTTCCTATGGGGAAAAACAAGACAAAACCATTCTCAGTTAAACAAAACCTGAAAGACTTTACCAACACCAGACCAGCTAAGAACTGCTGAAGGGAGTGCTATACCAAGGAAAAGTAGTCAAGTCAGACACACAAAAATAAGAGTACCAAAAAAAAAAAAAAAACAAAAAAAACAAAACAACAAAAAAAAAAAACAAAAAACAAAAAAAACCAAAAAAACCACCAAGAGAATGGCCATCCTAATGATAGGGACAAGACTGGAGTTGAATGTTAGCTTCCAGAGTTTAAATGGAAAAAAACACACCACAGTAACACTGCAGATTCAATAGAAGAGAGATTAAATACATGAGACTGAACTAGTGAAGTTGAATTTTTTTTTTGAGTGGTTTTCGCTATAGGGCACATGCGCTCGCCAGACAGACAGAGAGAGACATAGAGACAGAGAGTGAGAAATCACCCCTCAGTGGGGATGGTCACGCCGCAATCCCTTCTCCTCCATTCTCCTCTCGGGATCTTGGGCACGCACGCCCATGCGCCCGGTGTGAGTTTTAAGCCACCGGGTCTGAGACGCGAACCGTGGTCGACTACGTGGGAGTCTAGCGACATAGCCATTACACTAACTGCTGGTTCCCTGAAGTTGAATTTTTTGACTTTAGATTAAAACATTACTTATTTTCTTTGATACTTTGATTTCCATATTTAAGGATTTTTGTCTTCTCTTGAACTGTTGATAGTTTCATCTACCTACTATTTAAACTAAATGCTAACCTTTTTTCTGGCTTTAAGTTTTAAGCACATTTCTCTTAATAGTTTTTTTTTATTTTGATCTATTAAAACTAAAACTTTTTTTTAATTAAAAATGCTTTAAAATACCTATTAATACCCATTTAATGACTGCAGTAAGCTATCTAGCCTCAGCTAGGTACTAAGGTACTACTTTCTAGTATGTTCACTTACTCACTGAGGTTTATGCCTAAAGACAGATATATATATATATATATATATATATATATATATATATATATATACATCTATATATATATATATCAACTGTGCTTGCTATTGAAAAATTTAAAATTAAGATCTTTAGTGAATCAATAAATTGTGGGGGGGGGGGAAAGACATGGAAAACAACTGTAGATACCAGAGACAGTGTGGGAAGTGGGGGGGAATTGGCAGAAGATGAGAGGTAGGGAATTAAGGGAAGGGGGAAACAAAACATATAAGAAACAAGAAATAGGAAATTACTTGTTGACGATAACGTGTATAGTAATATCCTTAATTGAGCCAATATACAGTGTATTCTGGATGGAAAAATCTCATTTTGTATACTGTATTGATGTACAATGAATGAATTTAAATAAATAAAATAATAAGGCAACACAAAGTTGGGGAAAGGAGGATGGGAAAAGGGAAAGTTCGAATGTCACAAAGCCTGCTGTTTTTCCTGAAACAGCCATTTTTCTTGAATAAATGCTATTCAAATTGTTGCTACCTTTTGGTTCATTTTCAGTGTTTTGAAAAAGTTGATGTTGTTAATTTCCTCAAGTATTCTTTTTTGTTTCATGGAGGCATGCATTTTTAATTTCATAGGGTACCATTTCAAAGGTCCTTCTCTGAAAATTTTAGTTTATATTATCATATTTTGATAGTTATTTTTATTTTATACTTTAAAAAAAGCTATTAATGCTATATATTTAAAGAATATTTCTAGTACTTTAGAGAATAACTAAAGCAAAATACTTTTAAAAGATTAGAACTTGAAACCAGCAGATGACATAATGGTTACGTTGCTGGATTCCCACATAATCAAATGTGGTCCTGAATCTGGTGACTTAAAACTCATGCTGGGCACATGTGCATACATGTCCAAAATCCCCAGAGGAGAATACAGGAGAAGGGATTATGGTGTGACTATCCTCCTGGGGGTGATTTCTTGCTATCTGTCTCTGCCTCTCTGGCGAGCACACACCTCCTATAGCAAAAATCTCTCCTAAAAAAATATTTATTTGAAGAACTTGAATGATTGTTTTTTCAGTATTTTTCGGCATAAAGATATACAAGTCTTTCTAAATTCTAAATGCGCTTTTCAGAATCCTAAAATAATTATTCATTCTATCATAAATACTGCTTCTTTCCAAAATTAAACATCTGCTGCAACTCAATAAAAATAAACTAGAAATACAAAACCTGAAAATTTCTTCCAAGTTCATCTGAACTTAAGAAAAATCAAGTCTATATTACTAAATATTTTGAAAGGCATAGAATTTTATGACAGTAAGCTAGTAAGTTACCTTTATTTGGAAAACAACATGATTTTTTTTTCTACATTGTATTTTAGATCATTGAAATCAATTTGCAGCTTTATTTTTTTATTTTTATATTTAAAGTAACTTCCACTGTGCACGTTCAGAGCAATACCAATTCAATTTCAAACATCCGTATCTACTGTATATTATGATGCAACTGAGTGTCTTTGCAATACCAACAATTCTTTACAAAAATTTCTAGATTTGACTGCATTCTATAGAGTTCATGCACAATATATAACTTAATAGCAGATGAGTGAACATAAGTAATTGGGCCTTCTCTGGGATATTTTATGTATGCAACTAATGAAGGAGAAATAGGCTCTGATTTAAAACCTATTGATGGCTTTCATGTAATATAATGCCCTTGAGAACCCTTCTGTATTTGTGGGTTCAAATATCATTTTATAATTTTAATCAATTTGTGTAAATGTTAAGTTGATGTTTTCTAGAAAGTACAATATGAAATTCAGTAGCAACTTCTGCAATTATATTGAGGTGAACTTCTTATGTATGTATGCACACATATGTACTCCTACTATGCTCTCTGGAAAGATAATCTATAATTCCAATTCTCTCCTTTTCAAATATTGTATGTTGGCTGCTCCTTCTAATAGCTAACATTCTTTTTTTATTTTTATTTATTTTTTATTTTTTTCTCATTATTTATTATTATTATTATTATTAATATTTGTATATACTTTCAATCATATTGTTTGGCTTACAATGAGACCATTTCAATATGTGAACATTTCTCCCCAGACCTGTTGATCGAAATATCTTCAACAGATAACACCACACCAAACTGATTGACTAACAGTTGAGCAAACACAAGAGATAGCTAACATTCTTGAGCTCAGATGTGTGCCAAACACCAGCAGAATGTTCACACACATACATGTACTCCTATTATGCTCTATGGAAAGATAATCTATAAGAGTAACAAGGGTGCAATGGAAGCATATAGTACATAAAGGTCCTCGAACATTATAAAAGGCCACAAACTGACACTAAAGGCAGAAACCAGTCAGTAAATGTATAAAGAGTTTAAAACTTATATTTGATTTGTTGCCAGAATTAAAAATAAGGATACCACACATTAAAATCTGTACTTAGGGCATCTTCCATGAAATCATATCTGAAAATATTGTCCATTGCAGTATTGACCTTCAACTACTCCCTTGGACCATGACCCCTGATGGCTTATGCTTCCTGGAGAGAGGCATGTGAATTTATGAATATTTAATATTTTTTCCAGGAAGTAACTTTAAGCCTCCTTCTGAAGGATTTGAACAGGCTTTTCCAGGCTGGGTGAGGGAATAGTACTATGTAAGGAAAGAAAGACACTTGCTGGGGAAGGTGAAGGAATGGCAATTAGGTGGGAACTATTAGTCCAAAAACTGTCATGGTGAGAGGACCTATACCAGAATATGAGAAAATATCCTAGACAATCTCATGGTTTGAAGGCTATTACAGAACAACGACAGTATATTAGCAGATCTCATTCTTCTAAGACTTTTACAGAGGAATTGGCAGTATCTTAGGAAATTTCATGCTTCTAAGGCATTTACAAAGGAATGACAAATATAGTGGTTTAATTTTCTAACAGGCAAAATGTAGCCTTAAAGATTACTAATTCAAGAAAGTGTCATTTAAGTGTGGTTATTTGAATTTAACATATTGGCTGGAACATATCAAATTGCCATTTTTGTAGGTCAAAAGGAATAAAATATCAACAAGTATGTATAGTTTGACATTATAAGTTTGCCTGGTAGCACTTTAAGTGAGTCACTTATTTAATATATCATTTGAATTCTAAAGTTCATCTATATTTTCTGAACCACGAAAAGGAAGCCAGTACAAACATACTGTAATACTTCCTCATTTATTGTTTCCCTCAAATCTTTCAAGTGTGTTCCTATATTTGCTTTTCGAAATGTTGAATTTTCATAATATTTATTAAAATATTTATTAAATATATTAGGGTGATATTTCAATATGTTAGAGTGAAACCCCTTGAGTTATATAAACAAATAATAAAGTTATCTAAAAATAGAAGATCTTTTTTGAAATGTTGATGCCTAAAAGACAAAATTATGTGGATGAACATACGTAAGCTTCAGAGAGCTTTTCTTGTACTAGGCATTTAGCTGTCTTGCAACTGTTAATCAGCACAGGCCTTAAACAGCTGCTATCAGATTAATTAGAGGGAATCCAGGAAATAATTCAACTGAATGTAGCGTTCATGTAAGTGTGTTGAAGGCAATTAGGAGTAACTATAGTCATTACTGAGACTTCCAGGAAGTATGCCAAAGGGCTCAAAAGTTATAAAATGCCTTTTGCTTCCCAGTTATTTTGTGTGTGTGTGTGTGTGTGTGTGTGTGTGTGTAGAGAGTCCATATATAAACACACACTAATAGCAATTAAAAGTAAATAAAATTGAAATGCTTGCTAGGGTTGTTAACTCATGTCCCTCTTTGAGGTTGAGGGGCTAATGGGAAAAAGGCCACTTGACTAAACCTATTTAATGAGAAAAGGATATATTCCAGGGTGCTTTACAAAAGATTGCAGTACAGTAGATTAAATTATGTTCTATTTTTGTATTACTAGTTTTCATAGGTAATGGAAAGCTTAAAATGAAGGAAGTTGATGTTTCACCAAGGTCACATATCTATAGGAAGGTAACTTAAGAAATGAAGGATTAGAAACTGGAAAATCTTTATATTTCCCACAGTATAAACGTGGTTGCTATGGTCAGCATCATCAGCACCCTTAATCATTATTATCTTTTAAAATTAATATTTTAATTGATAATTATATATTTATGGCTTAAAATATGTTTTTATAAGTATATACATTGTGGCATGACTCAATTAAGCTAGCTAACATATTTATCATATGTATTATCTCACATACTCATTTATTTAGTTTTTTTGTTTTTAGGTTTTTGCCATTGGGCATGTGTACTCACTGGAGAGAGAAAGAGAGGGGAGACAGAAAGGGAACATGAACAATCATCCCCCAGGGGGGATGGCCATGACTCAATCCTTTCTCCTCCATTCTCCTCTGGGGATTTTGAGCATGCACACACCCTCGCCCAGCATGATTTTTCAAGACACTAGTTCTAGGACTCAAACTATAGTTAACCATGTAGGAATCCAGTGCCTTAACCACCATGCCACCTTTGGCCCCTCTTCAATTATTATAAACTTACAAGCTGAACTCAGTTTCATTTATTTATGAGAATGAAAATGTGTGGCATGATTATATCTTACTGTGAATTTTAGTTTTTAGCCTGCTTCCATGTCTCACTTCTTCAGGGTGAGCTGGAAAGAGAAGCTGGCTAACGTACCTCATTTTTAAATCTTTGGCATGCTTCAGAGGGAACAAAAGGCCTGGTTACAATTTTGTAAACTATTTTTAATCTTTTTCATTAACATTTGTCTCTTTGTTTTAAAGAAAATGAAATATATTAGGTCATCGGGAAAATTATGATGTATTTTTCTATGTTTTTCCGTGGGAACAGAAATGTCTCATGACTTTTCTGACAACCCAGGAGTTAGGGAATAACTGAGTTGATTGATTCAAGTGTTACAGGTGAGACAAAGAATAGATGGGAAATAATGTTTTTATGTCTTCCCGCTTATAGGTAACAGGGCAATAAGATGTTAGTTTCCAGGGATGATAGGAGATGGCTTCTGGATTGTAAAGGCACTGTTCCATAATACAGTGCTACCAATTACTGAAAAGTTATGGGGCCAGCAGGTGGTGTGGTGGTGAAAGTGTTGGACTCCCACATGGTCAACCACAGTTCAAGTCCTGGACCTGGCAGCTTGAAAATCATGGCAGCCACATGTACATGCATGCCCAGAATCCTGAGAAGAGAATGGAGGAGAAGGGATTGTGTTGTGGCTATCCCCCAGGGGGGTGATTTCTCACTTTCTCTCTCTCTCTTTGTTTCCCTCCCCCGACTGTACACACCCTATGGCAAAAACCTTTAAAAAAATCATGTAAATTTGGTTATATTTTATTTAGACTTGATTACTAGGGCTTTGTTTTGTGCAGTGTCAATCCTACCACCATATGATCCTTCCTTCTTTCTGTCTCTAGCATTCCTGCCTTCACCCACGTATCAACAGTACATACTGTCTCCTTTCTTAAGGCCCCATCTCCTTCCGTTGCAAACTGTTATTTTATTTTACCCTGTTCAAATCCCCTCTTTAGTGAAGTTTTATCCTACTACTCTGACCTTCTTAGCTTTACATTTTCTTAGATGCTGTTATGTTCATGATATCACCAACCATACATCATCTATCGTCAGGTATTTATGGATCCATTTGGTTACTTCTACTTCATCATTGGAAATAAATGCCCTGGAATCACTCAAGTGAGAACACTAGTTGTGTTGAAATAGATAAAGAAATACTTTAAGGATAGAAACCATATCATGGAACTGAAGTTTTAAAAAAAGAAACTAGAAGGAGTCTCAGAATCTATCTAGTCTAAACTTTTCATTTGAGAGTTCTAGAAACTGAAGCCCAGAAGGCTTGCATATCTAGTAAGCAATGCAGCATATATTGTTTTGACAGTAAGTACTAGAAATTAGGTCTTGTAATTCCCAGTCCAGTACGCTTTCCACAACACTACACAGAATCTAAGCTTTGGGTTTTAGTATTTGAACAACTTGAACCAAGATTAAAAATGAGATTTTTGACAGCTAGAAATGATAAGAAGTAAAAGGGATGAATATTCCTCAAATAAAAAATAGATAAAGCGGAGGTACAGAGAGAAGAGATGAGTGTAATCCTTTCAGGGAAGAGCACATGATTCAGTATTTTGTAGAGTACCATATCTGGGTTGAGGGAGTTTTGATGAAATCAATAAAAGGGGAATGTTTCCCTGCTAAAGAAATAAAAAACAATAATAAATCAACTCAGAATTGTTTTGTTTTTGGTTTTTTCTTTCTTTGTTTTGTTATCACCTTGACCTGGCTATTGCAACCGATGTCAGTGATCAAACTACTTCTCCTTGAAAAAAATGCTTTTGGGTCTAAATTCTAAATAATTGCTGCAGTTGTGATGAACATTTAATACATATGTAAACTTCAGCTGAACACATATTTATTGATCTATAACCGATCCAAAGTAGATAAGGAACAGAAAAAGTCATCCACTACCAGAAAGGTAGACTCTGACCCATGAGGTTTGTCTAGCAGAAAGACTTTATCATGTATGACTTCATCTGTGAGACAGCTAAGTTTGATCAAAGACAATCTCCCTGAATGTGTTCAGAAATGGAGAAATACTTCTCTTTCTAGTCTCAATTTAGTCTATGTGTGCAAATGAAGAATTGAAATTTGTATAGCTCTAATTAGTCTATTCAAGCAGCAATTCCATTGGTCCATTATTAAAACTGGTGCTTTTCTGATACTACAACCATCATCTTTACTCCTTCCCTACAGTGGAGGTCACCTTTAGGTTGCTCTATGCTGGTCAACTGGTTGAGTGGTGGTTAAGGTGGAGGGATCCCACAAGGCCAACTGCATGGCTCAAGTTCCAGACCCAGTAGCCTGAAAAACATGTTTGCTGTATGTGTGTGCAGGCTCAAAATCCCAAGGGGAGAATGGAGGAGAAGGAATTGAGACATGGCCATCCCCCCGGGAGTGCTTTCTTGTCCCCCCCCCCAACTTCTCTCTGGTGAATGCATGCACCCTATAACAAATTTAAAATCAAAAAAGTAATGACATGTACTTCACTATAATTAAGATGGATTTTAAAATATTGATATAAAGTATTGTTATCCATTTTAGTAAAGGAAAATATAAAATCTTGGACATAATTTTGATATATTTACAAAATAATAGATTATTTTAATTATATGCAATACCAGGTTTTTTTTTTTTTTAATTTCCGGAGGGCATGTACAATTAAGTACCTTCTGTTGAGATATGATCATTTCACAATCCTTTTTCCTCCATTTCTCTACCTGCGGACATTAGAGCCTCGATTATCACCTGAAGACGACTTATGGTTATAGCACTCTGAAGCAATAGAGAGATTGAAACAACTTTATGTAAGAGTAAATTTCAAAAACCCCATTTTTAAACTTTATTATCTTGAAATAATTTTATACTCACAGATTTTACAAAAGTACTAAAATTTCTTCATGCCCTTTGCCCATCTTTCTCAAACATTAGTATTTTACTTAACTATAGTACATTATCAAAACCGAAATATTGTCACTGGTATACTACTATTACCTCAATACAGATTTTATTTGAATTTTACCACCAAACACATTTTTTTTTCCACAGTAAAGCTTTTAAAGGACTTTTTAAAAAGTATACTATTTATAAATTTTATTTTGTGTGTTTGGAAAGAAGCTCACTTTAACCGACTTTAATAAAGAATGTATTTTAACTTTCTGAGTATGATATAGTGTATTTTTAAAAATAGTTTTATTAACATAATAATTGTACATCATTTGGGGAATGCAATATGATTTTACCATACAAGAATACAATGTGTCCTGATTCATTCAGGGTAATTAGCATATCCATCATCTCAACTATTTGTCATTATTTGTACAAATCCTCCCTTTTAATTACTTTGTGATGCACAGCAAGTTGTTGCTAGCTCTATTCTCCTCACTGTATTTTATAACACTGGATGTTGTTCCTCCTTTCTATCTGCAATGTTTAATTTCAGTTTTAGTGTTTTTCTCTTGGGCATGTACGCTCACTAGAGAGACAGAGGGAAAAAAGTCACACCCTAGAGGGGATGGCCATGCCACAATTCCTTCTCCACCATTCTGCTGTTAGGGTCTTGGGTTTGCACACACACATGCCCTGTGTGATTTTCAAGTTGCTGGACCTGGGACTCAAACCATATAGTCAACCATGTGGATCCAGCACTTTAACCTTCATGCCACTTGCTGGCTCCTACCTGCAATTTTATTTCCACTAGTTAATATCCTTCCCCAAATCCTTTTGAACCTCTAGCAATCATTCTTTATCCCTCTGAGGTACAATATCTGTGTACTTCATCTTTTCCTCATATCTTAGAAAGACTTAAGCTATGTCTAAGTTGTACTTCTCAGTGGAATTATCACCAGGACTAGAGCCACTGGAAGCAAGAAGTAGACCGACAATACAGTAGTAATTGGAGCTGTGGGAGACCTTAGGTTATGTCCTCCAAATCAACTTCTTAATATCAACAGGCATGGAACCTAATTTACAAAGAAAATACGTCTTATATATGTTTTTGTACAATAGTCCTGTTTCTGAACAAATCTACTTCAGTATAACATTATATATACTGAATATTAAGTTTTCAATGTGAGCAGAGGATCTCAGAGGAAAATAATTTTCAATATAATATAAAAAATATTGTCAATGTTTGTCAAAATGTGACTATTTGAATATTCTAATATCCTAAGCTTGAAGGAATCCTATAAATCTTTTTGAAATGTCTGTTTCAATTTTTATGGTAGCAAAATATGCAATACTTAATATTCCAATAGTCTACCAGTGGATACATTTACACTTATTATGTTCACCACAAAGCCTTTTATGACTAGGAGATTGAGAACTTCTTATAAGTATTATACCATAATGCATAACTTAACAGGATAATTTACATAAGAAAAAAATCCAACTCATAGACTAAACTGATCACCAAGAATTATGTATTATGAATTTAAAATTAGAAACCAAATAGACACATTCTCGAGATAATAGCAAAAGCTTTTCAGCACACAAATAACACTAGTATAAAAGAAACAATGTAAAATGATAAATATTTTTTAACATTGTAGAATATTACTAAGAACACTTTTCGTAAATTGATTCATAAACAGAGAAAAACCTTGTGTGCATATAATCCTCCATTCCTAGTGCAAATTTAAAAAAAAAAAAAGGGAAATGGCAATGGCATTGACAATCATCATAAAGCAATTGTTCTCTACCTTTGATATACATGTCACAATTGCCTGGGGAGAGATTTGGGAATGCATCAGATAAAAGCAGTGGTAGTCTGAAATACATCAGATAGAAGACAATTTTTTTGTTATCATAAGAGAAGGACCAAGGCTGGTATCATTGGCTTCTGTGTAGTATGTTCTTTCGAAGATTAGTTTATAGATTATTGAAGGGTTAAAAACATTATTAGAAATTCATATTTATTTGACTTTTAGATACTTCAGTTGGACTATGCATTTCAAGTAGAGACTGTTATGAATGTTAAAATGAGATAATATACATGATGTAATAATCAGATTCATCTAAATTCTGAGTTCCAGACATATCCATGAGCTACAGCAGTCATGGGACTCAAAATTGGATAGTATAGGAGAAATGTAATGACCTGATTTTCCAAACCTTTCTCAGTTGATGGTACAACCTTAATGGCTCACCCTTATTTGTCAAACCTCTCTCAACACTTAGCAAAAAGTAGGGACATTTTAAAGCTTTTCTTGCCATAATTTGGAACCATATATGTTTAGTTACTTAGGTACTTCAAAGATAAATGTGTTATGATTATGTTTTTAAAGGGGTCTGACAAGAATAGAGCCTAGAGCTGAAATAGCCAGAGCTGGGACCTATGTGTTATTTTGTGACTGTAAAAAAAAGAGTTTTGAAGTATGGCTATAAGAATAGTTCTTATTACCTTTTTTTTTTAGAACTGTTCAACATGTATAAAAAGTGTGTTTCAGTGGAAAATGTATAGGTGTGGACACTGAATAGGACACTTTGCAGTAATCCAAGCCCTGCCACAATTTAGTTAATGACTTTTGGCAAATTACTTAACTGTTGAACCTCCTGGGGTTCCTGTGAGAATTTAAAGTGTACCCCAAAACAGCCTAACACATGGAAAAACAATCAGCAAATGTTCCATTCTCCTTTCCCCTAATTATCACTTAAGACAATTACTTTCAATGCATACATATCAGGGAGCTTGTGTACTGTGGACACTCAGTCAACATTCATTAAATGCATGAAATCATTAATTGAATTTGCATAGTGTACAACAGATGTCTTTTACTCAATAAAAGCTTGGAAGTATGGATTGGAAAAAAAATGAATAAATCCGATCATTTAGTGATAATGTGGATTGTTCAAATACGTTTCCAAAGTAAGCTACAGAATTTTATTGCATTGAGCTTTTAAAATAGGTTCCTTTCTTTCTTTCTTTTTTTTTTTGCTTAATAAAATTTAACTCTATTTCAAGATTCTGGTAAATTCATGGTGACTGCTTGAAGTCTCTTCTAAATCACAGAAAAAATTGAAAAAGTAAAGACCTGGGTACTACAAATGCAACCAAGTTATAGAATTTTTAAATTTATTTTTTCATATCTGACAATTTTATATTTATGAATAAAACTAATTTTTTCACTTTTTTGTTACAGTTTTAGGGTTTGGGGATTAGTTATGCAGCACCTACTTGTTTTTCACTTATGAAATTATTTTACGGGGCTTCACATTTCTTCTATATTGTAAAGAAAAATGTGTAAGATAATTCCTAGCTTATCTGGATCATTTTCTCATATAATTAATGAGCTTAAAGTGAAACATAGGTGAATGTATAAAGAAAGCAGTAGTCCTGTAAATGTCCCCAAGACCATCCATTAAAGCAGTTCTGCTCCATGTGTTAGATGTCAAGTATATGGCTTTCATCATTATGAACAATTTGCTATGCTCCCATCATTCTTTCAGTGGTTAATTCTCTTGTCACTAGATTGATAGTTTAGTGCATCATTTACTGAGGCTAATTTAGATAACCTGAATCTTTGGATTTTTTAAAAATAATAACAATATCAAATTTGTATTTTGGAAGTTTAAAAAGCATGTTTTGGGGCCCAACAGATTATGTAATGGTTACCTTACTGGACTTCCACATAGTTTACCGTGGTTTGTTTCCTGGGCCCAGCAACTTAAAATTCATGCCAGCACATGTGTGTGCATGCCAAGACCCTAAGAGGAGAATGGAAGAGAAGGGATTGCGGTGTGGCCATCCCCCTGGAGGATGATTTCTTGCTTTCTGTCTCTCTGTCTCTCCAGCGAGTGCACATGCCCTATAGCAAAAATCTCTCTCAAAAAATAAATAAATAAACATAAATAAAAGCAGATTTTGTCAGTTGGGAATTGCTGTAGGAATTGCTACAGATTCAAATTTTATTTTGCTGTTTCTTTCATTACATATTATGATTTGTGGGGAAAAAGAAAAATAAAATCAAAATGAGGGCCAGCTAGTGGTGCAGTGGTTGGGGTGACTGAATCTCACATGGCTGTATTTGAGGCCTGCCCTGGGTGGCTTGAGAAACATGCCAGAGTCATGTACATGTGTGCCTGAATTCCCAAAGAGAGAAATGGAGAAGAAAGCATTGTGGTGTGACCATCCCTCATGAGAGGTGCTTTCTCTCTTTCTATGTCTCTCTCTGTCTGTCTGTCTTTCTGTCTGTTTCTGTCTTCAGTGAGTACATATGCCCTCTAGCAAATTAAAAAAAGAAAAGAGAGAAAACTAAACTTGTTTTCATGGCAAGAACGAGGGTACTAGAGCACGAACACGCAAGATATTTAGATATTTAGAGCAGTATGTTGGTAAGGCATGCCTATTGGAGTGTTAGATGCTTACTCAGTAAGATGAAACTTTGGTCAGCCTTTGCGTATTTGGGAGTTTTGTACTTGAAAATCGGTAGTTAGAAGTCTCTCCTGGATTGTCAGTAGCCTCTTAACTGGTCACCCTGCTTCCACTATTGATCTACTCACCATGCCCACCCACCACCAAGCCCCCAGCTCTCTGAGCTCTCCTAAAATTTCCCCTCTTATTGCAGCCTTACTAACCTCATCCCTCATATCCTTACCCATCTGTGATGACTTTTCATCTCCTTCCATCAAGAGGTGTTTAATTTTCTACCTCACTAAGCAAGTCTGACCTTGTGATTTGGTTTGACAAATAGAATGTGGTAAAATTGACATCATGCCGTTTCTAAGTTTAGACTACAAGAGACCTTGAATGTTTTTCCTTGTCTTCTTGGAACCCTGCCACCACCAGTTGATAGAAGCCGTGTGGCTTACTCACTCTGACCAATAGCTAGGCAACCATCAGACATGAGTAAAGTCTTTCTAGAACAGTAAACCCCCTAGTCTTGGCTAGGCTTACTTATGGGTCCGGGTCAGCTGTTATGGGTGCTCATGCCCCACTTTAAGGCATGGTCATGTCTTACCTTTGTATTGTTATAATTCCTTTAAGAAGATATGAGAGGTCCTGTTAAAGATATGGTATTTATTGATGGACTTCCACATATTTTCTCTGTCTTATGATCATCTTTAATTGAAACATTTATGTCTATAAATAATTTACTTTCCCATAGACTAACTTTTATTGAATTAAATATTTTTACATTTGAAAATGTGGTTTCTACTGGTGACAGTGAGGAAAATATACATTACTAGATCGAGTTGTAGTGTTTCCTTGAAAAAGAGATGTAGTGCTTACTGATATTATCTTACTGGCATCATGTACAGTTTGATAGCATTCCATATTGACTCTTTAATATCATAGTGTTTGGAAAAAAGGCTTTGATTCTTGTTTTAAGATTACCTACATTGTGAGTGATTTTGAAAGCAAGTGCCAAGAAAGGATAGAAATGATGTATTGATGTGTGTATGACAGGTGAAATATCACAACCTTTCAGAAGCCTTCTCCAGTGAATTTAATTTCCAAGATGACTAGGGTGGAGGTGGGGGTAAAAGGTATTTGTAATGTTATTATAAATGCATACCAAAGGTAAAGCATCAAAGTGTGTGAAGGAAGAATAATGTAGGCTCTTCTTTATTAGACAAGTTTTCTCTAGGGCTTAAAGAGGTTAGGGAATATATATACAAATATATACAATTTTTTATTTAAATTGCTATATATTATATACCATCACATTGTTTTTCTGAAATTCTCATTTTAATATTATTCATTACACATACATTTATATTATGTACTAAAGAGAGAAACATTTATATAAATTATAAATCTTGTAAAATCTCTTATATGATTTAAAACAATCTAGCCATGTCAAATTAAAGGGAGAACGTTTTATATCTCTACATTTTTATCAACTCAGGGTTTAACCGAGAGGACCCAGGGATACTTTATGTCTAAGTTGTAGCCTTTTTATATTTAAATTATTAGTACTCATGAATCTAATGGAAACTTGTTTAAATATCCACCAAATGCTTGAATTGCAAAGGCAAGCAGCAATTTTTTTAATATAATATCTTAACAATACAAGAGTGAGTCTTATATAAAAGGAATAAATAAATCAAGGAATTCTATTGCATACATATATCAGATATTCATATATTAGAATTGTATGAAGATACAGGGAGATTTTATTTTTTTAAAGATTTATTTTAGAGCAGTTTTAGCCTCAAAGCAAAATTGAGAGGCGATACGGAGGTTTCCATATATTCTTAGCTCCCACACATGCATAGCCTCTCCCATTATCAACATTTCTCACTGGAGTGATACATTTTTTATAATCTATGAACCTCTGTTGACACATCCTCACCTACAGTCCATAGTTTTTGGTAGGGCTAATTCTTAGTGTTGTGCATTCTTTGGATTTGGGCATTTGTATGATGTTATGTAGTATCTTAGTATCATATGGAGTATTTTCACTGCCATAAAAATCCTCTATATTCCACCTATTCATCCCTTTCTTTTCCCAAGTCTGAGATTTCTTTTCCAGAATGTCACATAGTTGGGATCTTACATAGATGTAGCCTTTTCACATTGGTTTCTTTCACTTAGTAATCTGTTTTAAATTTCCTCTATGCCTTTACATATCTTGATAGCTCATTTCTTTTTAGTACTGAACAGTATTCCATTGGCACAATGTACCATAGTTTATCCATTCACCTACTGAAGGACATCTTGGTTACATCCACATTTTGGCAATTATGAATAAAGCTCCTACTTTTGTGTAAACATAAACTTTCAACTCTTTTTTTTTAATAAGAATTACTTTATTTTATTTTTATCACTATTTTTACTTTTAATTTGCCCAGAGAGAGACAGAGAAAGAGAGAGGAAATAAGAAATCAAGCTGCCAGGTGTGGGACTCAAACCATGGTGGGCCATGTGGAAGTCTGGTGCCTCAAACACCATACCACCTGTTGGCTCCCTTTCAACTCTTTTTTTTTTTTTTTTTTTTTTTTTCGGAGAGGTTTTTGCTATAGGGCGTGTGCACTCGCCAGAAAGACAGAGAGAGACAGAGAGAAAGAAAGCGAGAAATCACCCCTGAGGGGGATGGCCATGCCACAGTCCCTTCTCCTCTATTCTCCTCTAGGGATCTTGGACATGCACGCACACATGCCCTGCGTGAGTTTAAGCCACCGGGTCTGAGACTTGAACCGTGGTCAACTACATGGTGTCCAGTGACATAGCCATTACGCTAATTGCTGGTCCCCCCCCTTCAACTCTTTTGTGTAAATTCTAAGGAGCAGGATTGTGAGGCTGTATAGTAAAAGTATGTTAAGTTTCATGAGAAACCACCAAACTGTCTTCTGATGTGACTATACCGTATAGAATTATCACCTATAATGAATGAAAGTTCCTGTTGTTCTGTCTTCTCACGAACATTTGGTACTGTTCTGGATTTTGGCCATTCTAACAGGTCTGTAGAGGTACATTACTGAGAATTTAATTTTTAGTTGTCAAAATTATACAGCCTTGGAAAGAATATTAGAAACCACTTGGTTAAGGCTGGGGTGGTGTGTGCCTGAACTCACACAAAGCATCTGGTTAAATGTATTAGCTAACTCTACAGTATTCTGCTTTAATCATCTCATCCAGAATCTTTTGAGACCATCTGTGGAATGCCTCTTGTCATGAAATTATGAAAAGCTGTTAGATACTAAACATCAGAGGGCCCTAGACTCAGTCCTTGGATATCTCGTTTTTGTATACTTAATGCCAGTGGGGATCTCTTCCAGTATCTTGACCTCAAGTACCATCTTTATGTCAATGATTTCTTAATTGTCATCACCATCTTGAACCTCTCCTTTGAATTCCAGATATGTATATCATTATGTCCACTTGACATCTTTCCTTTTGGACTAAACAGATATGTAACAAATTCCTTACTGTCCTCCCTTGGTGGAAACTTCATCCTTTCATGCTCAGACAATAAGCGGAGGTTTTCCTTAACTCCTCTACTCTTCTTTCTTATATACAACAATTTACCAGCAAATTCTGTCTGCCTTCAAAGTAGACCCAAAATTTGACTGCTTCTTACTACCCCATGCTGCATCTTGGTCAAAAAATGAAGCCCTTCATTTTTTACCTGGTTTATGTAAGTCACCTCCTTATTTTTCTGTTTTCCCTCTTGTTTCTTTTATGTATTTGTTTTTCCTTCTCCTCAATGTCGTAGCCAGTGTGCTCCCTTGATGTCCAAATTGTGTGATATTCTCCTCTGTGCAATCTTTACTTGTAATGGTCTCTTATCTCTTTCAGAATAAAAGTCTAAGTCCCTACAGTTGCTCAGAAGATGCTTGTGTATAATCATCTGGCTCTCATTGCCTCTCAGTCCTGTCCCCTTGTTTCCTCCACACTAGGGCACAAGGTCCTCTGTCACATGAGTCATGCTCCTTCCCAAGGAAATGCCTTGCACTGGTTGTTCCCTTTGTCTGGAAGGCCCTCTTCACAGTTACTTCATGGTTCCCCCAACTTCTTTACTCATCTCCTTCCAGTTTTTACTCGCATCACTGCTTATCAAGACCTTCTATGACCACCACCTTAAAATGGCAACCCACTCCTTTTATCACCACTGATTTATAATATCTATTTTATCTATTTCTGTACTGTTTCCCATCACTTAAAATGTAAGTATCACAAGGGAAGAATTTTTTTCTTCACTATTTTCTTTTCCATGCAGAGAAATGTTCCCTGATTAATAAGTATATATTGATGGAATGAATTATTTTCAATACAATTTTTAATATGATAAAAGTGTTTATTATAGGGTCTTTCTCAATTGTGTAATTTTCCACTATGGAAAACAATAACTTCTTTGTTTTTAATTGGGTTTTCTATATTTAACAGATTTATCAGTTTTATATTTTTCTTTCACCAAACTTGTGTATTGAAAAGAAATATGTGCCTAGCCAAAAGCTGTGTATTGTTTAGCTAGTCAGCAATATTGGTGTATAGTCATGGATATTTGGGGTACTCCAGCCTTCTGTTTGACCTTTGCAAATTAATTCCAAATTAGGGACAACTGCTGGGTAAAAGGGAAGGTGTAGGATGAAGACAGATATCCAGTACAATCTAGAATACTTAGGACAAAGACAACAAGGAAAGGAAACAATTTTCAGCTCTTCAGGCCTCGTATTTTACAACTGCTGACACAAGCCTGCCATTAATATAGTCACATTTCCTCACATATTGGACTTTCAGATGCAAAGTGATCAGTAAAATGGTTCTGTTGACATGACCTCATTTTCAGAGCTAGGTGTTATACATGCTTTCATTCTGAGTCTGTAAACCTTTAGACCTCTGATTCTTTCAGGCCCAAGCTAGATGGTATTATAGTCTGAAACCCAGCACTTTTCTCTGTAAACTTTATCATTTTGTACTTTATAAAATCTTTCATACTTGCCTACATAGAGCTTAGAGCATTACTATCATTGGGAAGAGGAGAAAGCAGCAGTTCTCTCCTCAAGAAAATAAAAAAAAATTGTATTCATAGCAGAGTGTTTTTTTAAAAAGACTATTTCTGCTGAAAAAGGAAAAAAAAATCACCATTGTTCTACTGGCTGAAAGTGCTGGAAACATCTCAAAGAAATACAATTGGATTAATTATGTTTTCATCTTTTTGTACCCATTCATGTCTGAGAACATGCACTTCACTGTACTTTTACATCCTTATGGATTAATATGAGAAGCTGCAAGGTTATCAAGATGTCTTCTCTAGGGATAACATGTAACCTTTACTAAGGACTTTTGTAAGTCTAATGTTCTTCATCCTACAAAATCATATGAAAGAGAAACTTCAAAAGAGCCAGGTACCAAGTTTGAACATTTAAAAAAAAATTCTGATTAAAAAATTTTTTCACTACGTTAAAGTGACCTCTAAAATGTAATAAACATAAACGTAAGACTCTGACTTCAGTCAGTTTAGCCAGTTTTTCTTAGAACATCTAATCAAAGAAAGGACTTACAATTGTTCAGAACTCACCTACAATTTTAAGGTCAAATAACAGAAAGATAATTAAATGAATGACATGGAGGTAATTTTTGAAACGGTAGTTTTTATCTTATACTCTGTGCTCTTGTTCTCTCTCTCTGTCTCTCTCTATATGTAGAGAGAGAGCTAATATATATATATATATATATATGTGTGTGTGTGTGTGTGTGTGTGTGTGTATATATATATATATATATATGTATATATATTAACCAAAAATAACATTGAATCATCAGGAAAGTTATGACATATTTTTCTGTGTTTTTCTAGGCAAAAAATGCATCATGAATTTTCAGATGACCCAATATTTACTTTATGATTCCATTTAGATAAAATATATAAGAAAGCAATATGAATCTACTGGGTTTTAAAAGTTGATACAGTAGTTACCTTTGGGGGAAGTGTCTGGGAAGGTGATGAGGATTGCTCTTGTTGCTGCTTATACAGGTATGTTGATGTGAAAATTCATCAAGCTCTACACTTAATGACTTCTTAACGTGTGTGTGTGTGTATATATATATATATATATATAAATATACACACACACATACACACACACATACACACACACACACACACACACACATATATATATATATATATATATATATATATATATATATATATATATATATGATTTCCTTAAATAAAATGTTTACGGAATTTAAAAACATCCTGTGTTCCAGGTTTCTAAAGATCACTAGTAGTTAGTGTGTCCCAAATAATGTGTGGTCTTTCCAGGCAACCGTGTGTAAATGCCACTTCCTTTAGTTTATGGCTGCCCTGTGTTGTTTTCAGAAGGTGGAAAATAGGACATCAGGCAGAAAAAGACTGTTTCATATGTACTTGATTTCTGTGGCTGCTGTAGCAGATTACCACAAACTGTGATGGCCTAAAGCAGCACAAATATATTCTCTCACAGTTCTGGAAGCCAAAATTGTAAAGTCGGTATCATTGAGATGAAATCAAAATGTCAATAGGGCCATGATCTCTCAGAAGGTTCCAGGGGAGAATCAGTTCATTCCTGCTTCTGTTTTCTGGTGGCTGTTGACATTTCTTGGCTTGTGGATGCATCATTCCAGTTTTCACTGCCAGCATTTTCAAATCATTTAGTACTCCATCATTTCTTCTGCTAATTCACATCTCTCACTGCTGTTTCTTCCAAGGATGCATGTGATTGCATTTAAGATCTACTAGGATAATCTAGAATCATCTCCTAATCTCATGATTTTTAACGTTATTACATCCACAAGGATTCCCTCATTTCCCTGATATTTGATTATTTTAGATACACCTCTAGTGACTCACAGGTTCTAGGGATTAGGGTGTGTTTTTTCCAGTTTTCCACACCATGTGATATTCAATGGCATGTAAATGAGATAGTATTGTTTCACCAACTGCGGCTATTTGGTTATAGATATCTGTATCTCCAGGCATAGAAAAAGTATGTTCGAGGGTTACCTCACTCCAGTTCTCTAAGTGTAATTCTCCCACTACTCATGATTTTAATTAAAAGATTGAAAATGTGTTGCTAAAGAGACTAGAATCATATAATCCCACTAATATGAATCCTCAAGATTTTTCTTCAGATGTAATCATTTATGGAAAACAAATATAAAATAGCTGGTGGCACCACTCCGCAGTCTTAGTTTTCCTTTCTTTCCTGGAGTATCCCTGTGCAGTACACTAAAAAAATGCTAGGGGTCTGGGAAACCGTTTCAAAGACACTTAACCAATCTCTTCATTTTTACAATGCGGGCAAATAGCATTCACACTGTCTTAGTCTGCTATTGTACTACTAACAGAAATACCTGAGACTGAGTGATTTATTAAGAAAATAGAGGTTTATTTGCAAAACTCACGATTCTGGTTGCTAGAAATTCCAAAGGCATCACAAAATGACAGAAATCAGAACTCAGAGCAGAGCAGAGGATGGTTCATATCTGTGTAGTCTCTGTCTACCTCATTTCTTCCCCTTGTATATACTAGAACTCAGTCGTGGTGGCCCCATCCTAATGACCCTGTCACACCCCAAAACCCCATCCCAGGACGTCATGAAGGGTTTAATGTTTCACTTAACCCCTTTATAATGGAATCAAGTCCCAATACATGAACTTCTGGGAGATATCCAATCAGTACCCACTGAGACCAAATTCCAAAATGAGAACCTTTGGGGGACAGACCACTATCCAAACCCTAATAGTAAGGTGTTTATTTTGCAATGATCATTCAGAATATTGGAAATAAAGCCTCTATCTTTACTGTTCTTTGCACTAAACCACCCTCAGATACCTCTGCAAGGAAGACAGCACTTTCACACAGCATATGGTTAGCACAGTTACATCAGAGAGACCCCTTAAATCTCTGGCCTAGGTTCTTGGATATCACAAAAATTTACAGAATGGCATCAAGAAGCAAAACATGTGAGTAGGTTGATTTGAGAATCCTAAGCTATTAATACCAGTATCAGCACTTGTCACTTATCTTCTATTAAGAATTTGAGAGCTACTTTCTGGGCATCCAGGAAAAGGAATGTTTCAGCTCATCTGTTTCTCATGTAAACAGCCCATCAAGTCAGGTTTCTACCAGTATACACAGATCAGCATAAGTCATCAGTCATCAACCTAAGCCAGCCCTTTGACAATGTGTGATATCAGAGCAAAATGGAATTCTCCACTTAAATTTAGGTTAGTACATAGGTGTCTTTTCTGCTCATCTTTGCCCCTCGTTATAAAAACCTTAGCATAGTGACTGATACATCTTATATAGCATATATTAGGTCTAGCAATTTTTTTTAATCTTTATCCCTGTCCTTTGAACCTTGGTTTATCTGAGCAATCTCACTGATTTGCTCTACTGGCTTTATTCAACCGATGTCAATACTTTCTTGTTGGACTAAGATCTTAAAGCTGATATGTGTCTGTGTGTACTAAAGATTGTTAATATCAGCAAACAAGGAATAACTTTGAAGGTACTGATTAATTAGTATGATATTCTATCAATACTGTTATAATTATCTGGAATCTTTTATTAGTTGTAGCTGAAGTTTTTACAGTAATATTTATTTATCTGTAAGAGAAAAGTACTTGATTTTTGCACATGTGAAGTATTATCACTCATGTTTGTTTACCCAGTCAAAGCTTAGACTTATATGAAAAGGTTTAGTCTCATGAAAGTATAGTGACTACATGCATTTTGATGCTCATGAAAATGCCTTCCCACGTCTTCTACTGCAGAGAGCGTCCTTGACTTCTGGCTCCAGATGCTGAGTTCTGGATCCATCACTGCTTTGATACTGAGGCTACTCTCCCTGAGAACTGCTCCTAGCAGATGACTGAGTGCAGCAAGGGTACAAAGGCAGGTTCATTCTTGTGATATATGAGACTTCTCTGAAAGCATCTTTGACTCAAGGATTGATCCCCCATCAGCTTGGCGGAAATTGTTTTACACTACAGTATAGTGTAAGGCCTGCTTTCTTTCCTTCTTCACTTCCCCTTTTATTCAAAGGAGTCAGGCCTACATTGTGGTGGGATAGGTTTCTCTGACTTCCTCTCTTTCGTAAATATTCAACCCTGCACTCAGGAATAACTCTTAGGTCTGTCAAATCCCATCTTTATGTCTGCTTCTCTAGGATGACCAGCTGCATTACCACATGTAAAAGATATGCTTCTACCCAAATAATAACACCATCAGGCTTCTTTATTCATATTTGGTCTCAAGTTATAAGGGCTTATCTTTAGTCTTAAACCCCTGTGCTTTTTTAGGAAGCGGTTAGATAACCCTGAATATGCTCTTCATTTATGTTGGCGAACCTCATATTTATTCATTTCCCTTCAGTTTGAACTCTGCCAACCAGAACAGTAAAGTATAGTCTCTAGGAGGTTTGTTTACCCCATCTGACAAATCAACACAACTTGGTGACTATTTGCCAGGTCTCCTGAAATGCTGATGTGTTGGAAAACACTTTCACAGGCTACTCGATACTCTTATATAATTTTGTAAGAGAGGCTTGACTTAAGGACTCACTCTTGCCTAGGAAGTCTTGACACCCTACTATTTAGAATGAGAGTATCAGTGCTTTGTTTTGTCTGTCTGTGATCAGGGCAGTGGGCTATTTACCACCCCACTGCATATCATTTGACATGTGTGCTTGTGAAGGGTGGAGACAGTGGCAGTTATTAACTCCTTAACTGCATCATTATTTTGCAAAAAGTGAAATTTTACTGGTAGATAGCCTCCCAGATCAGGTATAATGTAATAACAATCATTTCTAGTACCTGGATATCAAGTGAAATTATTTGGGTACTTTGGAAGTTAAGCATTATCTAAATCTTACTGAAAAATCCTTCCTTATTAAAGTGTTATCTGTGTACTAAACAGCCTACTTTATCTATCCACAATTAATATCCCCATTTTATTAAAAACATCTGAGAGTGCCGATTTTATAATGTCACCTTTCAATCTAGAGAATCTCGGAACTTGAAATGGTGCAGTAGTTGCCATCAAAGGAGCAGCTGAAGGTCAGGCCATGAGGTGCATTAATTCTTCTAACATTAAGTCTTAAAAAAATGGTACTTTATTGTTATTAAGTACAGGTTCTTAAAAGGCCCATTAACTCTGCTGACCACAAAGTGGCACATCAATTATAAATTTGTTTTATGCAAATGAAACCCCCAAATGACATTATCATATTTCTTTATACTTATGATCAAGCTAGAGCCACTGTTCAAGTATATCTTTGCTTGGTTTCTCTGACAAAATTTGAGAATTGCTGAGTAACTCATATCTTATGTATAGAAGACAAATTGCCTCAATGAAAATTCAATTATATCTTAAAATTATCTCCCTGAATTTGACACACTGAGGTGGCTGGAAATATAATTATCAAGCAACAGCCAGTTTAAAATGGCATTGGGAGGTATTTGGGAACTTTGTTCCACTCAGTTGCTACATATGACCAACCTTTGGAATGGTAACAGCTACTTTACATGAAGGAATAGGGACATAGGAGGATTTCAGTGAGGCATCGAGTAAAATATGAAATGAAGCTAAATTTAAGGAAATGATGTTAGACTTCAGACGAAGAAAACATTTAAAAACATAATAATAAGGCCAGCAGATGCAATGGTGGTTTATGCTCGGAACTCCCACCATGGTTTGAGTCAAAGACATGGTGGCTTGAAAAAGAAACTGGGCATGTGTGCACGTGTGCCCAGAATCCCAAGAGGAAACTGAAAGAGGAGGGATTGTGGCATGACCATCTTCCCTGGAAGAAGTGATTTTTCAGTTTCCTTCTTTTTCTCTCTGGCAAGTATATGTGGCTTATAGACCAAAAAACAACAACAAACGCACACACACAAAAAAAAAAACAAAAACCAGAGAGAGAACATTGAAGTTTTACAGATAAAACTATTAAGACTGTATGATATATAATATTCACAGCAGTTTAAATATTTTATTTCCGGGACCAGGATGGTATAATGGTTACCTCACTGGACTCCCACATAGTTGATCATGGTTCAAGTCCCTGACCTGGTGGCTTAAAACTCATGCTGGGCGTGGGTGTGAGTGCCCAAAATCCCGAGAAGAGACTGGAAGAAGGGATTGCAGCATGGCCGTCCACTCTTGGGGGGAGGGGTTATTTGTCGCTTTTTCTCTGTCTTTCTCTGTCTCTCTAGTGAGTACAAACATCCTATAGCAAAAATCTCTCTCAGTGTTTTTTTTTTTATTCCCCAAGAGTAACCTAGTCCATAACTATGGGGTTTCATCACTACATGTTAATGGCTGTTTTTTATTTATTTTTAAAAATTTGCCATAGGTCATGTGCACTCACCAGAGAGGGAGGGAGGGAGAGGGAAAATAAGAAAGCCAGCCACAAGATCCTGGACTCTAACCATGGTCACTACATGGGAGTCCAATACCTTAATCACTATGTCACCTCTGGCCCAGCTATGTGGGATAATGATAAAGCATGGAGAATTTATGCCTGAATTCAAGCCAGAATTCAGCCTTCAGATCTTGGCTGGATGATTTGGGCAAGTTCCTTAATCTGTCTTGCTTTTCCTTCTTTATTTGTAAAAAACAGGACAACGATAACATCTCCCTCATATGATTTCTGTGAGAATTCAATGTAATGATGGATTAATAGCATTTAGCACAGTATATTTAGATCACTGAAAACTCTTTAACTGTTATGGGTTGCTGAATATTCTGATATATACAGACGTGAATGCATGCCACTTATAGAACAGAGCTTTGCACATGAGAATTACTCAAGAAATAACCATTATCATCAAAAAATAATGGCAAGGGTTGAATCCAGGTTTTCTAAGTCCTTGAAGTCTTAACAGATTTTTATGGGATGGGCTGGGGTGCATGGGACACTTTATAAAAGAGAACAAATTTATGAAGGCAGATTGTCTATAGCAACCTCAGTGTTATTGCATGAAATAAATTAGGAATACAAATTCCTGCAGTTTCCATGGGAAGGGCCCAGGCTAATGAAGGGATTCTGAAATTTATGTGTCGTTGGCTTTCCAATAAATCTGCCTTTGAAAAGGACTTTGCCAACCTCACTGAAGTTATTTTCCTTGCCTATGAAATAAGTGTATGGAGGTGGTGAGGAGCAAGACCAACATTAATAAGTAAAGACATGGGACCAAGTTTTTATATGCTACATCAACTAACCTCTGCCAAAACACACATACACGAACACACACTTATGTCCCTAACAAAAGTATTATATATTGTTACAATACCAATTATTAATGAACAACTCTTGAATAAGGTAGTTATAATTTATGTTTATTAGCCTATCTTAATGTGAAGAAATAAGGTACAGCTATGGAGGTAACCAAGATGAGGGAAGTAAAGGCCAGAAGAAAATTAAGCTGAATCACGTATGATTTACTGAATTATTCAGGACTCACGTATCAGATCCCTACTAAATAGGCTGGGTGCTAGAAATATCAAGGCACTTAAGGTAGGGTAGCTTTCTTCTGTAAGTTTACAGTTTAGAAAGAGAAGATGTATAAACATCAAAGTTTCAGAGTATGGTAAGGAATGTCATAGAAACTCTATTAGGTGAGAGTGTTTTGTTTTACTGACTGTCATGATAAGGACAGCTTCAAGGAGATGACACCATTTTGTATCATCAGAGTGATGAGGTTTTCAGATATAGATGATAGATAGGCACAGATAGAAGTGGAGATACAGAGGTATGAAACTTAGAGGAATACTCAGAGACCTCCAGATATGTTTAAATAATTTGAGTTGTGCTTTAGAGATATGGGAAGAGATAGGGTCAGACTAGGATCTAAATATTAGGTTGTCGAGAAAGTCATGCAAAAATGTGTCGTGACGTTCCTGACAACCTAATATATACCTCACTAAGGAGTACTAATTGTCATCAGGGAGTGGTAGGAAGCCAAAACCATTGACACAATTTAATTGGATATGCACTTTAGTACGATGATACTGGTAATATAGCAGAAAATCCTTCTGGAATGTTTGAGACTGAAGGTAGAAAGATAAGTTAATAAAATACTGGCATTCCAGGTGAGAAAATAAGGGTGAGGTAATAAAATTAGGGATAAGGGATGGGGGTGCACTTGAAAAAAGGAAAAATCTGGCCCGCAGGTGGTGTGGAGATTAATGATTCTGGATAACACGCGACCAAATGCAGGGTACGAGTCCTGGACCTACGGCTTGAAAAACATGCCAAAATCATGTGTATGCATGCCCCAAATCCCAAGGGGACAATGGAGAAGATATTTCAGCATGGCTTCTCCCCACCCCTACCAAGGGGTTGATTTCCTTCTCTACTCTCTCCATCTTTCTTCAGTGAGCACAAGTGCCCTATGGCAAACTAAAAGAAAAAAAAAATCAGTAGTGTTTGATTATCAATTGGATGTCAGGATGAAGGAGAAAAAGGAATCTAGAATGCCTCTTAAGCTTTTTAGTTTAGGAAATACAGAAGAAATGATTGCAGGGAGCAAGATGTGATGTTTAGATTTGGTTATAATATATTTAAGGAACTGGTGGGCTATATATCTAGGCATTGATATCAGAGGTGGAAAGTGGGCTCATGGGATATGGCCAGGTATATAAATTTCAGCAAATAATTAGTAGGTAGAACCATCACAGTACATATTATGATAGATCAATAATGTGAGGGGTGGGGCCAGCAGAAGACATAGTGGTTATATTGCTGGACTCGCACATAGCAGACTGTGGTTCAAGTCCTGGACCCAGTGGCTTGAAAATCACACTGGGCATGTCTACATGCATGCCCAAGATTTCAGGAGATGAATAAAGGAGAAGGGATTATGACGTGGCCACCCCCCCCGGGAGACTTTTCACCTTGCCTGTCACTGTCTCTGTCTCTCTCTCCATGAAGCACACATACCCCAAGGCAAAAAAATATGTGGAGTAAGAAGAGACCAAATAGGGGCTAGCAGATGGTGTGGTGCTTAAGGCAGCAGGATCCCACATGGCTGACTCCTTAATTTGAGTCCCAGACCTGGCAGCTTGAAAAATACATGGAGTGTATGTGTGTGTGCATGCCCAAAATCCTGAGAGGAGACTGGAGAAAGAGGTACTGCACTGTGGCATGGCCATCCTCCCTCCGGTGGTGAGGGGACATTGATTTCTCTTTCCCTCTCTCTGCCTTTTTCTAGCAAGAACACATGCCCTATGGTAAAAGATCTAAAAAAGAAAAAGAAAAAACAAAACAAAAAACAAAAACAGAATATGAAGAATCCAATATTTAAAGGACAGGAACCCTTAGAAAGAAGAGGGAGGGAGCATTGGAGAGAGGGAATTGTCAAAACAGTAAGAGAAATCTCAGGATAAGAGACACATTATGCAAATCAAAGATGAAGAGAGTTGTGCTGAGAGATTAAATCAAATGAGGTCATCAGTGACCTTGGCAAGACCAGTTCCCAGGAGCAGAAGGCACACAAATCTGATGGTCGTGCTTAAAGTGGGAGAGACACGAGGAGCTGGAGTCAGCAAGTGTAGATGGTGTTATCAAGCAAATGATTTCTTCATTACACACAAATCAACATGCTGTTTTTAATGGCCTCACATCTGAAGTTGTCACAGATCTTTTTATCTCACGGTGGCGCGCCCAGTGCATTGGATGCAGCATGTCATTTCTTATGACTCCGCTTCTCCATGTAAGTTTTAGTACTAATTATGAGATGAGATAAATAATAATGGCCAGGAAAGGAAAAAATGACCCCATATAAGATCATTCCAAAAAAGAAAGGAATGAATAAATTAAATATTACAGTGCAACAAAGGGGGAGAAGGATCGGAGTGCTTCTTTAGTTTTATTAATATGTTTTCTCAATAAAGACCAAAAACTTATACCTACTTATTGATGTGCTACACAATGTAATAGCATAGTTTCTAGTTTTGAGCCTTAACTTCTGAAAGCAGTCAGTAATTTCTTCTGAAGAGCCCCTTTCATTGAGTTTAATTTTGATAAGCATCTTCCCATGAACAAACAGATGTACAAATAGTTACGAAAAGTCTTACCTATTGGGTTGTAGGAAAAGTCATGATGCATTTTTCATAGAAAAATAGGTTCTTGCATGGCATTCCTTTTGGAAAAAGAATTGTAATACACTGTAAAGTTATATGTGATTCAATGCAATATAAACAAGATTATGATGATAAAATTAAATTAAAAAATAGAAAATTAGATCCTGACTTTTCCAACAACCCAATATAAGGGAAATGTTGCAGAGTTTTCATTTTTTGTTTAATTTGCCAAAGACTGTATATGCTAGAGAGAGAGAGATAGAGAGAGAGATAGAAAGCACCCCTCAATGGGGCATGGCCATACCGCTCTTCTTTCTCCATTATTTCTCCATCCTATCAGGACTTGGGGTTCACATTCACATGTGCCTGGAATATTTTTCCAGCCACAAGGTCTAGGATTAAAATCTAGCAGTTGGCTATGTGGAATCCTGTTCTGTTAGGCCACAGGACTGGCCCAACAGAGATTTCAGGAAATCCAGTTTTATAATAAATTGCAGAATTTGCAGTATGGTGTATGTCTTTGTTTCTTTGCGATAAATTCTAGGTCTTTTCAAATGTCCCTATACTCAAAGAATTCTAACACAGTCTTTAAGTGGACACATAAGTATCAGCTCTGAAGGAACTGACAAGTACTATTTTTTGGTCTTCAGTAACAGAGATCAATGTGTGTGTGTGTGTGTGTGTGTGTATACATATATATACATGTGTATACACACACACACACACACACACACACACATATATATATTTGAAAGGCTTTTGCTATAGGGCGCATACACTTGCCACAAAGACAGAGAGAGACAGAGAGATAGAAAGCGAGAAATCACCCCCCATAGGGGATGGCCACGCTGCAATCACTTCTCCTCCATTTTCCTCTTGGGATCTTGGTTTAAGCCACTGGTTCCAAAACTCAAACCACCGTCACCTACATGGGAGTTCAGCAACATAGCCATTATGCTAACTGCTGGTCCTGAGATCAGTATATTTTAAATCTCTCTTTCGAAGCAAGATTATGTAGTGACTGGGGTTTGAAGACAGCAGCTGCACCCAAAGAGTGCTTCAGTGACTCTGACCTAGAGCCATTAGGAACTTACTCTTGAAATGAACCCCTGTAGCTGAATCTGTGTGGAGGATAGAATGTGGAACTGGGAGTACTTCAGATGAACTTCCAGAAAGAATTCAATGTTTATTCAAAGATAAGTAACAAAGACATGCTAATGTGTGGCTTATGCAAATGTTATTAAAACACAACAGGAACCACAGGAATTGTTTAGAACCTGTAGCAGCAAAGGTTTGTTTTTGCTGCTGTTTTGTTTTTGTTTTCAGTTTTCCTCTCAAAGAGAAGTATTTTAATGTGAGTATCCTGGTATCCCCATAAATTGACTTTATTGTTGTTTTGATATTATCTATAGAGGAGCTATGAGATGGCATGGAGGTTAAGGTGGCTGGATCCCACATGGCTGACTGTGTGGCTTGAGTACTAGACCTGGTGGCTTGAAAATCATGCTGGTGCATATGTATGCATGCCCGAAATCCCAAGAGGAGAATGCAGGAGAAGGGATTATGGCATGACCATCCCTACTGGGGAGTGATTTCTCACTTTCCTTCTGGCAAGCACATGTTCCCTGTAGCAGAAACTTAATAAGTATAAATAAGTGTGTATGTGTGTGTGTGTATGTATATTTACACATACGTATGTATGTATGTTATCTACAGAAAATTACTAGTTTATTGCCTGCTTCCTGGTCTTTGAAACTATGCTGTATTATTGTAGGAAAATTTTCTATTCAAATGTTGAGCCCAGCTGATGGTATATGGTCATGTCACTGGACTCCCACACTATCAACTGTGGTTCAGGTCCTGGACGAGGCAGCTTAAAACTCACACCAGGTGTGTGTGCATGCATGCCCAAAATCCTGAAGAGAGGAGAATGGAGGATAAGGAATTGTGGTATGGCCATCCCCCCGTGGGATTTTTTTTCATCTTTCCGTCTCTCTAGGGAGTGCACGCACCCTATAGCAAAAACCTCTCTTAAGAAAAAGTGATTAATATTCCTTTTCAAAGTTAAACTTTCTCTGATAAAATTCGGAGAAGAAAAAGGTTTAAGATCACCTGCTTATTAAAATATTGAAGTATCTTGGGACCAGCAGATGGTGTAATTGTTACATCATTGGACTCCATGTAGTCAATTGCAGTCTGAGTCCCAGACCTGGTGGCTTGAAACTCATGCTAGGTGCATGTGTATGTACCGAAAATTCTGAGAGGAGACTGGAGGAGAAGGGATTGCTGTGTGGCCATCTCCCCTGAGGAGTGATTTCTCACTCTGTTTCTGTCTCGCTGGTGAGCATACACACTGTATAGCAAAAATCTCTCTTAAAAAAAACAACAATGGAAGTATCTCAGAAAAACCTCTCTTAAAAAAAAAAAAATGGAAGTATCTCAGACATTCATGTCATCCTTATTTGAGATTACTTAGCTATGTTTTCCAGTTCCTTTAGAAAAACAGTGAATTGTGTGAAGAGTAGACAGCATACCTTTTTATTGGCTAGATTTTATTGCTTATATCATTTATAGTCACAGTAACCCATTTTTAAATGTACAGTATAAGTTAACCATATATGCAGACATATAACATGGTCTGTTACAAAAAAGATCCTTGCTATTTAAAAGTTTTATTTTAAACTCTCTAATTGTCTAGTCTCCATCTTAGGTTATTTGTGATCAATATTCAGAAATAACTTTGAAATATTATGAGTAATTTATGATCTTTATGTTTCAAAATCAATTTTGCCATTGAGGTTGCCACTCACTCCATCTTATTTGTATTGTTTCTTTTAAGAATTCTCTAAGAAAGTTGATGTCAACTTGATATTGACATAAAATGCTTTGACTAAACTATGATTACCTTGTCACTTTTTCTCTAGGCTATAGTAATGCAGGAAAAAAATAAGTCAAAATATTAAATTAATTACGGAAAGCATGGGTTATGGTGGAAGACAATCAAGATAACATTTATCCATGCTGCTAAGCAGGTTACTTAAGTCTCTTCATCTGTCAAATGGGGCTAATAATATTGCATAACTCATTCCTTTGTTCTGTGACGGCTAAAAACAAACAAAGAAACAAAATAGAAATTCTTTTTTTTGTGTGGGGGAGGGGAGAGGTTTTTGCTATAGCGCGCATGTGCGCACCAGAAAGCGCACCAGAAAGAGACAGAGAGAGAGAAAGCGAGAAATCACACCCCCAGGGCATATGGCCACACCGCAGTCCTTTCTCCTCCATTCTCCTTTTGGGATCTTGGGCACGCACGCACACGTACCCAGCGTGAGTTTAAGCCACCGGGGAACTTGAACCACGGTCAACTACATGGGAGTTCAGCGACATAGCCATATTGCTAACTGCTGGTTCCTCTACTTTATTTTTTTAACTAATCTTGGACTCCTTTTGACTGCTAATGTCATGCTGGCAATCAAATCTAAATATACTTTAAACCAGCATCATTTAAAAAATTTACATTAGCCCTGTTTTGTGTAAGATAAACATGTAAAGTGTGATAACTGTATTTTATTATTCCCTGTTAAAACTTTTCATTTATTTAATCATTTATAATTTTTTGTCAATAATGCTACTTTTAAAAATAAGATTTCATCTAGACACAATGTTAACTAAACTTGGAGCCAACTCACTTCATTTTAAAGTCATTTTTTTCTTAAGATAACCACTTATGGTATAACTAAATAAGCTAAAAATGTCAAAAGGGCTCTCAACATGTCTTCTCACAGCATAAAAAGTGAAGATGATCAGTCTGCCTTCACAAGAGGCTCTCTAAGAGGGACAGCAGACTAATAATAGTAAGGTCAGGAAACCTATTTAGTTGCTTTATACTCCTTATTTCTCTTGACTGTCCCAGTTGTTACAAGCTAGCATGTTTGACCCATGGCTAAGATGAATAAAACACACACAAAAAGGGCAAAACATGGAGGGACTAATAAGGGAAGATCATGTCCTATTATAAAAGCACTAACATTTTTTCGAGCCATGTGATTTGGAGTTTCGAGCTGAAAATAAAGGCATTTAAAGCAGAAAATTCAGATTGTGAGGGTTGACTGGAAGAACACTGCAGTCTACAAGGAGAAATGCACCTTGTAATGAACTACAGTGGACTCTAAAATGAAATTGCTGGGAGCTACACAAGGAAGAGAAAAGAATAGAAACAGAATGAAGAACATCCAGATTTACAGCATCCCTGAAGGCAGCTGAGGGGATGACCCCATTACTTTCATTGAGCAATTTGTTCCATCTCTCCTCACACATACCCTCACTAGGACTTCTAAAATAGAAAGATGCACAACATCCCTCAGCCCTTTTCACTTTATCAAAAAGGTCCCTAAACTTTATTAAGATTTTAGAACTTCATGCTTTACTATTTTTAGTATTTGTTTAATTTTTTATTTTTTCCTGTGTTTATTTTTCTCCTTGACCTAGATCATGGAATCATATACTAAGTGGACATTTTTCCAAATGCAAATGGTTAGAAATGACTTGGCAAAGACTTGGTAAGATACACAATGTCCTGCAGCAATAGAATTAATGAAGAGTTTTGTTTGCTTTAAAACTAAGACTGATAAATTTTTTGATGCCTTTAAAATATAAATGATAAACTTGGAATAATTTTAGAAAGATCATTTATATCTAAAATGTTACAAGCATTTTAAGAATCCATTAGATTAATAAATAACACTGGTTTTTATGACTCTAACAAAGACCATTTATAAAATCCACACAACTGCGACCAGCAGATGGTATAATGGCTACATCACTGGACTCTCAGGTAGTGGACTGTGGTTCAAGTTCCAGACCTGGCGGCTTAAAACCCCCACCAGGCATGTGTACATGCATGCCTGTAATCCCGAGAGGAGAATGAAGAAGGGATTGTGGCATAGCCATCCCCACTGGGGGATGATTTCTTGCTTTCTATCTCTCCAGCAAGTGCACATGCCCTATAGCAAAAATCTGTTTCTTAAAAATATTCACCCAATTGATTTTGTAATAATAAATATTTGTATGCTGTCTCTAAGTGAACACACACAGGAGACTATAATATCATTATCATTAATAGCATTTGGGCTTTGTTTCTCAAGTCTTGTACCATATAAATATATTTTTTCTTTTTAGAAACCAAAGTAATCTGTTAGGAAACTTCTAGTTGGACCATCATTTATAAGTAGACGTAACAGCATGAAAGCCCTAGAGTATATCATGTAATCTCTAGTTGTACAATCTGACGATTAAATTTGACAGAAAAGAATTCTAGTTACATGAAAAGCATCAATCTTGCTAGTGAATCTGTGCCAAAAACATTCATAGAGGCCCAGTTTCATGCTGTGCATTGTGTTCAGTTCTGGAGATACAAAGGTGTATAAGCCAGATTACTTTCCCCAAGACACTATTAAAACTTTGAAAAAAAAGTTTTTGTTCATTCTTTTTCTTTTTAAATTATATTTGCCAGAGGAGGTGAGCCCTCACTTGCCAGAAACAGAGGGATAATGCATCCCCAAAAGAGATGTGATCACGTTGCACTCCCTTCTCCATCCTGTTGGTATTTAGGGCATGCATGCACATATGCTAGTATGTTTTCCAAGTTGTCTGGGATTTGAACTATGGTCAGCTATGTAGGATCTGACTCCCTTAAGCACTAGACTATGGAGCCAACCCAGAAAAAAAATGCTTTCTTCATATTATTTGACTTTTTATATATTTAAATGGCTCGACTAGCTTTAAAGCTGTCAAGGTAAAAAGACATATAATTTGAAAATCATCAATATAACTGTTTTTCTATTTGTAATTTTTTTTTTTGAGAGGTTTTCACTATAGGGCACGTGCGCTCACCAGACAGAGACATAGAGACAGAAAGCGAGAAATCACCCCCCAGGGGGGATGGCCACGCCGCAATCCCTTCTCCTCCATTCTCCTCTTGGGATCTTGGGTATGCACGCACATGCACCCGGCGTGAGTTTTAAGCCACCAGGTCCGTGACGCGAACCGCGGTCAACTGCGTGGGAGTCCAGCGACATACTCATTACGCTAACTGCTGGTTCCCTCTATTTGTAATTTTTTTTTAAGAGAGATTTTTGCTATAGGGCTTGTGTGCTCACCAGAGAGATGGAGACAGAGAGACAGAAAGAAATCACCCCCCAGAAGGGATGGCCATGCCACAGTTCCTTCTCCTCCATTGTCCCCTTGGGGTTTTGGGCATGGATGTACACGAACCTGACGTGAGTTTCATGCCACTAGGTCCAGGACTCAAACTGCAGTCAACCATGTGGGAGTCCAGTGCCTTAACCACTATACTACCTGCTGGTCCCTATATTTATAATATTTTAAAAACCAACCAAATATTCATTAAATAACTAGCACGTGGAAAATTATACCAAACCTTGCATCTTTAAGTAGGCAACCACCAAATATTCTACCTAAAGAGCCAAATATATATTAGGTTGTTGGGAAAGTCCTGTCCCATTTTTACATAGAAAAATATGTTGTGACTTTCCTGACAACCTAATAGAAAAGATTTGTTATGATGATTACGTAATTTAATATATGTAGGATCTTAGAACCCTCTTTGACATATAGCGTATGCTGTAAGTATGGTTTCTAAAATAATATCCTTTATTATAATATAGAAAAACAAGAGAAAAAACATATCAAAACCATTTCTAGGACTTGTATCTTGCATGTGTTTTTCTTTAAAACATAGATTAATGACCACTGCTGCAATTGTTTTTCATCTTATCCAAACACATGGTAATGGACTCTGTGGATGAAAAGCTCACATTGAGGGGACCAGCAGTTAGCATAATGGCTATGTCACTGGATTCCCACGTAGTCGACCATGGTTCAAGTCCTGGACCCGGCGTTTTAAACTCACACCGGGCACGTGTGCGTGCGTGCCCAAGATCTCGAGAGGAAAATGGAGGATAGGGGATTGCGGCATGGCCATCCCCCCAGGGGGTGATTTCTTGCTTTCTGTCTCTCTGCCTCTCTCTCTCTCTTTCTGGTGAGCGCACGCGCCCTATAGCAAAAATCTCTCCAAAAAAAAAAAGAAAAAAAGCTCACATTGAACTTTGCTGTCAGGCGATTCAGTGTTTCAATTGCATGTTGCCTATATTTTAACTGTTTCTAATAATATAAATGAATAAATTTAATACTATTTTTAATTTGCCATTCATATATTTTTTAAACTTCTATCCATTTCCCAATACTTGGTTCATTCAAGTGATATTCATTGCTTTTCTGCTTATATCTCTGCCTTAATTTTTTTTATATATACAGATAAAATTCAAGTGTTTCTGATCAAGATAAACAATGAAATACCACTATTATCCAGTATTTCTTTCTTCCACAATGGTGTGCTTAATGACAACTTTACCTCATATTAACTATTCTTGATTTTTACCAGGTTCTTAGACATAATTAGTAACCTGCTATTGTATTCTACTGAAATAAGAGAAAGATAGAGAAATTTGGCTCCATTGAATATTGAGTCATGACTTTCCCAACAACCCAACGAAAGAGCAGTATTTGGTTAAACTTTCCCCAATTTCAAGAATACTCAGGCCTTCTGGATATTTACAGTTCTTCATCTTCTTGTAGATAAGATTAAATAGAAAACAGGGTACTTGAATTTGTGAATTCAAAGAGATATGTAACTGTAGGTCATTTAGCTCCTGCCCTCATGGAGCTAACATTTTCATACAGTATGATAAAAGATAAATTTTTTAAACATTAGAATTTGGCATATATTAAGAAACTGAAAGATCAGAAGGTTTAATAGTAGGGAGGATAACTGAAGATTTACTAGAGTATGGGGGGGTGAGTAATAAGGGGTGGGTAATAGAGGATGAGAGGGAGGGGAACAGAAAAAAACATTTAACAGATACAAAAATCAGAAGTTAACTATTGATAAGGTACATAGTAATATCTATAACACGACTAATATGAGCTGTTCTCATGCTGGAGAAAATAATTTTGTGTGCCATAAAGATGTACAGTGACTAAATATAAATTAAAAAATTAGACAGGATTTTTTTTTTCTTTTTCTTTTCCTTAATGTCCAGAGCAGATTAGTGGAGGGGAGTATGGAAAGTATCTGCTAATGGGAATAGGATTTCTTTGTTTTTCTTCTTTCCTTCCCTCCCCTTCCCTCCCCTTCTTTCTCTGTTTGTTTGTTTGTTTGTTTAAGTTTTTGCCATAGGGCACATATGCTCTCTGGAGAGAGACAGACAGACACAGAGAGAGGGGAAGTAAGAAATCATTCCCCCAGAGGGGATGACTACACTGCAATCCCTTCTCCTCCATTCTCTTCTTAGGACTTTGGGCATGTATGCACTCACCAACTGTCGACCAACCTCTTTCCCCACTTGCTATCTCTAGCATCCACACTGATCCTCTCAACCATTACGTCATCAGGTCTCATGGCCTTTGCTGTACAGTACAGACACTCAGTACAAATTGAGTGGAGACATATGATGTGTATCTTTTGAAGTCTGGCTCACTTTGTTCAATATTAAATCTTCCATATTTATCCATTTTGGGTTGAATGATAGGATCTCTTATAGCTGTGTAATATTCCATAGTACATACATGCCAAATTTTTTTCAACCCAATCATCAGTTTTTGGACACTTAGGCTGGTTCAATGTTTAAGCAATTATAAATAATGCTACACTAAACATGGATGTGCAGATGTCTTTCTGATTGAATGTTTTCTTATCCTTTTCGTAAATACAAAAACGTTGGTACATATAAATTAAAAAAAAGCATGAGATTTTCATTATGAAAGTGCTATTAAAAAACAGACTGAGAACAAAAAAAAAGTAGGTGGAAAAATGACTTTATATAGGATGGTCTTGAAAGGCTATTCAGAGCAGGTGGCATTTGAGAAGCGAGAGTTCTGAATGAAGTGAGAACGAGTCATGTGAAGGTCTGGTGATCGAGTGGTTAGACAGTGGGAACTATAGAATGAATCCTTAAGGTGGTTATGGAACAGGGACATTTAAAAAACAACAGAAGAAAGCCTGTTGTGAGCATGGGGAAGTAGGGTTCAAAATAAGTAGAGATCATGGTAGGGCCTTGTGGACTACTTTAGATCTGCCTAAACTCTGAGACAGATTTGAGATGGTTGTAGATATGGCAGTGCTATAAACTTTATTAATATTTTACCAGGATCATTCTGGTAGATCCAGTGGTAAAGCTCTTAAGAATGTCTCATTGGGAAATGATGGCTGTGGGACTAAAGTCGCAGCAGTGGCAATGGTGGGAAGAGGTGATTCAAGATTTGTAATCAGGTAGAAGAAGAGATAATAGGAATTGCTGCTGAGTTGAATGTAGAGTGATGGAAAAAGAGCTTAGCCAAGGATATTCTATAGATGATTGTACATCTGGTGGATTGTGTAGTCATTTACTAAGATGGGGAAGTTTATGAAGTCTGGGGCTGTTAAGAATCAAGAATTAAGTTTCAACTATATTAGTTTTGTGAGACCTTCTCTGTATCTAACTATAGCTATTAAGTAGTCAATCATTGGAGTCTAGAGTTCATGGGAGAGGTCTAAATTGCAGATATAAATGTGAAAGGACTCAGCATATGAATGGTTTTTAAAACCATGAGTCCATATAATGTAATCAAGATAATGAGTATATGCAGAGAAGTCCCAGTACTGAATCCTGGGGTATTTCAATTCTGTTAGGTTGTCAAGAAAGTCATGATGTATTTTTCTATGCAAAAATGATGACCCAGTATATGTTTAGCAGAAGAGATGAATCTTTTTTTAATTTTTAGAAGGTGCCTGTGCTCACCAGAGACAGAGAAAGTAAGAAAGCACACCCCATGAGCATGATCCCATTGAAGTTCTGTCTTCATTTCTCCTTTTGAGATTTTGGACACACAAGCTAACATGCCCAGCATGTTTTTCAAGCCACTGGGTCAGGGACTCAAACCATTTGGCCATGTAGGATCCAACCACATGAGATCCAGCTGCTTTAACTACCACACCACCAGCTGACCCAATATATGAATCTTCACAAAACACAAGAGTAGAAAAGGAGTTAGAAAGAAAACCAGGAAAGTGGCATGACTCCCAAGCCAGTTAGAACATGCTTCAAGATGTTTTTAATAGGCATATAGTTCCATTCCTATATGTACCAGTGGACGGTTTGGCTTCAGATAATATTTTCCATCATTTAATATGGACCCCATGCTGTTCTAAGTCATTTACACATATGAACTCATTTAATTCTCACCCTATATGCTAGATTTTGTTATCTCCATTTTACATGAACAGAAACTGAAACAAGGGATTAAACTTGTAAGTGGTGGTGCTGCTTTCCAAATGCAGGCTATCTGGTTCCAAAAACTGCCACTCTAGAGATTTTATCTAGTATAGTTTGAAAAGAAGGTAGGCTATACAGATAAAGTTAAGGGAATTTTGTCAAATCAAGATGAGATAGTACATTTCGTATTGCATCTATTTTTTCACTAAAATTGAAAGCAAGATTATTGTCTGAGAATGAAAAGAAGAGGTCTGAAGATGGTGGACAAAGGTACAAAATATTTGTGAAGTACAGGAGTAAAATAGTTATAGACCTGCCCTCCAGTGTGAAGGAGATTCAAAGATGCTTGTTGTTATTTTAAAGTGAGCTGTATCCTTGTGTGCAGCACAGAGAGCTGATTCCCATCCACTTTAGCTTCAAGATGTCACCAGTGAAATATAAATGCTGGGATTGACAGGTAATCTAAAAGGCAGAGAACATGTCCTTTGCCTTCACATCTTTCATCCTGTTATTTGGGATGGAGGGGCAATGGCCGGAACTTCACTGATCCTATTGGACCATGGTGAAAAGTACCACACTCTAGAAGTGGCTGAGTATTGAGCTAGAGCAATGTTTGCTTCCTGATGACTTCATTGAAATGCCATGCAGTCTTGGGTTCTTTATCTGTAGACATCTCTCATGTGAACCAGAAATATACTTCTGTCTCATCTCAGCCTGTTTGGTAGTTCCTCTTACAGCCAAACTTAATCCTAACTTATCCAGGAATTGTTTTCAGAAGGGAATTTCTAAAGAGACAAAACTAACAGTATAACCTTGCTTTACTAAGAGCAAACATGTGTTGCAGAATCTTTCAACATGGGTCTCTGTTGTTATGTACACATGGCATATGGGTACAATTATTTTAAATATATTCAGGATTTCAGACAAGCCAGTGGCATGGTGGTTAAGACAGCTGGATCCCACATGGCTAACAGCACAATTCAAGTCTCAGACCTGGTGACATAGAAAACAAACTGGCAGGTGGCATGGTCTTCCACATAGCTGACCACAGTTTAGGTCATGGACTTGTTGGCTTGCTTTTACACTTTCCCTTTCTCTCTCTGTATCTCTCTGATAAAATTAAAGAATGATGGTAACAAAGAAAACTAAATGAATAAATAATTCTTTAAAAAGAAAGAACTTAATCAAGAAGAAACAAGTCAGATTCTTATGTGTGCCTGCTAAAAAGTCCCAAGGCAGGAAAATGAAGGAGGCAGGATTGCTGCATGATCATCCCCATGTGGGGGGTAATTTCTCTTTTTCTTCCTCTCTCTCCCTCTCTGTGAATGCCCACTCTCTCTAGCATATGTGTGTGTATATATGTACATATATACACATACACACATACATATATACACCTAAACATGTATACATGTATACATATACGCACGTGTATATATACACATATACATATATGTGTGTATACATATGTGTATGTACACACACTTACATACATAGATGAATTCTCTTGGGGTAACTTTTTTAATGGAGAAGGAAAGGCAGGTTCCACAATTTCTTTCCATAACAAGTTTCAGTGTCTAACAAACTTTACTTTCAGTACCTACTTTCAGGTATGTCACTTAATATTTCTACAGATTTATCCACTTTCCATTTTCTTATAAGAGGAAACTTAGTATATGGGAAAATGAAATGAAATTATGAGTTTATTTTGGTGCCAAAACAATGAAGCCATGAATAGATTTTTCATAATAGGCAGTTCTTTTTAGCTTTATTATTTTTTAATATTACATTTAATCACATATATCTTTACAGTGTATAACATTTCTTTTACCAGCACAATTACCATGCATATCAGTCAAGACAAAGACATTACTATCCACATCAGCAGCAGCAAATAGCTTTTCATTTTTTTAGGTTATTATTAATTTTATTCTTATTTTTAAAAAATATTCAATCACTATACATCATTTGGCTTGTAAAGAGAATTTACTTAATATGAATTACTTCTCAGACCATCCCATAAATATGCATTTATCATCAACTTTCTGAAGACATCTCATTATTAAACTCAAGAGATACATATAAAAATGTTAACAAAATTTTCTGCTTCTTGGATCTTTTATTTTTTAATTTTTAAATTAGTATTATTTTATACATTCAATTGCTAAATATCAGTTAGCTTGTAGAGAGAATTACCCAACATGAAATACACCTCAGACCAGTCCAGTTGAGAATATAGATGTTATCATCAACAGGTAATAAGCCCTTTCTGTGTCCCACAGATGTCTTCTCTGATCTTTTAAACATTGTTTAACTTTACTCCTGCCTATCAGAAATTCTCAAACTGTCTTTTATACACCTTTTTTTTCAGTTTTGCTTATTCCCACACTATTATTTTTATTTTTAAAAGTGTATTTATTTTATCCATGATAGAAGGAGAGAGAGAGAAAGAGAAGGGAGAAAGAAAAAGGAAGAGAGAGTAGTAGAAAGGAGAGAGAGGAGGATAAAGGAGGAAAAAGAGAGAGAGAGATCCTAGACTTGATCTCCTTTCTTCAGCCTTCCATCTATTCAGGATCATGGGCACATGTGTGTACCCAGTGTGTTTTCAGGCTGACTTGGGGCTGGAAACTGTGGTTTGCCATGCGGTTTCAAGCTCTGTACTTTAGTGTGCTACTGACTATGCCACCAGGCTGGGAACTCTGACATTTTTAAAGATTTACTTCAGCTTATGAAAGTATTACTATAGTCACTGATGTGACAAATGACATTACGGTTTTTTTTTTTTTTTGAGAGGTTTTTTGGTATAGAGCGCGTGCGCTCGCCAGACAGATGGAGAGAGACATAGAGACAGAAAGCGAGAAATCACCCCCCAGGGGGGATGGCCACGCCGCAATCCCTTCTCCTCCATTCTCCTCTCAGGATCTTGGGCACGCATGCACAAGCACCCGGCGTGAGTTTAAGCCACCGGGTCTGGGACGCGAACTGCAGTCGACTACGTGGGAGTCCAGCAACATAGCCATTATGCTAACTGCTGGTCCCAATGTGAGATACATTAATCAATTAAACTTCTTGGACTATAAGTTGAAAAATATAGATTTTATTTTATTTCTATTAATTTAGATGAATTCACATAACAAAATTAACCATCTTAAAGTGAACAGTGGCATTTAGTGTAGGATTTTTTATTTCTGTATTTTTAACAGCTTTATTGAGGTATAACTTTTACATACCATACACAAAATTTGCCCACTTAAAGTGAAAAATTTATCAGCTTTTATAATATTTATAAAAGTTTGCAAACCTCATTACAGCCAATTTTAGAACATGTTAATTAGCCCCAAAGGGGGCCAGCTCCATAGCGCAGTGGTAATGTCCTGCTCAAGAGAAGCAAGGTCCCATATGATGAATGTGGTTCAAATCACCATTCTGGTCAGCCTAAAACATACCAGGTATGTGCACCCATAATCCAATGAGATACAGAACTGAAGGGAGGGGATCATAGTGTGCCCTGGCCCTGGGAAGGTCCTCCACCCTCTCATGCACATATTCTTGGTCATGAATAAAGAAAAAATTTAGTTCCAAAAGAAGCCCCATACTCAATAGCAGTCATTCTTTTCTCATTTTCACCAGCTCTAGCAACTGTTAAGCTATGTTCTGTCATTACAGATTTCCCTATTCTGCATGTTTCATATAAATGAAATCATATATGGTCTTTTGTATCTGGCCTTCTTCCACTTAGCATAAGATTTTCAAGATTCATTCATAGCATAGCATGTGTGTCACTACTTCATTACTTTTTATTGATGAATAATATTTCATTTTGTATATCTACCACATTTTACTTACACATTTATCAGCTATTCATTAGGGTAGTTTTCATCTTCAGGTTATTGTGAATAGTGCTGCTATAAGCATTTGTGTACAGGGTCTTGTTTGAACACCTGTTTCCAGTTCTTTTGGATGTATACCTAGAAATGGAATTGTTGGGTCACTTGGTTAATTGTATGTTTAACATTTTGAGGATCTGCCAAACAGATCCTTTACCAATTGTTAAATTAGGGCATTTATCTTTCTATTGTAGGTTTTACATAAATGTTTGCCACTAGGTTGTTGTATGATAGCATTTCCTGATTTGTGTTGTATGATAGCATTTGGTTTGATCACTGGATAACAATGTCCTTGAATGTTTAAAGAAAATTGCATCATTTATGGAACAGAAACATGAAATGTGCTTTCTGATTCATAGAACTGAACAATTCCCAAATTAAAGGTGATGTTGTTACCCCCATAGTTACACATTAGGATAGAGGAAATTAGATTCCTAACATTCTATCAATATTATTTTCTCTATGTGTCTCTTTCATTATGCTGCCCCTGAAAAACTGAGCTTAATTTAAATGATCACATCTGCTTGCCTATGGGATGCAGCTGAGAATTCAACTGTGCTAGGTTTTGCCTGAACATATACATATTCTGCTAACCCCTCTGCTAATTAAATGGCTTTGTGATACAGTTTGTGTTGTTTAATTTCATGGGGAATCTGGAGAAAATATTGGTATTTGCTAAGTACAATGGAAATAACCAAAGTAGGTACTGCTCACATTCTATAGGAATTGTTCTCAAATTAATCCAAAATGGAGTGATGGTTTTAAGCCTTTTTGTTATAAATTAAATAAATCTTTAGGTAGCACTTACTCCCTAAGTCACACGAGTCACTGAACTCAGACAAGAAAGTGAAAATATTAATTGATTTAATTAGCATATTTAAAAATGCCAGTGTTATTCTTTGGCATTACTTGGAATTTTTCATTTATAACAGTTCATGATTTTTATGAGTCAGAAAGGAAAGAATTACGGCATCAAGTTAGCAAGAGAGAAGAGAGAAGCACCTTGATTCTGCTAGGAGTGAATGGGTGGAACTTAATAGTAACAGTGATGTAAACAAGACTGAGTAGGAGAGAGAGAAATTATTTTTTAAAATATTTAGGGGCTCCAGGAGATGGCAGAGAGATTAAAGCACCTGGACACCACAATACCAACAGCACAGTTAGAGTCCCGGATCCAGTGGCTTGAAAACAGGCTGGGCATGTGTATGTATGTATATGTATGTATGTGCCTAAAATCCCAGGGGAAAATGGAGGAGAAGGGATTGGAGTGTGGCCATTCCCCTTTGGGAGTGCATTCTTACTTTCCCTCTCTGTCTCTTGCAAGTGTTCATGCTCTATAGCAAACAAAACAAAACAAAAAAATCAAATCAAAATCAGGACATGGTTTAATGAGAAAAAATAACATACCAGCTAATCTAATTCGAGTTGACAAAGGATCTTTGGCCTTTTTTGTGTCTTTTAGAGCTTAAAATGTTTGTATTTTACATTATGAGCAGGCTATCTCTACTGTCTTGTTGTCTTTTGTTATGCTTTATTCTAAATTTTTCTGACTCTGTTGAGTTTAGAAAAATACACCTGTGGGTCATAAATACTTGCTTGGATAGGAGAATAGTATCTCTCTAAATTTATCAGCAATTTACCTCCATCAGAATCTCCTAAGAGGGTTGTCCTGGCAAAATGGAAATTTTCTTCTCCACACGTCAGAACCTGTTAGGGTGGGGCCCAGGAATATACATCTTATTAGTAGCCCTGAGAGATTTTCATATATCCTAGAATTTGAGAATCTAGCCATGTCATGCTTGCTGTAGTGACTATAGTTTAGCAAAATATTTAAAAACATGGACTTTGGTGTGAAGCTTACCAATGTTTAAGTTCTGAGTCTGTTACTTGAGATCTAACCTTGGACAATTCACTTAAATTCTTTCAGCCTTCACTTTTTTCAGCTGGAAAGTTTGAGATAAAAGGCCTAATTTAATCTGTTTGCCCGACAGTCAGAGTTTGAAACCACAATGCTACCTGACTATTAATAGAATCTTCATTCTCAGAACTATTCCGATTTGTACGATACATTATATGTTCATTCTAGCACGCTTATGTGTTTATGATGATGATTATGTGATATTACCTACATAATTGATTTAGCACTATTGACACATAGTCCATATTTTTTTAAATGTTCTAATAAATAATGGACTTTGAGAAATCAAAACATGCAGTTTTCTTAATAGTACTTAGTATTGCCATTACTTTAAAAAGTTTATTTTCATGGAGAGGAAGTCACTGGTTAATGACTAAAACTAGCCAAACTAATGTTGGCTAGGTTTTCTGTAGTGACTATAGTTTAGCAATATATTTAAACTCATGGGCTTTGGTGTCCTGTGTGGGTAAAGGTCTAAGTGAAGTCATTTGGGCTTTAGTGTTTTCATTAGCTTGGTCATGCCAGTTGGCATTTTCTTATGCTAAAAGACATTTTAGAGTAGAAACTTTGGGGGGGGGGTGTTCAAGAGAAGGATAACAGAAGTTTCTAAGTGAAACTCTGACAAAGATATTATTGTCTGTAATCCCCATTGTCTACAAATGAGATTATAATATTTTTCTTCTCTTACTAGCTTCTTGATGAAAAACATAATTTTCCTGTAGGTGTGTTCCAGCAAGGAGAAAGAGATGTTTAGGGATTGTAATCATAGATAGATTGGAATCCTGCATGCTCTACCCAACAAATCTATATTTGAATCCCTGTATAGCTACTTATCTGAAGGAAAAGTTATTTAAGTATTCTGAGTTTAAGATTCTTTATCAGTAATTTCCTAAGTCAGTAATTTCACAAATGGCATTGTGAGAATATGAGATAATGTACAGAGAATTCATGGCAGCATCTTCGACTCTGTTATTGTTTTCTAATATTGTTAATTAAACATTGGGAGGGTCTTAAAATCATGTGGGAAAGAGATGTTAACAGTGCAGGCTGAAACTTATTTTGTCCATTGGCTTCTTTCTACCTCATTCAGATTTTTACAAGTTATTGCTTATCATTGTGAAAAGAAGGGTGAAAGAGTCACATAGTTGAAGGAAAATAGGAAAATCATAATACCTGAAAATCTAAAGACCTCAAGAGTCGATGAGCCAAGTGACACAGCAGACATAATATGTTTTGTAGTGCTTGGTTGTCAACACATGACAGCAAGTGGTTTAGATTTTCCTATCCAAGGCATTATTCCATTGCCTTTCAGGAAGTGCTTTTATTCTACTTCCAGTGAAGTCATCATCTCAATGAAATGTGCAGATTTGTGGTCAACATGGAAATAAATTTATTCAGAGGGTTATATAATACTAAGTCTGAGTATCTTCCATCATTTTTTTTGGAGAGATTTTCATTATAGGGCACGTGTGCTCGCCAGACAGACAGAGACATTAGAGACAGAAAGCGAGAAATCACCCCCCAGGGGGGATGATCACGCCGCAATCCCTTTCTCCTTCATTGTCCTCTCGGGATCTTGGGCACGCACACACATGCACCCGGCGTGAGTTTTAAGCCACCGGGTCCAGGACGCGAACCTCAGTCGACTACGTGGGAGTCCAGCGACATAGCCATTACACTAACTGCTGGTTCCCTCTGTCATTTTTATTTACTTACTAGTGATATTTAAAAAAATAGAAGGAAAATAGACTTCTACAGGTATTGCTGTCATCTATTAGAGTCTTCATGGCTATCCTAATGTTGCAGAGATGTACAAATGATAAATGAGAGAAATTTTCAATCATCAATTTTATGGTTGATAATAATACACACATAGGCTGTTCTGAATTAATTTTTGCATGGCAAAATTAAGTGACTGGAAGAACCGTATGTTTAGTGTGTAAGCCACTTTCAATAATGTTTATATCAACTGCAATATTTTTCAATGAACCAGCATTCTTATAATGAACATGGTATTATTATAAGGAAGCTGGCAGTACAAGTGGCACTTTGTGTTTTCTCATTTCATGCTTTCATTTAGATTTAAGATGTTCTTGGTTGCATTTCCAAGTTGGCATGAATTAGCAGTAAATAGGAATATGCTGGCTCGTGTTACTTTTCTGTTCAGATACCTCTAGGAGAAGAATAGGGAGAATTCAGAACAGTAATCAGGTTTGATTGAGGTTACCAAGATATGTCTTTATTTTATTCAAACATCAAGCCAAATTTTTAGCATGCAATCAGAAGGAATCATGTTGATTTCACAACTTATTGATGGGCGTATACTTTGATTAAGGAGTCATAGGGAAAGGAGATAGTGATAACCCCATAGATTAATGATTGTGGGTTTTCGGTAGTTAAGAATTTCATTCAACCCAGGAAACAATTTCTAAGAATCATTAATAGTGCAGTTCTTAGGAGTAGGGTTGATTAAAATTATGAATAATGCATAAAATTTAATGTCTGGTTAGGAAGAACACATGGCTTTAACTCATGATTAGGCACACGTGATTAATCCTAGGTCCTTTCTTTAGCAATGACTTTTAGTTTTTGGAAGGAGAATGCCTTTAGAGAGTTAAAGAATGTGCCAAAACATGGGACCCCCAGTTGGCATAATGGCTATGTCCCTGGACTCCCATGTAGTTGACCACGATTGAAGTCCCGGACCTGGTTGCTTAAACTCACACCGGGAGCATGTGTGCGTGCCCAAGATCCCGAGAGGAGAATGGAGAAGGGATTGCGGTGTGACCATCCCCCCTCGGGGGGGGGGGGGGTGATTTCTCACTTTCTGTCTCTCTCTGTCTTTAAATACTTCAAAAGTAGATATTTATTGTGTTCCTGATAACTGTGCATCATACAATGTGTTCCCACCAACCTGACTTACAGTATCAGTCAGAATACTCTAGGTTACACTGTAGTAACAGTTTTCAAATATCAAAACTAAAAAACAAAAGATGTATTTGTGTTTAGCTCTTGCTACACATCCATTTCAGGATGCGATTGGGGAATACAAGCTGTGTTTCATGTTGTTGTCACTCAGACTTGGTCCTGAGGAAGACTTCACCATGAGGAATGCTGCTGCTGACTGCAGCAGAAGGAAGGGGAGTGCTGGGAAATTTTGCAATGAAATATAACGCTATGTTTCACAAGTGACCTATAACACTTCCATCCACAACATTTTGGCCAGGATTATCTTCATGATCATGCTAGTAGCAAGGTGGCAAAGAAGTATAATTCTTCCATGTGGCCAAAAAAGGAAAAAGAACCAAATTTTCAAGAGCATTAAACATCTCTACCACATTAGAAGAACAAATCAGCCATCAGAGCAAAGGTCCAGGCATCCCACCTTGGCAACCATAGCATAGTTAACCCTAGAGCTGCCAATTCTGAGCTCATACTGACCTGATTTCCTCTACTTACCCCAAGTTCGCAGCTGTGGCTTTGCAAACATGGATAATGCTTCTCAGGTCAGAACCAAACTGAGAATTGGCAGCAGCAGAACCTGTAAGCCACAGCTCAATTGTGTATCCATGCCTAATTTAATTCTTATTGAGTGAAATACTCATTTTATTCTTGTTGAGGGGAAAAATAAACTGACAACATAAGCCTAGTCCAAATATTAAATCAAGACTTTCTATAAGATTTGTATTAATTATTTTGGCTGTGCTTTCACAAGCCTGAAACAAATTTTATTTTTCAATTTTGTTTCATTGTGTATACTTTGAGAAATATGAGGTGTAGAAAAGCTATACATTGCTTACTTTCCTGATTCATATTTAAGACAAGAGACATGTAGTTATTTCTAAAATAATACAGTAACACGGTTCTAGTGATTGTCAGAAGACAAGGCTGCTTTATGGCCTTACCTGTTGCTTAACTCTGACTACATAGTAAAATCACCTGGCCCTGGCAAGAGTTTAAAATACTTAAGTTCCTGGTTCCTACTTTCAGCGTTTCTAATTCAGGAGGTTTAGAAGGAGACTCAAACTTCTCTCTTTATATTAAAATATCACCAGATGATTCAAATGGCCATCCAGAAGTGATTATTGCCACCCTGGAATGTTACGTAAGAGTAACTTAATGTATTTTGAACTTCTTTCCTAAAATAATTACCCAAACGTCAGTTCTTAACATCTTTCCACTTTAAGAATAAGGACATCCATTTAGTAGAACAGAATCTATGCTCACAATGTTTCTGGTTCACTTCTTATATGAAAAACACTGAAGTTATTAAATAATTCATAGACTGTTTGGAATCCTGTCAGTCTCTGTGTGTTTTGTATTCTGCTTTATAAGTCAGTTGAATAGGGAATACATCCATTTTGAGTGTGCTCTGCAATGTCATATTTAATACATAGAGAGCCCATTATCCTTGTTATCCTAATATATGATTCATCCAAATAATGGATAAAATATTGTAACAATCGATTTACCTGCTATAATACCTTTTATAAGACATAGAGCATTGGGATAAAATATGAAAAATATTTTCAAATCATACGTTTTGAGTTGTAAACTTAAAATGGTTCCGAGAAAGGAAGAATGGTGAACTCCACTTATGTAGCCAGTAATTACAGGAATCCAGGTAGTAAGTAATATAATTGTTCTTTCTTTCTACAAAGGACATTTGCTAATTGTGTTCAAAGCTACCAGTAGCAGTCATGTCATTTTGAAAGTGAATAAGACTGAACATCATTTTGATGTCCATAGTTCAATAGAGTTGATAAAATACACATGCTGTGAAAGACTGTCAAATGAATATTATGCTTATCCATCTTTTTGTTTGCTTTAAAATATCTTTCAATTTATGTAGAGGAGCACTTAATAGAAGTAAATAGTAATTAAGCCACATAATGCTGATATTGTCAAATACAAACAAATCCAGACTTGGGTAAGGAGACTCTATTCAAAAGGATTATTGCCAGAGTGGGGAGGGGGCTACCATAATAGGAAGAACACTCCAATCATGAGCATTCAAATACTCTGTAAGTATATCCAAGGTCAGGCAAAAAAGAACTTTTATAGAGGGTAGTGAAGAGGGCTGGGAAGAAACAGGTATGGGGGAAGTGGGTTGACAGAATGTCATGATTGCATGATCATACAGTTAATTAAGGACTGCTCTCACCCCCCACCCTGAGATCAGTCAGTGCTCCAGAGAGCCTTTTTTTTTTTCTTTTTTTTTTTTTTTTCCAGAGAGCCTTTTAAGGAAGGCTGAGTACTGGTTTAGACTGAGGGCATGTCAAGGTTCAGAGGCCTGGAGGAAGGAGAGATACTTTAGTTAAAAAAAAAAAAAAAAAATTTGGTTGAGCCAAAGTGGTAGGTATTTTATCCAGTTTAGTCAGAGAGTACAAATAGTCTGCCTAATCATTTATTTATTTATTTATTTTTTGGTGGGGGGAGTTTTTTTTTTTTTTTTTTTTTTTGCTATAGGGTGCATGTGCTCACCAGAGAGAGACAGAGAGATAGAAAATGAGAAATCACCCCCCCAGGGGGGATGGCCACGCCGCAATCCCTTCTCCTCCATTCTCCTCTCGGGATGTTGGGCACACACGCACACGCGCCCGGCATGAGTTTTAAGCCACCGGGTCCGGCCCGCGAACCGCGGTCGACTACGTGGGAGTCCAGCTACATAGCCATCACGCTAACTGCTGGTCCCCTGGCTAATCATTTATAAGGCAAAGAATGGGAATTCATAGGGACCGTATCTGGCCTTACCTAAAACATAATGGGAAAGGAAGTAATTCTCCAAAACCTAGGATGGGGGTGATTTCTTTAACAATTGCTGTTTTCCAAGATCAGAGGGTTCTAATAAAGTTCATCATGGTCAGTATTAACCCATAGAATCTAGTTGAGTCTCGTCCAATAATAGTGCCATTTAGTGATTGCCTGGACCCTTTACTGAGCACTTCAGATACTTACTTCACCTTTACCCTTTGTGTATATGAATTATTTATTTTTCAGGTGTGAAAACAGAGATGTAGGCATAATGTGTCCTTGGGATTTAGAGGTTGACCTGGAATTTAAGCTTGATATCTATAATAATAATTTTTAAAATTAAACTCATTTATACTCTGATATCAAATTGAAATAAAGGGTACAATTGTTTGCTTTTTATGTTTTATACCAAAGTCACCATTGGTGAATGTTGAATGTTTTGTCCTTCTTTTATTTTTCTTTTATGTTTTTATATTTTTATTTAAGAAATCTAACAATCATGAGATCTAAAAATCAGAAACCCTCAGTGCTTTTAATTGCACAGTGAGACCCCCATGTTGTATAACAGATCTAACCGTGAGCGTCAGTTTAATTTAGACTACAAGAGAGTTATGAACTATTCTTCAAGGCTACTAAGTTATGCACAGGATACTGGCCTTTGTAAAGGAAGAGAAATGCAAAACGAGTCATGTTTTATGACAGGTTTTAAAATCCAGTGGGAAAGCTAAGAAAATAATATACAAAAAATTTCGATTAAAATCAAAATTGTCAAATGAGAAGTGTATGTAAGAAAGGAAGGTAATACAGAAAACAAGTTTGATTTGGTCAGGAATGTATTGAAAGACTTTGAAAAATTGTATATAAAGACTAAGAAAATATGACACTTTTAATAATGTAGACTACATGACTGCTGAGTCAGTTTAACCCCTGTGATTTCATAATTCCATGAATGCCTGATATATGTCAAAAACAATATAGTCTTTCAGAGGGAAAGAAAAAGTCATTTTTTTAAAAATGTGGAAATACTGTCTCATTATTTCAAAGCTTCAGGCTTTTGGCTGAGTGGTTTTTGTAGCTTACGGAGTACATATATAAGAAAAAGGTACCCAGTCTTTAGTAATACTGTTAGACTTAACATTGAGACAAAGAAAAATGCTCTATACAGTTTCCAACAGATAAGTATTTTGAGTTCTGAAATACAGAGATTGAATGAGAAACAGACACGAATGAACAGGACCCTAAGGCTGAAATCTTTACAAAAGCATGACTATGGAGGAATTCACCTCCCAAGTGAACTTCTCTGATTTTTTTGCTTTTAAACATTATGGCAGGCTCTGTTCTTTTCCTTTGGACCATGCTGTGAGATCATGCTGAGTAGTTCTCTCTGCAGTCTGCTAACAGACATTTATAGTAGGAATTAAAATTATTCAATTCATATATGAATGAACATATTATCAGAACCTACAGATTGTATTTTTTTTTGTCAATGTATGGTTTTTAACTGTTCAAATTAAAAATGCAATGGAACTTGTGACTAGTCAGTTAAAACAAGTTGTTTTTATGGAGAGTAATCTGAGATATTAGGACATCTAGCTAGCATTGGACCATAGAGTTTAGAATTGCAAGAGAACTTAAAGGTCATGGAATCTAACCTCCCACACAGTGCAGGAATTCCCTTGTAAGAGATTCTTACTAACTAGTCATCCAAGCTCTGTTTGAATATCTTTAGTGTTGGGAATCTCACTCTAAGGGCAGATATGCCCTTTTTGAATAGCTGTAATTGTTGAGAGTTTTCTCATATTGAACTGAGAAATAACTACTTACCCAAAGAGGAGTGCTTGGTTTGCATCAGTGCTTTGAAAATATAAAAGCAAAGAAATGCAAAGTATCAAATATTCTCTAAATTGAACATCAGCCCCGGGGCAGAATTAATATTAGTCTCAATCACTATTGGATAACTCTTATTATTACTTCCTTTGTGAATGATGATTTCTGTATCATAAATTTTTTTCTATTTTATATTCTTTGCTAATAAATTGTAGAGGAAAAATAGATTTAAATGGGAGAGTATACATTGTCACATGTAGCACACACTTCTGGAATATCAGATTTTAAGCCTTGTATTGCCTTTCATTTATTTTATAACTTTGTAAAATCTGTATTGATTCATGGAATTTCCATTGACTTCCTTCCCAACTGTGGATTAAACCAGTTTTGCTTTCATTTGCAATTTAATTTTTTTACTCCACAGAAGTTTGTACATCTTTGAACCAGTTATAACATCTCTCTGGCTTCCTTACTGAATAATTTTTTAGCGTGTGTTTGTTTGTACTTTTATATCTGTATTGGTAATTATTTCACCCTTTTCTGAAAATTATCTTTTCATAGTTTTGAAGATCTTCCATCAAAATGCCCAATGGATTCACCTCCCAGAGCCATATAAATTTCTTCAGCAGGAAAGTATACCTCATGGACAGTTGAAATTCAGGATATTACTTTTCTTGGTTCCCAGAAGTGAATCCTGAGTGATTTTGTTACCAAACTCAAGTCAAGTTCACTAGGGCAGACACCACAAATCAACCTGTAGACAAAGGTGTGATGAGAGAAAGTATAGCTTTATTGCTATGCACGAAATAAGGAGAGTGAGCAGCTCATGCCGAAAGGGCTCCATGTCCTCCAGGAGTTCCCCCCACCATGTACATTTAAGAACAGAATTAGTAATGGGAGGAGTTCCAGGTACATGATCAGATCAATGATTAGTTCAAGAGGGCATGATTATTTCCTGAGCTTTCTTGATTGGTGGGGCCTTAGATAATCAGATTTCTATTCTGAAAGGAGGTAATCACCAGGTCTTTAGTGCTATTCAGCCTAGGGTCTATGTGCTTACAGCCAGCAGTTCTCATTCTACAAAATACCTTAAGAACTTAAGTTAAAACCCTATCTTAAGTGGGAGTTTTAGAATCATGGTAAGTCTGAAGTTTTACTTTGAGCCTTTAAAATTTAAATAAACTGCTGGACTCCATATGGCTGACCTTGGTTGAGTCACAGACTTGAAAACTTGCTTTCTCTTCACTGCCTCCCACCCTAAGTCAGTCAGTCTCTCTCTCTCTCTCGCGCGCGCGTGAGTATACATGCCCTATATATAGCAAATTAAAAACTAAGTTTTTAAAAAATCTTTTTTTAAAGGAACTGGGACCAGCAGGCAGTGTGGTGGTTAAGGTGCTTGATCCCACACGATCAGTTCCATGGTTTGAGTCCTAGACCTGGTGACCTGAAGAAAACACCAGGTACATGTGTGTGCATGCCCAAAGTCCTGAGAGGAGAAGGGACTGTAGTGTGGCCATCTTCTCTGGGAGGTGATTTCTCACTTTCCCTCTTTGTCTTTCTCTCTGGCAAGCACACTTGCCCTACCACACACACACACACACACAAAAAAAAATATATATATAGATAGATAGATAGATAGATAGATAGATATAAATGAACTTTGCATTCTAAGACTCCTAGAAATACACTTTTAGCTCAGTTTTTATTTTCAGTCTGAATTTTTAAACATATTTTCCTCAGCAGAGGGGGAACCTGAGGCCCCAGACAATTTTAGAGGGTCTCAACTTGGTTTTAGCTGTAGGACTTTCCTGACTCTGTTTTTCTTTTCTATACTATTAGTTTTTTATTTTGAATTTAGTTGGTTTTCAGATTGTAAAGTATTTCTAGTTGTTGTAGGAGAGCTCGGGAAGTTGGTTTTATGATCTTACCATTTGGTGAAGTTATTGCCCATTACTGGCAAGAGTGGTTGGAAATTTAACTTCAATGTCTTATTGTTTGATGAGCTCTGCAAATACATTAGTGGTTTGTAGAAATCTCTGTTGGGCATGAGAGAACAGAGGATCTGGTGGTTAGGATTTTCTGTTTATCTTATTTGTGTGGTTTGAGCTCAAATCAATTATGAATTTCATGCCCACCAGCATATGGCTACTGAGACTGGTGAGTTTTATAGTTCTCTGTTTATGCTTGACGCATGACTGAAATTTTAGAAATTAAAGGTATAATTTTTTTCTGTGTGTTCGTATATTTACGTTTTTAATTCTGAAAGGCCTTTGCCTTTCATTGTGTGAATGTGTAATATTTTCTTATGTCCGGATGGTATTACTGACTAAAGTATTAAATACTTTAGGAGCTGTATACTGATTAAGAGATAAATGCTTGTATAAATAGAATATTCCTCAAATTCACAGAAATGAAAGAAACTGACATTCTAATATTTTTATATCCTAGAAAAAGTTTATACTAACAAAAGCCAATGTGGATAAGTTTTAAGAAGTTAATTTCACATGATTTATGTAAATCTTTGACATATGGTGCTAGTTTAATAATTTAAGAAAAACAAGCCAGGATTTCTGTGAGTTATGAGGGATAAGTATAAGTACATTGTTTATTCTCTATGGATATATTATTCTGAAATATATGAGGTTTACTAATTGACTAAAAAAGCATTATTTCCACTTAATGATTACAATTGTTAAAAACACAGTAAGATGGTGAATAAGAAGCCCCACATCCTTGTTTCTTTTCATGCAGGCACCAACCTAACAAAAATATATGTGACAAAATTGTTTTTGTGAATACTCCTGAAGCCAATTAGGAATTGTGGCACCCCAGATGAGCACAAAGTCAGGAAGAGCTCTATCTAAGTGGATAACAAAATTTGTGGCATTTTGCATACTATAAATCTTACCCCTGAACACACACATACACACATAGTATGGTGTGATCAGGAGAAAACTCTCATCTTACAATTTCCTTCTTGGGAGTCAGTAAAAAGATTGGAATGTCAATGTAGTGTCCTGCTCTTTGGGGCTATGTCAGGGACTGATTTCTGTCTCACCTGACTCAAACTGACAAGAATACCAGGTTGGGGCTACAGATAACAAAGTTGACCATAATGACTTCTTTGAGCAACCGGATATTCTGCAGTATTATGGAAAGGACTGCCCCCTTTCCCCATGATGGAGCAAAAGACTAACAACTTCTGAGTAGAAATTGACAAATATTTTCTTCCCTTTTCTAAAAGAATTATTTAATATCAATAATATAGGGTGATCTAATATAGTTCTATACAATAAAACTTTCTGTGACGATAATTTTCTCTGTAATATTCTATAATGTAATCACTAGGTGTATTTAACTGTACAGCATGTGAAATGTAGTTGCCACCGCAGAGAAACTGAACTGATGTACTTTAAATATGGATAGCCACATATTATCACATATTGGGCAGATAGAAGGAATGGGACTTGTAGGTATTGTTAATGACAGAAGAAATAAGCCTGTCTTTGAAGAGATTTTGGTGTTTTTAGTAGAAATGTTCTATCTAACTTACATTCTTTTTGACTGTTTACATTGTGATAATATTAGGTCATTAGGAAAAGTCATGATTTATTTTTCTATGTTTTTCTAAGCAAAAATGCATCATGACTTTCCCAATGACCCAGTAAATACAAATGGAGGCTTTTTGAGGACATTCTTTAAAAATAATTATTTCAAGTGTGTTTTACTATATAAAAACTTATTTTAAAATTTTAATCCCTGAGGTCCAACAGGTGGCATGTTGGGTAAGGTACTGGATCTTACATGGCCAACTCCTGGGTTCAAATCCCAGATGTAGTGGCTTGAAAAACACACTCGGCCTGTGTCAGTGCATGCTCAAAATCCCAAGAGGAGAAAGGAGATGAGATCGCAGTGTGTCCATTCCCTGAGGGGTGATTTCTTACTTTCTCTCTCTTCTTTGTCTCCCTCTCTCTCTGGCAAGTATATATACCCTATGGCAAAGATCTTTAACAAAAATTACCCCTAAATTTTAATAATTAAAAATAAAATGTAACAATTATATTTTATTATTTGTAATTAATAAATACATTAATTTAAACTGACTGTTACTTGGATAAGAAATTAATTTTAAATAATATCAAATTTAAACTTTTTATCTTAGAATAATTTTCATTTTTTAAAATAGAATAAAGACCTTGTGGCCTTCCTTGCTAGTGATCTAAATGATGTAGAAATATGATATTGGAGTAGCTAGATTTGGAATTTTTGTGGTAAACTGAGAATATGAATGAATAAGTAATTGAAAGCGAGTCAGAAACTGTCATCAAGAAGTAGGAATATTGGTCATACTAAGGCATAGAATTTTAGAACCTTTATGTTTGAAAAGGTGTTGAATTATGGCTTCAGGAAAATACTACCAAAATACTCTTTTGTTGAAGTAAAGCTGATTTTATCACTGAATGTAATAATGGAGGTCACTAACCTTGACATTGTCTTATTCTGGTGGGCAAAGGGCACAGACTGTCTTCTTTCTCTCTTTCAGAAACAAGAAATAATAGCACAGAAACTCAGAATATATTTTGTAGTATTGTTGAGATTATTTTGACTAATCTTTATAAAGAGGCTTTAAATTTTGGGATTACAAATTAAACAAACATGTATTATTTGATCTAACTTTTTATGAGGACTGATTATAAAACATACTTTATTATTTTATCATTCAAATTTGAGCTTAGTGGCAGAGAAAGGACACAAGATATAGTTTTTATAAATTATTGGGTAAATTACAAGTATCTCACAACTGTTAACATTTTAATAAATGTTCACAAGGTTCGTACGTGAATCTTGAATTAGTTTTTAAATATAATTTATTTCCCAATTGATACAGGGAATGGAGGAGGAAGAGAGGAGGAGAGTTTATGTGTAGCCGTTCCCCCTGGGAGGTGATTTCTCACTTTTCCCCTCTCTGTCTCTCTCTGTCTCTTTTTGACAAGGGCATGTACTCTATGGAAAAAAATCTTAAAAAAAAAATCATTCCTTTCATGAACATAAAATAGCATGGGAGTAAAGATTTTATTTAGTTCTCTAATAAGGAAACCAGTAAGATGTTACGGTTGGTTAAAAAGAGAACTAAAAACCCAGCTTTGGTCGCATGTACTGGTAATGGGAAGATGCAGCTGCTCTAAAGGCTAAGGATGCTCAGATTAAATAATTGGCCTGTTCTAAAAGCTAGGCACCTGGCTCAGCTACTTTGGAGGTTGACTCAGGAGGATTACAAGAGTGAGACCTTATCTCAAAATGATAAAACAGATAAAATGAATTAGGAATCCTGAAATAACTTTACAAATAGATGCAAAACTGCCTAGTTACCACAGGGCATTAGTCAGTTTCATCCATCTCCAGGAAGCACAATCCTTTCCTTTTCTACGAACAAGAATCATTAATTAGTACCATCGTCAGTTTTCTATAACTTAAAGAGATGTAAAATAACACAATCACAATGAAAGGCAGATATAACCCAAAATGGTGCCATAAAAAGCCCACCCAGTGTAATTTTTTGCCTACTTCAAAGTCTTTCACAAGTTTTTCTTGTAATCTCAACTAGATAAAAAAAGATTTTTACTTTGCCCTAATCCCCATCGCTCCCTGTTCTGTGACAAGAGCCCCAAGTTTGGGAGGGCCTGCCCATGTTTACAGATTTCTAAGAAGTCACCCAGAGGTAGAGCTGAGAGAGGCATGAGTTTATTTCCATTTACAATGTACAGGATGCATCAGTAGTAGCCAGTAGGTGAAAGATGTGCAGCCACAGTGTAGTATAGCTAGTGTAGCAATCAGTTAAATGCAGTCAGATCAAAGCAAGCATGCAGGGATCTGGCAGACTTTCTATCTCCTAGTACCTGGAACAGGTCACTGTCTATAACATTTGAATGTTGCAGTAAAAGCTTACTTTTCTATGAATGTAATCAACCTCCCTAGGCATGGTAGTAGGGGTATTTTTAAAGGCATGTGTGTTCACACTCCTTCTCCCCCATAGGCTCCAACTTGGAGCCAGTCCTTAGGGGAAAGGGGAGGGACACATTCCTGAAATGTCAGTTTTGTCCAGTAACTGCACACAGGGTGCTGGAGATAAAATGTCATTGTGTCAGTGAACAACCCACATCCCCTAGTAGGGAATGTCTATTTTACTCCAGTTATTTCTTTGAACCCTCTAGTCATTTAATGTAAATATCTGATATTTCTATTCTCAAGCTGAAGATAGAAAAAAATCAGTTGCCTAGATTGAAAAGATTAAAAACTGATGTACTTGTTTCTGATTTTGACATTGTATGTTTAATAAAATAAAACAATCACATTTTTCATTATCGTTTGATTAGTCTGTTGGAATTAACTAATTCATGTTTATATATATATATATATATATATATATATATATATATACATACATACATATATACGTAAGTATATATATATACACGTAAGTATATATATATATAAACGTATATTTATATACATAAGTATATACACATATATATACATAAAGAGAGAGAGAGAAAGAGGGGGGGCTTTTGGTTATCTTATCTTCTTAGAGTAAATGTTCTTGTTGTACTTGGCAGGTTTTTTTTAACATTTAATTTAGGAAGAGTCAAATACTGTTCTGTAAGATCCTGCTTTGACATTGTAAAATAGAATGTGAACTTCATGGCTTTCAGTAAATTTTGAGCAGATAGATCTACATGTGTGGATATAATAGGTAAAAATACTAAAATAGGAAATCATAGTTTAGTAAATCATTTTTTTAAAGTTTTTATTGTTTATTATTATGATTTATACATTCAATTGCTATATATCATTTAGATTGTAAAGAGACTTTACCCAGCATGATATACATCTCAGACCAGCCCAGTTGAGAATACCATTCACATCATTCTCAACAGGTAATAAACCATATCTGTGTCCCACTAATGTCCTACCTCTCCATTTCCCCCCCAAATTTCCCTTAATGGAAGCAAAAAAGGGATAACAGTTTAGTTTTTCTTGAGGGTAGGTGTGCTCATCAGAGAGACAGAGGGAAAGGAAAAGTGTTAAATCACCTCCCAGAGGGTATGGCCACACTCCAATCCCTTTTTCCCTTGGGACGTTGGGCATGCATGCACACACTGCTGGCGTGTCCCTCAGGCTGCTCAGCCCTAGACATGAACTGTGAAATGTTATGGGACCTATTGTAGCACTTCGATTAATATGGCACCTATTGGTCCTGGTATAGCCACCAAAAGTATTCGATATTTAGGAATAAATCTAACCAAAGAAGTTGAAGACCTCCACAAGGAAAACTATGAGAAGCTAAAAAAAAGAAATTAAAAATGACACAAAAAAATGGAAGGACATCCATGTTCATGGATTGGAAGAATTAATATAATCAAAATGGCAATTCTACCCAAATTGCTCTACATATTTAACGCAATGCCAATCAAAGTACCAGACACATTCTTCACAGACCTAGAAAAGACAATCATAAAATTTGTCTGGAATCATAAAAGACCCCGTATTGCCAAAGCAATTCTACACAAGAAGAATGGAGTGGGTGGGATCTCACTCCCCGACCCAAAAATATACTACAAAGCTGTGGTAATCAAAACAGTATGGTACTGGCACAGAAACAGACAGGTGGACCAATGGAACAGAATAGAGTCTCCAGAAATAAATACCCAAACGTACAGTCAACTGATCTTTGACAAGGGGTACCAGTCAATCCAGTGGGAAAAGGAAAGCCTCTTCAGCAAGTGGTGCTGGAAAAACTGGATTTCCACTTGCAGAAAGATGAATCTGAACCCCTACCTTTCACCTTTGACAAAAATCAAGTCAAGGTGGATCAAGGATCTAAATCTAAGACCTCAAACTATGGAGCTGCTCCTGGAAAACACTGGGGAAACTCTGGGAGACATTGGTGGAGGGAAAGACTTCTTAAATAAGACCTTCAAAGCACAGTCGATCATCCCCAAAATAGACAAGTGGGATTACATCAGACTAAGAAGTTTCTGCATGGCAGGGACCAGCAGTTAGCATAATGGCTATGTCGCTGGACTCCCACGTAGTCGACCACGGTTCGAGTCCCGGACCCGGCGGCTTAAACTCACGCCGGGCGCGTGTGCGTGCGTGCCCAAGATCCCGAGAGGAGAATGGAGGAGAAGGGATTGCGGCGTGGCCATCCCCCCTGGGGGGTGATTTCCTGCTTTCTATCTCTCTGTCTCTCTCTGTCTGGCAAGCGCACGCGCCCTATAGCAAAAACCTCTCCAAAAAAAAAAAGAAAAAAAAAAAAAAAAAAGAAGTTTCTGCATGGCAAAAGACACAGTAATTAGTGTGAATCAACAGCCCTCAGATTGGGAAAATACTTTTGTAAATTTTGCATCAGATAAGGGACTGATAACCAGAATACACAAGGAACTAAAGAAGTTGTTTGGAAAAAAGATGATCAATCCCATTAAAAGATGGGAGAAGGAGTTGAATAAAACACTCTCTAAAGATGACATACGAATAGCCAAAAGGCATATGAAGAAATGTTCAACATCCCTCATCGTAAGGGAAATGCAGATAAAAACAACAATGAGGTACCACCTAACCCCAGTCAAAATGCCTAAGATTTAAAAAACAAAAAATGATAAATGTTGGCGGGGGTGTGGTGAAAGGGGAACTCTTTTACACTGCTGGTGGGAATGTAAATTGGTCCAGCTACTGTGGAGAAAAATTTGGAGATTCCTCAAAAATCTGCAAATAGATCTACCATATGATCCAGTAATCCCATTCCTTGGTATCTATCCAAAGGACAGAAGAATTCTTCATTGGAAAGGTGCTTGCTCATCGATGTTTATTGCAGCACTATTCACGATTGCAAAGTCATGGAACCAACCCAAATGCCCTCGTATGGAGGAATGGATTGAAAAACTGTGGCACATATACTCTATGGAATACTACTCAGCCATAAAAACCAACAAAACCCTGGCTTTTGACAGAAAGTGGAAAAACATGGAAGATTTACTGCTGAGTGAGGCAAGCCAGGCTATGAAGGAGAGATATTGTATGTCCCCACTTAACATATACTGAATGTCTGTACTCTATGACTGAAACTGATTGACTAACGGCTCTACAAACACAAGATATGTGTGTGACTGTCAGATGAGGTGTATGTGGAGGAGTGGGGCCTAACGAAGGACATTTGGAGAAGGGATACGGAGGTAGATCATTGACGGGATGTGGAAGTGTGGTGTTATCAGTTGAAGATATTTTGATCAATGGGACTGGGGAGAAATGTTCACATATTGAAATGCTCACTTTGTAAGCTAAACAATGCGATTGAATGTATATACAAAAAAAGAAATAAAATTTAAAAAATGGAAAAAAAATTTAATTTGCCGGGACCAGTAGTTAGTGTAATGGCTATGTCACTGAACTCCCATGTAGCTGACTGCAGTTCAAGCCCCGGACCCGGTAACTTAAACTCACGCCGGGTGTGTGTGCATGCATGCCCAAGATCCTGAGAGGAGAATGGAAGGGATTGAGGAGTGGCCATCCCCCCCGGGGGGTGATTTCTCGCTTTCTGTCTCTCAGTCTCTCTCTGTCTTTCTGGTGAGTGCACGTGGCCTATAGCAAAAACCTCTCCAAAAAAAAAATTAATTCACCACTATATTGTAATGGTTATGTCACTGGACTCTCACGTAGTCGACTGCTGTTCAAGTCCTGGACCTGGTGGCTTAAAATTCTCGCTGGATGCATGTGTGTGTAAGCCCAAGAATCTGAGTGGAAAATGGAGAAGGGATTATGGCATGGCCATCCTGTCTGATGGATGATTTCTCTTTCTGTCTCTTTCTCTCTGGCGAGCACATGTGCCCTATAACAAAAATCTCTCACACAAAAATTTAATTTGCCACTTTATAACTTTTCCAATTCCTTTATATTTAACATAAAAATATGTTTAATATGCAATTGTTTCTGTCCTAATAGGTTCTGGCTAAACGATGAAGGGTGATACTCAGCATTAGTTATAACACCAAAATGAAAACAGAAGTTTTAGAGGATGAATTAAGTTCTGTACCTATTGAATAATGATACAACCTTGTCTAAATTTTTCAAGAGCTAGATTATTTCTGAATTTTATTATCTCCTCACATTGCTTTTCTTTTAGATCTGATTTTTCAAAATTTTTATAAGGTATTGCTTCATAAAGCAACACTTCTTTTGGGTTTTAGTTTTTTAACTAGAAAGTCTTTTCACTTGATTTTCACATATATTCATGGATTCTAGTGATTTTTCTTCAGTTTTATCAAATTTTATGCAAGGTTTTAAATGTATAATGATGCTTACTTGACAGACATTTATGTATTTCATTAATGGAAAAAATTTTCATCAATGAAAACCAGTATGTATCAATTTGTGGTTAGAATGTTAAATTGGAAGAATACTACTTCAGAATACTTAATTTTTTTTTTTAATCGAGAGATTTTTGCTGTTGGGCTCATGTGCTTGCCAGAGAGACAGAGAGAGACAGAGAAACAGAAAGTGAAAAATCTCGCCCCCAGAGGGGATGACCACTTTGCAGTCCCTTTTCTTCCATTCTCCTATCAGGATCTTGGGCATGCATGCACATGCACACACACCCAGTGTAAGTTTCAAGCCACAGGATCTGGGACTCAAACCATGGTTGACTACATGGGAATCCAGTGACACAACCATTTTGTCATCTGATGATCCCTGAGTTATGTTTTAAGTAATTTAGTATGCAATATCTAGTGTACATTTACACACATCCATAGTCATTATCTGGCTTAAGTAATAAAATACTGCCAAAGCAGTTAAATCTCCTCTTCTGCGTCCTTTCTCTTCCTTTCTTCATCATCTCTTTTATCTCCCATAGGTAGCTACCATCTAAATGTTATGGTAGGCATTCTATGCATTTTTAAAATTTCTTATTTTAAATATTGGTGTGTAGTGCCAGCAGATGACATAGTGGTTAATGCACTGAACTCCCACATGGCTGACCACGGTTCAAGTCCTGGACCTGGTGACTTGTGTTCCTCACTTTCCTTCTCTCTCTCTCTCTCTCTCTCTCTCTCTCTCTCTTTCTCTGGTGAGCACACATGACCTATAGCAAATTAAAAAAAAACATAATGACAAATAAGATTAATTTTTAAATATATATGTGTATCCCCAGGCAATATATAGTATTATTTTACAGTTTTGAACTTTGTATAAATGGTGTGATAAAATATGTATTCTATAACAATTTAATTTGTTTTTTTTGTATTTTTGAATTTCATTTAAGTTGATATGTGTATTGTAGCCCATTCTTCATCAATGATATATAATGTCCATTGTTTTAATGTACATTACAAAATAGGCAAATAGGAAAGAATACAGTAAAAAGCACAAGTTAGACAAAATTCTGATTATTATGATTACTTTCAGGATTATTAAACTAAGTTTATTTTGAATCTGCGCAGAAAAAAAGAAATGGCTGTCTCTTGGTATCCCTGGGGGATTGGTTCTGGGATCTTCTTTGGGTACCAAAATTTGTGGATACCCAAGTTCCTTATATAAATGACATAGTATTTTCATATAAGTTACACACATCCTCTGGTATACTTTAAGGCATGTCTAGATTATTTATAATACCTAATATAATATAAATAGCCATTATACTGCATGGTTTAGGCAATAAAGAAAAAAAGTCTGTACATGTTCAGTCAAGATGCAATCTATTTTTTATTTCTAGTTTTTTTCAAGAAAAGCAGTTTTAGCTTTAATAAATTTAAATTACAAAATGTTAAGAGAAATTCGCTTCAGACTTAAAGCCAGGGGAAGGTTAGAATTCTATTTAAATAGTAGGTAAATGAACCTAAAAATCCTTAAATCTGAAAAACAAAGCATAGAAGAAAATCAGTCATGTTTTAGTTGAAAGTCACAAATTCTATTTCATTAGTTCAGTCTCATGTAATTAATCTCTTTTTTGTTGTGGTCCGATCTTTCTGTTTAAAATCTGGAAGTTAACATTCAATTCTAGACTTGTCCCTACCATTAAGTTGGCCATTTTCTTGGTTGTTTTAGAACTCTTATTTCTGTGTGTCTGTCTTTAGTTTTCCTGGTATAGCACCCCCTTCAGAACTTTCTGGAGAGCGGGACTGGTGCTAGACAATTCTTTCAGGTTTTGTTTATCTGAGAATGGTTTTGTCTTTTCTTCCCATATGAAGGATAATCTTGCCAGGTATAGATTTCTTGATTGAATTGTTTTTCACTCAACACTTTGAATTTATTTTCCCATTCTTTCCTTGATCGCATTGTTTCTGATGAGAGGCCCATTGTTAACCTGATGGGATATACTTTGTAAGTAAGTTAATGTTTCTCTCTTGCCAATTTTAGAATCTTGTCTTTGTGGTTTTGGCCAACATGGTTATGATGTGCCTTAGAGAAGAGCTTCTTGGGTGGATTCTAGGTGGGTCCTTTGTATTTCTTGGGTCTGGATATTTGAATGTCTCTCTGGATTTGGAAAGATTTCTTCCAGGAATTTATGGAATGGGTTATCAATACCCTTATTATTTTTTTCACCTTCTGGGATAGTGACTATTCAGATGTTTGGACATTTAATGATATCTAACATTTCTCATGTATTATTTTCATTTTGTTGGGTTATTTTCTGTCTTGCTGGTGAATTTTTCTAGGACAAAGATTCTGTCTTCTACATCTGAGATTCAATCTTCTGCATGATCTAATCTGCTTTCAGTACTTTCAAGGGAGGTAGGGACCAGCAGTTAGTGTAATGGCTATGTCGCTGGACTCCCACGTAGTCGACCGTGGTTCGAATCCCAGACCCAGTGGCTTAAAACTCACGCCAGGCCTGTGTGCATGTGTGCCCAAGATCCCAAGAGGAGAATGGAGGAGAAGGGATTTCGGCATGACCATCCCCCCTGGGGGGTAATTTCTTGCTTTCTGTCTCTCTCTGTCTGTCTGGCGAGTGCATGCACCCTATAGCAAAAACCTCTCAAAAAAAAAAAAAAAAAAAAGGAGGTTTTAATTTTCTGTATTATAGCCTTCACCTCTAACAGTTCCATTTGATCCTTTTTTATGGTGTGTATTTCCTCTTTCAGGTAGTGTAAGAACTTCCACACCTCCTGGAACTCTTTGACTCTTCTCCTGCATCTTCTGTAGTTCATTGTCTCCTTTCTCTTGCATCTCTGTTAGCTTTGTCACTATGAATATCCTAAATTATTTATCTGACATTTCCACGAGTTCCATTGTACTGTCTGTGCATGAGGAGTTGTTCTTTTCCCTTGAGGGAGAGATATTTTCTTGGTTTCTCATATTTCTTGTGCATCTGCAGTTTTTTCTGGTCATCTGATGAATTATACATTTCTTCCTAATTTCTTGAAGTTAAATCTGAGCATTCAGAGGTGGGCAGGAGGAGTTCTCTCTGAAGTTCTGTTTTTCTCCCAGTCTGGTGGATCTTGGGGTCTGGAGGGTGAAGTCTGAGCAGAAACTCTTTGGTTGTCTTAGACCCTGAAATTGGTGGGTCACCACTCAAATGCCTCTAATATTTTCAGTCTGCTGTTTGTTGAATTCAAGGATGTGAAACCTGCAAATAGGGAGGGCTGACTGGATTAATATACATTAGTATAAATCAGCTTTGTATTAATACTTTAAAAATAAGTAAATAATGTACTGATTCAATAATAAGTTGCTGTTTATCTCAATTCTGTCTAATTTCAAGGTAATAATGTTATGTAAGAAAATTCAAAGCTTCAGTATTGATTAGTGATTGGAGGCAGAGGGCTTGCAAATTAAGTTGAGCATTCCTACTGATGTCAGTCATGATGTACTGATTTGGTTTGATTATGCCTAAGAACCCTATATAATGAGCTGTATCATCTTAATAGACCACATATTGGTGACACATATAAAAACAATCCTAATAATATCTCAAAAAAGCTCATTAGGTAGCACCTCAGCACAAAAATATTTCTGGCCACATGGCCCTCGTTATACCTTTGCCTGAACAGGTAGAAAAACAAAATGTGAGAGGCTGGCAAGTGGCATAGTGGTTAAGGCATTGAACTCCCACATGGCTGACCATTGTTTGAGTCCCGGACTCAGTTCAAGTCCCAGACCCGATGGCTTGAAACTCACACTGGGTGTATGTGTGCCCAAAATCTAAAGAGGAGAATGGAAAAGGGATTGTGGACTAGCCATCTCCCCCTGGGGATTTTTCACTTTTTCTCTCTGTCTCTTTTTGTCTCTTCAGAGAGCACACACACAACCTGTAGCAAATATCTCTCTCTTAAAAAAAAGCAAAACAAAATATGAGAAGAATATTTGTTATTAATTACCTTTGATTTGTATGTAATGTGTGGTCTTGTTATAGAGGGCAAAAAACACGTAAAACAATGCACATTTAATTTCTGAAGGAAATATAACACAACAAGAATTTACCATTTCCACCATGTTTCATCATGTATGGGAGAAATAATGTTGGACTTAGGGAGATAGGAATTTTGGAGATATCACAACATTGGAATCTTGGACATTCATGTATATTATCCATTATGAAAAATCATTTTTAAGCAGTGTAAGTCATTTCTTACTAGGAAATTTTCTCAGATCTGTTTGAAATGCTTCCTGGTATTTTCATGCTAATGTAATATTACATATTTCTGTCGTATTACCATCTCATAACAACTCAGTTTTATTCTTTTTCATAAATGAGTCTTAAGTAGTAGTCATTTTGTTATAATTGAAAGGAAACCAGGATTGACAACAGTTAATAAATATAGCTCTTTTATTACCTATTTTCCAAAGGATCTCCATTTTATTTACCATTTAACAAATGCATCCTTTTCCGCAAGTAGCAAAAACTCTGTTGGCAGAGTACCTTTCTCATATTATGTTTACCTTAAGATTCTCAGGTTAAAAAGTTACTTTTACTAACTTCAGTATTTTTCATTATATGGAGCAGGTTATTTCTGAATTTTTAATATTTTGGTGTTTTCTGGGTTAAATAAGATATAAAATGCTATATTTTAAGACATTAGTACTCTAATAATACTTTATTATTAGGATTTATTTTTTCCTATAGATATTAGGATATATATTTGCCTTCCATTTGCATAAAGAGTATATTATTACAACTCATAATATTTCTTAGATGATAAGGCAAAGATACATTCAAATGAGACTATATATTGAAAATTCCACATCTACAGGCTTGAGATGAATATGCAATTCGGTGAGAGGGAGAACAGAAGTTTTAATAATGATACCAATTATTAACACTAAAGTGTTTGGGGATTTTTGGCATAGAGTCATTATCTTCGTGAAGAAAATGTTATATTTGCAAGGGAACCATTACATGTGAATTTGAATGGCAAGGCTAGAAATTAGGAAGTTGGTACAATTTGGAATGAAGAACTTATCTTTCTTTTTTTTTATGAAGATTTTTCTTTCATTCATCTTCTTTCCCTCAACATCTTTCCTGTTTTATTAAGCAGGTTGCTTAAGGGAGAAACCATCTTCAGAAAAATTTTAATAACTTCTTTAAGACTTTCGTACTTGGCTTCAGTTTCTCCTACCTTTTCTAATAGATTCACCCTCTTTGTTCACCTTTCTAAAGGATGTATTGTAAGGAAGCTTTCCTACAGTGAATTTACAATATCTACTGACATCTGACTCCTTTATTTCTTAGGCTAGACACTTCTTCACTGAAAGAAGCCTTTTATCAGTATCTATTATGCTCCTTTCCCACTGTTATAAATCCTAAATAGGACAGATTATATTAGGGATCCAGATCCAGTGCCTTAGTACTTCAATTTAGATGTGGGTGGTTTTTTTTTTTCCTCTGAGTCTCTATAAACTCTGATAGTAGTCAGAAGTGAACTTGTAATTTTTGTTTTTGTTTGCTTTCTTCAGTTGTTAAGCTTTAATGGTGATGAGGGGCAAAGATTAAAAAAAATCTTAAAATGTCAGGAAATCCTCATTCAGTTTGGAACAAACAACTTAGCTTAAATGACCCTGACACTTAAAATATTTAAGCTCTTCAGTGTGTGAACCTTTGTCCACAGTGTTGAACTGAGCTTGATTTGAAAGTCACAGGCATTTTTAGGATATATTTTTTTTACGATCATGCATTGAAAAATGGTGTGCTTTTATTTCAGAGCTGTTAGTTAACTCCAGTACCCTAATAAAATATCAGTATTTTTTTTTGGTAATATTAAGTACAGTTGTATTCCAAGTGAGATATGGGTAATTTTCAGTATGAATCAAGTTATTTTACTTACTGTCTTAAATTTATTCTGGGAGTATTTGTTTCTCAAGTACTCAAAGCACTAAGGAAAGTTATAGAGAATAACTTTGTTTTTGATTTGGGATCCTGCAATATAGTATGGACTCACATTTTTTTTTTTTTTGAGAGGTTTTTGCTATAGGGCGAGTGCGCTCGCTCACCAGAGAGACAGAGAGACAGAAAGCGAGAAATCACCCCCCAGGAGGGATGGCCACACCGCAATCGCTTCTCCTCCATTCTCCTCTCGAGATCTTGGGCACGCACGCACACGCGCCCGGCGTGAGTTTAAGCCACCGGGTCCAGGACTCTAACCGCGGTCAACTACGTGGGAGTCCAGCGACATAGCCATTATGCTAACTACTGGTCCTATTATGGACTCACATTTTTACTGGGCAAACATTTTGCTATACTATCTGATGTCCTAACTAACTTAGATGTTTCCAAGTATTGGGTTATCGGAAAAGTCATGACACAGTTTTGCCTAGAAAAACAAAACAAAACAGAAAGTCACGACTTTTCCAACCACCCAATAGCTTAACAATTCTGAACAACACCTTCTTTTGACATTATATTTAATTAGTGTTAAAAACGTTACTGAATCATGGCTGAATAACCAATATTTCATTGGGTACTTTATACATATCCATTTAAGCTGCTTCATAATGAAGTCCCTCAGAGGTGATACAGGTATTAGTTGAAATGAAAATTGCTCCTATCAGTGTATGTCCAAGAACTCTAGTCCCTCAATTAAGCAACAAATAATCATTGTGCTCTTGTGACAAACACTGTGGTAGCTCTTTAATGAATAAATGAAAATATATCATTTTGTGATTAATATTTGAACAGAGGAGAAGGTGTTTTTGACAGATAGTACTCCTTCGTGAAATACAGAATCACTTCTCTGCAAATAATATTCATTAAGGATATGATACTTGTCTAGATTAGGTAGATTAAGTAGCTTTAGGTGGCATAACTAATTCAAAAATGCTCTACAAAAATTTATCATCATGATAGTTATAGGGTTATCCTGTGGCATATCAAGTTAGCAAACACAGGCATGTTTCATGAAGGAAGAAAAGGTGAAATAGAAATGCTGTCAGGAAATAAGGCATAACTCTTCATGTAGTTTCTGGGGCTGTTTGTTTTCTTGCCTTTTTTTTTTTTTTTTTTTTTTTTTAGAGGTTTTTGCTATAAGGTGCGTGTACTCACCAGAAAGATAGAGACAGAAAGCAAGAAATCACCCCCCAGGGGGGATGGCCATGCTGCAGTCCTCTCTCCTCCATTCTCCCAGGATTTGGGGCATGCACGCACACGTGCTCAGTGTAAGTTTAAGCCACCGGGTCCGGGACTTGAACCATGGTCGATTACATGGGAGTCCAGCGACATAGCCATTATACCAACTGCTGGTCCTTGTTATCTTGATTTAATTAGTTTATTTATTCAAGTATTTATTATCTTATTTCTTCTATTTGAGAGATAGCAAAGTATATAGAGAGAAAGAGATTGGCTCCCCAAAACAGGTCTTTTTTTTTTTTTTTTTTGGAGAGGTTTTTCGCTATAGGGCGCGTGCGCTCGCCAGACAGACAGAGAGACACATAGAGACAGAAAGCGAGAAATCACCCCCCCCAGGGGGGATGGCCACGCCGCAATCCCTTCTCCTCCATTCTCCTCTCGGGATCTTGGGCACACACGCACACGCGCCCGGCGTGAGTTGTAAGCCACCGGGTCCGAGACGCGAACCGCGGTCGACTACATGGGAGTCCAGCGACATAGCCATTACGCTAACTGCTGGTTCCCCCAAAACAGGTCTTCATGCTGTGATCCATTCCCACTCTTAGCCAGTCAGGATGACAGACCTGCCAAGTGCCCTGGGAGACCTTGGAATGCAAACCTGGGACCTTCTCATGTGGCCACAGCATCGTGGAGCATTGCCTGATTGCTGTGCCACCGTGCCTGGCCTCCACAAGTGTTTATTTTTTATTATTATTTTTTTACTTGCATATCCATGTCTATTGCAGAACTGTTCACAATTGATAAGACATAGAATCAACGCAAATGTCTAAGAACAGAAGAATGGATTGACAAAGTGTGTCACATACACACTATAGAATACTACCTAGTCATAAAAAGTAATGAGACCCTGGAATTTGATAGAAACTGAATGAACACGGAAGATACAATGCTAAGTGAAGCAAGCCAGGCCATGAAAGAGCAGCATCATATGTCTCCACTTAATATATTTTTATTAAGGACCATGTTTTTCTAAGTTAGGCACTGGATCTAATACGTCATTGAACATGATATACTTGATTTTTTGAAGATATAACATGTAATTCACTAAGTGTACAATTGACTCATTTAAAGTGTACAATTTTATTATTTTTAGAGTACTCAGAGTTGTACAACCAGCACTGCAGACACTTTTATAACATTTTCTTTATTCCATTAATAGTCATCTTAACTCCCCCAACCCCATCACTGGTAACCACTACTCTGGTTTCTGTTACTATAGGTTTTCCATGTTCCTGTTACTATAGATATTCCATATAAATGGAATCACATAATATATGGTCTTTTCTGATTGGCCTACTTCACTTAGCATCATGTAATCCAAGATTCTTCATTCTTTTTACTGGCAGAATATTATTGTATGAATATAGCACACTTTACTTTCATCCGCTGATGGGTATTTGGGTTGCTTTGGCATTTTAGGCTGTTATGAGTAACATTGCTATGAAAATTAATGTACAAGATTTTAAAATGACTTTTCGTGTCTCCCGGGCATTTACCTAGGAATGGAATTGCTATGTCATGTAGTAACTGTTTCAGCCTTTGAAGAACTTCCAGACTTTTCCAAACCAGATGCATCTTTTTTTTTCATTATTCCCATTAGTAGTATATGAGGGGGCTAATTTCTCCTGTTCTTGCCAATGCTTGTAATTGGTATTTTTGATTATAATCATCCTAGTGGTTATGGAATGATATGTCATTATGATCTTAAAGGATTATTTAATTTTATTCATTATTATTATTTTTTAATTTGACCAGAGAGAGACAGAAAGTACCCAGGAAAGTAAGAAAGCAAGCCACCAGGTCTGGAACTAGAACCACAGTCAGTCATGTGGGAATCCAGCGTCTTAACCATCATGCCACCTGCTTGTCCCTATCATTATGATTTTAATTAACATTTTTTTTTGGGGGGGAGAGGTTTTTTTGCTATAGGGCGCGTGCGCTCGCCAGACAGACAGAGAGAGACATAGAGACAGAAAGCGAGAAATCACCCCCCAGGGGGGATGGTCACGCCGCAATCCCTTCTCGTCCATTCTCCTCTCGGGATCTTGGGCACGCACGCACACGCGCCCGGCGTGAGTTGTAAGCCACCGGGTCCGAGACGCGAACCACGGTCGACTACGTGGGAGTCCAGCGACATAGCCATTACGCTAACTGCTGGTTCCCATTAACATTTTTATAATAAGTAATGTTGAACATATTTTCATGTACTTCTCGGTCATTCGTATATCTTTTCTAGTGATATATCTATTTGTATCCTTCAGTCATTTTTAAATTGGGTTATTTGTGTTCTTATTGAATTGTATGAGTTTTTTTATGTTCTATTTACCACCTGATATATCTGATTTGAAAATATTTCCTCTCATTCTTTGAATCGTCTTTTCATTGTGTGGGCTCTCATTGAAGCACAAGACTTTCAAATTTTGTTAAAATCCAGGTTTCTTTGTTGTCTTTCTGTCTCTCTCTCTCTCTTTTTAGTTTTGCTATAGAGCATATGTGCTCACCAGATAGAGAGGGAGTGTGAGGGACCAGCAGTTGGTGTAATGGTTGCGTTGCTGGACTCACGCATAGTCTACTGTGGATCAAGTCCCAGACCTGGTGGCTTAAACCTCATACCAGGCATGTGTGTATGCATGCCCAAGATCCCAAGAGGAGAGTGGAGGAGATGGGACTGCAGTGTGGCCAACCCCCTGGCGGTGATTTCTTGCTTTCTGCCCCTCTGTCTCTCTGGCAAGCATGCGTGTCCTATAGCAAAAATCTCTCAAAACAAAACAAAACAAAACAAAAAATAGAGGGAAAGTGAGAAGTAACCTCCGAGGGTGGATGACCACACTGTAATCCCTTCTCCTTTAGTCTCCTGTTGGGATTTTGGGTCCTCATGCATATGTGCCTGGCATGATTTTCAAGCCACTGGGTCCAGGACATGAACTGTGGAGTCAGCCATGTGAGATCTAGCTGCCCAACCTACATGCCACCTGCTGTCCCCCTCATTTCCTTTTTGCTTTTACTAAATCGTTCATAATTGGTAAGGCTGCCTAATCCAAAAATCACAAAGATATCTCCTATATCCTCTAAGTTTTATAGGTTTAGCTCTTATGTTTATGTCTATAATCCATTGTCTGGTAATGTTTGTGGATGGCATGAGTCCATCTTCATTTTTTACATGTGGATATTCAGATTTCTCTCAGCTTGATGGTTATATTTATAATCTAATATAAAAGACCAGTGCTTCTCAAACTTTAATGTTAATGAGAATCATCTGAGGTTATTGTTCAAATGCAGATTTTGGTTCAAAAGTGGGACTTCATGTGGCCACAACATCATGGAGCATTGCCTGACTGCTGGTTTTCTACTACGTTCCCAGTTGGTGCTGTTAATAGTGGTCTTCAAACATTTTGAATACTGAGGAAATAGACCCTAAACAGGGTCTTCATGCCATAATCTACCCCCCGTATCAGCTGGCCCTGATCACAGGCATGTATATGCATATTCACTATGCTTAGAGTCTCTCAGGATGTGAGCCCAGAACTTGTTTATATGTCTCCAGCTTTGTTTCTGTTGTGACAACACCTGGCCACTGTGTTTCTATACTGCTCCCTGTATGTGGGGGACTGTAACCTCTAAACTGTTTCCAAGATCACATCTCATTAGGTCAAGCCATGAACAGAATTATTAAATACCATTACTAAGCCTGATTTTAGGTTTTTGCCATAGGGAGCATGTACTTTCTGAGGAGACAGTGAAAGAGAAAGTGAGAAATCACCTGCAGGGATGATGGCCATGCCATAATTCCTTCTTCTTTATTCTCCTCCTGGGATTTTTGACATGTACACACACAGGCACATGGTATGAATTTCAAGCTGCCACGTCCTGTTCCCAAACCCCAGTTGGCCATATTGGAGTTCAGCACCTTAATCACCATGCTACCTGCTAGCTCCAGGAACCCCAAAATTTTTTTAAATTTATTTTTTAATTTTAAATTTGTTTATTTACATTCATTCACTGTACATCATTACAGTATAAGAATGAGGTTTTCTATCCAGCTTACACTTTATATTGGCTCAATCAAGGATATTACCATACATGACATCATCAACAAATAATTTTCCATTTCTTATATATTTTGCTCCCCCCCATTCCCTTAATTCCCTACCTCTCACCTTCTACCATTTCCTTCCATCCTCCCACACTGTCTCTTGTATCTACAGTTGCTTTCATGCCTTTTTTTTTTTAAGTCTAACTTTTTAATTTCAGCAGAGAATGAAGGTTACTGGTAGCAATAGAGACAGGTATTCCATTCTGAGATCCATCAGCTGTGGGTCAGGGTCTGGCTTGTAGAGGGCTCAGCAGGTGGGTGGCAGCTCTAAAAGAAGCTAGTTGTGGGCTGGTCAGAGAAAGAAGACAGTTCTACAGATTTACAATTGTCTTGCTATATAATTTCAGAGAAGTTTGGGTATCTTCTATCTTTAATTGGGATTTTATAATGGCATGATAATTAGTAGGAATCAGAAATTCTTCAGATGACTGTTACTAAATAATTCTGTTCTGAAAAGGGGGAAAAAGTTTCCCTTGATTACTGACTGGCTAAGCCTGTGTTTCATGTTTAGTAACACTGGGTGGTTTGTGTGACTTCAGAAGGGACTCTTATTGGAGCACAGGCAGTCCTAGTGCAAAGGCTATGGAGTGGGCAGTCACTTGTAAGGTATTGAGCCTTTATGGAGGCTTTCTCATTAATAGACTGAAAATAATAGCTGCTCTGCAGAGACAGTTTAATCATTTTGTTTCTGGAACAACGTGTGTAGGTGCTGAATCTATGTTAGTTTTCCTCTTCCCTTGCTTTCTTACTTCCAGAAAAGATTTTCTGTGATTTACATATAAATGACCAAATATAATAGGGCCATTAAATTAAGTATAAAACAAGAGCCTTCTAATGGAAAGAGAACAAAAATTTTTTTCTACAAAATCAAGGCTAAAGATGGTACTTTAACTGAATAAAAATTTAACTATGAGCTTTCTGGCAAATATATGAAGGGAAACAATTAGACTGCTTTTAATACATAAAGATAAAAAAGCACACTAGTTTGTTAGGAGAGAGAACATATTTTTCCTAATGTTAAAAATCATACACTTAATTGTGTAGAGCGATTAATAAAACAGAATAACATAATTGACTATGTTTAAAAAGCATCAAATGATAAACACTTTCTCTGTCATACTCCTTAAATTCTAGCTGTTACCTAACTAACCCTTTGTCATGAAAACTAACATATTCACAGGTTTCTGGATTAGGAACAAACCTTAATTTGTTTGGAGGAGAATAATATCATATCTCATTTCAAATTTACTCCCCCAGCTGCACAAGTTCAAAATGGTATTTTGTTTGGATGGTTTTTTATTGACACACAGCAATTTATTTTAAACTTAAGATGATACAAAAATTCCACTTTTTTCTCATTTATGATCTTTCCCCATTTGGACAATTTTATTATAAAATGCCTTACACCTGTCAGATACTGATAATATTGATGATGATAATCACCCTGCCAACAAATCCTTATATACCATGTAATACATGCCGGGTCCCTTTTTCTTTAAAGTTTATTTATTTACCAAGATCTTCCTATGTGACTTCAGCATTGGTAATACAGTGCTCTGCAATGCTGAAGTCACATAGGAAGATCTTGGGTTTGCTTCTTGAAGTTTCCCTGTGCAAGTGAGGTGTGCACGTGTGCCCGTGATCTTGGCTGGTTGAGGCCGAGAGTAGACTGGAGTATGAAGATCCTGTTGGGGATGCCTGTCTCTCAGTCTCTGTCTCTCTCTCTTGGGAGAAATAAATAAACTCTAAAAAAACTGATTTTCTTTTGATCCTGTGTGAGTCAAACCTTACCTCTGGATCTTCAGTATTAGACACTCAATAGACAATGATTGCATAAGTTGAAGATATAGATAAAGAGACACTTGTTCTCACAATTCATAAGTGGTACTGTTTGAATCTAATAATCTAGCAGTATGGCTTCAAATAATTTTCTAATAAACTCTAAACTTCTTTTTTGCTTTATGTTTAGATTTTGACATAGGGTACTTGTGCTCACTGGAGAAAGGAACAGGGCAGGGGGTGGGAGGATGTGAGAAATAACCTCCTGGGTGAATGAAATGCAATTCCTTCTCCTCTTGGAATTTTGGCCACATACACACATGGATCCAACATGCTTTTCAGGCTTTCAGGACTCAACCCATGTAGTTGGCAATGTGGGATTCAGAGCTTTCAGCTTACAACTATGTTTTAGTCCTTCCATGCTCAAATATTATTTTAGATAATGCATAATTAATTCTTTGTATATAGATCATGAAATCTGGGGACAAAATCAATTGGTACTTGCAATATTGTTGAGTCTTTGCTAGTCCTCTAGGGTTCAGGATTAATGATGAAATACCTCAATCTCATTTTTTTTTTTTTTTTGGAGAGGTTTTCGCTATAGGGTGCATGCGCTCGCCAGACAGACAAGAGAGAGACAGAGAGACAGAAAGCAAGAAATAACCCCCCAGGGGGAATGGTCACAACGCAATCCCTTCTCCTCCGTTCTCCTCTCGGGATCTTGGGCACGCACGCACACGCACCCGGCGTGAGTTTTAAACCACTGGGTCCGGGACGTGAACCACAGTCGACTACGTGGGAGTCCAGCGACACAGCCATTACGCTAACTACTGGTTCCCCTCAATCTCATTTTTTCACAGAATTACTTTTTTCACTGGGTTCTTTATAAAAAGTTCCTTGATATTCTCATTATTTTCCACATTTGTACAAAGTTTTCCTTGAATATTTTTAATTTATCCACAGTGTTTTGTTTTGTTCTCCATCAAGTAAATCATTCGTATGCAGTTTCTTGCTTTTCTTTATTGAAGAATTTTAAATACTATTTATCTATTCTACCTCCCATGTTGCTTCTATTTCTTGTTTCAAAAACTTACCAGGCCAATGTTGAACCTTTTTACTTATTTTCTATGTTTGTCTTTTTTATTTAATGTCTTGTTGTTTTATTGATGTTATGGGAACTTTTCTCAAAATCATCAGTCCACATAATCTGCTTGTCTTTGTCCAATCTGTTATCTAGTCTTGCTAGTCAAATGTTTATTTTCTTAATTTTATTCAAGGAAAAGAGTAATGAAGATGAACTAAGATTCAAGAAAATGTTATAAACTAGAGGAAAAGAGACAGGAAAAAGTAAAAGCTGAGCAAACTGAGGCTGAGAACATTTCCCTTTAGTAGCCAAAGGTTTAGTGATAAAGTATTATATTCCTAGCTTTATGGGTTTACTAATACTGCCTGATGTTTTACTTCAGTTTAGTGTGCTTCTAGGCTGGGCCTCTCTATTTTTTTTTTGCTTTGTTCTGTTTTGTTTTATGTATTTTTAATTTCAATTCTTTTATACTTCAATCCCATATGTCAGTTAGCTTGCAAAGTGAATATTCCAACATGTATACATTTCTCACCAATCCAGTAGAGAATACTATACATGTTATCTTCAACAGATAATAAGCCAGAGGGCACATGTGTTCACCAGAGAAAGACAAAGAGAGAAACAGGGAAAGAAAAAAAGTACCCCCCATGGTGAGTGGTCATGTTCCAATCTCTTTTTTTCATCTCTCCATTCTTTCAGAATTTTTGGACACACAGGCATATCCACTTGACATGCTTTTCAAGTTGCAGGGGCTAGTACTCAAATAACACAGTTGGCCATGTGAGATCCAGGCATCATAACCCCCTACACCCTTCCCTGCAACAGGCTGGCCCTTTTCCCCTTCTTCTTTTTTGTTTTTTTTAAAGAGATTTTTGCCATAGGGTGCATGTGCTAACTAGAAAGGCAGAGATGGAAAGAAGGTGAGAAATCACCCCCCAAGGGGGATGGTCATGCTGCAGTCCCTTCTCCTCCATTCTCCTCCTAGAATTTTGGGCACACATGTACATGCACCTGGAGTGAGTTTTAAGCCGCAGGTCCAGAAGTGGAACTGCGGTGACTATGGGGGAATCCAGCAAAGTAACCATTATGCCATCTGCTGGTCCCCCCTTACTCTTAATTAGTAGTGAAAAAAATGTATCAGATTCACTTGTCATTCTGCTCCTCTTATCAGAATTGAGCCAGTTGCTGCTGTACAGGACTCCTTGCTATCGCATTGACCGATGTAAAGCTTTAGCTAATGACTATGTAATTTCCCTACCACATTTATGATTTTCATCTTTAAAGTCAGGCTGAGATCTGTAAGATCTTTGAATATTGTGGTATCTGAGTGGTTGACCTAACCTTGACCCAAATAAAATCTTTTACTTAAAAAAAAAATTGATAAATAGCGATCAGACTGTAAATGTCTTCATTATAAAGTCTAGAATTTTATTGTTGTTAGAGAATTTTGCTACAGAGTGTGTGTGGCATCAGAGACACACAGAGACAGAGAAAGTGAGGAACCACTCCCCAGAGGGGGATGGTCCCACCATAATCCCTTTTCCTCCATTATCCTCTTGGGATTTGGGGCACACAACACACACATGTCTAGCGTGAGATTCAAGCTGTTGGGCCCACGACTCAAACCGCAGTCGACCACATGGGAGTCTAGTGTCCTAACCATTACCCCACCTGCTGGTCCTATAAAGTCTAGAATTTTAAAAGTAATCTACATGTAATGTATGGAAGACTGAATTCAAGTTTTAGAGTAAATATATATCTAAATATATAAAAATAATACGACTGAAATGGTTAAGTGAAGAAAAGAATGAAGCTGTAGGTTCTGTGGCAATAAATCCTCCCCTTTAGTATAATTTATTGTAAAAAAATTTTAAACCACGGGACCAGCAGTTAGCATAATGACTATGTCACTGGACTCCCATGTAGTCGACCATGGTTCAAATCCTGGACCCAGTGGCTTAAGCTCATGCCAGGCATATGTGCATGCACAGCCAAGATCCTGAGAGGAGAATGGAGGAGAAGGGACTGCAGTGTGGCCATCCCCCCCAGGGGATGATTTTTTGCTTTCTGTCTCTCTGTTTCTCTCTGTCTTTCTGGTGAGCACCCATGCCCTATAGTAAAAACCTCCCCCTCCCCGCCAAAAAAAAAAAAAAAAAAAAAAAAAAAGAAAAGAAAATTAAACCAAAGTAAAAAAAAAAAACTATCATAAGTGATTACTTCGTGTGTGTGTGTGTGTGTGTGTGTGTTTTCTTTTTAAATAGTAATTTTTTTTTAATTTTTACTTTAGTTTGCTATAGGACTTTTCTGCTCACTGGGAGTGAGGAGAAAGAGAAAGTGAGAAATCACATCCCAGGGGAATGACCATGCCACACACCCATCTCCTTAATTTCTCTTGAAATTGTGGTCACACATACACACACACCCGATGTGTTTCTTAAGATGTCAGGTCTGGGACTTGAACTGAGCAGTTGGCCATGTGAGGGCCAGCTGCCTTAACCTCCATGGCACCTGGCTGGTTCAGTAATTAATTTTTAAAAGGAGAGGTTACCTCTGAAATGTGGACAAAGGAGATCAACCTCCCTTAACCATTGAGGTACAGAGCTGGCTCTACCTATTTTTTGTTGTTGTTGTTGTTGTTCTTTGTTCATGATAGAACACACACACACATATGCATGTGACTGAGAGAAAGAGAAGGAACACTCTCCACAGGTTCTGGTCATGTCACAGTCCTCTTCCTTATGTTCTCCAGCTTATCAGATCCTAGGACTCATGCATGTACCTGATGTGTTTCAGGCTGACCTGGTTGGGGAATTTGTGAATTCTAACTATATTCACATGCGAGATCTGGCTTCTCTTGAACAGTGTATTACTGCTGCACCATGAAGCCAACACAAATTTGTCAATTCTTAAGCTGAAGGGAAAAAAGAAAAGGGTTCACCAAATCAACACCAGCTAATTCTTCTGTGAGAATCTCTTGCCTTAGAATTTATGAAAAAGAGGGACCAGTAGATGTCATAAAGATAATGTCATTGGACTCCCATGTAGTCGACCGCGGTTTGAGTCCCAGACCTGATGGCTTAAATTCACACTGGGCACATGTGTGTGCATACCCACAATCCCTAGAGGAGAAGGAATTGCAGACTGACCATTCTCCCGAGGGGTGATTTCTTGCTTTTTGTCTCTCCGTCTCTCTCTGGCAAGGGCATGCACCCTATAGCAAAAATATCTCTCTCTCAAAAACAAAAGAATTTATAAGAGAAATTAGTCTCTAGACATTCTAACATCAAATGGTGTGAAAGGGGGACCAGCAGTTAGCATAATGGCTATGAACTCCCATATAGCCGACCGCGGTTCAAGTCCTGGACCCAGTGGCTTAAACTCACGCCAGGTGCGCTTGCGCGCATACCCAAGATCCTGAGAGGAGAATGGAGGAGAAGGGATTGTGGCATGGCCATCCCCCCTGGGGGGTGATTTCTCGCTTTCTATCTCTCTGTCTCTCTCTGTCTTTCTGGCAAGTGCACACACCCTATAGCAAAATCCTCTTCAAAAAAAAAATTGTGTAAAAGATAGGAATTGGTTTTTGTGTGCATGAAAAGAGACTTAAATGTGAAAATATAAATTGTATTGTTATTTTCCTTAAGTTTTCTTCTGTCTAAATAACAGAGCATTTTGGTGTCTGTGTGCTTTAGTCTCTTGAACTTAGCCCCAGTTCTAACCTGTGTGAGTGTTTAACCTCATGTTAGCATTATTGTGACTTCACTTCTGAATTGAGCTTTGGTTGCTTTACCATTGCTAACTTTGAATGATGTCATTGAAAATTGTCGTGGTCTCAATGGAAGTGATTTAGTTTGAAAGTGTGACAGAATTATAGTGAGTAACAAAACAGTCGGCCATAGCTTACATCTGAAATCTTCATGTTTGCTTGTAAGTGGAGGAAAAAAAAAATAGAACAGGGATTTATGTGCTAAGGCCAAACACTAACATTGAGGCATTAGTCAAATACTATTAACAGATATCAACTAGTTTTATATCATAAAGTTAAAAATTTTAGGTGAAAATAAATAATATAATGGTCTTAATAATATTAAATTTAACCATGCCTTATTTCACCGTTATTTTTGTTTTCAAAAGGTACCATGTCACTATAAGTTGATATATAATTTACATGTATTTTTTGAAAAGAAATTGTATTTAAATTTTTCTATTTCGGGGACCAGCAGTTGGCATAATAGCTATGTTGCTGGATTCCAAGAGGAGAATGGAAGAGAAGGGATTGAGGTTTTGCCATGCCCCCTGGGGGAGTGATTTTCCATTTTCTGTCTCTTTCTGTCTTTCCAGAGAGCGCAAGCACCCTATAGTAAAAGCCTCTCCAAAATTTTTTTTTCCTGTTTTGCTTTTAGTAGTATTATTGCTATGATAACATACTCTATTAGGAAATTTAATTCTTTCTTGCATTGTTGCCTGTACTATATAATCTTTTCCTTCATTTCTGCTTTTCTTCAACCTTTTCTATATATTACCGCTAAAGTCCATTCTTAAAGACTAGCCTTTGAAAAACAAAAAGGGACCACCAGGTGGTACAGGGGTTAAGGCACTGGACACTCCCACATGGCCTATAACGGTTCAAGTCTCAGACCTGGTGGCTTGCTTTCTCTCTCTCATTCTCTTTTGTCAGATTAAAATAAATGAAAAAATGAAAAAAAGAAAGTCTAGCCTTTGTTGTGAGGCTTCTTTGTCCACCATTTGAAATTCTGATGGCTGAAATTCAAGGCTAAATGGGCAAAACCAATCTTTCGGTCTTATATTTTATGCCCCTATGTTCTTGAAGGTTTGTAATATAATTCTTTCACACAAATTCACCATGTAAAATTTTACTTCATTCTCATTTGTAACACTCCACATGAATAGGATGGCAATTTCTGTCTTTATCTGCTGAAATATTATTCAGTTTCTCATACATAAATCAGAGTTACTACTTCCATAAAACTTTCTAAGATATCTTCTGCTTTTGGGAATTTCCTTCCTCTCATTCCTTAAATTCTTTAGGTTAGTTTTCATAAAATCCAAGTATAAGCCATGGCTCTACATGCCCCCAAATCTACAGAATAACATTATGAAAATATATATACAGTGATCTAATGACATATATTTTTTCCAGATTTTAGTGGGTCATCAAAAAAAGTCATGACACGTTTTTGCATAGAAAAATATGTCATGACTTTTCTGATGACCCAATATCGTGACATATACAAAGTTCCCAAGAAATCCTTTGTAAGTTCTTCCCAGAGTTCCATTGTTCATTCATGTCATCCACATGACATATTTATTCTTGTCAGCCACAAAAATTCTTTGTCTTCTCCTTATCTATGCCTTCCTCATGTCTATATTAATCCACTCCACATTTCTCCTTCATTTTGTCACATCATAACTCTCTCGTCTTCTTGCTGGCAGTACTCCTTGGAATTTCTCCTGCTTTCCACTTTCTAAGGAATTCAGATATGCCATGTCTCCTCTCAATTCATGGGTTTCATACTGAGAGAAATTCAAGAAACCTCTAGTCACAGCAGTTTTTCTCTCTCTGATTTTTATTGTGAGACATACTTGTAGAGACTTCATGGTAAATAAAAACTGCCACCACTCTCTGCTCTCTATCATTTTTCAATAAGCATTTTATACAACTAATGCTAGTGTATGTTTTATCTACTCTTCAAGATTGAAACGTATGTGGACTTATGGCTCAAACTCATGGCTTGACCTCTACAAGCCCCAATATGTATTTTTCATGAATGAAAGTAGATGTCTAAACTGTTCTTCCTTTAGGTGAAATATCCAAGAAGTAGGGTCAACCATAGACTTGCAATAAAATCAAATTGCCATTGGCAGCTACCACAGGTCCTGAAAGCATTGACTGCTCTTGCATGTGGAGTTTAGAAAGTCTAGATAAAATTCTTCTCCTTGGTTCTTTTTATTTCTTTTTTTCTTCATTTTATTCATTCATTCATTTATTTTTAATTTATCAAGAGAGAGAGAGAGACAGAGACAGAGAGAGAGAGAGTGAGAATGAGAGCAAGCAAGAAAGCAACCTGCTAGGTCCTGGACTCGAACTGCGATCGGCCATGTGGGGGTGTCCAATGCCTTAACCACCATGTCACCTGATGGTCCCCTCTTTGGTTCCTTTTCTAAGCTTGCACTTCTTTCCATGCTTTCAAATATAAATGACGGGCTTAAATAAATCAATTTCCAGTTATGTACTGTATAATAGATTATGTTATTGGGAGGAAATAAAGCATACCATTGTAAACTAGTAAAACATCTTAATAATGAGATTTATTATGAACTACCTAAAAGCATATATTCTACAAGTGAAATGTAAGTAGTAGTATAATACAGAGATATATGCATTTAAAATACTTTTCTGTGTTTTTCTAAATCTTTGTATTTAAATCATTTAAAAAGAAAATTGTCAAGTAATGAATAAAATTGCAACTTATATTTGTGTATATTCCTCCCCACAGAATTTCCTCTTTCTCTGTCACAAAATAGTGTACCATTACAAAATTTTCTACACAAAGTTACATTGAAGATGCAGAGTATTAGAATTTACCATCTTACTATTCAATGCATTATCTTCATCATAGCAATAATTTTAATAGCTACTGTTTACTGCACTATTATTATATATCAAACACTAATATAAGAAAGTAATAAAAAATGAGCTTGTTTAGTCATCACTTAAACAATTATGAAGTGAATTTTGAAAACAAGGAAACCAAGGCCATGCTCTTTATAAGTGGAGAGACAAACAAAATAGTATGAAGAAATGATCTGAATATCCAGATAAAAATTTCCAGCATTCTTACTTAGAACAGTATATACAACACACTGTGTGTAGCTCATAAGTACTGCTATTCATTTTAGCTGTATTTCTCAGAGTGGGTGCTTATTTGAGATTCAAAGACAAGAGTCAGCCACAATGTTCCTGAACAAAGTAGGAAAGGTGGTTATAAATTTCACATACTGTAGCTTAATAACTGACACAATAAATCATTACTACTGGGGCCAGCAGGTGATGTGGTGGTTAAGCGTGCTGGACTCCCACATGGTCAACCACGGTTCAAGTCCCAGACCTGATGGCTTGATTTCTCTCTCTCTCTCGTTCTCACTGTGTCCCTCCCTGATCAAATTAAAACAAATGCATAAGGTTAAATAGATAAGTCTTAAAAAAATCATTACAACTATATTTTTAACATTAAGAATGAGTAATAATTTAAATGTTTACATATAAGATGTTGCTTTTTTTTTTTTTGAGAGAGAGGTTTTTGCTATAGGGCGCGTGCGCTCGCCAGACAGACAGAGACAGACAGAAAGCGAGAAATCACCCCCCAGGGGGGATGGCCACACCACAATTCCTTCTCATCCATTCTCCTCTTGGGATCTTGAGCATGCATGCACACGCGCCCGGTGTGAGTTTTAAGCCACCGGGTCCGGGACTCAAACTGTGGTCGACTACATGGGAGTCCAGCGACATAGCCATTACGCTAACTGCTGGTCCCAATATACTAGTGAAAGAGAGAAGCACCCTTGATAGTATCTGGTCAAGTCATATCCTTTTTGCCAGCCTTCTGCCTCTTCAAGAACATGCGCATGCACACTTGTTTTCATTCTGGCCATCTGGCCTAAAGAACCACAGTTCAGTTTGAAACTGAGTGGGCATTCTGGTTGGGTCCACCAAATGTTTTACAAATGATTTTTCTGCAGTTTTGGTGGGAATAGAAAGGTAGGATTCGGAATGGGTTTCACTTTCTACCTTCTATATTTCTGAATTAAACTATTTTGAATGAATTTGCATTTCTTTAACAACTACCCAAATGTGTAATTATATTACAATAATGGTATTTATAATTCCCACATGAATTCCTGAAATCACAATTCGTGTTACATATAAAAACAATTACAAATAGAATGAATACTAGTTATTTCCCCAGTTTTCAAAGTATTTTTTTAAAAATTAATAAATTATTATTAAACATATGTATAGATCCAAGCTATTTAGATAGTTTGATTTAAAATGGATACGTTATGATAGTTTGCAGTCTTATTTTTCATTATTTTTCACTTATTTTTGAGTACTTATGTATTATAGCATACAAAAATCTAAAGACAAAAATCACACCATATGCTTAAGCTTACAGTCTAGTACATCTATAATGTAAGTCAAATATATTCACCCAAGTTAAACTTAATTTTATTTTGTGTGATAATCAATGTTAGCATTGTTTCAAGTAAAATGTAGTAAAAGAACCCAATCTGAAAAAGTTCAGAAGTGAAAGGCGTGTTATTTTTCTCCTATTGCAATGATCAAACTTAATTTTGAAAATCACCTTGATGGGGACCAGCAGATGCCGTGATGGTTAAGGGTGCAACTCCCACATGGCCAACCATGGTTCAAGTCCCAGACCTAGTGGCTTGCTTTTTCACTTTCTCTCTCTCTCCCCGGCCCTCTCTTGTCAAATTAAAATAAATGAATTAATAAATAAAATTAAATTTAAAAAAAGAAAGTAGCCTTGATGATACTTTGGGGAAAACCATGTTTTACCATTAAGTAGATGTTAGCTGTAGATTTTTTGTAGATATCCATTATCATATTGAGGAAGTTACCGTCTATTCCAAAATGCTCATAGTTTTTATTATGAATTAATATTGGATTTGTCCAAATCCTTTTTCTGCATCTATTAATATGATCATATGATATTTCTTTAGTTTTCTGATGTGGAGGATAGTGTTGATTTTCAAATGTTGAATCAGCATTGCATACCTGGAATAAAAACCTTTTTTTATGGTGTGTAAGTCTTGTGCACTATTGGATTTGATTTGCTAACCATTTATTGAACATTTTTGCATATATATTTATGAGCGATATTGGTCTGTAGTTTTTCTTTGCTGTAATGTTTAACTGGTTTTGGTATGTATACTGGACTCATAGAATGAGATAGGAAGCATTCCCTTTTATTTTCAGAAACAGATTAGGACATTAATATTTTTTAATGTTTGGATGCATTCACCAGTGAAACTATCAGGGCCTTGTGCTGTTGTTATTAAAAAGTTATTGTTAATCCATTCATTTTATTTAATAGATATAAAATTATTCACATTACCTACTTATGTGGATTTTGATGGTTTGTCTTTCAAAAAATTGACCCATGTCATATAATGTCTCCAATTACTGAGTATAGCTATTTACAATGTGTCATTGTATTAATATTTAAGATCCATGGGCCCAGAATTTCACTTTTGACAGTGGTAGTTCTTTTTCAATTACCAGAAGGCATATGCATTCATGAGAGAGGAAAAGGGGAAGAGAGAAATTATCCCCCAGTGGAATAAGGCCACATTGCAGTCTCTTGTCATGTCAGAATATGGGGCATGTGAGGGACCAGCAGATGGTATAGTGCTTACATCACTGGACTCCCACATGGCGAACTACAGTTCGAGTCCCAGACCTGGAGGTTTCAAACTCATGCCGGGCACGTGTGCATACAAGCTCAGAGCCCCAAGTGGAGGAGGGATTGCAGTGTGGCCATCCCCCCAGGGGGTGATTTTTTCACTTTCTGTCTCTCTGTCTCTCCAGCAAGTGCACATACCCTATAGCAAAATCTCCCTTAAAAAAAAAAGAAAGAAAAAAATAATAATTTGGGGCATGGGTGTACATGTGCCCAGTGTTGTACCATGTGTCCAGTGTTCAAGCTGCTGGGTGTAGTATTCAAATTGTAGTTCATAATGTAGGATCTGGTTCCCTTAACCGCTAGGCCATGGGGTCAGCCTGATATTGGTAATTTGTGTCTTTTTCTCATTGCTTTTTTACTAACAGCTAGATTTTTATTGATCTTGTCAGAGAACAAGATTTTGGTGCTATTGATATTTCTATTTTCCTTTCAATTTCACCTCTAAATTTATTTTATTTTATTATTTTTTAATTTTTATTTATTTGTCATGAGTTGCTCTTCTTTCTCTAGTTTTCTCAGCTGGAGATTTACATTGCTGATTTTGGATCTTTTTTTTTTTTTTTTTTTTTTTTTTTTTTCTCCCAGTACCGGTACCTAAAGTTAGTAATTTTCCTTAAGCACTACATTACTGCACCCTATACATTTTGGCCAGTTGTATCTTCATAGTATTTTTTGTTGAGAATTCTCTTTGACCCATAGTTTATTTAGAAGTATGTTGTTTAATTTTCAAATATTTGGAGATTCTCAAACTACCTTTCTGTTATTGATTTTTAGATTAATCCCATTGTTGTCTGAAGATATGCTCCATATAATTTATATTATTTTATATTTTAAGGTGTGTTTTATGGTCCATAATGTGGTCTGTATTAGTGAATATTTCATATGATCTTGAGAAGAATGTGAATTTTGCTGCTGTTGTAGAGTGTTCTATAAATGTCAAATATACCAAGTTAATTGATGGTGCTATTCAAGTCAATTACATCCTTACTGATTTTCTGTCTGCCTGATCTACCAATTATTGAAAGACTAAGGTTGAAATCTCCATCTTTCATGGTGTGTTTGTTTATCTTTTCTTTCATGTCTATCACTTTATACCTCCTGCACTTTGACACACTTATTATTAAGTTCATAAACTTTTAAGATTGATATGTCTACTTAAGAGAATTAAATTTCCTTATCATTGTGTAGTGTCATTCTTTTTCCTTGATTCTCTTTATCTGAGATCTAGTTTATCTGAAATTAACATAGATATTCCAGCTTTTTAAGCAATTAGTGTTAAGATAGTATACGATTCTCCATTCTTTCTTTCTTCCCAGTATCCATCTTTATATTTAAAGTGGGTTTCTTAGAGACAATAAATTGTTGAGTCTTTTTAAAAATTTACTTTGGCTTTCTTTTTCTTTTAGTTGTTGTATTTACATCATTCACACTTCAAGTAAATATTGATACAGTTGAATTAACAACTGCCATGTTTTTAACTGTTTCCTATTAATTGTATTTTTTTCCCAGTGGAAGAAAGCAAAAGTTCTTCAGTTTATTAATATTTACAATATAAATGAATGACTTTAGGGGAAATATATGCAGATTTCTCTGAAACTGTCTTTATTTTTAATTCTTAATTGACATATAATTATGTGTATTTATGGGACAGAGTGTAATGTTTTGATACTTATATACATTGTGTAATAATAAAATCAGAATATTTACCATATCCAACACCTCATAACTTCCAAATTGCTGTGTGGAGAGAATATTCAAAATCCTTTCTTCTAGGCTTTTTTTTTTTTTTTTTTTTAAGAGAGATTTTTACTATAGGGTATGTGCGCTTACTGGAGACACAGACAGAAAGCAAGAAATCACACCCCCCCCCCCCCGGGGAGGGTGATGTCCACACTGCAGTACCTTCTCCTCCATTCTCTTGGGATTTTGGACATTCACACATGTGCGCCTGGCGTGAGTTTCAAGGTGCCAGGTCCAAGACTCAAACCATGGCTGACTAAGTACAAGTCCAGCACCTTAACCACTAAGCCACCTGCTGGTCCTTTTCTAGTCATTTAAAAATATAAATAAAACACCATTTATTGGAGAGATTGTCTTTTCCACAATGAATATTCTTGGGACTTTTCTCAAAAATCAGTTGGTTTTATGTATGTTAATTTATATCTGTGTTTTCTACTGGTCAAGTTGTCTTCGTTTCTGTTTTTGTGCTAATATTTGCACAAAATATTTGATTATTGCACCTCTATCATATACTTTGAAACCACCTAGTGGGATGCCTCCAGTTTTTTTTTTTTTAATCATAGAATTTCTTTGACTATATCAGGTCTTTTGTGATTCCATACAAATTAAAAAATGGACAATTTTGAGAATAGAAATGGCCAATAATTACATACAAAAGTGTTCAATATCACAAATTTTCAGAGAAATGCAAATTAAAACCACAATGAGATATGTTCTAACACCAGTTAGAATGACTATTACTGGGCCATCCAGCAGCATGGTGATTGAGGTTGCTGAATTCCATATGGCCAACTGTGTGATTTGAGTCCCAGATCTGGTGTCTCATAAACATGCTGGGAGCATGTGTGTATGTGCTCAAAATCTCTAAAGGAAGGAGAGATGGAGGACAATGGTTTGTGGAATGATCATTTTCCATGAGGGGTGATTTCTCATTTTCTCTCTTTCTCTTTGTCTCTGTGGCAAGCACATGTGGCCTCTGGAAAAATTTGGGAAAATAAAAAAGGATGGCCATTATGAAAAAACAGTAACAAGTTCTGGGGCAGGGTTGTGGAGAAAGGGGAATGTTGTGGGAATATAAATTGGTACAGTCATTATGACAGTGTGACAGTTTATCAAAAAACTTAAAATGGAATTACCTTATGATCTAGTAATCCCATTAGTGAGTATATACCCAAAGGAAAGGAAATCAATATGTCAAAGAGATATCTGCACTCTAATATTTATTGTAGCAATAATCACAATAGCTAAGAAATGCAATCAAACTAAGTACCCAACAGCTGATGAATGGATTAAAAAAGCATGGCATATACACTCAGCAAAGTGTTATTCAGCCATAAGAAAAGGGTGAAATCCTGTCATTAGCAAAAACACAGACAGACCTGGTGGAGGTAACATTAAGTGAAGTAAGCCAGGCACTGAAAAGCTGATATCTTATGTTCTCTCTTACTAGTGGAAGCTAAAGTATGTAATCACACAAAGGTAGAGCACAAAATGGTAGATAACAGAAGCTGGGAATGGGGAGGAGAATGAAGGGAACAGGGAGAGTTGTTTTACCAGACAAAAAATAGGCAAGCATGATGAGTTCTATAGAACTATAGCACATTACAGTAACTATAGTTGGTGACAGTTCAACATATATTTCAAAATAGAGAAGATTTTGAATGTTCACAACATAAAATAATTATAAACATTTGAGATGGTAGATATGTTTATTGCTCTGATTTGATCACTATATGCTATATTCGTGTGTTGAAAAAGCACACTGGAGCCGACAGTGGTGGCCCCAGAGAAATGGTGGTTAAGACATTAGATCCCACATGATCAACCCTGTGGTTTGAGTCCCAGACTTGGAAGCCCCCAAATCACACCAGGTTCATATGTATGCATGACAAGAATCCTGAGCAGAGAATGGAGAAGGGATTGTGGTGTGTCCATCCCTCTGGGAGGTGATTTTTCACTTTTTTACTCTCTTTCCCTTTCTCTGGCATGTGCATATGCCCTAAGGCAAAAATCTAAACAAAAAAATAATAATAGCAACAATAAATAAACACTGTACCTCACAAATATTTGCAATTACTATATATAAATTAAAAATTATAATAAAAGTAAATATACAAGTTAACCAGAGTTGCCCTACTGTGCAGTAGAATACCAAATCTTATTCTTCCTATCTAATTCTAACTTTGTACTCATTAACCAATCTCTTCCTCCTTTCCTCCTCCATTCACTCTCTGGACTCTGGTAACCACTATTCTACACTCTTTTGATTTTATTTTATTTAAATTTTTATTATAAGTATTGTTATATATACATTCAATCATTCTACATCACTTAGCTTCACTATCTAGATGGCATATATGAGTGAGATTGTGCAGTATTGTCTTTTTGTGCCTGACTTATTTCCCTTAACATTATGTTCTCCAGGTTCATCTATGCTGAAAATGACAGGATTAAATTCTTTTTTTGTGGCTAAATAACATCCATTGGGTTTACATTTCATATTTTAAAAATTAATTGATTTGTTGATGGATACTTACTTTGATTCCATATCTTGGCAATTATAAATAGCATGCAATAAACATGGGAGTGCAGATGTTTCTTTGACACGTATATTTCAAAATCCCACTATCCAGTAGTGGTATTACTAGATTATATAGTAGATGTTCAAAGCAAAGGCAACAAAGGTCAAAACAGACAAATAAATTGATGTCAAACTAAACAGCTCCTACAGAAGAAAAGAAACAATGCATTAAATGAAGAGATAATCTGCAGAATATGAAAAAAATTTGCAAACTATGTATCTGACAAAAAGTAAATATACAGAATACATTTGATGAGGGTACTTCAAAAAGTTTGTGAAAAATTGGATTAAAAATTAAAGGGAAAGTTTTGGTACAAAATTTTTTGATATCTGTGCATACTTCCAAATATACATTTTCCATGAACTTTTTGAAGATACCACTTTTGCATAGGGAACTCAAACTCAACAGCAAAAAAGCAAATAATCCAATTTTCAAATGGACAAATAGGACAAGTGTTGTGGTTAAGGTAGCTACATCCCACATGACCAACTGTGCAGTTTGAGCCCCAGACCTGGCAGCTTGGAACATATGCTGGGCACATCTGTGGGTGTCCAAGTTCCTGAGACAAGGGAGAAATGGAGAAGGGATTGTGGCATGGCCATCCCCTATGAAGGTTGCTTTCTCATTTTCCATCTGTCTGTCTCTGATGAGTACACATGCCATCTGATAAAGTAAATATATAAGTAAGATGGACAAATAAGCTATATAGACAATTATTAAGAGAGAAAGACATACAAATGGCCAACAGATAAATGAAAAACTTCTCAACATCACTACTCAGCAGGAAAATGCAAGTCAAAACCACAATGAGATATCACCTTACCCCAACTAGAATAAGTATTATCCAAAAGACAAAAGATGAAAAATGCTGGCAAGGATGTGGAGAAAGAACTCTTATACACTGTTGGTGGGACTGCGAATGAATATAGCCATTATAGAAACAGTATGGAGGTGTCTTAGAAAATTAAAGATAGAACTATAGAATTTATCTTGAACTTTCATTTTTTCCCAGAAATCTTTGACCATGCAGAAATATAAAAATATTCATATAGCATTTCTTCCTGACAGTTTTTAGCCAATCTATGTTAGTTTCATAATCAGAGGTTTGGTTATCCCACCCCCTTATTTTTTCCTTTTCTGAGCCTTTTGAAATTTTAAGCATTGTATTTAAATTGATCCTGAACCCTGTTTGTAGGGTTAACTCCACCTTTTTAAAAATGTTGCTATATGATATGCGCTCAACAGAGAGATGGCAGAGTGTGGGGGTCAGGGAGTGAAAAAACACCCTCCACAGGGATAGCCATGCCATAATGCCTTCCCCATGTGTACATGCATGCATATATGCCTGCTGTGTTTTTCAAGCCATCAGGTCTGGGACAGACCTGCACAGTTGTCATGTGGGATCCAGCCACCTTAACCACCACACCACTGGCTGGCCCATTCCAACTTTTTAAGAAGTTATCGAAGGCCAGAAGGTGGCATGGAGGTTGGGGCACTGGATCCCACATGGCAAGCTTTGTGGTTCGAGTCCTAGATCTGGATGCTTGAGAATCACTCTGGGCATGTATGTCCAAAATCCTGAGAGGAGAGTGGGAGGATAAGCGATTGTGGAATGGTCATCCTACCTGAGGAGTTCTCTCTCTCTCTCTCTCTCTCTCTCTCTCTCTCTCTCTCTCTCTCTTTCTCTCTCTGAGAGCATGTACCCTATAGTGAAAACTAAAAACAAAAAACAAATAAGGAAAAGAAAAAGCTATTGAATACCTGAAAAACTTTTTTACCCTATTATATTAATTTAGGGGGGCAGATGGTGCTAAAATATAACACTCTGTGAGGCATTCCCACATGGGAATACTACTGGTTCAAATCTAGCGACCTTCCTGCTTAGACTGCATGCATGTGCCCATTATCTGGAGCTGATTGAAGGCTAAGGATAGATTGTGTCAAGACTGTATTGGGGTTACCGTCTGTCTGTCTTTCTCCTTTGCTCATGGAAGAAATAAACTTCAAAAATGTGTTTTAAAATAATATTTATTTAAAATGATTAATAATGCTCTATTTACTATTCATGCTTATACTTTATAAAAATACAATAATTTAGAGTTTACCCTAAAATATTGAGTGGTATACCAGCAACAGTTTTAGGTTTTTAGTGTACTTTTCTCTGGATATAGAAAAAATTGGCTTATTTCCCTTTGTAAATTTTTAAACTCACCAAATGCCCTCATTATGTTTTTCTACAGAGATATAACACAAATTTGCTGTTGAGTTTTCAAAATCAAAGTATAGTGTTTTTTTAACATGTATCATCTTCTTCTGAATTCATTTTGTACTATGCTTTAAAATTCCTTTTTACCCTAATTGTAATATGGAGTATTGTATTCTAACCAGGCTAATACTATTAGTTCAGACAACACTGTATCAACTGCAAGGAACTGTACTTATTTAAAACAAACAAATAAAATATCCCTATTTGCTCTTCATTCTGTTATAGTAGAAGACTACAAAAGGAAGTCTAAGAATGTCTGTGCAGAATTTTATTACTTGAAAATAATTCTCTGTTTCCCTGACCTGAAGAGAAAGAAACCTTTCTTTTCCAAAGTCCAAACCTCACTTTCATCAAGGAATTTTCTTCTCGGGATTACTGACACCTTTTGCCTTTCTCATCCCAGTCTGAACACATATCCATTAAGGTTGTTGTCATATCAGCAACAACAACAAAGATTTTATCTTAGTAATCTATGGAGCCATAGGAATCTGTGTCACTCCCCTTACTTTATAGATCAACAAATACCTGTTAAATTCCTATTACATATGTATAAAAGATATCAGTGAAACTTACATACTAAAGCATTAAGTACAGTGTCTAGGCATAAGAATGGTTTTCTAAAAGGCAGAATTAGTCATCATTGTTAAGTTCAACATGACTTCTTTTTTATTAAAAAAGAAATGATTTTTATTTAAAAAGTGAAAAAATATTTCTAAAAGCCTTTGGAATTAGCTTTATTATGCTACACTAGGATTTTAAGATGGCCTGACCCTGGAAATTCCAAGGTAGGTGAGTAATGTAGATTATGGTTGCTCTTTAAGTGTGCTTATGTGTGACCGTACTTCATCACTGCCCAATGTTTAATAGATTTAGAATGGCTGGGGTTTTTTGTTAAAAAAAAAAAAAAAACGCACTCTTTAAAAAACATAATCTGTCTTGTTTTTGTCATGTTGACATGGAAAATAAAGTTTTATTTTGATGAAGATTACAGAATTAATTGGGAGATGATATCTGATGTCATTAAAGATGTCTTCCTTAAAGCAATTTCAGATATCAAAGTTACTCACTGGCACTCAGTCTCTTGACACAGTCATACACCAATAATTTCTTGACGATGGTACAGAATACTAATAGATAATTGTTTTTTAGCAAAAATAATGCAAATATATTCTGAATCGAGTGAATGTTATACTAAAAGTAGATGATGAATATTTAAAATAGATAAAGTTCCTTAGATGAATCCCATGAATGATTAATATTTCCAGTATATAACATGTTGATTTTTCATTTTAGTACCATAGTGCATGATATCACATGAAGTCATCTTTTGCTTATGTGGGTAAAAGAATTTTTCAAGAATGTATTTGCTTCATAGATACAGCATTTTTTTTTCTCGAAATGATTTGGGTCAGTCAGTCTTGTCTTCAATACAGTTAACATTCCAGGTGAAAAGAAAATATGCCCAAATGTTGAGTGCAGAAAAATACAGATCTTGTACACATCAATATTTCATTCGCCTTGAAGCATAGGGTCTGTACTTCCCACATGCTATGCCATTTTTTTGTGTGTGTGCTAGAATTGTCTTCCCACATCTCTCTACTCCTACAACTCATCCTTAAATTTTAGTTCAAATATCACTTCCTTGGGGAAGCATTCCCAGTCTCTCAGATAAGGTCAGCACCTAAACAACACTTATTTTTACTTAGCACTCATCACATCAAGGTATGTTGTTTACTAGTGGTGTTTGTCACTAGAAAGAACACTTCCCATGGGCACAGTCTGTGAGTACATTGTTCTCAACCTTATCTCTATGGCCAGGATCACTACTTTGAACATAATTTCCTATCAATAAATGTTTGGATGACTGAAGGAGCTAAAAAAAAAAATAGGGCTAGAAGGTATGTTGATCCGAATCATTATGGACTTTGTATTTTTGCTTGTTTGCTTAGGTGACTAGGGAGTTGTGGTAGAAGACTACAAAAGAAAAGTAACAACCTTGTCAGACTATAATGTATAAAGAGCTTATGATAGTAACAAAGCTGAAGGTCAGGCAACTATTAGAGTACTTATGGGAATTCACCATAGAGACAATATGGAAACCACGGCATAGGTGATGATGACATTGGAATGTATTCATGATTTATTTCAAGGGAATAATTTATAGCACCTTTCCTTTGATTCAGTGAGGAGGGGGATTATCCAAAATAATTTTCAAGTTTTCAAGCCAAGGGATACAATGAATGTTAATGACCTTTACTCAAGAAAGGTCAAGTCAATTGGATATATTTGGGGAGGGGTTAAAACAGCATCAAAGACAGTGAGTTGTCCCTTAATGAGAACTTGCTTTCTGTTTTATACCATAGTAAACATTACATATATTCTTTTTACTTTACACAGTAATTCAGTGTTACTTTTCCGTTTCAGCTATTGTAGAAGGTAAGCCTCTGAGAGGTTAAAAACCTGCCTTGGGCCAGTAGATGCATGGCAGTTAAGATGCTGGATCCCACATGGCTGACTGTAATTCAAGTTCCAGACCGGGTGGCTTGAAACTCACGCTGGATGTGTGTGCATGCGTGCCCAAAATCCAGAGAGGAGAATGGTGGAGAAGGGTTTGTGGTATGCCCATTCTCCCAGGGGATGATTTCTCTTTTCCTCTTTTTCTGTCTGTCTGGTGAACACATGTACCCTTTGGCAAAAATCTTAAAAGAAATCTGCCTAAAGTCACACAGAAAGTGGCAGAATTTGGATTTGATTCTGGGTTTTATGCTGGCTCTATTGTTATATGCTAGAGAAGATAAAATGCTAAGATAGATGATAGAAGATATTTATATATATTGTGTAAATAAATGAATATATATAATATGTACATATGTAATTAAATATGTGCATATATGAGTGGTTGTGTGTATTTGGTTTATTTGAGAAGTTAAAACAAATTTGTCTACAGATATTCAGTGGGTGGAAATTTTGTGACAATGCTAGCATGCTATTGAAGTTGAAAATAGATTTATTCCCATATCTAGTTACTCTATTTAACAGAAACTTGAATTTATATTAAAATTTATCTTGCAATATTTGAACCATATTAAGTTAATAATAGCCATAGGGCTTGTGAAAGAAATGATAAGTGCAACCTTCAAAAAAATTTTTGTGCGACTAAGGTTGAACAAATATTCATCAGAAAAACCTTTTGTTGGGACCAGCAGTTAGAGTAATGACGATGTTGCTGGACTCCCATGGAGACGACTGCATTTCGAGGCCTGGCCCCTGTGGTTTAAACTTGTGCCAGGCACGTGTGTGTGTGTGCCCAAGATCCAGAGAGGAGAATGGGGGAGAAGGGATTGCGGCATGGTCATACCCACTGGGGGATGATTTCTGGCTTTCTGTCTCTCTGTCTCTCTGGCAAGCGCACATGCCCTATAGCAAAAATCTCTCCAAAAAAAAAAAAAAAAAAAAAAAGAAAGAAAGAAGGAAAACCTTTTTTTTTTATCTAAATGGTTTCATTTAAAAAGCCTTGATAGATGTTTTATTTACTTTGTACTGAAAGTAAATTTCTCTCCTTTTTGTTTATATTTTATGTATTCCAACAGATTCTTTATATTGCAGTGACATATGACTTAAAGCTTTTAAAAATAGCTGTTTATAAGATGCCATTCTATACCGTGGGCTTCTTTTTCTTCTAACATGGGTCCTAATGAGCAATGTAATGATCCGGGAAGATGAGCAAAGGGACTTAATTGAAAATGGACTATAAGGATAGTTCTGTAGAAATATATTAACATCATAGATCATTGAGTATTTTGGTGGTGATTATTTCACAATAGAATGGAGAAAATGATGATACCAGAAGAGAACATGTTCAATCATTTTGTCTATTCTTGTAAATTCTTGAGTTGCAGCTCCAGAATCTTGGTTCTGATGAGTCTATGCTGACTACTTCCATTTTTGAATTACATGTACATTTTTAGATTGTACCTCATAGTCTCATGTTTCACAGTGTGCTGCCTTTGGAAAGATATTTCAGTTTCAGTGTTAAGTATATCTTCTCTCTTCAAACTGATGGTGGGCTCCTTCTTTAAGGCCAGCATACATTTTCTGCAGAATTTTATATCCTGTGCAATATTTTTTTTTCTTTTTGAGTTTTTCCTATAGGGCATGTGTGCTCACCAGAGAGAGTGAGACAGACAGTGAGGGTGAATGAGAGAATGAGAAATAGAAAATGAGAAATCAGCCCCAGGGCAGTGGCCATACCACAATCCCTTCTCCTCAAGTCTCCTCTCAGGATTTTGGCTTGCACCCACACATGCCAGGCATGATTTTTAAGCTACCAGATCTGGGACTCAAACTGCATAGCTAGCCATGTGGGATCCAGCACCTTAACCTCCACGCCACCTGCTGGTCCCTGCTTTGCATTTTTATACCTCCAAAACTCTAGAATAGAAAAGTATTTAGAGTAACTTAAATGAGATGAATTTCAGAATCAAATGGGTCACAAATTTTCCATGCGTATGTGTGTGTATATATATATATATATATATATATATATATATACAGGCTAAATGAAGACCTAAGAAACTTAATGGATTTGAAACCTAGGCACTGTGCTGGGTTGGTATACCAAGGTGAATGAAGCAAACATGGCCACAGCCCTCATAAAAGTTCAAAAATTAGCCTAGCTCTGGTGATATAGGCAGTAGGGTGCTGCTGTGTGGTATGAAACCATAATGAGAGGCCCTGGCTTTGGAATCCAGGTCAACCTGTGATCCTGAATGGAAGGCTGGAGTGTGGGGGATTATGGTGTGTTGAGTCTCTGTCAAGAGCCTCTCTTGCTCTTTTTTTCTCTCTTTTGCACAAATAAATCATTAAACCTTAAAAAAACAAGAACTTATAAAATTAACATAAGAAAAGTAAATATAACTCAAATATCTAGGAAATGTAGATAGCTATAAATCACCTGTAAAATGAAAAATGTTTATTGTATACACATCCAGCAGCCATCCAACATTGGAGAACTTTAGATGATCTCAAGTCTTATTATTGTAAGTCACTTTTCCTGCCAAATAGCCTTAAATTATTCTATCAGTTTTTTGTCTATTTTTTATACCAAAAGGAGTATTTGATATAAAAATATTATAAAAACTTTTATATATATTTAATATTTGTGGTTTCATAACTTTATCTACTTAGGGCTAAAACTATACTACCTAAATCACACATCGTTATACTGAATACCTCAGTAGGTCTAAAGCGATCTACACCACCTATATCACACATTGTTCTCTGAATACTATAAAACACGATGCAAGTACTGGGTATTATGTGACTTCAGCTAGCCAATAAAGTTGATATAGATGTTTTCTTTGTTTTTTAAACAATTTATCTATTTTAGATTCATTCACCGAACATCATCACAGCATACAAATGCAAATTCTCATTCAGAATACATTGTATAGTGGCTTAATAATACATGTTAACATCAACAAATAATTTTCCATTTCTTATTTATTATATATTTTTTCTTTTTTTTGATTCCCTACTTCTCACCCTCTGCCATTTCCCACCCTCGTCCCACACTGTCTCAGACGTCTTCAGTGTTGGTGCTTGACAGCAAATATGTCAGCGCTGCAAGAAATAGTCTTTACATATTCTATGAAGATACTGGCATCATGAACTTCTCTTTAATAAAAATTAATCACTTAACCAAGAATATATTTGTTTCTTCTTCTATCTTGTTTATTGCAAATTTAGGTATGTGAACCTACTGGCCTATGAAATCTAGAATTTATAATGAAAAATGTCGATTATTGCTCCATTCTATAGTATCATATTTTTGGAAGAGTTAGGGAAGGCTTATGTCTATGCAGTATAATACAATGGTAAGTAAGCCTTCAGTCTCCAAAATCTAGGAGACTTTACTTTAATTTTTTTTTTTTTTTGTTCATGGGAGAGTATGTACACATGCAAGAGAAAGAGAGAGGGAGAAAGAGAATATCCTCCACAGGGTTGGTCATGCTGTGATCATCTTCCTCTAGCCCTCCAGCCTATCGGGTGTGTACTTGTGTACTTGCCTAATGTTTTTCAGGCTGTCCAGGATGGGGATTTGAACTGTAGTTGTCATGTGATTTCTGACTTCTCTTGAGCAGTACAACCACTGTGCCACAGAGCTTGCTCTAATAGACTTTGCTTTGTATCTTGGCCCCAATACTAATGATGTTCCATTAGACAAAGATGGTTAAGAATAAAAACATTTATTGAATGCCTAGAACATCTAGCTACTCTTATACATGCTTTACAAATATGCGTTATTTAATTTTTCCAGCAACACTAGAAATATATTACTACTATTATCTCTATTTGATAGATGAGGTAACTTAATTAATAGAGAAGTCATGATTTGATCTCAACTACATTTTCCAGAGTCTGTGCTCTTTCCTGTTATACTATGCCTTTGAGCTTCTGCTCATTATCTATAAATTAGGTTACAAAATTATCTACTTTATATGTTTTTGAGAATTAAATGAGACAATAGGTGATGAATATATTATACTTCAATAACAGCCTGTCAACACTCAACACTATGTTGATTAGAGTTATGTAGTCTAAACATTAGAACTACATTAATGTACTCCAGACAAGAGAAAGAAAATATAGGTAGTTTTTAAATTTGAAGTAGCTAATAAAGAACTAAGTGAAAGTCGCTGCCTATCAGTAGATTAAAAACATTAAAATACAGAAGAGGATATAGTATTTTTGATGGGCTGATTATTAGTGTACAAGATACTATATTTCTTCCCTGCTAACACCCACCATTCAATTACGTTAAGCTCCTAATTTTGATCAAATAAAATCTGCAATAACCACAGAGAGCAGAAAGAGGTAATAGTATATACTTTGCCCCTGCTTCCATATCCCTAACTCAAAGAAACACTATTTTCACCATTCCTAGAGAACTCAATTCCTGTTGTGATAACTGGCTTTTTATTCTTCTGGTTTATGTCACCACTAAGAAAGTTGTAAATTAATAATCTGTGGATATGCATTTAAAAGGAATGGCTACAAGTTTAGCATTAGCCAGGCTCACCTCTTTATTTGCATTTCACATCATCAGGGAGTAGTGTTCCCCTAATCTAGAGGTAGAGGCTACCCACAGCTCTTAGCAGGAGAGCCTTTCATTCTCAAGCTCTAACAGCATGAGTGAATTTGCTCTGCTTGTGTTCTTTAGAGTTGTGCTAGAATTGCGTTTCAAGCTTCTTTTTCAGTTTATTTCTTGTGTCACAGAAAGTGACCGTCAGAGGAGCAGAGAAACAGGTACCCACAACAAGGCTCTCACATTGCAATCCACCCCCAGTCTCAATCAGCTTAGGTCATAGGCATACATGCATGTCCAATGTGCTCAGGGAGGTCCTGAGACACAAGCTCAGGGCCTTTTTTATGTGGGTCCATTTGAATTACCGCTGTGTCACTACCTGGCCCCTGGAGATTCTCATTAGCTTTATCTTGAAATCCAGTTAAATTCCTCATTCCTTATGTGGTACATTATTTGTAACTTTTGAGGATCAAAAAATATTTTAGGATTTGAATTTCAGTTCAGTGTAGATGTACTTCCTAAATGATATTTATTGAGGTCAAATATCTGATTGCAATGATTGTGGGTTGTAATGATGGTCAAGAATAATGATTCTTAGTAGGTAAGAGATTGAGGGTATAATCAAAGTTGTCTCTGGTGACTTTTTTAAAGGTTAAGGCAATATCTGCTCATTCAAGTCCTCATTAGCTCACATTTCTTATGAAATGTATGCACTTGGGCTGGAAATCTCCACCAAAGTGTTTCCAGATGGATATGTAAAAATAAATAGTTATTGACTTTACTGTAGTTTTTCTCCTTAAGATTGTGGCATAATATATTTAACACTGACCATTTTAAACATCTGTGGCAGTAAGTACATTCACATTTTTTGTGCAGCTATCACTGCCATCCCTCTCTAGAACTGAGTTACTGGTTTGTAAGCTACATATATTTTTTTTACTTATGTTAAATGTATGAGATAATTTGAAATGGGAATGTTGAGTTCCATCTGTCTGAGGGCACCAAAAAATTGTGACTTTCAAAAAGATGATTCCTGTTTTGTTGCTGTTGTTCCTCGTGACTTCCTTTTCAGAAGAATATTTTCTTTAAGCATATTGACAGTCAATTTGACAAGCTGTCACTTCTGGCAAATGCCGTTTTTTTCCCCATTAGTAATTTCCTTCTTTCAACAAACAGTATTAGTCATAATATCTTATTATATTAAGCATCTCCTTTTAACACTGATAACACAATTCTTTAACTAATAGTTCTCACAAGAATGTAATGCTGAAACAAATATGAGAAGGCCAAAGGCATGTTGTCCCTTAAATAGGGCAGAAATTTTACTAAAATCCAGAAGGGTTTATTTGAGCTTGGAAAGGTTATAACTCAGAAGAGAGAGAATCAAACAGCCTTAAGTATGCCTTCCAAATCTTTGGGCAGGTTTTAAAGATAAAAAACACACATGGGGAGAGCGATTACATCAGTTGTTTTGGGATCAGTAACAGTAGTAAACTGATACCACCCTTATTATTGGCACCATTGTTGACATCATTATTGTTGGTTGGACAGATGGTTTCTGGTCATATGTCCTTGCAGAAGTAATTTTTGTATAATATAGTGGTTTTTGTGCAAAGTTGTGGTTCTGGAAGAGTCCTTGTGACAGTTCTTTTCATCGGGTATACTCAGGTGGGAACTAGCTCCTCTATGGTCTTTGCTAAAAAATAAACAAAATAATGCCATTTCATCTGAAAGGGTGCTACCGATAAAATTATGGGAATTTGATGTAGAAGGTCCAGTAACCACATACAAGTTTAGCTTTTCAAGATACTTTACAGAGGTAGACATTCAAGTCTTTCTTTATTGTAGCAACTCTTTCAACTAGTTGAAGGCATGGTTATATCCCTTTTCCAACTACAGATATGGCAAGTTCTGAGAAGGAATGCCATGCAGGTGAAAACAGTGGTGATTAATCTTTTATGGGTAGCTCAGGGAAATCTTTCTGAACATCAGACTTGATGTTAAAATAGGTGTTTGCCCTGTCAAGACCAAAGTTGATGCATTCCTGGTAAAGGGAAAGACCTGATCGAAAGCCTGAGTTTGCGGGGACAGCAGAGGGAAAGTTAGTGGGTCTGAAGCCCAGCTCAGAAAAGGTGAGCTAGAGAACATAGGTTGTAGATCACTTAAAACCTCATAGAGGACTTTAAGCTTTTTGTATTCTGTAAATGAGATGGGAAGCCACTGAAAGGGTTTAAGCATGAAATATTTTTCAAATTTTTATTTTTAGTATAGTAGCTTGTTTCTATGTGTTGAGTAGGAGGCAAGGATATTTATGGGAAGAAAGTCCATTTTTTGCTGAAGTTTAAGAATACTTAATTACTTTCTCTTGGTGTAAATGAGATGAAAGATACTACAGGAACAGCACATGTGCTCAATAACTGAGGGAATGATATACTTGCCTACAGGGACATTAACAATACTTGAACAGCTGTTAATGTCTGTTGCCCTTAGGAAATTTATTTCATCAAGCACGCAGTGTTTCAACCCTTATTAACTTATTTCATAAGGCATTATATGTCTGACTGTGATCCCTTCACTCAGTGCTACTCTGCTTTTACCATGAGTACACAACAACCAACTGATCTGTGTAGTTGTAATTTAGAAATGTGCAATGAAAGACATTTATCATATATCTGAGAGTACATCTTCTGTAAAATTAACATCATAGCCTGAAAAAGATGCTTACAGTATATGCTGAATTATAGAGATTTAACATTAAAATGTATTCAGTGACAAGACTAGAATTGAAAAGCTACAGAGGAATATTTTTTTAAGCACAGGCTTTGGAATCAAACAGGTTTGAATTCTAGCCTTGCCACTTACCAGCTATTTGCATCTGAATAAGGTAATCATCCTTTCTGAACCCTAGTTTCCTCATCTGGAAACAGGGATAATAACTACCCTTATAAATTTGCTGTTTATACAAAACCATCTATGAAAGAGGTTTAGTGACACATGATAAGCATTCAATAAGGGATAGATATAAAAATAAATACAGTGGATGCTGTTGCTGAGAAATAGGCTTAAAAAGTCTACAATGCAAATTATTTTTATAAAATATGAAGTCTAAATGACCATATGCATATACTAGGACAAGAATAAGTATTAAATTTCAGACTAAAAAATAAGTGTTAAAAATTTAATTATGGGACCAGCAGATGGTGTAATGGTTATGTCTCTGGACTCCCACATAGTCAACCACAGTTTGAGTCTCAGACCTGTTGGCTTGAAACTCATGTCGGGCATATGTACCTGTATGCCCAAAATCCTGAGAGGAGACTGAAGGAGAAGGGATTTCAGCATGGCCATCCCCCCTAGGGGATAATTTCTTGTTTTCTGTCTCTCTCTGTCTCTCTGGCAAGCATGCACACTCTATAGAAGAAATCTCTCTCTCAAAAAAAAAATAAATATAGTTCTCTTTGCTTGGTTAGCTTTATGTATTTGTATGTATAATTATTTAAATTTGTCTGATTGTTACTGAACTGGCAGGCAATAAATTGCATTATCCTTACTTAAAATGTAAAGAGGATATAAAGGTCAAAGTTCATTTTCTCTAATGACTAATATGGGGGGAAGATGCAATGTACATCAGAGAATTCTTTGGCCTTCTCTTTTGTACATCTAATATCATTTATCTCATTTCCTTCTGAATCAGCCATTTCACAAAAAAACATTCTGTAATAAGCTCTTGTCTTGAAAAACCTCAACAGCTTTCTCAACACCTATATTTTAAAATGTGAATCCTGCTTAAATGGGATTAAAATATGGTACTCCGTTAAGCTGTAAAACAGGCTTTTCTGCTGTACAGTTGAGGGTTGGTTAGAATGTGTCATTTGACCTATATTGCTGCTCTGAATTTTGCTAGGTTGCCCCAGTGATGACAGTTTCAATGGTGTGGGTGTTTCCAGTGAAGGTATTCCTAATAAGGAAGTAACGTTGTTGTCTTTCAGATATCATTCAGCCTGAAAAGTACTGTTTTTTTCCACCTGGAGCTATAAATGTCTAATTTTTTTTTTTATTCCAGCAGCAGTAGTAATAAAAAAGAAAAAAATATGAAAGAGAAACAAAAAAGAAAGAAAAGAAAAAGAAATTGTCCTAGTAGACTGTAGCTTTTATTGTTTTGGGATGTTGTGATTTTAAGCTAAGACTCATCCATTCTTGCTTCAAAACTTAAATACAAAGCTAAGTGGTGGCCAAAGCGCTTGGTTTATTAATGGCTGGCAGTCATCCAATAGGTATCAGAATACAAGACTTTGTTAACAATAGCAAGATCAAGTGCAAACTTCTCTGCCTGAACTTAAAATAAGGCCTTCTGCTTCCGGCCTGTTAATTGAAGACAAACGTACCAGCCAGCAGTGGTTTATGATAATGCCCAGAGAATAGGCAGCTCTCATCCAACCAAGTTCTCCATGTTTTATTGTTGTTTTTTTTTTCTTTTTTTTAGTACACAGAGAGACACTACTTGTATGTACTTAAGAAAGAAAAAACCCCAGATTTGGTTATTAGAGGAAGGCTAATCCAGCCTGATAATAAATGCTAGCTCCTTGTATAAAGTTCTGGGTAATTGAAAGACAGGGATACTGGCTTCTTGTTAGGAACAGATAAGATGATGGAGGAAGGAGGAGGCCAATGTGTCCTGCTTGAAAGTGGGACTGAGACTAGAATGTGAAGAAAGGAGCAGGAGTCTTCCTTATTATATGAATTAAGATGTATATTCATCTAGAACCAGGAGTGAAAACAGCAATATAACTGTGATTTCTAAAGTCTGAAATTGAGAGACCAGTTTTAAAGATTAAATGTGAATACCCGTAGTTTCTTAATTTTGATTGTACCACTATTTAAATAATAGTTTTCAAGGAAATACCTATTATATTAGATGATGATACATTAAGTACAAGATGAAACCCAATTTTCAAAATGTTAAAATGAAAAAAAAATACGATATTTAGAACAAGGGTAATTTATATTACTATAAAATGAAAGATTTCTAAAATTACTAAGCTGTATATGCCCTGTCTGGTGGGAACCATATTTCCTCCTCTTTCCTTTCTCTCTCTCTCAACCCTCCTTGTCTTTGCCTCACCATATTTCTTATTAAAGGCCACAACTCTGTGGCCACCTATTAGGTTGTCAAGAAAGTCATGACACATTTTCCTTATAGTTCAAAGAAACCACCTCCCCTAGGAATAAACTTACTCTAGCCTCAATCTACAGAGAAGCAGGTTGGGGGAAAAAAAGAAGGGGACTTTTATATAAAGGTAGAACTTTATCCTGGCTACTCCTGGCAAAGTTTTCTGCCAACAGTGTATTTGGATTCCTGGTGTGGGTTTAATTGTTTTCATTTACTCCTTTGGTTGACCTTATAAAGCCAGAAATAAAGAAATACTGTTGGCACTGTTGAAAAGAAATAACTGATTTGTGCAGAACTTGTGGGCATTATAGCCACTGACCGATGTATCAAATTGGGCATGATTAACATGAGTTAACTGTTTTCCCAAGGTAAGAAACTTGGTTTGGAGTGAACAACCTAAACTTGTGAGATTTTGTTTTATGATCTTGTTAATTGACGTTCTATAAAGAAAATTTGCCTTAGATTTTAATGTTTTGTTCAATGACTAAAAAATAGCAATAAGCTGCTTCCCCCATCTTTATTTTTCTACCTGCTTAATGGATCATGTGTTCAAGAATGAAAAGTATTGAAATATAGCACTTTATAAGAGAATGGTAATAGCCATGATATGTACAGTTTAAAAGGAAAAAAATCGTTATGTGCTATATATTTTAAAAGTTTTTTTTTTTTTTAAATGACTGTACTGGGCTAGCTGGTGATACCGTGGTTAAGGTGGCTAGATTCCACATGGCCAACTGCACTGTTTGAGTCCTGGACCCCATGGCTTGAAAAATATACCAGGTGTAAGTGTCTGTGCCCCAAATTCTGACAGAAGGGAGAGCTGGAGAGGAAGGGATTTTAGTGTTACCATGCCCCATTGGGGGGGGGGGTGCTTTCTCTCCTCCCAGTCTATCTTGAGTAAATACACACAATCTCTGGCAAAGTAAAAAAAAAAAAGAATTATTTTAAATGTACATAGATTTTCAACTCTGAATTAAGTATACTTGTGGTTTTAAGGTTTCATTGGATGTAAATTGTGTTCACTTTTAAGTACTACTTGTAAATAAACACATTATGTATCTCTACTCTGAAGACACTTTAACCTTCATTCCTTTATACTTTTATGAAATTCACATGTGTATACTACTTTACATTTTCAAATATGTGTATTTGATCTTATCTAAAATGTGACCATTTAACATTTTTATATCCTCCTTTAGTTTAGTACAATATGGTATACATGGCAACTAGTCTGTACATATTTAATTTATAAGCAAAACTATCACAGTCTTGTGTATGGTACTTATATGTTTTGTTTGAGAGAGTTTTGCTATAGGGCATGTGCACTTTCCAGAGAGAGAAAGAGAGAGAGAGTGAGAAATTATCCCACAGGGGTGATGGCCATACTGCAGTTCCCTTTCCTCCAGTCTCTTCTTGAGATTTTGGGCATGCACACACGTGTGCCTGGTGTGAGAGTTAAGCCACTGAGTCAAGGATGCGAACCGTGGTTCACTATTGTGGGAGTCCAGCAATATAGCCATTATGCCATCTGCTGGTCCCATGTCTTTGTTGTTTTTAAAGTATGGAATCCAACTAGCTTTCTAGATTTGCAACAGAAAAAAACCTCATTCTCAAAAGTCAAGTGACATTGGAAATCATCATTTTCTCACCCAAAGAGGTATATTTTTGAGTACTTTATATTTCCTCACTACCTCAGTTTCTTGTACAACAAGTAGTTTGAAATCAGGTTGTCAAAATTCATTGTGTCCCAGGGAACCAGCAGTTAGCGTAATGGCTATGTCGCTGGACTCCCACGTAGTCGACCGTGGTTCGCGTCTCAGACCCGGTGGCTTACAACTCACGCCGGGCGCGTGTGCGTGCGTGCCCAAGATCCCGAGAGGAGAATGGAGGAGAAGGGATTGCGGCGTGACCATCCCCCCTGGGGGGTGATTTCTCGCTTTCTGTCTCTATGTCTCTCTCTGTCTGTCTGGCGAGCGCACGCGCCCTATAGCGAGAAACCTCTCCAAAAAAAAAAAAAAAAAAAAAAAATTCATTGTGTCCTGGTAGAATGCATGAGGATCAAAACCAATAATGTAATTTATGCATTTCAAAAAGCTGCCAAATTTCATTAGCAAAGTGGTCATAAAACCTCCAGTGGGGACAATGTATGTGATTGTCCTTTCAGGCAATGTAGTCCTGCAATGAGAATTTCATGTATTTATTCCTTTTTAAAAGGAAGCAAAATAAGCCTTTCCCAAGAAATTTCCATTCCACTTCAAGCTTCTATCCACAGCACGTTACAAATACTGTTGAAAATACTAAAATTAAAGGCAAGAACTCATATACAGTTTTTTTTTATTGTTATAGCTAAAATTTAAAATATGTCACTATTTTATTAAAATCATATGGCCCTTGCCAGGTTTAAATTCTTTCTTGATTTATTTCAGAAAAGGGTAGTCATTCTTACATTCTTTGATTTTTAAGAATTATTATTAATTTTTTAAAGATTTTTTTCTTTTTAACTTTATTTATTTATTTTAATTTGATCAGAAAGGGACAGAGTGAAAGCAAGATAGAGAGAGAAAGGGAAAGTGAGAAAGCAAGCCGCCAGGTGCAGGACTTGAACCATGGTTGGCCATGTGGGAGTCCAGCATCCCCAACCACCATGCCACATGCCAGGCCCCAAGAATTATTATTATTATTATTATTATTTTTTAATTTGACCAAAGAGAGAGAAAGGGAAAGTAGGAAAGTAAGCCACCAGGTCTGGGACTTGAACCACAGTGAGCCATGTGGGAGTCCAGTGCCTTAACCACCATGCCACCTGCCAACCCCATCCTTTGACATTTAAAAAAAGAAATAGTTTACCTAGGACTCAATCACTTTAAGCCATCTTGGCCTTTTGCTCCTCAGAATTTAGTAACAATATCACTTTCGTCAGTTATTCAGAGATGGAAACTGTTGGAGAAGAATTACTAAATAATTAAATTCCTTCCTTAAATGATTAAATTGGCATTACCTACAACTCATATAAGGAGACTATATTGTGAACTAACCTTGGAATTTGTTCTTGGAAAGTTTATTCTAGTATGTCTCGCTGGAATTTAAATTCATGACATTTGAAAAATATAAAGTGTAATTAAACATTGAGAGTACTTCTTGCAGTTATTATACATTTCTTAAGTAGTCTATGGTAAATGCGGCCTATAAATCTGTTAAATGGTTGAGAATAAATTTACTTTGACCTCTGTGTAAACATGTGGATTACACAGTACTAAAACCAGATTGTTAATATATATTTTTTTTATTTTCAGCTTTCACTTCAATTTATATGCCATTCAAATGTCAATGAATAAAAATTGCATTTGATTGTCACAGTGCATGGAATAGTACACCTTAGATTTGTGTACTTTTTTGTTATGAATTTTGCAGTTTAAAAAAGCATACATACTGAACTCTAGCTAATGATATGCATGCTGAAGTGTTTAAGGGTGAAGAGTACTGATGTCTGCAACTTGCACTGAGATAAAATAGAGCGAAGGTTGGGGTAGAATGACATACAGATGGATGTATGTGTGACAAAGCAAATGTAATAAAATATTAATTGTGGAATATAGAGAGTGAGTATATGGGTGTTCACTGTGCAGATCTTCCAACTTCTATTTATGTTGGAAAATTTTCACAGTAAGATGTGAGGATAAAGCTTTATATGATTCTGTAATGTATTAATATTAAAATAATTTAAGTATACTTGTTTTATCAAAGGTTTTTACATTCATAAACGTTATTGGTTTCTGTTTTCTGGAAAGTATTTAATAAGGATTTTTTTAAAAAATTAAAGGCAAATAAACTTTAGATGTTTGTAATCTAATTCTAAGTTTATGATATTATACAGTATATTAAAGATATTTCTGAACTCAGTGGCACATGCCTTTAATTCCTGGTACTTGGGATGATGAGGCAGGAAAATTGTGAGATGGAGAAGTAAACTGGGCAAAATGGCAAGACCCTGTCTTTGGGAGAGAAAAAAATAATAAAGATACATCGTCCTTTATTTTTTGGTATTGACGGAACAGTTACTTGCCATTGCTACTTGTTACTGAACAATTTGCTTAATGCTTTAGACATCCTTGGAAACATTCAATAACGTTTTCAATTAGATGACTATATAAAGAACCGATTTTTACCTTAAATCCATAGGTACACTTTCTGTTTAACTCAGGGAAGATGATTAAGTAATGAAAAGTTATTACATTAGTAAAATCTTGGCCTTTTCTAGGTAGTTTTAACTTTATTGTTTGACAATAGTAATCAACTTAAAGTTCTAAATAGTATGGTCATTTCACAGCCACTAGAGTTTTGAGAGGTAAAGTGGTTATGTACCTCAGTGAGTTAATGCCTGGAACTGTTGCTATTATTGATTTTGGGATTGAATCTCCAGTTGAAGATGATATCTTCTTCCAGTGACTCATATATACAAGATTTTAATTTGTAGCTTTCCCACTAAAAATATACATGCAGCAACAACAAAGCATAACTGCATTAAAATCCTTGTATAAATGGACATATTGACATTAATCCCATTTGCTATGGTGATATTTTAAAAGGTATCTGTGGTATATCATTTAGTTTATTAATTTTTTGGTAAGGACTCCATTTTAATACTTTTTAAATAAGGTATTTTATTATTTTTAAAAGTTTGCTATTGTACACGTGTGTGATAGAGAAAGAGAGAAGGAGAGAGAAAATCAAGCCATAAGGTCTGGGACTAGAACTACAGTTGGCCATGTGGGAGTCCAGTGCCTCAACTGCCACGTCACCTACTGTCCCCATTTTAATATATTTTTAAAAAGGATTACATGTAATAAGCCAGGCACAGTGGTGTGCACCTGTAATCCCAGTGACTCAGAAGGTTGAGGCAGGAGGATAGAAAAACAGCTAGACTTTGTCTTTTTATAAAAAAAGTATGTGTGTATATATTATATGTATTAAGAATGTAAATTTTTTAAAAGAATTATTTAACTATTTATTTATTTTAACTTGACCAGAGAGGGACATAGAGAGAGAGAAAGTGAGAAGGTAAGCCACCAAGTCCAGGACTCGAACTGTTGTCGGCCATGCAGGAGTCTAGCACCATTAACCACCCTGCTACCTGCAGGTCCCCCAATGACATGAATTTTAATACCCATTAATGAAAAGCATCTATAAAGAAAACAGTTCAGTAACATTTAAAAATAATTTGAATGGGGCCAGCAGGTTGTATGGTGGTTAAGGTGCTGGACTCCCACATGGCTGACTGTGGTTCAAATCCCACATTTAATAGCTTGAAAATCATGCCAGGCATGTGTGCATGCATGCTCCAGATGCCAGGGGGAGAATGGAAGAGAAGGAATTGTGGTGTGGCCATCCTCCCAGTCGGTGATTTGTCACTTTTTTGCTCTGTTTCTCTTTGGTGAGCACATACACTGTATGGCAAAAACCTGATCAATGATAATAATAATTTCAGTGTTGGTCATCACAATACTAATGTATTTGATAGAGCATATGGAACACTAGTCCATATAAATCATAGTCTCATTCTTTCTACAGATGCATATGGAATTGTAGGTCTCATGAAATTTAGCTAGAGGCTCTGGGCTACCAGATTAATAAATGCAATTTTGATGCTTTCCCCAGAGAGGGATTATTTCTAGGAAAGTTACATAGAATTTATGTCCAAATGTGAATCCTGAGAAACAGAAGTAATCTTCTAAATTTGTAGAGGTAAGATTCACCTTGCTCTCGTATGCAACAGCCTTTGGCAAGGAAGTGTATATATGATGGGAACATAAAGATTATAATTTGAAGAATCTAGAAACATAAGTGGAAAACTAAACTTCATTTATAGTATAAGATTATTTAAATGAAGGAAATAGATTACTTTTAAACTGAAAGAAGCCAAAGGCATGTTAATTTTTCCACATCATCTCATTTTCCTTTATATTGATATTAGCTGCTGTTTTTATTTTAGGTAGACCACCTGTTGAGAGAATATTTTTTCCATTCTAAATCTGCATTATAGGAAAATTTAACACAATCCACATGAGGAAAAAACAAAAATATACTTTAAATGTTTGTGTAACTACAAAGATATAATTTATAGGTCCACCAAATACTAGAATTTTTGTTGTGTTTTTAAGTGTTTGGGTATTTTTAATTTTCCATATAATTTAGTAGCTGGAAGAAAGTATTAATATTTAAATATTAATTTTAATACCAAAGATAAAACAAATTAATACCGTTAATATTTAAAATTCCCTAATGAGAATATAATTGCATAAATTTAAATATGTATTTATAATTTGAAGGGCTAATGCATCAACAATACATGATCATACTACCTACCTGATTCATCTCTTTTTGACAGATATTTTTGTTGTAGTTCTTGAGATTCTCAGCACATATTCCAGAATAAGGCTATACAAGTGAAATGACTTCCAAAGCTGAAATGAGCTGAGAGACCAAAGAATTAGGCACAAAAGACCAGCTTGTCAATTCACAGCTTAATAATGGAACTACCTAGTGGCAGAAAGGAGATGAACAGGTGATTCTACAACTTAACCATTCAGTGCAATAGCCATTATCCACCTGTGGCTATTTAAATTTACTAATTTATCAATTTTAAAGTTTTAGTTTTAATTGACATGTAATTGTATATATTTATGGGTGCAATGTGATGCTTTGATATATGTATACATTGTAAAAGATCAAATCAGGCTAATAAGCAAATCTAACAGCTCAAATATTTATCATTTCCTTATAGTGAGAACATGTACAATCTTTGCCTTCAGTTTTTTTGAAATGTATGTTACAATTAAGTATAATAACCATACTATGCAACAGAATGCCAGGACTTATTTCTCCTATTTAACTAATACTTTGTACCTGTTGACCAATATCTCTCCTTCCCTGTCTACCTGCTGCCCTTCCCACAGTCAATTCCTTCCCCCTCCTCTGATAAACACTATTCTACTTTACTTCTATGAATTCAACTATTTTAGATTCCTCATGTGAGTGAGATTACACAGTATTGGTCTCTCTGTACCTAGCTTTTTTTTCACTCATGTGTCCTGTGAATTCATCTGTCTTGATGACAATGACAGACTTTCTCATGCACGTGCACGCATATGTGCATGTGTGTGTGTGTGTGTGTGTGTGTGTGTGTGTGTGTGTTAAGGCTGAAGAGTTTTTCATTGTGTATACACCACGTGTAATTTTTTTTTTTTTTTAGAAAAAATTGCTGTAGGGCACATGTGCTTCCTGGAGACTCAGAGGTGAAGAGTGAAGAGAGAGACAGAGAAAGAGAGAGAAAGCTTTTCCTCTCTTCCCCCATGGAGGATGGCCAAATGACAATTCCTTTTCTACTTCTACCTAGTTTTGGGAGAAATCACGTGCCTGACATATTTTTCAAGTCACCAGGTCCAGGACTCAAACTGTCAGCCATGTGGGATCCAGCCACCTTAACTACCACACCACCTGGCTGACCCTATATACCACATTTAAAAAATTATTTTATTGGGGCTAGCAACCACTGTACCACCATATGGCTGATCATGGTTCAAGTCCCAGACCCAGCAGCTTAAAAATCATGCCAGATGTGTGTGTGTGTGTGTGTGTGTGTATGTTTATGTGTGTGTGTGTGTGTGTGTGTGTGTGTGTGTGTGTGCGCCCGCCCAAAATCTCAAGAGAAGAAGGGATTGCAATGTGGTCATTCCCCTTAGGGAGGTGATCCCTCACTTTTCCCTCTGTCTGTTCAGTGCACACAACATATGGAAAAAAACGTTTATTTATTTGTCATGGGAGAGAGAAAAAGACAGATATCTGTGATAGTATCTTCTCATGCCACCATGTTTGAGTCCTGGATTTGGTGGCTTCCCTTCTCACATTCTCTCTCTTTCTCTCTCTTACTCTCTCCCTCTCTGGTCAAGTTAAAATAAATAAACAAATAGTTAAATAATTCTTTTAAAAAATGTACGTTATTAATACATGTAATATATATACACACACACTTAAAAAAAAAGACAAAAGTCTAGCTGTGTTTCAATCCTCCTGCCTCAACCTCCTGAGTCACTGGGATTACATGTGCACACCACTGTGACTGGCTTATTACATGTAATCCTTTTTAAAAATGTATTAAAATGGGGACAGCAGGTGACATGGTGGTTGAGTCGCTGGACTCCCATATGGACGTCCCAGGATCCTAGCCTCCCAGCCAGCCTGGATGAGTGCATGCAGGTGGACCCAGCATGTTCAGGATGACCTGGGATCTGAATTTAGATCTCTCACGTGCTCCACCTACATCACCACAGTTGAGTCATATACCACATATTTTTAATCCTTTTATCTGTTAATGGGTACAGAGGTTACTTCTGTGTCTTGACTATTGTAAATAATGTTGCGCTTAAACAAGTGTGTGTGCAGGTCATCTATTCAGCCTACTGATTTCAAGATTTTTGAGTATATATCCCACGAGTTGGTATGTACCAACTCACCAGGGTCTATAAGTACATTCCTGATCTGCCTTGCTATTTTATTGGAGTTGACAGGTACACCTGCTCTCTCATATCAAGTCCAGCCTTTCCATTTGGGTTTTGTATTATATTTCTACTAAACATATTCATGTGTTTTCTCCTGAAATTATTCCTCTCCTCTTTCAATATCAATTATTCTTCCATATTAACAGGGATGTTTTGCTATCTTCTAACTTTAAAACCAAAACAAAAATAAGCTCTTCTGATTTTTTCTTTTCTCTTCCATGTATTATCTTGTTTTTCTGCTTTATTACAGGCAAACACAGCTATCAAAATCTCAAAACCTTGGGCAAATTATTTATACTGTATTTTGCAGGTTTTTTTTTTTTTTTTTTCTTATACTCTCTCTTTAAGTCAATTTGTAGGCCGACCTTTCTCACAGAGGCTGGTTTATTTACTTCTGTGCTTCTTTTCTTTTCCTTCTCTCCCTTCCTCTCTCCCTCCCTCTTCCTTGGTTTTCTCCATCAGCCCTCCTGTTATAAGCAACCCACCTACTGACCTTCTTTTCCATGCTCCCTCATTCAGTGTTACCATGACCCAATGATTAATGTCAAATGTACAAATACCTTTTATAGGGGCCAGCAGGTTGTACAGAAGTTAAGACTGCTGGATCCCGACTGAGGGTTCGTGTCCCAAACCTGGTGCCTAGAAAAAGATATTGGGTGTGTGTGTGTGTGTGTGTGCCCAGAATCCTGAGCAAAAGGGATTGCAGCATGGCCATTCCCCCTGGGGGGTGACTTGTTTTTTGGTCTCTCTTTGGTAAGTACACACACCTTAGAACAACCTAATTTTTAAAAACTGCTTTTTTAAAAATAAACTTCATATTCTATCCATCAGTGGATCTTATCTCTTCTACCTCCTATCACTCAAATTAGACATTCTTCTTTTTTCTTTATTATCACTACCTTATCCCAATCTCTATTATTTGTCACCTGGAGTATTGGAATTATTTCCCATGAGATCTTTTTGCATGTGCTGCCCCACAGTTAGGTCTCTCTTCTTCCCCACAAAAACAATAATATTTTGAAAGGTAGACTGTATAATATTACTCTAATGACTCTTATAATCCTAAAATAAAATCTGAATTTTTTAATCTTGTGTACAAAGTTCTTCGTGACCTGGCCCCTGCCTAGCTCTTTAACTAACACCACTGCCATTGTCTTTCCGTCTTCACTGTAGACTCAGGACAAGCTGTCTCTTCCATTAGAGTCTTTATATACTACATGTGTGAAAGGATTCTACTCAAGATCTTCACCATGTGGGCTTCACCTTGTTTTTCATATTTTAGCCTAACTAATACCTCATCAGAAATACCTTCTCTGACCAAAATATCTATCAGTCACTCTCAATCACTTCAACCTGTTATAATTGTTGGTGGGCAATTTACAATTTCTAATATCTTTCCCATTTGTTTACTGATTTATTATTTATCTTCATCTGCATAAAATGAGTTCCATTTATCTTCTCTGCCTAGAGCTTTGCCTGTACCAAAATCTGAACTCTCTGAATGAGTGTGTGGAAAATGAAATTAATAGAAGCTTCGTTGTTGGTTTTCAAGTGCCAGATGATATTTAACTATTTGAAGTTGTAGGGTGACCAAAGATCCTTATTCTGGTTGGCACTTCACTGCAATGAACATGAACAATATGAAATTTCATATTAGAACCAGGGTGAGGCTGTTGCCAATGCATGACTTCATTCTCCTCGTAATCCTTTACCAAAGTTACCGTGGCCATAGCATCCTCCTCAATACATGTGACTATTATGAGAAATGTGGTCAAAGACAACCAGATTGTCTGTTGATTATTTAGTAGCTGTCTTTATTTAGTGAACAATAGTGAATAAGATCTTTGATCTCTGCCATCAAGAAATAAATGGAACACATTCAGACATTAAGCCCTGTGAAGTATTTTTACATTTCTAGGTATACAGATATTTACTTTTGAAGCTCTCTTGGTTTCCACAATTAATATTTACCTTTTTAGTTCCAAAATACATATTAAATCAATTTTATAGTTAGTCTGAAGAATTTTGTAAAACGAAAAAAATTATCCTGTTATATTATTGCTATGTTGGTGGAAGAGAACTTCTCACACTTAAATCTTATAGTATTTTTCCTCTCTTTCAATGTAGAAAAATGGGAGTAAGAAGGAATAATTTGGGTTTGTTTTATTCACTTTAGTCTGTGTCCAGAAGGAATGCACAAAACATGTATGTATGTGTGTATATATAGATATATAAAGAAAGAGTGTCGACTTATATTATTACTGAGATATCTGTTCAACAGCTTAAATAACCGAAGTGTGATGGTCAATATTTTGTGGACAGCTTTAGCTCCACATTAGGCCCTCTGCCCATTTTGCCAACTATTTTTCACAGTAATGGAAGTCTTACAGACAAGTTCATGTTAACTTCTTTTTTTTTTTTTTTTTTTTTTTTTTTGAGAGGCTTTTGCTATAGGGCGCATGTGCTTGCCAGAAAGACAGAGAGAGACAGAGAAACAGAAAGTGAGAAATCATACCCCAGGAGAGATTGCCACACCACAATCTCTTCTCCTCCATTCTCCTCTCGGGATCTTGGGCATGCACGCACATGCGCCCGGCATGAGTTTAAGCCACCAGGTCTGGGACTCGAACCGCGGTCGACTACATGGGAGTTCAGCGACATAGCCATTACGCTAACTGTTGGTCCCTTAACTTCTTCCCCATAGTATTATGATAACAGTCCTCAGTGCCGTCCTAAATGTGAGTGAGGGAGATCACAGCTTTCACTAAATCAAAATATAACATGCAATAGGCATTTAAAAAAAAAAAAAAAGAACCATTTCTCATGGGCCAGCAAGTGGCATTGTAGTTAAAGCCCTGACTCCCACATGGTCAACTTCATGGTATGAATCCTGGACCTGTGGCTTGGAAAACATGTTGGGCATGTGTGTGCATGCTCCTGGAGACAGGAAGAGAAGGGACTGCGGTGGCTATCTCCCTGGGGTGGGGCAGGGGCAATTTCTTATTTTCCCTCTCTCTATGGCAAGTGTATCCACCTTATGGCAAAAATCTGAAAAGAATAAACAACGTTCAAGAAAGTATTTAATAGAGAAGCATTTAGTCTGACATAGGTATCTAAAATACATCTTCCCTTGTAAAGGTACTAATTTTCTGTGTAACTTTCAGAATTGGTTTTACACTTTATTATTTCAGTACATAGTCGCATTTTCATTTAAGTGTTTTGTCAATACTGTAGCTCTTTCCATTTCTCTAAGACATCAAGTACAGAACGTGTATTAGCTATAATTCATATCTAAGAAATGAATTTCTGAGCAAGAAGAAAATATTTAAAACTCTTGAACATAAGTTAGTAGGGGATTCAGGTGTGTAATCAGCTTGATTAGTCCAAGAGGGCATCATAATCTCATGGGCTCTCTTGATTGGTGTTTCACATCCTAGGGAACATCTTAAGAATCTGAGTTAAGCTGTGTCTTTTCCTTTAAGTACTTTTTTTTTCTGTTTTTTTTTTTTTTTTTTTTTAATCTTGTGGCCCTATCTCATGGGTTCAGAATAAATACCATTTTTTCTTTTTTGGAGAGGTTTTTTACCATAGGGCGCGTGTGCTCGCCAGACAGACAGAGACAGAGAGACAGAAAGCAAGAAATCACCCCCCAGGGGTGATGACCACGCCACAATCCCTTCTCCTCCATTCTCCTCTCGGGATCTTGGGCACGCACGCACACACTCCCGGCGTGAATTTTAAGCCACTGGGTCTGGGACGCGAACCGCGGTCGACTACATGGGAGTCCAGCGACATAGCCATTACGCTAACTGCTGGTCCCACAGAGTAAATACCATTGTCTTAACTATTCCCTAAGTCCTGCATCTGAGAAAATAATTTTTTATAACAGAATTGCAGAAAAGAAAGGAAATTACAAGTCCACATTGGTGTACCAAAATAACACAGACAACTTTACATCAGGAATTTTGGGAGCAATGCAAGAGAAAAGGGGTGATGGCTCATACTGTGAATTTATTACTGTTTCATACTGGGAACTAGAATATGCCTTCAGACAATTACCCTGGGCATGGAGTAGGCATAAGTAAAGTCTGGAGTCTCGAACCTTACTTGGGCCATTAAAATTCATTTTCAGTGATTGAGTATAAAAAATATGGAGACAATTTAAATATACCACACATTCCAAGCATCTTAGAAACATACATTACTTTTAGTTCAGCTCTTATTAATTTTAACATTGGGTAATTTCCATTTCTTTCTTTAAAAAAAAGGGAGACTGATAGCCAAATCTTTTTGAATGTTCTTGCTCAGTTTTGTTGTAACATTATTGGACGTTCTAGTGGGGTAGGCTTTTTGAAGTTTTAATGATACTGCAGTATTATACCTAGGTTAATTGTTCAAATTTGGTTAGCATAAAATCATTTAACGAAATAGCTTGCATTAATTCATCTTTTTTTTTGAGAGAGAGAGATAGGATGAGTGTGCTCACCAGAAAGAAAGAGACACAGAGAGATAGAAAGTAAGAAATAATCCCCCAGAGGGATGACCACGCTAAACTCCTTTCTCACCTTGGGATCTTGGACATACACGCACACATGCCCAGCGTGAGTTTTAAGTCATTCGGTCTGGGACTCAAACCACAATCAATTACGTGGGAGTAAACTTTATGCCATCTGCTGGTCCCAGTTCATCTTAACAGTGTTTTCTTAATAATTCTAACATGATTTAGATCCTTTCGCACTTTCTCTTCTCTTAACACGATTTGACCACTTTAAAGACTAATAATTGGAAAAATTTTCAATTTAACTTGGTAACAATTTCTATGTATGAAAATGTTTAGAATTTAAGTACTCTTTACAGACAAAAATTATTTAACTATTTAAGGAAGTAGTCCCTAGTATTTATAAATCATTCACTCTTAAAGTATGAAAATATTTTTCTCCAAATTCCACTATTAAAATTATTCAGTATGTAGTATAACTTTTAAACAATATTTCATTAGCTATCATTAATAAGTGTTTAACCACCTTTTTTTCAAATAATTAGATAATAATATATAAATTCTTAAATCAAACTTGAAGATTTTATTTGGGAAAGTATTATATAGTTAAGGTAAAATAATTGAAATATGATTGAGCTGTCATTCAAGATTTAATATCCTATTGCCTATCAAAAATAAACTATCCACACAAACTTACGTTTTTGAAACAGTATTATCAGTGTTATACAAGGAGACTTCAAAATTTGTGAAAATAGAGTTAAAGTTCAAGTTTATTTTCATGCAAAGTAATAGAAATTGTGTGTAGTTTTTTCTTAATACACATTTTCCATTGCGTTAACTTTTTGAAGATCCTTTATATTTAAGATAAAATTGGGTTTGCATATGTGAGTACCATATATGAATTTATACCTATACAGAGATACCCAAAAAATATTTAACAGTTTTCCTTAACCAGTATTTTAATAATTTTTTTTTCACATAGGTAGAACCTAAGTTCTATCTACATGCAGCATTTACACAAATTGAGTCAGAGAGAACTTCTAATGAATTATATAACTTGTATATGCTTACTTTGCATTACCATAAAAATCATTGTATTTTGTTCTTATTTGCAAAATCTTTCTGTAGGGACTACTTCCCATTCTTAATTCTAAAGAATCCTTTATATTTAAAAAGAGTCTCATAATTTCCTTGCGATTTAATACTGAAAAAAATTGAATTGGACATCTTTCTCGATCCTTGCTATTTTACTGAAAGTAAATGTGTGCTTTTGTGTTTTTATCGATATGGATAAATATATCTTCAAATTCAAATACTGTTGTTTTAGAGAGCTAATATGCTGCATTTATTCTGGCTCCTCTTAAATGTTAGTAATAAAGAAACAATTAACCTAAATATAAAGCAGCATAGTGAAGGGAAAATGTCTGCATGGGTCCCGTGAGAAAGAACTACTTAGCATTTTATGTTTCTAATTCTTACCACTGAGTATATAACTGTCTTCACAAGTTTTCTCACTCAGGCTTGTTAGTAATGCAAACAGGTAAAATGAAAAAAATAATGCTAAGGAAAAAAAAAAACAGAGAATAATTAAAAGGGGAAAACTGTCCAGAAATAATAGCATACGTATTTTAGATTGTTTATGATTATTTTGAGAAGTTTTTGCTATAGGGCACATGCACTCGTCAGAAAGACAGAGAGCGACAGACAGAAAGCAAGAAATCACCACCCCCCCCCATCGTGAATAGCCACACCACAGTCCTTTCTCCTCCCAGGATCTTGGGCATGCACGGGCACGCACGCACACACACACACCCGGCATCAGTTTAAGCCACCGGGTCCAGGACTTGAACCGTGGTCAACTACATGGGAATCCAGTGACATAGTCATTACCACAACTGCTGATCCCTCTTTATGATGTTTTAAATGTTTCATATGAGCATTTTGATTTTCAAAATGCCCAGGATCTCAAATTCTAAATCTTTCTCCTCCAAAACGGTTTCTAAGTTTCTGAGTTTTAATTTGAAATACTTGGCCCTTGTATCACTTTTTTTGTTCATACCCCAAAATGTATGCCTTTGTGTGTTCGCTTTGTTATATAAAATAATTCTAAAAGTTGATTAATGAATAAATTCCAAGAATTGGTATTTGTTTTCTAGTGAGCTAGGGCATTTTCATCAAATGTACATTAGTCACGTGTCAATCATTTCTTCATGTATAGTCCATAGACTTCGAATAAGTCTGTGATTTTCAGTTTGGATTCCATATCGTAATTTTCATTGGTTTAGTTTCACTGTCCTAGGCCCCTCACTGTTTTGGGGAACTTGGAGAAGCACATGTGCTCACAAGAGGGGCCTGAGAGGGTGAGAAATCACTGTCACTGCCTGCCTCTCTCTGCCATGGCCATGCCGCAATACTGCAGTCCCCTTGGCTGGGATTTTCAGCATGCAAGCACATTGCCTGGTGTGTTGTTCAGGTCTCTAGTCTGGGTCTCAAACCACTCAGTACCCCACATATGATCCAGTCGCCTTAACCACCAGCTGGCCTCTTCAAAATCTTTTTCACTGGAGTTGTCTTTCTCGTTGCAGTTCAGTATCCCCTATGACATCTACCTGAACATTCAGTTTTTTCTGTTTTTCTTTTCTTTGAGATATTTTTGCTATAGGATATATGTGCTCACTAGAGAGACAGAGAGAAGCAGAGAGACAGAAAACAAATCACCCGCCAGGGGGGATGGCCTCACCACAATCCCTACTCCTCCATTCTCCTTTCGGTATCTTGGGCACACATGCACATGTGCCCGGCGTGAGTTTTAAGTCACCAGGTCCGATACTCAAACCACATTCGACTACGTGGGAGTCCAGCAACACAACCATGACACCATCTGCTGGTCCCACATTCAGTTTTCTTTTCTTTTTTCTTTTTTCTTTATGGAACAGAGCATATACACACACATGAGAGGGAAGGGGTGGGAGGGAGCACACTCAGCAGATCCTCATCATGTAGCAATATCCTTTCACTAGTCTTCTAGCTCCTCAGGATCTTGGGTGCCCCCATGCATGCTGGGTGTGTTTTTCTTGGGATCCAAACCCATGACTCGCATGTAACTTCTAGCACTGTAGTGTAGTACACCAGGGACTGTGCCACACAGGGTAGGGCAAGTTTTCTAAAACTGTGTAGAGATTGTGAAAGAATGTCTTCCACTAGCTTTCCTATCCTGTAATTGAAAATAGCTACCATTGGTAGGTTTATTTTCTTTCACCATTTAAAAAGATTTCCATGGTAATTTTTTTTCCTCTTGGAAGACAGTTTTCTTAGCAGTTAAGAAAAATGGATTTGACAGGGTGAAGTCTTCTAAATAAATCATTGTTAAACCACATTAAAAAATTCATCACCGTGGTACTCTTGAGCACAGTCCATTACTCCATATCTAACAGTGGTTTTGAAGTCTGCTTAGTTATTAGTCTGGACTTTTCATTTCTTTAACATTAAAGATTCTCTCTTTTCTTAACTTTCTAGTTGAGATATTATTTATTTTTGAGAGGTTTTTGCTATAGGGCACGTGTGCTCACCAAAAAAACAGAGACAGAGAGACAGAAAGTAAGAAATCACCCCCTGGGGGTCTGGCCACGCCACAATCCCTTCTCCTCCATTCTCCTCTCGGGATCTTGGGCACACACGCACATGTGCCTGGCATGAGTTTAAGCCACCGGGTCCGGGACTCGAACTGTGATCGACTACATGGGAGTTCAGTGACACAGCCATTATGCTAACTGCTAGTCCTGAGATATTATTCACATACTACCTCATTTACTCTTTAAAATGTACTATTCAGTGATCTTTGGTATATTCACAAAGTTGTGCAGTGATCACCTTAACCTATTTTAAAATATATCATCATACCTAAAATAAACACCACATCCATTAATAGTCACCCTTGAATTTGGGAACCAGCAGTTAACGTAATGGCTATGTCGCTGGACTCCCACGTGGTCGACTGCGGTTCGTGTCCTGGACCCGGTGGCTTAAAAACTCACGCCGGGCGTGTGTGCGTGCGTGCCCAAGATCCCGAGAGGAGAATGGAGGAGAAGGGATTGTGGCGTGGCCATCCCCCCTGGGGGGTGATTTCTCGCTTTCTGTCTCTCTGTCTCTCTCTGTCTGTCTGGCGAGCGCACACGCCCTATAGCGAAAATAAACCATAGTCACCCTTGAATTTGTCCCCAACTCTTTCTTCACATCTGTAGACAACTACTAATCTACTGTTACCTCCATATATTTGCCTGTTCTACACATAATTCATATAAACGGAATCCTACAGTTACATGGTGATTTGCAACTGTTTTCTTCCACTCAGCACAATCTTTGTAAGGCTCATCCATGTAGAAACATGCATTGATACTTTGTTCTGCTTTATTGTTGAATAATGTTCCATAAAATGGCTATATCACTCTTTATCTTTTCATCAGTTAATTGCCATTTGGTTTATTTCTACTGGTTTTGGCTGATATGCTGCTGTGAGCATTCACAAGTCTTTGTGTGGACGTATGTTTTCAATTATGTAGGAATTGAAATGGTGGGTCATACAGTCATTCTATATTTAACTTTCTGAAGAACTGTCATGACTTTCCAAAGCAGATGCAACATTTTACATTCACATTATGTAATGTATGAGAGTTCTAATTTCTCTTCCTTTTTCACCAACCCTTGGTATTCTCTGTCTTTTCCATTCTATCCATCCATGTATGTGAGGTGGTATTTCACTGTGGTCTTAATTAATTTGCATTTCTCTGATGACAAATACTGTTGAGCTTATTTTTCTGTGCTTATTGGTTATTTGTACATCTTTGGAGATATGCTTTTTCATATGGCAGTATCTTTGGGCTGCTCTGAGTGCTATATCTTTGAAAACTGCCATGGAAACATTACAGGACTTTCTGGTTTTTGTGTGACAGGATGCTTTTAAGCCAGCATAATTCCCATATCTGGCTAATATGGGCATCAGGTTGTCTTCTGAAGGGTCAAAGAAAATTGCTCATAAATGACTTTATAGATTGCTGAACAGATGCTCATTGGAGAGGAATACCTGATGATGCCCCGCTAACATTCTGTGCTCCAGTCTTCTATTCCTGCAAATGAATCTTTTGCTGGTATAGACTATCGTACTTTCATGAGTCTCAATGTGTAGTGAAGCTAAAGATGCAGGTTATGTTTGGGCCCAGAAATAAAAAAAAAAAAAAAAAAAAAAAAGGAGCAGGGGGAAGAGTTTATGCTGGTTGACATTTGTCTAGAAGGAAGTGCATTTCACATGTATTTGTGCAGTATGTTTGTAATTAGGCAAATGTAGGTCACCTGCGTTGATTTTCTGTGAACTAATTGAGTTACCTTGAGCAAATCCCTTAACCACTGAGCCATAGCTGCTTCATCTGTAAAAATGAGATGAATATAACTGAAATTCTCTGTGTCCTATGCTGTGTGGAATATTCTATTACTTCTATGTTGTTCACACTGTATTTTGATACTTTCTTAATATTCCTGAAATGTGAAGTGTGATGAGTTTCATATATTCTCTTTATGGAAAAGATAGTATAGATAACATGACTATAGGCTAGACAATAAACTACTGTGTGATTATCAAAACTAGAACTGTGAATATTGAAAATTCTTCTTTCTTGTATCCCTAAATATAATGTATTAATGTAATAACTGTTTCTGTATGGATATATATGCGCATATGTATGCATATATATCATATATGCATAATATATCATATTATGGCAGTGTTTTTAATTAAAAGACAAGGAGATGATAACTGACAGTCAGTATTTTTAACTTTGACTATACAGCTAGATGACAAAGGGTAACTTTCAGTTTCCTCCTTTTCAAAATAAAAATTTTATGTCACATGAGTTCAGATTTTCCTCTCAGCTCTAAAATTGTGTGATGAATCACATCATATTCTTTATATCAGTGTATGCTTTTTGACTATTTAGGCCAAAGATAGTGTTTATCTCTCTAGTGCATATTTTCAGGAAATTTGCCAAAATAAATTTTCAAGGCATTCCTTCTTAGAACCATGGCCTCCACCAAACATACTTTTATATATATATATATTTTTCTTTTCTTATTGGCCTTAACACTACTAATCTTAGCTCCATTGTCTCACATTATAATTTATGCAGCAATCTGTATAAGGTTGATGAAAAATCCTGTCAATATGAAATATATTGAAGATTGCCAGTTTCCTTTTTTATTCACTGATTGTCACATCTTTGGAAAGATATTAATGTATGCATCAGCATAAAAATGTACTCTGAAAAACAAAAACTAACATTTGGCCCTTTGTCTTGTTGTTCACATTGAATAGTTACTCTGCAACCCCCTCATACCAGAGAGCACGGATACCTGTGCTCTAAACTGAGCATCCAGAAATATTATTTGTTGTGGTGTACAGATATGTCATATTTAGGCATAAGATAAAAGCCATTATTTTGCAGTGAGACTACCCAGTTTTTACTTTCCTGCTTTCTTGAATAAGAAAACTCTCATGAAGTAGAAAATGAAGAGGACTGAGTCAAGAACATAATGAGTACTGCTGCGTTGAACAATACTAGTAGTTACTCTCCTCCCTAAATTAAAAAGTTAGTGACAAGAGCAGGAAGGAGGCAAGAAATATATTTTGCATCCCCATAGACTATTATAGTATCTACATGTTATTCTGTAACCTGAGATGTGAGATTTCAGCAATCATGGTACTACCATCATACAAGTTTCTCAAGCTAAAGAGGACATCCCATATTTCACATTCAGATATGCAATTTTGCCCCTGATATTTTAACATCTCTGGAATTGGGAAATACGTGACAATTTACAATCAATTTGCAGAAATTTTCAGGCTTATTTGAACATAAAATAACAGTGAATCTTAACCATCAGTGAGTCTTAGATTCAGCCATATTTGGTATGTTCAAAAACAGATTTAGAAGAGAATGACAGACCTCAAATTCCACGCTATGCCACAGACTTGTCAAAGAGCAATTCAGTAGTCAAAAATCCACCGATTAAGCAACCCGTCATAACTGAGGATTGACTACATACGTGTGTGTACTTTTTTACATTTGTCTTCCACTTCAAAGCAGATGCAGTTGCGCAGCATGTATTCAGCATCCGCGGTGAAGAGTCACGTTAAAAGAGTATCTTTTTATATTTAATGTGTAGATATAGAAATAACAGGAAAAAGATAAATATGTTCACCACATGCAAAGAAAATTAAATTCATATAAATACCCCTTATTACGTTTTCCTCAGCCCTGCAGAAAATATAAAGCAGGTTGGGATGTTCATTTTATGTGGCTCTCAAGGTAGTGTTCTCATAAGGGTAAAATGAGAAACAGTAAATTATTGTGAAGTTTAGTAATAAGAGCAAAGAAGACATATATTTATGAGTAAAAATATTGAGTACCATTTGGCCAAAGGATCTCAAAGTTCATTTGAATTGATCTCTTTTATCCAATGTAAATAAAAATGATTCATCAATAACAGCCTATTTCTAAAAGTCTTTTTTTCCTGTTCTTTTCAGGAGTGTTTTTTTTTTCTTTTTTTCTTATGAACAGTTTGGAATATGGTCATCTGATCACATAAAATTGTTGGCACCTTGCAATTCAGAGATGGTTTGCTTTCAGGAAGTTTTAGAAGATGTCATTATGTGTCATACTAGACAAATAAGATGTGGTTGGCTCAAATGTTTTAGAAATCTCTAAGGAAAGAAATAACCTGTTGATTACATTACACACCTTGCTTGGGGAAGTGAAAAGTCACAGCCAAGATAATGCTAAGTCTCTGCCAGTCACATTTGATTATGTGGCATACTCGCCTTTGGCCCTCTGTCTGCCATTTGTAGGAACAGGTAAATATCAGTACTAAGTCAGAGAAACCCTGCCCATTGCTTTTTGGATATATCTGCAGATGATGAAAATGATCATGACATGGTCAGTCAATGTAGCAGAGATTTTTCGTAAACGCCTTGCCTAATGAATGGTGAACTGAGTTGAGCACGAGAAAAAGCTGGTTTTTCTCTACTCAGGCAATGATAAGCCATTATATCTTTTGTGTGTCTACTTTATTTTTGTTTTTCTGTTTATTATTATTTCAAATGTATTTACAGTACACACTAGGCAGGTGTTTAAAATATTAATAGTTGCAAATAGAAAAATTATTTGGAATCCTATTCTGATGTGAAAAGATGTCAGTGAGTAACATTTTCCAGTGAACGGTCTTAGATGTGTGCTAACCTTAGCAAGTAATAGGATATTTTTTTTACTTTTATTCAACAAATATTCATATTTTCTCCATTCATTTTGTAAAGCTTTGGGGAATGGTCAACATTTTCAAAGGGTTGAGGTGAGTGTTTTGTTTTTCACTTCTCTCACTCTCTAGTTATAAGCTCCCTATAAGAAATGTACTTAGAGTTAGATGAAATTGGAAGATTTAATGACATTTATGAGACAGAAGATCATTTGACTCTTTAGACATAACTTTAAGAAATTTCCTTCTAATCTAGGTGCATCTAAGTTGACCCCCATCTACTTGGCTATAGAAGGGAAACATGCTCTGTATGGAGCAAAAATGTCAGAACTTTAACCTCAGCTCCATTTAAGAAGGTATACCAGTGAGTAAACCACTTAAGAAAACTGCTTTAATATTTTTAAAGCATTTTCCTTTAATGATGCAAACTTATTAAATATTAAATTCTATAGAAGTAACCACAATATCTATTTTGACTCCACTGAACTTTTCAGACATGTAGTACATGCTTTTCCCTCATGCTTAAAAGAGCGATTATGTCATTGTCATAGAAGTCCTTTTATCTCTAATAGATGATAAATTCCTAAGGAAATACCATGCGTCAGAAAGTTTTATTTTGCAGAGAGGGACTGTCTTCACCTTGTATACAGTAGGTTTTTAATAAATATAGTTAGATAAAAGCACTACTGACTTCTGTTATTCGTGTCCTCAGAGACAAAATAATGGAGTCTGCAAAATGTGTAGGACTATCAAGTAGAAAAAGAAATGAAATATGGTAGCATATAATTCATCTTGTAGGATAATATTCTTTATATATATATGAATATATGATGCATATAAACAGTATAGCAGCATTCCATTACAGGTAATCATCTTCATAACCTATAATTCTTTTAACATTTTCAAACCAAGATGCTGATGAATATAAATAAAGTATCACTGAGGTCCATTTTCAATTTCTAAGAACCAGTGCTTAATCATTACTCAGGCTTTTGAATGATTTCACATAGAATTCTAGCACGAATGGGTATCTGTTTTGCAGGTTTCAAAAAAATAACAGTTGACCATAATAAAGTATAATGAGAACTTGACGTAGAGTAGCAAATGGGCCATCTAAGAGCGCGCGCGCACACACACACACACACACACACACACACACACAGATGTTTATAATTAAAGAGAACCATAAACTTTTATAATGACTTAGAGGCATCAAATAAAAGAAAAAAAGTGTTCTGTGCAGTCCCAAAGGGATGAATTAGGAAAAATGGGTCAAAGCTGAAAGAAGTATGGATTTATCTTGAATATAAGGAAGATATTTTTAATATTTATGTTTTGTGAAAATGGACAATTTTGCCTCAAGTTGTTTCCTCTTACCAGATATTTTCAAGTACAAAATGGAAAAAAAAGTAATAAAGACATTATAGAGCACATCCAATGATCTGATGACACTAGAAAAGCTGTCCCACTACATTCCTATGATGTTCAGTGTCACCAACAAAAAAGTTAGTTGGACAGTTATGTCATTTGAGAAGGCACAGAAATGAGTAAAAACATTTAAGGAAGCTACTTTAACATTTCAAGTTTCCTCTTTAAAAATGCAGACTTCTTGGGGCTGCATGGTGGGGAACAGCTGACACACCTGAGAAGGTTCTGGGTTCAAATGTGGAGTCCTTCCTGTGTATGATTGGACATGAATGCACCTATGATCTGGGGCTGACTGAGTATGGGAATGGATGGTAGCATCAAAACCCTATTGGGGTGTGCCTCTCTTTCTCTGTCTCGCTAATGAAAGAAGCAAATTTTTTAAAATTCAGGCTTTTTAAAATTTACTTCTGCAGATCACATATTTTTGTAGCTTCACATACTTAACATTTGACTGTATTATAGTATTGTCTTAGAAGTTGAAGAAGGAAGAGTTACCCTTATCTAGTTGAATATGTTTATCTCTTTATTCTGCCTATATTACACATAATCAATAGTGAAGGGATTGATCATTAGAACAGCTTCAAAAAAAAAGCTTATTACACTAAATAGAATCAGTGTTGAAGAACCAACTGGTTGGAGCTAAGACCATGGTAAGGTAATAGAAATGAGATTAAAGTGGAACATATTTAAAAAAATAGCAAGCATGTCATTGTGAGGAATTTGAATTTGGAAGCAAGTAATGTGAGCTATTTACCAGGGCAATAAGGTTATAAAATATTATTAAGCCATGAAAAGGAGAGAAATGATTGTGGAAGTAATTTTCAGGGCAAAAAAACCAATGATATTTTCTTAACTACTACAATTAGAGGTATGATGAAGGAAGAATTGGCATAATTTCATAATTTACCACACTGAGGTGAGAAGTATGGCTGTGAATTGAGGGATAGGGTGATAGTTTTTCTTTTTTTTTAAGAAGTATTTTATTTATTATTATTACTTTTTAATTTGATGAGAGAGTAAGAAAGCTAGCTACCAGGTCTGGGACTTGAACTGCAGCCATCCATCTGGGAATCCAGTGCCTTAGTTACCATATGACCTGTTGACACCACAGGTGATAGTTTTTCACTCTTTGAAATTTCCCAAGTCTTGGGACCAACAAATGGCATAGAGGTTACATTGCTGGACTTCCATGTAGTTGACTGCGGTTTGAGTCCTAGACCCAGCAGCTTGAAACTTATGCCTGGTGTGTGTGCTTGTGTGCCCAAAATCCCAAGAGGAGAATGGAAGAGAGGGGATTGCAGCATTGCCACCATACCTGGGGGGTGAATTCTCTCTTTCTGTCTCTCTGGCAAGTGCACATGCCCTATAGCAAAAATCTCTCAAATTTTTTTTTTCCAAAGTTTGTAAGTAGGATATTTTGTAATCTTAAAAATTCACATTAAAGGGCCAGAAGGTGACAAGGTGGTTAAGGCACTGGAGTCCCACATGGCCAACTGTAGTTCTAGTCCCAGACTTGGCAACTTTCTTTTTCTCTTTCTCTCTCCCTCTCTCCCTCCCTCTCTCCCTCCCCCCTCTCCCCCCTCCATCTCCCCCTCTCTCTCTCCCTCCCTTCCTCTCTCTCTCTTTCTCTGGTCAAAATACAAAAAAAGATGATGAATGAAATTAATTCTTTAAAAAAATCACATTAATAGTTACTAATTATCTATAGCTTCTAAGTATATTAGTTGGCATAATCATTATTGGTATTATATTCTAATGGAAAACAACAATAAATCTACTAGGTATAATTTAATAAACCAGACTAGAATGAGTCTGTTTTAAGAGATTAATAAATTACATTCTATAACTTAGTTTGAATTCCACAAACTACTAAAGGGTTGATTCCTTCTCCCAGTTCCCTTTGCATACTCGAAGTACTACCTTTATTATTATTTCCAGAATATATTTCCTGAGTTTGATATGACATTCACTTCAACATGGATTTATACATAATTACACATTTATAAGTTCAGTACCAAAATGTGTGCACGGCATATTCAGGGAGGTCTCAGGACTTGAACTGGAAGCCTTCTCATGTGGGATAGTGGGACTGCCTGGCAGACTGTTTTGTTTTTACAAGCCATTGTGCCACCATCTGATCCCTACCCTCCACATCATTTTTTGAAAATGTCATATATCCACTGGGCATCTAGTTGAAGTTTAAGTAACTTAACATACATTGTTTTCTAGCTTTAAGACAGTGTATTTGGGTTCAGATGAAACATACTTAGAAATCTATTATGCATGTAATTAAAAGTTTTTAAAAATGATGTCAACAATAATGTGGAAGTTTCTGGAACTTCTTGGATTTTGTTTTGTTTCAAAATATGTAAACAAAATGATTATTATAACCAAAAGAATAAATATATCCAACATGAAAAATATCTCCATTGAATAATTAACAGTGAAATTATATTTGAAAAGTAAAGACAAAGTGAAAATAAGCTGCATGATATTTTAATTTAAATCTTCAAATAACAAAAGTAATCTTTTTATGGTGGGGATAGAGGAGTAATACTTTTCTAAGATAACAAAGCGGATTGTTTTTTGATCTGACTGTAGTTTTCAATATTGATCAATTAATGAAGGCATAACATGTCATTTTTCATTACTAATCAAGCCTGACTGATTGGCATTTCACCAAGTTTGTATGTGACAAACTACAACTAACTAAATGCATTCAGCTACATTTAAGCAAGATGTGTGTGTATGTGTGTATGTGTGTGTATGTTTAAGGTTTAATATAGTCTGTATTCTTACTCAAGGTAGGATACTGGAATATATATAACTAATCTTTCAGATATTTAAGTACATATGTTTATCCAGTAAGTAGAAAAATAAATGATAATATCTAACATAGGTTTTGTTGTTGTTGTGTTGTTTTTAGGTTTTTGCCATAGGGCATGGCATGTGTGCTTGCAGAAGAGTGACAGAAAGACAGGGAAAATGAGAAATCACCTCCTGGGGAATGGCCATGCCACAATTCCTTCTCTCATTCTCCCTGGAATCTTGGGCATGTACTCACATACCCCTGTCATGATTCTCAAGCTACCAGGTCCTGGACTTGAACCATGATTGACCTTGTGGGAATCCAGCTCCTTAACCAGCACACTACCTGCTGGCTCCTGTTAAACATATGTTTAAAATAAGGGGCATTTATGAATAAGTGAAATAGTATAACACAAACATATATTGATAGTTCGTATACTAATTAAGATTTGATAAAACATGAGGTAGATGGTTAGAACAAAACACTAGAGCAGGGTTAACACCAAATAATTTATTCTTATCTCCTACAAAAATATTTAGTCAAATTCCTAAAGACTGACTTGATTTATGAATCTGTAACGTAGTCATTTGATGTTATCTTTTCTTTGATAAAATATTGAGTTGTGGGACCAGCAGTTAGCGTAATGGCTATGTCACTGAACTCCCATGTAGTCAACCGCGGTTTGAGTCACAGACCCAGTGGCTTAAACTCACCCCGGGCGTGTGTGCGTGTGTGCTCAAGATCCTGAGAGGAGAATGGAGGAGAAGGGATTGTGGTGTGGCCATCCCCCCTGGGGCGTGATTTCTCACTTTCTGTCTCTCTTTCTGGAGAGCACACACGCCCTGTAGCAAAAACCTCTAAAAAAAAAAAAAATCAGTTGTTAGAAAAGTCATGACACATTTTTTGTGTAGAAAAGTATGTCATGACTTTCTGACAACCCAATAAATTTCATAATTTGTTTTACCTAATTTAATACTAAACTAGATTCTCTCTGTGTGTTAAAGTCTTTTAGGAAAAGGCAATAAGTGTGGTAGTTGAAAGTATGACCTTGGAAATGATGCTGCCTTATTTGATATCCAGTTTCCACTATTTATTATGTATAAAATTACTTTTCAGTGTTTCACTTTCCTCATTTGTTATCATGATTGCAATATGAAAAAATAAAGCCAGACAGGTGGCATGGTAGTTAAGGTGGCTGAATCCCACATGACTGGCTCTACAATTTGAATCCTAGATCCAGTGACTTCAAAAATATGCCAGGTGCATATGCATGCATTCCCAAGGTCCTGAGAAGAGAGTGGAGTAGAAGGAATTGCAGAGTGGCCATTCTCTTTGGGGAATGATCTCTCACTTCCCTTCTCTCACTTTCTGTCTTTCTCTGGTGAGTGCATGTGCCCTATTGTAAGCTTTAAAAAAGGCAAAAAATATTGTGAAATATCTATACAGACCACTCAAGAGAGTGTCTGGTTAACCATATTGTTAAAAAGAATAAACTTATTCTTCAGAGTTTGATGATTCTGGAACAGTAGATAGTTAATAGATTTTCCCATTTCAACCCAAACAATATTTATTGTGCTCTTGTTATGTTCAAGGCACTGTGCTAGATTAGGAACATAAAAATGAGTACAATAGGGTTTCCACTCTCAATTTCTTACAATTTAGTATGCTCCTTGAAGGCGGTGTCCATATATTTTGATGATCTGCAGCTTTTGATGTAGTAAAGAGCATGGCCATGCTAACACTTAATAAAACCACAGTGCTGTTTACTTACATTTATCACAATGTCTTTTTCCTCCTGAGGAGTTCAATGAGTATTTATCAGTGCCAATTCTACTATCCACTTAACAATTTTTGAACATTGAAAATCAGTAGGGGAAAAACAATGAATGCTAATAAGCACTCACAGCCTGTGACAAAGTTGTGTCTAGAACTGCAGGCCAAGAAAGTGTGAATCAGAACCAAGGTGATCACGTCGTTCCATTTTTCTTTTGACCACGCAATGTTGCTTAATTATATTCCGCTTTGGCCCATTTTATATGTCTCAAACGCCAAACAAGTTTATGTAATGAGAGGAACAGAGTCGCATAGCAATGCTAAGAGATATATGTGTATGTAGTGCATGTTTAGGTACATGTGTGCATACGTATATGCCCACACACATGTGTTTGGGGAATGGGTGTTAATTTATCACTCTGAAGTTTAATTCCCCATTAGAATTCATTCAGTATATACTGAAGGATGTACTAGTTTATTGACTTATTCCAAGTATACTGTATCGCTAATATGTTAGATGTCATAAGAGGTACAAGAGTGAGGATAATGTGGTCCATTCCCTAAGAGAGCCCTTCAAACCTTATTGTTTAGGAAAAGTGATACATCAGGCAAACAAGTAGTTCTAAGTACTGCTTGTATGAAATAATAAAACTATATAAATATCCTTAGTAAGACACTGGAAAATTATATTTGTTTTTGGTGCTCAGTAAAAGCTTCATAAGGAATGTATCCTTTGTGCTAGAAATTCAAGGATAAGGCAGGCTTTAGAAATAGGAAAATGACTTAGAAGGGCATTTAGCAAAAGAGAAGAACATGGCTGAAACATAAAAGTGGCTATGAATATTTCCTCTACCACTATGATGATTATGAGACTTAACAGGTACTAAATCATTAATAGCCTGAGTTAGTCAGCTTGTAAACTGCAGAAGACCTTTCTGCAGAAGAAACAGGACTTCTAACTGACTAGCAGTTCACTATTAAGGCCTACAGACAACTGTAGAACTTGTGCAAATGAGAAAATTGGTTGGTGATTCAGTTTCCCATTAATTCAAGCAATTTAAAATTATTTAGTGAATTTACTTTTTTAATTTAATCCTTCTAAAATTAATAGAGGCCCTACTTTGGGACACACAAGCTCTGTAATGCTCACTTCCTTTTGCCTTCTTACCCTCTCAGATATGAAAATAGGTGAATTTGCTCTTTTTGACCCTTTCTCACAAAACCATGCACTGTTCCAGATCTGATATGAACTTAGAGCTCCCTTCCCAGTGCAGGAACCAGAGGATGCCAGGCAGCTAGAAGGTACCAGAGACACAGAGTTAAATTAGAAAACACTTCCCAGGGGGGATGGCTATGCTGCAGCCTCTTCTTCTCCATTCTCCTCTCAGGATTTTTGGCATGCGAACACATGCTCCCAGCATGGTTTTCAAGCTGCCAGGTCCAGGACTCAAACCCTGAAGTCAGTCATGTGGGATCCAGCTGCCTTAACCTGCACCCACCTGCTGCCCCAGGCCAGCGACTTTACTCAAGGACACCTATACATTAATGGCTATGCTATAACCATAAGAAATAGAATACAGGGACCAGCAGTTAGCATAATGGCTATGTCGCTGGACTCCCATGTAGTCGACCGTGGTTTGAGTCCCGGACCTGGTGGCTTCAACTCACGCCGGGCGCGTGTGCGTGCATGACCAAGATCCCGAGAGGAGAATGGAGGAGAAGGGATTGCGGCGTGGCCATCCCCCCTGGGGGGTGATTTCTCACTTTCTGTCTCTCTGTCTCTCTCTGTCTGTCTGGCGAGTGCACGCGCCCTATAGCAAAAACCTCTCCAAAAAAAAAAAAAAAAAGAAATAGAACACCATCAAAAGTTCCCCTACAAGCTTACATTTGCCTTCATTTAAAATGAGACTACCTATAAATATTGAAAACATTCGTTTTAAATATTGATACACTTAAAGATTACTTAACCCATTTCCAAAATTTATATTTATTTGAAGTAAGCATTTATTAAGTTGATGATTTTCCTGGCCTTTGATGTATCTTCAAAAGCAAAGAATTGAAGGAAACATGGAGTTTAGAAAAAAAATTGGTGGGCATTTTCAAAAGTTAAGTTTATGTATTGTGTATTTGTATACACAAAGAGATTTTTAAATTAACTTACATAAATACAACCTGAAGTTTTATTTCTTAACCTTTCTAATTCAGTCAAAACTTGGAGAAAAGCAGTTTCTTCAGGCATATATACCAGCCTTCTGCTATTAACAAGGAAAAAAATGGAAAAGTCAAAGGAGATTTTTCTCATATAACCCAGTACTTTCAGATGTATTATTTTTGTAAAATTTTTCAGTTGGATAAAAATACAGGTTTCATATTAGGGAAAGCAACCTTCCAATATCACTCAAGAAAAGGCAACTAGTATTGACATATTTGATTCAAAGAAAACCAAACCATTATGACAACTGTCTTTGGGGAAAAAAAAGGAAAAGTATGTTTATAAAAATATATAGTGGGGCCAGCCTAATGTTGCAGTTGGTAGTAAACCGAACTGCATATTGGAAACCAGGGTTTGTTTGGATCCCTGTGTAGGTTGGAAAAGATGCTAGGCAAATGTGTGTGTGCTTAAGGTTCTGAGTAGCTGGAGAACTGGGGTAAAAGAATCAAGATGTGAGGAGACCCTGTAGCTTCTCTCCTTTCTTGTGTGTGTACAGGTAATCTCAATCATGAATAAAAGTTAAATAAATTTAAAAGATATGTAGTGATTAACATCCTTAGGATAAAATATACCTGGTATTATTATTTTTTTTAAATGTGAAGGCAAGTCTTCAATTTAATGGCATTTCTCTCCATTTCATTTCTGGCTTTTACATTTACACATATTGTACATATTTATGAGATGGAGTGTGATTTTTTTCAGTACATGAATATAATGTGTAATGATCAAATCAGAATAATTCACATATTCATGATCTCAAACATTTCTGGCTTTTCTTTTGATATTAACAGCAATATATTTAGAGATATGATAGGATAAAACAAGGGTCATAATAAAACTAGATTTACTTTGACAAGAATTATACATAGTTTTATACATTAATGAAAGTCCATTGCTATAGTTAATTCATTGCCAACTTAGTCTATTTAATGAGTTTTTATTTCCCTTATAAAAAATTGAAGTACCACTTTACTACCTTAAAAAATATAGTATAGACTTTCTGAATTGTTCAATAAAGTTCATTTGTATTCAGTGTGGACTCTTGAATATGTAATATAGCAGCCAGTTATGTGAAATTGATGGTGTTTACTTATTATAAATAATCCAAGGAAAATCCAAATCTATTCAATTAAATTTTTATGTGCAAAATTTCACCTATATTCTTAAAAACCTTATAATAATTTATATTATAACCATTTTAGTTAATCAGATACCCAGTCATATTTGAATAGATTTCTCTGGAAGAAAAAAAATGGAATTTAATCTTATTAATCTGTGCAGCAGGCCACTAAGCTAACATTGGGATGACCAAATGATATCTTTCATTCCAATTGAATTAGAGTCATTTCTTTAGAGTAGTAGATATTTCTGAACTTACAAAGACCAAACAAAATGTGCACTTACTTATGATATTTACTGTTTATTTCACTATTTGTTTATATTTCCACCTTATTCCTGTAAGAATTTCAGATTCCTTATAAAAGTACCTGTAGTATGAGGGGCCATCTTCAAATAGTTCATAGAAAATATATATTATGAAAATGTGCATGGATTTTGAAAGCTTTTGTCATGAAAATAAACTAGTACTTTACCTTTTTTCCATGAACTTTTTGAAGTCCCCTCCTAGAAGGTAGCAATAAATAGAGGATGTAACTGGGACAGGTGCTGGGAAGAAAAGCTGATTTCATAAGGGAGCCAGATCCTACATGGTTGAACATTGGGTTGGCGTTCTGGCCCCAGTGACTTGAAGGACACACTGGCTGCCTATGTGTGCATGCTCAGAGTCCCGATGGGATGGAGAAATGGAGAAGGATTATGGTGTGGCCATGCCCCATTGGAGGCTGCCTTCTCCCTCTCTCCTTCTGCCAGATGTACTTGCCTTCTGACAATGAAGGGAAAAAAAGAGAGGCTGTCCAGAATTAGATCATAAATTTGAGTTCAAGCTTTTTTGTTCTAATTACAGAAAATCATGATACCATCATGATTCCACTTTCATGAATGAGAACTACTACTTTTAATCTGTGTAAAGTAGTGGACCTCAATTTTCCATTCTAGGGAAAAAAAGTTTGTTTTTAATTCCAGACCATATATATATAGTTATTTTTAAGCCACATCCCCAGAAAATATGTGCATTTTGAGTTCATGCAAGACTACTGCCTGTCAACCACCTGTTTCATCTGTGGATTAAGTAAACCAATATTTAAGATCATTGATGTTAAATTATTTGGACATCTTAAAGTTATTCATGAATCATCAGTGAGTTATGTAAAGTGGAATTTTACTATTGCATTTAATTAGAACTTCAAAAAAATTGTTCACTTTTGTATAGTGCATAAAATTTGATTGACTCAAATACTTTGCGATACTCAAATCCTGTCACTGATACCAGTTCTCTGCTTATAACCAGAGAAATACAATTGACATAGTATAAAAGTTGAATTTCAGCGTTCTTTATCTTAAAACCCCTGAAAATTTCAACACTTAGAAATTACATATGCAAATAGTTTCATTTAGTGTCTTTTCATGTTATAAGACTTCTGAGTACTGGTGTGGTGTCACAAAGCCAAGAGTTTCAATTCCATCGCTGCTCCATTTTTACTGTAATTTTAGGCATCATTTTACCACTTTAGAATAAAAGAGAAACTTGTCTAATTCCTAAATGTTTTCTATACCTCTGAGATTTTATGAATCTGTGTGTGACTAAATTGCCCCCCTCTAGATTAAGTTGACATGTCATGCTCATATTAAACATGTACAATCTCTTGTCATCTTTCCCACAATATTAGGAGAAAATGCCATCAAAGAAAAATGGAAAAGAGTATACAGGAAGTGAGCCATAAAGGCCAAAAAAGAAAGAAAGAAACGAACAAAAACCTGTGCTAGGCAAGTTGGTGGTGTGGAGGTTAAGGCGCTGGGTCTCACATGGCCAACTGTGTGGTTTGAGTCCCAGACCTGGTGGCCAGGCACATGAGGGTGCATGCCCAAAATCTGGAGATGAGACTGGAGAAGAGGTTATGGTATGGCTATCCTCGGTGGGGTGTGATTTCTCACTTTCCCTCTCTCTCTGGTGAGTGTACATACCCTGTAGAAAATGATAATAATAATAATAATAATAAAACTTGTGCCTAACAAAATTGGAAATGAAAAACTATATTGAAATAAATACAATAAAAAGATATCACTGTGTGTCAACCTGTGGCATGATGGTTAAGGCCACTGGATCTCACATAGCTGTCTGTATGATTTGAGTTCTTGGACATAGTGGCTTGAGAAACATTCTGGGCATATGCGCATGCATGCTTCAAATCCCCAAAGGATGGAGGGATGGAGAAGGGATGGTGATGTGACCCTTTCACATGAAGGATGCTCTCTCATTTTCTCGCCTTGTCTGTGTGTCTTTCAGTCTCTCCCTGGTGAGCATGTTCTCTCTGACAACATTTAAAAAAAAAAGAAAGAAAAAAAGACATGAGAGTGTCCATTCTCCTGTCTTCATTTATCCTACATTTAAGTATTTTCTTAGTATATTTATTTTAAAGTATATGTTCATTGCAGTGAAACTAATTTCCATATACTGGACATAAACACTAGTGAATATATTGCTATTAAAAACATTCACATATTTGCATTTTATGGTATTTGAAAAAATAAGTTTTTGCATGATCTAGAAAGGCTCGATTGTTTTATCATTTAAAATTATGGAATAAAGAATCCTACCAGCCCAAAGTTTCCATCCAACACATGACTGAACTGAATTACATTGACAAAATAAGAAAAAAATCTGTAATTGAAATAATCTCTTCATTTATGGTCATTGTTACATTTTTAAAGGAGTTATTTATTTAATTTTATTTATTCATTCATTTATTTTTAATTTATCCATAGAGAGACACACACACACAGAGAGAGAGAGAGAGAGAGAGAGAGAGAGAGAGAGAGAGAGAGAGAAAGATAGGGAAAGTGAGAAAGCAAGCCTCCTGCTCCAGGAATTGAACTGTGGTCATCTGTGTGGGAGTGTCTAGTGCCTCAACCACCATGCCACCCACTGGTCCTCAGTCATTGTTATATTTTAACAATGAAATCAAGATAATGAAATCTGGACTTCCCAAGTCTATTGTTACTATGTTCTTCTTGATAATTTTTTTATTCTTTGTAATTATTTGTAGAGTAGTCATTTTGTTGTATGTTCACTTCTGGTTCTTTAAAAATATTTCACACAGTGGGGCTGGCAGGTGGTATGGTGGTTAAGGGTGCTGAACTCCTACATGGCCGACTGTGGTTTGAGTCCTAGACCTGGAGACTTGCTTTGTCACTTTCTGTCTCTCTATATATATACTTTTAAAAAATAGTAACAATAATAAATTGCATTAAATAAAATAATTCTTTAAAAAATTTTCACACAGGACCAGCAGGTGGCGTTATGTTAGTTGGATTCCACAAGACCAACTGGATGGTTTGATTCTGAGACTCAATTGCTTGAAAATTATTCTAGGTACATATACCTGCATGCCCAAAATCCTGAGAGAACAGAGACGGGATTGCAGTTTGACCATCCCTTCTAGGGGGTACATTTCTCACTTTCCCTCTCTGTCTGTCTGTCTGTCTCTCTCTCTCTCTAGCAAATTTATGTGCCCTATAGCAAATTAAAAATAAAAGATTGTTGTATGGCATAATATTTTGAAATATACATATTGTAGAATGGCTAATTAACATATATATGTATATTGCCTCACCTGTGAATAGTTTTCTGTGGTAAGAACACTTGAGATCTACTATTTTTAGTAATTTTCAGGGATACAATCCAGTATTACTAACTTTAGTCACAATATTATATACATACATCTCTTGGGATCAGCAGATGTTGATATGTTTCTAGACTCTCATGTAGTTGATCCTGGTTCAAGTCCTAGACCCAGCAGCTTAAAAACTCACACCAGACTCATGTGCATGGGTACCCAAAATCCCATGAGGAGAACGGAGGAGAAGGGATTGTGGCATGGCAAATCCCCCCGAGGGGTGATTTCTCACTATTTGTCTTTCTATATCTCTCTATTTTTAATGAGCACATTTGTCCTATAGCAAAAATCTGCCTATAAAAAAAAAAAAACAGACAACAACAACAACAAAAAGATTTCTTGAACTTGTTTCTTCTAAGAGAAATTCTCTATCTTTTGAGCAACATTTCTTCAATCCCATCTTGACCGCTGGCAATCACCACTCTACTCTCTCTTTCTACGGGTTCATCTTCTATAGAAAGTGAAGTTGAATGGCATTTCTCCTAAGGCTGTGCCTATCTGATTATATGTTGTCTTTTCATTTTCTATTGGTGTCATTAAAAGTCTGAATGTAGGTAAAATCTTGGATCATAAACTTTCTTGCCGAGATCTATAGACATGTATGCAAATTTATTTGGAACAAGTAAGCTATAGAATGCTTGTGCTATGTGCCTTAAAACAAAGAAGAGGAAGTGATGAGTAGTAAAGGAGGATAATGATTTCTATGATTATGAAGGAAATTAGTAGCATTGATTTTTTAAAAATGTACATACTGAGCTGGCAGGTGGCATGGATGTTAAGTTGGCTGGATCCTACATGACTAACTTTGTGGTTTGAGTCCTAGACCCAGCAGCTTGAAAATCATGCCAGGTCCATGTTTGAGCATATCCCAAATCCCTAGAGGAGATTGGAGAAGGGGTTTCAGGCATGGTCATTCCTCCCAGGTAGTGCTTTCTCACTTTCCCTCTCTGTCTTCTGTGTGCATAGAGCAAGTGCATGGTCTCTATAGCAAACTAGAAAAAAAAAAGTTTATTTACTGATTAAATAGGTATATACATGTTTACTGTCCTTTCTCTTTAGTTATGCAGAAAAGATATATAAAGGTAAATATTTTCAGTTCTTGTAAAACTCATCACAATTGTCACAAATATCCTTGTTTTTGGCTAGAGGGTATATGTGCTTTCCAGTGAGAGACAGAGAAGAAAGCATCCCTCATGGGATGATCACACTGCAATCTCTTCTCCATCTCTCCCTGCCTTCAGAATTTTGGGCATGGACACATATACACCTGGCATGTTTCTTTCTCTTTTTTTTTGGAGAGGTTTTTGCTATAGGGCACGTGCACTCGCCAGACAGACAGAGAGAGAGACATAGAGACAGAAAGAGAGAAATCACCCCCCAGGGGGTATGGCCACGCCGCAATCCCTTCTCCTCCATTCTCCTCTTGGGATCTTGGGCACGCACGCACACGCGCCCGGCATGAGTTTTAAGCCACCGGGTCCAGGACGCGAACCGCGGTCGACTACGTGGGAGTCCAGTGACATAGCCATTACGCTAACTGCTGGTTCCCTACACCTGGCATGTTTCTTAAGCTGCCAGGTCTGGGACTCCAACCACAAGGTTGACCATGTGGAATCTGCCATGACCACATGATCCCAGAATCAACTCTTAATTTTAGCCTTTGTTAATTTGACAGGTGAAAAATGGTATTTTGTTATAGTTCCTAATTATTTGATCAATAGCACGTTTGAATTTTATAACATTTTCTTTGTTAATGGAAATATGTTTCTCTAATGTAGAATTTAGGTTTATATCCTTGATCCATTTTATTCACATTTTCTTATTTGTAAGACATTTTTATATGGTAAAGATATTAATAGTTTATTTTTTGTAAATATTAAGATTTTTCAACTTAGGAATTTTAAAAAATACAGTATCCCTTTTTTTAGCGTGATTTTTTAATGTGTTTTCTTTGGGATACATATAACATCATGGGATGTATGTTCAGTTATCTATTAAATATTATTTTTCTCATTACTTATATGTGTCCTTATTTTAGAATCATTTAACAGTTGCTTTCTGCAAAGAAAAATCTGTGATGTATACATTGGATCATTTGAATCTAGTTTCTAAATGTATTTATATGTTTAAGATAATAATTACTCATTTTCTCTCTGTCTTTTAGATATTTTTTCTTCAATTTATGAATCACTGATTTGATTTTCTGCAGTGCTAAAACTGAGTTTTATTGCTTGCAGCAAATATTTTATTTCAGTGATTAAAGGTTTTTCTTTAGATTTTAATTTTACCCTGAATTTATTTAATAAATGAAATATGCTCTTCTATGTTGACTGTAACACAGTGTGACTACATACTGCAGTACTGTGACTTAAGGGGAGAGAACAAAACCAATGCAACAAAGGAAAAAGACAAAAAATAGATGAAGACACAGATGAATTTTGAGTAAAGACAGTGACTTGCATAGGTCAGAAGACATTTTTATGCAGGTGAGGAATGGGCCACTGACTAAGATATGGGATAGACTGAATTACATCTTAATTACTTGTTAGTATTCTAGATGATAATAGAGATCCCTGTTAAAATTTCATATAACTTCAACTCCTGTAACTCATTGAGTTTACTCCTGAATATAATTTCATTTTCATGCTAAATTCAAAAGCATTAGGAAAAGTAGACTTAATATTTTCGTGTACTTAAACATTTTAAAAGGTTTCCAGTATGAGTTTATAAAATAATGTCTTCTGGAATATAGTAGTGATGTGAGTCAACCAAACTGTTAAATAGAAAACAACATTTCTGTGTGTGTGTGTGTGTGTGTGTGTGTGTGTGTGTGTAAAACTGTCCTTTGCCTACATTAATATGGCCATTTTGTTCAAGTAAAAATACTCAACAAAACCCTTAAGAAAAATCTTTGAAAGAACAAGAACACTCCAAGTAATCTAGTATCACGTAAGAGCAAATTCAAAGATATTTGCCCATTCTTGTGTTGAAGAGGTTGAGAATGTGTTAAACATTGTTCTAATTCTCCAAAACACTTTTTTGAGTTTATTATTATTGTTGCTATTATTGCTGTTGAAAAAATATGGGCCGTACAAGGACGTATGTATGGAATTGAGGTAAATATTATAATATCCAGGACAGATAGCTTATACCCATAAAATGCTGTATTTTGATAGCTGGAGAATGGAGTCCACTAAAAATACATTGAAAATGCTTCTTGTACATCCTCATTTGATGTCATTGTTACTCTAGTAGGGACCACATAGCAGTGCAAATATAACAACACAGTTAAAAATGGTTGAAAATAGAACCTAGGAACAACTGCAGATGAGGTTTGGGGATTGATTTTCTATGGCCGACGTTACCCAAGTGAGTTTCCTTTACCTCCTTACCCACCCCTATATTACTTATAATTACTTTGACTCAGTATTTAAGTGCTCAGTATATTGCAAAATGTCTTCTAGGAAGCAAAATTGCCACTCTTTGAGAACTACTGCTCTAGATAGATAAGTGGATATAATTTCAGTTTTTCTAAGGATGTTATAGATATTTCTGTGTAGATATATTCTTCAGTGAAATCATAAACCAGATTTTTTTATTCTATGCTTCTAATATAAGGTATTACTTTCACTTTAGAAAGAATAAACTATTAAGATCCACATATTTATAATGTTTTAGCCCTCAAGATTTAACCTGGAGGGGAAAAAGATAACTTTGAAATGGCATAATATGATTTATTTTTCTTTTCTGAAATTTTGGGTCATCAAACATTTTGTTAGGATGCCTATGTTCTTTGGAAGAAAAATAATCCGTTTTGATATTGATAATCTACTTCTGTTTTGGAAAGCATAGACTTTGAAATGACTGAGCTTTATATAAGGTTATCGAACAGCGATTTGACTTCTAATCCACTTACATATGATAAATGCAGTCTTGCATGATGATGAAAGTATTTTGGTTTAAAACTCAAATTCTGCCTTTTCTTATCTTTAGCTTCTTTTCCTGGCAGTACCACTGTGTTTTCAGATAATTTTCCTTTCCCTTCACTCAGCCATTTCCCGGGTTGAGTTTGTAAAATTTGGGCTTTAAGACCCAGATTTCTAATATTAAGATATTTTGGTTACTTTTCTCTTTTCAAATGTCCCATTTGATTTTAATATATTTTATATAACTGTTTCTTGGTTTCATTTGACACCATCAACTTTTTATATTGTGTGACCTTTCTTGATTCATAATTCTGATAGCTCCTTCTGTGTTTTGGAACACTCTTTGAGGTTATTTTTTTCAAGAAAAGTAGATGAGTATTGTATTTTCTGAGATTCTCTAACTTAGAACATGTATTTCACTTCTGTAATTACTTGGCTGGAAATAAGTTATGGATCACAATAGGTCTCTGAAAATAATCCGTGGGAACTACTTCAACATTATTTGATGTAGGGGCCGGCAGATGGCAAAGCAGTTAAATTGCTGGACTCCCACATGGCCGACCGCAGTTCAAGTCCTGGACCTGGTGGCTTGAAACGCATGCTGGGCACGTGTGCGTGGGTGCCCAAGATCTTGGGAGGAAAGTGGAGGAGAAGGGAGTGTGACATGGCCATCTCCGCTGGGGAATGATTTCTCGCTTTCCCTTTCACTGTCCCTGTCTCTCTCTCTCTGGCAAGTGCATGCACCCTAAGGTAAAAACCTCTAAACAAACAAACAAAAATTATTTGTCTTTTAACATTCCAGAGGAAATGAGAACAGTTTGGATATTTATGTTTTTGTGATACAACTTGTTTTTCCTGACTAGAAGTTTACTGTATTTCTCTTTTGTCTTTCTCACTTAAATAGCTGGTCAGAATATGTCCATTTGTACTATGTCTAATAAATGTTGACTAAAAAAAGGTGCTACCCAAATATAATGTATGTTCTTTCTCCATGTGCCCCCAACATGCATTTATTTAGTTATGAGTTGTTTGCATGTTTTACTCTTTTATGTATAAATGATATCAATTAATTAGACTGGCTCTGTGGTGCAGCAGTAATGCGCTGCTCAAGAGAAACCAGTTGCCATGTGGCAACTGCACTTTGAATCTGTGACTTGGGAGGGAGGGAGGTAAAGAGGGAGGGAGGAGAAAGGGAAGAAAGGGAAGGAGGGAGGGAGAGAGGAAAGAAAGAAAGAAAAATACCTAACAAATTTGAATCTGTGACACAGTCCGCCTGTAACATGCCAGGCATGCAAGCAAGCCCCAGAAATCAGGTATGCTAGAAGTCTAGAGGAAAGGGATAGCAGCGTGACCGGACCCTCCACAGGGAATGAATAAGGGAAAAAAATAAGTAATATCAGTATATAGATGGTAAAAAATACATATATATGTGATTGTATGTGCGTATATATATATATACATGTATGGATTTTTATACACATATATTTTTAAACATATATATATATATATATATATATGTATGTATATATATATATATGTATTGGGTAGTCAGAAAAGTCATGATGTATTTTCTGTTATTTTTAAATTTTGGGGGCAGGATAGATTCTTGCTATAGGGCACATGCGCTCATGCGCTCATTGGAGAGACAGAGAGACAGAAAGCAAGAAATCACCCTTCAGTAGAGATAGCCACGTTGTAGTCCCTTCTCCTCCATTCTTCTCCCGGGATTTTGGGCATGCATGCACACATGCTGGGCATGAGTTTTAAGCTGCTGGGTCCAGGACTTGAACAGAGTCTGTTCGACTGCATGGGAGTCCAGCAACATAACCATTACACCATCAGCTGGTCCCTTGTTTGTTTCTGTTTTACTATGTAAAAGTGTGTCATGACTTTTCTGATGACCCAATGCATATAGGAAGATGAGATTAATGAAAACAGATCTTCCAGTATTTTCTTTTATGCTGCAAAGGATGAATCAATGACACCTCCAGGAATGTACCTATCCCCTGTGTATACCATTGTCTTGAGCAATGGATGACCCTTCAGTATACCTGTTTGGGTTATATTGTTTCCTTGGTAAAGTTTTCAGAAGTTATTTCTTTAATTCTTTAATTCTAGCACTGATTTTTTTGTCATTGCAGAACCTCTGAATTTGTTAGGTATTTTTCTTTCTGTCTTTCCTCTCTCCCTCCCTCCTTCTCTTTCTTCCCTTTATTCTCCCTCTCTCTTTACCTCCCTCCCTCCCAAGAGGCAGAACAAGCACTACCCCATAAGGGGGCCCAGTCATATCACAATCCCTTTTTACTATTGACGCATTTGTTCACCCTATCAGGATCCTAAGCACACATGCATATTCCTGACATTTTTTTAAGCCACTGGGGCCAATATTTGAATTCCACCATCAGCCACGTGTGATCTGGATTCTTCTGCATAGCACTTAAGCATCGTGCTATGCTGGAACAGGTGGGGCCATTTCTGTGCACCACTTCCGTCATCTTATCTCTTCTTTTTAAAATGATTTATTTTTGTGATAACTGTAATTGGCATATAATACTTGTGCATGTTTTGGGGGTACATTTTGGTTTTAAATACATGAATAAGAGGGGTCCCCAACTCCTGGGTTGCAGACTCATGCTAATCTGTGGCCTATTGGGGGGTAGGCTGTGGACTGGTGCTGGTTGTGGCCTGTTGTGGCTTGCCCTCCCCCAACATAGGCCATGCAGTGGGGCATGGGTGGTGGGTTTGTCTGTGTTTGCAGCCATTCCCCATTGCTGGCATGCTGCCTGGATTCCACCTCCTGGAAGATTTACAGTAGTATTGGATTCTCATGGTAGCATGGAATCTATTATTGTATGATTGGTTCCTTTTCTGTTGCAATGTGGTGTTAGTGAAAATGAGGTGCATGGTGGATGTGATGTACTTGGGTCATCCTGGGACCAATCCCCTCTTTCCCTGCTCCACGGAAGAGTTGTCTTCTATGATATCAATCTCTGGTGCTAGGAAGGGTGGGAACCACTGTTAATCATCTCAAGGCAATTGTGGTAAAATCACATTACATAAAATTTACTCTCTTAAACATGTTAAGTGGGCAGGTCATTAGGGCTATGCATATTCACATTGTTGTGGCTCTTATTTTATAACATTAGTTATTTTTTTCTTCTGTGCTTTAGAAAGATGAATCAAGTAATCCCTATATACCAGTGATTCAGAAACTGTTTTAATTTTTTTTCAACTATATAAAAACAATGCAAAAGTACCTGTCCCTTATGAGTAAAACTTTAAAAATGGGAACGTATAACAGAATAAAGCACACAAGTCCCACCCTACTTTACCTCGCTCTGCTCACCCTACCCTATCGTGTTAAACAAGTTTTTCCTTTCACAAGATGTGATATTTTTGTATGTAGAGTTCCAATGTCTTCTCTATGTATTCCTATCTATAATATATATACACATATATATTTGTATAAATTACACTCTATATATATTTCTGTATCTTGTTATAACTTAGTATATCTGAGAAATCTTTTCATGAGTGTATATTTAAATACAACATCTAAAGTAAACCTTGACAGTATTTTAATACTATTTTCAATTTTATAAATAAATGCCAGTGGTTAAAAATTCATCATCATAGGAAAGCGTAAAGTAAGAAAGAGCCATCCAAAACTTCCACCCCCATCTGCCTCCACCATTTTCTTCCTAGAAATAAACACATTGGAGACTTGCCTATCTATCCTTACATAAATTTTCTAGGCATAGGCTGACATATGTCCTTATTTATTTGCACAGTGTTCTATTCTGCAACTCACTTCTTTTTCACATAAAACATAGATTTATCTCTGAACATATGGATTTCCTTGTTTTCATTATTTGCTACATAGTATTTCATTCAATAGATTTATTTTTTATTTAATGGGTGTATTAACCATTTTCTTATGGATATTTGACTTATATACACATCTTGTTATGAAGCATGGTATGGTATATTTCCCTTAAACATATTTTTGCATATTAGTGGGAACTTAGCTGTGGGGTTTTCAATAGCTGAGGTTTTTTAGCAAAGGGTATGTGTATTTTGTTTCTAGATATTTCCAAATGACCCTCCCAAGATATACTGTTTTGTATAGCATAATTTGTATCTTTGATTTTGAATGGTTAATTTAATCATTCCATTTTTTTTTCTTCCTGAATTTTTTCTTCTCATTTTAGCAACACAAAAAGTTCCTCTTTTATGTGCCTAGTTCTCATATTCTGTTAAGGTGGCCAAGCAATTTTGAAATAATTTCCACAACTCTGCATTTTTTCTAAGGTTTGGGATGAGGGTCCCATTTAATGTTTCTACAGTTGTTTTTTATTGTGTATGTGGATGTGTGCATTTTCCTTTTTACTGTTCCTAGAATGTATACTTTGGCTTGGTGTTCACCACAAGACAGCTTGTTTGTCTTGTTCTTGGCTATGTAACACTGTCCACTTGGATAAAATGGTAAGAGAATGTTGAAAAGTAAACACATATAACACTGAAGATTTATAATTTCACAATAGGTTAGAATTCAAAGAAATTGGCAAAGAGGTAATAAAGAACAAATTCCTTTTTATTTGTACTTAGAAAACTTTCATTTCTTATAATTTAGGTTGAGAAAGAACTTCAAATTTCTGTTTTGAATATCTCTTATAATACAATTTAGCCTGAATTAGTAAGATAGGTATTAATGTACAAATTAGTGCATTTTTTCCTTGCACTAAATACTCTGAAATAAGTGCCTGCATTTCAAGATACAGAATTTCAGGCAGGTTCCATTTGGATAATTTATTTAAGAACATGTTGAGTTTGCAGGGGGAAAGAAATGTAAGCCTTTCTTCTTTCTTAGAAGTCAGACAACTCTGAAAATCTGGGAAAAAAAATTCCTTTTGCATAAAGCACTTTGCTTAATTGAACAAAGCATCACCTATCCCCCACAATTTCAGTTCTACCTTTTACCTAGTGAGGAAAGTAATCCTTAGGAATTAATTTATAGTCTCTAAGGACAGCTTCAAAACTTCACAACTCATTGAACTGGCCTAACACCAGAGAGGCCTGCACTTGATTTCATTTTAAATCCTCTAGTTCTTTGTCTATAGAATTGGCATTGATTTCAGTGTAACTTTCAAATGGGCCCAGGTAGAAATATCTGTTTATCAGGGACACGAGTACTGATATAATAAAAATAATAAAGCAGTCTGTGTTCTCTTACATTTTATGTCCTTGTGAGATTTCATTTTCCTCGATACTATGAAGTTATTTAGTAAAGCCATCTATTAAAACTTACTGTTAGAAATAGTTTTCTTGGTACCAGCAGATGGTGTAATGGTTATGTTGTTTGACTCCCATGTAGTCAACCGCACTTCAAATCCTAGACCCGGTGATAAAACTCATGCTGAGCACATGTGCGTGTGTGCGTGCCCAATATCTTGAGAGGAGAAGGCATTGCAGTGTAGCCATCCCTCCTGGAGGGTGATTTCTCACTTTCTGTCTCTCTGTCTCTCTCTGGCGAGCACATATGCCCTTTTAGCAAAAATCTCTCTCTAAAAAGATTGTGTGTGTGTGTACACACACACACACATACATACATACACACGTGCACACACATATATATATATACATACATACATACACACAAACATATTTTTTCTCATGATGAATGGCATAAAAGTAACTTTTTAAAAATAATAGTTTACTCATTGCTTTGATAAACAGTTACTTTATGCCTTTATTCTTGGGGCATCATGTTAGACATGCACTGAACCACCTGCATAACCCCTGTAATTCTTTGGAATGTGATAGGAGGTGGAATTGAATAATGGAACAGATACTAAATAAATATTGAGGGAATTTAGATGAATTACCTTGTTTTTCATACATAAATACACTTAGGTCCCAATTTAGAGCAAAACCAGCTATTTTATAATTAGGTTTCTAATGAAACTTGCAATGTTTGCTATAAGACTCCAAATCCTTAGCATATATAATTGCCAATTTGCTCTTCTCTTATGGAAAAAGAATTAATAAGGCTTTGTTTTTTGAAACAAAAATGGATGCTCTTTATTTATTAGTCATCTGTGAGCAGAAGCTACTACTCATGCTCTTCTCATTTTCTCTTCTTTCAGTTAGCTTACAGAACAAGAAATCTAAATAAGAGATTGCCTTGAGGTGTTCAGATGCCATCTAACTGGAAGAGGGATGACTGAGAGAGTGCCAAACTTTGGGGCTGGAAGGCAGAATGTTATTATTCCTTGTACAATTCATATGCATTGTCATAGTTAATGATTTGGCTTCCTTATGTGCCTTTTCAAAACAGTGATCCTCTGCCAGCTCTCCTTCTTTCTCCTTGTAGGTTATTCTCAGGTTAACTGTGTATGACATGAGTTATTTTCAGGTCTTTTGTAGGATCGGTCCAATAGCCAAATGGTTAGGGGAGCCAGATCCCACATGGCCAACCAAGATTCAAGTTCTAGTCCCAGCAGCTTGAGAGGCATGCAGGGCATATTTGCATGTGTGCCCAGAGTCCTGAGAAGAGGGAGGAAGAAAGGGGGATTGAGGTGTGATCATGCCCTGTTGGGGGGAGGGGGTACTTTCTCTCTTTGTGAGGAGCACACACAGCCCCTGGCAATTTCAAAAAAGTCTTTTGGGGCCAGTCTTTTGAGTCTTTTGTATAAATATCATAGTGAATTGTGTTAATTAAGCAGATTCAAATTTAATTAGATGTAACTACAGATGTTGTGCACTAAAAGACCATTTTATCAAATTTTGCTTTTAGTGTCATCTAACTTTTAATATAAAAATCTGTACCAAACTTTTACTGTAATATTATAGCAATTGAGGGGAAGCAATTTCAATTTCTTACTCTACCTTTACCCCAGATTAGTGGTGTTTCTTATTAAACTTGGTTTCTTTTTACTTTAAAGTAATACATTTAAGCATCACAATGGTACCCTTTGTAATTATAGAGATTACAACTGACTGGAAGTTTTCTGAATGGTTTCCCACAATATTTGGCCATCTCAATTAGGACCTATTCAATTTTTGTCAGTGTTAACTTCTTTGCAAATGCTACCTTTTACCTTGTAAATTGACTGTTGTTGCCATGATACACAGTACCTTGATCAATGGGCAAAAACTCTAGGCCAAAGCAGTGACCAGACAGTGGCTTCCTTTGGACAGTTCCATAGACACTTGAGTAATTTCTGACCTTTGCCACTTAAAATGTGTGGGGATTCTCTACCGAATATGAGACTTCCTTTGTACACTTCACTTGGTAGTTCCATCCCAATTGAACTTTGTTTAGTCATTCAACATTTAAGGCATATAAAACAGACTATGCAGTGTGAGACTCAATTTAGCCAGAATTAGCTTCTTAAAGCTCTCATTCCTCTCTCAGCCTCACAAATGTTCAATATGAAATCTAGTCTTTAGATTTATACTTAGCTTCCTTTCCTGCTTTTCCCTTACATATACTTACTGATCAAAATCAAACCTAACTTAAATCTTCTTGGACAGGGAGAAAGGTAAGACATCAACAACAACCAAAAAACCTATTTACTACCAATTGCTAATTTTTTTTTCTTATTTAAGTTCAAGACTTGCTCCCAATCCTTTATCATTCCATCTCTTATCTTTCTAGGCTGACTGCTTTGGGGATTTATCTGTTCCCATTGACTACTAATCATTATGAGCAGTAACCTCTAGATCAAACCATTCCCAAGTTGCACAACCCAATTTCTAACTTCCCTATGAACAGCACCAGTTGTATGGCTGTAGATTGACATTGCATAATTGAGGATATAACAGTACAGACATGCAACCTGAGTCTAACAAGTAAGAGCCAATAAAGGTGTGTTAAAGTTAAAAAAAATCGGCCATCGCTCTCCAACGCCAGCTGAGCTCCTGCGGAAGAAGAGGGGTAAGTGAGGAGGTCTCTATACCATGGCTCTTACAAAGCAGACAGCCTGCAAATCCACTGGTGGTGAAGCACCCAGGAAGGAACTGGCTACAAAAGCCACTCACAAGAATGCGCCCTCTACTGGAGAATGAAAAAACCTCATAGTACAGGCCCGGTACTGTGGCACTCCGTGAAATTAGACGTTATCAAAAAGTCCACTGAACTTCTGATTCGCAAACTTTCTGGTATGAGAAATTGCTCAGGATTTCAAAACAGATCTGCACTTCCAGAGCGTAGCTATTGGTGTTTTGCAGGAGGTAAGTGAGGCCTATTCTGTTGGTCTTTTTGAAGATACCAGCCTGTGTGCTATCCATGCCAAACATGTAACGATTATGCCAAAAGACATCCAGCTAGCACACCACATATGTGGAGAATGTGCTTAAGAATCCACTATGATGAGAAGGGACCAGCAGTGTAATGGCCATGTCGCTGGACTCCCATGTAGTCGACCGAGGTTCACGTCCCAGGCCTGGTGGCTTAAAACTCACACCGGGCGCGTTTGTGTGTATGCCCAAGATCCCCAGAGGAGAATGGAGGAGAAGGGATTACAGTGTGGCCATCCCCCCAGGGGGTGATTTCTTGCTCTCTATCTCTCTCTGTCTGTCTGGTGAGCGCTCACACCCTATAGAAAAAACCTCTTAAAAAAAAAAGAATCCACTATGATGAGAAACATTTTATTCTCAAAAAACAATTTTTTTTCTCTTCTTTTATTGGTAGTTCTTAACGTTAGATTTTTCCCCCCATGGGGTCAAAAGGTACCTAAGTATATAATTGCTGATATAGGGGTGTAGATTTTTAATATAAATGCAGGGATGTAAAGCATTAATGCAAGTCAAAATGTTTTGGTGAACAAGTTTCAGTAGTTCAACTTTATAATGATTATAAATAAACCTGGCAAATTTTTCTGGGCAATGCCAGCATTTGGATTCTTTTAAAACTAGTAAATTTCTTATTGACAGAAAAAAAAAAAGTTTAAAAAATCTATTAAAGTTTAAATAACCCCAAGGGGAGTAGAAATCATCTTTACTTACAGTTTAATTTGTAAAGAGAAAAAAAACGTTGATGAAGCAAACAGAAAACTTGTTCTGGTGGGAAAGCGTCCTGCACCTTTGTTCACTGTGGTGTGTCTGCCCTCAGTGGCTTCCTGCATTCTTTTCTCAGGCTTTGCTGTGGGCAGTGGGACCAGATGGCATGCTATTTGCTTGTTAAGAAACAAAAAGGAATTGCTTCTTTACAAAAGTTGTCTAAAATGTGATTTTGAATGTGTGTGAGGCAGATATTTCCTTTGCAAAATCTAATGTATAATTATAAGCTAGAGGACTTTTGGATATGTTAGATTATTTTGAATGTACTTACAATGCTTATGACCCTTGGTCAAGAGCCATTACTTCCACAAGCCTTTAGTTAATTATTATTGTATTTAAAGTTTTAGTTAGCTAATGAAGTGTAGTTTATTGTTAATTTTAGGAGTTCAAACACCAAGTGGCATCAGGTAGAAGGAGTTTATAGAAGTTCAAAAATACAAATCGTGAGTTACCATATATCCATTACTCATTGGATATGGTATGGGAGTTCTGGTCCTGCCATTTCCTGAGTATGACTTAGGCAGGCAAATATGTCTCTGAGCCTCTTTTACCTAAGTACAAAATGGAATAATAATGTCTGCCTCTCAGGACTACTTTGAGGATAATATTAGAAAATACATTTGTGGGACCAGCAGTTAGCGTAATGGCTATGTCGCTGGACTCCCATGTAGTCAATCACGGTTCGCATCCTAGACCTGGTGGCTTAAAACTCACGCCGGGCGCGTGTGCGTGTGTGCCCAAGATCCCGAGAGGAGAATGGAGGAGAAGGGATTGTGGCATGACCATTCCCCCTGGTGGGTGATTTCTCGCTTTCTGTCTCTCTGTCTGTCTCTGTCTGTCTGGCAAGCGCACACGCCCTATAGCAAAAACCTCTCCAAAAAAAAAGAAAAGAAAAAGAAAATATATTTGTAAGAGGATTCTACAATAGTCAAGGAAAATTTTAAATAAATAACAGTATTCTTATGTTATGAGTTAAGCATTACATAGAAGGAAAATAAAGTTCAAATATATAAATAATGTGGGAGTATTGATTAAATTTCAATTTTATGTGAAAATGAAAGAATCAAAATTCTGTAAATATTATACAAATTTGTGTATGTGTGCTTGTATGTTCACATATGTGCATGCACACACACACTCAAATGGAAAGATCTCTATAAAGGCAATATGGAAACAGTAACAATGGTGGGAATACATGTTGTATTTTCTTTAGGAATGATTAGTTGTTCAATTTATTAGATAAATATGTACTTTTATTGACTATTGAGTAAAAACCATTTTTAACAATGGAAAAATTGGATTTGTAGTTTTCTATAACAAAAGCTCTTTATTTTACCATTAATTCATCTCTCATACTTTAGCTTTTATATCAAGACCATATACCATATGGTCAAGCCAACTAACTGAGAGCATATGCTGCAGTAAAGGGGAAGTTTAAGACACAGAGCTTCCAACCTGCCTTACATGAAATCTTGCTGGGTGTGAGGCTGGTGTACTTTTATTTTTATTTATCCACTTAAAAAAGATTTCCATGTCTAAGTCTTGGTTACTTACCTAAAGCTACAGAGAAAAAAATAGCATTTGAAATTATTTTTGGCATTGCAGAACTTTTCTTACAACATTAAATCATGCTGATTCTCATTCTGGCTTCCTGCACTTTCTTCTTAAAGTTACATGATTTCTAGTTTCAATCTTAAGAGACTTGGAGATGTAAATTGAGTCATTCAGGCAAAACATTGAATTTTGAGGCATTGTTAGAAGCCAGCTTGCTCTTATATAGAAGCCCTTTTATTTGGTGCAGACATTTTAGCCCAGTTTTTAGAAGATTTAGAGCATAATACTTCAATACCCACATACTGATATCTTAATCCCATCTATTCATGTACTTTAATTTTTATGATGATGTGTGTGAGGATTATCCTCTTGACTGGTCTTGCAAAGGTAGATGAAAAAAATGTATAGCTATTAGACTCTCACAGTGGTGAATTCAACTGTTTTTGTCACTAGTGTTAATTTTTTCGTAAAACTAAGACATTTTATTCTCATGTATTTGAGAGTGCAAATTTTATGCCATAGCACTATTTGAAGCTTTAGCGAGACAATGTTTTTGCTTATTTATTTCTATTCATCTTTAAACAGTTTAAAAACCTGAATTATGGAAGCAAGTTGCATTCCTTTATAACTATTTAGAAATTAAACAGGTTCACCAAGAATAGCTAGTTAATTTATTCAACAAATGTTAATTCATTCAACAAATGAGAATCGTGTATTGTGTATCGGTTACCATTTCAGTTACACTACAAGTTAAAAGATCAATTTTATCCATTAGGTACTCTGATGATTCTTACCTTCTATTTTTCATAAGCTTGTAATACCTTAATAAATCCTTACATCTAAGTAACTTTTAATATCAGAATAATGAATATGCCATTTTGCTTATATAAGTTTTACAGATGTGAAATAAAAAGCAACAGTAACACTTGGGCTTCAAGTCCTTAAAATAATTTTCCTCCAAGATTTATCCTTTAAAAAACCTCCTTATCCTGCCATATTTTATTAAAGCCATTTTTATGTACCATTTTCATCCTTTCCAGCCAACCCATTTGGTTTTCAGCCATGTAACACCAGTCTAAAAAAAGTTCCTGTGGAATATTTATATGTGGTATATATACTCAACTATCTTGCATATCTAGTCCCATGAAAAACAAATCAAAAAGGAAAAAGAAGTATAGAATTTTCAATGTTGTTCAGCCACACTGCTTTCCCTGGTTTCGAAAAATCTCTTAAGACATGAGTTTTACTTGTTTTCTTGGCCAGAGTGATGGAGTGCCTGTTTCACAACCATCTCAGTAACTAACAACTACCAGCTAGAGAACTGAGCTGTTTTACCAAAGGAAAATCATCACCACCGTGGGGATGTTTTCTTTCTCCACTCTCACCTGAAAATTATAAAATTTTCACACTATTCTAAATAATCAAAATTTGATTTTTGGGGCGGGTCCATAGTATTAAAATACATAGACAAATAGAAAACGAATGATTTTGCAGAAACAAGTTTAGAATTCTCAATGAAACAATTCCTTGGAGTCAAAGGGAGTGCGCTGCCATTGCCACTCAAGGTTCTCCTTTGTAATCTCTAGCAGGTAATCTATAAATCCCAATGACCTACAAGAGCAAGACAGGATTGCAGGTGCTCGGGCACCATGATATCATTAACAATAATCAATGCATGGCTGTGTTTTCTCACTAATACATGGGTAGAGTACCAAATTATTGAGCAAGGCTAGATCTCTTTTTTTATCGAGCTCATTAGTTGTGGGAGAATTCATTAATCATTTAAGCTTAAAAGAAAAATGTAACCAAGGATTTGGCAGAACGATCAATAAGACATAAGAGAGTATGTGTATGTTTGAAGAGGAAGGTAGAATTGCATTTTTTTTTTTTTTTAGCTTAGGATTAGTATATGCTTTAAGTGGACCTATTTGTATTCAAAGATGGGTGGGAGGTCATCCATGGGACTGCCAACTGAGACAAAGACAAAAAGCAAAGAGCTGTAAAAAAGAGTACACACATACACACTCAAGTGTACTTCAGGAAAAACTGAAGAAATGGAATTAAAATGGAAGTTAACATAAGTGCAAAAATTTTTGAAATCTATACATAATTTTTTCATAGTATGCATTTTCTATGATTTTTAGATCTCTCTAATATATACATTGTACACATGTGTATATGTATTCATTCCATAGCAGTTTACAGTTTCAATTTTTTCTAAAATCCATAGTCAACATAATCAGCCTTCTGGCCTCATCTAATTGGTTACCACATTCTGTCAATTCTTTTTTTTTTTTTTGACAGGTTTTTGCTATAGGGCGTGTGCACTCGCCAGACAGAGAGAGACATAGAGACAGAAAGTGAGAAATCACTCCCCCCCCCCCCCCCCCCGAACAGGGAGCATGGACACGCTGCAATTCCTTCTTCTCCATTTCCCTCTCAGGATCTTGGGCATGCATGCACACTCTCAATGTGAGTTTAAGCCACCGGGTTGAGGACTCCAACTGCAGTCGACTACATGAGAGTCCAGCAACATAGTCATTACACCAACTGCTGGTTCCACCACATTCTGTCAATTCTATCATCAAATTATATCTTATCTAGTCCCTGTTTTCCATGCCTCCTTCTGGAAACTTATTTCAAACCCACCTGTAGTTTTATCTAAGCTGTTGTAATAATCTAGTGACTGGCTTCTCTGTTATTTTTTTTAGTCTCTCAATTCATGTGTCAGGGAGATCTTGAAATAATGTGTCAGGGAGATCTTGAAATAAGTCACTTCCTAGTTTAAAAGCAATATAGACCTTGGTCAAGTGATAGTGGCACATGCTGGACACTCCTGCTTGGTAGACTGAGGCCACATGGGAGGCCTGGGTTCAATTCTCAGCCCATCCTAAAAAGTTGGGCACAGCAGTGCATACCTAGATTCCCAGCTACTTGGGAAGCTGAGTGAGGAAGATCACAAGGTTTCATCTACCAGGGCAACATAGAGAGGCCCTATCTAAAGAAAACACATAAAAAATAAACAAAAATGACAAAATAAAGAAGTAAAAAAAGGGGATGGCCTGTAGTGCAGTGATTAAGCACAGTGCACAGGGAATTGGATTCCCCATGACTTACCATTGGTTGAATTCTAGCCTATGAGACATGAGAAATATGCTAGGTGAGTATACATGTGTGCCCCAAATCCTGACAGGATGGAGAAATGGTTAAAAAAAAAAAGAGAGAGAGAGAGAGAGAGATTGCCATGACCACTTCCTATTGGTGAAAGTGTGTTCTCTCTCTCTCTCATTCTCTCTTTCTCTGATTCATTTATATTCTCTCTCTCTCATACCCTCTGGCAGTTTAAAAAAAGAAAAAAAAAAAAAAACAAACAGAAAATAAGTCCAATACAGATCTCTTTATTGCCTTCCCAGTAAAATACAAACATTTTAAGCATGGATTTAAAACAACAATAATTATTATAATGTATTTAGAGATGTGTATTACTAGATAGAAAATCTGATTATCTATAACTCTCCAAATAACCTTTTCTTTAAGTATTTTTATTTACTTTTTCCATGAGAGAAAGACAGAGATAGAGACAGCTACATGTAACAGGGTTTTCACATTGTGATTCACCTCTGGTTTCAGCCAGTCTGGATCATGGGTGTCAGTGCAGGGAGCCCCCAGGATGTATATATCTAGGACCCTCTCATGTAGATCCAGCTGCATTATCACCACTGCTGGGCCCTCCCAAGTGGTCTTTAGAGTCAGCGTGATGTTAATATCTTGCTTTGCAGTGGAGGAATTTTATACACAGAGAGGTTCAGTATGTTTTCAAGTTTAAGGAACTGCAGGTATAAGGGACAAAACTACAATTCAAAACTGCTCTGTGGCTGCAGAGCACATTCATTTTCTGTTACATCATAGTTCTGTTTAAATCTGACCTATCCCACTTTTATAGATTCATGAACTTCCATTCTCACCTTCTTGTATACCTTATACACATTCAGACATATCCACACACCATGATTGAAATTCCCCACACTTATTTTTTTTATCTCCATCCTGATGGTCGTGTCTTCCTCTTTGTTGTTTCCTTAGCTTTCAGTCATTTCCACTTAAATATCTGCTCATCCATCGAGGTTTAATGCAAATATTTCTTCTTTAACTCTTTTTTTTTTTTTTTTGGAGAGGTTTTTGCTATAGGGCGCGTGCGCTCGCCAGACAGACAGAGAGAGACATAGAGACAGAAAGCGAGAAATCACCCCCCAGGGGGGATGGTCATGCCGCAATCCCTTCTCCTCCTTTCTCCTCTCGGGATCTTGGGCACGCACGCACACGAGTCCGGCGTGAGTTTTAAGCCACCGGGTCCGGGACTCGAACCGCGGTCGACTACATGGGAGTCCAGCGACATAGCCATTATGCTAACTGCTGGTTCCCAATATCTCTTCTTTGAAGTCTTTTACCCTTTTGAGTTTCTCCCCCATACTCTATAGTCTTTGGAACATGTGTTTCATACTTCTATCACTGCACCCATCCTATTTTGTAGTTATTCATTTGTTAAGACACCATGACTTCTTGAGAACAGAGCACTTCTTACTTTCTCATGCATGATACATGATGTCTCATTGAATGATAGATATTCAATGCCCCAATGAATAGATACTCATTGAAAAAAGTGAATTCTTTCCTCATCTCAATTCAATGCATTATAGCACTGGCACTAAAATAGGCACACTGTTCATTGCTTCTATAAATCATTTCTGAAAATTAAACCAAAAGTGTATTCATGCTAATTAATGGTTCAGTTTTGCATGTGTTGGAATAGTTGATTGGTTGTTGCTAAGATATTTACATTTTCCCAGTATAATTCATGAGCATCATTGTAGGTTACACCTTGATTCTGGCCTTGGTTAGGCCTGACATGTTTGATTGGACATTCTCTAACTAATTAAATGGTGTTAGGGCTGGACCCATGGTTCATCATTAGTTTTCTTCAGTTCTGCACCGCTTATGCTAGCCCTGTCTTTGGCTATTTATTTATGCATTCATTCATTTACTATAGGTATTCAACTTGTAAACTGAGTGATTATAATTTTGAAAGGCATATCGACCCACGTTTTTTCTTTATACTAACTGTAGTAATTGTGAGTACTTTAAAAACTCTTGTATCTGGATTACGATTAGCCTCTCATTCATTCCTTCAATACATATTTTGTGTAGTTGTTTAGGTAAGATGAACCAAGTACTTTCTCTGTTTGTGAGAAATCTATTGTGTATCTTTTGGTTCATGGTCTGGCCCAGAAGGGGAAAAATGTTAATTTTGAAAGTTGAATGAGATCTTTCTAGAGAGAACTGATTTCTTTTATGGTTGTGCCATTATTAGTGCATTAACCATATAATTTCACGTAAGCAACTTTAAAAAAAATTTTTTTTTTAAGCACAAGTATCTTGAGAACCTACCATGGGCTTGCAGAGGGGGCTGTGTGGTGAGAAGAAATTTTTTAGTATAGTGCTTTTAGATGTTGGCACTGGAATCATACCTTTTTATGACTTCTGGTTTTTCTCCAGGCTTGCTGTGTGATGCCCTGCAAGTTACTGCAACTTGCTGAGTTTCCTTTTCAACATACATAAAATTTACATAGTAATTGTATTTACTTCATAGGAATTTTTGATGATTGAAAGAGATTATGAAAGTAAGCATAGAGGATTATGGCAACTTGATAAACTTTCAATTTCTGGTGTTTAGTCAACAATATTTTAAAAATAAATTATTAATATGCACTAAATACTGAAGTCATTGTCATGATTTTCATGTTTATCTCTATTCTTGAAGTTTTAAAAAAGTAATAAAAATTGAACTCTACTTTGAGTTTTGGCTAAAGAAACCTCTTCTATTTATGTCTGATATGCATGTGTCCTCAATTACAGTTTCCATTAATGCTATTTCTATGCAAAAATGCATCATGACTTTCCAGATGACCCAATACTACTATTAAAGTAGTGTTAAAATAATGTCTTTTTATAATGTTTATATTTTAATAGAAATTTTTCATTGCCTCCTTTAAGCCATAGAATAATCCCTTTGAGGACTAACATTATTCTCCTTGGTTTAGAAAAGACTAGACTAACAGAGAGATTGAGCAACTGATATCTATGTCATCTGGCTCTTAAGTGCCATCCTCTTTCTGAAATTCAAGTATATTTACTCCTATGCTTCCTGTCTCACCTTCCCTAAATACGGTTAGTGTCTACTTGGAGAATTAATCAGCTTGTTGCTATAATGTAATATGGATATAGTATATTTATATGGAAAAGACTATGGGGAGGTGAACATGGAGGTACTGATCTAAGTGTATGTATAGATATACATGTAAGTTGCTAAACATACGCAGAATGTACATACACATTTTTAATTCATGCAGCATGGAATATGAACATTTTCTATACTGACTCAAAAGTATGGTTTATTTGGATATATACAACCTCAAATGTCAAGTTACTTTGAATTCAAGAAAATAATTATGTTCCCCTCCCCATAAATATTTAATACAAGGTCATCTGGCCAGTTCTCATTTCTTAAGCTTCATGCCCTGTCATTTGCTCCCTTTTCTAAATCACCGTATGATTCAGCTGAGAGTATTGTGGCTATTACTTGGTTTGTACTTCTGCTTATTTCCCCCAAGATATTTGCTCTGCCAGTGCTCTTCTCACCCTTTCTTTAACCCAGGTGTATCCCAGGAAATGCTGGTTTATCTTTGAAGATAGCAAATGGGTTGCCTCCTCTGTGGTGCTGCCTTTGAGCTCTCTGGATTGAACACTCCCTGGAATTCATAATGTTTTAGTTGTTCTGTCACGTTGAACTGCATTGACCTAAGTCATTCTGGCATTCCCCCAGCCCTAGCACAAACCTGGCACAAATGTAAGATCAATAAGTACTTGAATTGGATTCAAAAGAATTAGAATACATGTGTTTTAAGAAATTTACTGAAGGAAAGTTGAGAGGCAAAGAAGAAAAACTAAGTGGTTTTATCATTGATTTCCTTCTAACTCCAAGTGTTCATTCAGTCAGCACATATCTATGAACATCTATTAAGTGTCTTCTCCTAACCAGGGATTCAGCAATAAACAGAATATATAACAGTTTCACCCTTGTAGAGAATATTTTTTAATGTAAAGGCACATCACAAATAAATACATGAAATATGAAACACTGTACATGGTTATAAATTTTTAGAAGAAGGATAAAGGAGTGATGTGGGGTGTGGGATGTAGAGTAATGGGAAGGATCTGCAGTTTGAAGTAAGATGGGCATAAAAGACGTCACTGAGTAGATGATGTTTGAGAAAGAACTTACAGAGAGAAAGAATTGAAGCATGAGTATGTCTCAGGGAAGAACATCCTAGGTAAAAGTAACAACAAAAGCAAAGGACATGAGGGATGAACATGTATGGTATGTCCAAGGAAGAGTGGCTGGATCACAGTTAAGGATGATGGAAAAAGAATAGAAAAGATCAGAGAAATCACATAACATCTTATAAATTAGCATTAGGTAATATTAGTAAAGAGGAAGGCGATTGGAAGGCCTTGAAAAATGCATAATGTCATCCAACTTAATATTTTTAAAGGATTGCCCTAGCTTCTATATTGGTAATAAACTGAGGAGAGGTTGGTATAGAAAGCTTAGGAGAAAGATGACTGAAATAACTGGGAGACCAGTCATGAATCCATTGTAATACTTTAGGCTAGGAATGATAATAACTTGGTCTACAGTGGTAGCAGCAGAAATCAAGAGAAGTGGTTGGATTGTGAACATATATTAAAGATAGAAATGTCACAATTGGCTGAGATGTATTATGTATGGTGTAAAAGAAAAGAAAGGCGCTCGCTCGCTCTCTCTCTCTCTCTCTCTCTCTCTCTCTTATAACATCCAGAATTTTGGACTTGAACATTTTAGAGGATGGAGTTGCCATTTACTGTGATGGGAGCAGGTATGAGAGAAGGTCAGGAATTCAGTTTTGTATATATTAATTTTGAAATGTGTAGACATCAAAATGGAGCTTTCAGGTAGGCAGATGATCATTCAATCTGGAGTTCAAGGGAACATCCCAGGTAGGATGATATTTAAAGGTATGGGACTGGATTAGGTTACTGGAGAAATGAGTATAAACATGGAAGAGATGAGGTCCAGAAACTGAATACTGGGACATCTTTATACTAAAAGGCCTCAGCGTTAAGAAGGAACTGGTCAAAGGCCCTGAAAGAGTGAATAGTGGGACCAGCAGTTAGGAAAATGGCTATGTTGCTGGACTCCAAGGTGGTTGACCGTGGTTCGAGTCCCAGACCCGGTGGCTTAAAACTCATGCCAGGTGTGTGTGCGTGCATGCCCAAGATCCTGAGAGGAGAATGGAGGAGAAGGTATTACAGCATGGCCATCCCCCCATGGGGTGATTTCTTGCTTTCTGTCTCTCTGTCTCTCTCTGTCTTTCGGGCGAGCACACGCCCTATAGCAAAAACCTTTCTAAAAAAAAAAAAAAAAAAGAGTGAATAGTGAGGTCAAAAGAAGTCAGAGAAATCAGGAAGGAATTAGGGATCACTGACACACTTCTCCTGTAAAGGACCAGATAGTATATATTTCAGGCTTTGTAGGTCAGAGGTTTCTGTTGCAAGTATACAGTTTTGCTCTTTTAGTGGAAAAGTAGACATAGCTATCAGGCAAACAAATGAGCATGCTTGTGCTCCAATACAACTTTATTTACAGAAAGACACAACAGACTATATGTGGTCCATAGTGTAGTTTAGACCACAACTTGTTCAAAAAGACCAATAAATAATCTGTTTCTAGGAGGAAAGCATAGCTGATTGTACCAAATGCTGCTGATTTGTCAAAGAAGATGAAGCATTAGAATTGACAACTAGATTTAAAAACTCGGTAGCCTTTAATGACTTTGAGAAGAGCAGTCTCAGAATGTGTTTGGAGTGAAAGCATAATTGAAAGAGAGATTTATGTAAAGAAAGAATTGAAAAGAAGAATTGGAGGTAATAGCAAGTGCTGAAAAAATTTAACAAGTTTCACATTTAAGGAGAACAGAGAAATGAAGCTGTAACTGTGGGAGGGAAATGGGGTCAAGAGGATGTTTTTGAGATGGAAAAATAACAGCACAGGATACTCATGGGAATGATCCAGAAGAGAGGGAGGAATTGGGGGTACAGAGGAGAGTGGAGCTATTTGCTCGATCCATGTCCTTGAGTAGGCGAGAGGAAATAGAATCTAGAGCACACAAGGTGTGTCTGTAATCAGAACACAGAGTTGGATCCACAGTGTTGGGCACCAATGCAGGCATGTGGGCCGATGTGGTGACAGGAGTCGAGGGAGCAATTTTGTACTGATTGCTTCAATTTTCTCAGATAAACGAGAAACAAGATTGTTGACTGAAAATGGGGAAGCAGATATTGGAGGGTTGAGGAAAGAGAAGAGAATAAAATAGTCACCTAGACTGGAGTTTCCCAGTCTTTGCTGCACATTAGAATTACCTGTAAGAACATTTTAAAATTCCGATGCCCAGACTGTAACCAAGACGACTTAGAATCTTTCTGAAAGTTTCCCAGTAAATAGGTAAATTTGAGATTGAATAGTACTGCTAAGTCACACTAAGAGCCAGCTTGAAGTTAATGGTCATGAATTCAAAATGAGACTAGATATAATGCTTGTGTGTTTTCCTCCAGATTTTTCAGCAGCATGAGTGAAAAGTTGGTGTTTGCTGGAGTTCAATATTTATCAAATGAGCACCAGAATTGAGAGGGTACAAAGGGATTTGAGGATACATCCAAGAAAGTGTTTATGATGATACACCATGAAGTTATGCTTGATAAAATGAAAAGTGAGGACATGAAACACATAAGAGATATTGAATACTGGTACAATAGAATGAATGGATTGAAGAGCTTGTAAATATCAAAGAATTGTTGGAATAGGAGTGCTATATGGAGTCTACTGGAGACTTAGCAGGTGGAGGTTAGAACCTGTGAGCTTAAAGCTGAGCTTATGAGAAAATCTAAGGTATAACCACAGACCAAGTGGCCAAGGCAGAGTGGAGGACAAGGTCTCTGGAGTCAAGGAGTTCAGTGAGTTATTAGGCCCAGATGGTGAGAAAATTTTCAATCAGTATTTAAAGTACCAGACATTATGACAAGAGTCATGTACTATAGAACCTGATGGTAAAAGGAGGTAAAATCTTCAAAGAATACAGAGACACCAGCCATGTTTAGGTAGCTCTTCATTCTCCTCATTTATAGAGCCTGTTTCCATCTTTAGATATTCTGAATATTGCAGCAATATGAATTAGCCATTATTCAAGATACTTCCTCATGTAACCATGTATTAACATTTTCCTTTTTGCCCTGTTTGATGCTGGGTATCTGTAATCGCTAGTTACTAGATCTAATTGTGTCATCATTGCATTTTGTGCCCCCAAATAAAATATTCAGTTGTTGTTTGTGTAGAGCACATTTTTCTTCTTGAAAGAATATACCTCTTAGCTACAAGAATGGTCCAGCAATGATAATAGAATTACTCTCCATAAAGAATATGTTTTGCTATTCTCGCCCTCACTTTTAACCTTAGACTTAATCCAATAGCAAAATCAGCAATCCTAAAGCGAAAAGAAAAATAATTGTTTCTGAAAACATAGTAAAAAAAAATCACCAACACTTTGAATGTGTATTTCAGTCTCTTGGGTCACAAGTTTGTTGTTGTGATAGTTGTTTGTTTTCTCCCTTAGTTATGGCAACACATTTTAGGAAAAAATGCAGTTTGTTGATAAGCCTATTAAAAATTTCCAAAGTTGAAAATACCTGAAGCCTTTAATCTACTGACATGTAATGGTAAATGATCCCTAGTGGTGAAGTTCTGTGTGTTCCAAGTTCATCAGAGTTGACTGATGGGCATTTTCAGATCATTCTTGAAATTATAATACATTTGAGCAATGTGAATATTTGGGGTATATAGTAGAAATGTTCATTTTTTTCTGTGGCTGAGATAGGAGAGCTCTTCAGCTAAGATGATGTGATTTACTACCTCTATCTACATCAATCACCAAACATGCAAATCATCTTGACTCCCATGAGAGGCATGGTGGATTCACTGAGACAAAATGGTTCTCCGTCACTTGGAGAGAGTTTTCTTCTACCTCTAATCCCTTACGCAGGCTGTTTCATAAATGTGAATAGACTGATTTCTTTGCATTCAAGTTTTGTCATCTCTTCAAATTGATGATGTCTCTTCAAGCATATCGTTACTGATTACTCTCAATGATATTCTCACTCCACCACATGTGGAGTGGCCAGTCTTACCAACTTGTGATTGTATACCAAGTCAGATATTTCTTAACATATGTGGAACTTATTATATTCTTTTGGTGGTATGTTTTTTATTTATCTTTGTTTTTATATCAACTTGCCACAGAAGTGCTTCACAAAACATGTGAAACTGAGAGTTGGAATCTCATAGTATAAATCATGAATCTCACTCTCTGAACCCTCTGCCACATTGTCCATTTATGATGTGTGCAGCTAGTTTGTAGATTTATCTGATTCTGATGCACTTTTGTGCTTAGACCCATGCTGTAGGTGGAATGAACCTGGCTTATAATAGCCTGACTGGACAAGAGGCCAGGTGCACTTTCTTACACATCATGCCATATCCCTCAAGGGAGAACTCTTTATTAGTAGCGTTACTAAATAATTGATGAATTTAACCATGTTTTTGTAATATATCTGAAAGATTTCTTAAAATGATCTAACAAATTATTTTTTTCAAGACAGGGAAATTGAAACCATTCTATTTCAAGTCTTCTAAATCAATACTTTTTCTATTAAATCATACTGCTCCTCTTTTTTTTTTTTTTTTTTTTTTTTTTTTGCCCATTACCGGCTTTGTAGAAAAATATATTAAGGGGTTTAAATATAGATTCCTTCCTTAAGGCATTTAACATCAAGTTGGCAGGACAGTGTAAACTAGTGTCTCTCTCACACTCCTTATCAGGATGTCAGTATTTTGTGATGATCCAGATTTTGGTTCCCTTCCTTCTCCTTCCAGCTTCTCTTCCTATTTACCACCTAAACGTGACAGACATGTGGATCTTCCCTTTTTCCCAGTGTTGGAATAGGGCCTGGCCCAAAGTAGGCATTCACTGCAGTTACAGGAGAGTGAAAAGAAGCCTGCATCTTGTCCCTTCACTAGTCTTGAGTCAGCCCTTAATTTTTTCCAGTTCTTGAAACCCTGTTAAATCTCCAAGGCCCAGAAGAAGGGCTGTCTTTTTCATATTGCCCTCTCTTCCACCATTGCCTACGTCATTTCCCACACCTCCTTTCTTTTTGCTGTTTTTGAGTTTAATTGCTGTCCTTTTGCCCCCTCCTCTTCCTTTTCCCTTCCCTCCCCCCCTCATATTTATGCATATGCATTAAGCGTTATTTAAATCCTGCAGTATATGAGGCTCTTTAATAAGAACTGAGGGATAAAGAAGATATCCATCTAATTCGAAGGCTCTTTATTCTCTAGTTTTCTCAACAACTGATCAGTTAAATAAAATCTGATGAGGGAGAAGAGTGTCTGATTTCTCCTTCTGCTTTATTCTTCTGAATACAGCAGATTCAGTGTAGATTGTGTCTATTACCTGTTTAGATTTTCAATTGTTTCCCAATAGGCTGCTTAACTCTTTGCTAATATCTGTACGTTTTATTAGGTCTTTTGGACAGACTGTTAAAATTATTTGTGAAGAAGCTCCTCGAGAACCAATGCATAGGCACAGGAATAAAAACTTGCCTTCAGTCTTACAATTTCTTCATTTGTAATATGGGGATAATTACAGTACTACTCTTATGGAGTAGTTGTGAGGATTAACAGAATCATCACATGTAATGCACTTAGGATACAGAAACACTCCGTTAGCATTATTATTCAGGTGGTGTTCTTCAGTAATTAAAATAGAACATCCTATTTGTATTCTGTACCTTTCTTTTGTGGAAACTTCTGTTCAAACAAGGGTATACCTCTCATTCATTTTTAACATTTTGCTTGTGAGAAAACTTGAGATCTATTTCAGAATTCCCGAAAGGCAGAGAGGCACCAATAAATTAAATTATGTACTCTGAATCATAAGGTCAGTACTGAAATGCAATAATCTGACCACAGGGATCACGCTTCTGCCACTAAACCTGAGTATCATCAACCGAACTGTTTTTTTTATGTAGTTACTTTGTTCACACTTTTTAAACATATTATATTTTAAACAATACATTCTTTTTTTGAATTTTTATTTTTTATTTGAATTTATTTATTTACATTCATTCACTATACATCATTACAGCTATAGTCATTCTTAACTAGAAGGAGATACATTTTAATGATGAAGATTTCTGAGTTCAGCTGTCCTTATACCTCATATATATATGTTTCAACCATTTTAAGTAACTTCTCCATTTAAGACATGACATCCTTTGGTTTGGGTGGATCCTTGACTATTTGCTTTCCTGAAGCTTCCATATTCCTACCCACATTAGAATTATCTAAGTTATTTGGAGAGATGAGGTGGCTCCAGATTAAAATTTACTTAATGGTCTTTTCATTGCTACTTTATTGCGTGGGAACTTTTTCCTTCCTGTTCACAAACATCAGAGTGTTCTATTACAGAGATTTCTTGGGGCTTCTCATCCTGTCTCCTTTGCCCAAACTTTCTGACACCTCTTCCTTGTTTAAAACAGTATTAAAAATATCCAGATGTTCACTACTGCCCTTTTCTTCTTTCAGTGTTCCTCTAACAATACCTCTAATCTAAAGCGTGTCTTCCTGTGTTCTGTTTCTTTGTGACATAATTTACAAAGCATGGGCATAAGGCTGGGAGCAACGTACTTCTTCCTGTCCTAAAAATATTGAGAAGCTTCCAGTTCACACTGACCTTTATGTTCATCCTTTTAGGCCTTTTTTTTTTGTTTGACTATTTGTTTTATATTTTATCTATTACTACATTTTACTTCCATATATTATTCTGATGCAAACAAAAAATCATGCTGCAAAATATGTTCATTATTTTCTTGACATTTTGCCTACCTGTTGAAACTTTGGCTATAATTTTAAAAACATTCTTCAGGAGGCTGGCAGGTGAGTGTTGGTTAGAGCTGCTGGACTCCCACATAGTCGACTGCAGTTTGAATCCCGGACCTGGCGGCTTGCTTTCTCTCTCTCTTTCTCGCTCTAGCTCTCACTCTGTCCCTCTCTGGTCAAATTAAAATAAATGGATTAATGAATGAATGAATAAATAAAGTTAAATGAAGTAATTCTTTTAAATTTTTTTTACAGATTATTTAATAGATTAAGAAATTATAATCCTGAATGAATATAGTAGCCAAGTAAAATAGTGAGGTAGTGAATGTATCATGAAAATATTTCTGATGAGTTTCAGCAACAGAAGCACAACTCAGATTTCTGGATATTAGTGTATGAAGACGTTAAAAATGTCATTGTCAATATTTTATATTCTCCATCTCAGGTAGAATAAATAATGATAAAATAGTTTTCTCAAAATAATTTATGCCACTGATAGGTTCAAGAATATTTGAGTAGCCAGTATATGACTTACACTCCAAGTTCTAGAACAGTGCTGTACAGTAGAATTTTCTGTGATAATGCCATTTTCTATGTGTGTACTGCCAAAATGGAAGACATTAGTCACATGGGGTTATTGAGCACTTAATCTGTCATTAGTGTAAGTGACTTGGTGCTGATTTTAAATTTTATGTGTTTAATTTTAGTTAGTTACATGTGGCTATGGCTTACCATATTAGACAGTAATATTTTAAAAACTTTAAGATTATAAATCACACAAAGCTGGATCACCTTATAATTATTCTCAGGCCAGTGCCATGCCACAAAGCAACATCTGTCCTATATTTAAACAGTCACAAAAGAACTGAAAATAATTTGGATGTTTACTCATTTTCTGCAAGTGGCCAGATATCAATATATAAGGATCCTCTTCATTCATCTTTCTTCCTGAAGACCTCTCATCATGCTTCTTCAGTGCTTTCTTCTCATTTCCCCTCCAACTTCCCTCCCCCACGCACTGACCTTTTCATACCATTGCCCGTCTCCCTTCTCTCACCCTTATTCTATCTCTTCTCTCACCTTTTCAGTTCTGCTGCTTTGTCCATTATCCTACCCAGCTCAACCAGTCCTTGACCAAGCATGCTGAACCCAAAACCCACATTCCCAGAGAGAGGATAGGACAGGCTGTAATTGTAAATTTATCATTGACTGTCTAACACAGAATAAATATTTGTAAGGGGGTAATTGGGGGTTTATATATTAGAATCATTTATAGATGTCATCTTCTTTCTACCCTCTAGGCAAGATTATTTCTAATCTGAATTTCATGAGATCTCTAGAGTTTTTAAGGAAAAAAAAAAGCGCTAATGTTTACTGAATGCTTTGAGCTCTACCTCAAGGCAGTAAGAGCATCTCAAGGTCCCTTCAACCTCTTTGATCTGATGAAAAATTGAATAATAAATATACAGTGGGTATGATTCAAACCAATGAGAATATCATTTTGTAAGTGAAAATAACTAATAGAGGGAAGATAAAAAACTGATACCCTCATCCTCCCTGAAGTAGGAGCTTATCCTTTAGATTTTAGGTTTTATTCATTTGGGAGTCAGTCAACAAATATTTGTTGAGTCTTGACTGTTAGGCAATGCTTAAACATATTTTCTATGTATTGGTAATAAAAACATTGTTTTCTTTGTCCATGTAGAACCTGCAGGCTATAAGGGGAGGGAGACAGAAGACAAAATTCGACATCATAAGTACACAATTACCAATTATGATCACTATAATGGAAGCAGGATAGGAATGTTATATTAACACATGACCATTAGTAACTAAGTTGTCTTACACAGAACACAGAGCAACGCGTACACACAGAGATGTTCTTTACTGTTTTATAGATTTGACTTTGGATATAATCCATCTTCTCGTGTATTACACATTGCCTTCCTTAAATGGCCTTTGGTAAACCAGTCTGACCTTTGAAATAGCGGGTGTGAAATGAAGCCTTCAGGTTTTTCCATGCAGGTGCTGAATACCAAGCCATTTGCTACGAGTAACATATCCCTCTTTGCCTATTAAAGAGCAAAAATAAGCACAATTTTAAAAAGTTATTTGTTTAGAAATTGAAAAGTGAACTGTTGATATTGATAAAGATTGAGTTAGGAAGACCATTATCATGTTGCATTTACCTCAGGTGGATTTAAACACATTCGATGTAAACTAGCTAAGAGTGGGTTTTCTTCAGAAGAAAAATAACAAAAATCACTGTATGTACAGAATGCCATTCTGCAACATCCTCAAAGTAAAAAGTTGTGACTAAAAGGTGGGGTGAGGGGAAGGGAGGGAATCAAGGAGAGGGGAGAAAAACTGTAGTCTATGCTGTAAAGATATACAATCATTAAATGTAAATAAGAAATCATAAAATTTAAAACACAAACATACAAGTCTAATTGATTATTTTTTAAATAGATGATGGGTCTCATCAAATGGAAACATGCTTCCTGCCATATGATTCTATTAACATTTTGCATATTAAAATGTATTTAAAATTGGATAATGCATTATGTATAAATTACATGGAATATTTCTAATGCATTATCTTTTTCCCCAAGGTGTTATTTCTTCCCATTTTACACCAAATAAAATGGAGGTTAAGTAACTAGAGGAACATAATGTAGATAGAAAATTGAATAGATAGGATTCAGATTCAGAACAATTTGTCTTCAAAGTCCATGTACTTTCTAGTTAATTATTTCTTAGAATTTATCAGTAGTTTTAGATGGATCATCATAAAACTGTTTTCTTTCTTCACTCATGTAGTCGGGAATAAAGAGTGAAATCATACAAAGTAGTAGTTGAAGAATGCTCATGTTTCTTGCTGGTGTTCAGGATGAAAACTATATCCTAGGGGGGTTGACAGGTGGTATGGTGGTTAAGGGCAGTGGACTTCCATATGGCTGACCATGGTTTGAGTCCCGGACCTGGTGGCTTGCTTTCTCAGTTTCTCTCTCTCACTCGCCTGCTCACTGGCTTTCTCCCTCTCTGGTCAAATTAAATAAAAATAAATAAATAAAGTTAAATAAAATGATTCTTTAAAAAAACCTTTATATCCTGTTTTCTTTTTAAAACCTGGTTGTTTTCCTGCACAGAAAAGACCTCCATTTCTATTTAGAAATTTACAAAATTCTTATTTTGCTAATCCCAAGGGGAGGATTTTTTTTAAGGATTAAATGTAGTCAATTTGGTATTAAGATATTGGAAAATAAAATGTAAATTTCTGTTAAGGATTTAGCAATTTGTTTTTTATCAAAGCAAGAGCCACTGTTTGCAATGTATTTGTACCCCAATGTATATATAAAGTTTAGAGACCTTATCTTTTGAGTTTTCACTGATGTATCTTTGATTTTCACTGGGAAAATATTTTCTTGAGAAATAGTAGTTTGTGCATATTTTACAGTCTGTTTATCCATCACCATATACACACACACATAGAAAGAGTAACTCCTTAGAACATGTTTTTTGAAATGTCTCTTGGAATCTGTGCCTCCTTTATGGGAGGTGAGAATTTTGCTGAAGAATCTAAAAGTCTACTCAACCAAGTTGTTTTCAGAGAGTATCCCAGAGGTTGCTTGGTCTAACTTAGCAGCAAAGTCAATTTAACAGTAGTTTGCTTTGTGGAAACCTGGGCCTATCAGAGACTCAGTTTTCTCCATGCTGTGTGGGGAAATTACACTGGCTGATTTCAGGAGAAGTTACCGTGGGAACACATTTTGGCACAGTTTTGCTGAAGCCATAAACCTGGATGCTTTGGTCTTTCTGAGGTATCAAAAATAAAAATTCATGAAATTCTGACACCCCACCTGGTTCTCTATCTGAGTTAAATGCTGTGATAAACTTTTTAGCAGGTTGAAATATTTGAAAAAAATTGCATATGCATACACACACACATTCACACACACACTTGCATTTCTTTACGTGAATCATCCCATTGAATTGTAATTACTGAGCTCATATATTGCTTCTTTCCAGAGAATATAGGATATTATTGTTATCAAGATACTATGCCTCATACATTTTCACTGGCTACCCACCTTTTCAGCTTTCCTTGCTGGTTTATTGGATTAAAAAAAGATGCAGAAGCCTTACATAAGGAGGAAGATGTTGACACATGATGGTTCTTTCTTGATAATTTCACCAAATATATGAATCAACTTTATCAGATATTAAAATAAGTGTGCTGATGCCCTCTGTGTGTACATCCGGACAAGTGGTCTAATCAAGTTCAACTGTTCTGTGTCTGTTTGGCTCAGCTTAATTAAAATTCAGCCCTGCTTTTGAGCAAGCCACAGTGGTTTGGCAGACCTTCAAAGGGCTATACTGCAGCAAACAATAAAAGTGATAAAGGCACACAATAACAATCAATACAATACAGATGCCCTGTTATTCACAAATCAAGTACAAAGTGTTTTCTTGAAGCATTTTCATTCACTTGTAATGACAAAGTTAAAATTTTTGTACTACTTTATTTGTAAGTTTACCTACACTTCCCTGTCAATGGGCTGATTTTTTTTTCTTTTACCAGTAGTAGAATGAAAGGAAATGATAGATAAATCAATGTAATACATCCTTTTTAAGTTTTTGACAACTCCTGTTTTATTTGTTGCACACAAATAACTTGTGTGAAGGATTTTTACCTATATGAGGAAGACTCCTAATTCATCTTTCATTCATTTGTAGAAAGAGAGGGGGCATATTCTTGGTGATCATCCTTTATTTTTTTTTTATTTCCAATCCACTGTGTTTGGCTGAGTGCCTCAGTCCCAGATTTTCTCACAAACTGCCATCTGGCATTCTAGCTGTCCCCCACATATAGCTCTGTTAGGACCTCCTCCAAGCAGGCTGGAGAATTTCACAGTTTGGGGGTATGGGAGTATACATGAAGCTGCAACCACTTCAGGGCAGATTTCTCACCTACAACCCACATATCTGTCATTGCTAGATGTTTATAAAAGAGCTGCTAGGGCGTTGGAGATCAGGAGATCTGGGAGGAAATACCAACTCACCTCTGATGAACTGTGTGTTTAGCCAGTATGCATTTGAAAAATAGTAATTTAAGAAGCCAATTTTCTGTATTTCACAAGTTCATCTTATAGAATTACTGTGTACATTCATGTAGAAAATGCTTCTAAAAATTTAGGATGACGATATTGATTGTTACTCTCATGGCACAAGTGATTGTAGTATCATCTCAAATCAATCAATGAATGCTTTTGACCAAATTTACATTTGTAAATACCCTTTCACAGTGTAACCAAGATAGAAGAAAAGTTTCACCAGGCATCCAGGGTGGGCACATGGGGACACCGATTTTTGAAGATACCTATAGTGTTTTGTTAGATTTTTCATCCCAGTGAAGTATCTTTTTCATGTTTATGCTTTAGGAGAGGTGATTGGCTTCTGGGATTTATTCAAACACTGAGATGAATCTTATAAAGGTGCGTTTCACCATTGTATTAGCTTTATCAGTGACTCGAAGCTGAAGGAGATGCACTGGGATAGAGCCATTACAACTGTTCACAGATTTTTAGCCAGTGAAATGGCCAGTTGCACAGCCAACATTTTGTGAACTGTTTCTATGGCTATCTCAGAACATCTCCTATCAGCTGTAATGGAAGCCATGTGAATTTTCTTCCTCTTTTGTATTCTGATCATTACCTACTCAATACTCTTAAATTACCCTAAACTTTCATTTGTTATTCTGTTAAGATTACAATCCACAGAAAATACATTAAAAAATGTTATTTAATTATTAATATAAAAAAAATTCTCTCTCAACACATTAAAAACTATTATGAATTCTGATTGGTAAAGCCAGGTGAAATGTTAACTTGTATCTGGGATTCCATATTAATATAACTTGTCTTTTTAAGTATATTTCTTCTATGAATAAGAGAAACACAGAGAGAGGGAGGGAGAGAGAAAGAGAGAAATACCTCTAGTAGGATCTTGATATTGCAATATACCCCCAGCCACAGACAGTTCTACATCATGGGCACACATGTGCTTGGCACACTCAGATAGGTCTCCATATGCAAACCCAGAACCTTCTTATGTAGGTCAACCTCACGGAGCATCATGTTTTACCACTGCACCACTGTTTGATCACTAACTTAATAGTCTATGCAAAGACTTTTATTTGTACTGATATACTGAAATATACATGGTTCAGTGAAATTTCTCTTATATTGTGACATTTCTATTTTGTATCAAGCGCTTATATAGATTCTAACTGTCTATAAAAACAAAGTTATAGGGACCAGCAGTAAGCATAATGGCTATGTCGCTGGACCCCCACGTAGTCGACTATGGTTCAAGTCCTGGACCCGGAGGCTTAAACTCACGCTGGGCGTGTGTGTGTGCATGCCCAAGATCCCGAGAGGAGAATGGAAGAGAAGGGATTGCAGCGTGGCCATCCCCCCGGGGGGTGATTTCTTGCTTTCTATCTCTCTGTCTCTGTCTTTCTGGTGAGCGCATGCAACCTATAGCGAAAAACTCTCCAAAAAACCCAGAGTTATAAACATATTTAATATCATTAGGTAATTTCATCAGCATTTCTATGTGAATACAGAATTGTAGATGGTTATTCTTTCTGGAAATTTCCATCATTTCTTTATGTGGTAAATATTTTAGGAAGACAAATTTATGCATGTAAAAAATAAAAATCTCTTGAAATATGTCATGAATATATTCAACTTTATTCTAATATAGTTTATGGTAGAAAAATCATTTCTAGGTAGTTGTGTTAAACAGCTATGACAAATGCCAGTGAATGTCAGTTTGAAAAATCAAGTTTGCAATATTTTCAAGACACTTAGTCATTTGGTAAATTCTTGTATTTTAACAAGTAGATGTATTTTCTGATTCTGTCCTTTATGTTCTGAATTATAATGTGCAGAACCTATACCAGAGCAACAGAACAGAGGCGAAAATCACAGTGTTGTTTTGTCACATCCAAACACAATAAAAAATTTAGGTGGGCCAGTGACCTCCAAGTTAGCACTGCTATTCTTCTATTGATCAGTTATTCATTCCTAAGTGGTCATAATCATAATCTACTTTGGGCATAATATTCACACTTTGTCTCTCTTTGTTTCACTCAGTCAATTTCTGAGCCAGATCCTTCAGTTTGCTTTTGAGATCATATCTGAAGTAAGCTTACCTTGTATTAGGTCTCTGAAGTTTGTTGAATCTAAATCATGAATAATATCATTGGTAAAGTTTAATTGATCTCTATAGGAGATAATCTAAAATCCTTTGACATAGTAAATAGTTACACAGACAAGTATTCACCATTTCTTTCCAGCTTGTCATCTAAAGCTTTAGTTTCCCATTTATTCCCTGTCATTCTTTTGACCCATATGTAAAGTCAGGCTAAAGATAATATACCATGAAGTTACTAGAGAAAAAAACAAGGTAGATAATGATCTGAGGCCTGCCTGTGATCATCTCTTGAGGCCTTTCTATATTTAAGATCAACCAAATGCAAAGCTACATGAGACCAGGATGACTCTTAAGTATAGAATCAAAATGCTAGATTTTAGCATCATTTTGTGGCTCACCCAATAGTTATGCTATCTGTTTGGAAGATGGTTTTAATTAGGACTGTTTTCATATTAAATCTTGGAAGGTCTTTGGAGTAGAAATTTTTTTCTTCCATAATTTTGAACACCTGAATGTCAATGAGATATGAAACTCATTGTTCTAATTTCTCTTATAATTCAGAACAAAAAATATAATTTGGAAAAACACATGGCTAAACAAATGTACATGGGCACATACATTCTCACGTACAAATGCATTAATGGAGGCCTTGGCCATGGGAATAAGAAAAAATATATATGTATATTTTTTGTTTTATAAATTTCTGCTTAAATTTAATTTGTACATCTTTGTGGGTGGCAATATGAATTTTCAAGGCATGCATACATTGTGTGGTATTAAAATCAAGGATATTATGTTCATTATCTTCAAATACTTTATAATATGCACCTTCAATCTTCAGTTTACTTTTTTTGAGATTATATATAAGATTGGCACTCTTTTTTTCCTCTATTGTTGTATACTGATTCATAACTTATTTACATTTTTTACATGCATCCTTGTGTCTGTTAAACATTTTTTTCCTGAGTCCCTCTCCTCCACTTTGCTCATTCCCTGTGTAGTCTGTGATATTTGCAGTTGTTCTCTCTACTTATATATCTTTAAATCTTTAAATTTTTGTCATAGAGTACAGCCATTTGGTATGCATTAAGTGGGGACATACCATGTTTGTCTTTCATAATCTGGCTTATTTTGTTTTATTTGTTTATTTTTTAGAGAGCTTTTTGCTATGGGGTATGTGCACTCACCAGAAAGACAGAAAGTGAGAAATCACCCCCCAACACACACATCCATAGGGGATGGTCATGCTGCAGTCCCTTCTCCTCTATTCTCCTCTCAAGATTTTGTGCACACACATGCATATATGCCCAGCGTGAGTTTTAAGCTGCCAGGTCCTGGACTCAAACCATGGTCGACTACATGGGAGTCCAGCTATGTAACCATTACGCCAACTGCTGGTCCCCATCTGACTTATTTCACTTAGCACTAGATCTTCTAAATTCATACACTTTGTATTGAATGACAGGATCTCATTGTTATTTATGGCAGAGTAGTATAGTTTGTGGTTGTATCAATCTACATTTGTCTGCGGTTCTGTTCTAAATGTAACTCTTGTCTTTCCTTTGAAATTTATTATTGAAATCTTTAGAGATACAAAAGTATCCACATAAGAAAGGGATTCTACTGTGCACATATATCTATTTGTTTATAAAAGTACTCAAATGCTCATACCTTTAACTAGCTCTCATAGGAAATGTTAACACTGTAACACTAAAAGTTAAGAGCCTCAAAAGTCTGAGAACTCTATGTTTACGAACTGAAATGGAGAAGCAGTGCTATGAAAATATATCTGGATCCCATATGATAATTTGACAATGTATCAAGAAAAGACACAGAATGAGAAGAGATTATTGTTCATTTGACCTTATATTTTATTAAAACTCAGCCTTTGATTCATGATAGATAAAATATAAAAACCCCATATGGTCAGATACGCTTTTTATTCTTGATCTTTCTTAAATGTTATATATATCAAGATTGCAAAATCCTGACATTTGATAGAAATAATAAAATGCAAATATTTTGATCAAAATTAGTTATTTTGCTAAAACTGAGGTGATATTGAAGTATTACTGAGGTTTTTCCTATAGGTTGTGTACACTTGTCTGAGAGACAGAGAGAAACAGACAGAAAGCAAGAAATCAGCACCCTCCCCACCACCAGGGAGGATGGCCATACAACAATCCCTTCTCCTCCATTTTCCTCCCAGGATCTTAGGCGCACACACACACACACACACACACGTGCCCAGCATGAGTTTGAAGTCACCGGGTCCAGGACTTGACCTAAGGTCAGCCATGTGGAAGTCCAGTGATGTAACCATTATGCCATCTGGTGGTCCTGAAGTATTTGTTTTCAAGACTAATATAGAGATATAAAACTATTTGAATAATATATAACTTAGGAATAAATCATTGTTAATTAAGAGTACTTAGAGGGGCCAGCAGGTGGTGTGGTGGATAAGGACGCTGGATTCCCACATGGCCAGCCATGGTTCAAGTCCTGGACCTGGTGGCTTGCTTTCTCATTTTCCCTCTCTCTCTCTCTCTTGTCAAATAAAGAAAAAAAAATAACAATAACAAATGGAAATAAATAAATAATTCTTTTTTTTTTTTTTTACAGAGATTTTCGCTATAGGGCGCGTGCGCTCGCCAGACAGACAGAGAAAGACATAGAGACAGAAAGTGAGAAATCACCCCCCAGGGATGATGGTCACGCCGCAATCCCTTCTCCTCCATTCTCCTCTAGGGATCTTGGGCACACACACACACGCGCGCCCGGCATGAGTTTTAAGCCACCAGGTCCGGGACGCGAACCACGGTTGACTACGTGGGAGTCCAGCAACATAGCCATTACGCTAACTGCTGGTTCCCATAAATAAATAATTCTTAAAAAAAAGAGTACTTAGATTAAATGTTTTGTTCAAGGATAATAGTTTTAATAAATTTCTGAAAATACAAATTTAAATATGACAGATGCACACCATATTACTCACTAGTAGCGTTTAGTTATCTTCTATTTAACAAATGTTTGCTGTCTCTTGTGTGGGAGATACTATAGTTGGCACCAGTAAATGTGTAGGTAATAAAGTAGATGCAATTCCTGACCTCATTGATTTATTTTCCAGTTCAGTGCTATTAAACTTAGTGTGCTTTCAGTCAAACATAGGTTGAATTTGGGGCTTTAATGTTTATTACTGACTTGATTAATTTGAATACCTTATAAGAAAGTTAAGGCTTAGGTAGAATGTAAACCTTGATAGTAAAGGATCAAGCTAGGAAATTAATCCAGGCATTTGTGACCCTTAATATAATTCTCTTTTCAATATTCTAGATTAAAGACTAAGTATATAAGAGCATATTTAAAACCACAAAGTACTATAGAAGTAACAACTGGCTTTTTTTTTTTTTAACTGTAAAATACTCCTTTTTTATTATTCTTAGAGGACTCACTGGTTTCTTTACATAAGCAGAAAGTACCTTTTCTTTTTTTTTTTCTTTTTTTTATTAATTAATTTATTTATTTTGTATATACTTTCAATCATATTGTTTGGCTTACAATGAGACCATTTCGATATGTGAACATTTCTCCCCAGACCCGTTGATCGAAATATCTTCAACAGATAACACCACACCTCCCCATCCCGTCAATGCTCTACCTCTGTATCCCTTCTCCAAATGTCTTTTGTTGGGCCCCACTCCTCCACATACACCTCATCTGACATTCACACCCATCTCTTGTGTTTGTTCAACTGTTAGTCGATCAGTTTCAGACATAGAATGCAGACAAACGGTATATGTTAAGTGGGGACATACAATGTCTCTCCTTCATAGCCTGGCTTGCCTCACTCAGCAGTACATCTTCCATATTCTTCCACTTTTTGTCAAAAGCCAGGGCTCTGTTGGTTTTTATGGCTGAGTAGTATTCCATAGAGTATATGTGCCACAGTTTTTCAATCCATTCCTCCATACGGGGGCATCTGGGTTGGTTCCATGACTTAGCAATTGTGGATAGTGCCGCAATAAACATCAATGTGCAAGCACTTTTCCAATGAAGAATTCTTCTGTCCTTTGGGTAGATACCGAGGAGTGGGATCTCTGGATCATATGGCAGATCTATCTGTAGATTTTTGAGGAATCTCCAAATTATTCTCCACAGTGGTTGGACAACTGGCTTTTTAAAAGAAAAACTTTATAGAAATTAAGTTTAATGGAGGTTAATTGATTTAAAAAATGATTCAAGAATTGGGCAATCCTCAAACCAGAAAAAGTTTATAGAACCCTGGTCTTAGTGAGGTTAGGCAGTATTTATGGACAGAAAACAAAAATGAAGTATAGAGACAGCTTGACAGGATACAGCTTGGCATTCAGTTTATTTGAACATGGTTTGATCAGGTGGCTACCTGTGACTGACTAAAGTTTGGCTACTGTGAATGGCTGAGACTCAGCTATTTATTACTAAAGTATATTACTATATTAGGATTTTAGTTAGCTTACATACTAGGTTAAGATTTTTAAAAAGTACTATTCATTAAGTAAGGACTCAAGGACAGTGGTGTCCTTAGACCAAACTTACTTTAGCACTTTATAATTGCTGTTCAGTTAAATTTATTATTACATGACAATTTTATTTATATAATCAGCAAGTCTTTATGAGTGCCTACTATTTGACAAGAATAGTCTGAAATCTTGAAGATTTTTTCATGAACAAGAGAACAAGGTCCCATTTCTTGGTACAATTTCTAATGTGGAAATACAAACAGCAAAAAAATTATGGGAAACTATTAAGTAGTGATAAGTACTGTGGTGAAAATAAATCATGGAAACTATAAGCCAGGGAGTCAGGAAGTCTATCCCAATTGGACCTGAATTATTAAGAACAAGCTATACTAAGACAGAAGAAAAAATTAGTGCAAAACCCAGAGAAAAGGATGATACTGGCATAATCAAGGATTCAAGAGAAGTCAGATGTGACTCCTATAGTGGTTCTCAAAATGTGACTTCCAGACCAGTAGCCTCAATATCCAACTTGTTAGTAGTATTGTATTTATGTTGATTTCCTTGATTTGAGAAGTAAATTGTGATTAAGTAAGACCTTAACATTTGGAGAAATTAGGTAGAGGGTATGTGGCAGGATCTCTTTGTCCTATTTTTGCTATTTATTTGTAAGTTTGAAAAGATCTGCAAATGAAAGCTTAAAAAAGCAACTAAAGCAATTACGTGAAGTGAAGTTTGTAAATAGAATCAGTGGACTACTTTGCTCTAGCTTTTTTTGTTTATTTGTTTGTTTTTACTTTGCTTTAGGGTGTGTGTGTGTGTGTTTGCTGAAGAGAGACAGGAAAGGAGGGAGAGAGAAAGAGCACAAGAATAAAAGAGAGAAAGCACCCTCCAGGGAAATGAACATGCCATAGTCACCTCTTCCCCACTCTCCTCTTGGGATTTAGGCCTGTACACACATGCGCTTTGCCAGGTCTGGGACTCAAACCATATAGTTGGCCATGTGGGATCCAACCACCTTAACCTTCATGCCACCTGGCTGGTCCCATACTTTGCATTTTAAGAAGTATGCCCAGGTGTGTAAATTGGTTTGGAAGAGGGAAGTAGTACAAATGTAGTGACCAATGTAACGGGTGTTGCCATTTTCTAGAGGATAAATGGTGGTAGCAGGGACTAGGGTGATATCAGGCAATGTAAGAGCTGTAGGTGAGGAGATCCAAAATAGTAGAATTTCAAGATATAATTGATAAGGCTTGATGATGGATTGGTTATGAGAGAGACTGACAGATAGAAAAATCAAGGACGACTTAGGTTTCAGGCCAGAACCACTGGGTTTATGCCAATGATATTTACTGAGAAGTCAAAGATTAAAGTAAGAGATTGACAAATAATGACACTTAATTGATTTTCTTAAGTAAATTATCAAAGTAAATCTAAGCAGACAATTCACAATATTTTTATAAGTATTTGTGATTTGTAGCTCTAATGGCAAATTTAGTTTGATGAATGCCATGTTGTCTCACTTGGGTATTATTTTTATCTTGAGATTTTTTTTATCGAGTACATTTTAAAAACATGAAATTGTCCCATATATTAAAGAAAATAATTAAAGATACCAACAAGTATTCTGTAATTTACTCTTATGAATTTTTATATCCTATGTAATTTATTATTTTATCCAACAAATATTTATAGAGGGACTACTTTTTACCAGGTACTGTTTTAATCACTGGAAATATAGCACTGAACACACAGACTAAAACTTCTGCCCTGTTAGAACTTATGTTTTAGTATATTCTAGAAGAGATAAACCAGATAATTTAAGAAAAATAAAAGACTGACCCTATGGCCCAGTGATTAAGGAAGCCAAATCTCACATGACCAACTATGCAGTTTGAGTGCCAGCCTCAACAGCTTGAAAAACATGCTAGGCATGTTTGCATCTGTGCCCAAAATCTCAACAACATGGGGATATGGAGAAGGGATTGTGATGTAACTAAGCCCCATTGGGGATTTGGGGGGTACTTTTGCCCTCTCCCCCCCCCCCAGAGGGTATATGCCCTCTGGCAATTAAAACATATATATAAAGTTAAATGTATGATATGTGGATGAACTAGATTAAACAATGAATAAAATGACTATTAAGTCAGATGATGCTAAATATAAGATAAAAATGGAACAGATAAGGAGAATTGGTTATATGAGGGAGGAAGAAGTTGGAGCTTGGAGATTTTAATTTAAAATAAGGTCATTAAGAAAAGCCTTAACAGTGGAGAGAGGGAGCTATGAAGGTATCTGTTGAAATAGCATTCCAGACAGAAGGAATAAGAATGCTAAGTTCCTTTGATGGTGGACGGGGTGAGTGATGGACAGAGTGTTAGGAGGTCAGAGAACTGAAGATTAGGCAGATATAGGGGGCTTTGTATGCATCACTGTGAGGACTCGGCCTTTTATTCTGAGATGAAGAAGTTTTGAACAGGGGATGTTAAGATTTGCTTGACCCGAAGATGACACTCAAGATCACAGAGGAGGGCTAAGTGCTGAAGTAGAAAGTAGTTATAAGTCTACTCTAGTAATTCAAATGAGAGACATTATTATGTTTTCTAGGGTGTTAATAAAGGAGGGTGTGAAATTGTTAGAGTTGGTATATATATATTTTTTTTTGGGGAGAGGATTTTCGCTATAGGGCGCGTGCGCTCGCCAAACAGACAGAGAGAGACAGAGAGATAGAAAGCGAGAAATCACCCCCCAGGGGGGATGGTCACGCCACAATCCCTTCTCCTCCATTCTCCTCTCGGGATCTTGGGCACGCACGCACACGCGCCCGGCGTGAGTTGTAAGCCACCGGGTCCGAGACGCGAACCGCGGTCGACTACGTGGGAGTCCAGCGACATAGCCATTACGCTAACTGCTGTTTCCCAGAGTTGGTATATATTTTGAAGGTGGAACTGGTAAGGTTTGCTAATAGGTGAACACTGGCTGTGGTAGAAAGATATCAAAGATGACCATAGGATTAGCTTGAATGACCAGAAGGATGGCATTACCATTTATGGAGATGGGGATGATGGCAGAAAGCATACATCAGGATTGTGGGCATGATAAGATGGTAAGGGGCTCATTTTGCACCTGATAAGTTCAATATGCTCATAAGACTTCCATGTGGACATGGTGTTGGAAGGTAGGCTTCCAGATATCAGTGTTCAGCCAGGGTGTGGTGGCGCCTGCCCTATGGCAGATATCAGTGTTCAGCCAGAAGACCAGACTTCTCAGGGGAAAATGCTGCTGTGCTAAATTAGGCAGTTATATCTCAAGTGCTTTTTGTTTGTTTGTTGTTGTTGCCAAGAACTTAATTTTCAGAAATAAGGTCATGATAAGTTTAAATGCAGTGAAGACTGATTTTTCTCAATTCTTATGAGAATTTAGTTCAGAATAATTTTATTTCAGTGAAAAATCTGGAAGATCAAATGCAGCTTAATTACATTAACATTATGAAAAGAATGGAGACTTAAGCATGTGGTAAATTTAATTAAAATATTACTCCCTTATAGGGGAATGATCATAGTAGGGGGCATTTTTCCTTAAAAAGCTAATTGTATGTCATCAGCACTTATTTTTACAGAATGGGGAAGACTAATACGATCACTTCTGCTTCATATTATGGCAGAGTGAAATAAGGAAGTGCATGAAACTGTGTTATGCTTGCTTGGCTTCGAAGTCTTTGATTGGAATTATCTCCTAAGTGCAATGATGTATGAAAACTAAATTCTATATGCTACTGTGATCTGAGAGAGTCATCAATCCATTATGTGCCCTTTTATTTTCCTATCAAATTAATGGAGACCAACTATTAGGTATTTCTGTTAAAATTATTTTCAAATTAAAAACAATGTTATGTATCTGTGAATGCAAATATATTTTCAATTTTTCAACAAAATCTTATTTTATATAAAGCAAAGTTCTTATTTTCTTTATCTCTGCCCATCTCTTTTTACAAGGAAAGTAATTTTTGTTTACGAGTACAGAGGCTTAGACATTAAGATTGGGAAGAAGGATAATATTACTAGCCTTACTATTGAACAGACTAAGGAGTTGTTTTATAAAGCACCATATAATCTTTTAAAATAAATGATTATGTATTTTAGGTTCATTACATAATGTTACCAGATACATAGATACATATATATAGCTACATATAGATAGTACAATGATGATTGCAGTGAAGTACTATAGATTAACATGTCTGTTATCTCACATTGTTACATTTCTTGTGTGAGTAGCAGCTAAAATCCATTTACTTAGCAAAGTCCCTTCCTATTTCTTTCTTTATATATATATATATTTATATATTATATATATATTTATATATTATATATATTTATATATTATATATATTTATATATTATATATATTTATATATTATATATATCTATATATTATATATATATTATATATAATATATAGATATATATTATATATATATCTATATAGATATTATATATAATATATAGATATATATTATATATATATCTATATAGATATATATAAATGAAGATTCTTCTATAAGCAAGTACAAAACCAACCTTTTCTTTTAATCTTTTGTATTGTTTTATTTTTAATTGCTATTGTATTTATTTCTACTCAGATCTTTATTATTTATTTTCTTCTAGTTTCAGGTTCAGTTTGCTCTTGCTCTTCCAGTTCATTATAGTATATCATTAGGTTATTTTTTGAAATCTCAATTTTTTTGATGTAGGCTTTTATGGCTGTGAACTTCCCTCTTAGTACTTCTTATGCTTTATCCCATATATTTCAGTATGTTGTTTTTATTTTCATTTGTTTCAAGAGATTTTTAATTTCCTTCTCTATTTCTTTCTTTACACCTGGTCATTCAGGAACATGGTGTTTAATTTCCATGTATTTGTACAGTTTCTTGTTATCAACCTCTAGTTTTATTCCATTGTGGTCAGAGTAGGTACTTGATATGATCTTGATCTTTTTTTAGGGTTTTGTTATAGGGTGCATGTGCTCACCTGGGAGAGAGGGAGAGAAGAAAGTGAGGAGAGAGGGAGAAATCCCCACCCCAGCCCCAAGAGGATGACTACACTGCAAGTTCTTCTCTTCTGTTCTCCTCTCGGGATTTTTTGGGTATGCATGCACACTCACCTAGCATGTCTTTCAAACTACCAGGTCCAGGATGCAAACCATGGAGTCAGCCATGTGGGATCCAGCTGCCTTATCCACCACTTATCCATCTAATGACTGGCCCATGATTTTGATTTTTAAATTGTTTTTTGAACTTTGTTTTGTGCACCCCTCTCCCCATGTAATATGTCCTGAAGCATGTTCCATGTGTTGATGAAAAAATTGCATCTTTTGCAGGATGAAATATTCTGTGTATGTGATGTTTTTTTCGGCCTATAGTGCTGTTTAAATTTGTTATCTTTTGATTTTCTGTCTAGATGATCTGTTCAGTTCTCATTGTTATAGCTTCTTGCTGCATTTATCACTTTATCATTACATAATAACTTACTTTGCCTCTGTTTACAGTATTTTGACTTAACATTCATTTTATCTGATGTAAATAAAACAACTTCTCACTTTTGGTTTCTGTTTGTGTGGAATATCTTTTTCGGTGTGTTCATTTTCAGTCTATGTGCATCTTTACCACTGAGTCAAGTTTCTTACCCACTGAGGTGAGGTGTAGGCAGTGTACAGTTAGGTCTTGTGTGTGTGTGTGTGTGTGTGTGCACGTAGGTATGTGTGTGTGCACACGTGTGTGCATGTGGTGTTTTTTGTTTTGTTTTAGATTTTTGCCATAGGGCACATGTGCTTGCTGGAGAGAGACAGAGAGACAGAGAGAGACATGGTCCTCCTGCTTTAGTATCCTAAGTAGCTGAGACTACAGGTACATACTAGTTTTATAGAATGGACAGAGAATAGAGTCTAATCCTCTATGTGGCCTTAGCCTGCCAGCCAGAAGCATCTAGTATCCATTGTGATGGGTAGGCCTAGCAGGTCTTGTTTTTAATTCATCAGTCAGGCTTTATTTATTTATTTTTTGGTTTGGGATTTTAATCTGTTAATACTCAAAGTTGTTTTTGATGGGCCAGTCTCATAGTCTATTGATTAAGGGAACTGGATCCCACATGGCTAGCTGTGGTTAGAATCCCAGCCCTAGCTGCTTGAAAAACATGTCAGGTAGGTGTAGGTGGGGAGGGGTCTATGTGCCTCAAATCCTGATAGGATGGGGAAATGGAGAAGGAATTGCAGCATGATCATGTTCCATTAGGGAGTGCTCACCCCAACCCTGTCTCTGTCTCTCTCTAGCAAGTGCATGTGCTCACTGATAATTAAAATTAAAAGTTATTTCTGGTAGGTGAAGATTTATTTCTTTCATTTTGTTGATTGTTTTTCTGGTTCTTTCTTTTTTTTTTTTTTCATTTTTCTCTCTGTTTATCTTTGCAGTTTGGTAACTTTCTCCAGTGTTAAGGTTTGATTCATTCTTTATTCTCAGTTGGGTGTCTTCCCTACTAATGAGTTTTATACTCTAGCATGTTTCCATGGTGGTAGTTACCATGTTTTGCTTCTAGAGGTAGCGTTTCCTTAAGCATTTCTTGTAAAGCTGATCTAGTAGATACAAATTCCCTCAATATTGCTTTTCTTGGAAAGACTTTATTTCTTCTTTAGTTCTGAAGGTTAGCTATGCTGAGTATATTATTTTTGGTTGGCAGTGTTTTTCTTTCAGCACTTTAAATGTATCTTCCCATTCTGTTCTTGACTGGCAGGTTTCTGTTGAATAATCTGCTGTTGATCTGATGGGACAGTTCCTTTATATGTTGTTGACACGTATTTCATTCTTATTTTAGTATTTTTGTGTCTTTGAGTTTTTATAAGTAAACTATAATATGCGTTGGAGATAATCTTTTTGAATTGAGTCTATCTGGGTCAGGGGCGGGGGGGAGCGCTTGAGCTTCCTAAATCTGGATGTCCATATATCTCCCAAGACTTGGAAGTTTTCAGCTATTTCATGAAATGGTTCTGCTAGGCTTCTTCTCATCTTTTCTTTTTCTGGAAATCCCATCATGCAAATATTTATTTATTTAATGCTTATTCACAGATAATCATAGACTTTATCCATTTTTTTTTTTAATTATCTGACTGAGACATTTCAGAAAACCCGTTTTCAAGTTCAGAATTCCTTTCTTCTGTTTGACCAAGTCTGTGAAATTTCTTTATTATATTTTTATTTCTTTCATTGAATTCTTTTGCTGTAAGCTTTCGTTTTTTTTGTTTGTTTGTTTGTTTGTTTTTTAATATAGATAGATCTTTTCAATTTCTTTTCTTTTTTTTTTTTTTTGGAGAGGTTTTCGCTATAGCGTGTGTGTGCACTCGTCAGAAAGACAGACAGAGACAGAGAGACAGAAAGCAAGAAATCACCCCCTCAGGGGGGATGGCCACGCCACAATCCCTTCTTTTTCATTCTCCTCTTGGGATCCTGGTCATGCACACACACACGCCTGGTGTGAGTTTAAGCCACTCGATCTGGGACTCAAACCGCGGTCGACCACATGGGAGTCCATTAACATAGCCATTACTCCAACTGCTGGTCCTGTTTACATGATAACTTTCATGGTGAAAGACTTTCTCCTGTAGATAAGTCCTAGGATGTTGAATGAGTTGGATGTGTTGACCTTGGTTACAAGTAGGCATGATTGTGTAGTCTCTGTAGTTTCTTCAGTTGTAATCAGCATTGGCAATGCCTGTGAGTGCCTCAGTACCCTAGGCTGCAGTAATTTGTGGAATGACCCACCAGTTGAGAAACAGTCTCCTAAAAGCAGGGCATGTTTGTGAGTGGGTGGAGTCACTCTAATGCTTTCAAATACAGCATATGCAGATTATGGGCCAGACAAATATTTCCATGGTCTGTGGGTGGAGCCCCTGAGACAGCACTATGAAAACACTATATTGTAGAATTAAAGAAAGACAGCCCGGAGAAGTTACTTCCCTTGAGATTGTTTCTCATTGATCAAATGTCTTCCTTAAGGCTTTTATCTAGGATTCCTGACTAACAGTTGTAATATTGCTGTCAGGGTTTTGTAGGTTTTCTGTCTCTATGAATGCACCTATTCTGAACGTTGAGTATAAATGGAATCAAACAATAGGTTATTCTCTGTGATTCCTTCTTTCACTTAATATGAATGTCTTTAAGGTTCGTCCATGTTGTATGTATCAGTACTTCATTTCTTTTTGTTGCTAAGTAATAGTCCATTGTATGGATGTATCACATTTTATTTATCCATTCATCATTTGATGCTCATCTGCATTTCCACTTTAAGCTATTACGAATAATGCTGCTATGAACATTTCTGTAGAAGTAGTTGTGTGGGCATTTCTCTTGGATATATTCCTAGGAATAGAATTGCTTGGTCCTATGGTGATTCTATGTTTAATTTTTTAAGGAATGATCAGACGGTTTTCCAAAATAGTTGTACCATTTTACATTACAACCAGCAGCATTTTAAGGTTCTAATTTCTCTGTATCCTCACCAATATTTGTTGTTATTTTGTGTGTGTGTGTGTGTGTGTGTGTGTGTGGTAAAATACACATACCATAAAATGCACTATTTAATTTATTTTTTTGTAGATATAGCAAAGCAGAGAGTTTATTGAAGGAGAGGGAATGGAAAAAGCAGAGTTCCCAAGAAGGGAGACATCACAGAAAATGAGTTGCTGAAGGGGAGCTGGGGCAAAGGGTTTATCTGGATCAAAGGGGCCTTGTTCAGGCTTGTTCTAGGTGGGGCTTCACAGTAGGGATGGGCACATGCTAGATAGATCCAATTATTTTCTTAGTTTTGGAATGCTTGTTTTTAAGGGTACAATTCAGTGGCACTAAGATTGTTCACCATATTGTACAATCATCACCATTTTTTTCATGATCTGATTGTAGCTGTCATAGGGACTATGAAGTATCTGAGTTGTTTTGAATTGCGTTTCCCTGATCACTAATTATTTAAAAAATTATTTTCACATGATTATTGGCCATTTGTTTCTTTGGAGACATGTCTATTGAAATTTCTTGCCCATTTTTAAACTGAGTTTTTTTTTTTAATTTTTTATAGTGAAGAGATTTAGTTTATTAACTCAAAATCTCAGGAACTACATGCTGTCAGTTTAAATAAATTTGCCAGTTACCATGGGCTTACCCAGTTTGAATATAGGACATCTTCATGACTGCAGGACCTTTATGTTGGGGGTGCCTATTTTTTTCAGTATAGTACGGAAGAAGTTGTAGAAAATATAATACAACTATTTTCATGCCCTTGTCTCTGAACATTGATCTCTAAAAAGTACACATGAAAAAAGATGCTAGAACACAAAAGCAAATACATAAATGGAAAATGATCTATTGATGATAACGTGTATGATATGTCTTTGACTCAACTGATATGCAGTGTATTCATCCTAGGAAAATTTATTTCATATGTTGTGGAGAGGTACAGTGATTAGATGTAAAAAGAAAAGAAAACAGAAGCATATGTGGTATGACATTAACTTATGGGATATAATTTCTGTGCCAGTACCATGATATTTTGATCATAACTACTTTGTAATATATTTTAAGTAAGGTACTGAGAGGCCTCCAACTTTATTCTTTTTACACAGTATTGTCTTAGTGATAGGGGATCTTTTATGCTTCCTGACAAATTTTACAACTATTTTTTTCTATTTCTGTAAAGAATATCACCAGTAGTTTGATTGGAATCACACTGAATATGTAAATTAATTGTGTAAAACTGACATTTTGACTATATTCTTCTAATCCAAGAACATTAGATGTCCCCCCCCCCCCCACTTCTTTGAATAATACTCGACTTCTCTTTTCTCTTCTTTGTAGAGGTCCTTCATCTTTTTGGTTAGGTTTATTCCAAGGTATCTTGTTTTATGACTAATGAGATTGCTTTCTTCCTTTCTGTCTCAGACTGTTCATTGATGGTGATAAAGATGCTATAGATTTTTGTATATTTATTTTGTTTTCTGATACTTTACTGAATTCATTGATCCCTTCTAGGAGATTTTTCATAGATTCCTTTGGATTTTCTATATATAAAATCATATTATCTGGGGACCAGCAGTTAGTGTAATGGCTATGTCGCTGGACTCCCACGTAGTTGACTGCGGTTCGAGTCCCGGACCCGGCAGCTTAAACTCACGCCGGGCGCGTGTGCGTGCGTGCCCGAGATCCCGAGAGGAGAATGGAGGAGAAGGGATTGCGGCGTGGCCATCCCCCCTGGGGGGTGATTTCCTGCTTTCTATCTCTCTGTCTCTCTCTGTCTGGCTGGCGAGCGCACGCGCCCTATAGCAAAAACCTCTCCAAAAAAAGAAAAAAAATCATATTATCTGGGGACCAGAGGATGGTGTAATGGTTACATTGCTGGACTCCCACATATTCAAACATGGCTCAAGTCCCTAACCTGGCAGCTTGAAACTCAAACTGTACACATGTGTGTGCATGCCCAAAATACTGAGAAGGAGAATGGAGGAGTTGGAATTGTGGTGTGGTCATTCCATCCCCTTGGGGGTGATTTATTGGCTTTCTGTCTCTCACTTTCTCTCTGTGTGTGTCTCTGGCAAGTGCATGTGCCCTATAGCAAAAATTTCTTTTAAAAAATCATATCATTTGTAAATAGGGACAATTCAGCTTCTTCATTTCCTATTTGAATGTCTTTTATTTTTGCTATCTTTTTTGATTGCGTTGGCTAGCACTTCCAGTACAATGTTGAAAAGGATTGAAGAGAGTGGGCGGCCTTGCTTGTTCCAGTTTTTAATGGAAAACTTCCAGCTTTCTCCCATTCAGTACAATGTTAGGGATGGATCTTTCATATATGGCATTTATTGTGTTGAGGAATGTCTCTTTTACCCCTATTTTGCTGACTTTTTTTCATTATAAACTACAGAGTGTTTCAAGGAGGAATTTTCTTAATCATAATCCTGAGGAAATTATAAAACAGAAAGGTATTATTCCATAGCTGCTCACATGAATGTCTTTATCAGTAAGACAGCTCTATGCTGGTAATATTCAGTATATAGTTTTTCAAAGCTGAATAGAAATTATTGTTTCCACAATTAAATTCATTTCAAAATGAGACTTGGGATTTCTGATGGAAATTTTGCCCCCTGTCATGTTTAACAGTTATTTTTTTGTGGTTTCACAAATAGGAAATCATCTTATTGGCATACTGTCAAACTTAATTTGTGTAGTAGACTATATAAATGATAATAGGGGGACTGAGTCAAGTAGGAGAGTGAGAAAGCTTGTTTTATTTGCAAATGGGTAACTATATCTAGATAATATTAAGATTAAAAAATAATAAAATCAAGATCTCAGTTATCTCAACAATTTTTAGTTTCTTTATTTCTGGAAAGCTTGGGCCCCTTCCAGCATCTCACATTGCCCCATCTCCAGCTAGATTTGTTTCAGGAAATAGTAAATACACCTGGTATGCAGGGGAAAATACTCCTTAAAGCCAGCTTTGAAGGTGTCTCCAAGCCATTGAAGGGATCCAGATGGTGTGTAGACCATTCTGCAAGGTTTATGATTACTTAACTAAAGCAGCTGGTCTTTGCAATGAAAAGTTGTCATGGCAGAAAAATTCTCCCTTCCCTGAGTGCAGCTGGGCTTGTCCAAGGAAGGCTTTTCCCAGACAAGTATCTCTCTCCACTAGACGTTTATTTGCAAAGTCTGTTGTACTTAGTGAAGTTAAACCATTCCTGTTGAAACAAGTAGACAAAAACATAAATGAGCCAATGTTACTTTTTTCCCCCAGCTTAGGATGGCTTAATTGCCTTTTTAAAAAGTTTTCACCTCTGAGCAGGCCTTTTCTGTTCAGCATCAGAAATAACAACTGAGACTATTCAAGGAAAAAAATGGCATCCTTCCAAAAGAGAAAGTGAACTTCAACACAATTCCTAGATTCAATAGGATTGCAAAGGAGGATTATTTCTGCCAGCTTTGGTCATTTGACAGCTACAATTCTCCCTCTCTAACATGTCATCTCAAATCTCCCTCAACTTAATATTAAGAAGCTTGCATTTAAATCTTTGATGTTTACAGTGCAAAAGAGAGAGATTGTTTATATTATTTATGTGGTGATATTTTAAATTTTAATTAACTGCTCTGTTTTTACGTTTAAAGTGTTATTTTTACATTCCCTTCATATTGATTTTAAATTGACACTCAATGCTTTTGCAAAGCCAGTCTTGGAGTTGCAAAATGATAGGTTTTATTGCAGAGAGAGGAATATTTATCTGAACAGATACATGAGTGTTTCTGTAAAGAATGAGTCTATTTTACTTTATCAGCAACTAAGGGGAAGGTTAATGGCTATGATATATCTTTCCTGTTGTGTGTGAAACATGCAGTGTTCTGTGCTGTTGAGATTTATGGTACAGAAGACAAAGCAGGTGCTATTCCAAGCCTTCTTTCAATAGCATACTGTAAACTTGGGCCTGAATCTGTCTGTCAGAAAGTTAAGTTAAAATGAAATTAGAGAAAGCCTAGAATTTTACGTTTTTCCATACCTTCCTGTTGCTACCTCAGGAATTAAGCCAGTGTGATTAATGACCACTGCTATTTGTGAGCTTTCCAAGTCCCTACTGACCTAATAAACGTGACTCTTCAGCCACATAGAAGGAAAATAGGCTGTTAGAGCTCTGTAACACCACATGCTCACAACTATGAGCCCTCCAAGTTGGGAGCCCCAGACACACACACACATACACACACACACACAGACACACGCAGTTCATTCTCCATTTTTTGGTTAATCCAGAATCAATGTCTGATTCTACTTAATCTTGTCTCTTATTTTTCCTTCACATCCAGCCAATCAATCATATCTACTGATTTGTTTGTCAGAATAAGTTATAGATTTGTCCTTTCCTCCTTTCAATTCTCACTATCACCTCATGTTTATGCCAGTCCAATCCTGGAGTTACTGTATGCTCCAGAAACTCTTCCCATTATAGAGGTAATGCAGTCTCTTCATTTCCTTGTCTTTTATTTTAAATCAAGTGGTGTCTTTTCTTACCTCTTCTCTATTCTGATCCCACCTCCAGTCTTGTACACAGTCTGTTGTGGTTGTTGTTCCCTCTGAAATTTTAAAATTTCACAAAAAAATAAAATTATGAAAAAACTGTGTATGGATTTCAAAAACGTTTGTACCAAAGTAAGCTTGTCTTAACTTGTTATGATATGTCTGAACAGGATTCAGTTTGAGGCACTAAGAAGGATAAGACATCAGTTTGAAACCAGCCCCTATGTGATCGACATGAATTCTGCTAAAATTGAAGCAACAACGAACATAAAATTCATGCTGAAACTTGAATGGAAGAATGGTGAAATCATTGGTACTTTGTTAAAAGTTCATGGGGACAATGTTCCACACAAAGCCACAGTTTACAAGTGGGTAATTCATCTTAAGGGGTGAGATGATGTTGAAGGTGAGGCTTGCAGCAGCAGACTATCCACATCAGTTTGCAAGGAAAAAGAGTAATCTCATTTTTGCCCTAATGGAATAGAACTGATGATTAACAGCACAAACAATAGCCAACACCACAGACATTTCAATTGGTTCAGCTTATATAATTCTGACTGACAGATTACAGTTGAGAAAACTTTCTGCTCGATGGGTGCCAGTATAGTTGTACTCATATTAGCTACAGAAAGAGCAGAGCTATAAGTGGAAATTTAAAAAAAAAAAGTGATTAAAATGGTGAAGCTTTTCTTCAAAGAACTGTGACAGGAGATGACACAGGGCTTTACCAGGATCAAACTGAAGACAAAACATAGTCAAAGCAATGGCTACCAAAAGATGGAGCTGGTACAGTCAAAGTCAAAGCTGACAAGCCAAGAGTAAAGGTTATGGCAGCAATTTTTTAGGGATGTTCAAAGCATTTTCTTTGCCGACTTTCTGGTGGATCAAAAAACAGTAACATTAGCTTATCATTAATGGCTATGTTGCTGGACTCCCATGTAGACATCTACAGTTTGAGTCCTTGACCCGGTGGCTTAAACTCACACTGGGTGTGTGTGCATGCATGCCCAAGATTATGAGAGGAGAATGGAGGAGAAGGGATTGTAGTGTGGCCATCCCCCCTGGGGGGTGATTTCTCACTTTCTGTCTCTCTGTCTCTCTCTGTCTTTCTGGCAAGTACACACGCCCTATAGCAAAAACCTCTCCAAAAAAGAATGCTTTGAGAAAGTTACCATAAGCTTTAACAGGCAAATGTCCAGGAAAGCTTCACTGGAGTCCTTTCTCCACAACAATATTCCTACTCATTCCTCTGGTTAAACAAAAGCAATTTTGTGAGAATTTTGATGGAAAATCATTAGGCAACCACCTTACAGTCTTGATTTGGCTCCTAACTTCTTTTTTTTGTTTGTTTTTTAATTTATAAAAGTCTGTAAAGGGATATTCCTTCTTTTAATAATATGAAAAAGACTGCACTGACATGGTTGAATTTCCAGAACCCTCAGTTCTTTAGGAATGGGCTAAATAAATGATTGTTGTCATCACTTACAGAAGTGTCTTGAACTGGATCAAGTTTAGGTTGAGAAGTAAACCTCATATTTTAATTTTTACCTTTTAGTTTTATTTTTCATGGTCTTTTGGATGGCCCCTAATATATAGACAGGATTTTTTATAAAAATTTATAGAGAATGTGTATTATGAAAAACTGTACATGGAATTAAAACATTTTTGCACTAAAATAAATTTGTACTTTAATTCCATTTTTTCCCACAAACTTTTTGTAGTTCCTGTGTGTGTTCTCTTTTATATAATTAACAGGTTTTTCCCATAAAAATGTGTTGTGTTTTTTTTTAGATATTTTTGCTGTAGGGTGCTTCCACTCACCAAGGAGAGAGAGAGAGCGAGAAAGAAAGAGAAACAGAGAGGTAGAAAGCAAAAAAATCACACCCTGCACCAGGGGTGGGATGGCCATGCTGTGGTCCCTTCTCCTCCATTTTCCTCTTAGGGTTTAGGACACACACAAACACACACACACACACACACACACACACGAGCTTGGCATGAGTTTCAAGAAGCCAGGTCCAAAACTTGAGTCACAGTAGACCAGCATCTTAACCACTGTGCCACCTACTGGACCCCCTTTTTTTTTAGTCTGCTATTGGGCACATGTACTTATGAGAGAGAGAGATAGAGAGACAGAGAATAGAACAGAAACTAGCCCCTACGGGGAATGGCCACACTGCAATCTCTTCTCCATTTTCCTTTCAGAATTTTGGACTTGCATGTACATGTACCTGATGTGTTTACCAAGCTGCTGAATTCTTATTTGAACCACAGGGTTGGCCATGTGGCATCCAGCTTCCTTAACCATCATGCCACAGGCTTCCCTCCAAATGTGCTTTTAAATGCATTTCTTTTCATAATTCATCTCATACCAGCCTCACCTGAAGATCATACTGTTGACTTTTTTTTTTTTTCTTTTTCGATGGAGGGGTGTTACATTCTGCTAACTGGTTGCAAAGTTTCATCCCACTATATCAATCATATTTTAGAATCTTTAGTTAAAGAAAATGCAACTTTTTTCTCATATATATTCTTTCTAGGGCTAGTTACTCTGTGTCTACATAGGCAGTATTTAATGTCTCATCAAATGTAATTAATACAAAGTTAGTTCTTAAACTTGAAGAAGCTAAAGAAGAATCACTATGAGGCCAATGAGGCCAGCAGGTGGTGTGGTGGTTGTGGTGCTGGACTCCTACATGGCTGAGCCAGGTTGAATCCTGGACCTGACAGCTTGCATTCTCACATTCTGTGTGTGTGTGTGTGTGTGTGTGTGTGTGTGTGTCTGTCTGTCTGTCTGTCTGTCTCTGTCTAGTGAATTAAAAAATAATAATGGCAATAAAGTAAATGATTCTTAAAAAATCACTAACTCTTAATCTTTCAAAAATCTGACAGCAGTTCTCAGGTCTTCTAGAGTATCTAGCAATGATAATTTTTGTAAGTCATTGAAAATTTTAAGAGTCTGTTGCTTTGATGCAAGATTTCAAAAATCTGTCTGTTGGTATATCCTTGTTCTAAAAGCCTTGCACTGACCAAAGAAATAGATGATTTCTTGAAGTTTTCTATCATATGATCAGATAAAGGGGGAAGATTCATCTCCATCTTCTGCTAATGTTGGTGCAGGACGCTGCTTATTGTCCTTCTGTTATGGAATTTTCTTTTCACTCATAAAAGTACTTGGCGATACCATAATAGACAGGCACAGTCTGATGAAGCTTATAAAAATTTTCATTCACATCTCTTGTTTTTATCTTGCAAATTACTATTCTTTCTCTTTGTCAGTCCCAGTATAGAAGTCCCATATATACATGGCAATGAAATGATCCTGTATTTTTTCTCCATTGCATTCTGGTTCTCTTTCATTTAATTCTAAACTCCTTAAATACAGATTCTGTGTCTTGTTTACTTCTGTGTTCCTGCAGTTACCTGTATACCTTACACACAACAGGTGTTCAGCAACTTGCTTGCTGACTGAAATTGAGTAGTTTTAGAGAACTAGTCTATATTAAGGACTCTGATAATTTCTGTTTATTTTACAAAAAGATTTTCTGTTCTACTTTTTCTTACAGTGTCAAGCTATTCACAATAGAGCATGCTATTCTGTTAGGCCAAAAAGTGTGTATGAGTGCAGCTTCTGAGGTATTTATCATTTCTTCTTCTGAACCTAGCTTATAGAGTTTGATTACATCTCTGTTACAGAGTAATTATAGTACTTTGTGCTATTCCTTTTATTAATAAGTTTATCTTCCTAGTGGGCTATAACTTTTAAAAAGTCTATTTCTGTGTATCTCCAGGACCTAGCATGATGTTTGATAAGTAGATGTTGTTCAGTTTTATTCCCCCAGAGGTTTATCTCCACATGATCTTTTTATCCTCTCTTTAAAAGGTCTACCTTGTCAAAGGGTCTGTGGGCAGCGCTTTTTTTTTTTTTTTTGAGAGGTTTTTGCTATAAGGGCGCGTGCGCTCGCCAGAAAGAGAGAGAGAGAGACAGAAAGCGAGAAATCACCCCTCAGGGGGGATGGCCACACTGCAATCCCTTCTCCTCCATTTTCCTCTCGGGATCTTGGGCACGCACGCACATGCGCCCGGTGTGAGTTTAAGCCACTGGGTCCAGGACTCGAACTGTGGTGGACTACAAGGGAGTATAACAACACAGCCATTATGCTAACTACTGGTCCCTGTGGGCAGTACTTTTTGAACTCATTTGTCACCCCAATGTTTCTTCCTACTCTTCTCAAGTGAGATGAACACATTTATGTTTCTTTATTCTGGAAGCTCTTCTCCTTTTTTTTTTTTGAGAGGTTTTTGCTATGGGGCGTGTATGCTCACCAGAAAGACAGAGAGAGACATAGAGATAGAAAGCAAGAAATCACCCCCCAGGAGGGATAGCCATGCCGCAATCCCTTCTCCTCCATTCTCCTCTCGGGATCTTGGGCATGCATGCACACGTGCCTGGTATGAGTTTAAGCCACCAGGTACGGGACTCGAACTGCGATTGACTACATGGGAATCCAGTGACATAGCCATTACGCTGACTGCTGGTCCCAGCTCTTCTCCTTAAAAACAGTATCACATGGGGCCAGCAGGTGGCATGGTGGTTAAGGTGGCTGGATTCCCATATGGCTGACTGCGGTTCGAATTCTGGACCTGGTGGCTTGAAATTCACTACTCCTTTAATTTTATTCCACATGTTTGCATGAGTTCCAATATATAGTGCAACTATGGCAATTTTATTTAATTCCGTAGCCTCAGTACATGTTATTTTATTTAGTTAATTGAAAGTAAAAACATATATGACAGTAAGCTGATTACTTATATGCTAATATGACACTATTGTAGATCATAGGATCCATAATACTTACTAAGTTGGAAAATGGAAAAGACAAAACTGTGTTCTCTGAAAGCAGTCCCTATACTATATAAGATATAGCTAGCTAGTTTAATAAATGCTTATGATGAATGCATGTTGTCATACTTGAAAGCATGTTTATTAAAACCATAGAAGATCTTACAAATCAAAATGGTTATATGCAAATTATCAGTTTCATGTATATACTCTAACAATGTAGAAAGAGGGAAAATGTGCTCTGGAATATTCTGTAAATGCTAAAATCCAGCCAGAGTTATGTAAAGGACTTAACATTTTAAATATACTCAATCTCTTACACTGACTTGATCTAGAAAATAGTAATTTTATAGACAATGAACACATAAGGTGATCCAAGTCTTGCCAAAGTGAATATTAGTAGAAGATAAATTGTTGGAGTATTTGTTGGAAACACCAGGAAGACTACATTGATTGAAGATATAATCCATGAGGCACTACTAACAAACATACCTTCAAGTTTACCTAAAATCTTTGGGGAAATTCTTACACATCTCAAAAAACATATTCTAAACATAAAGAGAAAATTCCTAGTCAAATCCTGTTGTGGATATTCTTCAAAATAATGACAGCTGCAGATAGTCTGGTTGACCCACTGAAACAATTAACTGAGCCAGCCATGTTGTTTAATAGGCTCCAGTTGACATGTTGAATTTGTTTAAAGGACATAGCAACTCAAGCTATTTAATAATGTATTGAGCTGTGAATTAATATGATCTATTTGAGATCAGTTGAACTTTCAAGCTTTTTCCACTGATATGGGGAAAACCAACTTAAAAATTATGAATAGCATGCAGTTAAGAAATTTAGCAAGCTGAGCATCTTATAAGTAATTAAACAAAAATGAAACATTTACTCACATGATCTGTTTAATAATTCATTATTGTTGGTGTTTCATGTGGCTTTAGGAAAAAAAAATTACTGTAGTGGGACCAGCAGTTCGTGTAATGGCTATGTCGCTGGACTCCCATGTAGTCGACCGTGGTTCGGGTCCCAGACCCAGTGGCTTAAACTCACGCCAGGCGAGTGTGCGTGCATGCGTGCCCAAAATCCCGAGAGGAGAATGGAGGAGAAGAGATTGTAGCATGGCCATCCCCCTGGGGGGTGATTTCTCACTTTCTGTCTCTCTGTGTCTCTTTTTCTGGTGAGCACACGCACCCTATAGCAAAAATCTCCCCCCCCCCAAAAAAAAAAGACAAAAAACAAAACAAAAATAAAACTACTGTAGTAAAAGTTTCTTTCAGTTTTGCCAATGATAAGGAATGTTGTAAAATGAATGTGATAATGGAATTAGCAGGTGGTGTTAAGGTACTATGCTCCCACATGACTGACTGTGGTTCCATTCCTGAACCTGGTAGCTTAAAACTCACTCCGGGCACATGCACGTGCTTGCTTAAAATCCCAGGAAGAGAATGGAGGAGAAGAGATTGCAATGTGGTCATCCCCTAGGGTGTTGAGTTCTTACTTTCCCTCTCACTATCTCTCCTTGGCAAGCACACACACCCTATAGCAAAAATAAATAAATAAATAAATAAATAAAATAAAAAGTGATAAAATACCACAGTTGTAATATGTATCTGGTATATCTGTAGAGTTCCTTAAAGTGAAACTAAATACATACTGAATTTATTTGTATAGAATGTATGAAATTGGAGGTAACGACAGACGGTGTAATGGTTACGTTGCTGGATTCCCACATAGTCTACTGCGGTTTGAGTCCTGGACCTGGTAGCTTAAAACTCATGCTGAGCGTGTGCGCAGGTGTCTAAGATCCCAAGAGGAGAATGGAGGAGAGGGGACTGTGGTGTGGCCATCAACCCTGGTGGGGGTGATTTCTCACTTTCTGTTTCTCATTCTCTCTAGTGAGTACATGTGCTCTATAGCAAAAATCTCTAATAAAAAAGAAAAGACAAAAGAATGTATGAAATTGGAATTAGGTATTTTTCTCTTACATTTGAAATTTTAGCAAATCAAACTGTGGCAAGAATGAGTATATTTTCCTTTGAGGCTTTGAAAAATGAGTCTTTCATATCATGTTTTATTCTTTTAAAAAGAGTAAACTTTGCATGTTGAGAATTCCATAAAAGCAGTTGCAGAAAACAGCTCTATAATTCTATAGTTTTCATTATAAATACAGAGTGGTCAAAATCAACTGCCATTCTTCTTCTCCTTTATAAGGCATTTTTGCCTTAAAGCAAGTGTCCTCACCAGGGAGAGAGACAGAGACAGAGAGAAAGAAAGAGACAATGAAAGTGGGAATCACTCCCCAGGAGGATGAGGATGGTCACACCACAGTCCCTTCTCCATTCTCCTCCTAGGATCTTGGGTACACACATGCACGTGCCCAGCATGGTTATCAAGTCACTGGTTCCAGGACTTGAACCATAGTCAACCATGTGGGAGTCCAGTGATGTACCTGCTATGCCATCTGCTGGCCCCAACTGTGATTCTTGTAGCAACAAGAAAGATGTTTGAATATAATTCTAGTATGTTCTACTTTTAAAGCCAAACACCTAAGGGTGGAAATTGCCCATATTGCTCTACATTTGGGTTTGTCTATATGGGTGAATAAAGATATATCCTAATTAGAAAGTTAAACTCATAACTAAAATCAATATGGGACAGTCACAAAGGCCAAATGCTTTTTCTAGTATGGTTCTTAGTGATCAGACTTCTACTCTGGTTCTAAAAGTACAAACCTACAGTCAGGTGAAAACATAAGTGAACACTCAGTCATCTGTCTTGACTTTAGCCTTTTGCTAAATCCCATTTTCTAATTAGAATCTGATAAATGGGCTAGAATTTAACAAACAAGCACTACAATATGCTCTTCTAAATAAATCTTGGAAATGTACATGTGTAGGAAAGTGGGATGAAGTCATGTTTCAGCTTTAAACTCAGATAATATGCAGGGTATCTTCAGTGTGTCTTCCCAGCTACACTCTCCTCCTTGACCAACATGCTATGTGCCTGGGAAGAGGACTTGTCAAGAATTACCAGTGGGTTCCCTGTCTTCCCTCTTTCAGCTGAGTGTGGCCAGTGAAGAACACCGAAGGAGATAAATGAGAGGGAGAGGATTACTTTGGGAGTATTTGTGTCCCTTGCATCATTTTTGTATTCTTTGAGTTATACTTGTGATCAGATGAAAAAAGCAAAGATCTTGTCAGAAAGTCCTCTCTACCCAGAGTGCTCTCTGTCTCTTGTTTCTGGTATTTGTTCAATCCCTTAGTGTTGTCGTGACCACATTTGTATGTACAATATATATGCATATACATTTTCATTATGTCAGTACAGCTTTATGTCTGTGTGTGTATGTAATTTAATTGTCAGAGGGGCTGGGTGATCATCAGAGAGGGAGAGGGAGAAAGCACCTTCCACAATGGGGCATAATCATGCCACTCTCCTTTCCCCTCTATTTTTCCATTCATTTGGGATTTGGGACATAACACACACTCACATGTGCCCCATATGTTTGTCGAGTCAGTGGGGTTGGGGTTTAAACCACCATCGGCCATGTGGAATCCAGTTTCCTTAACTACTAAGATATGGGGCTAGTCCTGTATATGTTGCATATTATTAAACTCTGAAAATTTCCCAGTTCTTCAAATATACTTTTGTTTTCTAGTAATAGGAAACTGTCTGGATTCTATTTCTTTTTTAACAGAATTATTTATTTTAATTTATTATCATTTTTTTTATTTGACCAGAGAGAGAGGGAAAGTGACAGCAAGCCACTAGTTCTGGGACTCAGACTGCAATTAGCCATGTGGGTGTCCAGTGCCTTAGCAACCACACCACTATCCAGCCCCTGGAATCTACTTTAAACTGGCTTTGAAAATCTTATAGTGACAGTTAGGGGCTCAATTCCAAATACTTCAAAACTTTACATTTATATCATTTACATATTTATAAATTGCCTATATTTATTCATTCGTAATAGTAAAATATATAGCAAATATTTCAGAGGTAGTTCTAAAAGAAGCCCATTCATTTTTGCTGCTTTCTAACATATTTTATGTAGGCTGTTTCAAAATTTGGAATTTGACTCCACATGTAGCAATTGATATACGTTTTACTAAAGAGTTATACTTTGCTTTGAAAAAATCCTTTCAGGTAAAGATCTGGAAATTAGATTCAATGTTGGTAAGTTGCATTACTAACACAATCAAGATCTCTTGACAAATTTTCTAGTAGAATAAATGTATATACATTGTAAAAATAATGACTAAAGAAAGGAATTTTGAATTTCACTGTGACTGTTGGAGAGAAGGGGTTAGGTGCTTTATTTGTTTTCCTGTTGCCAGGGATAGTAACTTTAAATGATCAGAAATATGTTTAATTTTTATGTGAAAAATTAGGTATGAAGAATTCAGAAATGTTTAGAGGCTTATAACCTGACGTTTATGATGTGTGATGTTGCTTAATGTTTTTTATACTAGGAAAATATGTAACTGGGCTGGCTCTGGAGCCCACCAGTTACAACAGCCAGATGCTACATGGCCCATCCCATGGATCAAATCCTGGCCCCAGTGCCTCTATAAACACTCCAGGCAGATGTACATGCATGCCCCAAATCCCAACAGGATGGAGAAATACAAGAGAAGGGATTTTGGCATAGCTACTGCCATAAAGTGGATGCTCTGGCATATTCCCTCCCTCCCTTACTCCTCCCTCTTTCTCTTTCTCTCTCTCTCTCCTGACTGACTCTGTGTTTCTCTCTGATGAGTCATATGTGCCCTCTGGCAAAATAATAATAAAAACATATCACTAAACAACAAGATAAAACACATCAAAACTCAGTTGACAGTTATTATCTGTTCAAATACACAGTTTATTTGCTTTGTTTCAAATGATAGGAATTCATTGATCTTTTTTGCTAAATAGTATTTCCTGGACATGTTGGCATCCACATGTCCATGATCTGGGACTGGCTAAGGCTGGGAATGGATTGCAGCATAAAGACCCTGTTGGAGTCTTTCTGTCTGTCTTTTTCTGTCTCCCTTGCTCATGGAAGAAATAATGAAACTTAAAAAACAGAAAAGAGAAATAAAGAAACTTAAAAACAGAAAAGAAAAACTAACATGTTCTTGGAAGCAGGACTTCTGGTTATGGCCAAATACAGAGAGCAGCAAACCCTTTCTCCCAAAATGTAAACATAAAGGTGGATGGAATTGAAGAAACAATCATTTCAGCCGCTTTGAAACTGATCAGGTAATACAGTAATCTAAGGGAAACAGTTCATAGCTTTGTAGTATAAATTACAAGTATTCAGTAATTTATAGATGGTGGGAGGGAGTGTCATAATATGAGTCAGAGCTGAAGCCTTAGGCTTAAACTGCTAGATTCAAAACCTGACTCTTGTCACTTATTAGTTCTGTGACTATGGGAAACTTATTTGTCCCCTGAGCATCCTCATCTATAAGGTGGGTTCAGTTTTAGGATATACCTTCAAATGGTTGCTGTTAGGCATTTATATGATGTAACAGATATTAACTACTAAGACTACAAGCAATGATAACATATATAGTCATGCCTATGAATTGATGAATATGCGTTGTATTCATGTTGGAAAAAAACACGTTGTACACTGTAAAGATGTACAGTGAGAGGCCAGCAGGTGGCATAGTGGTTAAAGTGCTGAACTTCCACATGACTAATCATGGCTCCAGTCTAGGACCCAGCGGCTTGAAAATCACACTCAGTGTGTGTGCATGCATGCCCAAAATCCCAAAAGGACAGTGGAGGAGAGGTTGTAGTATGGTCATCACTTCTGGGAGGGTGATTTCTTACTTTCCTGTTCACTGTCTCTTTCTGGCTAGCGCACATATGCTATGTCAAAAACATTTAAGAAAAGAGAGATGTACAGTGATTGAATGTAAATTAATAAAAAGAATACAAGCAGAAACACTCAATAATTTTAGTTCCTGTTTTTGTACTTTTCTTCATCATAACCTATTCATGAGAGGGAAGAAAGAAATCAATTTTGTACTTTTTCAGAATAGTCCACTTATGCTCTCGTTCCTATAACGTGTGCTCACCATACATAGTATATAATGCTTAGAGAAGGGATGCTTGTGTTTTTATAAAAATGTAGAGAGCCCATGGGGAGAGTTTGACAGTTTCTTAAAAAGTTAAAAATGCAGGGCTGACCTCATAAATCAGTGGTTGGGGAGCCAGATTCTACACAGCAAATAGCAGTTCAAATCCTGACTTTAGTGGCTTAAAAAACATACCTGGCATGGGACCAGCAGTTAGCGTAATGAGTATGTTGCTGGACTCCCACATAGTTGACCGTGGTTCGCGTCCCGGACCCGGTGGCTTAAAACTCACGCTGGGCGCATGTGCGTGCGTGCCCAAGATCCCGAGAGGAGAATGGAGGAGAAGGGATTGCGGCGTGGCCATCCCCCCTGGGGGGGATTTCTCGCTTTCTATCTCTCTGTCTCTTTCTCTCTGGCGAACGCATGCGCCCTATAGCAAAAACCTCTTTAGAGAAACAAAAAACAAAAACATACCAGGCACATGTACATGTGTACTCAAAATCCTGACGGTATGAAGGAGTAGAGGAAAAAGGATTGCTACCTGATCACATCCCATTGAAGGGCACTTTCTCTCTTTTTCTGTTTCTCCGGAGAGAGTGCATGCCATCTGGAAGAAAACAAAACAAAACACTAAAAATGCACTTACCATATGACCCAGTCATTCCATTCCTATGTATTTACCCAAGAGAAATGAAAACATTTGTTCTTACAGAGTTACATACAAATGAGCTTAGCACCTTTATTTGTAATAGCTAAAAACTGGAAACAACCCACATGTTAGTGGTGGTAGAGAGGGAAGAGAAAAATTACCAAGAGGCATTACCAAGAAACTTTAGGGAGTCTTGGGCATACTCATTATTGTTATTTTAGCTTTTTGCTATAGGGTGTGTGTACTTGCCAGGGAGATACAAAGAGACACATAGAGGGAAAGTGAGAAATCACCCCCCTGGGAGAGATGGCTATGCTGCAATTCCTTCTCCACCAGTCTCCTCTCAGGATTTTGGGCACCCATCCACACATGCCCAGTGTGATCTTCAAGCTGCCAGGTTCGGGACTCAAACCATACAGTCGACCATATAGGATCCAGAGCCTTAACCTCCATGCCACCTGCTGGTCCCATATTCATTATTTTGATTGCAGTGATAATTCCCTGGTTGTAAACATGTGCTAAAACTTACCAAATTATACTCATTAATTATGGCTTTTATATTTGTCAGTTGTAACTCAATAAAGCTATCTAAAAAACACATTACTTTCATAAATTAGTTTACTATAGGAATTTAATATTTTCTTCGGTTGTTTATTACATGTTTTCAAAAATGAATTCAATTGGAATTTTCTCACTGAAATGTAGATTTCAGTTTAGGTTTATCGTCAAATGATATCCTGCAATCTGTAAAAGATTAGTATTGCTCAGTGATTAATGGGACATCAGAGAGACTGATAGTTTCTATTACAATCTTTCAGTTGAGTGTGGTATGTCTGTTATATACAGGTTTCAGCCACTTCAGTGCATATGTGTATATGTGTATGTGTGTGGACCTTCCACACTACAGTGCATCCACACTTCAGTTCTACTGGGGGAGATAGTTTATGAAATCATTCTCCAAGAGTGATTGAATTACCCTTGATTTTGTATACAGTGATTCAGTCATAAAATTTTAATTTATGCATACAATTACAGGGAGACAATCCATTCAAAGTGAGGCATATGCATATAGTTACTACAAGGAACCACTTCTTTATCAGTTTGCATGAGTTTGTTAATAAGCTAAGCAACCTTTGGTCAACTATTTTAACAGAATTCAAAATATTTTATATTGTAGTCTCCTAAACAGTGAAGTTAGCAGGAATGTAATTCTTTGCCATTATGTTCGGTCATCTATGTAAAATAGGGTACATTTATTCCAAAATGAGAATTACTTTGAAACTTCTAATGCTTAGATATTTAAATGCCATGATTATGCTCTAATGAATATTTAAATCTTTGAAGTCAGACATACTTGCTGCTAATGCCAATCAAATCTTAGATGACCAAAGAAACCCTGCTTTCATGAATAAGTAATCTTTCTCCCAATGAGTTTTCTGAATAGTCTAAGAACTCATGTGGGAATAGGGAGAACACGTCTGAATGACATTTTATCTAAAAAATGGAGCAACCACAAGAGCAGATGTAGTATATTAGAATCTGCTTAACCTGTTCAGAAGGCTTTGTGAGTTTTGAACTCTAAAGGAAATGCTTTGTTTGATTCTCAACTATAGTTAACAATGTTGGATCAGTGTCTGAAAATCTGAAGTCTTTATTATTCTCAAGAAATACATATTAGTCATCCAGTATGAATTTTAAAAGGATTTAATGGATGCTATGATCTTAACTTTATAATAGTAATAATAATAAGTTTCTTAAATTTCAAAGGTCAGTATTCCTTTGGAGCTTTGACTCTCAAATTTCATACTGGTCATATTGCTCTGTTTAAAAACATTTTGTAGATATCATGGTGAAATTTATAGAATTCTGTTTTAAAACCTGAACTATACTGTAGAGTTATTGTACTGATGGTCAGCACCACAGATGGGGCGGTTAAAAGGTGTAATATTAGAAGTAAATGTCTCAACATAATAATTAAAAGTGAGTACTAAGAACTGCCTTTTATTAGACTGATTGTTACTAAAGGACTTGTAGTCTATTTGGGAACTACTCCTGAGGTTTCAAGACAGAATATTTATACATTGTATCTGTAAGGCCTCTGAAACCTATCACTTGAAGAAAGAACAAGAAATACTGTTTTCCAAAAGAAGCCCATCTTGGAAACCAGAACTAAGTGAATCAAAATCATAATACTATTGGGGAGCAAAATTTCTCCATTATATTCAGAAGAAAATTCAGTCAAAATAGTCATCATTACTGTCTCAAAAAATCACTGAAATAACAAAAGGACTTTTTTTTTTTTTGCCATAGGGTAAGTGTGCTCACAAGAGAGAGATAGAGAGACAGTGAAAGGGAAGGTTATAAATCACCCCTGGGGGGGACGGCCATGCCACAGTCCATTCTTCTCTGTTCTTCTCCTGGGACTTGGTGCATGTGTATGTGCGTGTGTGCACGCGCACACACACTGTGATTTTTTCAAGTCATCAGATCTCGAACTTGAACTGCAGTTGGTCCTGTGAGAGTCCAGTGCCTTTACTATCATGCCACCTACTGGCTCATAAAAGAAAATTTTGTAGTTTATACTTTTACAGGTCCTTAACCTTTACACATCTTTAAGTGAAACGTAATACATATTTACCAAACATCTGTCTTGTAGGCTAGAAAACGAGATGTACACATATGTCTATGATAGCCTTGCAATTTTCAGATACTTTATTGGTGGGTAAACACATGTCCACAAGTGATAATAATAAACAATAGATTGTGACATGTGCTCCTTTTTAATTGCTGTTCATTAATTCAGTAAGTATTTCCAGCTCAGGTCTAATGCTAGGAAGATAAAAATGCTTAATGCATGACACCTGGTCTTAAAGAACTCACAGTCTGATGTGGGAGATAAACAAATACAACATAGAATGATAAAGCCTGTACTAGAATGTTTATGGGGAATATAGTGGTAGAGGCATCTTATTCTCTATATGAAGAGGTACACAGTTTCAAGACTGGCAGGTGGCATGGTGATAAAGGTGCTGGACTCGCACATGGCTGACCGTGGTTCAAGTCCTGGACCTGGTGGCTTCCTTTCTCACTTTCCCTCTCTCTCTTTCTCTGTCTCTCTCTGATCAAGCTGGAAAATAATACTAATAAATAAAGTTAAATAAAATAATAGTTTTTTAAAAAAAGGTAGAAAGTTTCTTAGGAATTTCCAGTGGCTGTGGCTATTATATATGTTATATTTTCAAAGTAAGTATAATAGAGGGAATAATTTAATATGTGAAGTATTATTGTATTATAGTTCCTCTTTCAAGGAAACATACATGCATATTTTGTCCAATGAGGTCATGTGGACAAGAACAACATAAGTAAATTTCATATGTTTCTTAAAATTTATCAGCATGTTACTCTGGAACAGCCTTTCAAAATAATTAAACATTAAATCTGGCATAGCCACTGTGGCACAGTCAGTAGGGTACCAGACTGCAGTGCTTGAAGCCACATTGCTAGCCAAAGTTCGTATCCTTGGCCCAGTTGACCTGAAACATGTTAGATTCGCATGCAATTGACCAAGACCTGAGGTCTATGGGAAGGGGTTCATGACATGACAGATCCTGTTGGGAGGTGCATCTCTCTCAGTTGGAGTCTCTCTTTCTCTCTCTCTCATGAGCATACTCTATTATGTGCAAAACAATTTTTTTTTTACTTACTGTAAATTTTGTAATAGATTGGGTTTCTTTGCCATGAAAGAAATTTTATATGTATATTCATGCACAAAAAGAACAAATCAAACATTTTTAAGAATGCTTAGTACTTTCAACATTCCAATGTATGATTTATTATGGACAATTTCATATCAAGTATACAAAAACATTTTTTCATGTGTGTATATGTTACAATAGCATCAATATAGTAGCACCTTTTTTTTTTTAGTAGTAGCACCTTCTTACAGTTCAAATTTTAAATAGAATTTTTTTTTTACAGTTCATTGTGATACTTAAAAGCTCTTTTTAAAACAGATTAATACATGTAAAGTATATGTGTATTTATAAGAGGTGCCTAAAAGTTATATATTTCTTAGAATAATATATTCATTGTTTCAGAACTGGTGGTTAATTAGAAACCAAATGAGTTCTGCTTTCTTTTTTTCTTTCTTTTAAGGTTTTTATCATAGTGTGCATGTGCTCACTGGAGAGAGACAGAGACAGTGAGAGGGAAAATAAGAAATTACCCCACAGAGGCGACGGCTACACCACAATCTCTTCTCCTCTATCTTCTTTCTGGGATTGTGGGCACATAAACCCACCCAGTATGATTTTCTTTCTCTCTATAGGGTGCGTGCGCTCGCCAGACAGACAGAGACAGACAGAGAGACAGAAAGCGAGAAATCACCCCCCCAGGGGGGATGGCCACACCGCAGCCCCTTCTCCTCCATTCTCCTCTCAGGATCTTGGGCATGCACACACACATGCCTGGCGTGAGTTTTAAGCCACCGGGTCCGGAATGCGAACCGCGGTCGACTACATGGGAGTCTAGCAACATAGCCATGCGCTAACTGCTGGTCCCTCTCTCTCTTTTTTTTTTTTAAGAGACAGTTTTGCTATAGGGTATGTGTGCTCGCCAGAGAGACAGAATGTGAGAAATCACCTCCCAGGGAAGATGGCCACACCCCAATCCCTTTTCCTCCACTCTCCTCTTAGGATTTTGGGCATGCACACACACACACACGCCTGGCATGAGTTTTAAGCTGCCTGGTCTAGGACTTGAACTGTGGTCGACTACGTTGGGGTCCAGTGATATAACCATTATGCCATCTGCTGATCTCCCCAGTGTGATTTTCAACTCACCAAGTCTGGGACTTGAACCACTGTTGGCCATGTGGGAGTCTAGCAGCTTAACCGTATGCCACCACATGGCCCCATATTTTCTTTTTTTATTTATTTATGTTTTTAATTGTCAAAGGGTGTGTGTGCTCACCAGAGAGAGACAGAGAAAAGGAGGGAGAAAGCATTGTTCAATCAGGGCATAGTCATGCTGAAATCCTTTTCCCTCCATTTCCCTATTCTTTTGGGCCTTTGAGCACACATACATGCATGCCCAGCATATATTTTTCCAGTTGGCTGAGCCATGTGGGATCTGGCTCTCTTTAGCACCAGGTTAGGGGCCGGCTGGGTCTTGTCTTTATATTTTTTAAATTGGGATTGTAGATTGTATTTGATAGGTAAGCTAGCTAGCATCTCATATTTTCCCTTATTCTGAACATGGTTATCACACGAATATGACTCTTCCCTATAAATTATTTTTAAAGTTATTTATTCAGGAACCAGCAGTTAGTGTAATGGCTATGTTGCTGGACTCCCATGTAGCTGACCACAGTTTGAGTCCCGGACCCAATAGCTTAAATTCACACCAGGCACGTGCTTGTGTGTGCCCAAGATCTCAAGAGGAGAATGGAGGAGAAGGGAAGATGGGATTGTGGCATGGCCATCCCCCATGAGGAGTGATTTCTTACTTTCTCACTTTCTGTCTCTGTTTTTCTGGTGAGTGCACGTGCCCTATAGCAATCAATCAATCAATCAATCAATCAATGCTTTCCAAAATATTATTTTATTTCTTCTATGAACAAGAAAGAGACACTGCCCCAACAGATTCTTGATGCCCCTCTCCATCTCTAGATTCCACCACCCCCAGATCATGATCAAGCAAATACCCTGCGTTCTCTTTCTTTACATAAACGTGGAATCTTTTCATGTCAGTCAGCATCCAGAGAATTGTGTTTTACTGCAGGGCCATCATCCAGCCCCTCTTGCCTATAAATCCTGGTCAAATGATATACGATTTGATGTGAATAATAAAAACACTACAGTACTTAGCTGCACTTGGTCATTTTAAGAGGTGGGAAACTTGCAAGGAACATTGTGAATGAGTGGTGAATCACTACCGTGCATTATATGTTGCCTCAATGAATTAAAAGTGTGTGGATTTGTGTGCCCACAATCTGTTTCTGCAGGCAGAAATGAATGTGAAATCTTTACCTGCTTATAGAAAATGCTTATTTCTCAAAAACCTTTAATCATTTGACTATCACCAATGCAAAAACAGGACCCAGATGAATCAGAGAAAAGAGTTTTTCTTTGAGATTTTAGAAACTAGTCATTACCATAGCAACAAGGGACTTTATTTTATAAGGTTTTAATACCTCTGCTTTATTTTCCATTGCAACAGAGGTTTATAACATCAGACTTGAAGGCCTTGTTAGGATTTTCTAGTGTTAACATAGTCATGGTGGATGCTTTAGTGAAGGAACCTTAAGTCTATGCAAGTGCATGCACACACATACACACAAAACTTAAATGTAACAAAAAGCCAAATTGTAAAGAGAATCTCAATCATGTGGTAGACAACTAGCATTACATTCATATAATGGACAGTATTGATGTTTGGAAAAATATGCATATGGTTTTGCTATTTTTTCTTACATAATATTTGTGAGATCTGTATTATATTTCAATGATGGCAGGTATATACCTCATTTAAAAAACAGTTCATGTACTTAAATCAATATGGATGGGGTCAGTGGGTGGCATGGTGGTTAAGGCACTGGACACTCCCACATGGCTGACCACACAGATTGAGTCCTAGACCTACTGACTTGCTTTGTCCCTTTCCCTCTCTTTCTCTGTGTTTCTCTCTGGTCAAATTAAAATAAATGAATGAGTAAATTTAAAAATTGAATGAATAATTCTTAAATCAATACATTAGAGTCTAATTCCCTCTGTGTATACCTTTTAGTTTTTTACTTTGTTTTCCTTGACCTTGAGAGTTACACCAATTTTAATATCTAAATTGTTTCTCTTTTGTATTTATTGTTAAAACTGATATAACTGGTTTTGCTTTTGTAAGGACTATTTGCCTTGACCTTCATTATTTTCTAGTTTCTCAACCAAAAATTGTCTGAATCTACATGGATATATTATTTATTATTGTTCAGTAAAATAATAGAATCCTAATTTGCATGATTATGTACATCATTGAATCGGACTTAGCTGTAAGTTTCCCCTTGCACCATCTTAAATTTATGGTCATCTACCTTTGCATTGAAATTTTCTGATTAAAGGAAATTTACCATGTGCTAATTTTCAAATTTCCATTCATTGTTTCAGTTAATTCAAACAGTTGGTCTATGTCTTTTGTTTTATTGCTCCACAGACCAGTTCAGTCCCTCTTATTAACTCCAGTAGTGTTTAAGGTCATCCAATTAATCATTCTTCAGTAGCTTTCCATATTAATTATTAAATTATGCATTCATTTATGCATTTGCATATATGTTTTGAAGCACTGCCACATTCTGGGAATTATACAAAAACCTTAGGGAACAGCTATGACTACATTGGTCTTGTTATCCCTAAGAACGCACAGTGTAGTGAGGTCCTACACTACAAAACACTTATGCAGAAAAATACAACGCAGGGCCATCAGCTCATGTGGCAGTTATGTTGCTGGACTCCTACATGGCCAACCATAGTTCCATTTGTGTGTGTGCCCAAGATCCCAGGAGGACAATGGAGAAGGGATTCCTGCATGGCCATACCCCCTGGGGGCTTATTTCTCACTTTCCTTCTAACTGTCTCTTTCCCTGGTGAGTGCATGCAGCCTAAGCCAAAAATCTCTTAGAAAGAAAGGAAGGAAGGAAGGAAGGAAGGAAGGAAGGAAGGAAGGAAGGAAGAAGAAAAATACAATGCTGTGAACAAATTAATATACATCTACATGGGATATTCTGTAAGCATTCAGAGAAACATCTGATCCATCCTAGGGAATCAGGAAAACTTTTTTGAGTAATCGAAGACTGAGTCTTAAAAGGACATGTGAATGTGGACAAGCAAGAAGAACATTCTGAGAAGAATGGACTTGAACAAGGCAAAGCCATGTTAAAAAGATTGGACCTCCTCTGTAGATGATTAGTAACTACTGAAGGTTTTAATCAGAGGAATGATCTCATATTTGAACTTTAGATAAATCTCTTTACTTAGCTGTATGTTACAGGATTATGTTAGGAGTACATCAGAGTAGTACGGACAAGGAGAGAGGGAAATGAGGATCTGTTCTCTAGAATTACTGCATTAGAAGAGGACCAAGTGAGACACAAAAGACCACATTTATGCTAGAAATACATAGAGACAAAGTATATTAATGCTTGCAAGGTATTGGAGAGAGTGGAGGATTGAGGATTACTGCTATGGGTATAAGATTTCACAGAAATGAAAATGCTCTGGATTATGTAGTAGTGATAGTAGCACAGTATAATGAATATACTCAAAAGTAATGTATTGTTCACTTTCAAAGGAAACATTTTATGGTGTGTAATTATAACTCAAAAATTATTACTAAAAAAAAATACCAAACTTAGTGATGAATGAAAATTGAGGGAGATGGTGGTACCTCAGAAAAGTCCCAAAAGTCTTGCTTTGGGGACTGCACAGGTGACTGTGCTACCAAAATGGGAGACCACCAAGAAGGAGACCTCATGGGATGAGAATAGGGGTAAAATTGAATTAAGTGATATTTAATTGTACTTGAAGTTTGTGTAGTATCCAGTTGTACTTAAACTAGTAGTTGCCCTACTCCATGGGTATAAATTTGGTGAATCTTATCCTAAAGATTCAGTTCTCCCGGGAACCAGCAGTTAGCGTAATGGCTATGTCGCTGGACTCCCACGTAGTCGACCGCGGTTCGCGTCTCGGACCCGGTGGCTTACAACTCACGCCGGGCGCGTGTGCGTGCGTGCCCAAGATCCCGAGAGGAGAATGGAGGAGAAGGGATTGCGGTGTGACCATCCCCCCTGGGGGGTGATTTCTCCCTTTCTGGCTCTCTGTCTCTCTCTGTCTTTCTGGCGAGCGCACGCGCCCTATAGCGAAAACCTCTCCAAAAAAAAAAAAAAGAAAAAGAAAAAAAAAAAAAAAAAGATTCAGTTCTCCCAATTATTTTCCCGTCACAATTCTCAGAAGTACAATATAATCTAATTGTAGCACCTCCCTTTGCATGCCAGTGAGTCTCCTTCAAGGGCTGGGGTATTTTAGAATCTACCATGTACAGGATTGTAACTCAAAAAGGCTGGGCTTCCAGAGATGCTGATGCGTTTCATAGGTAACTTTTGTCCATTTTCCATGTGTCCTTCATTGGAAATTATTGTTATTGGTGATGGCTAAAGACATGAAGTTAGGTATGATCACTTAGAGCTTTATGTCATGTAAGGAGAATATTTAAGGACTCAAAGAAGGAAAGGCAGTACCGAAAGGTTCAAATGAAGAATAAACAACTATAAAAAAAGATCGATAGAAAATGATGATTTTAAAGCTAATATTTATTCAGTGAAGGAACTAGTGAGTAAGTGTATTTTCAAAGAATCTTATGGAAGAACTTAAAGCATGATAAACTATTTTTGAAATTAAGATATAAATGCAGTAAGACAAAAACAAAAATGTCCATTGTATAAATGTACTTCAAAAAGTTTGTGAAAAACATTAAATTTGAGTTTATTTTTGGGGGGTGATTTCTCACTTTCTCTCTCTCTGTCTCTCTCTGTCTGTTTGGCGAGCACACGCTCCCTATAGCAAAAAAAAAGAAAAAAAAAAAGAATTGTGGATGAAAAATAAAAAAGAAATGTGAATGAGGGGCCAGCAGATGGCATGGTGGTTAAGGTGCTAGACTCCCACATGGCCAAATTGCAGTTCAATTCCCAGATCCAGCGACTTGAAACTCACACCAGGCACATGTGCATGTGTACCCAAAATCCCAAGAGCAGAAAGGAACAGAAGGGATTGTGGGATGGGCATCCCCCCTCAGGAGTGATTTCTCGGTTTTCCTCTCATTGTCTCTTTCTCCAGCAAGTGCACACACCTTATGGCAGAAACCATAAAATAATCAAAACAAATTTCACTATGTACTAAGTAATTTCTACAAACTTTTCTGTCATAGAGCAAAATATCTTTTCCTTTTGTGCTTTTATCTTCCTTGATCAGAGTTCTAAATGTTGGGAGATTAATTTAGAAATATGTTGAAGTTTAAAAATAAAAATTTCTCTCTTTGGGCAAGCCAGGTGGCGTGGTGGTTATGGTGGCTGGATCCCACATGGATGACAGGGTAGTTTGAGTCCTAGACCTGGTGGCTCAAATATGTCTCTCTTTAAAGGGCTTATGCTTAAAGCTGCCTCATTGTTTCTCACCTAGTATCTAAAACTCTATCTTATTTGATTACTCATTTTCTTATTGAGCAGTAATTTCATGGAACAGTCTTGCTTAAACAAGTATTACAAGACATAATAGATTATCTTTAACACTTTATCACAAACCTTTAGGCTTTATAGGAATATTAAACAACTATTGATTTTAATGTATAGCATTGCCATCATTCTTCTGATTTATAAACAAGTTGCAATCTCCAGTAAGCCACTCACTTCAGCACACACTTGTTAGCATAATCAATTTATCACACTCGTTTTATAAAGTTGTAAGAGAGCCTCACAGAAGGGTGTTACTAAAAATTACAGCTGATGTAAGCTTTTCACTTCATGCCAAAGGAAGGGCAGTTGACACTACTACGGAATAAACTCTACTGCAGCCTAAAGAGGCTGCATTTGTCAAGATGTATTATGTCCTTGTCAATATCAAGGGGTAAACACTGTCATTAATCTACAAGTGAGGGAATAAGTAACCTCGTCAGTGTTCAGGTGCCTGACTGCTAATGCAAATTCATCTTTATTGCATCTTTCTTCCTCTTTAATTTTCTCTTGCTGTTCTCTTTCTATAAAATGTGCAGTCACATTGTAATGTTTGGAAAATATATATAATGCATTATTAGAATGTTGCCCATTGTGAAATTTGCTGGGTGTGCTTAGCAAGGCAGCCACTGACAATGCAGTAGTTAAGCTGAGCCAGCATAGATTAGTCTAAATGAGAACACATGAGCTATAAATTTAACAAAGTGTTCATTTTCTAAAGTGATTGCTTTATGCATCTGCAAATAGGAAATAACAGAAAATCCAACTCTTTCTTTCCGAGACAAATAAAGAAAACTTAGATCTTAAAAAAGCTTTCTTTAGAAACTTTAAACAGTTATTTTAATTTTAGATGCTATCACTGATGTGTTATGCAAAAGAAGGATATTACTTACACTGGATGTGAAATGGAATTGCATTTAGAGCATCTGCTATTTGACTTAAATTACCACTTATGTCTTGATACCTTCCTATGGGGAATCTATGGCTTATCTATATCAATTAGGTGAATACTCAAAGATGAATGTAATGGTGTTTTATGTCCATCAGAGTAGCCTGCAAAATCCAGTGATGTTATATTTATCCTTCATAGCATAGGGTTTTTACTGAACGTTTGCTAAAGAATTAGCAAATCAGAAGCTTAACCAAGAAAGTTGTTAAACTCCAAGAGAAACAAAGGCTGATTGCTTAAATAAGAATTAATCTCTGTTTATTGAGTTTATGCCTGTGTTAGTGTTTGTTATTTCATTTCCTTTATTAAAGAACACTATGAGGTGTCTATTGCCATGCAGATAAATTCAATGATTTTCTCAAGACCACACAGATAGTAAGTCATGGAACTTGGACATGCACCTAAGTGCTCCTGGTTTGGAAATCTCAGCACTTAAGATTGTACTGGCTCTTAGAGCAGTTTTATTAAGGAAAATATTCATAGATTTTGGGTTGAAAAATTAGGGATGAGGTATTTATTTTGAAGTTCTGTTTTTATTTTTTAGAGATCTGATAGGCAGTTCTTTTATACAGAACATGATGGGTTAAACTACATAGTGAAAAACAGCAAATTCTTGTCACCAGTTGATATTATGATATAATATCGTTATATATGGTATTTTCTGTGTGTGACATTAGACAAGTTACTTAACCTCTCTGTACCTCAGTTTAACGTCCATGATTAACATTGACATATTGTGAATAGTAAACTTGATAACAAATGTAAAACAGTTGAAATAGGATATGTAGTCTAGGAACTGATTAGTAGAACAGCACCCATTTCTCACCTTTTTAAGAAGCAATCTCTCTAGCTCCTGTATTTCTTAACATGAATGGGAATAAATATCCCATTTAACTCAATAGCATACTTGTATTGGTACCTGCTTTCCATTTTCTTCTTCCTCTACTTTTCTGGTCTTGATTCTTTCTTCCTGCATCCCTCTGTCCTGATTTTTTCTCTTTACTTTCACCTTTGTTCAGCTTTATTATGATATAATTTACATAGCGTACAATTCACCTAATTTAAGTATACAATTCAAAGGTTTGAATTTTATTCACAAGATTCTACAACTATTATCATAACCTAATTTTAGAATATCTTAGTTCCATTTAAAAGGTACACCCTACCCATTAGGATCCACTCACCATTCCTTTCCTCCTTTCTTTGCCCAGCTCTAGGCAATTGCTTATCTAGTTTATATCTCTATAGGTGTAGGTATTCTGGACATTTCATATAAACGGTGTTGTGTTACTTGTGGGGTTTTTGTGCCTTGCTTTTTTCACTTAAAATTATGTTTTAAAATTTCATACATGTAGTACAGTAGTATGTATCAGCACATGATTCTTTTCTTTGCTTTTAATGTATATAAAGTCTAAAGCCAGGTGCCCCACTGAAGTTTGGATTCCTAGTCAGTCTCAAGGATACCTGGTACATGTGCAGGCATCCAAAATCCTGCTGAGCTGGAGGGCTGGAGAAGAGGATTATGGCATGACAAGACCCTGTTAAGAGTCTCCCTCCCTCTCTTCTTCTCTTCCTTGTTCCCTCCCTTTTCTTTCATATGTACCCTACATGCACATACTTTCTATCATGAATAAAATAAACTTTAAAAAACAAATTGGGCAGGACCAGCAGATGGTATAATGGTTATGTTGCTGGACTCCCATTTAGTCGACCGCGGATCAAGTCCTGGACTGGCCACTTAAAAATCATATCAGGTACATGTGTGTGAATGCCCAAGATCCCAAGAGGAGAATAAAGGGAATGTGGTGTGGTCATCCCCACTGGGGGGTGATTTCTCACTTTCCGTTTCTCTGTCTTTCTCTGTGTCTCTGGTGAATGCATACCCACTATAGCAAAAACCTCTCAAAAAAAAAAAAAGATTGGGCATATTTTTATTCTTTTAATAGACTGTAAGAGCACGTTTAGATTCACAGCAAGATTAAATTGAACAGAGATTCCCCCATATGCCTTCTGTACCCCCACAGGTATAGCATCCCATACTATCAGCATACCTCACCAGAGTGGTGTACATTTGTTGCAATTGATGAACCTACAGTGATACATCATTGTCACCCAGAATCAATAGTTTGCATTAGAGTTCACTCATGGTGTTGTACAGCCTATGGATTTGGACAAATGTGTAATGACACAAATCCATCATTGTAATGTCATACAGAGTATTTTCCACTGTCCTAAACGTTCTCTGTGCTTTGCTTCTTTATCTCCCCCTTTTCCCTAAGCCTGACAACTACTAATTTTTCAGTTTCCATAGTTTGACTTTTCTATAATGTGTAGTTGAAATCCTCCAGAATTTGGCCTTTTCACATTGGCTTCTTTTACTTACTAGTATGCATTTAAGTTTCCCCCTTGTCTTTTCATGGCTTGCTAGTTTATGTATTTTTTCGTGCTGTATGGTATTCCATTGTCTAGATGTACCACAGTTTGTTGATTCATTTACCTACTGAAGGACATTTTGGTTGCATCCAAGTTTTTGCAATTATGAATAAAAGTGCTATAGACACCTGTGCTCTGCTCGTATTTTTGTGTGGACATAAATTTTCAGCTTCTTTGTTACCAAAGAGCACAGTTACTGGATAAGAGTATGTTTAGTGTCATAAGAACCTGCCAAAGTGTCTTCCCAAGTGGCTGTGCCATTTTTTATTCCAATGTCAATGTGTAAGTGTTCCTATTCTTCCACATCCTTGCCAGCATTTGATGTTATCAGTATTCTTGATTTTGGCCATTCCAATAGGTTATCTAATAGTGGTATCATGTTATAATTTGCACTTTCCTGATGAAGTATAATGTGGACCAACTTTTCATAGTCTTGCCTATACATCTGTATATTTCCTTTGGCCAGGTATCTGTTAAGGTCTTTGGCCCAGAGGTCAGCAGGTGGCATGGTGGTTAAGGTGTTGGACTTCCACGTGGCTGATTACAGTTCGAGTCCTTGACCTGGCAGCTTGCTTTCTCTCTCTCTCTTTCTCTCTGGTGAATGCACATGACCTATGGCAAATTTAATAATAATAATAATAATAATAATAAAAATAATAATAAAAATTAAAATAAATCATTCCTTTTTCTTTAAAAAATAAAACAAAAGATCTTTGGCCCAGGTTCAGATGGTGGCACAGTGGTAGAATACAGTGTTTTGTGCAGCAGACCCAAAGGGAGGGTTGCTGTTTGTGTCTAGAGACCTCCCAGAGTATACTAGGCATATGAGTGCTCATGATCTGGGCTGGTTGGTTCTGGGAGTGGATTGCAGCATCAAGAACCTATTGGGGGTTACTTTATCTCTCTCTCTGTTTCTTTCACTCATGGAATAAGTGAATAAACTTAAAAATATTTTTAAAAAATATATTTGGCACATTTTAAAAGTTGGGGAGTTGATTTTCTTATTATTGAGTTTTAATACTTCTTTGTATATATTTTTAAAATATTTTTATTGACAAAAATATATATCATATACAACATGAAATATTTTTTTTCTTTTTTAGAGAGGTTTTTGCTATAGGGCGTGTGCGCTCACTAGACAGAGACAGAGAGACAGAAAGTGAGAAATCACCCCCCAGGTGGGATAGCCACGCCGCAATCCCTTCTCCTCCATTCTCCTCTCAGGATCTTGGGCACACACGCACATGCGCCCCGCGTGAGTTTAAGCCACTGGGTCCGGGACTCGAACCGCCGTCAACTACGTGGGAGTCCAGCGACATAGCCATTATGCTAACCGCCGGTCCCTACAACATGAAATTTCGAATTATGTATATACAGTGGAGTGGATTAATAAAGTTAATTCATATATGTATTACTTTACATAGTTATTTTTTTTGCAGTGAGAATACTTAAAATCTATTCTCTTAGCTACTTTCAAGAATACAATACATTGTTATTGATAGTCATCACATCTCTTGAACTTATTAATCCTATCTGAAAACTTCTATCTGTTCGACAAAGTCAATAAAAAATTTTTCCCCTTATACTATTCTTGGTAGGTGCAATTCTACTCTTTATGAGTTAACTCTTTTAGATTCTGCGTGTAAGTGATATCCATGCAGTATCTGTATTATTTATCTTACTCTAGTATCTTCCAGCTCCATCCATGTTGTTACAAATGATAGAATTTTTCTTTCTTTACTAAGGGTTAATAATATTCTATTTGCTGATAGCTTACTAGTTTTTTTTTAAATCCATTCATTCTTTGATTGATATTTAGGTTGATTCTAATATATCTTGGGTCTTGTGCATAGTGCTACAATGAATATGGTAGCACAGATATATATTTGACATATGGACTTAATTCTCTTTGTATATATTCCCAGTACTGGGATTACTGGATCATATGATAGTTTAATTTTATTTTTCTAAGGAACTTATATGGTATTTTCCATAATGGCTTTCCTAATTTACATTCTCATGAACAGTGTGCAAAGGTTCCAGTTTCTCCTCATCCTCGCAAATACTTATCTTTTTTTTTTTTTTGATGATAAAACATCCTAACATGTTTAAGGTGATATCATACTGTACTTTTAATTTGCATTTCTCTAATAATTAGTGATAAGTATATTTTCATATAACTATTGCCCATTTGTATGTCGTCTTTTGAGAAAAGTCTATTCAGATCTTTTGCCTATTTTAAAAATTTGGTGGTCTTCTTGCCATTTATTTTAGTTCTTTATATGTTTTGGCTATTAAGCCCTTATTAGATATATGGCTTGCACTTTTTAATTTCTTTTTAAAAATTTACATTTAATCACTGTACATTTTTACAGCATACAAAATTGTTTTTCCTAGCACAAATACAGTGCATATCAGTTGAGTTAAAGATACTATCATATACATTATCATCAACAGATACCTTCCCAGTTTTTGTGTCCATTAAATGCTTCTTTTTTTCCCTGATTCCCTCCTTCCCACCCTCCACTGTCCACCTCCTCCTATACTGTCTCTAGTATCCTCAGTTGCCCTCCCTGACATTTTAACCTCCAATCTTCAGTTTCTGCCATAGAGTGCAGACATTGGTATACATTAAGGGAGGACGTACAATGCCTGTCATCTTTCCCAGTCTGTAGGTTGTCTCTTCACTATGTTTGTTGCTGCTTTTGCTGTGCATATTTTAGTTTGATGTGTTCCTGCTTGTCCGTTTTCACTTAGGCTGCATATGCTTTAGGGGATAGATCCAAAAAACATCACTATCCAAACCAATGTCATGGAGCTGCCCTTCCTTATTTTCCTCTATCAATTCTATAGTTTCAGGCTTTACATTTAAGTCTGTAATCCATTTTGAGTTCTATTTTTTATATGCTGTGTGATAAATATCTTATTTTATTCTTCTGCATGTGGATAGTTAGTTTTCTCAAAACCATTTATTGATGGGATTATCCTTTCCCCATTTTGCATTTAGTACCGTTGTCAAAATTAAATTGACTGTAAATGTGTGGATTCTGGGTTCTTTATTCTGTCCCTTTGATCTGTTTATCTGTTTTTTATGCCAATACCATGACACTTGGATTGCTATAGCTTTGTAGTATATTTTTAAATAAAGTGGTATGATGTTTCCAGCCTTGTCCTTTTTGCTAAAGATTGCTTTGACTATTCAAGATTGGTTGTACTTCCATGCACATTTTGGTTTTATTTTTTCAATTTCTGTAAAAAGTGTCATTAAAGTTTTGATAGGGATTGTATTAAATATGTAGACCCTTTGGCTAGTAGGGGCATTTAAAAATTATTAATTTAGGCCAGCAGGTGGCATGGTGATTAAGGCTGGATTCCCACTTGACCAATGGCAGTTCAAGTCCCAGACCCAGCAGCTTGAACATCACCCAGGTACATTTACTTTCATGACCACAATCGAAGAGGAGAATGGAGTAGAAGGGGCTGCAGCATGGCCATCCCCTCTAGGGGATAATTTCTAATTTTTCTTCTCTCTCTCTCTCTACTGAGTGCACATGCCTTGTGGCAAAAATCTTAAAACAGACACACACACACACACACACACACACACACATATATATATATATATTTTTTTTTTCTTCCAATCCATGAATACTGGTTATATTTATATTTCTTTGTGTCTTCAATTTATTTTATCAATGTTTTGTAGTTTTTAGTGCACAGGCATTTCTCTTGCTAAATTTATTCATGTGCGTATGTGGGTGGGTGTGTATGTATTTTGTAGCTATTATGATGAGATTATTTTCTTGGTGTGTGTTGATTTAATTTCTGCTACTTTACTGAATTTATGTGTTAGTTCTAGAACATTATTGGTTGAGTCTTTAGTGTTAATAATGTTCTAGAACTAACACATAAATTCAGTAAAGTAGCAGGAATAAAATCAACATGCAAAAAGTTTTATTCTATATACTAATATTAAACTATTGAAAAAGAAATCAAGAAAATAATTCCATTTTTGATACATAGCATGTGTTCATGCATCAGAGAAAGAGAAAAATATAGAGTAGCATCCTTAACAGGGTATTGTCATTCTGTAAATTCCTTTCATGGATTCTTCATCTTATTAAAACCTTACGCATGCATGCACACATGCACCATTGTGTTTTCAAGACAACCTGGAGATCTAAACCCATAGTCTGCCATATGGCTTCCAGCACTACAATTCAGTGTGCTACTGACTGCAACATGAGGCTGGGCATTTTCCTTCAATTTTTGATGTAGGTATTTCTATAAACTTTCCTTGGTATATTGTATGTCTATTTTTGTTTGTCTCAAGATATTTCTAAGTTTATCTTTTTATTTTTTCTTTACCATTAGCTGTTTAAGAGTATGCCATTTACGGCCAGCCGTTGGGGTGGTGGTTTAAGTGCTGGACTCCCACATGTCTGACTGCAGTTCAAGTCCCAGAACTGGCGGCTTGCTTTCTCACTTTCCCTCTCTCTCTCTCTCTCTCTGTCTCTGTCTCTGTCTCTTTCTGGTCAACTTACAAAATAGTAGTAATGGATAAGATAAAATAATTCTTAAGAAAAAAAGAGTTTGCTACTTAATTTCCATACTTGTAAATTTTTCTGAAATTCCTCCTGTTCTTGCTTTCTGGTTTCATACCGTTGTGGTTGGAAAATATATTTGATGCAATGTAATCTTCTTGTATTTGTTAAGATTTGTTTCATGATCAAATATATCATGTATCTTGGAGAATGTTCTGTGTGTACTTGAGAATAATGTGTATTCTGCTACTCCAAGCACATATACATGCATGCCTAAAATCTCAAAAGGACGGAGAAATGGAGGAGGTGAGATTTTAGCATGACCACACCCCATGGGGTTGCTTTTTATCTCCCCATCTGCATTTCTCTGGTGAGTACACATGCACGCTGGCAATTAAAAGTAATGGATAGCCTCTTGATGAATTTTCCTCTTTATATATAATGACCTTTATATATAAAACTTTCTTTGTCCTGTCTTACAGTTTTTGTCTTAAAGTCTGTTTTCTCTGACATTAGTTACTCCTGCTCTCTTTTGATTTCCATATGCATGAATATTTTTTCTATCCCTTAACTTTTAGCCCATGTGTATACTTAAAGGTGGATTGTCTACTGTAAGCAGCATATAGCTTTTAAAATTCCCTTCAGCCATTCTGTGTATTTTGATTAGCAAATTTAATTCATTTACATTCAAGGTTATTATTGATCAATAAGTACTTACTATTTCCATTTTGTTAATTGTTTTCTGGTTGTTTTGAAGATCTTCCATTCCTTTCTTTCTTGCTTGCTGATTTCCTTTGTTATTAGGTAATTTTCTCCAGTATTTATGCTTTGGTTCTATTTTATGATTTGTGTATCTATCATAGGCTATTGCTTTGATTACTGTGAGGCTTATGTAAAACATCTTATAGTAAAAACAGGCTATTTTAAGTTGATAACAACTTAACTTTGATCATGTTAAGAAATAAAAAAAAAGACTGTATACTTTATTCCACTCCTCCTCACATTTTGTTTGTCGATGCCACAATTTCTATCATTTTATATTGTTTATCCTTTAACAAATTATTGCAGTTATTATTATTATTATTATTTTTAATAGTTTTATCACTTAACCTTCATACTAAAGATGTAAGTGATTTGAGCACCACCATTATAATATTCTCAATTTGATGGTATACTTTTACCAATGAGTTTTAAATGTTTTTGTATTACTAAGTACTGCCCATTTCTTTCAACTTGGGAAACTACCATTAACATTTCTTATAAAACAGTTTATTTTTTATTTTGTTTTGTTATATTTGTCGTCTACAGAAGTCTTTAATTCTCTGTTATTTCTGAAGTACAGCTTTTTACTGGGTACAGTAAGTTTCCTGGATTGGCAGTTTTTCCTTCAGCACTTTGAATATATTATTTTACTCACTCTTGGCCTGTAAGATTTCTTCTGAGAAATACACTGCTAGCCTATAGGAACTCCCTTATATGTGATTTGCTTCTTTTCTATTACCATTTTTAGTATCCTTTGATTTTTAATGTTTTTTTTTTCTTTCTCCTTTGACTATGTTTTCAAATAACATGTCTTTGAGATTACAGATTCTTCTGCTCAATAAGTTCCTCTGTTAATGTTCTACTGTGTTTTTTACTTAATTCATTGTATTTTTTAGCTCCAGAATTTTTGGTTACACATGCAGACACACACTGTGTGTGTGTGCGTGTGTGTGTGTGTGTGTGTGTGTGTGGTTATATGTGTGTGTGTGTGTGTGTGTGTGTGCATATATATATGTTAATTTTTCTGTTAAATGTTCTAGTCATTTATTTTTTACTAATTTCATTGAATTCTTTCTGTGTAGTTTCTTTAAGTAGAATGATCTTATTTAAAATAATTACTTTGAATTCTTTCTCTTCATTTCTTTGGGGTCAGCTACTGGGTGATTATTGTGTTTTGTTTTTTGTTTGTTTGTTTCTTTGTTTTGTACTGTATCTCCTTGGTCTTTCATGTTTCTTGCCCTTGGTCAATGTCTACACATTTGAAGAAGTCAAGACTTATTCTAGTCTTTGGTTTTGTCTGAAAAAGCTCTTCTCCAGAGATTGTGGGAAGGGTGTTTGGCATAGTTCATGGGGCAGGCTTGCTGTTTTTATCCTCAGGTAGGCTTGCCTTGTCCCTGGGTCAGCAGTTGAGTAGGCCTGGAGCCTGGATCCACTGTGGTGGACCTAACAGTTGGGTCTTAAGCCTGGTTTCACGAGAGCAGGCTTAGAGCCCATGTATGTGGTGGCCAGCCTGAAGTCTGAGTTTATAGGGCTTGATTTGGTGTTGACTTGGGCCTTGTGCCTGAGTATGAAGGCTTCGTTCAGGTGCTAGTATTCATCTGACAATTGGGTCCACCAAGGTGCCAGGGCAGGCCTAGAGACTGAATCTATGAGTGCTATTTGGGAGCATAGCCCTGCAGTGGTGGTCCTACAGCATCAGTCTGTGAGGAACAGTCTGGCAGTGGAGTCTCTTGAGTTAGGTGTGATTCTAGGTCATTTGGAGTGTTGTATCGAGGGACTAGCCTAGAGCCTAGGGTGGCCTGATACTAGGGCAGACATGGTTCCTATGCCCATGAAAGCTTATCTAGTTCTTGAAATGACAGGTACTGAACTGGTGTCAGGAACTGAAGGATGCCCCGAAACTGTCAGAGTGGCCTGTCCTGGGTAGATCTGGAGCATGTATCTGTAGGGGCCAGCCTATAAGCTGGGTCTTCAGGGACCCATTTGTTGGGTAGGTCTGCAGGGGCTTGCCTGGTACCAAGGCAGACATAAAGCTTGTGGTTGTAGGGGCATGATTGACACTGAGAGCAATTCAAAGCCTGGGGTTGCCGAGGGTAGCCAATCAGTGGGATGGGCCTGGATGAAAAGTCTGGAGTGCTAACCTAGATCCTGGAGCTGTGTGATCCCATCTGGCACTAGGGTGCTCTAGGAAACTCAGTCCACTGGTCCTGGAGTCAGGGGTGGTGGGGCCCCGCTTGGTCAAGGGTTTTACCGGAGCAGGCCTGGGCTGGAGTCTGAGATAAATTCTGGTGCTCCTTTTTATTCTTCACCTAGCAGAGGTATCTTCACACTGTACTGCATAGGGTTGGGGGAACAGTGAAATAGGTAATGTGAAACTGTAAAGTATAGGGCCAGGAGGTAGCGTGGTGGTTAAGGCTCTGAACTCCCACATGACCGACCATTGTTCAAATCCTGGACCTGATAGCTTGCTTTGTCATGTCCCTCCAACCTCTTTCTCTCTGGTAAACATATGTTCCCTATTGAAAATTAAAATAATGATAATCCTCAGAATTAGAGAATGTATTTGTGAACTCTTCCTCAAATAAGGGACTGATAACCAAAGTATACAGGGAACTCAACTCAAGCAGTTTACTTGCAAAACAAACAAACAAACAAAAAACAAACAAACAAAAAGCAAACCACAACAGTCTAATTAAAAGATGAGCAGATGAGCAAATGAGCTGAACATACAACTCTCTAAGGAAGACATACAGTCAAAAGGCATATGAAAAAATGTTCACCATCCTTTATCATAAAGGAGGTGCAGATCAAAACTGCAATTAGATACTACCTAACCCTAGCCAGAATGGCTGAGATAAAAAAAAAAAATCAAGAATGGTAAGCGTTGGTGAGGCTGTGGTGAAAGGGGAGTTCTCCTACACTACTGATGGGAATGTAGATTAGTACAACCACTGTGGAGAACAATATGGATGCTCCTCAAAGACCTACAAATAGAAATGCCATATGATCCAGGAATTCCACTCCTAGATATCTATCTAAAGGATAGGAATACACTCAATCAGAAAAACACTTGCACATCCATGTTTATTGCAGCATTATTCACAACTGCAATACATGGAACCAACCCAAATTTTCACAGATGAATGGATTGTAAAAGTGTGGCACATGTTTATTATGCAATATTACTCAGCCATAAAAACCTAGATCCTAGCACTTGATAGAAAGTGGACGAATATGGAAGACTTAATGCTAAGCAAAACAAACCAGACTCTGAAAGAGAAGGAGTTATATGTCCCCACTTAATATATACTGAATGTCTGCTCTCTATGACAGAAATTGAAAGATTGGAAGATATAGAAACTTGGAGAGCAACTTTGGATACTAGAGGCAGTGTGGGAGGAGGGTGGGAAATGGTCAAGTGTGAGGAGGGAATCAAGGAGAAAAAGAAAGAAGTAAAACATTTAAGCATCACAAAGATGGAAAATTATCTGCTGATAATACGTATCATAATAAGTTTGACTGGACTAATATAAAGTGTATTCATGCTGGGAAAATTCATTTTTATACTGTAATAATATACAGTGATTATACGTAAAAAAATTTTAATTCTAAAAAATTATTTAAAGATAAAAAAACTGTAAAATGTAAAACTTCCTACTCTCTTCATTGTGCGTTGTTTTTTGTGCTACACTCAGATGCTGCAATCTTTCACTTGGTTTCCTTAGCTCTTGTAAACGTGTTGTCAAGCATGGAGAGTTGTTCAGACTGATGTTTCTGCTGAGGAACAAAATCTAGAAAGTCCTATTCTGCCATCCTGCTGATGTTCATCTCTTTATATTTTGGATAATAGTCCTTTATCAGATATGTCTTTGCAAATATCTTCTACTCAGTGACTTGTCTTTTCATACTTTTGTTGAACAAATAGTTTTAATTTAAATTAAGTAACTAATCAGTTCTTTCTTTCATGGATCATGCCTTTGGTGTTTTATCTTTAGTCCTTGCCAAACCCAAGATCATCTAGATTTTCTTCTGTTATCTTTCAGGAGTTCTACAGCTTTGCATTTTACATTTAGATCGATTCTTTATTTTGAGTTATTTTTTGTGAAGGATATAATGTCTGTGTCTAGGTTTTTTGCTGATGTATTTTGCATGTGGATGTCCAGTTGTTCTAAGACATTTTGTTGAAAAGACTGTCTTTGTTCTATTATATTGCCAGGATCAGTTGATTATATTTATGTGGATCTATTTCTGGGGCCCGTTTTCTGTTTCATCGATTTACTCATTTGTTCTTTCACCAATAACACATTATGCTGGTTATCAGAGTTTTATATAGTATATCTTAAAAATAGGTCATATTGGCCCTCTCTTTCTTGCCTCTCTCTCTTTTAACATTGAGTTGGCTATTTGGGGTCTTTTGCCTCGCTTATAAATGTTACTTTGCCCATATTCACTAAATAACTTGCTGGAATTTGACTGGAATTGCATTGAATCTGTAAGTCAAGTGGGTAAGAACTAACATCCTAATACTGAATCTTTATATCATGAACGTGGAATATTTTTCATTTCTTTAGTTCTTCTTTTGTAGGTTATTTTCTGAGGCTAGATAGCAGGTGGCTGGGTATTCATTTTATTCCTTTGTCTATTTTTGTATATGTTTGACCGTTTCTAAAATAAAAGTTTATATCTTTTATTTTTGTTTTATGATTAGTCCTTTTGACAAAGAGGAGGCAAAAGACAAGATAGGACATTGATATTTTGAGCTTCAAATATAAAAGCTCCTATTAGAGTGATTGAATTTAAGTTGTGAGCATGCTGGTTTTGTGATGGAGACCCTTGGCCAGCCCAGCCCTGTGACCTGGTGATTTTGAGAACAGGATCCCACTTGGCCAACCATGGTTCAGATCCCATCCTGGCAGTTTGAAAATACACACCAGACACGTGCATGTTCATATTCCAAATCCTGGCAAGATGGAGAGTTGTAGAAGAGATTATGGCATTACCGTGCCCTGTTAGAAAGGTTATTTTTCCCTTTATCTTTCTCCCTCAGTCTCTGGCAAGTACACGTACCCTCTGGCAGTTAAAAAAAGAAGAATTAAGATTGAGTGCAATGATAATTCCATTGAGTTCTAGAAATACTCCTATTTGAAAAGTGAAAAAGTACTACTAGGTCTTCAGAAGAAAAGCAGAGATTATACAAAGGCCACATACAAAGTCAATGGTATATCAAAGTACTAATGAGAAGAAAGTGAGATTCAATTCCTTTTGGGTGATAGGCTGGCTTAAATTCCCTCTCAGTTACACCATCATATGTTCTCCCCTCTTTTTTTTTTGGTAAATCTTGTGTAGCATTGTTCTTAAGTGTTAGTTTTTCAAATGATATGTTTAAAACTGCTCATCTATTTTACTTTTGTTTTGCAAGTGTAACACTTCTAGTGTCTTTTTGTGAGCCTATAGAATTTGCATCTTTTTTTGTTGTTGTTAGAGGGCACATAAACACTGAAGAGAGATGGGGCGAGGGAGGGAGGGAGAGAGAAATCACCTATAGTGGGTATGACCACAATGCAGTCCCTTCTCCTCCACTCTCCTCTCAGGATTTTGGTCACTCAAACACACATGCCCAGCATGATTCGCAAGCCACTGAAGCCACTGGGTCTGGGACTTGAACCACGGAGCTGGCCGTGTGGGATCCAGCATATTAACCTCCATGCCAACTGCCAGCCCATGTGTGTACAGTTTTTTTATATTCTGATTATTGGTGGTCTACTTGATTTTTAATTTTTGCCATATAGAGTACATGCACTTGCCAGAGAGAGGCAAAGAGAGAGCGAGAGAAAGTGAGAAATCACCCTCTGGTGGGATGGCCACACTGCAATCCCTTCTCTTCCACTCTCTTCCTGGGATTTTGGGCATGCACGCACATATACCTGGCATATTTTTCAAGCTGCTGAGGCCAGAACTCAAAACATGTTGTCAGACATCTGGGATCTAACCATTTCAACCTCCACCTGGTCTGCTGGCCCAAGTGGTTTACTTTTAATGAAGCATGGTCTTTATGAAAATGCCACAAAGCTTAGTGTTTAGCTAATTTAGGAAGTGAAAGCAGAGCTATTCATTCTTAATTTTTGTGATAGTGCCCCTTAGATATATGAATTAAATTCTTTCTTTTTTTTTTTTTTAAGATTTTGTCATAGGGCATGTGTTCTTGCCAGAAAGAGAGGGGGAAAAGTGAGAAATCTCCTCCTAAGGAGGATGGCCATGCCACAATCCTTTTTCCTTGATTCTGTTCTGGGATTTTGGACATGTGTGCACATGTGCCTGCCATGATTTTCAAGCTGCAAAGTTCAGGACTCAAAACAGCCATTTGGGAGTCTAGTACCTTGACCATCACACCACCTGCTAGCCCCTTAAATTACTTATTTTTCTTTTAATTTTTACTAGCCATTTCAGTAGAAGTGATTCAGTACAATCATTGCCAATTCTGCTTCAAATCAAGAAATTTTTAAGCATTCTTAAAAGCTACTACTGTAGGCCCATGGCAATTTATATGTTTTTAAGGGATAGCTTTCTTTTGTGTATATTCTGTTTACATAATGACATAATGAAAGAGTAGAAGATGAGGCAAAATCTTCTCCCAGGAAAATGGGGAAGAATGGTCATTGTAAATCACTTAGGCTTTCAGTGAAAATGAACATTTTAATGACATTGTGCTTTTCATCAAACCATTCATAAGACTGTCCTAATTTACTAATAAGGTTTTGAGGTTGCATCAAAAGTACAGAACTTTTTCCTTGTTATCCTTCCAAGGGCTTGACACACAGCACTTCCTCATTCATAGTTTGTGGGTTTAAAAAAATGAAATGCTGTTGATGACTATCCTGATCATTGGTGCAAGAAGATTTGTATGCTGAGAACACACTGCCATATATTCATATGGATGCTTTTATGATATTCCTGGTTCTTATATCAAAACATGATTCCACCTGACCATAAGTAGCTTCTTTAGCCTGTATTCCACATAGAATACCGGTTGGCACATAGAGTACTGGATTGGAATTACTGTTCTATCTTTATTTTAATAAAATTTTCTTCAATTATTTTCATTTCCTCAGTCTTAGGCATATAGTACATACTAATTTCTGTTTACAAATCAAATTAATGAAGGAATTATTTCTAAACAACATTATTACAGTTCTTTAAATGTAAATGTTTCATACATACAAAGGATGGTGATATGCCCAACTTTAAGATATGTTGAATGCAGTGACATATAACTTATATAAACACTACTTCCTTACCATTAATATACTTATGCACCTTCCTGTCCATCTGTCTATTGTGCCTAGTCCAATAACTAGAAGATTGTAGGCAGTAGGAAAACGTTAGTTTTCTCCATATGATACCCTTAGAGCGATGTCACTCACATCTGTGGAAGATATGAACTGTGCAATTTCAGAGGATGACATTCATATAGCACATAATATGAATGGCACAACTGGAGCTGTGTACTGTGTGACCTGAGAAACTAAATGTAGTAGTTCTGCATTTTAACCTTTTATGCCAGTGATTCTCAAAATGCAGCAACAAAACTCCTGTGTCACAATTACCTAAAAGTGAGCTCTAAAAAAAAAATACAGTCTCCTGTGGATATCTCCAAATCTACCTGTGTAGAATTCTTTGAGATAGAACACGCTGATCTGGATTTTAAAACTCTGCTGGAGTTGTTATTTTATTAACAGCCATGTTATAAATATAATTCACACAGTGTACACTTATTTTTCCCTGTTCATTCTTAAACAGGTTGAGCCTTTTCTGTCTTGATTGCCTGCCTTTTGGCATAAAAGAAATTTCCCCTGGCCTTGTATTTCCCTGTGATTCTCCATGCCGCCACAGTAATAAATGCTTATACATATTGTATTGTACATATAGTTTCTATAGCTTTTATCACATTCTTGTTGCTTAATCTCTATCTTTTCTTCTACTAACTTGTGTGCGTTCATCTGTACACATACACACAGAGGTTTAGAGACAATTAAACTGTGTTTGAATCTTGGTCCTACCACTCACTGTCTGTGTAACTATGGGCAAAATATTCTTTCTTGGGTAACTGAAAAATGAGGCCACTAATACTTAATTCTTAGGGTTGTATGAGGATAGAATGAAATATAAGATGCTTAGTATATTGTGTGACAAATGAGACTAGCAATACCTATATTATCAAGTTCTATGAAAATAAAATAAAAGTTACTTAGTGTATTATGTGGAACATGCTGGACATCTGAAAATGATAGCTATCATTAAATTGAACTAGGGTAGCACCAGTGAAAATAGGAAGAAAAGAAAAAAATAAGAAAGGAGACACATACATACACACTCAAGTAAGTTGATTAAGAATAGTTTTACTGGGACCAGCAGATGGTGTAATGGTTATGTCACTGGACTCTTACATAGTCAACCAAGGTTCAAGTCCTGGACCCAGCAGCTTAAAATTCAAGCCAGGCACATGTGCGTGCATGTCCAAAATCCCAAGAGGAGAATGGAGGAGAAGGTACTGTGGTGTCACCATCCCCTGTGGGGAGGTGATTTCTCACTTTCTGTCTCTCTGCCTCTCTGGTGAGTGCACATGCCCTATAGCAAAGAAAAATAATTGAGAATCCTTGCAAAGATAATGTAAATGTATCCCAAATAAATCAAATAAGGCTTATTTGGAAACCACAGCAACTTTTTATATTATCTTCTAAAACTTTTTTTGACAAAAATGAACATATATGTCAAAATATTGACTCTTCGCCTCTTGAAAATTTAGCCTATTTCATTTATTCATGTCTTTTGTGTCTCAAAACATTTTTATTTATATATATATATTTTTAAGAATTTTATTTTTTATTTTTATTTTGTAACGTTGATATAGAGGAAATGTGTTATGTTTTAATATTCTTATTTTGTAACTGAGTTCTGTATTTATCGCTAAATATGTATTAGTTATGTTTTGTGCCTTTCCTGAAAATATTTTTTCATGATTTATATACCTTATTTTTTCTTCTGTTATGGCTTTAGCCAGGCCTTCCTAAGCAACATTAATTAATATCCATAAATATCTAATTACCTGTTTTTATTTTAAGCTTTTACTATTAAGCAGGATGTTTTAGAACATCTTTATTTGAAAAGAATGGATTTTTGTATTCTTTGTTTTCTTTGAATCATCAGGATAGACACATTGTATTTATTGTTTTAAATTTTTTTTTTGAGAGGTTTTTTTTTTTTTTTTGCTATAGGGCGTGTGCGCTCTCCAGACAGACAGAGAGAGACAGAGACAGAAAGCGAGAAATCACGCCCCCCCCCAGAGGGGGTGGCCACGCCGCAATCCTTCTCCTTCATTCTCCTCTCGGGATCTTGGGCATGCACACACACACACCCGGCGTGAATTTAAGCCACCGGGTCTGGGACTCGAACCACGGTCAACTACATGGAAGTCTAGCGACATAACCATTACGCTAACTACTGGTTCCTGTTTTAAATTTTTACTTAACATTTTTGACGTGAGACTGGTCTACTTTTCATGTCATCTTTAAGAATAACACTTAAAATAGTTTTACAAAATATGTTGGGAATTCATCTTTTTAGTGCTTTACAGTAATTTCATTGGCATTGGGTTTTCTACTTTTTAAAAACTTTCCAGGTGCTTACTGCTAAAATTATTGGAGCTTGAGGCTTTTGTTAGAGGAACTTCTTCAACAATATTTCTAATTCCCTAGAAGTAATAAAAATATTCTAGAATACATTCATGCAAAGTGTTCAGTTTTTTTTTTTTTTAAAGATTTTTTTCCATAAAGTGAGTTCGCTTGCCAGAGAGAGATAGAGGGAAAGTGGAAAATTGTGCCCCTTGGTGATGACCACAGTGCACTCCATTTTTCTCTTGTGATTTTGAGCCTTTATGTATATGTATCTGGCATGATTTTCAATCTGCCAGGTCTGGAGCTTGAACTACGGTTGGCTATGTGGGATTACAATGCCTTATCCATTGTTCCACCTGACCCCAAAGTGTTCTTTTTTTTAAAGAATAGAATTATCATATGCCTTTCTAATATAAAATGTCAAATAAGTTTTGAAAAGGCATTGTTATGGGGCTAGACAGATATGACCACAGACCAGAATTATGAGTACACAAAGAGAAATTCAAATACAAATGAAGCACATTATAAAAATTTTATTTCAAATGAGAGGAAGAAATGGATTATTTTTCAAATGACATTTGGAAAAATGTTACCATTCAGAAAGTAAAAAAGTTAGGTCCCTGCTACATAGAAAATACCAAAGTTAACTTTAGGTGAACTGAAGGTGTAAATATAAAGATAAAACTACAAAACGACTAGAGAAAACTTTACGTGAACATCCATATAGCTTTGGGATGCTTTAGAAACTACCCATAAAGAAAGAAGGGCTACTGGAAAGACACTAATGGATGTAACTGTCACAGTCTTTAAAGGTTGTTTTAAATATATGCACTTCTAATGTTAACTCTAAGAATGCCAACAGTCCGTGGTAGAAATTCTAATCTTTAATGTAATATATTTGTCATGTTTGAATAATATAGTTGTCATAGTTTTTTGTTTTAACATTTCGAAATGCAGCTGCTTTTTCTGCCTTTGACTGCCTTCTATAGAAATTCCCCCGCCTGCCAGGTCAAATTTCTCACCCGATTCAGGGACTCTCATCGCCTATCCAACAGGGCATTGGTGCTGCCAAGTTGGCATCAACTCTCTTATTAGCTTCAAGAAGACTTGAGACAGAAGCTGTCAACACTTCCTCTTTGGCATCTATGTGCCTGTGAAAGATGATCACATTTTAGTCAAAAGACATAATCTTGTCCAGTTATGTTTGAAGAAAATCATGCTCAGCTAAAGAACACATACTGTTTTCCTCTCCTGATTTTACAGTGTTCACAAATATGATAAAATGATTACTAACTCCTTAGACTCTTTCAACTTGTAACTTGCATGACTTCTGCAGAAATTAGAAAAAGGGCAAGCACACTGATTATCTGAGGTAATTTTAAATAGTTAAGAGCAGCCAGTAAGAATTTAATTCACAAAAGCAGAACAGTTAGAGCCATTTCCAGCCAACAAATAGAAGGCAAAATCTTATAGTTCTCTTGTGTTTAAATATAAGGGTTATTTAAAACAATTTGGTTTTAGTTCTGTATTTTGTTATCTCTCTTAATTACAACTAGAAAACACTGTCTAAGTTGGAAGTCTTTTTAATCAAATTCCAGCATAACAAATTTTGGTGTCCATATAGGTAGAAACAGCAAGCATTTATTCATTAATTCATTTAAGTCTTTGAATAAGCATTGGGAATGAATGATTTCCTTAGTTCTGCTACCTACAAAAATTTGAATATTCTCATCTTCTACACCAAAGTTTGATTAAAAACAAATGTCTGTATAGCAGTGAGTCCAAATCCATTTATAGAATGTCAGTTTTCTATGAGAAATTTATAAGTATTCCTTGGTAAAATAATTCTGTGACCAATTTTTGGAAACAATGTAATGGATACAGGGCAATTTAATAAATGACTGCAGGCCTTCTCAGAAGTTTAATTTGTAAATACACATTTTGATGTTCTAAGGGGTGGTCATAGCATCCAGTCTTCCAAATGTTTGAACACAGAACCCTTTTTGTCCCCATGTAATACGTATTTATAGCTTTTAGGAAAATGTCATTACATGGAATATAATTTCGAGACTACTTGTAAAGTCTTCTAGAACATGTGGTGGAAAAAACTGTGCATCAGGTTACAGTAGCAGTTGTTATTAATTCATTTGAATAATATTTATCAAGGACAGTTCCTTGAAGGTACCATGCTGAATGACTCTGCAACTAGACTTATCTTCTGCTTCAGCTTTGTGCTATGGCTTAAGCTACTGTTTCACATGTGAACATAAATATGAAGGTATGTCAAAAGTTCAGGTGAAAATGGAGTTAAAGTATGAGTTTATTTTGGCACAAAAGTGGTTTTAAGTCTGTGCATGATATGCATTTTCTGTGAGCTTTTTGAGGACCCCTTTCTATTATCAGTTAATGTAATCTTACTGTGGCCCCAATGGGTATTTTAAGTTTGATTATTTAATTTAAAAGACATTTCGCTGGTCTTCTTATTATCAGGGTATATGTGGTTCATAGGTAAATTCTGAATCCCTATTAATGTCTTTTAGATTATGGTTTTGATAATTATCACTGTAAAATTTTTGGGTATAGGCAGTGTTTGTCCTTAGTTAGAGATTAACACAGGAATTTTTTCCTCTCCTTTGACTGGTTTCTAATTTCTTATGTGGTTTTCTTATGTAAGTTCCACTGTACTAGAAATGCAAATTTTTTTCTTTAGATTGTTTGCTATAGGGCACATATGCTTGCCAGAGAGACAGAAAAACAAGGAAAGTGAGAAATCACCCTCCAGGGGGCCCTGGCCAAACCACAGTCCCTTCTTTTCCATTCTCTTCTCCAGATTTTGGACATGCATGCACACATGTGCAGTGTATATTTCAGGCCTCCAGGTCCAGGATTTCAGCCATGAAGTTGGCCATGTGGGAAACCAACATCTTAACCACCATGCCACCTGCTGGTCCAGAAATGCAATTTTTTTTTTTTAATTTTACCTCTCTATTTTGAGAATCAGTTTACCTCTGAATCAAATTATTTTCATGGTCTATAAAATAGTTACCATGTCTTATGAATTATATTCCATGCATATTCATAAACAATAATAATGATTCACATTATAATATACAGTATGTCCCCAAGGAAGATGAGTGTACAAATTAACTTTAAGGAGGTTTACTTTGAGAATGTGTGACATACGAAAGTACTTTTTTCTAAAACAGAGATGCACATCAGCTGTAAAGGAGAAGTGGAATTATGCCTTACTTGGAGACAACATGAGCTCAAGTGACCCCTATTCCCATTGTTCATCTCTCTCCAACATTTCCCATTAAAAAGACATGATTGGGTCAATTTTCAGTGAAACAATATGGAACATCTCTGATAAAGGAGGTTTCAAATCAATGTATCGCAAAAAAGACAATTGACCTCCTAGTGCCCTGCATTCCCGTTGGCTTATGTACGTATTCAGCCCAGGTCCCATTTAGAGGCAAGCCTCTAGGATGGCTTCACTCTGTTCACATTCAAAAAGATTCAGACAGCTGTTATGCAAAAAGATTTTCACTTGGTGTCTTTCTCAGAGGGGCAATGTTTTAGGTACTTTGAGACTTCATCACCTGTCAAGTATACACATGTTGAAGTACTGCAAGTGAGAAATTCTGCTGACAACTGAAGGAAAGTAACATTTAAATCTAGAACTCTACCTTTGTGAGCAGCATGAGACAATTTGATATTAAACCGTTTCATTTTGATACTGTTTGCATATCCTTGTAATTTACTGAGTCTGTCCGCAGATATACAGGTAAATATCTCTATTTGGAAAACATGTATCTTGGATATTTAGCACAGGTAAATATTAAACTATACATATGGTCATTTTAACATAGAAATAATAATAGGACATTAATAAAATGTGTAGAAATAAGCATACTTATGTCTTTAAATTAGAGGTTAAAGGCAGAGCTGTAAAGAGACCATGGTTCACTTACCCCCTACCTGCCTTTAAACTCTCAGGCGTGTGAGTTGGGATCTGAAGGGTCCCATCCTTCCCCACTCCCCTGTGCCATTGGATTCTCCAGGTTCCAGCAACAGTGCACAGCTAGCCTCAGTTGGATGAAGTTATTGGTTTTCAGCATCATTTAATTCCTTGCCAATATTCTCATGACCCAACCCATTGCCATAAATAATCTCTTTGAACACACTACTTCTGGAATGAGGGCTATCTGTGGCAGTCTTTTATGAGTACGGGCAGAGGGATGAATTTTGAAAGTATATCATTTTTTTATCAGGATGGAGTTGACTTATCTGATATAATCAAGAGATGTGGTTGTTAGGTTAAAGCAGAAAAATCATAATATATAGCATACTTGAAATAAACATCCTACTTTAAAAATCCATGTGCACTAATATATTGATCTTTTTATGTAGGACCAAGATTTTTTCTTTAAATATTGATTTCCTTAGTGGGATCTTTAGTCTTTCTTACAAAAAGTCTATTCCTGATGCATCATCCACAGGTATTTTTTTTTTAGTTGTTTTTAAGTAGAGTAAAAACATAAAGGTAATTGTAAAGCAATGTGAGTAGAGAATCTATTTTTTTATGTGTCCTTATCTTTAAGTGTTGATTCATCAACACTTAATTCAACAGCAGTTTGTTTTAGTGACTCACTATAATTCATTCTTTTCAAAACTTTTATCTTAGCTTTAATAGAAATCTTTTTCTTATACTCACATTTTTTTTTCTTTTGCATGATTTGTAATCACATAATTACATTATGTATTAACCGGTAGACATAGTTTCTGTAACAAATATGCCAGTTATGTTAGTAGTCAGACAATTCACTGGTCAAGGAAGAATGGAAAAGGCTGAGGAAACAGACATGCCCTTTAATCGAGTAAATATTCTACAAAAGAAATCTTCTACTTGCAAAACCTTCTAGGAATTCATGATAAATGCTTCCTAGTGAAGCTGTCCTCTTCTGCTTTCTTACTTACCTTCTTCCTTGAGAGTTTCCACTTTAGATCAGTCCGTACCATCTGTTAGAAGCTGATGTCCTCTTGAATGAATTGTTTCCTTCTTGTAAAAATGAAATTTATGAATTTTTTCTTTTTATTTATTTATTTATTGGAGAGGTTTTTGCTATAGGGCACGTGTGCTTGTCAGAAAGAGAGACAGGGAGACAGAAAGTGAGCAATCACTCCCTGGGGAAATGGTCATGCTGCATTTCCTTCTTCTCCATTCTCCTCTCGGGATCTTGGACACGCATGCACACACGCCCGACGTGAGTTTAAGCCGCCGGGTCCAGTACTTGAACCATGGTCGTGTACATGGGAGTCCAGTGACATAGCCATTACACTAACTGCTGGTCCCAACTTGTGAATATTTTTAGCACCCAGATGTGCCCCATCTATTGAAGAGGAAGATCACTTCCTAGCCTTGCATGGCCCAGTCAAGACCTAGGAAGAAACTTATTTCAGAATTGTTCTCTGCTATGCCCCTTGTTCTTGGTTTTCAGTGGTATAAAGTGCCCAGCCTATTACAAGTTATTTTTAGATACTTTAGTCCAACTTAAGGAGGATAAGCTATGAGAATCTTGAACTATATGAACATTTTGAGCCATAATAGACTTAGAGGAGACTGTAAAAGTAATAGAAATCATAAGAAAAAAAAAAAAACTTTTTTAAGAGATTTTTTTCTTCCGGAGAGACAGAGGCAGAGAGACAGAAAGCGAGCAATCAGCCTCTGGGGGGATGGCCACAAAGCAGTCACTTCTCTTCCATTCTCCTCTCAGGATCTTGGGCATGCATGCACATGTGCCCGGCTTGAGTTTCAAGTCGCTGGGTCTGGGACTCAAACTTCAGTCAACTACATGGAAGTCCAGCAATGCAACTATTATGCCATCTGCTGGGTCTAGGAAAAATATTCTTGAAATAGGCGAGTGGACAGTGACCAAAGACCAAATAAGGAGACTGAAGTTGCCAGATTTAACATCTATCAGGAGGCACCCCTGCACCATACCCTATGTGTTAACAGCCATGAAATCCATAAATTCTCATTCTAATTGTACATCAGAATCGTTTGTGAAGTCTTAAATGTACAGATACCTGGGTTATCTATCTCAATTTCCAAAATGGAATCTTCCAGAGTTGGAGACCAGATTAAGGAATTATTTTTCAAAATATCACAGATGATTACAATGGTCAGACAAGTTTCAAAAGTAAGTAGAGGGCCAGCTTGTGTCATGGAGGTTAAGGCACTGAATCCCACATTGCTAAATGCATAGCTTAAATTCCAGACCCACATGCCCCAAATCTCAAGAAATGACTGAAAGAAAAGGGATTGCAGCATGACCATTCCCCTAGAGGATGGTTTCTCACTTTTCCTCTCTCTCTGGTAAGCCCACTTGCCCTGTAGCAAAATCAAAAACAAAACAAAAAAAAAATGAGTGGAACAAAGGTATGGATCACATTCAGATTTTTGGAAAAGTGAGTTTTTTAAGAATATGTTCCTCCTCATATATGGATTTGGATTTTATTCTAGGATAGCTTCTGTCTCAGCAAATATAGTCACTGCAGAAACTGAAAAACTCAGCTTCATATGTAAATCTGCTGAGGGGAAAAAGTGGTCACCTTGGCAAATGAGTGCCACGTAGGCAGCCTCTCCTGAAAGTTTCTTTGTTATTCACTCTGGACTTAAAGGAGTGCTCTTGCTTAAAGTAAATGCTTCTCAAAACATTAGCATGCATAAGGATCACTTAAGAACAGTCAAGTTGTTACATGTAAATGTTGATTCAGTAGGTCTGAGATGGGGCCTGAGAGTCTGCATTTCCAATGAGCTCCCTGGTTCTGCTGCTGGTTCAGGGGTCACACTGAGTAGCCAGGATTTAAGTACTTTAATCCACTAGTTTTCACCAGCTGCATCTGCAGAAGTGTCAAAATTTAGGTCCATGTTCTCTATTTGCTTTCTATTTACAACCGGTAACATTTATTGACTGCATTCCCAGAATTATTTCCCTAACAAAGAAAAAAACCCTTATATCACTTTAAATGAAGAGGTGAAGTATGGGGTGTGTTCCTGCTGGACTGTGGTGTCAGCTTTTTGCTTGTGAGCACAAGGAACTGGGTCAGCTCTCTGTAATTGAGGAGATCAGATCAACAGATCCCCTAATGGAACTAAGCACCTGCAAACAGTATCCTCACCAGGCTCACATCAGAAAATGACAGTGACTTCTTTGTTTCAGGGTTATTAATTAATTGTAGATGTTGTAGATGATATGTGAGCATGAAGGCACAAATATGGTAGGCATAACGGGGGTAATTTGTCTTTCTTTCAATGTATTATTTGGGGTGTAGCATTCCTAGTTTCATGGAAATTTTCCTCTTGTATAGTGAAGTGCGAATTTTGGACTGAATTCTAACCCAGAGTGTATGAATCCTTCTTAGCAATAACTGTGTTCCCATATTTCCTCAAAGAGCATAAATATTTTAGTGAATGTTGTCACTGAGTTTGTCTTCATGCAGCCCAGTGAATATCTGCACCCTTGAGTATTAAGGAAAAACTCTTTCTTTTTTCATTTATAAAACAGCATATAATGCAGTGAAAGTTGTAAGTCTTTCTCAAATCCTAATCTGCTTTCCCTGAGATCCCATGGGACATATCCACTGGGGAGAACTTACTTTCATTTTCATTGCTACTATCTGCCACTTTTCATATGCATATAGACACCATGCTTCATTTATCAATATTTTGCTGGATCGTACTCAATCTAGGCAGTGTGCTGAGCCCATGTGTACATTCTGCAAGCCCAAGAAAGATACCCTGCCTCCAAGAGGTTTACAATCCAGTATGTCCAAATTATACAAGCACCCGAGCAGAAAATTGTACAGTTAGAAGATAATGTATATTCTTTTAAAGTGCTTTCAGGATTCATTGTCGATTTTATCTTCATTTGCATTTCTGGGGGAAAAGAAAGAAACAGTATAAACTAAATGATAATAAGAGACAATGTACATGGCCCAGCAGGTGGCATGGTGGTTAAGGCCCTAAACTCCCACATGGAGGTTCAAATCCCAGACCTGGTGGCTTGCTTTCTCACGTTCTCTTTCTCTCTGTGGTCAAATTAAATAATAATAATAATAATAGTAATCTTTAAAAAAAAACATAAGAGTATGCTGAAGGAGAAAAGGATGAAGATGGGATAGAGATGAGGGGAATTTTAGTAATCCACATACTTTTAGTAATCCACATACTTTGTATTAGTTCTTCCATCAACATTTTTTAAGAGAGATTTTTGCTATAGGGCACATGCGCTCACCAGAGAGATAGAGACAGAGAGACAGAAAGTGAGAAATCACCCCCCAGGGTGGATGGTCACACCACAATCCCATCACCTCCCTTCTCCTCTCTGGATTTTGGGCAGGCACGCACACAGCATGAGTTTTAAGCCACTGGGTCCAGTACTTTAACTACGGTTGACTCTGTGGGAGTCAAGTGACATAACCGTTAAGCCATAAACTAATCCTCTTCCATCAACATTTATTGAACACCTACTTAGGTCTAACCAAAAAGATCGTAGTTTTAAGATAACAGTATGTTTCAGATACATTATAGGGATAACCATTGCCACAATAAACAGTTCACTAAACACTGAAATTCTGTCACCTCCTCTGTAAAAAGTAGATGGTCATATCCTCTTTGCACAGAAGCAATAAACTACACCAAGTGATTCTTAGTTTTCCTTCTATACAGCAACATCTAAGAACAAAACAGAAGACAATGGGAAAAACTGAACCTAAGCTTAAAATGTCTTTCTAGGATAGTGTCAGAAATGAAACCTAATCTGTAGTTTGTCTCGTTGAATGTGAGGTTCATCTTCCTAACTTCTCCCAAGATCGGTTTTTCATTTACCACCTAACCTGTATTAGCTGGAGTTCAGAACATAGATCTGCATGCTCATTTTTGTCATGAGCAGAAACCACTGTATTTAGATATCTCAGCTTGTTCTTACTGCATGAAAATGCAGTAGCCTTGAGAATTAAAGCTTTATGGAACTTGGTGTCTCACTAGCACCTCTCAATGATTGCTTCCATGTCGTTCCTGCAGGAAGAGCAATACACATCAAAGTTTTAACGGTGACAAGGTTTCACCATTCTTCTGTTCCCATTGCAACTTCTCATTGGAGAAATGATACTAAGGAGCTTTGAAGACATTTTCCTATGCACTTTGAAGCCATATATAAATGTGTTCAATGACTGTAATTCAGGGCCAGATTCTTAAACTTTCCATTTGCCAATTCTCATTTATAACATGGGGATTGACTTGGTTAGGAATTTAAAGAGCTTGTATATATAACATGGCCACTAAAGTGACCAGTGCATCTTCAGCTCTCATTGTAAGTGTAATTATTGTATTATTGGTCTTTATATGGAACAGTTCTACTCTATTACAGAATAATAGAGAAGGCATAAGTCTTTTTTCCTTTTTCTTTCTAGATCTGTATACATTATAGAAGATACATTTAAAAATGAATGTTTCTCTGAAGATTATCTTACTGTTGAGTATAAAAATTCATAAATTACAGAGAAAATTAATAACTTCTTTCTGTGAAAACTGAGGGAAGGTATACATTTAATTGATGTATTGATTTGAAGCAAAAGGAAAAATAGGAATAATTAAATTTAAAGCTAAAAAATGCCTTAGGATGTACTTCTGTCCTGGTAAAACTATGTAAATTGGTATAAATATTCTCATGTCTGTCACATACCTGTTATTGTCCCTAAGGCAATTGAGTCTGAGGCATGATAATAAAAGGAATCAGAGGTGGTCACCAAGCAACAGTAACATCTTTGATGTAGGAAACTATTTATGATAGTGTGTGGAGTACTTACATTTCTGCGTGGCTGCACTGGTGCCTTACATTGACTTCAGACCTTTTTACTCCTGTCATCTCTTTCTCTGTACAATGATATTTTTGTCCCCTTCTTAAAAACCTATCTCCCATGCTTATTTTCTAATTTATTCCATTTATTCTTTTCCCTGTTCATATTAATCTCTCCTTCTTACCAACAATGTGGCCAGATTTACTTTACTTTTTATTCAGGACTATAAAGCCAGCAAATTATGCCTTGAAAGGACAATACCACCTATAGCTTATTTATATTTTTTTCCTAGTCCACCTCTTCTCTTGAAAGTTTGTCACCTGTTTAATAAAGGGTCTAAGGTCCTGACCAGAATTCATCCCTGGACGTGTTGAAGCTAACCACTGTTCTAAGAAGTCTTTCCCTCTACATGGCATCTCTTCATTTGGGCATGAATCACAAATTCACTCCAAGTGTTCTCCTTTATCTCATGAAAACATGACTGTGCCCCAGTGCCAATGGCCTTCATTAGCCTGGCTAATCTATGAATCTGAACTCTCCGAAAATTCATTAAAGGCAAAATAGCTAATTGAAAATGAATGTAAAGATGCCCAGTGGAATCTTAAAACGAAGTCTTTCAAAGTGATGTGCTTTGGCCTTAATAGGGCTTTTATTTATTTAATTTCAGGCTCCCCTTGGTTTTTGTGACAGGGTTAGCAGAGGAAACAAACCCAAACGTCTTGTAAACTGTCAAGCTGGATGCTCATCTCAGGGGAGCTCAGAGGGTATCATGTTTTTAGTGTTATCTTTCTGGAGCTTGGAATGTGTCTGTTGACAGACGGCTCCCTTGGGTTATAGAGACTCAGCGCTGTTAAAACAGTTGCATAAGCTGAATTAGGCAAAGGATTTTTGTTACAATAACAGCCAGATGGAACTTTGAAAGAGTTTTTTTAAAAAAGGCATGGACGTTAAATTTTGTTATAGAAACTATTAAAAAGATATTAACGACTTTTATTTTAAGATAAAAAAGCAGGAAGTTCTCATTGTTTTCTTTTTTATTCGTAATGACTAATATGTAGCCACTTACAAAGAATCTTGCCGCCAAGCCATGGCATATACACATTAGTAATGTTCTTTTGTATTTGCAGATCTTATTTCTTCAGAGTAATGGAAAATGCTGCCCTGCACTGTCTTATTAATCTTCATAACGAATGCTAGGGGGCTAGCTAGGTGGCATTCGGCATTATCCACATGTAATAGATTTTTTTTTAATGGTACACTGAAAACAAAATAAGTCTAGAAACTGGCTACCACTCACAGTAGAAATTTAACAGTGGTAATGAACTATAATATTACCAGAAGACCTCTTACTCTCAGTTGCTTTTCCTGATTAGCTAGAACATTTACCATTTTTTCTCATGAATGACAAGATTGCCTATATTGTATTTGACACACAGTGGTTTTCCAATTTGTAGCAGGTGGTGTGTGCAGGTGTGTGTATGTGATGAATAAAATTCTTAGATCTTTGATATATAGGGATTATTTTGCCCTCTAGAGGCAGCTCAATAGAAATAACATACAGAGTTAAGCATTGAAGATGGTAGATGAAACTCGGGCAGGAAAACTTGAGTGATTCAAGACACCTCATTTGGCTCCTGCTCTCACAGTGGATCAGATTGCAGTGGGACAGGTGGGCCTCAAAGCCTTTGTCATAACTACACACAGTAGATATTCATTAAAACACAGAGGCTAAAACTTAGTTTTAACTTAGAAACTTCAACTTACCGCCCTGCTACCCAATTCAAAAGTCACTGTCCTTCTTATTTCACTCTCAAAATACAATAACTGAATGGGTAGATAAAAACATAGTGATACAAACCAGTACAAGTTCTTTTTCTGGCAGAGCGTGTGATCACCAAATAAAAATGCTGTCCTTGGTTAGTTTATTTTTCCTATTCCATGTACATATGCACTGTAAACACATTTAAAAAAACTGTAGGCCGGCTGAGATTGTTCCTTTTGTTTTAAGGCTGGCTTTTGACATGCTACTTATTACATACTAGTCTACCATGTTCCCCAAATCCAGTACTCCTCTGGCCGCTTAGAAAATGTGCTCCCAGTGGCATGGTCAGTTGATTTGCTGTTTTTTTCCTCAGAATGATCTCTGTATGGAACATGGGGGTGAACAGGGGTAGAGAGCAGCAACAGCACATGCTCATTACTTACTTGATATATGCCAAGCCATGCACTTTGTCACAAGTTGCCCATTTATCCCTCATAAGAAGAATCCAGTGAATCGTCCCCTTTTAGAGATGACAAAACCAAGTCTTAGAGAAACTAACTTATCCAGGATCATACAGCCATGGAAATGAGATTTGAACTCATGCATCATTACAACACAGATAAGCGGGCAGCTTCTCCTTCATCTCCACCAGAGACCCCCCTGAACACACTAGGTGCACAGAGGCCCATGATCCAGGCATGGCTGAAGCTGGGAACAGATTACACTCTCCAGACTATTGGGGATTCTGATCTCTCTCTCTCTCTCTCTCTGATACTAATGTAAGAAATGATTTTTTTTTGGGGGGGAGAGGTTTTTTTATTTTTTTTGCTATAAGGCGCATGCACTCACCTGAAAGACAGAGAGAGACAGAGAGACAGAAAGTGAGAAATCACAACACCCCCCACCCCCCAGGGAGGATGGCCACACCACAATCTCTTCTCCTCCATTCCCCTTTCAGGATCTTGGGCACGCACAGCGCCCAGCATGAGTTTAAGCCACCAGGTCCAGGACTTAAACCACAGTCGACTACATGGGAGTCCAGCCACATAGCCATTATGCCAACTGCTGGTCCCAGAAATGATTTTTTTAAAAAACACTTTCAAAAATAAGGATAAGGGGAAAGAACTGCCTGTCACTTCACAGTTTATAATGCCCACTGAAGTTAGGACATGTCAAGGGGTATATCCAAATACACAGAACTTTCGGGTGACAGGATCTGGAACTGAATCCACACCCCTTGCACTGTGATCTCCATTCATCCACATGACCTGAGCCTCTTGCAGTAATTACTTGGCTGCCAATACCTTTGAACAGAAAATAAAAACAGGTTGTGTGTTTTTCAGAACATCTTTCATTTGATACATTCTTAATCCATCAAAAGGGACATTCTATATAAAGGCTCATCTCTCAACGATGTGTTAATGAAGAATGGCAGGGGAAAACAAAACTAAACAAAAAAGCTGTGTAGTGAAGTTTCTTCAAGCCAAACCCCAGCTGTTTGAAGAATGACAATGAGCTATCACACAATTGCCAGGACTCCTAATTAATTGACTTTACAAGTTTTTAGATACTCACTTGCATGTCTTGTACTTATGGCTAAAACTGCACACTAAGAATTTATAGCAGCATTACAACAGATAGCGCATTATCAAATCAGATGCTGCTAAGGACGAAAAATTCTCATTTGCTCTGAATCTGTTAAGATGAACTGCTGGAGAGGTACAGATACATTTGTTTGTTTGTTTTTAAGAGAGATTTTTGTTATAGGATACATATGCTCACCAGAGACACAGAGGGAGACAGAGAGAAAGCAAGAAATCACCCCCTGGGAGAATGGCCACACCACAGTCCTTTCTCCTCCATTCTCCTCTTGGGATCTTGGGCATGAACACACACACACACACACCCAACATAAGTTTAAGTTGCTGGGTCTGGGACTCGAACTGTGGTCAACTACAACAGCTACATAACTATTATGCCATGCTCTGGTCCCTACATTTATTACTGGCATTTTCTAAATAGGAAGGCTATTGGTTGTCAAAAGTCTCTGGAAAAGGAAGAATTCGAGGCCAAGGTTAAAGTCAGCTAACCATTCTTGAACTAGACAGTGCATGAACAAGGAGTAGCGAACAACCGACACTGTCTGTGACCACTGAGCCTGAATAAGGTTTGTGGAGGCACTCAGCTTTAACATTTTCAGTATAAATTTAACCTTTCTCTGAAAGTTCCCTCCATTCACTATACTCTTATTTTTCCTCCTCTAGTCTCTTACATAATGTGTCCTGATTCTTTCTACATATTTATTACATTCCACTTTTATAAATTCTTTTTAATTGCCAGAGAGGATGTCCAATTTTAGGAAGAGACAGAGAGACATATAGAAAAGGGAGAAAATGCTCCCTGATGGGGCGTGGTCACACCACAATCCTCTCTCCTCCATTTTTCCATTCTGTCAAAACTCTGAACATGCATGCAGAAGTACCCGGTGTGTTCCTCAAGTCACTGGAGCCAGGATTCAAATTGTGGTTGGCCATGTGGGATCTAGCTCACTTAACCACTAGGCTACAAAGTGCCATATTATAAGTATTTATGTATCAACTTTTCCCATTTGCTCCTGTTACTTTCCCTTGTTCTACTTCTTAAGAAAACTGTATTTGCCATGAGAAAAGGCCTCCTGCCTTGTGTGGGTGTTTATAACAAGTCTTTAGTATATATTAGTGAGACATATTAATATACCTGCCTCATATTACTGTTTCATTATATGAATAAAAGAATGCATTTTTGAGGAATGAATTAAATGGGTAATATAGTTTTATTTACTACGTAGAACCAAGTAAAGTAGGCCATTCAAGATAAATTTTGTAGTGTAAGTCACAATCACAATCCTATTAATAAATATGGATTTTTTTGGCATAAAGGTGCTAGAATTCCTCACCGAATAGTGTGAGCATTCCATGCCAAAAACTTCCATTCATCAAAGATTTATTTCAGTGATAATTACCCCAAATCTCTGAGCGTTGGTATCAGATGTTGAGTATTAGCATCCTGGTGCTCAGGGAGATTTTCCCAGACTTTTACATATGCTTCTCAATGTGATTCCTATTTTAGCATACAAATCTTTTGTTGACTATCAACCCACTTAGTCTATTTGTTGTGAAAATAGAATATTCATTTTATATCTTGAATATTTTACATCATATCTTACCAATTGCAATTTTATTGTCCTGTTTATAATACATTCAGGTAGAGAGGAAAATTAGGGAAGGACGCCAATCCTGTGTGCAGGACAAAAATGGAAGTCATTCACACTTTTAATATGCATCAACTATTTTCTCCTGAATGGTTCTGTATTAGTGCTAAATATAGAAGTACAAAATTTCATATGGAGAGCATAAATAAGTGGTCACTCATTTTGTCGGATGTCAGATGTCACTGATTGCACAATGCACACTAGCTTTTGAACCACAGAGGAAGTAAAAAACACTGTCAAATTAAATAATGATGTTGACTGTAAGTTGCATCTTGATTTCACAAGTATTAAAACAGATTTAGAGTCTATGTTTTAGAATAGATGAAATACGATATTTGTTCAGCAAGTATTTATGGAATGCATACTCAATGCTCAATACTTTCAACATTGATATCCTTCTTTTCTGAAGGGTGAAGATCTACAGGATGTTCATGACACCTGCTCTTCTAAGAATCTGTCTAAACCTAGTATGCTTTGCAAGGCCTGTCACTGCAACTTGAATTTCTGGAAGATCTATTTGCCAGCTCTTATTCTTACTTGCAAACTTAAAGAATGTGCTGACATAGCTTTCTAGAAGATAACATCTATCCCAAAAAGATTTCAAATTCTTTTTCAGTCACTTTTTCAGGAAGCATTTCATTGGTCTGTTCTATGGCAAGCTATTTGAAGTTCAAAACTGTTTGCTATACACAGAATGTTAAGTATTCTTAAATATGAACAATTCACCATCTTCTTAATGTCAGAAGCATTTACTTTTATTAGGTTGTCAGGAAAGTCTTGGCATGTGTTTCTATGCAAAAATGTGTCATGACTTTCCTGATGACACACTAAGTAGCTAGCAACAAAACATATTTTTATCATAGTCCTACTTAGTGGCAGGCAAAGAGACTATCACTACACATCTCAAGACAACTAAAGAGGGTGAGATCAGAAGGCTGTGGTTTAACAGGACAGTAAAGATTGGGAGCCCCAGCTATATTTTTTCTGCTCTATATATTTTCTGTTCTACATGTAATGTCCTGACCATTATAGTCCTGCCATTGCAGGACAGCAAAGTGCCCAGTCTTATCCTAGTGACCTTTTGTAATTACTTTCTTGTCTTTTTCTCCCCTTCCATTTTGTCTTAATCTCTGCTATATGTGCAGTGTCTAGCACATAGTGCTGCTATTACTGCTATTAGCTAGTATTTATTTAGCATTCCCTAAGTGTCTGACCCTGTTCTGACATATATTAACCAAGTTAACTAATTTGGCTTGAAAAATCACCTTTTTGTTTTGGATTAATTTTAGTTTTACAAAACAGTTGCAGAGGTAGTAAAGGAAGTTCCTATATACACTTCATCTAGTTTCCCCAAATGAAATGTTAAAACCTTATGGTACTGGGGCGTATTTCTCAAAACTAAAAAATTACCATTATCCAGTTTCCCTCACTTTCGATGCTTTGTAACTGAAATCCTGCATTTCTATGATGTTAAGATACCTAGTTATCATCACAAAGCGCTTATCAAGAAATATATGAAAGATCTGAAATTCAGACTTCCTGCCAGCATTTAACACTTCTGAAAGTTCAATAAGTAGCTTTATTTAGATCTTTTAAAACTGCCAGCTTCTTAGTGTTTATGATGCCACACCTATGGCCTACAATAAATGTAGTTGCATTAACTGGCACTCGTCTAGCAGTTCATAATTTCAGGGATCTTCTAGTAGTGCCAAACAATGGAAAACCTTATTTTGCAGATTTCTTACTAAATATGAGTAGAATGATTCCATATTTGACAATGAGTCTGTAGACACCTGTCCTGTATTCCCTCCATATCAGAAGAAGTGTGTCAAATTTTTAATAGGATCTAGTCCTTTTATTAATCTTTTACAAGGTTTTCATTCTGTGTTCTTGATGGACTACACCAGATCAAACATATTCATCTTTTTCCTCAGCAAAAATGAACTCCCTACTCCTTTGTCTTACTGATATACCTGCTTTCCCTGTAGTCTTCTCTGTGTTGATCAAGGCTACTCCATTTCTTCAGTTATTCATAGCAAAATGCCTGGAGCTATTCTTAACTCCTCTCTTCTCATAGCCTATATCCAGTTCCTCAACAGATCTTGTTAACTTTACTTCCAAAATAGACCCAGAATCCAATCATTTCTCTCACTTCACTTACTAGTACTTAGTTCAAGTCACCATCTTTTCTTTCTCTGATCATTTTAAGTACTTTTTACCTACCCTGGGTCGAGATTTGCCAGATTGCATTCTTTCCTCCTCACTAACCACTGTAATATTTTTTAAAAATGTAAGTCAAATGAAATCTTTCTGCATTTCACTGAGATCAAAATCCAAATTCTCTGTCATGTATAGAAAGCCTTGACCCCTTTATCTACTTCTTTTCCCTCACTCTACCCAGCCACACCATCACCTCACTATGCTCTTCTCTAAGATGTACATCCCTGAGGGTTCCTTCCTCACATCCTTCAGGTTCTCTGTTCTTTTATCACCTAATCATTGAGGTCTTTCTTGATTACCCCAAACCAAAAGATATCACCTACCACCAACCCCTCACTCTCTACCCTTCTTAGCATACTTTGTCTTTATATCACTTACCAACACTTTTTACCAGATAAACTTAGGCACATTAAAAGTTAAATGAGTTTACTTGAGCAGACAGTGTCTCATGAATTGGGTTGTTACCAAACCATAAGCTCGGTGGACTCCGAAGAGGGTATGAGAGGAAAACTTTCATAAAATGTTTGCAGAAGCAAGATAAAGAAAATATTTGATGGTTAAAATGGAAGTTTCTAGTTAGTTGGCTGATTCTGATTGGCTAAGGTTAAATTTATTGTTACTATTTACTGTAAGTTGGGTTTTGATTTGCTGGAGCCAATCTTAGCCTAATGGCCTTCTAATTACTTTTTTTTTCTTTTCTTTTTTTGGAGAGGTTTTTGCTATAGGGTGCATGTGCTCGCCAGAAAGACAGAGAGAGACAGAGAGACAGAAAGTGAGAAATCACCCACCAGGGGGGGATGACCACGCCACAGTCCCTTCTCCTCCATTCTCCTCTTGGGATCTTGGGCTTGCATGTACACGCTCAATGTGAGTTTAAGCCACCGGGTTGAGGACTCCAACCGCAATTGAATACATGGGAGTCCAGAGACATAGCCATTACGCTAACTGCTGGTCCCTCTAATTACTTTTTTAAACATACTTAACTCATTTTATTTTGTCATGCTACCCTTAGAACGTAAGCTACAAGAGAGAAAAAATGTATGTGTTCCTTTCATTGCCTTATCTCCAAAGTAAGTGGGAGATTCATGGCACATAGAAGGTCAAAAAGTATTTATTCAGTGAATGAATGAGTGAATGAATATGGTTTAAAGGCAGACTTGCATTAAATTAGACTAGGCCAAATACGTACATAGACTATGTAGTATGTTTATAGTTACACATATTTAATACCATGTCTTTGAACATGTTTCCCAATTGACCTACGCTTAAATATATAGTGTTATGTGAGTGGAAACTGTCAGTTATTTTAACTCACACAGCATTTGAGAAGCTATATGGAACCTTCACTCTTCCTTACTTTTCTTTTTCTATAAATCTAAGACATATTTTTTCTTATTGAATATTCCCCTCATTGCAGTTTTTCATTTATTTTACTTATGACTTCAACGTCTTATTTTATTTATACAGTTGACTTTTAGTCCAGATCAGGGGCTAAATATTTTGTTTCCAGTACATGTTTTGTTCTGAAAGTCATTGAATGATATGGGTGGTATTATGGTTTACATTATCATGGATATAACGCTTAGATCTGAAAGTGCAGCTATGCTCCTAATTCCTGTTCCAGTCATCATTTTCAAATGCATTAGCAATAGAAATTGCAAAATATATTTAATGGTTTTGGGTTGATACTGACATTCTCTCATAGTATTGACTATGCTAAGCTAAATATAGTCATTTCATTCAGAGAGAAAACAACATGGCCTGGACAAGTAAGAAAAGAAAACTTTGTTCTCTCATTCATCTTGAGCAAGCAACAAAACACAGTTTTTATGTTTGTTTGATTTTATTATCTCAAAGGAACTAAAATATGTATGAAGATTTTTTTTAAGTTTGCTTGCATGATTAAAATTAGAGAAATAGCAAAACTAACATGAAGTTTTAAGATTCTTTGTTTTGAATAAACACAATACATGGCTTAGAAATCATTATGCTATTAGGTTGACTTTTCAACTTACAGGAAACTGGTGTTCTCATTTACATGCATGTATATGACTCCCCATGTCTATTTTAAGATAGATTTAATCATAAAATGATTTACCTTGAGCAAATTAGAATAAACTCACTTGAGTAATTAATTGAGGTGTTTCAAGGAGTTAATTTAGTTCACATAAATAAGAACTTTATCTCGAGGAATCATTTAATACTCTGTATAGCTATTTGGCCGAAACTACTTTTTTCCTTTTTTATCCAAAAGACAAACTGTTGATAAACTATTTGTCATTGTTTGCCATAAATCAATGCCTTAAGTATATTTAGTACTATAGTACATCTGTAGGAACTGATGTTTCAGTGTGGGCATAAGCTTTTTACAAATAGAATTTTGATCACTCTCTAATTAGAATAATTATTTTTGAGCTCACAACTGAAGGTAATTAATAGTTTTGAAAATTTTGGTGAATTTATAATTCATGTTAAATAAGAGAGTGATAGAAAGGGAGAACCTTTATTCTACTTTAAAAATATGTATAATAGGACATATTTATTATATCATATTATCATATATATTAATATATGGTATATATAATAACAATAGAGATTTGTGCACCATCATGTGCATTATTCTACAGCATGCAGTTACCACAGCATTTCACATCAATAAAATATTAGTGCTGATTTAGTTTAAATCAATGATATAAGTGTTTAGGGGACCAGAAGTTGGCCTAATGGCTATGTCACTGGACTCCCATGTAATTGACCACCATTCGAGACCCGGACCCAGTGGCTTAAACTCATGCCAGGTGCATGTGCGTGCATGCCCAAGATCCAAAGAGCAGAATGGAGAAGGGTTTGCTGCATGGACATACCCCCTGAGGAGTGAGTTCTTGCTTTCTGTGTCTTTGTCTCTCTCTGTCTTTCTGGCAAGTGCATGTGCCCTATAGCAAAAACCTCTCAAAAAATATAAGTGTTTATTATAAGTTTCCTTAAGTGATGCTAGGCCCTGATATTAATAGAGGAGTGTTAGTAGATTGCACATTACTTCTACCAAATAATTTTTCTTCTCTTCATTTATGAACCTGTTATTGTCAGACACAGAGAAGAATTTCTTAGTGGTCATAAGAGTTTAATCATTCTGAAGCTTAAAAATAATTTTTGAGGCTGCAAGAGAATTTCAAAATACTGAACCTATGAGCAGAAAGTTTTATTTTTTAGCTTTTCTATAAATTAAATTAAATGATCACTTTAACTGTTCTAAGGAAGAAAGATCCATGTACATAAATATAAATGGTTGTATTAGTAGGAAAAGTTGTACCCTACTGATCTAAAACATTAACTGAACTTCAAAAGATTATATCCATGGGCTAATTTCTATCCTGGCAGTGGTGTGCACATTAGGGCAATTAAAATGCCGAAGGAATCTCATTTCATTTCTTGGTTATTATGTCTAAGTAAATTGATGGTCCTTTATAAGATCTGTTCAGGATCCAATGATTAAAAATGATGATCTCATCATGGTATTCACATGGCACATTTACCCATTTCTCTTTTGATTCAGAGCTTATTTTTACCTAATGCAGTTTACTCAAGTCTCCTGGGCTTTTGTGTGTTTTAGCCTTTGATAATATATACTAATGGAACACAAGGGTAGCAGTATAATCTAATGAAGTGGCTAATCCAGAGTCTTGGGAATGAACTGTGATCGTTTGAAGCAGATCATGTTTGTTTAGCTTAATTTTATGACTGATTTACATTTATTAAGGAGGTTCTGGCAGGATGGGTCATTCAGAGTGACTTAGATTTGAGTAGTGAGTTGGATAGTGTCAGCAGAGTCAGCTTCTACGAATAGAAATGAAAGCAAACAAGGATTTAAAATACACACTGTGAGTCAACATGTGATGTTACCTGATAATTCTCAAGACCCCACTCTTTGTTTAGCTTTAATACACTTAGATATTCAAGTTTGATATATTTATGAGCAGGGCTTAAAAATTATGTTTATTATCTCCCTTGATGTGGCTATTAAGCATGTGCTGTCTATGACACGTGACCAAACTAATAATGTTAAATATATGAAAGAAAATATACCTACTGCAAGGTAAAATCTAGCTCTAATTGAAATGCCTATTTAGATAAATGCATGTTGAATTACAGTTCTGTATATACATTTCTGAACATGTTAAACTTACAAAAGCATTTTTCTTTGTGTTTTGTATTTAATACCTGAAGAAAAGAAAGTGATTCATGGCTAGCATAACATTCAAGTAAAATTAACATTTATCCTAGGGGTATTCTAGGTACTACAGCCTGTCCCATTTATTAAAGCATTTTGTACTTACCTATAGAGCAGCTCTCCTCAGAAGAGAATCTGCTGCATTTCTGCATCTTATCCAGCATCAATCACTTTGATTAGGGTCTCACTCCATGAACCAGGCAGCTTCTCTTCCATAGCAGCTCCATATGTCTCCTACAGCTGTTCCACTTTCTAGGTGGAACGTGACTCTTCACCTCCTAATTTGTGTCCCTGTCAAAAAGACAGTCACTAGCTCCTTTATTCTCCTGATTTGCCCTATTCTCTTAGGACTTGGAAGATGACTTGTGACTACTCCTGAGTTTAGGGTATCATAGTATCCTAAGTATCCATGAATTTTCTGATAAATCAAATATTTACATCAATGCTCATACTGAGAAGTTTGTTAAATAACATGGGAAGAACAGAAATTTTACTTACAAAAATTTTTCTTCAGAAAGATCTTTACTCTGAAATTCAATGGTGGAAAGCTACCAGCATTTTGGTTTATGGGAATGGATATCAAGTTGACTTTTCTTTTTCTCAGTGGTTGGTTTATGATCTGTAGATTTTATTTTGGAGAATAGATTTGTTGTCAGGGTACTGTGGTTGTGTATTATGGATAACTAGAGCAACTATTGTACATTGACCACAGAGCCAACATAGTTTTCTGTGTGCGTTTAGAGCCTCCTCTCAAGCTCTCAACACCCAAAATGTCTACTGTAATAATTTTGCTATATGAAAACAGAATAAATAAAATGAGAGAAAAAAAAACAGATTTAGAATAATAGAAATTGAGACCAGCAGATGGCATAATGGTTACGTCACTGGACTCCCACATGGTCAACTGCAATTCGAATCCTGGACCCGTCAGCTTCAAACTCATGCTAGGTGCACATGTGTGCATGCCCAAAATCCCAGAAGGAGAATGGAAGAGAGGGAAGTGCAACATGGCCATCCCTGCTGAGGGCTGATTTCTTGGTTTCTGTCTCTCTGGCGAGAGCAAGTGCTCTATAGAAAAAAATCTCTCTTTAAAAAATAATAAAAATCATCATTTCTGAAAGTGGCAACCTAATTCAGAGTTTTCATAGAGCTTAATGTGTAAACGGTAAAGAAAGCAAAAATGTCTGAGAAAATAATAGACGATTACTTGTAGCTTGCTGAATAAACATTTTATGGAGAGAGACAATGAAGCTTTTGAACGTCAATTTCTGGTATTTCAACGGAAAGATCAAGCATAATAAAACTTGATTATCCTGTTGAAAGAATGATGTTGGGAAGTCTTTGTATAATTTGGTAAGTCTTTTTTTCTTTAGTTTGAGCTGAGTCTTTAATCAAAATAGCTATCAAAATCAAAAGACTTTAGGTACTATACCAAGACAATTCTAAATGGCATCTCTATTAACCTACTCGTGAATTTGGAAGGGTTGTATGAATAATTATTATCACCAATAGTATACATGGTCTTTTAAAAAAATAACAGAGCATAGCAAAGGGATTTAACTGATTCCAATTTTAGTATGTTGTACCCTTAGGTTTCAAATGGCTCTGTTGGTAACACCCTTTCTTGCTTGTGGAAATCTAGAAGTGGTTTACTAAATGTCAGTTGATAACACCGTGGTTTATCTCAAAGGCAAATACACTAGAATATGCCCAACTTCCCATAGAGAATTACACATTCAAACTAAAGTCTTGTTATTTAAATGGAAAAAGAGAGAAGCAGATGAAGTAATGTAATTATAGGCTTGATAGGGGGCTGCAAATGAATAAGCAATTGGCAATTTGAATAGTTAAGAACCATTACACATTTTATTATAGCTGTAACATTTTGAGTTCATAAAGCCATATCAAAGTAGGAATTCTCTCTCTCTCTGTCTCTGTCTCTGTCTTTCTCAGGCTCTCATGTTCAGCAAGCATGACAACCCAGAGTAAGTTATTCTGTTACATGTTTAAGGCTGCTGCTTACATTTTTTTTAATTGCTAGAGGATATGTGTGCTTACTAGAAAGAGCCATTGAGTACCCCCTAATGATGTGTGGCCATGTTGAAGTCCCTTTTCCTCCAGTTCTCCTTCCCATCAGGATTCTTGGCACATGGGTTCGGCATGTTTCTCCAGCTGCCAGGTCCAAGATTCAAACTGCAGTCATCTGTGTGGGATCTGGTTCCCAATGCACAACACTTAAACCACTGCTCCTATTGAACCAGCCCAATCTTTACATTTTTGAGCCCACAATTCTATCAACTAATTCTACTTATGCAGGCCAAATCTGTCTACCAAAGTACTCTGTTCACAAATCTCCTTTTCCTTCTATCTTTCTGATTAAAATGTCCATGCCCACAATTTGGCTCATTAGTCACTTGTGAGAAGAGAGTTTTCCTAAGAACTCACGCTCCAATGGGTTAATCACTGTAGATCCTCAAATTGCCTTAAGTTATTGGTATATTTTCTTTTTAAGAGACTTTTGCCTTCGAGCACGTATACTAACCAGAGAGAGAGACAGACAGACAGACAGTGAGAGGGAAAGTGAAAAATTACCCCCAGGGGAGATGGCCACATTGCAATCCATTCTCCTCCCAGGATCTTGGACACTCATACACATGCGCCTGGCATGAGTTTGAAGCCACTGGGTCTGGGACTTGAACTATACTTACCCATGTAAGAATCCAGTGATATAACCACTATACCATCTACTGGTCCCACATTTGGCATATTTTTAAATAGCCAGTTGACTATCTTGCTAGAATATCAGGTAATACATGATAGAATTATTCTAGCTAGAAATGGTAAAGGATTTTGTTATATCTGTCTTCTATGGAATCTACACCCCCAACACTGATTTTAGTGGGTTTTTTACTTCAAATATTCATAAATATCTCCAACTGACTGTTCCATCCATGTTTTACTAAATCAAAATGTTATTTAAAAACTTCACTACTACTTGTTAGCTTTTTCTATGTTTTATTTCTAGACAGTAGAGATTTTCAGTGATTAGATGAAGTGAGTAGAGGGGTTGAACCAGGAGTAGCCACAGATTAAAAGGAAATATGACAGGAACAAAATGATAGTACATCACATAATATCAGCTCTGTGCATAGTTTGTTAAGTGAAGTGCATTGAACTATTGTTTTACAGACAGATAATATCTTGTTTGCATAGACTGTTTATAAAAACCAATCTGTAGAGGCCAGCAGATGTTGTAGTGGTTATGTCACTGGCATCCCATATGGCCAACCTTGGTTTGAGTCCCAGACCTGGTGGCTTCTCTAAACTCATGCCAGGCACATGTGTGTTTGTGCTAAAGATCTCGGCAGGAGAATGGAAGAGAAGGGATTGTGGCACGGTCATCCTCCCTGGGGGTGTGATTTCTCACTTTCCCTCTCACTGTCTCTGTCTCTCTCCCTGGTGATCTCATGTGCCCTAGGGCAAAAACCTCTAAAAAAAATGTAAACCCAAATGCTATAAAATGTAAAGGTAAAAAGTACATCAGGGACAGTTCATCAGAAAACAAAAGAAAAAGGGTCTGAAGATAGTGTAGAGGTTAAGGAGCTGGATTCCACATGGCCCACTGTGCAGTCTGAATCTTGGATCTGGTGGCTTGAAAAATCTTACCAGGCATATGTGCCCAAAATCGCTAGATGAGAATGAAGGAGTAGGGAAGGGATTGTGACATGCCCATCCCCCTGGGAAGTGATTTCTCACTTTTTCTCTCCGTCTTTCTCTGGGAAGCATGCCCACCCTATAGCAAAACAAAAACAAAATGGTGGAGGAGACATGACTTTGGTCATTTTGAAGATCTATAGTACTAAACTGAACTAGGAAAAAAGGATGTCAAAACCCACTAGTTATTAAATTTATTCTCATATTTAGCAGAAATGTATTGAAATATATAGTAGAAGACCCACGATTAGTCACAGTTCCTCTCTTTAAAGGGCTTATGGTTGGGACCAGCAGTTAGCCTAATGGCTATGTCGCTGGACTCCCACAAAGTCGACCGCGGTTCAAGTCCTGGACCCGGCGGCTTAAACTCACACCTGGAGCATGTGCGTGCGTGCCCAAGATCCCAAGAGGAGAATGGAGGAGAAGGGATTGCGGCGTGGCCATCCCCCCTGGGGGGTGATTTCTCTCTTTCTGTCTCTCTGTCTCTCTCGGTCTTTCTGGCGAGCGCACGCGCCCTCTAGTGAAAACCTCTCAAAAAAATTAAATTAAATTAAAAAAAAAAAGGGCTTATGGTCTAGTGGGTAAAAGGTAGAGATTTATTCACTGAATTGATGTTTTCTGAATACTTCATTGTCTTTGCGGTAAAATATGAATGTGATTGAGAAAGAGCTAGTAGACAAATAATCAACTTACAGAGTAGTTTCTCAAGGTAACTTTATAATATTCTCTTATCCAGAATGTACTACACTTAACTAAAGTGTAAAGTCAATTTTTTATTTCCCTTTTCCTCATCAACTAAATCTTACTTGTTGCGATAACCAAGTACTTTGTATGTCTAAAATGTATCTGGACTCTACAACCCATTATTTCTAATATCCATCTCCCTAAACTCATTTTGTTTTTGCTTCTATTGTATCCTACGTACTGCTTGAATTCTTTTTAAAACGAAAATCTGGTTATATGACTAACGTTCAAACATTTGCCTGTAAGCTTCTTGAAATGGCATTCAACGCTATTCAGTCCGACCTACATCTGTGTTTTCAGATGTTTCTTCCATCTCCAACTTTGTAGCTTTGCCAACTTTGTGTAACCCATGTGATTTCCAGGCTTCATGTAACCCAGACTTAGAATGTTAAGTTCAAGGAAACAGTCTGGTATCCAAAGGGTAAATCAAAGTGTTTTGAAATCATTTAATCTATCTCACAATGAAATACCAGGCTGGGTAAGGGTGCTATTAATAATTTATAGATAATATCTCAAATAGCCTTGTCTGTGATTAGTGTCTCTCCCAATGCCCCATATTGGAAAGGCAGTCTTTCACTCTCTCTCTTGCACAAAATCCCATTCTACTTTCCAAAATTGTGCAGTCATTGTTTTCTTTTCTACTGTAATCCACTCAACACTTTAGTTGTGAGTAAATTAAGCCTGTTTAATTTAAGTTAATATTCTACATGCATCACTTACTATTCAGTTTTTTGTTTCGTGTCATTTTATTTTATGCAGTATACTTCATAAGCTGATGCTGCAACTAGTAACTGTTCTGTCAAAAAGAGAAATCTGCAAAAGTTTGAAATACTCATTTTTAATAACTTTTACCCTTGTTGCAAATCTATCCTATAACAGTTATTCATAATGTGCCAATGATAGCGATTTCTCCTTTCCCACTTTTATTTCTTGTTATTCAAAATTCAGTATTTCCTCAGCTTAGATGCCCCAAATTTCAAGTCAAGAGTTGTCTAAACCCTTCTCTACACTCTTTCATATTTCTTCATCTACTCTCTTAGCACACTTAGCCATTTCTTCTCCTAGACTGTGAGATACCTGATGACATGAGCATTGGCCTTATTTACATTGGTATCTCCAGTGCCAGTCACAGTACCTTTTACATAAGACTCTATAAATATTTGTTGGATTCATTTAAAAGACTATGTTTCAGAAGGAGGTCTAAATAAATTCTTAAGCAGTTACACTTTAAACTGTCAATAAAATCAATGTCGTTTTGAAATCAGAAAGTTGTTTATTAATCACTAAAGAATATTTATCACTGATGTCAGTATAAAGTCCAACCATACAGATGACATGGAGCATGCAAAGTTGTTACAGTGTATTTATGCAAATAAATTTCTCTTCACATATACAATTTTATTGGAAATACTTGGACCAAAGCTATAAAGCTATTTCTTCAGTCTGATCAGTTTACTCAGCATGTATATTTTTTTTCCAAATGTGGTTGTATATGAATTGCTTACTTTCAAGTATGTATGATAAATATGTCTGCATGACCAATATTACCTCAGTCTAACTTTAAGTATCATTTATAATGCCAGAGATACAAACATAAATATTAAAGTCAAATGCACTTTGAAAATACTTAATTTGGGGCCAAAAGGTGGCACAGTAGTTAAGGTGTTGGACTCCCACATAGTCGACCGTATTTTGAGTACTGGATCTGATGGCCTGAAAATCACCTTGAGTGTGTGTGCATGAGAGCCCAAAATCCCAGGAGGAGAATGGAGGAGAAGGGATTGCAGCTTAATCATACCCCCTGGGGATTTCTCTCTCTCTCTCTCTCCCTCTCTCTCTCTCTCTCTCTCTCTCTCTCTCTCTCTCTCGTGAGTGCATATGCCCTATGGCAAAACCTCTAAAAAAAAAAAAAGAAAGAAAGAAAAGAAAGACAGAAAGAAAAAGAAAATACTTAATTTGGTTGCAGTTTTACAGCTTGAATCTATGATTATGATAGCATTTTTGTATCTTTTTTTTAAGAGAGGGTTTTATGCTATAGGGCACATGCACTCACCAAAGAGAAAGAGATGGACAGACAGAAAGCAAGAAATCACCTGCCAGGGGAATGACCATGCTGCAATCCCTTCTCCTTCTCCCCCATTCTCCTTTTGGGAGTTTGAGCATGTATGCACATGTGCCCGGCATGAGTTTTAAATTGCTGGATTTGGACTCAAATCATGGTCAACTATGTGGGAGTCTATTGACAAAACCATTATGCCATTTGCTTGTCCCAACATGTTTTTATCTTTTTTAAGTATTTAGTTTTTAGGGCTAACAGGTGGTATGGAGGTTAAGGTGCTGGATTCCTACATGGTCGTCCACGGTTCAAATCCTGGATCCAGCTGCTTGAAAATCATGCCGGCCGTGTGTGTGTGTGTGTGTGTGTGTGTGTGTGTGTGTGTGTACTCAGAATTCAAAAGAAGGGGTTGTGTGTGGCCATCCCCGTGGGGAGTGATTTCTCACTTATTCTCTTTCTGTCTCTGTCTCACTAGCAAGCACACATACCCTATGGCAAAAACCTGAGAAACCAAAAATTTAGTTTTTAATATAATGTATAATACAAACACTTTCATAACAGTTTTCTTTAAAAAGAAAATCTTTAAACATTGTTTTATTCTTGTGAACCTAATTTAGGGATTCTTGCATCCACATTACTACTGTATACTAATTAGACATTACTACTATATACTAATTAGACAAGTTAAGACGAAAATTATATGAATATGCTTTAAAATATCTTGATATTTTATATTTTGAAGTCATATTTCCCCCTTCAGTTATAGAAACTGTTTTCTTTCATCTTGTAGAGACACCTAGATAACATGTAAAATTCTCATATTTAGTTAAAGTACAATGTCAAGTTGACATTATAAATATTTGAAATCTAATTAAAGATTTTAGAACTCAGAGAAGTGCTAGGGACCTTTAAAAGGTGGAAATAAACCATATAAACTGTTTGGATGTGTTAAAATATGATTAAATAATAAGTAAAAAATGCTTTATTTTTCAGGTTTAAGTTTATAAAATTCTGTGTGAGTTTTTTTGTTCCTTAATATGAAGAAAATTTAGTTTCTTAGTCTCACTAAAGGAAATAACACATGAGGTATTCTTTGAACTCACCAGCATGGATATCAAGAAGGCAATTCTACATAAGACAATTATTTATAAATAGGGACTACTTCAAAACATTCAGCTGGTGAAATGGTAGTTATTTATAAGCATTGTCTTTTGAAATTTCTAATAGATATCTCTATTATTCTTTCTTTCCCTCAGATGGCAGAAGAAGTTGCAAATTTTTTTTATTATTATTTTTGATTCCTTTCCCACCAGCATCCAGTAGCCTGTCTTGATTTCAGTTTCTTGCCATCTCTTCCGTTTCTTGTTTCTATGGTATTCTGACCTCCTTGTTTTAGACTTTAAGCTCTGTATTTTATTTCTTTCATTTTCTGCTCACCAGGGAGAGAGAGTGTGAAAAATCACCCCCTAGGGAGATGGCCATGCTGGAGTCCCTTCTCCATTCTCCTCTTGGGATTTGAGTCTTGCACACACACATACACACCTGGTATGTTTCTCAAGCTGCTGGGACTAGGAATAAACTTCACAGTTGGTCATGTGTGGTCCAGCTGCCTTAAACTACATACCACCTGTTTGCCCATTAAACTCTTTTTCCTATTTATCTCTTGCAATTTGGAGAATTACTTCAAAACAAGTTTAAATTGTTACACTTTTTTTTCTTCTCACATCAACATGCACTTAACACCCTAGTCAAATAAATTTATCTACTTTTCAAGAACTACATGCTGGCAGCTGACTTATGGCAATGAAAAACAAAACAAAAACAACCAACCATGAAGGTTGATGTCCCTGTAGGTTGTGGTCACTACCTTCATCTGGGTCCTCATTATGGTCAGCCATTATAGATTTCCTTATTAATCTCCTCCTGCCCCATCCCCATTGTCTGCTATAACAAAGTACTATAAAATTGGTAACTCATAAACATGTTTGTTTCTCACAGTTCTGGAGTCTGGGAGATCCAAGTTCAAGGGGCTAGCTCATAAGGTGCCTGGTGAGGGCCTGTTTTCTCATAGACGATGCCTTCTCGCTGTGTGCTCACTTGGTGGAGGGAGTGAGTAAACTCCCTTTGGCCTATTTTATAAGATCATTATCCCATTACCTTCAGGAGCTAGTCAAAGGTCTCTCAAAAGGGCCCCCTTTCACAGGCAGTCATCTTAGTGGGTAGGATTTCAACATATAATGGAGGAGGACCAAACATTCAGACTATTGCTAATATATTGGGTCATTTGTATTTTTCTATGCAAAAATGCATCATGACTTTTCCAGTGACCCAATATAATTAACAGTTGAATGGAAGAATGAAATTTCTACCCTCACAGATCCCACAGTTTTAATCTTTTATTTTACTTCAAGACAAAATCCAGTGGTTACATCTGAAATTTATCACCTCCCAGAAATCTTCATTAAGCATCGTAAATTTTAACTCTAAGTAAATACATCTGTAACTCATCTAATAATCCACAGATTATCATGAAGATTAAATAAGATACTTGGACCCGGTGGCTTAAACTCACGCCGGGCGCGTGTGCATGTGTGCCCAAAATCCCAAGAGAATAATGGAGGAGAAGGGATTGTGGCATGGCTGGGGGGTGATTTCTTGCTTTCTGTCTCTCTCTGTCTTTCTGGCAAGCACATGTGCCCTATAGCAAAGCCTCTCCCCCCAAAAAAATAAATAAGATACTAAAAATTGTTAAAATAATTTAAAATATAAAACTCTGTAGAAGTGTTATATAGTGAAATTATCTATATTTCTCACTTACATTGTGCATATTAAATATTACTGTTAACATGATTTTGATAGTAGCTATTTATAAATGTTAACTATTTTAATAGACAACTATTATATAAAGCTATTTTCACTAAAGATGAAATGGAAAAGACTGGCTTATATTCCAGATTTTTACAAAAGGATTTTAATGGGGTTAAACATATTAAGTTCTTATAATGTATATATGAAATGTTTATGACAATGTTTTTTGACCGATATTGGTTTATTTTAGTCTCTGAAGAAGGCTGACTGAAATTTTTCATTGTATGCATCAATACCATATTTTGAAAATTAGAATATAACACTGGAAAACACAATATAAATGTTTGTTTAATATTACCTAAGCCATTGACCAATAATTCAAATGCTTTACTAACTATAAAACACTATACCAGACTATAAAGTGGTTTTACTAATCAATTTAGAAATCATAACACCTGTTCTGATGAGTATGCTTGTTTTAAATTGAACAGATGTATGGTGGATGATATACCACATTAAAGTTATGAGTGAATAGATTTCTTTGTGATTGTAAGTCATATAGAGAAGGTGATTAGCTGTATATAATTTTGCCAATGAAGAAACTCTATAATTTCATGAATTTTAAGGTTTTTTTTTTTGTAAACTAGCCTTTGGAAAATGGATGGGACTGTGGTGCTTGTAGTTGGTCACATTATATGGTTATTTTCAGTTGGCATTTCAAAACCAAAGCTACATTGTATACTAAGAAATAAAGTAAGACTTAATTATTGCACACATTTAGTCTCTTAGATTTAGATACAGCCAAGTACCAGAAATTTTTAAGTTTCAAAAACTGAGCCCTTTTGAAATTTAGATATTTCATGCCAGGAATTCTTACCATAGTGATAATGGATGTAAGAAGAAAATTATCCTTATTCCATCATGTTTGTTATAGATTTTTAAATGTAATTCACATTAACTTAATATAATAAGCTTCAGACAAGAGAATGGTTAAGTTAAAGGCAATTGTATGGAACCGAATTTAAAATGCAGGACACTTCGATTTATCTGACAGTATGGGTAATTCAAATATTTTTTTACTCTACCAGTAAAATTGTAAAGTAAGATATAGGTATATTCTAAAAAAATAAATAACTCTTTAGTAGATGTGTGAGGTAGTATAGAAAAGGTACACATTCTATTTTCCTGGTATTGTTTCCCAGTGTCGCTGAAGTATGTCAGAATGGAATCACAAATTAATGTACTTTGCTCTGGCAAAATTTTGTATGATGAAAATCATAAATCAGTTCAGGAGTAGTACAAGGTATTATCTAAATAAGGACTAAATTCTGAGACCAGGAAAATGACTGCTTCAATGAGTCAACTCTGAGATGGTGAGATTGTAGAACATGGATATTGTAATGGAAATTTAAAGCAAAATATGTAGAGATGTTTTCTTAAAGTAATAATTAATAGCACTTAGAGGTGTGCTTAATGTGAAGAAATAATAAAAACAATAATGTTTCAAGCAGTAAGAATTCCTACTGATTTGATTTTGTGTTGTGTAACTCTCTTTACAACTGTAGTGTGTATTTTCATCTACCTATTACATTGTGGATATTACAGCTTTCTTGTTTTATTTCATTAAGTTTCCCCTTAAATATTTGCCTTCATGTTAGCCTCTTCTCTTATTATGATTCCCTTGACACCAGCTTCTTTTTTAAGCCCATGAAGTTTAGTATTTCATGGCTGGCATCGGGAAGTTTCCTAAGATTCTATCTGGTTTCTGTGGAAAGAATTTCAAAGACTCATTTGTTTTCTAAGCTTCAATATTAGTGTACCCATATTGATTTAGAAAATTTCTACAGGCAACTTCTTGTTTTGCTCTTGGAGCCTTAAATTAGACAAATGTATATATATGCAGTGCTTGGTCTCAGCATTTATGTACTGCTCTGCTCTTCTTTTTCTTTATGAGTGGAAATTGATGTATGTAATCTAAACCCTTTTCTGGTGTCTTGTTAGCCTTTACTCAGTACTGATTTCCTAAGGAATATTCTCCAAATAAAAGTGCTATATCTTCTAAATATGCAGAAAGTCTTAAGTGCTCAGTATTTATGTATTTTAACTTGAATTGTTATGGAAATGTTTTTGGAGAGGTTTTTGCTATAGGGCACTTGCGCTCACTAGAAAGACAGAGAGACAGAAAGTGAGAAATCACCCCACAGAGGGGATGGCCATGCCATGATCCCTTCTTCTCCATTCTCCTCTCGGGATCTTGAGCATTCATGTACACGTGCCCAGTGTGAGTTTAAGCCACAGGGTCTGGGACTCGAACCGCGGTTGACTGGAGTCCAGTGACATAGCCATTATGCTGGTCCCGGTTATGGAAATTTCTAAATATATATTAAATAGAGAGTAAGTGAAGATTTATATACCTATTAGCAAATTTAAATAATTGTAGTGTTTTACTAATCAAGGTGCTAACTTTCTATAGGTGTTGTATATGAAAACCTATATCCCAATATATTGTGTTCTAGACTCTTCTCTTTACACATTTATTCTTTTCCTGAAGTGCCCACCTATATGAGCATACATTATGAACACCCATCTACTTTGGTTCCCCGGTGATATTTTGATCTGTGCTTGATTATGTCTCAGTTGGTCTATAATGAGAGAATCTACTGCGGGAGAGGTGTTTTTGGTTTTGTTTTTTGCTATAGGGTACATACACTTGCCAGAAAGACAGAGAGAGAAAGAGAGACAGAAACCAGAAATCACCCCCCAAGGGGGATGGACCTATCATTTTTCTAAAATCCAGGTTTTTTTTTTTTTTTTGAGAGATTTTTGCTATAGGGCACGTATGCTTGCCAGAAAGACAGAGAGACAGAAAGTGAGAAATCGCCCCCCAGGAAGGATGGCCACGCTGCAATCCCTTCTCCTCCATTCTCCTCTCAGGATGTTGGGCACATATGGACACGTACCCAGCATAAGTTTAAGCCACCAGGTCCAGGACTCGAACTGTGGTCGACTACATGGGAGTCCAGCGACATAGCCATTACACTAACTACTGGTCCCGGGTATTTTTTTTTTTTAATGTGTATTTTAGTAGATAGTTAGAAATGACATTTCAGGCATTGATATTTTTTTACTGTGTAAATATGAAAGTTACTGTCTGAGCTTCTTTTCCTGAAATGTTATACCTACTGTCACAATCTAGCTTTCTACAAACTCTACCCTACTGATTCTGTGCCTTGAGGTTCACCCAACTAGCAACAAGGGGGTATTACTCTCTCATATCCAAGAAGAAGGCACCCTCTTGTCCTTGTGATTATCTTTCTTTTCCTGAGTTAAAAGATTTTTCTCTTTGTCTTTGGCTCTTAGCATTTTTATTATAATATGTCTAAGTGTTGATCTCTGTGTTGATCATAGTTGCTCTTGGATCAATTTTTTGGGGATCAAAATTGGCACATTATCAGCTATAATTTTTTTCTCTTTTTTTGGGTTCCTTTCTAACCCTGTCCTTTCCTTTGGGTTCTCACATTACATGTATGCTGTGTGCTTAATGGTGCCCCAACTTTCTCTCAGGATCTGGTAATTTTTCTTTCATCTCTGTGTTCTTCTGATTGTGTAACTTCTTTTGATCTAGTTCATGTTTGCTGATTCCTTATTCTGCCTTTTCAAACCCGCTATTGAGCCCATCTAGAAGAATTTATTACAATGATTATAATTTTTAATTCTAGGATTTTATTTGGTTCTTTTAAATAATTTCTATATCTCCATTAATATCTTTGATATAGCATTGCCATAATTTTCTTTGCCTCTTTTTTTTTTTTTTTTTGAGAGGTTTTTGCTACAGGCTGTGTGCGCTTGCCAGAGAGACAGAAAGCGAGAAATCAACCCCCAGGGGGGATGGCCATGCTGCAATCCCTTCTCCTCCATTCTCCTCTCAGGATCTTGGGCATGCACTCACACGCGTCTGGCAAGAGTTTAAGCCACTGGGTTCAGGACTCGAACCAGGGTCAACTACATGGGAGTCCAGCAACATAGCCATTATGCTAGCTGCTGGTCCTGATATAGCATTGCCATAATTTTCTTTGCCTCTTTAAATATGTTTTTTAAATTTGGTTTTAGATATATTTATAATTGCCACTTTAAATTCTTTGAACATAGCCTCTAACTGGAAGCTGGGAAGAGAAAATACTTTCTTGACCACAGAAACTGACGTCCGAGTTTCCATTATTATATGGAGATGCAGAGTGGGGAGGGTGGGAGGTCCAAGTGCCACAGATTCTCACTGTTTTTACAGAGATCTGGTAAACTCTTTTGAATAAGTGTTTCTTTATTTGTTCTATACTCTTAGGAGAGTTTACAGAAACTTTAAATTGTCGTGCGTTTTTTTTTGTTTTTTTCATAATAATTCTTACTGATTATGGTTGTTTCCTTGGAAGTGGAGCTGTAGAGCTCATCCTACTGCTGCTGTGCAAGTACAATGTCGTATTTTAAAGACCTAGAATCCTTGTTGCATAAAGATGAGCTTTAGTGTTAAATACTGCTATATGTTTCAGGCTACAAGTAAGAAATATGAAACAGAATTTTCCCAATATCCTTAATTCAAACTAAGAAATAGCAAACTCTTAAAACATTAATGAGTTGGTGAAATGTGGAAAATGCTAGCTTCTCAATCACCCTTGGATGTGGGCTTGTTTGTTTAAGTTAAGTGCAGGAAAATACTCACGTATTGTTCAGCTCCCACTCTTTCTTTCATTATTGAAATGTTCCCCAAACAGCCTGTTTCATACCAGTTAAGGATCTAGCTAGAATTTAAAATGAATGAAAATAACAATGTTTATAATGAAAGTTGCAGTATAGGAGAAACAGCTGTTTATATAATTTTACCCTTTTCAATTTTCCCACTTAGATTAAAGCATAGTGTTGGAATCAGAAAATCTGGATTTTTATCCTGGTTTCACCACTGTGAGCTATGAACTTTAGACCAGTTAATCCAAGTTTCAGTTTCCCATTAAAAAGTAGAATTAATTATTACACTTACTTTTAGGTGATCGATCACCTATGCAAAATGCTAAGCAGTTCTCTAGTGCATAATTTACACATTTAACATTGTAGTAAAAAGAAAAATCATAAAATCATTGATTAAATATTATCCCCTTAGCAATTAGGCATAAAATAAAATTGAAGTCTACAAAACTTATTGTTAGATGGAGTGCAGATTTGAGTAATACATAAAAAGTTTCTGCTGGTTCTTATATTTGCTCATTTCAATTTACTGGATTTTCTCAAACTATATATGTTCGTACTAATACTATCTCCATAAAAATAGATAATACTTTTGATTAAATGTTAGCCTAGTCCACATAAGTTTGTTTTATCAAATTAGATAAACTAAGCAATGCAACTATTAATACTAGATATTTTTATATCTTTCATTTTTGTCAGCAGGTGCTACCTACCATGTGGCACCTGAAATTAGATGAAACTTTGTTACGCTTTTTCCTATCTGCTCTTCATTGAGTCTTTTATACCCAATCTCCTGTTGTGCCAAGTTCTTACTGGACTGTTAGAATGAAAAGTGATTGAGAGGGACCAGTGGATGGTATAATGGTTCCATCACTGGACTCCCACGTAGTTGACCGTGGTTCAAGTCCTGGACCCAGCTGCTTGAAACATACCAGGTGCATGTACATGCATGCCCAAAATCCTGAGAGGAGTTTGGAGAAGGGGTTGCAGCATGGCCATCCCCCCCCAGGGAGGTGATTTCTTACTTACTGTCTCTCTGTCTCTCCAGCGAGTACATGTACCCTATACCAAAAATCTCTCTTTAAAAAAATGAGTGAAAAATGGTTTCTTCAACCAAAAGTAGATAACAATTTAAGTAACACAAGCAGAATAATATTAAGCTTTTTTGCTATAGTGTGCATGCATTTGTTGGACAGAGAGACAGAGGCAGAGAGAGGAAAAATGAGAAATCATCCCCAACAGGAATGGCCATGCCACAATCCCTTCTCTTCCATTCTCCTCTTGGGATTTGGGGCGTGCATGCACACATAAATGCATGCCCAAAGTGAGTTTCAAGCCAATTAGTCTGGGACTATAACCATAGTTGGCCTTGTGGGAATCCAGCACCTTATCCACCATGCCAAATGCTGGCCCCTAAGCAGGATTTTTTTTTTTTTTTTTGGAGAGATTTTTGCTATAGGGTGCGTGTGCTCGCCAGAAAGAGAGAGAAAGAGAGAGACAGAGAGACAGAAAGCGAGAAATCACCCCCCAGGGAGGATGGCCACACCACAATCCCTTCTCCATTCTCCTCTCGGGATCTTGGGCATGCATGCACACGCGCCCAGCGTGAGTTTAAGCCACCAAGTCTGGGACTCGAACCACAGTCGACTACATGGGAATCTAGCGACATAGCCATTATGCTAACTGCTGGTCCCGAGCAGGATAAGTTTTGGTAGATACTAAAGGACAATAACCTACGAGATGGTATAGAAACACAAAAAGGAAAGACTCCTGGAAATGGAGGACATGAAGGCGAAGTTGTTTGAGGTTGCTTATAAAAGCTAATGAAGAATTTTCGAGATAGAAAATCACTCCTGCTGGGTGATTTCTTGCTTTCTGTGCGTCTCTTTCTCTGTCTTTCTGGTGAGTGTACATGCCCTATAGCAAAAACCTCTCTTTTAAAAAAATTTTTGAATTCTGTTATCTCAAACAAAAAACTTTTAAGTGCTTAATAGTGCAAAATACATTTTCATTCTTTATATTATCATGTTTCCTGAAGGCCTTTAGGATTAAAAAAAAAAAACCTGTTGTTTTGTCATCCTACTTTGGTTTTAATTGTCATGAGCACTAGGATGAATGATATGTATTGCTTCTAGACTGAATAGACTGAATTGGCTAGCTTACCATGTACGTCTTGAACCATAATTTGTCTCTGCTGTGTGAATCTTAGAGTGTTTATAATTTACTTCGAAGCAGCAGATATAAGCCTCCTAATTAACACCTTCCAACATTCTTCTCCTGGCACTTGAAGAGTTGGCGGCACTACAAATGGAAGAAAGGCTATGAAACTGAATGTGAACTTGACACGGGTGGACATCAATTGTCTTTCATGACCCTAGGGATCTTGCAAATTTATTTTGTGCAGTAATTCCTTTGTTTCCTGATCCCATATCCAGTGCCACGTTTTCCCACGTTAATCTGTTGCCTATAGTGGATGCATTATACACCCAAATTAGCAATAGATAGTTGATCTCTGGCCCTTCTGGTACATTTGATGTAGGATGAGAATGTCATTTGTAGAAGAAAGTAGAAAAATGATATATGAACATGTCAGTGTTATCAATATTTTCCCTACATATTGCATGTTATACTCTGGCAATTAAAAAAAAAGCAGTAGGTAGTTTCTAAAGACTATAGAAAACTGGGCTATATATGACTTTATATAGAAATTGTTTTTAAATAGTGACTGATGAGGTTTAATAGTTATTGCTTAATGTAAATCAAAGTATTTACTTGTGTCTTTCCTTACATATCAAACCATGTTGCACAAAAACCCAGGATCCTATTATTTGGTAAAGAATATTAATTATATATATATCATATATGATGAAAAATTAATATAATTTCCTACAATCAACTATATGACTTATATGAAAACAATTTTTAAATTATATAACAATGTAATTGAATAGATTTGAGGTACATGAAGATTGTAAAAGATATACTAATTTTAAGGGTATTTTTTTCCCATAGGAGAGAGATACATGCACACACAGAGACAAAAGAGAGAGGAAGGGACAAAGACAGACACCCCCAGTCAAGTGCTCCACCTTGCAATCCAGCCTAATCAAAGGCACAGGCACATGCACACCTGGCATGTACAGGGAGGTCTTGGGACATAAACTTCCCACGTGGGTCCATTTGTGCTTCACTGCACCACCATCTGGGCCAGGAAGTGCTGATTCTTTTCAGGTTTTGAGACCTTTACAAGGAAATCTTGTTGAAGTATTCTTCAGAAGTGAAGGTTTTCGTTTGTTCTGTTCTGTTCTTTGTGTGTGTGTGTGTATTTAATTTTGGCCATGGTCACGTGTGCATGCTGGATAGAGAGAGAGAGAGAGAGAGAGAGAGAGAGAGAGAGAGAGAGACAATAAGAAGGAAAGCAAGAAATTCCCCCCCCCCCAGGGGAGATGGCCACACCACAGTACTTTCTCCTCCATTCTCTTCCTGAGATTTTGGGTGTGCATGCAGATGTGCCCAATGTGATTTCCAAGTTGCCAGGTCTGGGACTCAAACCAGTCAGCCATGTGGGAATCTAGTGCTTTGACCACAACACCACCTGCTAGACCCCATAAATGACTTTTCTGTTTGTATTATAGTGTTTGTATTGTGGTTGTTAAAAAAAGAAAAAAGAGGACCTGACTCTGCCTTACATTTATAAAAATGAGAGAATATGTGGGGTCTTCCAAAAGTTTGTGGAAGATGTAAATTATAAAAACACTATGGTGGTATGCATACATTTCAAAAATTCTTTGCACCAGGACCAGCAGGTGGCAAGGTGGTTAAGCTGCTGGATACTTCCACATGGCTGACCATGGTTAGAGTCCTGGACCTGGTGGCTTGCTTTCTTACTTTCCCTCCCTCTCTCATGCATATGCTCTCACTCTCTCTGTGTCTCTGTCTGGTCAAATTAAAATAAATGTATGAATAAATAAAATTAAATTCATAATGCCTTAAAAAAATCTTTACACCAAAATGAACTCACAAATTCTGCTTTTCCAACAGACATTTTGAAGTCCCCTTGTGTATCTGAAGGGCATTGGATTGATCACTGAGTTGTTTTTTCCCCTTGATAGACCTGAAGATGGACAAAAAAAGGACATTTCTAGGAAATTCTGTAGCAAGGTTGAATGGACAGTCTCTCTAGAACACTCTAATCAGTATAACCATTTTTCTTCCAATTTACGAGGGTAATATCTGACTGGTTCTGCTTGGCATACTCCTTAGACTTATGGGAAGTGGAGCACTGGGGTTGACACTGCTAGCAGAGTTCCACTAATTGAGAAAGGTAGTGCTTGTTTTTGTTTGTTCATTTTTCCAACTGCTGAACTATATTCCTGAATGATTCCATTTTCCCCCCATACTTTCAAATGAAGCAGTATACCGAACTTTTTCCCTGCTGAAATGAACGCTCTATCCTTCTGTATTTTAAAGAATTTATTAGTTGAAACAAATGATCATAACAAATAAGCAAGTGGTATTAATACACTTCGTCATCTCAGTTCCTTTCTGCTCCCTTGGTTATTCTCCCTGGAATTGTTAGTTTTTGACCTAGGAATCTAGTTTCATTTAGATAAGAAATCTAAGTTAGCCATAAGTATGTTTAAGTTGGTGTCAGAGCAAGAAGTATTTGAATGCTCTACTTTTTTTTCCATTTAAAATCCTTCCACATTCCATTTGTGAGTCTCAGAAGTACTCCCATTCAGTTAATATTTAGGCCTACTATGTGTCAATATAGGAATGATAAATAGATTTAATCATATGTGCAAACTCTGATGGATCAATAATGACTTATACTACATTGAGCTGAGACGTGTAAGGAAAATAATACTAGATTCAATTTAAACCATCTTTCAAGAAGGAAGAAAGTGGGCGTGGTTACAGCTCCCACACACTTTCCTCCTCTGTGCTAGACACTATAGGGGATAGAAGATAAACACAACATAGTCCAATCTTTTTGGAGATTATTACAATCCTGTTGGAAACAGTGCAGGTTGGCAATCTCAGGCAATTCCTATACTATTCCAGGTGAGAGGAAATGAAGAGCAGTGATACTAGAAATGGAAAGAATGGTGTGGTTATTTGAAATATTTGAGTTATTAGACCTGAAAAGATGCTGTAGAGATCCTAGCACTGTAGGTACATTTTTTTTTTTGGTCCTTAGAACACAAAGAAAGAGAAAGTATGTCTTTTTGTTGTTTTATTTGCTTGAGGTACTTGCATAGTTTTTCTGTTTCTAGCCTCAGGTAAAGCTCTCATTTTCTTTCCATTCTGTTCAGTGTAGTCTTAAAAGAGTCTAATGCTGAGTCTCACTAACTTGAAAGTTAATTTGTTAATAGTTTCTTTTCTGTTCCTAGCCAATTTATATTGAAATATATGCTTCCCAACTAATAATTCTCAATAGGACCTCCCCCTAATATACGGATTATGGACAGAAAATGATAGAACTTTAACGTGGCTCTGGGGCCACCTTTTCCCACTTACATGGATTCTCTGATCATTAAGGAAAGCAAATAGTTCTATAAATTTTTATCATTGTTATTGCTTTATATCGGCATGAGTTAATCATAAAAGGAAAATGGCAGTTGTAGTTTTGGTAATGGAGTCTTAAATTAGGGATACTTCACTCATAACTGAGGAAAGAAAAGTAGAATCCTTTATGTATTATCTCCTCTCTTTCTGAGTCACAAAATAAACTAATTTTGGGAACCAACAGTTAGCGTAATGGCTATGTCGCTGGACTCCCACGTAGTCGACCGCAGTTCGCGTCCCGGACCCAGTGGCTTAAAACTCACGCCGGGCGCGTGTGCGTGCATGCCCAGGATCCCAAGAGGAGAATGGAGGAAAAGGGATTGCGGCATGACCATCCCCCCTGGGGGGTGATTTCTCGCTTTCTGTCTCTATGTCTCTGTCTGTCTGGCGAGCACACGCACCCTATAGTGAAAAGCCTCTCCAAAAAAAAAAAAAAAAAATAGAAAATAAACTGATTTTGATATTCTGTGGTCCAAAGTCATTCAGGTCCTGTAATTTAATGTCTCTTTAGTTTTTAACTCAGTCTAATTATTCATTTATAAAATTTTCGCCAGAGAGAATACACAGAAACAGAAAGACAAAGTGAGAAAGCACCTTCCCATGGGGCATAGTCATGCCTTAATCTCTTCCATTTCTGCCTCCTTTCAGGGTTTTGGGATATGCACTGGGCAGGCATATTTCAACCTACTGGGCTTGGGACTTGAACCTTGCAGTTGGTCCTGTGGGATCCAGCTGTTTTAACCACTAGGCCACAGGCTGGATCTAACTTTGCCTCATTTAAAGATTGCTTTCTATTTCAGTTTTGATTTTTCTTTTCTGTTTTTCCCTGACATAGCTTCTGGGGGTGCCACGAAGTAGTTTTCATGACATTTTGTAATTGAGAGGAAATAGATCCCCTCAACTCATGCTGGTTCTTAGGGAATTGATGACAGTGTCCATCCTTTGAGCGTTCTGCTAGCATCTGGTGATTGATAAAAGTCAGAGTTCAATTCTCTCAAGTTAGCTAAGGCATTGTAAGGATCTCTGGCTTTATAGCCTCTTTTAACTTATCCCTGAATGTATCTGTCTTGCCCTGCATCTTTCTCCTGGTACAAGCTAGACTTCTGTTGTAAGATTACGAGACCTTCTTTGTATTTGGCCCCATGGCTGGCCTGTAAATATCAAAGAAGGCCTGAGAAGACAAACTAGGCCCTTATCATGTCAGGCTGCTACATAAGCTGAATTACAAATGCTTGCGTTTTCATAGTCATCGTGCACAACAGCCTCTTTCTAGTATGCAAAATGGAGACAGTCAGTAATTGACATAATTTATGGAACATATTTACTTCTATCATCTAAAACATGAGGAAGGGGAACTAGAGCTATATACCTCTCTTACCTGTAACTGCCTCTTTTCTTTTTCTTTTTTTCCTTTCTTAATTTTGCCAGAGGGCATGCATGCTTGTGGAAGAGAGAGAAAAAAAGTGAGACAGCACTCCCCATGGGGGATGGTCACACCACAGTCCGCTCTCCTCCATCTCTCCCTCTTTTCGGGATTTTGGGCACACATGCCCAGTGTGTTTCTCAAGCTGCCAGGTCTAGGACTTGAACTGTAAGATTAGCCATGTAGGATCCAGCTGTCGTAACCGCCATACCATGAGCTGGCCCTCCTTTCCTTTTCCTATGAGCCTTCAGGGGAAAGAGAAAAAAAAATCACATCCTTTGTTTCAAAAAAGCTTAATCATATTATATTATCATTAGATAATAATTATAAAAATTTTATCTTTTTCTTCTTTTAACCTTCATCTATTCTTCACTCACACTAAATCTTCCATTAGGTTTGATTTATTTCAATAATTTTAACTTGTCTCTTACCTCTTTTTCTCTTCTACTCTGGGCTATTTTGCATCCTGTCATCAGACCATTCTTCTGATTTCTCTGCTTGATTATAGCTATTGTTTTTTATTAAGACATTTCAGAATTATTTCTCATCAATTGTCTAGAATTCTCTTTCAATTCTATGCCTGCTGAGTCCTAAAACCCTTTTGTTTTTATTGTAATTTCCTACTACACTATTCCTAAATCAATATTTCTTCATGCCTTTGTTTATCCTCTTACTGATAAGACATCCATGTACTATCTGTTTCTCCAGAGGCTACTATGTGAAAATGACTCAGTCCATTAATGAACATCCTTCCACAGGTTCATTAATTAGAGCATATCTTTTTCTTTGTTTTGTTTTTAGATATTTGGCCATAGGGCACACTGCATGCTAAATGGAGAGAGACACAGAGAAGGAAGGGGAGAAATCATCTCCTGGTAATGGTGGGCACTCTACAGGTCCTTCTCCATTCCCCTCTCAGAATTTTAGGCATGCACACACATATGGACCTGACATGTTTGGTTTTTTTGTTTTTTGTTTTTTTTTTTTAAATTTTTATTTATTCATTAATTTATTTTAATTTGACCAGAGAGAGACAGAGAGAGAGGGAGAGAAAGTGGGAAAGTAAGTCACCAGGTCCAGGACTTGAACTATGGTTGGCCATGTGGGAGTGCCCAGTGCCTTAACCACCACGCCACCTGCTGGTCCCAAGCCTGACATGTTTTTCAAACAACCTGGTGGGGACTCAAATCACAGTCAGTCATGTCATGCTGGATTGCATATTAATCACCATGCCGTCTGCTGACCCTATAGAACGTATCTTGATATGCCATTGTAAGTTTGGGTACTCCCTATTTTCTTTGTATATGCCTATCTTTCTAACGCAATTTTAATCATCTTAAACAAAGAAGAGTATTTAGCATCATCATTTTTCTACAGTTTTCACAATGTGTAATGGGAAGTATTGAGCACTGAGTATTTACTTTGTAAAACAAAATCTAATAGGGCTTTAAACAACAATGAGGTACCACCTAACCCCAGTCAGATTGTCTAATATTAAAAAAACAAAAAATGATAAGTGTTGGCGGGGGTGTGGTGAAAGGGGAACTCTTTTACATTGCTGGTGGGAATGTAGATTGGTCCAACCACTGTGGAGAATAATTTGGAGATTCCTCAAAAATCTACAGATAGATCTGCCATATGATCCAGAGATCCCACTCCTCGGTATCTACCCAAAGGACAGAAGAATCCTTCATTGGAAAAGTGCTTGCACATCGATGTTTATTGCGGCACTATTCACAATTGCTAAGTCATGGAACCAACCCAGATGCCCCCGTATGGAGGAATGGATTGAAAAACTGTGGCACATATACTCTATGGAATACTACTCAGCCATAAAAACCAACAGAGCCCTGGCTTTTGACAGAAAGTGGAAGAATATGGAAGATGTACTGCTGAGTGAGGCAAGCCAGGCTATGAAGGAGAGACATTGTATGTCCCCACTTAACATATACCGTTTGTCTGCATTCTATGTCTGAAACTGATTGACTAACAGTTGAACAAACACAAGAGATAGGTTTGAATGTCAGATGAGGTGTATGTGGAGGAGTGGGGCCCAACGAAAGACATTTGGAGAAGGGATACAGAGGTAGAGCATTGACGGGATGGGGAGGTGTGGTGTTATCTGTTGAAGATATTTCGATCAACGGGTCTGGGGAGAAATGTTCACATATCGAAATGGTCTCATTGTAAGCCAAACAATATGATTGAAAGTATATACAAAAATAAATAAAGTAATTAAAAAAAAAATAAATAAAAAAAAATAAAAACAAGAGTAAGACAAAGGGTTAAATAAAAATAATATTGCTTTTTAAATTTTATTTCGATTATGTTTCCTATTTTTATTAATAAGCAGGCACTATTCTTATAATGTAAAATAGTATTAGTTCCACAATATTACAATTTAATTATGCTGTGATCCAAACAAATAAAACGTGCAATTTTATTTACAAAATCACCGGTAAATCTGCAGTTCATCATAAAGAAGTATCTCTGGTGTTCATTACAAAACATTTTTTTCTACATTATTAACTTCAAATATTTGTAACATGCTGTATCTCAACTGTGACTGTGATTATTCACTCCTATTTATAATTCATCATTGAAGAAAGGACCTCAATTTCTCATTATTAACTTTTAAACTAAATCAACCTGATATCAATCTAATAAAATCAGAGTTATGAAGAAGAGTTGATTCATCAGAAATTTGAACCCAGACAAGCAAAATTGGCAAGATTCTACAAATAAACAAAGAATTTTTTTCAATCAATGGCCGTGTTAAAGTTCTGCTTAAAAAAAAAGTAAGGGTTTAATATAATATTCTCTTAAATTTTAAGTATATAAAATGAAAGAATTCATTTAGATGATGTCTTAGTTCCTTTCTAGCTGTTACATTATGTAGTATATGAATTATCTGCCAGATTCATTAGGGAAACACGTACTAAAGGTAGAGAGGATTCACAAGTGGTAGAATTATTTGTAACACTGAGATATACTTTGACCCTGAAAGCACTTTGGCCCTTGAGTGATAAAAGTAAAGGGTACTCTTCTTGTTTATATGCCAGAAGGTTCTGTGGAATAATAAAAAAAAGAAATATACATAGGGGCTAGCAGGTGGCGTGGTAGTTAAGGTACTAGATCCTACATGAATGACTCGGCAGTTTGAGTCCCAGCCCTGGCCACCTGAAATATACACCTGGCACATACACGTGCATGCCCAAAATCCCAAGACAAGAAGGGATTGCAGTGTGGCTGTACCCCCTCTGAGGGTTTGAGTAATTTCTCACTTCTTCTACCTTATGTCTCTTCCTGGCTAGCACGTGTGCCCTATGGTAAAAAAAAACCTAAAAATAAATGTATACATACGTAGAAACATCTCACAATAAGGATAAAGAAAGCAAGGGAAATGTACCTATTTGATTGAAAGTTGTTAACTGTTGTGATCATTTAATCACTTTGTCTGGAAAAGAGTAGAAATATTTCTTACAAAGGACTACTTAATTGCCCACTCTGGGAATAAGATAGTCTTCAGCTCTAAACAAAACTAACAGTTTTGAAAAGGACCCCAGAATACTGCAATAAAGGTTGAATTATTGGCATAAATTTGTCATTTTCTCATCAAACTTAGATTAACCTTGATAATATTTTAAGAGTACTAACTTTTGAAGGATTAAATATTCCTGTTGAATATCTTTATAGAAAAGAGGCATAATTGAGCCTGTTGTCTTAATATCTGAATATGCAGATCATCTTTGTAATATGTTATACTGTTTAAAACAAACAAGTGTGCTTGTCCTTAAATTGAGCAATATTCAGTACTTATTAATAATAGAAAAATTTATTTAGATGTGTATATGTAATTCATAGCTGCTTTCTTTCTGAGTGTACCTGTGGTTAAGAAAAAGTTATGTTACATCAGACTAAGAAGTTTCTGCATGGCCAAAGACACAGTAGTTAGTGTGAATCGACAGCCCTCAGAATGGGAAAATATTTTTGTAAATGTTGCATCAGATAAGGGACTGATAACCAGAATACATAAGGAACTAAAAAAGGTGTTTGGAAAAAAGATGATCAACCCTATTAAAAGATGGGAGAAGGAGATGAAGAAAACACTCTCTAAAGATGACATACGAATGGCCAAAAGGCATATGAAAAAATGTTCAACCTCCCTCATCGTAAGGGAAATGCAGATAAAAACAACAATGAGGTACCACCTAACCCCAGTCAGATTGTCTAATATTAAAAAAACAAAAAATGATAAGTGTTGGCGGGGGTGTGGTGAAAGGGGAACTCTTTTACACTGCTGGTGGGAATGTAGATTGGTCCAACCACTGTGGAGAATAATTTGGAGATTCCTCAAAAATCTACAGATAGATCTGCCATATGATCCAGAGATCCCACTCCTCGGTATCTACCCAAAGGACAGAAGAATTCTTCATTGGAAAAGTGCTTGCACATCGATGTTTATTGCGGCACTATTCACAATTGCTAAGTCTTGAAACCAACCCAGATGTCCCCGTATGGAGGAATGGATTGAAAAACTGTGGCTCATATACTCTATGGAATACTACTCAGCCATAAAAACCAACAGAGCCCTGGCTTTTGACAGAAAGTGGAAGAATATGGAAGATGTACTGCTGAGTGAGGCAAGCCAGACTATGAAGGAGAGACATTGTATGTCCCCACTTAACATATACCGTTTGTCTGCTTTCTATGTCTGAAACTGATTGACTAACAGTTGAACAAACACAAGAGATGGGTGTGAATGTCAGATGAGGTGTATGTGGAGGAGTGGGGCCCAACGAAAGACATTTAGAGAAGGGATACAGAGGTAGAGCATTGACGGGATGGGGAGGTGTGGTGTTATCTGCTGAAGATATTTCGATCAACGGGTCTGGGGAGAAATGTTCACATATCAAAATGGTCTCATTGTAAGACAAACAATATGATTGAAAGTATATACAAAAATAAAAAAATAAATAAATAAATAAATAAATAAATAAAAATAAAAAAAAAAAAAAAAAAAAGAAAAAGTTATGGTTCCTATTACCTTGCTTTTTAGAAATTATTTCTGGTGGATTTTACTTGAAACTATACATCTCAAATATTTTAACAAATATATCTAAACGTTAGAATTACAAAATAATTTCATTCACTGAAAAATGTGGCTATTACTTGTATAAGACATAGTTCCTTCTCAAAAGTGCTTAGTAAGAATAAAGAGATTGGATAAGTGGAGTGATTTATTAAAATCATGTTGAAATACTTTAAAATGTTACTTTTCCATTTCTAATCTTTTTTAAATTTATTTTTGAGAGATTTTTGCTATAGGGTATGTGCACTCACTGGAGAGATAGAGAGATAGAAAGGGAGAAATCACGCTCCAGGGGCATGGCCACGGCACAATCCCTTCTCCATTCTCTTCTCAGGATTTTGGGCATGCGTGCACACATTCCTGGTGTGTTTTAAGGCACTGGGTCTGGGACTGGAACTGTAGTTGACTACGTGGGAGACAAGTGATATAACCATTATGTCATCTGCTAGTCCTTCTTTTCTAATTTTCAAAACAAAATACCTTTTCTTCTCTTATGTTCATTGTTTCAGCTCTGAATTCATTTTAGTAATTAACATTAACACTGTATATTGCTGATAATCTTTTCCTTAATTTGTTTTCTTTGACCTTTCTACTCAACACTTTTATTTTTGAAAAATTTGTCTACAATATACAACAGGAGAAAAAGTAAAAACTAAAATTTCAATGTATACCTTGATCTAAACAATTATTTCTGTCAAGGCAAAAAGCCATATGGTGCACATGACAAATTTTTTTTTCTCCTGGGACATATTGTACTGCACAGTATTTTCATTACATATACCTGGCAACTTTCATTTATTTAGAATCACTGAGTATAATTTTCACTGGGGAAAGCAAACTTTCTCTCTCTCTCATCCCTTCCAAAATGTCTTTTTTTTTCCTTTTTGTTCTGCTTTTCATTTCTTTTTTTTAAATGATAGCATGTACATGCATATGAGACAGAGAAAGAGAAAGAGAAAGAGAAAAACACCCCTGACTTGATGTTACCCATTATCCCCTTCCCTCAGCCCTCCATCTCGTAGCCTGTGTGTGTGACTGGCATGTTTTCAGACCCACTGGAGGATCCAAACCTGTAGTGGGCCATGTGACTTCCACCTCTGCAGTTTAGTATACTAGGACTGCAGCACCCAGGATGGATCCTGAAATGTCATATTTATATTTGAAGATCCAGCTGTAATTGTTCTGTTTTGCTGATAACTTTTCATTTCATTCATTCATTCACAAGCATTATCATTCATTCAGGTCATAAACTTCATTAGTCACAGGAAATATGTAAATCCATAGCATCTTTTCTCCTTCAAAGCATGTTCTTGTGGGAGAAGACAGATCTGTTTATCTGTGTATTCATCTATCTATCTAGTCTGTCTATCTAAATTACAGTGTGATAAATTTGATGAAGTATATGAAAGGGAAAGGAAAAAGCAAAAAGGAGAGAGATCATTTCCAGTTAGGTTGTTGATTATGAGAGACTTAATTGATAAGGTTATTCTAAAAGACTACTATGGATATTCCATGCTGCTAAATGTGGAGGGCAGGAGCAAACTGGAATAGTCCAGGTAATCTGAAAATAATTCACAAAGATATATGTTTTGAGTATAAAAAACTTGTCAAGAAATCTTAAATCTGTAAAGGGGGAAATGTTGACAAACAAGAATAAAATGGTAATCATAGAGATAATAATGAATAGCCTTGAAGGCCATGTTTAGGAATTTGGATTGTATCCTGACAGATTATGGAGTGTCATTGCTAGATGTTTAGTAGCTACACAATAGGGTTATTCTACTGGGTGTGTAATGTAGAAAAAGGCCAGTTTGAAAGCTGTTGTAATAGACCAGTGAAAAATAATAAGAAAACCTACCAAGTGGGTGGAGATAAAATTAAGACTAAGGAACATACTAGAATATATTGAAAGATATGATAGCCATTTTGATGGCTGTGGGAGAGAATAGCAAGTATCGGAGCAATCACAAGAGAGAACAAAGCTAGGGAGAAATACCTTATAGTTTGAAGCACACTCCATTTGAAGTGCCTGAGTTGAGGAGCACTGGACACTTAGAAAGTGACTGTGGTGGTCATAATCTAAGAATCACAGAGATAGGGGCTGGCAAGTGGCATGGTGTATAAGGGCGCTGGAATCCCACATGGCCAACCACGGTTCAAGTCTCGGACCTGGTGACTTGCTTTCTCACTGTCCCTCTCCCTCCCTCCCTCCCTCCCTCCCTCTCTCTCTCTCTCTCTCTCTCTCTCTCTCTCTCTCTCTGTGTGTGTGTGTGTGTGTGTGTGTGTGTGTGTGTGTGTCTTTCTGGTAAAATTAAAAAAAAAGAATGAATAAATAAAATTAAATAAATCTTTAAAAAAAAAAGAATCACAGAGATAAAGACTAATCCATGGGAATGGCTAAACTAGGAGTTATAGGAAAGTAAGCATGTGCATAAAGAAGAAAAACCATCTCATAATACACTGGTGGGATCTGTAGCTTGGTGGTTAAGGCAGTCACATCCAACATGGTTGACCTTGTAGTTCAAATTCCAGTCTGGTGACTTGAGAAAAATGCTGTGTGTGCATGTGTGTGTGTGTATGTGTATGTATGTGTGCCCAAAATCTTGAAAAGGGAGAGATAGACGAGATGAGATTTTAGTGTGACCATTCCTCATGGGGGATACTTTCTCCTCTCCTCTCTCTGGCAAGTGCACACATCCTCTAACAAAAAAAAAAGTAATAATAATCAAGGACCCTAGAGAATACCAACACAATGAACATCAAGCAGAAAGAGAGCTTTGTCAATCATGGTTTGACAAAGTTAAGGTGACTGAGGATAAGTAGCTAATACTTGTGACCCTATCTCTTTGTATACTTGCAAATAGAATCCTAAACACATGAGATTTCAACCAGATAAATTTGGTTACCCAGAAAAAATGAGGTCATGGCATAGATTTGAAGGACAACAGAAGTTATATAATTGATGCTCCATAAATTAGCTATTATAGGGCTGGCAGGTAACATGGTGGTTAAGGGTGCTGGACTTCTACACAACCAACTGTGCTTTGAGTCCCAGATATGGCGGCTTGCTTTCTCACTTTCTTTCTCTCTCACTCTTTCCCTCTCTGATCAAATTAAAAATAATAAAAAATAAATAAATAAATTTAAATAAAAAATAATTCTTTAAAAAAGTAGCTATTATGTAGGTGAATACACATTTTGTTCGATGAAATTTCAAAGTGGTCTGTTATTTTACTCATAACCATCTACTTCATATCAAAATTCCATGGAGAGATAATAGATCATTATTTATTCTATACTGAGTATAGACCACAAAGATTAAAAATAGCTCATGAATAAAGGAAAGAGAAACTCTATATGTGGGATTTTATGTAATTATGGTAACAATTCCTTGGAGATATTGTCTGTTATGTAAATATGTGTAATTATGATAATTTCAAAAACCATGTTATTTACTCAGTAGTTTAACAGTTCCTTCACAAAACAGTCACTTTCAGAACTCAGGAGGGGTATAGTAATACTTTCCATAGAAATGAGGGTAAATTTAACATCTCAAATGAATTTAAAATGTATTTTTAAAGAAAGACCTTAGAATTCAAGGAGAAAGTTATTTATTCTTTCACACAAAGAAGTACTGCTGTAGCATAAATCAGTATTACCCAACGTCGGGTATGAGATACGTGAATATTTTTTGATCAGTAGTTGGAATGAGTTACTGGCATTTTGGTAGGCTTTTTTCTGGACCTTAGTTATTCCATGGGTTCAAGATTCATTGGCCCAACAAAGAAGGGCATACTTAATATATGTGTGCTATTATAACCAGAAATCTTAATTTTCACAAGGAAGAAAACCATCCATACATCCAGCCACACATTATATGAATATGTATTCAGGAGAAAAAATGTGCTAATTGGGGCCAGCAGATGGTGTGGTGGTTAAGGTGCTGGACTCCCACATACCCAATCATGGCTCAAGTCTGGACCCAATGGCTTGAAAATAACTCCAGATGCATGTGTGTGCATGCCTAAAATTCCAAGAGGAGAATGGGGGAGAAAGGACTATGGCTTGGCCATTCACTCTTGGCGGTGACTTCTTACTCTCCTTGTTCTTGTCTCTCATGTGAGTGCATGTGCCCTATGGCAAAAGAAAAGAAGAAGAGAAAAGAAAAACAAAAATTATGGGTTAAAATTTGGAGACTACGAAAGTAAATGAAGCACAAGTCCTACCACTACATACCATCCAACAGGCAGAAGTAGGTAAATACATGTAAAATAGTGTCATAGGGATCACTAGATGGTGTATTTCCAAGAGACACTTTGCACGTTGTGGTGAAATGTAGAGTCCCTGAGTGTTCCAAGTATTATAATAGAAATAGAAGTAGGATCTAGAAGGGACAAAATGTGATGGAATGATGCAAAGGTCACTTGGGATGACACAAGTTTTAGTGTGTTTGTTAGGCAACTGAAGTGATAAGTGAATGGTGTGTATGTACGTGTATCCACATATGTTTGTTCTTGTATGTGGTGGGTGCTTCATTCCAGAAAAAGGAAGCAGTGTAAGCAAAGACTGGGAGTGGGGTATGAATCTGTTTGGCATGAAAGCAGTTATTTATGTCTGAGGTGATGCAAAGAATAAGACTAGAGAAAAAGATTAATGTATAATTCATCAAGAGCATTTTATGCCATACTTGAAGATTTTGGATATGATATGAGTACTACAGGGCTATTAAAGGGCATGATATAAGAGGGTGACTTTTAAAAATATTTAGATTACTATAGCACTAATATGAAGGAAGAAACAACATTTATAATAATAAATCATTAATAACTAACACATTTTAAACATATTCTATGTTCCAGTGTCTGCTAATGCTAACTTATATTGAGTTGTCAGAAGAGTCTTCATGCATTTCTGTGTAGAAAAAATACATCATGACTCTTCTGACAACCCAATATTATCCCATTTAGTATTCACAATAACCCTATGAACAGGTTATTATATGGCCTTAGATGTAAATATAAGTATTGATTTTTTTGTGTGTGGAGAGGTTTTTGCACGTGCACTCACCAGAACGATGGAGAGAGAGAGACAGAAAGCAAGAAATCACCCCCAGGGGGGATGGCCATGCCTCAACCTCTTCTCCTCCATTCTCCTCTTGGGATCTTGGGTACGCACACACACGCGCCTGGCGTGAGTTTAAGCCACTGGGTCTGGGACTCAAACCTCAGTCGACTACATGGGAGTCCAGTGACATAACCATTACTCCAACTGCTGGTTCCAATAAGTATTGATTTTTAAAAAGACATTAAAATTTGTAATATCATAAGATGAACATTTGAAATGAGGAAGTTAAAGCTCAATGAACAATATGAGAAAAATCTGAAAACTTTTTTTTTAATTTATTACGTTCATTCACTGTACATCATTACAGCATACAAAATGAGATTTTCCATCCAGAGTACACTGTATATTGTCTCAATCAAGCACATCAACATATATGTTATCATCAACAAATAATTTTCCATTTCTTGTTTCCTGTATGTTTTGCTTTTTTCCCCCCATCCTTGATTCCCTATTTCTTACCCTCTGCCATCTCCCACTCTCTTCCCACACTGTCTCTGGTATCTATGTTTACTTTCTATACTCCCCCCCCCACACATTTTATTGAATTACTAAAGATCTTAATTAATCTAAATATTTTCATAGCAAACACAGCTGATATATATATTTCCATGAACACAAGTCTAAATTTAGGCATCCTATAAAGTAGCACCTAGCTGGGGCTATATATCTTACTGCAGTCATCAAATAGAAATCTGAGAACTTTACATTCATTTCTAGTTTGCATCTTTGATGAAGTTATCTATTAGATATAGAGATAAGAGAACAAGAGAAATAAAAAAAAATAAAAAAAAAACCTTTTCCAGTTTTTTTTGCTTGGCTATCTGATGATGGTATTCACTGAGAAAAGGGGGAAAGGATTCCCTTTGGACAATGATACGTTCATTTTGAAGTGTTTGATTCTGAATTGTTGGTTGACTATGATTATGATTTGAGAATAAGATTAAGCAGAAGTACTCATAAAAATATTTAATAGAAAGAATGCACTGTAAGAGGAGAATGAGAAGAAATAGTTAAGGCAGAAAAAGAAAGAAAAAATAAAAACATATATATATATTTTTTCTTAATGTAAAGAAGGCAAGATTCAAGGAGGCATTCATTAAAAGGGCCAAGTGTTTCACAGAAGTCCAGTATGAAGAAAGTGGAAGAGACTACTGGATTTGAAAAATAAGAGCTATAATCAGCTTTGCTGAGAGCATTGACAATAAAGATACCCAAAAACTTCAAGCCACCTTAAGAAGGGTGACAAAGCCAATAAAAAAGTTATGAATAGTTACTTCAAGAACCTTTGGAACCAACAGGTGGCATGATGGTTAAGGTACTGGATTCCCATGTGGCCAACCACATTTCGAGTCCTGGACTTGGTGACTTAAAAATCACACCAGGCATGTATGTGTGCATGCCCAAAACCTGAAGAGGAGAATGGAGGAGAAGGGATTGTGGCATGGCCATTCCCCCTGGGGGGTGATTTCTCACTTTCCCTCTCTCCTTCTCCAGTGAGCACATGGATCCTGTGGCAAAAAACTAAAAACAAAACAAAACAAAACTGAACACTTTCTTCATGAAGAAAAAGGGAGTGGTGTTCTGAGTTTGGGGAAGGTTCTATTTTGTTGGCTTGGTTATATTTCCTGTGGCACATAGTTAAGGATCTTTATGTACAGTAGAGGGAAGAATGCTTATCTATATTAGAACCACAACTTGAAAGAAAAATAAAGGAATCAGATCAGAGCAAAGATGGTATAGGTGGCTTTGGTCTATAAATGAGATAAAAGATTCATCCTTACCTAAAGCAGGAAGGAGAAAGGGATGAAAGAAAGGATAAATTCTAATATAAATGCATGCATAAAATTCCTAAGTGTATTTTTCACTTAAAATCACAGACAGACATTCAAAATAAAGTCACTGAAGAACATAAGAATGTGTTTATATTACAATCAATTGATACTCTGCTTTTCTCCAATTATTCTTCAGAGCAAATATTTTATGACTTGAATATCCTGCCTAATTTGTAGAAATTAATCTATAACTTCCAAGGGTCCTGCAGAGTTTTGATTCTTAGGAAAAGATATTATAAATATGTTAGATTTTTCTGATCAATATGGCTCGCTTTTTAAGAGGATGTTGTTAATTTCATTGTGTCATTGATTGCCTTTGTGCTGTTTCAGAGTATACAATAGTACTGCAATAAGCAATTCCGTACACCTATTGAAAATGTTGCTCTGGTTTTCAGTTATTTAGCTCAGATTTTAGAAGTGTCTTCTGCCTGTGAAAATTTTCAAACCTCCATCTACATTACCATGTAAGTAGTGGATATAGGATGACATTTCCTTCTACTGGTAATGATGTGGCATTATTTCTAGTTAGAAGAGTTCAAGCTGGAGGTAGCAGATCTGTTGTGAATATCCAAAGTCCAGATGATCTACTTATAATCTCTTGTTTAAAGAATTATATTTATTATTATTATTATTTTAATTTGCTATACGCATGCATGCTCACCAGATGGAGTCAGAGAGAGAGGGAAAGTGAGAAAGCAAGCTGCCAGGTCTGAGATTCAAACCATGGTTGGCTATGTTGGAGTCTCCAGCACCTTAACCACTTTTGTAAGAGCTACCATAACATATTTTATAAAGGAAGCTGAGAAATGGAATTTCTGCAGCATGTCTCACCGAGTTTTACATTCTTAATTATCATGCTATAATCCATTTGTTGATAATAGTATATTGCTAAGCAATCCTCAGAAAATAAAATTTTGATTTCACAATATTGCAATCATATACATGATTTTGAAACCGAGTTATCTTATGAACCCACTGGTAGCAGTTCCTTCTTTCCTTCCTTCTTTCCTCTCTTCCTTCCCTAGAGCATGTGTACACTTGCCAGAGACCCAGAAAGAGGAGAAAGCACCCCACATGGGGAATGATCATGCTGGAATGCATTCTCTTCCATCTCCCCATCCTTTCTAGATTTTGGACATGCATGCACGTGCATCTAGGGTGTTTCTCAAGCCACCAGGTCCAGGACTAGAACTGTGTAATTGAGCATGGGATCTGGTTGCTGTTTCTTTCTTTTTTTTTTAAAGAGGTTTTTGCCTTTGAACATATGCACTTTTCAGAGAGAGAGAGCAAGAGACAGAGACAGTGAGAGGGAAAGTGAGAAATCACTGCCTAGGAGGGATGGCCATGCTGCAATCCCTTCTCTGCCTTTCCCATTCTGGGATTTTGGGTGTACATACTCATATGCCTAATGTGAGTCTCAAGCCATAGGTCAGGGACTCAAACCATGGTAGGCCATGTGGGAGTCCAGTGACATAACCACTATGCCATTTGTTGGCTCCTAGGGATCTGACTGCTTTAACTGCCAATCTACAAAGCCAGCACAGTAGTTTCTAAGTGCAGATTACTTGGTCATAATGGTAGAAGTATAAGCCTTTGACTTTTGCCACAATATATTTGCCTATTCATAATCCCATTTATACAGTACAATGTGTAATCATTTGCTATAGTTCAGATTTTGTGTAGGAAATCCAAATTAACTTTTATCTTTTAAAAATATGAGAATATTTATAATGAAGTTTCAGTAATTTTTGTTGAATTTGACCTAGTAAAAATATATAATCAATGAACATTCACAGGACAGAGTTAAAGTATATTATGATAAAAGAAAAAAAGAAAGAAAACAAACTACTGTGGGGCAAACCATCCATATTACATTTGTTACCTACTGCTCAGCTGAAACCAAATCATTGTCTAGCTTTGGGCAACCATGCACTCTAAATGGAATATTCTACAATTAATTCCATGGCATATTGCTGAGGGCTCTAGATTTTGTCTAGATCAAATCAAATACCCAAAGAAGATGAAATTTTGGTCACATGTACCTGGAATTCTGTTCTTTCAAAGTTATGGCAGATGTCAGGAGTCAGCACACAGAAATAAATAAAGCTGTATGATTATCTGCCTATTATTCTCATCATGATGTTTCTGTGTAGTTAGGGAAATAAATGTCTGTCTGAGTTTTTAGAGCTTCAATACAATTGATCTGAGACAAAGTTAAATCCAAGGAAGGTAACATCGTTTTTTTTTTTCTTTTACATTTTGTGTGTGTGTGTGTGTGTGTGTGTGTGTGTGTTTCCACAGTCATAAATGAAGCCATCTGTATCTGTCTGACACAGTGCTAACTCTTTGATAGATATAGAGAAAATGACTACCCTATAACCATTGCTCTTGTACTTGTGAGTACTGGTGGGTAATTTTCTTCAGAAAGGTTTTGACTTGTATTTACTTACTTTCACAGAAATCAAAGGAAACGAGAAAGTATTTAGGAGTCAGAAACATTGAGAATGATTCAGTTATTATTTTTAATGAGAGATATGTGGAGAGAGATTTTTCAACAAGGTCTTGCCAGGTTGCAATCTTTCCATCCCAGCCTCTCAGTTGGCTAGAATTACAGACATGCTACACCATCACACCTGGTGTATTTAGCTTGGTGCAGGACCTGAACACAGGCCTCTTTTGTGGCTCTAGCCTCCTGCATTGGTGCCCTACCATGTGCACCACTGTTTTGGGACTGATGGAAATGTTATTGGAAAAACTGTATGTACTAGTGATGCATATATCCAAATTTAACCTCATATAAATCCCAGGAACTAAAACTCTGAAGATTAGAAGACACAGTCTCCTTAACCAACAGAGCTTCTATCAGCAAGCCTTGATAATAAAAAAGTCAACCCATTCCAACTTGGTTGACCAAATTAGAAACCCATTTAGGATGCAACTATAATGCATAAGAGATCATGGTGCTCTAATAAATCCTGAAATACAGCTCATGGTCAGCAAAGGTAAGGGGCTGCCAAAGTTAAATGTAGAAGCATGTACCCTGGAGGGTCAGAATTTTGCTGCTAGGCTTGCTTTTATTCAGCACTCCATATTTATATTGTAGTGGCCAATGTGTTGTGCTAAAGTTTGAAGACTTGCCATGTCACCAATTAGCTAGGTGAACTCGGGAAGATCTCATGACCTCTCCCGGTACTTATAAGTAATCTATGAGAGATAGATTTGGACTAAATGATTTCTTATGTTCTTAATGGATAATGATTTCACTCATTTAGTGCTAGGATGATAAAGAAAATTAAAATCCTATTCTGTGGTAGGTACACAAAAAATAGTTAGTGATTCAGATAAACCTTTTATATAGAAAACAGTCCAATAACTTTTTCCATGAATTAACAGAAATTATGTGAAGCCAAAGAGAGTTACCAGCTTAAAATCCTTCCAAGGTCGTGCTTGTGTCTTCTGAAGGAAAGAGAGAGACCAGACAGGTCTGGTGGGATATTGTTGGGAAATAGGTAGCCAAGCAACTGCTTGAAAAGCCACCGAAGGGAGCCTTCTTCAAAGGGATGGGCGCATCACTGAGATAATCCCTGGTTTAGCCTTTGACAGGCTTGCATCTCAGCATTCACTTCTGTTTGAGCTATTATGTGCTGACTTCAGCATGGGAGCGCTGAAATTGGGGCATGACTGCACATTTCATTACCGACTCTGCTCTCCCAAGCAGTGGGAAAATAATACTTACAAAAAGAAACAAAAACCTATACCTACCTTCCAATAAAAAGGGGTGTGCAATAGATAGTCAAGTTGTCGTATTAAATTATTCATTTAAGTAACAAAATCTAGAATGAAACAGTCCTCAGATGAATAGAATTATGATTTTTAACTGTGAATTAAAGTGAACCTAACTGCTAAAATAATTTAACAACTGGTAAAAGAAGATTTTAGGCTCTTTTAAAATGTGACCAAATATTCAGATTTTATAGAAGTGACTGGACCTTTGTTCCCACCTCCCCCCGCCAAAAAAAAAAGCCTGCTTTGGAAAATAAGTAATTATAGGCAACAAAAGAGTTGTACTATTATTCAAGGATACCCAGGGAGTCCTAATATTTAAGTTTGTATAATTCATACAATTAGGGAGAATGTGGTCTTATTTCCATATTGTACAACATTATTTGCTGTTCCAGTGAAAGGCCAGTGATCATTTATTCTTTCAGAAAGCATACACTGCGATACCATTCAACTTAAAGAGATACATATGTTAATAAGAACCTGCACTGAGAAGCTTTAGTGGTAAAATAATAGAAATGTATTAGACTAGACTAATACAATTGTAATAAACTTATATAATGATAATTTGTATTAACAACACTAAGTTATATATAGCACATTAATGTATAATTTATTCTGTAGAACCTTGAGGAATTTCACAGTTGATTTGGCTAAGCCAGATGAGTTTTGGTCACTTGTGAGAGAGGGTAGGATTAAAAGCAGGCAGCTGTGAATTGTGTATTTGAAGAGCTGTAGCAGTAGTTGTGATGATGATGGCGGTGGCAGTGCTGATGGTGGTGATGAGAAGAGAAAGAAAGTTGAGGAAAAGAATAAGAAGGCAAGGGATATTAATTAACAATTAACTAACACAGATCTTACTGAATACTAGAAATATTTCTAGAAGCTTTTGCATCTATGGACTGAGTTAATCCTCATAACAGTCTTTTAGAGTATGTACTATTATTGGCCCATTTAATAGGAAAATTCAGAGACAGAGGAGTTGGCCTGCCCAAGGTCACATAGTCAATATGTGATTGCCCTTAAAATCAGAGTCCACTCATGGAATGTGAATGCAAATGTTACAGAGAAAGAATGAGAAGTGTCAATGGTTTATATCCTTCAAATACTTACAGTGATCAAAAAGAAATGTGTATAAAATGGTGCATGAGTGGTGGGCACAAAAGCAAACTGGAGTGCCTATATGATAAACTGGATAATTTATAGCCCATTTGCACATGGAAGTGAATCCCAGCTGATTGTAGTCTTCTAGAAATGCTGTCCTGGTGTTACGAAGCCATCCACGTTTGCAGAGAATCTGAAATTTGGATTCCTAAGTGAAACTTATTATTAAACACTTCGCAATCATGTCAGTTTTGTTGAAGATAAAATGTTTAATGGGCTGCAGAAAATACATTATTACTGAGTCTATTGCTGTCCAGTAACCACCAATATACTATTTCACTATTGTACAGAGTCATTTACTGACTTTTTCCAAGTTTCCTATAGTCTGAGCTCAGAATGAAATACAGAGTAGTTAAAAGTTACTTTCACTTAACATTAATATTCCCAATAGCTTGGTGGGTTGATTTCAGTGCTGAAATATTTATTTTAAGAATAAAAGCAGTGCTAGTCTCTGTGATACAGTTAATAATGTACTGGACTGTGGAGCTGGTAGCCACATGCTGAGGATGGTTCAAGTCCTCCCCTCTCCCCATGCCACCCCGCCCTGGTCAGCATGAAAACATGCTGGTTGTGTCTGCATGTGCCCAGGATCTTGGTAGGCTGGAGGAAGGCAATCACAGCATGACCAGGCACTGTGGAGGATTCTTCTCTCCCTCCCCTTACCTCCTTCCTCTCTCCCTGTCTTGCACATGCTCTATAATTAATTTAAAAAACAAACTGAAATGCAGGAGCATGTGAAAACCAAAGTTCAACCATATATGCTCAGTTTGTTGCCTTAGAGTTTATGTTCTGACATTGTGAGCGTGCCTGTTTGCTCTGATTAACTTCTCATGGTCTGTGCTATGACTGTCCTCAGCCCATGTCTCTTATACCAGATTATGAAGCTCACACAGAAAAGAAAAATATTTCCAGAGAATAAGATGAAGCCATGTTAGACACTCACGACAATAGTAAATCCTTTTATCTGGCAATCTCAAGGTAGAATTGTTCATATTCTTGATAATGCCAAATGCCATGAAATGTCTCAACAAAGATTTGACACAAATACCAGGTGTTTTCTTGCTTGCTGCTTCTTCCCTTCCTACCTTTCTCCCTTTTCCCTCCGCAGTTTTCTCATTTTCATGTTTTTTGGGTTCTCAATATCATTATTCCTTATCTCTAATCCAATCATAATTTGATTGTTTTGGTGCCAGATGTTACTTTGCAACATAGGGGACTGAAATGTCAAAGACACATTGACAAACTAGAAAATGTTCTGGGTAAAGTGATGCAAATGGCATAGGGTCTCAACACTATACCGCGCAAGGAATATGTTAGTAAGCTAGGGGGAGAAAATATTTAGGAGAAATATGATAGCTACCCTGAAATATTCAGAAGACTGACAGTGATAAACCTTTAGTGCTGTTTTAAAGCTTTACTGACTTAGAAAGCATGGATGCTATCAGACATAGGGTTTAGTTTAATGAGAGAAACTATCTCTTCATAAATACATCTACCTAAAAAATATAATGGATACCTCAAAAAGTAGTTAAGAATGTGGTATACAGAGAGTTCCTGAATTGTCAGGCACAAATATTTGAGATCTGAATGTGTGCTTGGTCTGAAGAAGTCTAGAGCAAAACTATTAATATGAAACAATGCCATCATTTAAGATGATTTTTATGACGTTACAAAGAACACCATTCTATCTACAATAACTGCAAACATTAAAACAGATTACATCATAAATTGACATTGACAGAGAACCAGAGTATGTTGCTAGATAAAAGAATAAATGAATGTCATATGCTCTTGTCATATTGAACTCACTTTTTCAATATATTTCTGAAAAACAAACAATTGAGCAACAAAATCAATATGACTTGAGAAAAATTTCAGACCATTATGTTTCTATAACTATCTCCATCTTGTATGTATTTCTCACATTATAAAATAATCAGTCATATTAAATGGTCTTAACTTTCTTTTTTTAGTTTTTTTTTTTTGTCATAGGGCACATCCCTTGCCAGAGAGAGACAGAGACAGAGAGAGGGAAGGTGAGAAATCATCCCCCAAGGGGGTTGGCTATGCCATAGTCACTTCTCCTCCAGTCCCCTCTTGGGATTTTGGGCATACATGCATAGGAATTCAGCATGATTTTCAAGCTGCTGGGTCCAAGACTCGAACCATGGTTAGCCATGTGGGAGCCCAGCACCTTCGCCACCCACACCACCTCTTGACCTCATGGTCTTACTTTTTTTTTTTTTTTGAGAGGTTTTTGCTATAGGGCACATGTGCTCGCCAGACAGACAGAGACAGAGAGCTAGAAAGCGAGAAATCACCCCCCAGGGGGGATGGCCACGCCACAATCCCTTCTCCTCCATTCTCCTCTTGGGATCTTGGGCAAGCACGCACACACGCCCAGCGTGGGTTTTAAGCCACCAGGTCTGGGACTCGAACTGTGGTCGACTACATGGGAGTCCAGCAACATAGCCATTACGCTAACTGCTGGTCCCTCATGGTCTTACTTCTTAAAGTGACATATAATGGTCCATATTTATGGTATGCAGTGTGTCTCGTAGTACAGTAAGAGGAAAAAATGATGCTTTCTCATTCATAGGAAGAAACTTAAAGAGATGACCTCATATAGAAAGTAGAATCGTGGTTACTAGTGATGGGGTGGGTAGGTAGTAGGGATAGGGGGATAGGAATATGTTGGTTAATAAATACAAAATTTCAGTCAGATACAAGGAAGGAGTTCCAGTGTTCTCTAGCACAGTGGGGTAACTATTGTTAATAATTCATTGTGTATTTCAAAATAGCCTGAAGAGAAGATTTTGAATGTTCCCAAAACAGAGTAATGATAAATGTTCTAGATGATGGATATGCTAATTATGAGATGGTTTTATTTTGAAGTTCAAAAAGTCTTCATAGCACTTTCTCAGTCTTCTGATGCATGTCAATAGCACATTATATCTGTTTTTCAATACTCTGTATCTTGTAGTACTTTGTCAAATGCATGCTGGACTCTTTATTTGAACCCAGTTTATCAGAAGACTGATAGTTTCTAACTAAGAAAATAAAACAATTAAGATTACTCAAGGAAAAAAAAAAGATTTTTTTGTTCTGAATTATGTGGTTCATTTTCAGTCTTCTTTTTCTTTTGCTGTGTAGGCCTGGCATGGGGTGTATTACAAAGCAATTGGGAGGGAAATGTTGACATTTAAGTAGGTCTTTTCACATCTATATTAAGAATATATTAGGTTATTGCAGAATATCTTAATTGTCTTCAGAAGAAGTAGATTTTAAATAACTATTAACTAACACATAGTACTTTGCAAATGAAGTGGAAATGAATTCCCAAACTATTATATTTAATGCAACAAAGGACTATAAAATATTCTTATGAAGAAAATGACATAGACCGCATTGTAATCTTAGTCTGTGGCCCTGAAAATTTTAGTTGCTACTATTATTCTCTTCAGATTTAAACATGTCATGCTTCAGTGTTCACCAGTTGTCAGGGAAAAATGTTTGTTCCCAGGAGAAAATGAGATCAGTCTTACCTGTAAGCAAATTGATATCGATGCCTTTTGTCCTAGAAATGCACTTGCATTTTATTAATGTTCTTTTGCGCATTGTTTTGTTTTACTGGTGATTTTTTTTCAGGTCATTCTACCTCAGAGAAAGAGCAATAAAGAGGGGAGCAGTGAAAAGAGGTAGAAAAAAATGCTGTTCAGTTTAGGGTAGACATACCTAGTGTTATGTAAAAGCATATTTCCCCCCAGATTTATTGAAATATGATTAATTAATAAAAAGTATACCTTTAAGGTGTACTATGGGATGACTTGGTATACATTGTAAAATGACTACTACGATCAAGATAATTAACATATCTATCACCTAAAAGTTAGGTTTTTATTAAAACACTTAAGATCTCTTTGCAGAATCCAAGTATATAATACAGTATTATTAACTATAGTTATCAACCTGTGTTTGACATCTCCAAAACTTAATTATCTTATAACTGATGGTCTGTACCCTTTGACCTTTCACTCTCTCCTTTCAGTATGTTATTTATGTTTTTGTAACTTTTGTTTATTATTCTAAATTATGTTCATGTTCAGTCTTTGCTTTGCTCTATTGTTCTGGCTCAAGGGAAAGGGAGGATATTGGTCAAAAGTACATTATATTAATGTAATGTAATTTAAGTCTGAAATCTTTTTTTTTCTTGGAGAGGTTTTTGCTATAGGGCGCGTGCGCTCGCTAGACAGAGAGAGACAGAGAGACAGAAAGCGAGAAGTCACCCCCAGGGGGGATGGTCATGCCGCAATCCCTTCTCCTCCATTCTCCTCTTGGGATCTTGGGCACGCACGCACATGCGCCCGGCGTGAGTTTTAAGCCACCGGGTCCGGGATGCGAACCGCAGTCAACTACGTGGGAGTCCAGCGACATAGCCATTACGCTAACTGCTGGTTCCCAAGTCTGAAATCTTTTCATCTAATTTCCTAATGGTCATCACAAATTGTTATACTTAATAGTGGAGAAACACACACACACACACACACACACACACACACAAGAGGGTTTCAAAAAGTTTGTGGAAAAGTAGAAATAAAATACAAGTTTAGGGGTCAACAGATGGCATAACTGTTATAATGCTGGAGTCTCACATGGCTGTCTATGGTTCATGTCCCAGACCCAGTGACTTGAAAAGCATACTGAGCAGATGTGTATGCAGGCATGCCCCAAATCCCAGAAGAATGGAGGAGAAGGGATTGAGCATGGCCGTTCTCCCAGCGAGTGATTTCTCACTTTCTCTCTCACTATCTCTGTCTCTCTCTCTGGTGAATGTACATGCCCTAAGGCAAAAACCTCTTTAAAAGAAAAATTACAAGTTTATCTTGATACAAAAGAAAAACGTTTTAAGGCCAGCCCCTTTGCCTAGTGGTTAAGGAAGCCAGATCTCAAATGTCTGACCATAGTCTGTATCCTGGTCCCAGCAGCTTGGGAAGCATTCTGACTGCATGCACATACATGTCCCAAATCCTGGCAGGATGGAGAAATGGAGAGGGGATTGTAGCTTGACCATGCCCCATGGAGGGGTACTTTCTCTCTCTCCCCATTCCTCTCTCTCCCACTCTTTCTTTGTTTCTCCAGCTCTCTCTGGAAAGCATACATGGCCACTGGAGGTCAAAAATAATTTGTAAATCCATTCTTTTTTTTCATGATATTAATTTTCCAGGAACTTTTTTGAGGAACCTTAGAGACCCGTATGTCTACCCACATAAAGGATGCTTTCCTGCATTCCGTGTTGCCCAAAGTTGATAGTGAACTATTGTGCTAGAAAATGAGAGGAAATGCATCTGTTTCAGTTCAGCATGCTCAAAATAAATTGTGTATGTTTGTTTTTCCGCTGCATCTTCTTATTTATTTTATCCCAAAGAGATGGACGCCTTTGTATGGATTAAATTTGGAGGCTAGGTGTCAACAGGACCAATCATTCTGAAAGTACAATTGTGATTAAGTGGCCCGCAGGTTACCTTAACACTATTGGATTCTATAATATTCTGCGATGCATATCTCAACCTCCTTATTTTTGTTTCTTTCCTGCACCTATTTCAGCTTTTGTGCTGTCCAAAAATACCTCCTATTAATTAATAGAGCAGATATTTTAAAACGTGACATTCTTAGTTTGAATTTTTTTTAAATAGGGGGGAATTGTTAAACATAAATATTTTTAATTTCTATACATTTCTTTATATTTTCTTTGCCTTTTTCCTACTAACAGAGCATTTAAAGCTGCCCCTCCCCAATTTCTATCCATAGGAAGAAAGCATTTCAAGTAGAAGAAACCATTTTTTATAAAGCTCAAACTGAGAGGAAGAATTTACATTTAATTAATGAGAACTCAACTCTTTAAAAGTTTGATGACTTTTGAAACTTATATACTTATGTAATCTGATTCCATCTCTGGGGAGTGAAATAAAGACATTTTGGTTTCATTAAAACAGAAATGACCAAAAACGTTGACCACACATTTGCTATTAAAGATAACCATATTTAATTCAACAGAAATGGATTTTTCACTGAATCTAAATGACCTGCAGCATTATAGAATTGGCTGCTATTCTCTCAGTCAGAAACCAGGCTGTGGAAAACTAGAACTCTCCTCTACATCTAGTACAAAGATTGTGCTTAGGGTTTAAATAAAATGAAAGAATAAGGTGGAAAATTAGAATGTTTTGAAGGTTGAAAGTTTTGATCCTGTCACTTTTACATAACTCAGGAAGGAAATAACCTAGTTCTTCTCCACTTTTAGTGGAAAAGCAAGTCAAAACCATAAAGCTAAGAACTTTCTCTACATGGATTTTCAAACAATTTATATAAAGATGTTGGAGAAATTCACAAAGACCTGGATAATGTTGGAAAATCTTGTGTTTTGAAGACAGGGGAGAGCTGCCTGATACAACAATGCCATCTATCGGCTTCCAAGGAATGGCACTGACCACAGCTAGTTTGGAATGTCATGAGGAGGAAGAGGTTAGCAGTTGGGAACATGTGAATATAAACTCAGTAAACGAGCAAATGCTTTGGCTCATGCGTGAAACTTGAGTGTGAAACTATATGTGCTGCATATATTGTAAACATATGAACAGTGAACATGGGTATACCCACCCACATTCTCAACAATCCTCTCCTTGATGCTGGATAAGCTTTTCTTATCATCATGTAGTAGCTGGGTTTTGTCTTCTTATGGGCTAGTAGGTGTTGTACAGAAGGAAGTGCTTTTATCAGAACAGATAGCAGCCTCTTCTTTTAGCATGATTCTCATGTCTTAGTCCCCCATCCCACCCTACCCGCAATCCCAACAGTTATTGTGATTTCAAAGCAGATTTAGAAAAAGAAACATACAGGACTGGAGTTTCGATGAGCTGAATCAATTCTACTTCTAGATATTGCAACTCAGAGTGTAATAGAAAATTTGATGCTGCTTTGAAAAAAAGAACAAAACATTTGATTGTGACCAATCTAGCTTCTTTGTTTGCCTGTAAAGTTCACTTAAAAATGTGTCCTGTAAAAGTCAATTGTAAACATGGGCAGTCATTTGAAAAATGGAAGTCTAGATTAAAAAATAAATACATACCTAATAGTAATACCTAATTCAGTAGATATACAGAGTATATGTATAATTTCAAATAATATTAATATTAAAGATCTCCAAAGGGCAGTTGCCTAAAAACAGTGAAGACATCAATATTGTCCACCTGAAATGGAGCTAGAAGTTAATGAAGCAATAGTATTCCATTCTTTTTGTTTTTCATTATTGAGAAAATACAAAACAATGAGGATCTTGACAAGCAGTAAATTGTGATACATGTTTCCTTGACTTCCTCAAAGATGGCCATAAAAGTAAAATAAAATTATTGACTCAAAAAATTCTTATATTCAATTTTTAGACTGATAGCTCTACATGCTTACTATATTTGAACAATCATTGGAAATAGAAAAATCTGTGCTAAAAAGGTTAACATTTTAATTTAAATTACTTCCTTGTCATTTTCATCAGTTTGATCATTTGCTTTAATTCTTAGGGGTTCTAGGTGGCACATCAACTGACTGCTACTGATTAAAATTTTGGCTAATTGCTGGTCAGATTGTTATTATTGTCATGTAACACAGGTGTTTACTTGGGGATAGAAAAGACTATCTACATTTTTCTTATTTAAAAATATATACTAGTAATACTATTCAAAGACACTTGTTTTAATACTGTGGCTCATTAGAAAGAATCAAGATATAAAATAAAACTCTATCATATTGTTTCCATACCTGAGTAAAAACAAAATAGCACATCATTTCCCAAATTTAAGTACTTTGAGCCCTACCTTATCTATGTTTTCCAAGTCTGATTACTGCCTGTGCTTTATATATTTAATATCTTTCTTTAGTTTTACTCTCTTTTACCGAAATATATTATAAAAGGATACTTTATATTACTTTCATACATTAAAACTGGAATATCTAAAAGAAATATGCTATTTTAAAATTTGAGAGACATAGTTATGATATTATTGTCTAAGTAAATCATTACACATAATTGATTACACCAAAAAATGAATGAATTTTCTGAGGGGAAAAAACTGAATTGTTCAATAATGGCAAGCTTGGCTTCTTTCAAGTTAAAATAAGGTTCTTAGTTAACAGTATATTTCTTCTTTTTACTATGCTAATGGTGTTTTCTTTCATACTATGGTAACTAATATGAAAATCGTAACTTTCGTATATAAGTTTAAGAAAAGGTATATATCATTTAACTAGTTTTCCATAGTGTTGTACACTGAGATCCATCCTAGATGACTTATTGTGATTTAGGTTCAGTAAACCTTTGTCAAGTTTTTGTGTCAAGAGACCATTTGAAGCATCTACTCTTTGGAATGGGCCACATTTTTTAATTGAATCCAGATTAACTACACTGCTGCTACATTGCTTAGAAAGTAGATAGAAATTTATCGGGGCCAGCAGTTGGCATAATGGCTATGTCACTGGACTCCCATGTAGTCGACTGCAATTCAAGTCCCGGACCCAGTGGCTTAAACTCACTCTAGGCGCGTGCACATGCGTGTCCAAGATCCCAAGTGGAGAATGGAGGAGAGAGGGATTGTGGTGTGGCCATCCCCCTGGGGGGTGATTTCTCGCTTTCTGTCTCTCTGTTTTTCTCTGTTTTTCTGGTGAGCACATGCACCCTAAAGCAAAAACCTCTCCAAAAAAAAAAAAAAATAGCTACAAATATATCAAATTGCCTAACCATATCTTTACAATTTTAAGTAGTTTTCTTTACTTTCTTTCCTTTTTTTTTTTAAGAGAGATTTGTGCTATAGGGTGTGTTTTCTCACTGGAGAGACAGAGAGACAGAAAGTGAGAAATCATCCCCCAGCAGGGGTGGCCACTCCACAATCCCTTCTCCTCTTGGGATCTTGGCATGCACACACACAAGCCTGGTGTGCTTTTTTAAGCTGCTGGGTCTGGGACTTCAAACATGGTTGACTCCGTGGGAGTCCAGCCATGTAACCATTTCACCATTTGCTGGTCCTAAGTAAACTTTTCTGATGACTATAGCCAGATCAAACAGGCAACTCTAGCTATAAGTAGTTGGTAGTAGGTTAGAAATATGAATGATAATGGGACCTGAACTCAGGATACTGGCTAAGGTAATGTGGAATGGATTGCCTTCTATAAGGGAACATTCATTATGTGTTAGGTTCAATGTGAGATACACATTTAATCCTCACTATAATGTTCCTAGGTAGTTACTATTATTACTTCTGTTTTTTCTAAGTTTTAAAAAATATTTTTTCCATGGGAGAGATACATGTATACACTTACAGGGAGGGGAGAGAGGTGTCTCCAACAGGGTCTCCACACTGTGATTCATCTCCAGCCAGCCAGGGTCACGGGCATGCACACCCACACCTAGAGTACCCATTGAGATCTCAGGATGGAAACTTGGACCCTCTCACATATCCTCAGCATCACCAAATGTGCTATCACTGTGCCACTGTGACAGGCTTTTTACTCCCCCTTTGTAGCTAGTTGGCCAAGGATCAGGAAAGGTGAAGTGATTTGACTAGTCTCTTAAGCTAATCTTACTGCAAGGACCAGAAGATGGTGTAATGGTTATGTTACTGGACTCCCACATAGTGGACAACAGTTCGAGTCCCCAACCCAGCAGCTTAAAACTCGTGCCGGGTGTGTGTGCTTGCATGCCCAAAATCCTGACTGGAGAATGGAAGAAAACGGATTGTAGTGTGGCCGTCCCTCCCTGGGGGGATGATTTCTTGCTTTCTGTCTTTCTCTCTCTGGCAAGTGCATGCACCCTATAGCAAAAATCTCTCTTAAAAATAAAATTAAAATAAACTTATTGCCAATGATGCTATAGCTCTGCCTCATGACCAAAGGACCTGGTCTCTAGCTCAGGACTTAGTTTATGGGTATTCCCCAGGAACCAGTGAACCCAGTCCACATCCTTCCTGTCCAGCCTTTTCCTGGAAACCCAGTGGTAGAGAGTCTGATCAAAGATGTGTAAATATGAATATGAGGAGCCAAGAAAGGAAATATTAATCTTCTTATATTCTATCCCAGTTAGTCCAGTCTTCCCCACTTCTTCATCCTTATAATCTCAGCATCAACACGTCTGAGTACCATTGAAACATTATTTCTTATTCCATGTGTACACATACCACACTTCGGGGACAATGATGAGTAAAATCAGTTTCAAATTTACAACTCTTTTGGGAAATGTTTGATATCCATAAAAATGTAGCTATTTACTAGATATTTGTGAATATATGCTCATTTAAAAATATGGAAATAAGTTCTGTAAAAATGTTAAAATGTCTAATGCATTTTTGAAATTTACAGTGTCTTTCAACTCATGAAATTATGTTATTGTGTGGTTTCTTTCTTGTGTCTTAGTTGACAACTTCTTGGTTTTCTTTTACGTTTCTAGAATTTTTTTGTTTTACTTTAGAGCAATGCATATTTATTTAAGAAATTTCAGAAAATGTACCTAAAATAAACTAGAAAAATCACTATCAACCTCACTGCCTAGAAATAACTGCTTTAAAGGTTTTTGTATATGTTTTTCTCTCTTTGCATTGATTTTTAATTTCAGTTATGTGAGAACTCCATTTCTTTTAAGGGCTTTTGCTTTAAAGGAGAAATTTTCTTTGCTTTAGCTGAAAATTTCACAAAGTTATTCTTTCTTATGAATTGTATTATTCTTTTAGTATAGTCAAAGTTTTGTTTAGCTTTCTCAGGAAGTTATTTAAATCATATATTTTGACAAATATAGTACTCCCCCTAATCCATGGGGGATAATTCCAAGCCTCCCAATGGATGTCTAAAACTGCAGATACTACCAAATCCTACATATACTCATTTTTTACCCCTGTCCATGCATTCTTATGATAAAGTTTAACTTATAAGTTAGGCACAATTAGAGATTAACAATAACAAATAATAAAATCAGTAAATTATAACAGTCTACCATAATAAAGGTTGTGTGAATATATTCTTGCTCTTGATTTTTGCCATAGGGTGCATGTGCTTGCCAGAGAGATAGTAAAAGGGAAATTGAGATCTCACCTTCTAGAGGGGATGACCATGCTGCAATCCCTTCTCCTCCATTCTCCTCCTGGGATTTTTGGGTACACATGCACACATGCCCAGTGTGATTTTCAAGCCAGCATGTTCAGGACTCAAACCATGGTCGGCCATGTGGGGGGCCAGTACTTTAAGCACTATGCCATCTGCCTGACTCCCTCAAAATATCTTATGGTACTGTAGATCTTAGCAACCTCATCATATGATTTTTTTTTTCATTAGGATGAAAGACAGTTTTTATTTTAAGTTGAGAACTTTCACCTTTTCACTTAAAGAAGGTACCTCATGGCTTCTCCTTGGTGTTTCTGAATTATCAGTATCACCGCTCTTGCACTTTGGGGGAATTGTAAAAATAATCCTATAATGAAAGTTATCACCCACTACGGCCATAATTTTGGCAGCTTGATGTGCAATAACAAAACTATATGAATTTACTTTTTCTTCTTCACAAATTCACAGATAGAAGATACAATTTTACTGTAGACCATAGCAAACTCAGCATATGATTTTGTTTCTATCCTCATTGAGTAAAGAACTGTCACCTTTTCACTTAAAGGAAGCAGTTTAGGCCTTCTCCTTGGCATACCTAAGTTGCCAGCATTCCTATTCTTGTGCTTTGGGTCGATTTACTAGTCGGTAAAATAAGGGTTACTTGAATACAGACACTGTGATATCCCAGCAGTCAATTTAATCATCGAGCTGGATGCTGAGTAATGGGCAGGTGATGTAAACAGTGTGGGTACATTGAACAAAGGGATGATTAATATCTCAGGTTGGACGGAGCAGGGTATTGTGAGACTTTCTCTTGCTACTCAGAGTACTGTGTAATTTAGAACTTATGAATTGTTTATGAAATTTCCTATTTAGTATCTTTGGACCACAGTTGATTATGGGGTAACTGAAACCACAGAAAGAAAACCATAGATGAGGGGGGAACTATTATATAATGATATTTTTCATGCAAAGGACAAACTAAAAAAAAATGACCTTTCCTATAAACTCGTTCATCATTTTCCTTCCCCTAAATTTTAGGGAGGTGCTGGTTTTATTTCTTGCTAGGCTGATATTGAATAGTTGGAGTTATGGTAATGAAGACAGTTGTCACCCTATCAGGCACTTGGCAGTCTTTGCAACTCCAGAGGTCCTCTCTTAGTAGTTCTGCATTTCTGTAAGTCAGTGGTTTTCAGAACTGGCTGGATACCAAAATCACTAGTATGGTTAGCATTATGAAGACTGCAAACGTTCAATCTTACCTCAAAGAAGATATTTCCAAGGCTTCAGGGTTGATATCCTACCGCTTGAAGAGAGCCCACAAACCCACATCTTACCATAATGCTTGGTACATGACAACCTCAACAAATACATACATTTTAAAGTTATTGAGTTCTGGGAAGACTTGCCCATTTGTAGCATGTACATCGTCATGATTGGTTAACCTAATCTTTCTACAAAAATAAATTAGATGTAGCTCATGATTTTCTCAAGGAATAATGGTACCTTTTCAAAAGAATTTGTTTTAGGGACCAGCAGTTAGCGTAATGACTATGTCGCTGGACTCTTATGTAGTCGACCGCGGTTTGAGTCCCTGACCCAGTGGCGGCTTAAACTCACGCCGGGCACGTGTGCGTGCATGCCCAAGATCCTGAGAGGAGAATGGAGGGGAAGGGATTGCAGCGTGGCCATCCCCCCTGGGGGGTGATTCTCGCTGCTTTCTGTCTCTCTGTTCTCTTTTTCTCTCTGTCTTTCTGGCGAGTGCACACACCCTATAGCAAAAAAAAAAAAAAAAATTGTTTTATACTGTGAGCTTTTTCCTGAGTAATTTAAATTCATGGCAATATTGCATCTGCCTTTACTTCTACTATCTTTTGAAAAAACTTCATGGAGATAAGAAGTTAGGAGCGTGTTTTCTATTTTTGCCAGGACCTTAAAAGAAGATCTTATTTTGTTCTTAATAGCAATACAAATAAAATCCCCAAATCTTGGGCCTATCTGATAAAAAAATTGGTTGGACAAGCAAATGCTTCAAATGCCTTGCTCTTACCATTTCAAAATGGAGTTGATTTATTGACACATACAACATGTAGTTCTTTTACATTTAAGGAGATATCAACACTATTTGAACTTTTAAAAAAAGAATTATTTAACTTTATTTAATTTGACCAGAGAGGGAGAGGAAGAGAGAGAAAGAATGTAAGAAAGCAAGCTGCCAGGTCTGGGATTCAAAACATGGTCGGTGATGTGGGAGTCCAGGGCCCATAACCAATATGCCTATTTGAACTTCTAATTATCTTTTTTCATCAACACAAATATTTTTAAGACTCACATAGAAAATAATTGTCTGGGACCAGCAGTTGGCGTAATGGCTATGTCACTGGACTCCCATGTAGTCGACTGTGGTTCAAGTCCCAGACACAGTGGCTTAAATTCATGCCGGACGCGTGTGCATGCATGCCCTAAATCCCAAGAGGAGAATGGAGGAGAAGGGATTGCAGCATGGCCATCCCCCCTGAGGGGTGATTTCTCACTTTGTGTCTCTCTGTCTCTCTCTGTCTTTCTGGTGAATGCACACACCCTATAGCAAAAACCTCTCCAAAAAAAAAAAGAAAATAGTTGGCTGTTTGAACCCATGTTGAGCACTGTTGTTAATGTACTGCTCAGTGAAGTACTGTATAAAAAAAAGTTTTGTGGTTGCTCTATCTATTTGTGCCCTGGCAAGCAATTTTTAAGAGTTGGGGAGGAAAATGGAGCTAGCAGGTGGCATAATGGTTGAGATGCTAGACCCCCTCATGGCTGACTATGGTTCGAGTCCCGGACCCAGCCAATCGAAAATCATGCCAGGTATATGTGTGCACTTGCCTAAAATTCCAGGAGGAAAAGGGATTGTGGCATGGCCATCCCCCTTGGAGGGTGATTTCTCACTTTCTATCTCACTATCTCTCTCTCTTTGGTGAGTGCACATGTGCTATGGCAAAAACCTTAAAAAAAAAAAGAGTTGGGGAAAAACAAAATAGTTTAATGAAACACTTTTTTTTAATAATACAACTGCTCCCATAATGTTATTGTAGATATGCCTACCCATACACAATCTAATTTGCATCTAATTTTTTTCATATGCTGGCCAGTCCCTGGGGAAGGAGGGATACCAATAATGCAAGATCAGTTGCAAATTATAATAAAAAAATCTTTAGATGAAAGTCCAGAGTATTCATCCACTGTGGTTATTGTACTTGCACAATATAAGCTTGATCAAATTATTTATAAAGCTTGATCAATTTATTTATTAATAATTTATTCAGATGGTACTGTTCAATTCAAAATAGCTTTTTTCCCCCTGAATTAAAGACTTCCTGGAACAAAGTAATTATTTGAAAAATAAAAACATGAGAAGTAAAAATTTTAAATATATATGTTGATACACACACACACACACATTTAGACATACACATACACACACACACACACACACACATACATATAAAGGTTTTTAAGATGTATGGTAAGGGGCCAGCAGGGAGGGCACTGGACTCTCACATGGCTGACTGTGGTTCAAGTCCCAGACTTGGTAGCCTGCTTTCTCACTTTCTCTTTCTCTCTCTCTCTCTCACTGTGTCCCTCTCTGGTCAAATTTAAAAATAAATAAAGTTAAATAAAATAATTCTTAAAAAATAATAAAGATGTTATGGTGAAGGAGGTTTATTAAATTGGTCCTTACCAATTTGGGCTAAAGGACTAATATTTTAGTATTTAACTTCAAAAGCATACACTTTGGTCATCTCAGAATTGTCTGAGATCATTCCAAGACCATGTCAAAATGTTTACCAGATGAGAAAGATTAAACTCTAGATTCATATTGACTCTGCCAAAATATTAATAAAATAATTTTTTTAAAGGGAAGGAGAATCAAATGGAACATAGTGTTCTTGAGCCTTACCCACATGGGAAGATCCCAGGTTTATTTCTAGAGACCTTCCTCAGTATGCTGGGTGCACGCATGCCTGTAATCTGGGATTGGCTAAAGTTGAAGATGGATTACAGTGACAGGACTCTATTAGGAGGACTGTGTCTCTGCCTGCTTCTGTCTTTGTCTTTTTCTCTCATGGAAGAAGTAAATAAACTTTTCAAAAATAATTATAAAAGGACATATATAGGGCACACCCTTTCATTCTGTGATTTCTGTGTCAGGATGAGTGAGTGTAACATAAATGTGAAAAAACTCCTTTAACCTATAAACTTAGTCTGTCAGCTTATCTTTAAGTCTAACAGTGATATGTTTAATTATGGAATCAGGGAGATAGTAATATACTTTATAATGTCCACCTAACTCCAAGAAGGTATTGATTGGAATACCCACCTTTCACTATCCTTTCACTTTCACTAATTATCACAAATATATCATGGGAACAGAAGAGGAATAGAAAAATCAAATATTCTTTCCCTGCCTGATAAATTTTATGTTATTGTTGTTGCTTTTGTTGTCTTTACATTTTTTTTAAAAGTTTGCTATAAGGAACATGCTTTTGTGGGGTCTGAGGAAAGAGAACCACCCAGGGAGGATGGCCGTCCTGCAATCCTTATCACCCATTCTCCTCTCAAAATTTTGAGCACACATGTATACCTGCCTAATGTGTTTTTTGAGCCATCAGGTCCAGGGCTCTAACCATGAAGTCAGTCATTTTGGAATCCAGCCACTTTAAACTCCACACCACTTGCTAGTCCCTTTTGTCTTTACATTTACTTTAACTCTTCTTATAGGAATCTTTGGAATGCCAAGAGAAAAGAGATTCTCATTCATATGCTCTTATAACTATAGACACATTGAATGTCTTAAGTTCTTTTTTATTTTTGGGGGGGAGGCTTTTGCTATAGGGCACGTGCGCTTGCCGAACAGGCAGAGAGAGAGACAGAGAGACAGAAAGCAAGAAATCACCCCCCAGGGGGGATGGCCACGCCACAATCCCTTCTCCATTCTCCTCTTGGGATCTTGGGCACACACGCACACACTCCTGGCGTGAATTTAAGCCACCGGGTCCGAGACTCGAACCGTGGTCAACCACGTGGTAGTCCAGCGACATAGCCATTACGCTAACTGCTGGTCCCGAATGTCTTAAGTTGTTACCTAAGGCAATTCTCTTCCAAAAATTCAGAGCAAGTACTGAAGTTTCTCCATTTGGCAACAAGAGGAAAAAAACTAACCTTAGGGCCATTTGTTTATATACCCATGATATCCAAGGAGTTGTTTAAGCTTTCAGCCTCTTATGCATCTTCCTGCAAATATGGATATGAGTTGGTCTGTTCAGTAATTAAGACCAGTTATCCCATTTCTTCCTTGTTGATCTGTATTTTATTGGGCATTTAATTACATAACATTTTTATCTTCATCAAAAAAATTGAATTAGTACTTTATTTAACTATCCTACCCTACAACACTCAGAAGATTTCAGCAGTTATTGTAAAGCTTAACATACATACCCTTCAGCTCACCTCTTCCATTGATGCTGAGCAAATTGAATAAGTTTTGAAATTATGGCTTGGAACAAAAGTGTCAGCAAAAGCATTTTAACCAAAATACTTGATATATAGCAATTGGGGTTTTTGTTTGGTTTTGTTTTTTACTATTTCCATTATCTTTCTAAAAATTTCTACTGATTATACACCACTTCTTACATGCAATTGTCTTTAAAGTGATCATATTTGATGGACTTAATCATGTCCTTAAACCATCTCAAACCTAGTCATAGGCACAGCAAACCTGCTTAAGATGAATGGACTAAATTTAAATGGCTTTTCAAACTTTTTTTAAATTTTTTTTTAGTTTTTGGAGACGTTTTTGCTATAGGGTGCGTGCGCTCGCCAGGCAGACAGAGAGAGACAGAGAGACAGAAAATGAGAAATCATCCCCCGGGGGGATGGCCATGCTGCAATCACTTCTCCTCCATTCTCCTCTCGGGATCTTGGGCACAAATGCACACGTGCCCAGTGTGAGTTTTAAGCCACCGGGTCTGGGACTGAAACTGCGTTCGACTACATGGGAGTCCAGCAACATAGCCATTACACTAACTCCTGGTCCCTTTTTATTAATTTTTTTAAAAAAGTTTATTTCATCTTAGGAGGAAAAAGAAAGAGGGGGAGAGAGAAAGTGTGTACGACCATGTGCATTTGCATTGTGGTCCTGATGCTGTAGTCCTCTCCTGGCCTCAGCCTACCTGGATAATGGGTACACATGTGCCCTGTGTTTAGGGAAGTCTCCTGAGACATGAACCCAGCACCTTTCCACATGGGTCAGCCTCAAAGAGTGTGGTGTTACTGCTGTGACACTGTCTGGCCCCAGCATTCTCTGGTTTGGGGTGGCATCATTCCAGCCTCTACCTCGGGCCTCATATGACTGTGGCTCTGCAACAGGATTTCTCTCTTCTTGTAAGAATGCTGGTCACCAGTTCAAGGCCCGCCCCTTCAGCATGACCTTGTTGTAATGAATTTACATCTACAAGAACCGGCCCTTAAATTAGATCACAGGCATACCTGGAGTTAGGACTTGAACACATCTTTTTGGAAGACACAGGTCAACCCCATGCAGGTCCTTTGTGACCTTGAAGTGTGGACAGTATGGGTGGTGGCTCAAGAGAGCTCCCACACCCAAGACTCTGAAACTGTAACTTTGGGGAAATTCCAGAGTGGTCATTTCTCTGAGACATTTTCTAAAATCGAAATGTAGGTTCTAGATGGGTTTGGAGAAGTGGACTTCTAAACCCTTCTTTGATTGTGTGGGCAGAATTGATAGACTCTTGCTGTAAGGTATAACTATAGATGGATTTATAAAATTTTGTCAAATGAAAGTTAAAACCTTTATATCCACTTTACTCAATTTACTAGAAAGGGAATCAGTTTTCTGGAGCATGTCAGAACAGAGACTTCTGATTTAGATAATAATATTGTTAAACTTTAAAATCTGATGATATTAGCTGTCGTTCTAAGAAGATTTTTAGTCAGTATATATTGCAAACATTATGATTTCTCACATTTATGAAGACTGATAAAGGCACAGGTAAGAACTAAGCTTCAATTATTGCTTTTAAATTCTGAAGACCATAAATTATAGTGTATTTAGGTTTGCGTGATAAAATAGTAAGTTTGGCTAGTAATAATAATTATTTTTTCTAGGTGGTGATTGTGGAAAGTTTATGATTTGATAAAAAGTGTGCAAAACACTTTACAGAAATTAGCTTATTTATTGCTTATGTCAGCATTCCTAGATAGCAAAATATAATTCTCATTTTCAGAAGAGGAAACTGAAAGCAAATTTTATAGGCTAATAAGTAGCAGAGTTGGGATTTAAACCCAAATCCATCTTGTGCTAGAACTTCAGTTCATAAATCTCATTTATACTGCTTCCCTCAGTGAATAACACACAATTTTGTTCATCACTTGAACTAGCGATAAAACCAATTATGCCATAATAGCAGCAAGTTATACTCTTGTAAAGTTTTCAAATGAAAGGTTGGTAATTCTTTTAATAATCACACTTGAATCAACAATCCCCCGTTATGTGATTCTTTTTTACGTTGGGTATATTCCCACCATAACTTCTAAGACCCTCAAAATAGTACACTCATACTATTACTTACAAATACCTTTTAGTTTTTATCATTTTGTAAATACATCTATGTTCATTTCTGTCCTTCCCAGTGTTGTGTGTGTTAAAATAAATGTTGGACAGAGCCAGCTCCGTGGCCTGGTGGTTCAGGTAGCCAGATCCCACATAGCTGACTGCAATTCAAATCCCAGACCTGGTGGCTGGAGAAACACACTGAGTGTGTGCACTTGTTTGCACAAAATCCCAACAAGATAAAAAGGTGGAGGAGAAGGTATTGGAGCACGGCACTGTCCCACTGGGGGTGCTTTCTCTTTTTTCTGTCTCTCTGTCTGGTGAGTGCATATATAATTTGCTTAACATAATAACTTATAAATAATTAAAGCACTCGATAAATAGTAGCTGTTAATTTTTTTTTTTTTTTTTTTTTTTTTGGAGAGGTTTTGCTACAGGGCGCGTGCGCTCCCCAGCCAGAAAGAGACAGAGGGACAGAAAGTGAGAAATCACCCCCCAGGGGGGATGGCCACACCGCAATCCCTTCTCCTCCATTCTCCACTCAGGATCTTGGGCGCACACGTACACGCGCCCGGCGTGAGTTCAAGCCACCAGGTCTGGGACACAAACCGTGGTCGACTACGTGGGAGTCCAGCGACATAGCCATTACGCTAACTGCTGGTCCCAGTAGCTGTTAATTTTATTAGACTTTTGAGGCCTTGGGAGTAGAAATTTTATCATTTGCTCCCTTGTATTTGTATACCAGTTCTGGTGTATGATGGGTAGTTTGGGGAATAGGTTAACTGAAAGCATCAGAAAACTGATCAGTAACTTAAACAGGTAATGGCATGCTTTTGCTTTTCTCATATAAAAAGCAATCCATGCTAGCTGATGGCATGGTGGTTGGGGTGACTGGATTTCACATGACAAAGTGTGCGCTTTGAGTCCCAAGCTTGGTCACTTGAAAAACATGCTGGATGTGTGTGTATGAATGTCCTGAATTCCAAAGGAGAATGGAGAAGGGATTGCAGTGTGGCCATCCCCCCCTGGAGTGGGAGATTTCTCACTTTCTCTCCCTGTCTCTCTCTGGCACACTATAGCAAAACTGAAGAAAAAAAAAATCCAGAGCTAGGTATTTGAGCACTGATGTACCATTAAAATTCAAGTTTCTTTCATTTTTTGGTTCAGTAGTTTGGGGTTTGTGAGTTTGACCCTTATGTTCACAGAATGGTTATATTAATCTATATATTACATTCATATTCCAGGAACTAGGAGGGAAGAGGGCAAAAGGAGAAATGACAAAGCCTGGGGGTGATGGTGGGGATGATAGCTGAGTCTATCCATACTAAAATATTTCCTGGTCATCCTAGCAAAGGATTTCTGCATCCATTCTCTTGGCAAGAACTTTGTTATGTAACTACTCCTCACTTAATGAAAGTCTAAGAAGGTAAATATGTCATTTTTCTAGCCTCTACGTAAAGAATGACAGCAGAGAAGAGTGCCTTGAATGGCTCTAGAGTAATAGATCCATAATATCCACTATTGTACTCATCGTGCGGTTGGTCAATGAACCAAAGAAAAACTGTTGATATGAAGCCTTGTAAATGGAATGTATCAAGCCTTTTAAAAGAAAATGAAATCCATATATATTTTAAAAGGATGATCCTTTTTATCCAGTATTTTGCCACTAAAATATTTGAAGTAAGGAATGAAACTTTACACAGATAATTAATTTTGGCAGCATTGCCATGGTGACAGGGGGAAAAATGGTCTCTTGAACAGACCCTGAACAAAACTGCTCTTAGCGAATACTCAGAGGTGTTTCTGTTGCTACAGATAATCATAGAAGTTGCCAGAAATTAAAATGTGCAAAAGATAAATACAAATCATCCTTTACAGTGTTGGAGACATTTTGCTTCTCTCTTAACCTCCATAATCTCATAGCTGTGTTTTGCAGGTTCTTTCTCTGGAATGTTCCTGAGACGACTCAGTTATCACCATCTTGATCTTAGTCATGACTCAAAAACCTCTTGTCAATTTTATCAATAAATATGTCATCTCAGGAAAATTCTGACCTGGTCTCTTTGTCTCTAGCCATTTCTCCTTGAACCCATCCATTTATAATGGTGCTATATGTTTCCTACCCCAGGTTTAGTTATAATCTCTCATGGAATTTTCAATTTTAATTGAGTCAACAGGGAAGTCATGATGCATTTTTGCATGGAAAAATATGTCATGACTTCCCCACAGACCTAATAAATCCTGAAAACCATCATGGATTGCACCTGCCACAGGGTGATCCCATAGCTCTTCCTCATTCCATACTTTCTCAGTCTCATATTCATGAAGGTTTTCTTCTTTCTTTTCCTACACAAGTATTCTTTTTGAAAAAAGATACTCTTTACTTAGAATGTGTTTCTTTAATCCTTAAGATAAGATGTAATTCCTACATAAACTTAACCTGAACTAAGCTGACTCCATGTTAAATTGTTCTTTCTAGTCTTTCCTCTTTGTCAATATGTCTTTATTGATTCCTTGATTCATTCAGACTAATCTAGCAAATACTTTCTGAGCAGAGAATGTGTGCTAGGCCTTTTGTTAATCATAGAATTTGTGGAGATATACAACATTCAGGCTATGTTCTCAAGGGGGTTACAAGCTATTGGGGAATAATGATTCTATGTTCCTATAAAGAGAACATCCAGTATTTTGGAATTCTTGAGATGTAATTGACCATCCTCCTCGTTCTTTTCTATCACCTTGCCCCCAAACACACAAACACACACACACACACACACACACATGCACACACGGATATGAAAGTGTTTTTAAGGGGAGGAGGTATTCTTTTTTTTCTTTTCTTTTAAATTTTTGATTTTTCATACTACATTTAATTCCATATATCTTTACAGTGTAGGACTTTTCTTTTTCTAGCACAATTACCATGCATTATCAGTCAAGACAAAGACATTACTATATACATCATCATCAGCAAATAGCTTTTCATTTTTTTTGTCAATTAAGCATACTTTTTTTTCTTTTTATTTCCCTGTTCCCTTCCCTCCCACCCTCCATTACCCATTCCTGTATTACCCCTATCCTTACTGTGTCTACTATCTACCTTTGCTCTCCCTGCTACTGTATGTTCTCCTCTTTTATTTTCTTCTAAGAAAGGGTTTCACTGTGTCATGAACCTCCTGTCTCAATCTTCCAGTTGGGAGTATAGGAAGGGATATGTCTCCACACCTGCTTCTATTTTAGGCAGAATCTTGCTATGTTGACTAGATCATTCTTGAGCTGGAGATCATGACTTAGCCTCCTGGATTTGCTGGGGTTACAGGTACATAACTACCATTTCTTGTTTTCATGTTGTACCAGGAGTCAAATCTAGGGTTCCCTAATGGTTCCAGCCTATGAAGCATGACATCTTTACAATGTGTGCTACTATGGCTGGGCCATTCTTTATTTTGTTGTGGTTGTTTGTTTGTTTTGGGGTTTTGTGGGGTTTTTTGTTTGTTTTTCATTCCATACTTTGGCGCAAAGACCCAATCGGATTTCAGTAAAAATTAGTTTTCTTAAAATATTCTGAGAAAAATATCTGGAGAAAATTGACATGACATTAGATAGAGATTATTTTCTTAACTTGTGATAAAATAACACAACCAAACATCACATGATATGATTCAATAAAGAATCATGAAAAAATACATTTTAAATTTCAGAAATAAATAGACTTAAGAACATTTCCATCTGTATGTATGTAGTATGATGTAATTGGTAGCAGGGTAGAAATTTGAGCATAATCTAGGTAGAGATTATGCTACCTCTGTGTTCTTCTTATATGCCATGGCCTTTAAAATCTCCCAAAAATAACTAACAATTGACATTTTCAATTTGCACATCATTTTATTATTCCATATTTTTTTGTTTTTGTTGCAACATCTTGTCTATGATTTTTTTAATTCAAAACACATTTTTCCATAGTTCAGTTGTTAATGCCTGCATCCTTTTTTGCTCATTGAGGGGAAGCAGACCCTGTAAAATAGGTGTAGCTCACTTTCTGGTTCATGGTCAAACATGCATAAAGATGACCTCCTTTTCTACCTTTGGCCAAAAAAACTAAATGCCCATGATAGGTTCTTTTGTGAACATCTACTTCTTCCATTTAAACTCGAAATTTGTCTTTATCTTATTTAAGATCCCAAGTACTTTATTTTCTTTTATGGTAAGGTAATCTTTTTCAGTGATCTGAAATATTGCCCATGAAGTTAGAATCTTCATAAGTGTTTGAATTTTGAATTATTATTTGTTCTCTGTTGGCTCTAAAAACTCACTCATTGGAATTACAAAACCCTTTCTCTTTATTGCTGAAAGCATTTAATGTATGCAAACTTACATTTGGCTTGAGAACATTTTTAAAAATAAACTTTTCAAATTGGAATGTTCTTACTGAATTCAGGCTTTTATGATGCTGTTTGATTTGGCATATGTTCCTTGTGATATCTGCATTGAAAACACTTTGCATTTGAGAGACTTTTCCTGCCTTATTGGGACATTTCAACTCAATTTATAGTTATCAGTAGGAAAAGAAAGAAAACATTTCCATCCAAAAGAGGTTTCAGTAGGATGTAGCAATAAGTGCTTTAAAAAGAACAGCAGCAGCAAGCTTGAACCTTTGCCCACTTTAAAAAAAAAAAAGAAAAAGAAACATTATAAGATTCCCTTTTTTAAGGATCTGCAGAAGGAGGACTCTTCCTAGTCTTTATGACAATAAGTCACTTGTCTTAAGGAAACATTTTCTTTTTCTTTCTTTCCTGATCCACTTACACTCAGAATAAGACTGTGTTTATTACATTGTGTTACCATTAACACTAACGTTTTGGTCATTGGTTCAATACTTGAATTCTTCACTGAGAGCACATGTCCATCAGGCTGTATTTGGTTTTGCATAATAGTCAATTTCTGGAGGTTTGAGCATGGTTATTGTCTACTTAACAGAAGCCTGGGGGTAGGTGTTCCTGGGTTTATATAGGTGAATATTTCAGAGGTGGGCAGCCTCCTAATTCTTTACAAAGGAAACATACCTGGGCAACTGGCACATAGCTCAAGAAACGGAATGATACCCATACCTCCCCAGTTTCCCATTTGCTTCGTTTTAGTCTTTACCCTTGAGGCAATCCTGGTTCAGAGTTCTGGCCGCCTAAGTTACTTTTCTTACTTTGTATCTTTTACAAATGAAATTATATATGATATACTCCTTGATGTGTAGTTTCTTTTGTTCTGCATTAGACTTGTGAGATTTACTCATGTTGTCATGCATAGATGTGGAGAGTTCATCCTCATAAGTGTATGGCATTACAAGGTGGGAAATGTGCTACAATTTATATATCCACTCTCCTGGTTGAGTAATTCCCAGTTTATGGCTCTTATTAATAATGTTACAATGAGTATTTAGTATGTGAACATTTAATATCTTTGACACATATGTCAGAGAGAAATTAGTCATGAGGTATACATATGTTGAGCTTTAGTAGACACTTAACAGCCTGTTTTCCAGAGTAATAGATCTGTTTCTTCATTCTGAGGATTATGATTTTTTTTATATAATGAGCTACATTTAATTGAAAACAAAGGACACTATAACCATAGAGAGAAAGTATTTTTATATTAGTTCACAAAAGAGTATATTCAAAAAAAATAATTATGTATTATGGAGTTGAAAAGGATAAAACCAGGGTTTTTGAAAATTGACCTAATTTTCTTTCCCTAGGTCATTAAGGGAAAACTAAATCCTTGCTATTTAAGAAAGTATCTGTTCTGGGCCCCATGGCCTGGTGGTTGGGGGAGCCAGATCCTACTTGGCTGACCACATGGTAGTTCAAGCTCTGGACCCAGGGACTTGGGGAACACACCAGGCATGTTTATGTGCATGCCCAGGATCCCAACAGGATGATGAGTTGGAGGACAGGGGGTTGCAGTGTGGCTATGCCTCATTGAGGGGGGTGACTTTTCCCTCTCTTGCTCTCTAGCAAGCACAGGTGCTCTCTAGGAAAAAGAAAAAAGTACCTGACCTTTTTCTGGAGAACATAAAGTTCACCTGTAAAATACAAAAATTAAGCTTGGAGGACCAGCAGTTAGTGTAATGGCTATCTTGCTGGACTCCCATATAGTCGACCACGGTTCAAGTCCCGGACCCAGTGGCTTAAACTCACGCTGGGCGCGTGTGCGTGTGGGCCCAAGATCCCAAGAGAATGGAGGAGAAAAGATTGCGGCATGGCCATTCCCCCCTGGGGGGTGATTTCTCGCTTTCTGTCTCTCTGTCTCTCTCTGTCTTTCTGGAGAGTACACGCGCCCTATAGCAAAAACCTCTCCAAAAAAAAAAGAAAAAAGAAAAAGAAAATTAAGCTTGGGGTATATCATGGGAGATGATACAAGCCACTAAACACTGTCTATTTCTGTTTTCACTTTTTGTAACGTGAAGTGAAATCCTTAAATAAAATACTGGTAGCTATATCCAAGTTTTCTGTATTTGACTTTTTAGTAATGCATTATTTTAGGACACCTGATCCTGTGCTAAGAAACATCAAAGGTTTTGATATCATTTTTAACTAATGGATTTTGGAACAACTAATTCCAGACTTATGTAGAATGCAGAACAGTGCTGTCTCTTGCATGTTAACCTTTCTGAGGCTGTGAGAGATGTTTATTTTAGTACAAAGTGCCAGTTTGTACTTGGATTGATTTAGCTACAAATTTTCCCAAACAATCTAAGCTCGATGGTATTCTTTTAGTTTATCTCTCACTGTCAAAAAGGCTCCTTCAATGTCATTTTAACTAAGAAAGTCAAATGGTATTTTGAAACATTGGCTTGGAGAAAACTGCAGTTCAGTTTGCTTTGATGAGACAGAAAAATAATTTCCAATATTAGATTAGAATGAAAAGGAATATAAAAGAGAGTTTTACTGGAAGATCTGTGCTTTTTATCCTTTTAAGGTTTCATGGAACTATTATAAGAATATTCCGTTTTGTTTAAGATGTGCCTTTAAGCAACTTTCTAAGCCTCAAGGTGTTTATCTTACACATTGTGCTCTTCAGCTGTATTACCAGATGTCTTTTGTTTAAAAAAGCCTTTGGTAAAATTCTTTATATTTGAATTTAAGCCTGAGCAACAACAACAAAAATGTACTTAATATTGCAGCTTTTTAAAATGTAATGATTAACTCCTCCTATCCTCTCCTTTATATAAGTGAGCCATTTTCTTGAGTCCCTTTCTAAAATGAGGTTAAAGAATAATGTGACATAAATATTATACGTATGTTCCAATTTTAAAATAGTCTTTATTTTTACTTTTGTTGATCCAAATATAGAAATTATCTCCTCCCATTCCCCACTCCTCAATTAGCTGCCAATGGTCTGGAACTTAACGATTTTACCTCATGTGGTTCTATTTGTTTGTAATCCTATATTCAACATTGTACTGAAGTCTGTTAAACATTGATAAGCCGGTTTTTATGCAGCAGGTCCTCAGAGAGCACTGCACTAAAAAGCTGTAAAGACTGGGATTAGGTTTAGGTATTGTAAGGTGGTTTTGAGACATTTTCCTAGTGTCTGTTCTTCCAAAGGTGCCAAATCAACTTGGCCTTGATTTAATATTGCTAAAATTGTAATGCTGAGCTGACTTGGAGCTTCACACACTTCAAAACGAGTTTTTTCTGGGGGTGATTTAACAAACAGTTCTATTTTTTCTAAGTGTTGCGGAATGCAGTACACACACAGGACATTATTGTGTAGTCGCTGTGAGACACAGAGTCCTTTGCCAAAATCTTAAGTTCCTTTCATTGCTGTTCAAGTTATACCTTCTTCTGTTATCTCTTGTCAGTACTCTAAAGGCCTCATCTGATACTGTTTTTATTTAGTAAGGAGAGTTGCATTGTGTTTCATATCTTCTGATTTGTACAGGATTAAAATCGTCCTGCATCCCATAGATAACCACTATTAACATTTGGGATTATATCATATTCATATATGTTTCCTATACATAGATAATATATTTTCAAATATAAATGGTATTATGCTTGAAAGAGTGTTTTGTAACTTTAGATATTGGGTTGTTGAAAAAATCATGATGCATTTTTGCATAGAAAAACAGAGAAAAAAAGTCACGACTTTTCCAACAACCCAGTATATTTATTACATAATATTTCATATACCCCAAATAACATAAATGCATATATAAGAAATAAAGCATAATAAAATGAACCTCCCTGTAAACACTCCATAGCTTACAGAGGGGGCCCATATTTTGAAGCCCCGTGTGTCTCCATCAAATGTAAATCATTTTTCTCTCTTTCAGAGATATTGTGCTTCTGAATTTATTTTTACTTATCCTCTTGCTTTAATAAAATTATTTCCTTATGTACAAATGTATTTCTAAATAATGCATGTGTGTTTAAACTCTATATAAATATTATAGTACATATGATCTTTTCTGACTCATTTATAATTCAACATTTTTTCTGTGGCACCTCCACACTGAGGAGTACGTACAATTGTGGTTCCAACTTTCTGATTACTATTTAGCATTCTATAATATAAACGTAACATATTTTATTTATGTTCTCATTGATGGGGCTGGCTTGATCTCAAATTTTGTTCTAACAATACTCCTATGAAAATTCTTGTATATGTATCCTGGTGCTCATGGAGACAAGAACTTTTTCAGGACTGGAGTCTTGGGGTGAGGCTTATGGGCCATCAGATATGTGCACAGTCAAACTTCAAGGTAATGCCCTATTATTTTGCAAAGTGGCTCATAATTAACCCTAAAATACTTCATGTATGAAAATTCCCATGTTCCACACTTTTATCAACCAACCCTCACAGTATGATTTAAATCCTTAGTAAAGTACTGTCTCATTTATTGGGTCTTTGGAAAAGTCATGATATATTTTTGTATAGAGAAACAGAAAAATGCATCATGACTTTTGCAATGAACCAATCATCCTACTCCCTGATTAGGAGTGTTGTAGAGCTCTTTTTACAAGAAGAAATGACCTGTTCCTCCTATTCTGTATCATATTTGTCAGCTTTTGTATTGTTAAATCTCTTTTCTCCAGTTGTATAGGACATTAGGTAGATTAGGAAATTAGAAGTTCTTGGGCTACCCCATATTCTAGTTGTTGACAGAATCAGATTCCTCATGGCTGAACATGGTTCACATCCTGGTCTCAGAGGCTTGAAAAATACACTGGCCATACATGTGTGCATGTGTATACCACCATGCCAACTGCTGGTCCCGGAAGTTGTTGATTTTAAATATAGTCAAATATATTAATATTTTACTTATGAACAATGCTTTGAGTTTTGTTTAAAGAAATCTTCCCTACCCTAAAATCATGCAAATATTCTCTTACATTTTCTTCTAAAATATTTTTTAAAAATTTCACCTTTAAATGTATAAACCACTAGAAACTGAGTCTTTGAATGGTATGAGAGAATATTTTATTTTTTAATTTTTTTAAGTATGAATAATTACCCTGGCACTTCACATGGAATGGTCTGTTCTTTCCCTACTGGATTATAGTAGCTATCTCTGTTCTATATCAAATGTATTAGAATAAATCCAGGTGCTATAACAAATATTCATCCAAATTTCAGTGGGTGAATCTACTATGACTGGTTTTGGACAATGTTTTCTTTCCTCTCATGTCTGACCATCCAGCAGGGCATAGTAGTTCTACTATATTCAGCTGGCAAATGGAGGAAGAAGAGTTGCAGAAGTCATGCCAACTTCTCACACACCTTTCTTAGCAAGTGATCATATGGCAACAGCTCAGATTCTGTTGTGGAAAACTAGTCACTTTGCCCTTTGTAAATGAAAAAGGTAATGGGAAAGGGAACCAGCAGTTAGCGTAATGGCTATGTCGCTGGACTCCCACGTAGTCGACCGCGGTTCGCGTCTCGGACCCGGTGGCTTACAACTCACGCCGGGCGCGTGTGTGTGCGTGCCCAAGATCCCGAGAGGAGAATGGAGGAGAAGGGATTGCGGCGTGACCATCCCCTCTGGGGGGTGATTTCTCGCTTTCTGTCTCTATGTCTCTCTCTGTCTGTCTGGCGAGCGCACGCGCCCTATAGTGAAAAACCTCTCAAAAAAAAAAAAAAAGGTAATGGGAAGCATTGTTCTGTGATGTACAGCAACTTCCCAGAGGTTCTTTAGTGTGGAAGAGTATGGGTTTAGGGTGTTTAGCCAGATGTCTCAGTTACATCAAGTTTCTTTATGTGCTCTGATCTTTTGCTACCTGATAGAGCAAGTTCCTCTGTCTTGTTGATCTTAAAGTGTGTTTCAACCATATGTGTGTATTGAAATCTCCCACTAAGCTCGTGAAATTAATTAGTTTTCTTGTAATTATGTCTAGCTATTTTTCCCCCTTTCTGCATATGGAGACTTTTTTTTTAACTCATTTAAAGTTTAGAACAGTTTTAATCATCTGGAGAACTGATTCTTTTATTGATATGTAGTGTTTTATCTGACACATTATATGATATATATCTTAGTTTTATATTTTATCTTAAATTTGTATCTTATTGGCATATCATTGTCTTTTATCGTTAAGTTTTTTGTTCTTTGTAGTCAGCTATATCTCTCTCTGTCTCTTATAAAAAGGTTCTTGCTAGACTAAAAATTATCTGTATCTACCTAGATAGATATTCTATCTGACCACGTTTGCCTTCTCTTTTTTAAGAGCTTTTGTGCTGGCTGGAGAGAGAGACAGAGACAAATAGGGAAAGTGAGAAATCACTCCACAGGGGGATGGCTACGCAGCAATTCCTTCTCCTTCATTCTCCTGCCAGGATCTTGGGCACACATACACATACACACACACACACACACACACACACACACAAATCCAGCATGTATTTCAAGCCACCCGGTATGGGACTTGAACCACGGTCAGCCATGTGGGAGTCCAGCAATGTAACAACTGTGCTATCTGCTGGCCCACATGTTTGTCTTTTAACAGGAGAGATTAGTTTACTCATTTTTGTGTATATTTATCATTATTATTTTTATACTTGAATTCACTTGCAGCATTTTATTTTCTGCTATTAACTTACATTGTCTTTGTACCTTTTTTTCCCTTTTATTGCCTTTGTTTTGAGTGGTTGAGCTTTATATTCTTATTCTAATTTTCACTCTTCCACTTTGGCATTTATGCACTCTTCCTATTGTTTTAGTGATAACCACTACAAGTTTCAGATGGGGGGGACCAGCAAGTGGCATGGTGGTCAAAACACTGGATTCCTACATGGTGGACCATGGTTCAAACCCAGACTTAGCAGCTTGAAAATCACACCGAGTGTGTGTGTGTGTGTGTGTGTGTGTGTGTGTGTGATGTGCATGCCCAAAATGCTAGGAGGAGAATGGAGAAGGGATTGCAGATGGTCATCCCTCCTGACAGGTGATTTCTCACTTTCCTTTTCTCTCTGTGTCTCTCAGGCAAGTGCAAATGCCCTATGGCAAAAACCTAAAAATAATGAGTTATTTTACAATTTAAAATGATCAGTTATTTAATTCTTCTTCCCAATTAAGAGCCTTTATGAATAATAACCATACTTTCATTTTACCTGCCATTGTTACCCCATGTCTAGTTCTATTTTTTTAATCTTCAGTATTCAATATATTATAACAATGGTTTTTATGTGATTAATTTTGTTAACATTTACTCACAGTTTTACCACACTCTTTTTATGTATGATTTCTAGAAAGCTTATCTGAGAATTGAGATTTTATCCAGTAGGAAGGGGAAAGGATGGAAATTATGAATTTTTTTAAATGTAGGAGTGCAGTGGGGATAGTAGGGAAATAGATACTTTTAATATAGTCTGGCCATTGCAATCCTCTGGCTCATCCTACTAGTTAGCTATGGTTATAGGTACATGCTGCTGCAAGGAGCCTGTTTAGGCCCCAGGAAACTTAACCTGGGCCTCCTATGTATTCTCAGTCTCACATCACAGTGTTCTACTGCTTGTGTCACTGTGACTGGGGTTGTGAACAATTTTGATCTGAAGAAGGAAATGATCAAAATGATACTTTAGGGAGATTAACCTGGTGTAGTCAGAAAAAAAAATGGAGAAAGGAAGAGATGAGAAGTAGAAACATAAACTGAAGGCTACAATCCAGTAATTTAATATATGATCTTGACTAGTGGGGTGGTACAGGAGAAATGGAGTATGAGCCATAAGTAAAAGTCACTGTGAAAGAAGACTAGACAGCATTTAACAACGGGCTTGATGTTCAGTTGTGAAGAATGCAAAATTGATGAGATTTTTTGACCCCAGATTATTGAAACATTGGTAGAAATGTGAACAAGTAAAATAGTCAGAGAAGGGCTACTCCAGGGAGAAAAAAAAAGAAAAGCTCATGGCATAGACCAGTGATGTGATCATTACAGAGGTCCAGATTCAGTCGGGTACATGGGTGAGAAGCTTAGCCTGGAGAAATTGGCATTATAGTGTAATTGTATAGGTAGTGGAGAGGTGGGAGAAGGTGAATGTGTAAAATGAAAGGGCTTTTTGTGATGCTGGACAGACTCATACCCTGGAGAAAATGTTGACATTCAGATAGCCCAAGATGAGTAAGTGCTGGGGATACAGAGGTGAACTCAGGGAGAATTTGTTCTCATGGAATGTCATCGATATGCAATACTGAGATAGGCATTTTATATATATTGTCTCATGTAACTATGAAATGAAGTAGTGTGGTCCCAACATAAGAGACTGTTTTTAAAAGACCAAGGTTTTCAGCAGTGTCAAATACAGAATCACTAAGAGAATGACAATTAAGGAAGAACAGTTGTATGATTAGAATGTGATTGATGAGTCCGCAGATAATGAGGTCCAATTAAAAAAGATAGAAACAAAGTTCTAAGTACCTGATATGGGAATGAATACTGCACTGGTGAATGTTGAGATACAAGCAAGGCTTAGTAATTCAGTGGCAAAGAATTGTAGCAAGACTGAGAGAAGATACTTTTGATTTACAATAGAAAAGATGAGTTGTATGAAGAGCATACTGTCTACATATAATAGGCACTAAATAAATATTTGTTGAATGAAAAGTTAAATGTTCAGGTTTGAAAACTAGGAACCAGAAGGAAGGACAGATAAGCAATTGAAAGTTACTGAATTGATAAGTTCTGTGATTTAAAAACTCTGACAATATCTAGAAGAAACACTACTTTGTAGAACTGCACAGATAAAACATAAGCTTTGGATAGGTTTTTATTATTTTTGTGCATGTTTTTAAATGTACAGCAAATGTAGGAAAATAAATCCAGTGATGATAAAACATTACTTGAGAAACAGTAATTTGCTGTCAATAACAATTTATATTTACCGTTCAAGAGGACAATGAAAGACGAATTTTGATTTAAAAAATAATTCCTTACTTGAAAATGTGTATGCAAGTGCACAGACAAGGTGTTCTTTTTTAAATTCTTTTTTTTTTTCATCAGAGGCTTTTGCTATAGGGCGCATGTGCTCACCAGAAAGACAGAGACAGAGAGATAGAAGGTGAGAAATCACCCCCCAGGGGGGATGGCCACACCGCAATCCCTTTTTCTCCATTCTCGGCTCTCGGAATCTTGAGCACGCACACACACGTGCCCAACTACATGGGAGTCCAGGGACATAGCCACTACACCATCTGCTGGTCCCGAAGTGTTCTTAATATAACTTTGTGGAACTCTTCTCAAGTGTTAGCAGTCCCTTTTTTCTTTGGCTTTCAAAATTCATCCTCCCCAATCATAATACCAAAAACTCTTGATGCAGATCCTACATGTCTGTTGTTGTTCACTGAAACAAGCCTGTTCCTGATGACTTTTAAAGTTCTCACAGTAGTTTTGTCCAGGTTGATTTTTCTCTGTATCTCAGCATTGCAGCAGCTATTGAAAGTGATTTTACCAGCAAGATAAAATTTTGGTGAGACATTTAAAAGGCTTACTCTCAAACAATAGATTGACTCGATTATCATCAACAGTAAGAGGTAGGCTATCATGCCTCATGTGTTCTGTTTTTCATATTTTAATCTGAAGCCTAAAATTTGTGTTGCATAAATGTTTTGCTACTTCAGTGCATAGCATTTTCATATATATATATATATATATATATATGTGTGTGTGTGTGTGTGTGTGTGTGTATGTGTATACTTTCTAAATCAGTACTGTATAATTAAAATGAATTCTCTACATACTTACATAGATGTTGTAGCAATGAGTTATTGATTAGAATAACAGCGAACATTTACTGATTGCATACTAAGAACCCACCTCTGATTAATATGCTTTATCATTATACAAAACACTCAAAATTACATGACAGATATAATTGTTATTTCTGTTTTACAGAAAGGAGTGAACAGAGAGATATAGAGAAGTTCAAATAATTTGCTCATGGTTAGAAAGCTAGAAAGTTCTAGAACTATAATTCTAACCCATGAATGGTCACCCCAATGTGTATCCACTAATCAACAGTATCTATTATGGCTTTATACTCATCAAAATGCACAGATGCAGACCAGCAGGTGGCATGGTGGTTAAGTTCACTGGTTTTCCACATGGCCAACCATGGTTCAAGTCCCAGACCTGGTGGCTTGCTTTCTCACTTTCCCTCTCTCTCTCTCTCTGTCTCTCTCTTATCAAACTGGAAAATAATAATAATAAATACAGTTAAATGAAATAATTCTTAAAAACAATACCAAAAAATGCACAGATGCATAAGTTGTGAGAAGAATCTGTATCTCTAACCATCTAGTATCATAAATAAAAAATACATCTATAGATTTCCCATCCTCTAATGGCATCTTAAGATTATCATGTAAAATAAGAATCTATATCAATATATATTACTAAGTTGCAAAGATAAGCTAGGCAAGTATATATATTGGGTCATTGGAAAAGTCATGATGCATTTTCATATAGAAAAACATACCCTGACTTTTTTATTATTTACATTCAGTCACCTTACATCTTTATAGTATACAAAACATATTTTATTTTCCAGCACAAATGACAGTGCATATTAGTTAAGGCAAAGACATTATCCTATACATTATCATCAGCAAATAACTTTTCATTTTTGTGTCAATTAAATGCATTTTGTTCCCTGTTCTTCTCCCTCCCCCTATTATCTACTTCTTACCACCCCCTCACTATCTCTACTATCCACACATCATGACTTTTCTGATGACCCAATAGTATGGAATAACATACTCAAATACTGAAGCTTGCTATGCCCAGGTGGTAATAGTATTATTTGAAAAGTTATGTTTTGTGTGGAATCTTTACTCTTAAAAAAAGGATTAGTTTTAAGCCAACATGTGGCTTCGTGGCTGAGGCTCTGGATTCCCACATGGCTGACTGAGGTTTTAGTCCCAGACCTGGCAGCTTGAAAATCACACCAGGCATGTGTATATGTGTGCCTAAAATCCCAAGAGAAGACTAGAGAAGGGCTTGTGGCATGGCAATCCCTCTTAGGAGTGATTTCTCACTTTTCCTCCCACTCCATCAAGTGCACACACCCTATGGCAAAAAACCTTTTAGAAAAAGAAAAGATTAATTTTTAAATATATATAAAATAAACAAATGGGGACCACCAGATGGAGTAATGGTTACATCACTGAATTCTCATGTAGTCAACTGTGGTTCGAGTCCCAGATCCAGTGGCTTAAATTCATGCCGGGCACATGTGTGTGAGTGCCCAAGGTCCCGAGAGGAGAAGGGATTGCGACATAGCCATCCCTCCTGGGGGGTGATTTCTCACTTTCTGTCTCTCTTTCTCTGTCTTTCCAGCAAGCACACATACCCTAGAGCAAGAAAACTCTTTAAAAAAAAGAACAAGAATTCTGAAATATGTTTGCAACAGAATATATTAAATATTGTTGTTTTTTATTTCATAAACATGTGATATCCCAGCATGTGTGAAGTAATATTTTATAATTAGTTGATAATACCTTGTTTTAAAAATAGTGTCATTGACCATTTAGATATTTAAAGTTATGTGTTACTACAAACAAATAAGAAAATATATTTATTAGAAATAACTCTTTTTCAACCATGGTAGTTTAGGCTTTAGGGTAGCACTGTTTAGTACTGGAGCCATATGGCAGGCTTAGGTTCAGGTCCCTGGTTAATTTGAACAAGTTGGAAATACTCATGCATGTCCATAATCCTGGTTGGCTAGAAGGCTGGGAGGAAGGACTTCATGTGTGGCAATACCCTGTCAAGGGTACCTTTCTTTCTCTCACACAAAAACAAGTAAAAACCTGAACAAATTGAAGAATCAACAACTCTTCTTACATCTGTTAGAGAAGTGAGGTCACAAGGGCAAAGAACTGCCCCTAGTATTAGACAGACAGAAACAGAGAATCACATTTATTAGAATAGAAACCTTCACGGGAAACAGTTCCAGTGTAGGAAAACCTGAACAGTAATTGAAGAATTTCTGGAGGACCAGTGTGGACAAGTCTGAGAGTTAAAAACCACAGGGGTGGCCCAGTCATGGAGAGCCTGATACTTTTCTGAATTTTGCCTCCAGGAGTCCTAGCAAGTCCTAACAGTGAATATCATAGAGAAATTCTCCTGTGAATCCAGCAAACAATGGGGAAAAGTAAAAATTCTGAGATACAGAGAATTCTGTCCTTAACAAGATCTGCCCTTAGAAGAAACTATTTTACCAGAGCCTAACCTTCAAGGGTTTTCATCAGAGCCCAATGTACCTGGGGGGAAAAGGAAATACCCAACTCTAGCTCTCACTAAGTTGTCTATGAAGAAAAAGAGAACTAATGAATTCTACGTACCTCTGGCCATCCTGTCCCAACGAATGCAGGGAGAAATAACAATGGAAAAATATATGAAGTTCACAGTCCAAGACCACAGACTCACTAAGACTGAGACCTAATCATAGGAATAGAAATTGATTTCCCTTCCCCCACACCTTATCACTACATTACTAAAGACCATTCACCACAATTCCTCTCACCCAGAGCATCATGTCCATCTTCCAACAAAAAGTGACAAGGCATACTGAAAGAAAATAAACACAGTTGAAGAGACTTAATAAGCATCAGACCAGAGTCAAATATGGCAGGAATTTTAGAATTGTCAGAAATAGAAAACATTTAAGAAAAATTATATCAAGTCTCTACATTCTCTTCCAGAAAATGGAATTAGGTGGAATTTTTTTCTAATTTATCCTATCAGGCACACATTGCCTAAGTGACAAAACCACACGAAGACATTATAAGAAAAAAAAAATTCAGTACACTATTTGTTATGAACATAGGTGTAAAAGTCTCAACAATTATTACAAATAAACTCAGCGATGAATGAGTAGAATTATCCACCAAGATCAAATGAAATTTATTTCAGTAAAGGCTGGTTTGACACTTGAAAATAAATTTGTAACCCATCACATCAACAGGCTAAAGAAGAAAAATTATGATTGTGTCAATAAATGGTTATGTGACTCATATTTGTGATCTACATTTTGTTGTAAGAGACAGTCTTTTTCAAGACTACTTATTTCTAAGACATCCCCCCTCATTCTTTTTGGGAATAAAATTTTAATATGTAAGTTAATGATAAAACAGTATAGGTAATAACAAATATATTTAAATAATATGGTAAAATATTAAAATACTTAAATTAGCATCTTCAAATTTTCTCATTGAATTTTTTCCTTGAGTCAATCTTTGGAAGGCAGTTAACTCAGAAGATATTTATAACTGAGTCCATCATCAAAAAATAAAAAAAAAAAACGTATGGGGCCAGCTGGTGGTGTAGTGGTTAAGGCACTGGATTCTCATATGGCTAAGTGGTTGGAGTCCCAGTTCCTGTGGCTTAAAACTAACATTGGGTACATGTGCATGTGTGTCCAAAATCCCAAGAAGAGAATGGAGGAGAAGGGATTGTGGCATGGCCATCAACCCTGGGGAGTGAGTTCTTAATTTCGCTGTTTCTCTCTCTCTCTCCAGCGAGCTCATGTACTCTATGTAAAATACCTTTAAAAAACAGTTAAAATAAAATAAAAGGCATAGAGAAGATACTGGAGTTACATGTATTTGATCCTTCTCTCTGACCTATTTTATTCGGAAATGTCTGTGTCACTAATATATAATTTTTCTCTTGGAAATCATAGGAAATCATTTGTAATGTTAAAATCCTCGGTGGAAAAGCGAATTGCATAGAAAAGATTTAGCAAGGAGTTAACTATCAACTGTGATACTGTCAAAACATGGAAAGCTAACTTACTGTAATCACTCTGTGGCCTCAAAACAAGCTCTATATCCAACCTCCAGAATCTAAATCCAACAAGAAGATTTGGTGACAAGGATTGGCACAGAAGACTGTAGATGCTGGCAAGGGTTTATATAAGTGAACAATGAATTGGTTAGTCTTATAATATTGAATCATTGAGACTGGAATGTCAATGTAATTGAGAACCCACTTGTCACCGTTTTTTCTGCAGGGAAAACACATCATTTCTATAAAAAGCATAGAGCATATAAAAGGATAAGAAAGTAATGCTAAAACAAAATTTACAATAACATTAAATAGGCAGTTATTATGGCAATGCATTTGGTACTGGGTGATAATTAGGTAAAAAAGGATAAATTGCTTACATTTGTAAGCAGGAATAGCATACTATTCACTAATGTCTCTCTACAACCTAACCTAATGCCGAACATTTTGTGGAATGAAAAAAAAAAAAAAAAGAATGACTGACCAGTATTATGTATGCAAACTAAATGTCAACAGAGTAATCTCGGGAGTAGACAAGACAGAGAAAGAGGAAGAAATTCTAATGCTCCTCTGTAAACGACCAAGACCAAGATTTAGTTTTCATTCTTTTTGGCTTTTCTAAAATGAGTTCCTCTAGCCTTCCATTGCCTTCTTCAGCCAATCTTATTATTTATTTTTTTAAGAGAGATTTTTGCTATAGGGCACGTGTGCTCACCAAAGAGACAGAGACAGAGAGAAAGCAAGAAATCACCCCGAGGGGAGATGGCCACACCACAGTCCATTCTCCTCTCAGGATCTTGAACACACTCACACTGGTCCAGGACTCAAACTGTGGTCAACTAAGTGGGAGTCCAGCGATATAACCATTACGCCATTTGCTGATCCCAAGCCAGCCTTATTTTTAAAGCAGCTTGGACTGAGTAACATATTTTTTATAAAATGGTCCTCTGTACCATTTCTAAGAATCATAGGTCAAATTAGTCAGACTACTATTCTAAAACTGATAATTAGATCCACCCCCTACCAAAATCTACAATTAATTGGTAGAAATCTAAGCTTTGTAGATTTTAGTTGTTAAAAGCATCATATGTAGAAAGTACAAAGGCTGTCCTAAGTAAATTACTTTAAAAGTGACTTTTAAAGCATTTTCTTAATCCAGAAAGAGTCACAGCCAGCTTAATGTGCATATTAAAATGAATTGCTTATTGTGGTCATCATTATTATATTACACATTCCCCTGGAAACTATGCTGAATATCATGTAAGATACACTGCATTTTGAAAGAATTTAGTAACATGTTAGGATAAATGCGTTTGAGAAATATATTTGAATTGATTGAAGAAGTCTCTCCATTCTCTAATCCTTTATTAATCATTTGCTACGTGGAATCAGGTCTGGGCTGTGCAGTCTCTGATCATATTTCTCTAGGACATAGAGCATCAGCAGTTCAGAGACTTTGGTTTTTGTCTAGGCTGCCATTGGTTTGACAGAGAATGAAAGGGGAGATAAGGACTACATCAAGCAAAAAAGTACTTAGTAAGAATGACCTTCCAAAAATGTATATGGAATTCTTTTTAAATAAATTTCTGGATTAGCAAAAAAAAAAACAAAAACGACGAATTAGATGAGGTAAGTCAAGGAGATGGCCAAGAGTGCAGATTTTTGGAAGTCACAGCATAACCTTTTTCAACTCACAATTTCCGTACATGTTGATAAGTGCACTTACATCTCAGTAATGGAAGAATTAAAGGGCATAATATATTCGATTCATTTAACAGAGTGCCTGACATATATTAAATTTTCAGTTTGTGATCAGACTAGCTGTTTCTAAGAACAATTTTACAGTATAGTAACATGGACATAGACTGTCAAAAGCAAACAGACTGGTTTCGGTTTCATTTTTTCCTCATGTATGGCTTTGTGGGTTAAGTGCACATTTTAGTAGAAAATATGTTTTTACAGAGAGATCATTTCTAGGGGTGATTAAAAGTTTGATTATAACCACTCTTGGGTTTCATAATTTAAAAACATTTTCACAAAGTCTGTGATTAATTTTTCTCATTTAAAATTTTATTCTCAATAATGTGCAGCATTAAATATAATTAGAATTTCACAAGGCATCTTGGGAGTTACACTTTCACATATTAAACTATGCAGAAAAAGTTAAATTTCATAGCTGGTCAAGAACTCAGAGCAAAATGAAAAGATAAAAAGATAGTGAAACATGGTTCATGGTCCTTAAAAGACCTTTTAATGTGGTTAGTTATTTTATAATGAACGCAAGTAACACATTGAATGCCCACCTATGAACAGAATCTAAATTAACAATTTAGAAATGAGAAAGTGACATAAAATTAAATGAAACTTTTACCTTCACCACTTTTTGCAGGGTCATTTGTTGATTAAATTATCTCCTGTGCTTGTTGCTTGTCTTACTACATCAATCACCTGTGAATTTAAATTAGAGGCATTTTGAAAATATAATTACTAAATCATTGCTTGTATCTACTGAGTGGTAAATTCATATTTTTATAGTACCTCAGCTATAGTGTGGACCTTTGAATAATTCATTTTTCACACGAAATAGGCAAATTACAAATATCTAGCAAGTTGTAATTCTGGATAATGGTTCTTCAAAGGATGAAGAACAATAGTTAAGCTGTACCTTTGGTCATGCGTGGCACTATGTAATTACTATCTGCAGATCCTCAAGCTCAGCTTAATCTGTAATATGTAATTCAAACACCTGTTGAAGTGTACAGTATAATATGAAGTTAAAGAACCCAGATGACTCATTTTATAAGCACATGCTTTTTTTTTTTTTTTTTTTAATAAACAGAGTGCCTTAAAAACAACTTGGAAATTAGGCTTATTATTTTACAGTTTGGTGGTAGTGGTGGTTTTATTCTCCTTTTCCTCTTCCTCTTTTGTATTCATTATCATCATCCATACACTAGGTATAGGGTAAATGCTTTTACACAAATTATCCAACTCTGGTTCTCAAGCTCTTAGAGGAATCAGAATTACCTGGACAATTTGTCAAAATGCACAGATTTTCTGAGTCAGTAGGTATGAGATGGAGCCTTGCAATGTGCATCTATATCAAGTAGATATAGGTGATGCAGATACTGCTGGTCTAGGGACCACACTTTGAGAATCTCTGTTCTAACAAACATGTCTATGTCCCCTTACTAGCTCCTCTTCTATCTTTTTAATGCTAATAATGCTCAAAGATATAATATTATTGGTCTGCCTCACTGCAGATCAATCTCTGTGGACAGTCTCATCCACAAATGTGGCTGATGACTCAAATATAAAACCAACCCTCATCTCTCTTTTGAATGTCAGACCAATATAACAACTGCCTACAGGCCATCTCCACATAGAGATCGCATAGGCTCTTCAAATTTACTGTGGACAAATTGGCATTTATAAGGCAATTGCCATAAATATTGTTTCAATCAAGAATCATCACTTTTTATTTTGGAGAGGTTTTTGCTATAGGGCGCTGCGCTCGCCAGACAGACATAGAGACAGAAAGTGAGAAATCACCTCCCGGGGGGATGGCCATGCTGAAATCCCTTCTCCTCCATTCTCCTCTCGGGATCTTGGGCACGCACGCACATGCGCCCAGCGTGAGTATTAAGCCACCGGGTCCAGGACGCAAACGACGGTCGACTACATGGGAGTCCAGCGACATAGCCATTACGCTAACTGCTGGTCCCAAGAATCATCACATTTTTATGAGGAGCATTTTTTATATGATCTTAGAGGATCTACTCGCAAATTAATTACTACTTACATAGAGAATATAGTAACTAAATAGTAACTATACATTGGAGAAATTGAACACCTTGAATAGAGTGATCGAAAATTTCATTCCCACGAAGGGTCAAATGAGTATAATACTCCCACAGTCGTAATGCTCTGAGAAGGACACATTTTCTCATTGCTTTTGAGCATGACCCAAACCTATGGCTTGGCATGAAAGTTCTCTGTCTTCCAGTGTCTCTCTTCTCCCCACTTTCCTCTGCAGTCTACTTTACTATTGTACTAACTTCCTTGACTATTGAAGACCATGTCATGTTCCCTCTTGCTTTAGGGGCTTTATTCCTTCTATTTGCTTTGCTTGGCTCACCCTTCCTCTTCCCTAAGCACCTTTTGTCTTTTGCTTCATGAAAATCAATGGTCTTTTAGGACTAAAATTAATATTATCGTTTCTGGGAAACTTTCCATGCTGATGCACTTTTCATGGATGGCTTAGCAGCCCTGTCCTGCTTAGAGAAATTATAGCACTTATCATAATTTATTATAATTTTCTTTTCACTTCCCTATTCCATGGTTTGAATGTGAGTTCCTGAAAGGTAGGGACCATCCTATTCATCATTGCCTATTAGGTTCCTAGAACAGTATTAGTTAAGATACAGCTTCTAGGCCCAGCCACAGTGTCACAAGGTGTAGGGTGCCACTTCACAATGTTGGAACCACATGGGAGGCCTAGGTTCTAATCCTGGGTCAACCTGAACATGCTATGTGTGTGGCAGTGCATACTTCTGATTCTGATCCTGGATAGCTGGAGGACTGGAGCAGGAAAATCAAGCAGCAACAAGACCCTGCCTAAGATACCCGCCTTCTCTTCCTCTCTTGCTCACTTGCTCTCCTAAAAAAATAAAATAAGCCTAGCAAAATATATAGTTTCTTAATAAATTGATGGATGTGGAAAAATTGTAAATGCCACATATCAAGTTAATTTTTCATTTTTATTTGGTGAAACACTGGTTGAAAAAATGAATAATAGTGTTTAGCTTTATATTTGGTACTCACTAATGGATAGAGACCATTGAAACTCTTCCATGTTGTCATCTAATTTACAACTCAAAAGCACTAGTTGTGAGTACCTTTTCTGCTCTGTTATTTAAGGTGGTTTACAAAATTGTAGGAAATATAGTTTTACTTTTATATAGGACCTTTTTATATGAATGTTTTAGATATGAATAATTTATCACTTTAAATAGCAGGCATAAGTGCTTATACTTATGATTTTGTATTTATATGTTTAGGAAAATTTTAAAATAATGACTAAAAGGACTGTATAACAAAATTATATCTCTAGGTTGTGGGATTCATCTTCTCTTTGTATTTTATAACTTTTAAAAATTATGTGAATTAACTTTATATGAAGAAGTAACATGGGGTTTTCAATAGCTGGTGTTTAATGCTAATATGGTTTTCTAAAGAAGATTCATGCTTTCTGTTTTTCTGTGAAAGAGAAAATTATGGTTTTTGGTTCTTTTCTTACTAATCTATCATGACATCTTTGGCTGTGAAGCGAATTGATACACTAAAGTCTCAGGAGTAATTTACTATCCACCCAAGGATTTGGCATTCTTACTGGGGATGATACAAGGACATCACATTTTCTACAGTTCTGTGTGTTTGCAGGTATTAAAAGAAAACAGGGCTTTGACCAGCAGATGGTGTAGCAGTTATGTTGCTGGACTCCCTCATAGCCAATCACGGCTAGAGTCCTGTACCGGTGGCTTCCAAACTCACTCAGGGCATATGTGCCTGTGTGCCCAAGATCCCAGGAGGAGAATGGAGAAGGAGGTATTGCAGCATGGCCATCCCTCCTGGGGAGGTGATTTCTCACTTTCCCTCTCACTGTCTCTCTCTCCCTGGTAAGTGCATGCAAAACAAAACAAAACAAAAACAAACAAACAAAAAAACACTGGAAAAGAAAAAGGAAAAAGAAAAAAAAAAAGGGCTATTAATTACCCAAAACACATCAGTGCATTCCTTTGATTTTTGTAAATAAATGCTGATACATCATGAGGAAAAAAGTGCTTACCACTTTTTATTGGCACTTCAAAACTTTCTAGACATCATTTATAATTTCATTTAGAAAGTAAATCTGTAGGTGGCTTTTTTTTTTTTTCATGAATGCATTGGTTCTTTACCCATACTTACTTATGTTGATCCAAGGACAAAGGACTATTAATGAACCCAGGCATTGTCACTTATCAACAAGCTAAGAAAATAGCCAAAATATTATACATTTCTTCTTCATCTTAGAATGGCGATTACTGTTCACCTAGCCAAATATTTTCCAATTGCAGAACTTCAAGCTATTTTACTCTTCACGTCATTGAATACTGCCTTCCTTTTCATCATGCCACTTAATAACACAGTTCAGTGACTATTTCAACATTATGATGCCTCTTCTTGGTCTATGATATAGTTTCCAGTTAAATTGGGTATTTGCCATCTTCAGAGGCCCAGCCTTTTCCTGTGTACTTGAGAGGAATAACAGGTCTATTACATGTTCAGCAACTATAAGAGTACACTGTTCACTTAGACTTGGCCATACTAATTTCCTTCCATTCACTCACTTTGCTCCCCTTTACCTTGTTACTCAGATATTTTAAAATTACTTACTTGGCCAACAGTGTTTTAAAATACATTTTATTCTGAAAATGTCAATGCATTAATAACATGGTTTTTTTAGGTCAAATTTGCTACAATGGAAGTAATTGGGGATTGAGGCTGATTAGCCAGATATATCTTCCCATTGGAGTCTGTGATAATTAAGAGCAGTATTTGATGGTGGTCATGTCAGCCACTGCTGAGCAGAAAGCAGTGTTCTACATGCATATTCAGCTGCCACATGATGTGTTACTGCATTTCATTTTACGTATAGTTGCCCGGTGCAAACTCAGTGCAATAAATCTCAGTGTTAGGCTTTTACCATTTTTCATAGTAACAGAAAAAAAGTACAGTTTTCCATTTTATTGAGTGAATTCAGATTTATGGAGGACACTGGATTGTGCTCATTCTCTAGTTCATGTGCCTATATAAGCTGCCAATACAAATAAGCTGACCATCCTGGATAGACTAATTAAAGCATCTCTTCTAATATTTCAGAAATGAGATTATTTCTGTCTCTCTTTACCTTAGGATACCACATCTGATTGCCACTCCTCCAAAGTGTGGATAGGAGTATCATTGTCTCCTGCTCTTGTTAACTTAAAATATCTATCTCAATTTTTTTTTTAAAAAAAAGGGAAGACAAATCTAACTGGTTGCTATTTCAATCTATCCATTTAATTAGTGATGCAGACTATTAGCTTTGCAGGGACTGTTCTGGCCCTACAACCTTGAAGCTGATGACTCTAATAATATGATTCACGTGGTATTTCCCTATGAGTATGCAGTCTCTCTATTTCCCAAGATCAGTGGCTTTGGTGGGTATAATCACCAGGGGAACCTGGTAAAAATACAAAGGCCTAGGTCCTATCCTGCTCTACTGAGTTTGGGAAATTCTGATACACACTAAAATTTGAGAACTGCTGCTTTAGATACTAAAACATATCAAAACAAAAAGTATTACTTATCAAGCTACAAGTGCAGAGAGCATTGAGTGGTCCAGTTGGACACTATCCCAAACTCCCTGTTCTAATTCCTGTGGTAGATCTTTTATTGAACTCTCCTCTACTTTATGGCTTTACTTGAAGGATATATTATGAGAAACAGCCCTTCTAATAACTGCAAAACCAAAACTGAAAATTTATCAAAATGGAATGCTTTATGTAAGTCCAATGCCAAAATTCATTTGGGGATAAACTTGAACAAATGTATTTATTCCCTGTAGTGTTAATGTTGATATGCTTAAGTGCAGAAATATTAGTATATTTAACTCTAGGATGTTGCCCTAAGACTGCAAGGGAATTTAAAAATATTTGGCATATGTACTGTATTAACTTTCAAAATCTACTAAAACATATTTTAGTTCCAAAGTTTTCAGATAAGAATTTTGAGCAATGTGATTAATAATGTCATATATCTTCTGGGGAACTGGCTTGTTTTTATCCTGTGAACACTAAAACTGATTTACTGGCATACTTCTCTGTCAGTACAGGGGCTGGAATGCTCTAAGCTGAGCCTTTGGCCTCCTTTAGTCAAGAGTCTTGCAGTGTTATTCTACATTAATAATGAACTCTTCTTATTTATTGTTTTCTTGATATCTCTACCCATTTTTTATTATTAATTATAATGATTTTGCTGAATGCATTTCATAATCAGTTTTTGTAGGTTAGTATAAATATGAATAAATTAAGTGATTCTTCATTTAGTCGGATAGATAGACTGATAAAATATTGGGTCATAGAGAAAGTCATGATGCATTTTTGCATAGAAAAATACATCATGACTTTCTCTATGACCCTCTGACCCAAAACAATTACTGATCCTGAGGCATTATTTACGGAAAGATCTGACATAACTGTCATCATTTGCCCCTTTCTCCTCATAATCAGATAACTTCTAATTGTTTTTTTCCTCAGAGTTCCTTCATCATTTCCCCCATGAGTGTGAAAAAGAGAGCACCCCCAGCAGGGTTCCCATGCCAGAATCTATCCCTTCTCAGCCAGCCTTAGATCATGGGCAAGCACCTGCCTTGTATATTCAAGGAGATCTGCAAATGTAATCTGGAAGCCTCCTATGTGGGCATCCTTACAGGGGCATCACATTTTACCTCTGCACCATCATCATGCCCCTTCCTTCTACTTTTGAGGGTAACTCTCTCAAAGGAGCTAGTATGATAAGTATACATTCCCAGCTAGGTCATATACCTAGTGGACGGCAGCTCAGGTATTAGTTACCTCACACTCTGTTTCCCTGAGTAGAAGTTTCCATGAGTATCTATCCAGCAAAAACACTTGAATCCCTCTAGTCTGGAGAATTCCAGACTTTAAAGTAGTGGTTCTTATTCTAGTAGTTATGTCTGCATCGAGTGGTTAGATGAAAAGTGACACACCCTAAACAGCAATTTCAGCACCTCCAGGGTATACGGAGATCCCAAAGAGAATATGTGTGCATAAATACTGCTTTTTTGCTTCAGATCACTGGCTCCGAGTATGAAAGAAGTCAAGTGACAAATCACTGAGTTTTCCTTCAGGTTGTGAACCATCAGCCTAGATAGCAAACAATTCTGATTGCATGTTTCAGTAGTTACCGTGCTTTACTTTTTAAAAATTTATTTGTTTTGTTATAGATTAATAGAGTTTTATTTTTTAGAACTGTTCTGAGTTTATAGAAAAACTGGACAGAAAGTACAGTGAGTTCATATATTGCATTGTCAGAAAAGTCATGATGCATTTTTTGCGTAGAAAAATGTCATGACTTTTCTGACAATACAGTATTTGCTATCCTTTACCACACAGTTCCTTCTATCATTAACATTTTGCAATGGTGTGGAACATTTGTTAATAATTGATGGACCAATACTGATATGTTGTTATTAACTAAAGTCTATAATTCACATTGGAGTTCACTTGTACTGTTGTATGGGTTTTGACAAACGCACAATGTCATATATCTAACATTTTAGTATACAGGATAGTTTCACTGCCCAAAAAGTCACCTGTGCTACACTTATTTATCCCTCCTTCTCCCCATCTCCTAGCAACCAATTATCTCTTTACTCTCAATAGTCTTTTCCTAGAATGTCATATACTTGGGATCCTACAGTGTGTAGCCTGATCAGACTGGCTTTTTTCACTTAATAATGTAGATTTCAGTTTTTTCCATGTCTTTTTATGGCTTAATAGTTCATTTATTTTTTAATATTTACTTTTTACATTTTTGCCATGGGACATGCACACTTTCTAGGGAGAGACAGAGAAAGTGACAAATCACCCCTCCCCAAAGGAAATGATCACAACATAATCCCTTCTCCATTCTTCTCTTGGGATTTTGGTATACACATACACACACATGCACCCAGCATGATTTTCAAGCTACCCAGTCCAGGACTTGAACCACTGTTGGCCGTGTGGGAGTCCTGTGCCTTAACCACCATGCCACCTGCTGGCCCCAATAGCTCATTTCTTTTTATCACTGAATAAAAATCTTGTATGGACATACCAAAGTTTATCCACTAATTTATGGAAGGATGATTTCAGCTTTCAGTGGTTTCCAACTTTTGCCAATCACAAGTAAAACCACTGTAAATACATACATGCTGGTTTTTGTGTGGATCTAAGTATTCAATTTATTTGGTTAACTAAGGATTGTGATTACCAGATCTTATGGGAAAAGTATGTTTAATTTTGTAAGAAACTTCCAGACTCTCTTTCTCTTCCAAAATGATTGTGCCATGTTATTTCCCAGCAGCAATGAATAATGGTCCCTGTTGGTCCACATGCTCACCACCATAATTCGATAGTGATAGTATTCTGAATTTTAGAAAATCTGTGTGATTTGTTAAACTTTTAACATTTTAACAAAGAGAAAATTTGAGTTCACAACATGCATTTCTACTAATTACTAATGAATAGCTCTATCATTAAAGAAGATCACTGCCATATTTCTTTTTCCACTTACCTTAGTTTCCTCCAGAGTTTGATGTTATCACTTCTCTCAGCAGGATGGTAGATGGCATTCTTATCTTGGCAGTTCATTGTTATTCCTATACATATTGACCTTCTCCCATTTATCATGAATGTTCTTAATGGAAACTAGAATGGTGAAGGCTTTCAATTGATTTTTCCCAGATCCACCACAGCAATCCCTATATGTTGAACCTATAGTCTTATGAAATGTTTTTCTTTTTTCTTTTTTATTTTCAAGAGGTTTTTTGCTGTAGGGCACATGTACTCACCAGAAAGACAGAGAGAGACAGAGACAGAAAGAAAGAAAGCAAGAAATCACCCCCAGGGGGGGGATGGCAATGCCACAGTCCTTTCTACATTCTCCTCTTGGGATCTTGGGCACACATGCACATGCGCCCAGTGTGAGTTTAAGCCACCAGGTTCGGGACTCGAACTGTGGTCGACTACATGGGAGTCCAGTGACATAGCCATTATGCCAACTCCTGGTCCAGAAATGTTTTTCTTAAATAATAAGACTTGAAAGTCTAAATTACTCCTTTATCCATGGGCTACATAAAAACAACATGAAAACAGCATCCATCTCCTTTTACATCTTTTGGATGACCACGTAGATTGCCAGTGAGCAGTAATATTTTTAAAAGAAGCTTCCCCTCCACCGCCCCTCCCGAGCAATAGGTCCCAGCAGTGGGCTGAAAGTATTCAGTAAACTAGACTGTCAACAGATTTGTTGCCATCCAGGCTTTTAGTGTTCAATTTATGGAGCACAGGCAGAGTTGATTTAGCATCATTCTTAGGAGTCTTAGTAGATATAGAATGATAAATGAACACTGGCTTCAACTTAAAATCATGGACTGCATTAGCCCCTAACAGAGTCAGAATGTCCTTTAAAGCTTTGAAGACAGGCATTGACCCTCTCTATGGGAATGCTAGATGGTATCTTTTTTCAATAGAAAGTTGTTTCATCTACATTGAAAAATCTGTTGTTTAGTGTTGTTTAGCCACCTTCATCAATTACCTTAGTTGATCTTCTGGATAACTTATTACCCCTTGATGCTTTTACCTTGCACTTTTATGTTATGAACATGGCTTCTTTCTTTAAAACTCATGAACAAACCTTTCCTGCTTCAAAGTTTTCTTCTTCAGCTTCTTCCCTTGTCTGAGCCTTCATAGAATTGAAGAGTTTGGTCTTTTCTCTGAATTTAGCTTTGGTTTAATCTATTCAAAATGATTAACTTTCTTCCTATCATCAATAAGAGTGTTTCACTTTCCTATACATGTGTTCACTGGAGTAGCACTTTTTATTCCATTCAAGAACTTTTCCTTTGTATTCACAGTGTGGCTGTTTGCCACAAAAAGCCTGATTTTAGCCCATCTCAGCTTTCAACATGACTCCTCACTAAGCTTCTTTCTAGCTTTTGATTTACAGTAAGGGATATGTGATTCTTCCTTTCATTTGAAAATTTAGAGGCCATTGCTGAGTTATTAATTGGCCTGATTTTAATATTGTTGTATCTCAAGGAATAGTAAGGCCCAAGGAAAGGGTGAGGAATGGGGGATGGCTGGTTGGTAGAGCAGGCAGAACTTAGGATGTTTATTGATTATGTCTGCCAACTTACATAGGAGCAGTTCATGACACCTCTAGATAATTACAATAGTAACATCAAAGATCACTGATCTTGGGGCCAGCAGTTGGCATAATGGCTATGTCACTGGACTCCTACGTAGTTGACTGCGGTTCAAGTTCTACACCCAGTGGCTTAAACTCATGCTGGGTGCATGTGCGTGTGTGCCCAAAATACCGAGAGGAGAATGCAAGAGAAGGGATTGTGATGTAGCCATCCTCCATGGAAGGTGATTTCTTGCTTTTTGTTTCTCTTTCTCTCTCTTGTCTTTCTGGTGAGCACATGCACCCTATAGCAAAAATCTCTCCAAAAAGAAAAAAATCACTGATCTCAGATCACATTAAAAGATAAAATAATAATGAAAAAGTTCGAAATATTGTGAGAATTACCAAAGATACAGAGACATGAAGTAAGCACATGGTGTTGAAAAAGCAGTCCTGATAGACTTGTTTAGTGCAAGTTGTCACAAACCTTCAATTTGTAAAAAATGCAAAATCTGAATGCAGACTGCAGTAAGTAAACTACAGTAAAATTAGGTATACTTTTAGAAGCTTTCAGTGTAAGGGAACTAATTAATTAAATAGCTGGATTAGAACCCTGAACTTGAGACTTTAAAATCAAATTTCCTTTCCTTCTAGGCATTCTGTTAGCTTTGTGATAATAGCATGCCTCTTTTTAAGTTTTATATTTCCTACAGCAGCAAACTGAGCAATGAGTTTGCAGGAAACTCTCTTTACTATGTAATGTGGTTCTTGTCAAGAAATCTTACATGTGTACACATCTTCAAATTATCTAAGTACTGTTACTGCCTAACCACATAGTTTCGTAGTTAAGCATTTGGGCTTTTTATTCTAATATGTAAATAGGAATCCCAATTAGAGCACACATGGTGTTATCTTGAACAAGTTACTGAATCCAGTTTCTCTCCCTGCCAGATGGGACTTTTGCCAGCAATAACATTATGGAGTAGCTTTGGTTTTGCAACAAGGATAATGTATGGATAATGCTTAATGTAATATATGGGATATATAGTAAATATTCTATAATTTTGGGAATTTTAGGCAGCAATTTCTATGAGAAAACTGAGGAAGAGATAGGATGGGGGATTGGCCTAATATTACATAGGGTATGTATTTAACGAAAGACCCCATCTCTTGTATCAGAGCCGACTCTGTCTCTCTAATATTGTAGGCAGGAATTTACTTAGGCCTAGGCTGGGTGGAAGGAGCAGGTGGTGAATTGAATCTACAGCTAGTGGTGCAATCACATTGTCAATTGCATATGATCATAAAGTCCATTAGCCAATTTCAGGCTGTTTCCTGTTTATCTTGGCCTCAGCTACAAGGATGTATAAAGTCTAAGATTGTTTCCATTTTGATAAAAAAAAAAAAAACTACACACAAACCCACACACGTGTATATACTGGGAGTTCATTGCCAAAACATCAAATGATTCCTTTTTTCTCCTTTCTGTGCAGATATTAAAATTCTCATATATTTTGTATGTGTTCAAAATAAGATATACATAGGGCATCATCTTTGTGGTGGAGTTAAGTAACAGAAATAACATGCACTATTCCGTGTAAAAGTTACAAAAGGACTTTATAGACTGTTTTTTTCTGAGTGTATGAACCACACAATAATATGGTACTGTAGCTGATTTAAGCTAACTTTGTTCTAAAAATTTCTTGAGAATTTCATTTCTTCAGTTAAGTTCTCCTGCATAGCTAGGTAGATACCTACAAATATGAATAGAACCACTACTTTAAAGTAAGGATTTAAACTTTTTTTGGGGGGGGAGAGGTTTTTGCTATAGGGTGCGTGTGCTCGCCAGACAAACAGAGAGAAAGTGAGAAATCACCCCCCAGGGGGGATGGCCACGCCACAATCCCTTCTCCTCCATTCTCCTCTTGGGATCTTGGGCACGCACGCACACGTGCCCGGCGTGAATTTAAGCCACCGGGTCCGGGACCGAACCATGGTCGGCTACGTGGGAGTCCAGCGACATAGCCATTATGCTAACTGCTGGTCCCATCAGGATTTAAACATTTTAAATGTCTGTTCTACTTAATTAATATTACTCTTTTGTTAATTATCATATCAAAAATCTTAGTTTCAAGAAAATACTTTCTTGTCTGTGTCATCTTTTTAAAAAGTATTTATTTCTTCCATGAGCAATAGAGACAGAAGAAAACAGCTCCCCAAACATCCTCAGTCAGACAGCCTCAGATCATGTGGACACCCAAACCCAGGATACTCAGAGGTCTCCAAAGGCAAACTCAGAACTGTCCCATGCGGATTAGCCTTACAGTGCTTTGCCACCATCTGGCCCCTGAATCTTCTTAAATTTAGAATAGATGGTTAGCGAGGCCAGCAGGTGGCAGTGTGGTTAAGGTGCTGGACTCCCATGTGGTCGACTGCAATTTGAGTCCCAGACCTGGCTGCTTGAAACTCATGTAGGGTGTGTGTGCATGAGTGCCCAGAATCCCAGGAGAGTAGAGGAGAAGGGTTAGCAGCAGGGCCATCCCCATGGGGTGAGGGAAGGATTTCTTGCTTTATTTCTCTGGTAAGCGCTCACGCCCTATAGCGAAAATTTCTCAAAAGAAAAAAAAAATAAAAAGAATGGATGACTAGCAAAAGCAGCTGGTATTAACTTGCCAAATTTAAAGTTCAAACATCTGATAGTAATGTTGATGTAATATGTGACCTTTTATAAGTCACTCTGCCCCTTAAAATTAAATGTGGCAAAATCAGCAAGCTTAGTACATTGAATAGGTTCTCCTAATATTTTTGTTGACTTTTTTACAAGAACGCTATAAAGCAACTATGAAGTGTTGTTTTAGGTTTTCTAATAAAAAAAAGTAACCGAAGCAATTTTAATTTGTACATCTGACTGTTCCTTAATATTTAAATACATATTTTTCTTCATGTGCTTCCATACATTATTCAGATTTTCAAACATGCGCACGCACACACACACACACACACACACAACGCCAAATATACAAGCTATTAGGTTTTCCATGAGATAACTATAATTCATTAAAACATACCCTTATCCAGTCACCATTACTTCCAAATACAATTTGGCTCTTTTCAAAATAATATTTGATTTTACATTAAGAGAACTTATCATCCTTTACTGCATGATGTCGGAATGACAATAGTGACTTCACTAGAAAAAAAGAATGTCAGTGGTTAAATCTTGGCAGTCCACAAATAACTCTCCAGTTGCTAAATTGCATTTTAGTATCACCTACAAATATTTAGATAGGAGAATTGACAGTTGACAGCTAGGTGTACCTGTATCTATTTCCTACAGTAACTGGATAATACCAGATTAACATTTAAAAAACATTAACAAGATTATGGTAGAATAAGGGAATGTTGAAATGTCATCCCTTAATCTTTAATATTTGTACTGCTATAACTTACCTTTGTGCTTGAATGATTAAGAATATATTGAATAACAAGAGTTTTTCCCATCAGCCTTATAGAGGCACTATTTAAATACAAGGTAAAATTGAGAACTATTTTCCACCCTGGTTTTGGGTCCACTCATACAGAGTAAAGGAACTCTGGAAAAAGTGCTTGTGAATTTTCCAAGTCAATCTGGTTGCATTATCTCTTGCAACTGACAATGCAAGGGCAGCCAGCAGCAGTGGTCATCCATTTGTCGTGCCTGCTTGCAGTCTGATTAAAGGGAGAAAAATCCGAGATTACATGGGGAGTTCTTCAGTAATTTCTTGCCCTCAGAAAAATTTTCTGGAGCATGATTATAGCCAGGAGGGAAGAAACAGTAAGAGAAATAATCTTCAGAGTTTCTAATGAGAAAAATAATTTTTAACTGGTAAAAATTTGAGCAGACATGTTAAAGAGTAATACTGTAATTATTGAGTAGAATCCAATAATATGAAGTTCTGAGTACTGTCTCTTTTTTTTCTTTTTCTTCTGGCTTTGTGTGTGTATGTGCTAGAGAGTACATGTGCTCACTAGGGGAGAGAGAGAGAGAGAGACAACGGAACGCATCATCCATATGGAATGCATTCCCCTTATGGATAGTCACATTGCTATCCCTTTTCCATTTCTTCTTTCAGGATTTAGCCACTCATGCACATACACCCTTTGGTTTTTCAAGCCACAAGTTCTGGGACTCTTACTGCACAGTCAGCCAAGTGGGATCCAGCTATCTTAACCACCACGCCACCAGCTGGCCCCCTCTGATTTTATAAATTCATCCTTATTCTCCCTTCACTTTCATTTGTCTATACTTATCCTTAGATTATTAAATATAGTAGATTTTTGTGAACTATTCATGTTAGTTAGCTTTTGCTTAGCTAAGTATTATAAAAGCCCCTACCCCAAATCTAGTGCCTTTTAAGAGCATTGGTTTATTTCTCTGTGTGGGAGCTGTGTCCCTGATCCATGTGTCGTCTTTATTTTAGATCTAGGGTAAATGAATAACTGCCATCTGGGGCAAGCCATAGGAAAAAGAGCAATGGCAGAAACATGCAATAGATTTAAAATTTGTCCTTGGACATAATTTGAAAAACATAATATAATCTACCCTACCACCAAAATCCTTTCTGAAATAAGATGTGGTATAGTCACATAAACTTTACATTGATATGTGTAAAAGGATAACATCAAGGTAGAAATTTAATGAACAATGGAAGGATGATTTTAATTTATGAAGGTTTTTATCAAGCATCTACAAAATAGAAAACACCAGGAAGAAACAAAGGAATTAAAGAGGTGCTAATTTGCAGGAAGTGTGAATTAGATACATTTTTGGATAATTTCTGTTTGAGAATCTGTTAGATGATGCTTTACTCTGTCCTGGCTGCTTTAGCAAAATACCATCAAGTAAGTAGTTTATAAACAGCAGAAATGTTTTATGGTTCTGGAGGCTAAGAAGTCTTAAGATAAAGGCACCAGCTGATTAGATGTCTGGTGAGATCTTGCTCTCTTCTTCATAGATGGCTTCTTATTGCTGTGTTCTCACATGGTGGCAGATGTTCTCTCTGCCTTTTATAGAAAGGCACTCATCCCATTCCTGAGGGCAAAGCCCTCATAAACAACTCATCTCTTAAAGACCCTACATCTTAATACTATAGGATTGGAGTGGAAATCTAGTTTCAACATATGAACTTTGGAGGAACACAGACATTCAGACCATAGATGAGGCCATTAATAAAAATGATTAAAGTAATAATAGTTAACTTTTACTGAGCATCTTACTGTGTATGTCAAGCACTTTATGAAACAACTCAGTACAGCTCATAATAAATTTTTGACTTGTGTATAATTATTATCATCATTTTACAGGTGAAAATATAAAGGAACAGATATCTGTTGAGAGACTCATTATAAGGTCTGCTGAGCTTAGGCAGATTAATAGAAACAGGAAAAAGGTGTTTGTATTTAGTTCATAAAACAAAACTATTATAGTACATATGCACAAAAACTAGAGTGCTTCAAATAGTTCATGGAAAAATGGAATTAAAGTAAAGTTTATTTTGATGCAAAAAAATTTGAAATCCATGCACAGTTTTTTCACAATACACATTTTCCATAACCCTTTGTGTGTGTATGTGTATATATATATATATATATATATATCTATGAGAGATTTCTATGCTTTTTTGTTTTTGCAACATTGATTGTGAGTGTTCCCATGGCCTAAGCTCATAAGACATTTTCCTACAGAAGAGATCAAAGGCTATTTGCAAAACAATCTCAATATAGCCTACAACCATGAGTCCTTAGGGTAGAATCAATTGATGAGATGCTATATTTCTTTATAAGAAGCACTTTGGAAAATAAAACAGTATGAACTATTGATGGTGTCTTTGAAAATACTTTGTCACCCTATTACTTTCATTCTTACCATTAAAATAGCTTTATCATTATTATTTTTTAAGAGATTTTTGTCACAGGGCACATGTGCTTGCCAGAGGGACACAGGGAGACAGAAAACAAGAAATCACCCCCCAGGGAGGATGGCCACACTGCAATCCCTTCTCTTTCATTCTCCTCTCAGGATTTTGGGCACACATGCACACATGCCTAGCGTGAGTTTTAAGCTGTGGGATCTGGGACTCAAACCATGGTCGACTATGTGGGAATCCAATGACATAATCATCACCCTATCTGCTGATTCCAGATTTATCATTATTTTATGTAGAGCTCACCTCCTCTCTTCATCTATACCCTTTAGGTGAGTGAAGAATAAAATAAGGGAAAAAATGTAAAGAGCTAAAGATTTCTACGTATAAATGCTTTGTTAATAAGCAAAACTGAAACATCATGTCTTCTGTGTGAAAAATGTAATATTCAGAGGAGAGTGTGGTGCAATTAATCATTGTTCATTTATGCATATGTTACTCTATGGGTCGTCTTGTAAGTATTCCATTGTTCTAAAGCAGTAAACTATTCTCTAATTTGCAAATGCTACATCTTTATTTTCTAAAAAAGAGCAATTTCTTTGGATCATATTTTCAATATAGAAAATGCAAGCAGAAAGACAGTAGACAATCAATAGCTAATAAATTCACAAAACTACTAGGCAATATGCTAATATTTCACAAACTAAAACTATATAGTGAAGGGAGAATATTTTTAGTTTTATGTTGAAATATACCAATGGTGATTAAAGGACTGGATTCCCACATATCTGACCACAGTTCAAGTTCTAAACTTGGTGGCTTGAAAATCATGCCTGGGGTGTGTATGTATATGCCAAAATCCCAGGTGGAAAATGGAGGGGAAGGGATTACAATGTGGTCATCTCCTCTTGGGGGCATGATTTCTCACTTTCTGTCTGTGTCTCCCTCTCCCCCACCTTCTCTCTCCCTCTCCCCAGTGAGTGCATATGCCCTATAGTTAAACTATACACACACACACGTATGTATGTGTGTGTGTGTGTGTGTGTGTATATACACACATATACATATATATATGTATACACACACACATACATGACCAAACATACATACATACAGTTTGCACACTTCTTCCATGAGAGATACAAAGGGAGAGAAACAAATGACAAAGACCCTCCCAACAGGGTCTTCACACATTAATACACCTGTCATTCTTAGCCAGCCCAGATCATAGCATGCATGCAGATCCCTGGGGTGCTCAGGGAGGTCCAAAGGATACAAACCCAGGACCTTTCCCATGTGAGACTTGAGAAACAAAGAAAAACCATAACTTTTATAATCAGAAAAAAGAATTCTTATTTTTGAGGATGTTTATATCTTCCATGAAATATATTTATGTCCACAAACTGCCTGTTATGCAAAGTACCCTACAAGGTGCTACATCAGGCAGTAAAATAGAATTTATTTTTTAAAAATATATGATATTGGGAGACCAGCAGATGGTGTAATGGCTATGTCGCTGGACTCCCACGTAGTCAACCGTGGTTTGAGTCCTGGACCCGGTGGCTTAAACTCATGCCGGGTGCGTGTGCATGCATGCCCAAGATCCTGAGAGGAGAATGGAGGAGAAGGGATTGCGGCATGGCCATCCCCCCTGGGGGGGTGATTTCCTGCTTTCTGTCTCTCTGTCTCTGTCTGTCTGGTGAGCGCACGCGCCCTAAAGCAAAAACCTCTCCAAAAAAAAAGTATGATATTTGTTAAGATATAAAACTATGTAACATTGTAGCACAAATATTGAAAGACATAAATGATTATGTTGTCTGATATGATTACAGAGATTATCTGAATCTGGGACACACTGTTGCAGAATTTAGAAATCTATACCAACAAAGTTTTGAGAAAAATCTAATTCTAGTTTGTGCTTTTGTTGCAACAATGATATATTGATAAAATTATGGGGACTAATGAGTCATGCTTGGAGTTCTTGGATAAGAGTATTTGGAAATACATATGGAATTAATCCAGTTGTGGTCAATTTTTAATATCACATTAAGGCATGTAACCTTTATTGTGTGGTCAGTCTCAACTGATCAAAAGATTTTTGAGTAAGTGAACCATAGTCAGCACTATGGGTCACAAAGTCAATGATGATATGAAATGAAAATTAGAGTTAGGTAAGATGGGGAGACGGTAGACCAGAGAGGAAACAATGGCTTTAACTAAGGGGTAAAGTGGCAAAAGTCCAAATGAGGGCAGTGGCAATGGGCATGAAAACAAAATTAAACAGAAAATACTAACATCTAATATATTTAACTTTCTGTGATTTTTGTCAAACTACAGTTATCCATAAAGGTAGAAAAATAAAGATTGGAATGAAGATTAACATAAGTGTTAATGATCACAATTACAATTAATTGATGAGACTGACCGGAGGACTAAGACATGTTGATCTTTTTTCAAGAACGTAAATGAAATCTAATTAGAAATTAAAACTCAGAAAGAATGTTGAGAGATATGGTCATAAAAATCAAAAAAGCTAAGCTGGGTAATTGTGCTTATCTGAAATGAGCTAATGAAATTATTTTATTCATATCCCATGGGGTGTTTCTTAAAATCGGTAAAAACTATGCACAGCTATTTTTAAGTTTCTACAAAAGGATCATTACACTTATAAGTACAGACAGTTGGACAATTGAGTGTGAAATTCTAAAGTGACTGGGCAAGAGGCCTGGCAGATGGTGTGGTAGCTAAGGGTGCAGGACACCCACATGGTTGACCACAGTTCAAGTCTCGGACCTGGCAGCTTGCTTTCTTGCTTTCTCTCTCTCTCACTCTGTCCTTCTCTGGTCAAATGAAAAACTAAATGAATAAAGTTAAATAAAATAATTCTAAAAAATGTGACTGGGAAAACTACCCTTGTCTACAAATAATCTTATTGTCTAGTCTGTAGTTCTTGGTTCCAACTCAAAACTTTGTATTTCTTCTAGTAAGAATAGATGGTTTCAGGTGGATGACCTTATATGAGGGGTCCTAACAAAGTTCATGGAAAATATGTATTCTGAAAAAACTATACGTTTTGGATTTCAAAACTATTTCACATTAAAACAAACTTATAGCTTAATTCCATTTGCTATGAGCTTTGAGAAGTCTCTTCATGTGTTGAAATGCAAATTATTACTTTTACCTAGTCTCTTATGACCCTGTTCTAACATTGGGAGCCAGAATAAAGAGCTCTTCTCTGTTCTATCTACATCCACCTCTTCATTATCTCACTCAGTCTCATGACTTTAAATGCAACTTCTATACTGATGACTCTCAAATATAAGTGTTCAACTCAAATCTCTGTCCTGAACACCAGATTCATATACCGAACTGCCTGCTGGAATTTCAGTAGATATTTCAACCTCTTCCTCATGTGACAAGAAACAAGCTCTCCATCCTTCAAAACATTGATCCCACCATTCTTTCACCCTTTCAGTTAACTATATCATCACTGTTCTAGTTACGGAGGACAAAAGCTTTAAAGTAATCCTTGATTTCTTTTTCTCTCCCCTGTTATTTGATCCATCAGAAAAGTCTATTGTCTCTACTGTCGCAACATATCCAAAGTAACTTCCTACCAGCTCCAATGCTTGCATCCTGATCCAAGCCACCACCATATTTCACCTTGATTATCACAAAAAAAAAAAAACCCTAATTGACTCCCAAATTTTGCCTTGTTTCCTATGAATTCATTCTCAACTCAGCTGCTGGAATGACTCTATTAAAGTAGACATTAATGCATGCCAGTTGTTTGCTCAAAAACCTCCCAAAGCCCCTGATCTTACTATGAGAAAAAGACAAAAGTACAAGCATATCTGTATGGTCCTACAGAATCTTAATCTGGTCTACCATCTACCACCACTCTCCCTCTTATTCTCTTTCAGGTAACACTATTCCCCTTGCCCTTCCTCAATCACTTCATGAATGTTCCTGGAACTTGACACTTGTCCCCTCTGGCTGAACTGCTCTTACCAAATATCCTTTGATTTACTCCTTCACTTCCTTATGGCCTGGACTCAAATCATATAATTGAGTCATTGGAAGAATCATAACTAAATTTTCTATATTTTTCTATGCAAAAATGTGTCATGACTTTTCCAATGACCCAGTATAAGTCAGGCATTTTTGAGGCCACTCAATATAAAATTACAAACTCAATTCCCATTATTTGTATTCCTTCCCTCCTTTTCTCCTAATCTATTGTCATCATTAAATGCTCTATGGTGTCTGCTTGTTTGTTTGTTTATTTTTCACACACTCATCCAATGAGAATGTGAGCTCCATTAAGGCACAAATGTGTTTTTTTGTATGGCTCTACCCTAAATACTCTTTTTCTGAGAGAGGTTTTTGCCTTAGAATGCATGTGCTCATCAGAGAGAGACAGAGATAGTGAGATGGAAAATGAGAAATCACCCCTCAGTGGGGATGGCCATGTCACAATCTCTTAGCCTCCATTCTCCTCCTGGGATTTTTGAACACACACACACACACACACACACACACACACACGCCTGAAGTGAACTTCAAGCCACTGGGTCCAGGATTCTAATTGTGGTCAGCCATGTGGGAGTACAGTGACGTAACTACTACTCTATCTGCTGGCCCCACTAAATACTCTTAAATAAGTTTTTCTTGATTTATTTTATTAGGAAATGTTGTCTGGAGTCAGTCCTGCTTTTCTCATTAATGTAATTATCCAAAAAAGTATTTTGAGCACCTTTTCTGTGCTTGGGCTAAGAGATAAAGATATAATGCATGTTAGGATATCTTAGGTTAACAGAGAGCAAGCCCGAAACTAGGTCCTTATAGTCCAGTGTTGTAAGAAGGTCTAACATAATCTGGGTTTATACTCACTGGTTTCAGCAGGAAACTATCTCACAGCTTTTGGTCATAATTTCATTCTGCCAACATCACACTGTAGAAGCACTGGAACAAAATGTCCTCCTGGAAGAGTTGATTAATTTTATTTGCAAAAGTGACCCAACTCTGAGAAGCTAAAAAAAATTAAGTCTATTGCCTTCAGTTCTGCTTGAGATCTTAGTCATAAAATAAGCTTACATTTCTATTTCCATTTCACATCATTTGCTATCTAGAAGGGTCATAATCCCTGAAAAGTAGCAATTCCAAGAAAGTTTGGCACAATTCTTAATTGTGCTTATTCAGGCTGAAATCCTAGCAGACCTGCTATAATATGGAAGAAACAGAATGAGAATATGTTGGGAATAATTATTCTGTTTCTTATATTTTGTTCTGAATCAGTCCAGCCCAAGGATTCCATGAAGTTTCTAAATTGACTGTTATGGATTATGGTCACATTCCTATCTCCATACCAGCAGTTGAGAAAACTCTCTTGGGCATTTTAAAGTAGATATTTATGTTTTATTTGCAACTCAGCCTGATTCTAATCTAAATATCTGTTGATATAAAAGGGGACAAATAATGCCCACACAGAAAAAAATTGTACCCAGTTAACATTTATTTCTGTATTAATAAAGAAATCTTTGATTTAAAATTCTTGGTCCCTTCCTTTCAGAAGATTGAGGTTAGAGTATGTGGATGTTTTTTCACTAAGGTTGGGTGATATTACCACAGTGACCAGATCTATGATGAAATTCCCATTTATAAGAATAATGGTTGTGCCCTGTCTACCACAAAGGGAAAATATGCTTTGACAAATTCATCATTGTTATGCTTACTTGCCACCGTTTATTCTCTTCTGCATTCTGTGGAAGTTCTTCAGGCCCTGTGGCTTCATCAATCATAAGCTGCTTTATTATTTCAGAATCATAAGACTGTAAATCACAGGCATATTCAAAAGCCTTTCACATTACTCTACCACATACAAAGAATATTTTTTCAAAGAGGCCAATTAGTGTTTGTATTAATCTTATAAATATATAAAATAGATGTTAAATAGAACTAATATATACCATAGATGTGACAAATCTCTCAAAGTATGCTATCATGGCAATTGGAGCAGAAATTTACTCGACTCTCCGGGGACGATGCAGTACTATTGGTATGTTTATATTCAGTGAGGATAAGTTAGACAAAGGATGTATGGCATGTTTTTGTGAATTATCAAGTGCTAGAATTTTGTAAGAGATTTTTATAATGCTTTTCAATTATTCAATTACTCCTCTGTGAAAACTGAGCTCAGAGAAAGAAAGAGCAAGCAAGTATCAATGTGTGTACAAACATTCACACGTCTATATTTGTGTGTCCACACACACACACATAATGTACATATTTCTGTATGTTTAATACACACATATATGTGCATAAAGTATATATGTATACATGCTATGTATGCACATATATGTAACCTATATATGATATCTGTATATCATATGTAATCTCTGGATGCTGTAAGGACCTTCTGATTTTCAAGTTATTTTGGTGAATGTTCAGGTTGATTGGCGGAAGAATTAGGAGTTTATGAATCACTGATAATTCCTTCATTCTGGCAGGAATAAAATAATTGTTCACTAATACATGATTAACAAAGGGTGGCACATTCTCAAATGAGCCACACTGTAGTTGCCTCTGTTGTTAGGGTGGTGGCTCCTTATTTCTCTTAGGCAAAAGCACAGTCAAGTACCTTATTGGGAGTTAAAACAAACATCAATAATTGGGCAAAGTCATTTTTCTCAATATCTAATTGAATTGAAATTGAATTTCTTATCTTATGTTCATTAAAAGACACAATGATGGTTCTTTGTTTTTGAGGAATATTCTTTATGAAGTCTGTGAAAACACTTTTATTCTCTACAGGATGCATTCTCCACTCAGCAACCAAAAAACTTACTGAATACATTAGAAATAGTCATATTGCCTTTGTCAGCCCGAGTCACCTGAAATCTTTGGAGTTATTATCTTCTGCCTACAACCTGAGGTAGCAGTAGCACACAGGATAACTGGGATGTAGTTCCTTCTAAGCTACTGATTTTCTGAAGACTTTAGGGTGGTTCTGTTTATTCTGATAGGTATAGACCTAACTTTCTTATGGAGAGAACAGGATGTAGTTTGATGTACCCAGATAATGCTAACTTTTTGGTATAGTCCTTTAATACCAGAATGCTAAAAGTTTACCATACTTGATAATTATTCTTCTATGTAATTTCTTTATCACTGCTTTGTTTAGAAATAGAACAAAGAATCAGTTTAGACCAGAAGTACCAAACTCTTGTGGTTGCTTTATGATCAAAATATTTTCCAGACTCTTCACAGAATCATTATGATACTTGTAGTAGCCATTGCATAAGAAATGCATAATGGCAAAAATCTCTTTTAAATCCAGTATTACTATGGAAAAACTGATTTAAAAAGAATCAATATTTATTAGTTAGCTAGCCTGCATCTAGACTTGCATAATCCCTTCACTAATTAGGATACCCTCTCAAAGATGTCTACCTTGAAGCATGAGAACCAGTAGTTTGTAACAGTTGATACCAGGTGGGTGACATTAGGTGTCCAATGACCCACCCTCTTTGATATCAGACATATTTTTCAAATAAATGTGATAGAAATATTATACACTGTAAAGGTATATGTGATTGTAATATTTTAAGAATTTAAAGAAATGTGATAGAATGTGAAAATAAGGAAGAACTACTTTATCACAGAATATCATACCATGTACTTTCTCCCTGGCCTCATTATGCACCATGGTTCCTTTGAAGTAGAGAAATAGATGTGACCAACAGAGATAGATTAATAAGAAATTTTTGTATTTGAAAGAAATTTGAGCACCCATATATCCCAACTTCCCTTTCTTCACCAATAATCCAAAAGTGATCAAGTAATTTGTTAAGTCATACAAGCAGTTGATTTCAAAACCAGGCCTATACCCAGGTTATACAGACTTTGACACTGTCTTGAAACCTATCAATCCATCTTAAAATCTTTCAAACTATCTTGAAATGTAGCAATATCAGATAATATAGTTACAGACTGGTAATACAGTTACAAAATTGTCCAGAAGATGGGGATGTGTGAGCCAAAAGCATCACACAACCCAAGGAGTCATTGATTGTAACGTCATTTATGCAGGTTTACAGGCAAAGCAGGTGGCTTCGTGTTAGAAGTATTATAAAGGCAAGTACGGTGTAGTAGAAAGAATTCTGAATTTGGGGTCAGAAGAGCTTTTCTAAATCCTAGTAGTACTACCAACTAGATATGTGACCTATGTCATATCTTTTAAATATCCCTGTCCCTCTGTTTCCTTTTCTGTTAAAATGGAAATAATAATACATGCTCTATCTAACATCATCATTTGAAAATTCCTTGTTGAGGTAAAGAAGCTTTATTGAAATATGCTTCGATAAATATCGTGGTGCTCCTCTGCACCAGGCATTGTGGAAAGTCCTAGGAATACAGTACTGAACAAAATAGATAAGATCATACTTCAAGAATTTTTCATTCTAGTAAAATGTTTACTGAATATGACATTTGATCATTTACCAGGAGCTTTTGTATTCATTGTCTCACTTGAGTTTTACAAGTACTACCAAACAGACCAAACTCTCCTGTTAAGTACAGCTTACCAACTACTCCTCTTTCTGATTATTTTGTGTCCATGGATGGTTCTTACTGAGTCACATTTTAAATCAAAGTTGGCTCATCCTTCTTTTTCACCCTGTGAAGTGAGTTGCCACTTCCTATCTGTTTCACTTTCTAACAAGAAACCCTAAGAATCAGTGTAGAGCATCTGCCTCAGAGTTAATCTATCTGAGGATCAAGGAAGCTTTATTTACATACCAGTTTCCATCAGTTATTGGCTTAGGGCAACTCCTCAGGGGTTTTCAATCTCTATCTCTGTCTGGCTACGTGCAAGTGAGAAGAGCACACTCTGGTGGCCAGGAAAAGCCATCAGATCAAAGGACCCAATATGAAAGTTGTAAGTCAGGACAGAGTGTGGAGAAAAAAATACCAGCCAGAGGAATGCATCTGGGACACAGGCATTACTTATTCCCCTAGCCTATACATTGTTTACAAATTAATCTTTTTAGTGTACGTCTGTACTGAAGGAAGCTACTCTAGCCATTAGGCTTTAGGCTACTTACAGTATCCCTTGTAACTTCTGTCCTTTGTGCCTTTTTCAGAATTTTTCCTCTTGGTTTTTTTTTTTTTCAAGTTTACTCATATATTTTTTCCCATCAGTGAAAGAGTCTAAGAGAGCATCTTCATATATTTCTTCTATGAGTGAGAGAGGCTCTCAGAGGGAGAGAGGGACTACATGACAGTGACAGTGAAGGCCACCTCCAGCAGGGTCTTCATACTGTGATCTACCCCCAGATTCAGCTAGCATCACAGACACGTGTGTGTCTGACCTGCTAAGTGAGGTCACAAGACCTCAACCTGAAACCTTTCCCATGTGGATCCAGTTGTGTTACCATTGCACCATCTCCTGGTCCTCCCTTTACTTGATTATTCTTTTCACCATTACTCTACACCCAGTAGTCAAATATTACTCACTTTTTCAAGACCCACGTTGTAGGGACCAGCAGTTGGCATAATGGCTATGTCGCTGGACTCCCATGTAGTCGACCACGGTTCGAGTCCTGGACCTGACGGCTCAAACTCACGTCAGGAGCATGTGCATGCCTGCCCAAGATCCCGAGAGGAGAATGGAGGAGAAGGGATTGCGACGTGGCCATCCCCCCTGGGGGGGGGGGGTGTGATTTCTCGCTTTCTGTCTCTCTGTCTCTCTCTTGTCTTTCTGATGAACGCACATGCCCTATAGCAAATTCTCTCCAAAAAAAAAAAAAAAAGGACCCACGTTGTAGACATTTGTCATTATGTATTATCTTAGTTCACATTATATAGCTTCCTGTAATGTACTGACTCCATGTTCTATGTATACTAAAGGCCTAATAAACACTTATGAACTCACCGTCTACACACATAACAGCTTGTGAACTTTTCATTTTCAAAGAAAACGGAGAAATTCTAAATATGTAGCTGAAATTATTTTAAACAAAGTAGATTTGTTTCTATCAAATAATCTCTAGTAGCTAATGAATAATAGCAATCAATCTCTTTAAATATTTAGTATTTTGAAATAATAGGTTTCTATGATGAGGATTAGGCAACTCATAACTTCTTTTAGTAAAATAGCTCTGGTCATGTTATTTTCCAATGCTACTATAGCAGATTACCACAAACTTAGTGGCTTAAAGAACACAAGTTTATCATCCTACACTTTTGAAATGGAAATTCCAAAAAGGGTCTCACTGTTCTAAAATCAAGGTATCAATACCAGCTGTATTCTTTTATGAAGTCTCTGAGACAGAATCTGTATCGTTGCCTTTTCTGGTGTCTAGACTGTCTGTATTCCTGGGCTCTTGGCACTCCTCCATATTCAAACTCAGCAACGGCCAGTTGAGTCTTCATTTCACATCCCTCTGAAACTGACTCTTCTTTCTTCCTCTTCCACATTTAATGCCCTTATGAATACTTGGACCAACCTGGATAACTCAGGCTTACCCCCATATAGTGAAGTCAACTAGTTAACAACCCTAATTTCCTCTGCTACTTTAATTCTCTTTTGTCATGTAAGGTAAGATATTCATAGGCTTAGAAGATTCAGATATGAACATCTCTGGGAGGCCATTATTCTGTGTGTCACCAGTAAGGTGCCTCACTTTTCCCTCCTAATTCAACAAAATAACCCTATTTATTTGAATTTATCTAGAAAAATATTTAACATATAGTTCAAATCTCCGTGATGCTAGAGATTGAGTTATGGTTTTAATAAATGGAGTTATGTGTCTCATAAAACAGTAACTATATTTCTTTTTTTTTTTTTTTTGGAGAGGTTTTTCACAATAGGGCGCGTGCGCTCACCAGACAGACAGAGAGAGACAGAGAGATAGGAAGCGAGAAATCACCCCCTAGGGGGGATGGTCACGCCGCAATCCCTTCTCCTCCATTCTCCTCTCGGGATCTTGGGCACGCACGCACACGCGCCCGGCGTGAGTTTTTTAAGCCACTGGGTCCGAGACGCGAACCGCGGTCGACTACATGGGAGTCCAGCGACATAGCCATTACGCTAACTGCTGGTTCCCACTATATTTCATTTTGATAGAGAAAAGTTAATTTAGAAAATTAGAACTTCTGTGTGTGTACATAATAGTTTGGCTACCAGATTCTGCTATTCAGCTACCAGGGTAGCTATTTGCTACTAGAAATTCAGCCTACTTTTAGCATTTCCAAAATAAACTTGTCATTTGTGTCATTATCATAGCTGATTATAAACTGAATTACTTATATTGACCACATTGAGCAAATTAAACCATTTAGCTTGTGGAACTCTCTGTCATAGAGTGTGGATATCACATTTGTACTTGATTCCAATAGTGGTTAAGGGACATTAGAGAGATATGGAGCTCATCATTCAACTGAGTCCTTACAAAATAATTCAATCTGTGTTTCAGAAATTGAATCATAATATAAATATGTAAACTGAACACAAGGAGGAAATGTACACTATGGCACAATTAGAAAACTTGGAAACCATCTCCTATTAGCTCTTTGTTTTTCTTAGGAAATGGTTATTATTGTCAGAAATAGCCCTTGTTAGGCCTTGCATTCTCATGATCCACATACATTAGAGGAGATTTATCTTCTATCACCACTCTTTGCACTTCCCTTCTCAATGAGGGTAACACATGAGTGTTCCCTATGGTGTCTACCTTGGTCTTCATCCTGTAGTGATCATTCATTATTTAGACATTCCTGGTTCTCTTGATCTAAAATTGCCAGTTGGTGACTTCCTTCTTTTTTTTGGAGAGGTTTTTGCTATAGGGCGTGTACACTCACCAGAAAGACAGAGAGAGACAGAAAGCGAGAAATCACCCCCCAGGAGGGATGGCCATGCCACAATCCCTTCTCCTCTGTTCTCCTCTCGGGATCTTGGGCATGCATGCACATGCACCCGGCGTGAGTTTAAGCCATCGGGTCCGGGACTCGAACCGCAGGCAACTACGTGAGAGTCCAGCGACATAGCCATGACACCAACTGCTGGTCCCGAGTTAGTGACTTCTTAACACAGTATTGTTTTTTTTTTATTTTAATTTTAATTTTAATTTTTTGTATTTCATTTCATGGAACACAAATTGTTGCTATTAAATTTGGAAAATTCTTCCACAAAAAGTTAATAGTAATTTATACTGTTCCTCCTCCCTCTCACAATGTGAAAGAATGCTCTTTTCCAGTTGCCTTCTGGAGAAGTGGTTGTAAAATGTTTAAGTCAGGTTTCTAAGGCAAACAGAGTACGTCTGAAACAGGTCTTAAACAGTATGTATTGTGTGTTAAAGTTTGTGTTAAATAAAGAGCCAGAGTACATAAAGGTAATTCAACCATAAATAAAATTTAATTTTATATTGATCAATACAATTAAAATGTGGGGATCACAAATCATGTTTTCAAATATAATGTTATATTTAATATCCAAAAAAAACTGAGAAATGTTTACTGTATCCATTTAATTAATTATGAAATTAAGAAGAACATTAAGTGACTTGCTCACAATTATTTACCTGGTTAATGTTTAACATGGTATCTTTTTTATAAGATGAGTACAAAAATTTGGGTTGAGCTAAACTGTATGAGGTATTGTGTTTCTGGAATTGGACACACTGCTGGAAGCTCCATTGTTGTCTTTAAATAAACCCATTCTTACAAGACTGGCTAAAAGCCCAAGTTCACAGGAACCCTCAGGTGAATTCATTGTCTTCATTAACTGCCTTTGTTATAAATCAACATTCATTCAACAATATATACATTCACCAAAGATATTCGGAAGTGGATAACTTATGCTGATTTTTAAAAAGTTTACTTATTTTCTGTGTTGGGGGACACCCTCAAAATGGTCTTCATGCCATGAACCTCCACTGCCCTACAGCCCAGTAGGATTACAGGCATACCTGGTGTACCTGGCATATTAAAGAGGATCCTGGTCTCCAGCTTTGTATAGTAGCACCCATACTGCCTGTACCACCTTGACGAGGCCTTCTTTAAGTTGACTTTTGAGTTATAAAAAAATGGATACTTCTTACTGAATTCTGGCATTTTTTTAATCTCATTTAAATATGAAATAGCATCTTTAATAAGGCAATTTCAAATATTCATGGTTTTGAGTGGATTATGTTTCTTACAAACGGATTTGTTATAGTCTAACTTTATTCTAACATATTAGTAGTTACTATTTCTGAACATGTATTATATCACTAGGCTCTTCATAAATCATTTTATTTTTGCCTTTATTTCTCTAACATTTATAAGCAATCCAACATGATGGGTGCTCATAAATATTTATTAATAATTTGCTTATAAATTAATATGTGCATCTAATTATTTATAATCAATTTATAACTCATTTTTAATATTATAAATATTTTATATTTATATTCTGTTATTAATTTATTTATTGAATTTATTCTCCTAACTATATTGCAAGGTATGTATCACTTAATGCACTTTGGCAGTGAGGAATCTAAGCTGAGAGAAGATAAGCAAATTCTCCAAGGATTCTGCTATGGTTTAAATGTCCCCACCAAAATTTATGTTGGGGGACTGGTAAATAGTGTACCGTTTGCATTGCTGGACTCCGACATGGTCAGCTGCAGTTTATGTCCCAGACCTGGTGGTTTGAAAATCATTCCAGGCATGTGTGTGTGTATGCCCAAGATTCCAAGAGGAGAACAGAGGAGAAGGGATTACGGCATGACCATCCTTTTTGGGGGGAGGGGGGGTGATTTCTCACTTTTCCCTCTCACTGTCTCATGTTGTCATGTTGAAATTTGATACACAATGTGGCATTGTTGGGAGATGGAATCCAGTGGGAAGTGTTTGGAAGATGGGGGTAGGTTCCTCATAAACATTAATGCCATCTTCTGGAAGGGAGCATGTTCTCAATGTTTACTTCCCAGGAGAGCATGTTGTTACAAAGCAACCTGGGCCCTGGCGCGTTACTCTTTCTGCAGCCAGCTGCTGGTCTTTCTGCTTTTCTGCCATAGGGTGAAGCAGCTTCACCATCATCAGCGTCAAGCGGTTGTCAGCACCATGGTTTTTGACTTTCCAGCTTACAGAATTGTGAGCCAAAGAAACTTCTTTATAAATCACCCACTATCAGATATTCTGTTACAACAGCCATACAGCCCAAGACAGACTGCCAGGTAGCATTTGACAAATGTGAATTGTAACCTGGTCTGTCTGACTCCAAAGACAGATTTTATTTCTTTTTAGTATGCTACACTGTTTGTAATTTTCCATGAGCCTAGAACAATGTGCCCTGTTGGGTTAAAGTGTATTTGGAAATAGAAATTCTGGAGTAAATGAGATAGATAAGATAAAATGGTGGTTGTGACACCTATCTAGGTATTTTCTTAGAACCAAAGACCTCAGTTTAAACACAGAAGCCTACCATAAGCCACAGTCAGTGTGAGATTCACTTAGAAGGACACAAAATATGAATGAGCATCATGTCTTCACCCTTGAAAGCGGTCCTCACCGTGCTCTATATGGCAGTCATCACAGCCACCTAGAGAATATTGTCTCTTAACCACTCCTTACCCCTACTCCCCATACCACAGAATAAAAATCACCTAGAATATGTATGGAAATAGTCCAGGTTTAAAAGACTCATTCTCTAGTAGTCAATGACTCTTCTATCAAATACATAGCCATGGCTTCTGGAATTAGGCCCGGTTGTAAGTTGTTATATGCAGGGAAGTCCAAAGATACGACCCCCAGATCAAGCATTTATAGTCATTTATGTTTTCTTTGGTTTACTAATGAGAACTCATTATTACCTCAATCAGTTTGGCATTATAACATGCTTAATATATCACCTCTATCTGTTTCTAGGGGATCAGAACCAGGACATTAACCAAAGTTCTAATTCATTGGGGTTCTTGAAAAGTAGACTTGGAGAGTTCTATATATAAGGACGTCAGGGTTTGAGTATGACCTTAAAACTTGGTGGCAGAGATGGGGTGGAAGAAAAGATCCTTGGAGTTGAAAGAACTGAATGGCTGGGACCAGCAGATGGCATAATGATTTTGTTGCTGGACTCCCACATAACTGACTGTGGTTTATGCCCTGGACCTGATGGCTTGAAATTCACGCTGTGTGTGTGTGTGTGTGTGTCCAAAATCTTGAGAGGAAAATGGAGGGGAAGGGATTGTGGCATAGTTATCCTCTCTGTTGGATGCTTTCTCACTTTCTGTCTCTCTGTCTCTCTGTCTCTCTCTCTGGTGAGCGCATGCACCCTATAGCAGAAATCTCTAAAACAAAACAAAATCTGAGTGACCAGGGTGTTAGGAGGACTTTTATATATATTGAATAAAACAAATGCGGGCATGTGAATGGGAGAGTGAGCCTGTTCTAGAACTCTTTTAATGAGAGGAAATGACAGGGAGATTTGCAGATGACTACAGCTTTGAGGAAAGATGAGAACAACGAATGAGTATGTCTGATGACAGGAACTTCAAATGAGTGGGTTTACTGAAGGAAGAGGACAATTCATTTCGAAGAAGTAATTGAAAGCAAGGAAAACACCTATTCTTACCTCCATGCCCTAATCTTTATTCTCAAGATAATTCATGGAAGTGTTCTGAAATACTCCAATAAAGAAAAAGAACTTAAAATGTACACATTAATTTATAGACATTGCTGTGCTTATATATTTGCTCCCATGATCAATTGTATGTCACTAGGATTTGTAATAAGTGAATGCAAGGACAAGCATACTGCAGATATTTACCCAAAATATTTCAATGTTAATACAGGGAATTATGTGGTACAGCTTTGTTAGTGGGTTATTGTTTGGGTGGATCTTTTTTGATATCATAGCATAAATGGATCTAAATTCTTGGGGGTTTTTTGGAGAGATTTTTGCTATAGGGCATGTGCACTCACCAGAAAGACAGAGAGAGACAGAGAGACAGAAAGCGAGAATGCAGTCCCTTCTCCATTCTCCTCTCGAGATCTTGGGTACATACACAAATGCACTCAGCGTGAGTTTTAAGTCACAGGGTCTGAGACTTGAACTGCAGTTGACTATGTGGGAGTCCAGTGAAGTAACTGTTATGCCATCGTAAATGAATCTGAATTCTAAATACTACATTTATTAGCTGCATTATCTTGAGCAAGTTAGTTTACTTCGCTAAGATTCAGATTTATCTTCCAAGAAATTGGCCCACCAGTATTGCCTACTTCATAGGCTCTTAGTTAAGATTAAATTAGATAATACCCATGAATGTGTCATAAAAATTAGTTACTATTATTACCATAATTATACTGAATCACATTTTTAAAATTGATTTTTTTCTATCCAATTGTATGAACTGTTAAAGTCCAAAGTGTAATGTATTTTTTGAAATAAAAGATGAGCAATCAGGGTAAGGTGGTGGTATAGCAATAATTGGCTAGAGTCACATGGGAAAGGTCCTAGGTTCATATCCTAGGGACCCTTGAACATGCCGGACACATGCACATATATCTGTGATCCAGGCCAGCTGGGACTGAGGGTGAATCATGATGCGAATATCATGTTGGTGTGTGCTTGGGTCTGTCTGTCTGTCTCTCTAGAGGAATAAATAAACTTAAAAATAAATATATACAGTATTGCAATGACCACAGTCCCATGACCAGAGACCAATGTGATAGAGGAGAGAGAATAAATACTGGACTAAAAGCAGAAGGTTTATATCTTTGGCTGTAATTTTTTGTTTTTACCTTGACCTCAAAGGAATCACTCATTTCATCAACAGTGCTATACTTTAAAAACTATTTCTGGAGACCAGCAGGAAGTATAATGGTTACATTGCTGGACTCCCACATGGCCAACTGTAGTTTGAGTTCCAGATCCGGCAGCTTGAAACTCAGGCCAGGCGCATGTGCATGCATGTCCAAAATTCCAGTAGGAGAATGGAGAAGGGACTGTGATGTGGCCATTCCCCCTGGGGGGGGGGTGATTTCTCACTTTCTCTCTCTCTCTCTCTCTCTCTCTCTCTCGTTCTCTCTCTCGTTCTCTCTCTCCAGCAAGCACGTGCACCCTATAGCAAAAATCTCTCTTAAAAAGAAAAAAAAAAAGAGCTATTTCTGCCCCCTCACTCCCACACTAAGGGACACTGTTTCAAACATTTGTACTTTTTCTAACAATAGTAAAACACAAGAAAGGGTACCTTAAATCAAAACTCAAATTTGAATCACTGGAAGTGGTTCTGATTGCCAATTACAACAGGGACACCTCATCTATCTGTTAGCCAGCACTGATCATCATTTAGAAAATACACACTTTTAATTTGGTGGTGATATTTAGCAATATTGCAATCTGTGGTGTCAGTGTTTACAGAAAAAAAGATCTTCCAAATGATGCTTAAAGGAGTCTCACCACTTGGCAAATGTCTTTGTAAAATTTGTGTTTTTCTATTGCTCTTTCATTGCAGAGATGCCTATACCAGAGAATGAGTACCGTATTCTATTACTTTTGAGGTTCTGGATACAATTATTTAATCTCTCACTTCATTTCTTGATTTATTTCAAGGTAATAAAAATGTCTACATCACAGATTTATCCTCTGGATTTTAATTAAATAATGCAGACAGAAATGTTTATTGAGTGCCTATTACAGAGAAGGTAGAAATCTAATCTTCACTGAAAGTTTATCTGTTTTACTTATTTAACCTCTGAAATTATAATTAGAGTTGCTAGAATCCATTACGTAATAATATTTCAATGATAATATTTTCATTTTTCACTGGACAAATTCACATGTCATGTGATCAGTCTCTAATTCAATTTACATGACAATTCTTTTTTCTTTCTTTTCAATTCTCTTTTCTTTATTCTCTAGTATTCAAACTTGTGCTATAGTGTATGTAATGGTTGACAGATGGTGATTAAGTACATTGTATAAAAGATGCATTATTTACCAGATCAAAGGTTAATATATTCATAATTCAGTATGCCAAGGGTTATATAGTCTAGAAATATCTGTGAATTACTAAAATGATATGTATTGCTGAAATAAAACCGCCATATTTTAAAGGATTGCATATCAACTGTGTGGACAAGCATACTTATAAGATTTACATGGCATTAGTTCATTAGTAAGACCCTACATAAATCTGTTCTTGGACCAATTTTCAAATTCCATCATTAAGTGCATTATGTTTTCCTTAAATTAAATAAGTCTTTCTCAAGGCAAGTACAAAGTATTGTTCTTGGGACTTAATGTTACGTGGAAAGTATTATATTTTCTTATCAATTTGGTAAATATGAATTGTGCAGAGTAATTTTCTGTTTCGGTCTTTGGATGGAGTGGTTTACTATTTTTAGTTTCCTTGGATATGTTCATAGCAAAAACACTATCATCTTTGTAAGTAAGTAAGAGGTGAAAGTAACCACTGTTAATATGATACGGACACTGCAACTTATTTGTCCCAATGAATATTTTGTAACATTTGTTTATTAGATATGGCAGCTTTATTCTATTTTAGTAGTGATGATGGCTTTTCTGTTTAATTATACTTTGTATCAAAATACCTTCTTTGGGAGCCAGCAGGTGGTATAGAGGTTATGGCACTGGACTCCCACATGGCCAACCATGGTTCGAGTCCTTGACCTGAGAGCTTAAAACACACCAGGCACGTGTGCATGCATGTCCAAAACCACAAGAATGGAGGAGAAGAGATTGCAGCATGGCCATCGCCCCTGAGGGGTAATTTCTTGCTTTCTCTCTGTCTCTCTGGTGAGCTCATGCACCCTAGAGCAAAACTCTCTCTCAAAAAAATAATAAAATAACGTCTTTGAAATATTTCTTAACTGTACTAAACTGATAATGATAATGATAATAATACTGATGATAAAACTAAGAATAGCTACTGTTTTCTTGATGTGTACTGTAAGTTGAGCATCCCTAATCTGAAAATAAAAAATCCATAATGGTCCAAGATCCTAAACTTTATCACTGATATGACACACCAAGTGAAAAATTTCACACCTGACCCCTTGTCAAAGCACTTTCATATAAAATATCGTGTACAGGTATCTCAGATTACATGTATATGGTGTATATGAAACATAAATTAATGTGTTTAGACTTTTGTCTCATTCCTAAGTCTAAATTATGCTATTATGAACATGCAAATTTTCCAAAATCCAAAAAGATCTGAAATTCCTAACACTTCTGGTTCCAAGCATTTTAATTTTTTTTTAGGTTTTTGCCATAGGGTTCATGGACTTACTGGAGAGACAAAGAGAGAGAGAGAGAGGGAGGGAGAGAGAGAAAGAGCGAGAGAGAGAAAGAAATGAGAATCACCCCCCAGGGGGATTGGCCATGCCACAGTCCCTTCTCCATTCTCCTCTCAGGATTATGGGCATATATACACATTGTGCCTGGTGTGATTGTCAAGCTGCTGAGTCCGGGACTCAAACTCTGGTTGGCTATGTGGGAATCCAGCACCTTAACCACCATGGCCCCTGCTGTCCCTGATGCCAAACATGTTGCCATAGGGCAGATGCCACCATGCCATATCCCAAGCATTTTGGGTAAGGGATACTCAACCTATATTACCAAGCACTAAGTTACAGTTTACATAACTGATCCTGTATAATTGTCAACAAATTCTGTAATATCTATATTTTATCATACTATAGGGAAAAAAAGACTTAAGGCTAATGAAATGAGGGGACCAGATTTTCATTATATCAATAAATCTGGAGACTAATGTAATCATTGGTTCATTCCTCTATGGAACAAACATTTTTGAGTGCTTATTTTATTTTTATTTTTTGGGGGAGAGGTTTTTCGCTGCAGGGCATGTGTGCTCACCAGACAGACAGAGACAGACATAGAGACAGAAAGCGAGAAATCACCCCCCAGGGGGGATGGTCACGCCGCAATCCCTTCTCCTCCATTCTCCTCTTGGGATCTTGGGCACGCACGCACATGCGCCTGGCGTGAGTTTTAAGTCACCGGGTCCCGGATGCGAACCGCCGTCGACTACGTGGGAGTCCAGCGACATAGCCATTATGCTAACTGCTGGTTCCCTTGAGTGCTTATTAAGTGTCAATAGCTATTCTCTGGACGATGAATAAATCATTTGACGAGATAGACACAATCCCTTTCTTCAGAGAGCTTATAGTCTGGGAGAAAATTTAACAGTTAAACAAGACATTACAAAGAAGTATGATAAGCTTTTTTGTTTGTTTGTTTGTTCATTTTTGCTACAAGTGGAAGGTGCTCTGTGACTATGCAGCGTGGATAAATAGCCTGCAAGGAATTAGCAGTAACAGCTTTCTATGAAGGACTGAATTAGATCATTGAAGGTATTCAAGTGCAGCAATGGAATGAGACAGTAAACTGGTGGGATACAGAGGAGAGAGTGTTATGTAGACAACTTCCTAAACTATAGTAAGAAATCTGTATAACCTATATTCTAAGGGTATACTTACCTCTGGAAAGTCTGCATTCAAAATAGAAATCATAATCTAGGGAACAAGCTTGAATCATCAAATTAATGATGATTAATGAATTTAGTGTATTTAGTGTATTTTGAATACATGTTTTCTACTGCGGGGTTAAAATTACTTACTCAGTCGGACTTTCACAAACATCTTAAGCTTTCTTTTCATTTATTAAGTAAATTAATATGTTAATGTTTCCCTTAATGCTTTGTAGCAGCTTTTCCCCAAACTTAAATCTTTTTTCTAAGACAGCAAGAACTCTCACTTGCCTCAAACACAAGTAGCCATTAATGCCATAATGGACCTAGCTGTGAAGTTTCAATTCAGTTCACAAATATCTGTTTAATTCCTGCAGAAGACCATGTTCTTGGTGCTTGGTGTGTCAGGCAGTGGACTTTGACTGTTTTTAGCCATGCAATCACAGCAGTCAAAAATTTTGAGCAAATACCTCATTAGATATATATTTGTCTACTAGCAATCCATAGGCGGTATAGTACCATATTAATATAAATATGGCATATGCATTAAAAAATTTAGACAAAATTGAATCTCAGAAGAATACAATAAAAATACATTTTACAAAGCTGTAAATTTTCTTCTCATGGCCCAATAAAGCAAATTGTAAATGTCGTATAGGGACTGGGAGTTTGTTTTGCATACATTGGAGAAGACAAAGGTGAGTAATCCATTATGTCTACCTCCAAGGAGGTAAGGATATGGTAATCAATAAGTTTGCAAAAGCAAAGTGCTGTGCTTTGTGAGACTGCTGTGGTTCAAAGTCAGGAAGGTATTTCTCAGGACAGATTTAGTTGTACCTTGGGGCCAGTGAAATGGGGTAATGGGCAAAAAAGGCTGGAAAGACATGGTAGTACTTTAGAGTGGTGCTTTGTACAAGCTGATGTGAGTGTTGGGTCAGGGCAAGTGTGCAATACTAAGAGGTTCCCAGGTGCTGCTGATGTTGCTGATGTGCAGACCACACTTTGAGTAGCAAGGCCTAAGAGGACTTTCACATCTGAACTGAGGAGTTCATACTTCATTTGGTTGGTAGGAGGCATTTTCAAAACATGTCTCAGCTGGGGGTACCATGATCAATCTGAATTCTAGGCAAATTCATTTAACAGTAATTTATAGATTAGAGGCCAAGAAATAAGTCTGCAAGCAATTATAACAGTGTAGGTGAAAGGTGATAAAGGTGTGAGCTAGGACACTGGCAGTAGAAATAGGAAGAAGGTAGAATTGAAGTATCTTGAAGCAGACTCAACCTGAGAAGAGAGATAACACAGGTATACCATATAAAATAAATTAAACCGAGGACTAGAGAAACTAATGAGAAATCTGACCTTTTCAGTTTATCCAGTAATTTGAAAAATTGAATTTTCATACATTTGAATATATATGCATAAATGACATGTTCTACTAACCACAGGAAAATTTCTGGTAGAAAAAAAAAATCACAAAACTGGCCTTAAATATGATAGTCTTCTTTCCTGATACTTATTTCCAGAAAGAAGCGCATGTTCTGGAAGTATATGTTCATATAGGCCCGATAAATCTCAGTGATTGCGAAGAGAATTTTATTCATTTTGAATAAATGTTTCCTGTTCATCTGCCTCCAGGTGAAAAACATTAACGTCCACATAAAAATCCCTGAAATGTTTGAAACTTAGAGGGTGGAGGTAGTAGGGAAAAATGTATTTTCATTACATATTCTGAATTTCCATAAATGTTTGCTGCTATTTGGCCACTTCTTCCTTTCTGACCTACATAAACTATCAATCACAGAAGCCATTGCATTCATTTTACTTGTCTAGGTCTATATCTGGCTTGCTTTATTGGGCAATAAGTCTCTTGAGAACCAAGAATATGCCCTATGTATTGTGATCCCTGTGTGCCACCACAGATGCTAAGTAAGCTGACTTTTGAATGAATATATAAATGATCCCAGAACCTACTACAGATGTGAATGTGGAAAAAAATTCCCTTTAGAATAAATAAATTAATGAATGGATAAGTGGATGAGAGAAGAATGAAGGTTGACTTAGCCCTTATAATGGCCATTTCCAAATTGTGCTTTTTATTTTAATTTATCTTATTTTATACATTGCTATACATCGATCACTATACATAACTTAGCTTGTAAAGTGAATTTACTCAACATAAATATACTTAACACCAGTCCAGTTGAGGATACTATACACATTATCATTGACAGATAATAATCCCATTTCTGTGTCTCATAAATGTCTTGCCTCTCTATTTTGCTCCTTAGTTTCTTTCCTTACACTCTCCCCCTTCTCTCACCCTCTTCCCACACTGTATCCAGTACTCATAACCATTGTCCATGTTTCCACATCCTCTAAGTTTTCAGTTTTTGCCATAGGGTGCGGACAGTCGATATATATTTAGGGGAGACATACAGTGTTTCTCTTTGATAGCCTGACTTTTTCACTCACCAGTAAATCTTCCATATTTGTCCACTTTCTATCAAATGTCAGGATCTTGTGGTTTTTTAGGGCTGAATGGTATTCCACAGAGTATATGTGCCACACTTTTTCAATCCAATCTTCTAATTGAGGACATTTGGGTTGGTTCCATGTATTAGCTATTGTGAGTAATGCTGCAGTAAACATAGATGTGCAAGCACTTTTTTGACTGAATGTTCTCCTATCCTTTGGGTAGATGCCCAGAAGTAAAATTGCTGGATCATATGGTAATTCTATTTGTAGATCTTTGAAGAACCTCCATATTGTTCCCCACAGTGGCTGGTCCAATTTACATTCTCGCCAGCTGTGTAGGAGAGTTCCTCTTTCACCACAGTCCTGCCAGCACTTATCACCTTTTTTTTTTTTTTTTGAGAGGTTTTTTCACTATAGGGCGTGTGCGCTCGCCAGACAGACAGAGAGAGACATAGAGACAGAAAGCGAGAAATCACCCCCCAGGGGGGATGGTCACGCTGCAAGCCCTTCTCCTCCATTCTCCTCTCGGGATCTTGGGCACACACGCACACGCGCCCGGCGTGAGTTTTAAGCCACCGGGTTCGGGACGCGAACTGCGGTCGACTACGTGGGAGTCTAGCGACATAGCCATTATGCTAACTGCTGTTCCCTTTTTATTTTTTTTTTTTTGAGAAGTTTTTACTACAGGGCATGTGCGTTCGCCAGACAGACAGAGAGAGACAGAGAGACAGAAAGTGAGAAATCCCCAGGGGGTATGGCCATACCGCAATCCCTTCTCCTCCATTCTCCTCTTGGGATCTTGGGCACGCACGCACGCGCCCAGCGTGAGTTTAAGCCATCGGGTCTGGGACTTGAACTGCGGTTGACTATGTGGGAGTTCAGCAACATAGCCATTACGCTAACTGCTGATCCATCACTTTCTGTTTTCTAATCTTATTCATTCTGATTGGGGTTAGATGGTATCTCATTGTGGTTTTTATCTATATCTCCCTTATGATGAGGAATGTTGAGCATTTTTTCATATGCTTTTTGGCTGTTTGTGTGTCTTCCTTAGAAAGTAGTTTGTTCAGTTCATATTCCCATCTTTGAATTGGGTTGATCATTTTTTTTCCAGGTAAGCCATTTGAATTCCCTGTGTATTCTAGTTATCAGAAATTATGTTTTCTTTATTGTTAGATAAATACTAATCTTACTCCACTCAAAGTATCAATCATTATTTCAGCCTTCCATATACCCATATTATGCACAGCTTTAATATTATATATGTCTTTTAAATTAAAAGCTTAAATCTAAATTTTATTTATTACAGGTCAATAACTTAAGTGTTTTGCACAGTAGTTTAATCTAAAGATAAGTCACATTTCTGAACATCAAGTCAATTTATCTTTCACTCACATAGATTTTTTTATGATCTTTTTAGGTCTCCCATTTTTTATTTAAAAAAATGTTATATATCATTGTGTGTTCATTGTGTGTGTGTTGTGTGCATGTGTACACGTGTGCATGTGTGTATACATAAAAACACCTCTTCAGTGGGCATTTTTGTTACATCCTTGGTAGTATAATGTGGGAACATCTATCAGTGAGTGTAAACATGGTAGAGCAAAGGCCTGTAGCCATCAGTTCTTTCTGTGCCATGCATACACAGCCTCTAATTTGTAACTGTGGTTAGGTCTTGAGGAAACACATTCATTCATTCATTCATTTATTTATTGGATAGGTTTTTGCTATAGGGCATGTGCGCTCACCAGAGAGAGAGAGACAGAGACACAGAAAGTGAGAAATTATACCCCAGGGGGAATGGCCACACCGCAATCCCTTCTCCTCCATTCTCCTCTCAGGATCTTGGGCACGCACGCACATGTGCCTAGCATGAGTTTAAGCCACTAGGTCCAGGACTTGAACCATGGTCGACTATAAGGGAGTCCCACAGCGTAGCCATTACGCCATCTGCTGTCCCCAGGAAATACATTTTAAAACTAAAAGCCAACTCAGTCTTTTGCCAAAAAGTACCTTACATTTATATTGGTTTCTCTAAGCTTTCTGGGATTCTAGCACATAGTTTTCAATGAGTTTTTACTGTTTCTTTAAATGTTTACATTCTTAAGACTTGTATATATGAGCAGCCTGGGAGCCATCTAGTTTGTGTCCTTTGTGAAAAGTATGGTAAAAGAAAAACTCATATTCATTAAATCACTTTGCAACAGACATAAAGGGAAAAGTGGAGTAAAAATAAAAATACCTGGGCTGGCCTTGTAGCCTAGTGATTAATGGAGGCAGATCCTACATGACTGAGTGTGGTTCAGATCCCAGTCTCGGAAGCTTGAAAAACACATGTGCATACATACACCAAATCCTGACAGGGTGGAGAGTTGGAGAAGAAGGGATCGTGGCATGACCACATCCTGTTGGGGAATGCTTTATCTCTTCTCCCTCTCTCTCTGTTTTATTGTCTCTTTCTCATGAGCATTTGCACCCTCTGACAATTAGAGAGAGAGAGAGAGAGAGAGAATGTTTCTCAAATCCCTAGTACAGTGATTTTTTTATGTTGTACTACATCATTATAAGAATTTTTAGTTTACCTTTGGCCATTAAAGAAGTTATATTTAATCTCAAGCTTGATTCTTTGTTAACATTCATTGTACCTTTTGGGAACCTAGATATCATAAAAGCAGAAGAGCTACAGACATTTTTCAAAACCCCATCCTTACTCACCATATATATTAAATTCATACTGGAATTTTTGATACTCTCCTAGCTTACTGATGTTCCAAAAGATTTAAGGAATTTCTAGATTTGTTTTTCAAGCTTTGTCATTAAGAGTAATATTTAGTTGTCTGATGACTTAGATAAAAATGTTATCCTTACACATTGCCTATATATTAAAAAAAACTTTGAATCTGCATAGAGATTTTATGGTTCAATTCAGCTTAAGGAATTAACTCTTTGGAATGTATCAATCTAAATACAAATTCTAAAATATTGGTTTATGATTTGTGCTTACAATTTGTTAGGAGGAGCTGGAGGAGGGTGGTAATTTTGATGTAGACTATGACTTCTGTTAATGATCATAATCTATGATATTTCACAGGAAAAAATATCTCTTAAAACAAAGAGGTATTTTGAATTTCAAGGAACCCCAAACAGAATTTATTAGTGAGAAAATATTGAGACATCACTTTATTATTTGATAAAATTAGTGCCTATTTTATATTGGTAGTGTATTACTAGTTTGTAATTTCTATAGAGATAAACATAGGCAGAGGAGATGTAGTCATTGTTATTTTCCCTTTCTCCCTCCTTTTCTTTCTCTTTCTCTCTCCTTATTTCCATATTCTTCATTCTTTTTCACTTTTAACTTAATAATGTTACATGATAAAAAGTCTGGACTACTGATATTAAAGAACTTGGTTTATTTTTTTACTTAGTAAGTATGTTTCATCAATTTAAATAAGCAGAGTATGGGTTGTCTTTTTGTTTAATTGCCATCAGGGCCATCATTTGAACAGTGGCTGGCCATGTGGGACCTGGCTCCTTAACCACTAGGCTATGGGACTGGCCCTGGTATGTCTTTTTTTCTGGCCTAAATTTCTACCATGTGATTAAAAAATTACCATTGCTTGTTTAAAATTTTAAAACAAAATTATTTTAGCCAAATGAAGAGTTGTGAGCAAACAACAAAGTTTTATATTACAGACAGTGAAATGAATAGTTTTGTGAAATCATATTACTCTTTTTGTTGTTTTCTTTACTAATCTATAGTACTGGGTTATCAGAAAAGTCACGATGTGTTTTTCATATGCCAGCAGCCATAAATACTATAGGATGAATAGAAGACATTTAAACTTAAGTGTTCCTCCTATCCACCTACATTATCAAGAATAGAGTACAAGGAAATAGACCAATAAATTAACTTACTGGCATACACCCAAAAGGATTATTAGATGTGATGGTACACATTTATCTATCACACTCACCTATAATATTTTTAATTGAAATATGAGAGGGGGGTTCTGCATTGAATGGATTGTTAAATGGAAGTATTATATTAAGTGGTTGGCCTCATGTGAATTTTTGGCTGATTTTATATTCCTATTATTTGGGCTATTTTATTTTATGCTTTTATTAAAGTTTTAATAAATTCTAGAGACATATCCTCAACTATAGTCATTGCTTTATTATAGAAATTATGTTACAAGGACCAGCAGATGGCATAATGGCTATGTAGCTGTACTCCCTGTAGACCACAGTTCGAGTCCTGGATGGGGTGACTTAAACTCACGCTGGACGTGTGTGCATGTGTGCCCAAGATCAAGAGGAGAATGGAGGAGAAGGGATTGCGGCAGGGCCATCCCCCCTGGAGGGTGATTTCTCACTTTCTGTCTCTCTGTCTCTCTCTCTTTCTGGCAAGTGCATGCACCCTATAGCAAAAACCTCTCCAAATAAATAAATAAGAGATTAATTTATTTAATTCCATTTGTTATTATTATTTTTAAGTTTACCAGGCAGAGAGAGAGAGAAAAGAAAAGCTAGAAAGCAAGCCACCAGGTCTGAGATTTGAACTCCAGTCAGCCATGTGGGAATCCAGTGCCTTTAACCACCACACCACTTACTGGCCCCCTTACCATGATATTTTTACCAGAGTATTCATTGTTTCCTCTCTTAACGTTTAATGTAAATAATTACAAAATTCCTTGGCTATCTGAAAACTGAGTAAATAAACTGGGCCATTAACCTGAAAACATAATCAGGGATCCTAAACTCTCATGAATGGAATTTTATGTATTTGAATAAAGAAATAAAGGGCAGGGTCAGCAGGTAGCATAGTGGTGATGGTATTGGACTCCCACATGATTAATTGTGGTTTGAGTCCTGGACCTGGTGGCTTGAAACTCTTACCAGGTGCGTCTGGGTGCATGCCCAGAATCCCAAGAGAAGAGGAGAAGAGAGGGGATTGCAGCATAGCCATCCCACCTGGGTGGTGATTTCTTACTTTTTTTTTTGTCTCTGTCTCTCTGATGAGTGTTCACGTGCCCTAGAGCAAAAATCTCTCTCAAAAAAAATAAAAAGTAAGAAAATATGTAATAAAACAAATATATTTAATACCTCATATGGTTAATGGGAAAATAAAATGTCACTTCTAAACTTTGTCCCTAATATTTGTTTAATTATAAAATATGTATAAATTTATATATAAATTTTTCAGTTTAGAATTTCAGTGTAACTGTATGACTTCAGATTATACAAATTTTGTCTACATTGCCTTATGAATAGGTAGAAAATTTTCTTCACTGGAAAAATGGGAGATGTGGTTAATGAATATTTAATAGATACATGTAAAAGTTATTGGTGTACAATGTTTATTGGAATTTAAGAAATCAAATTGAGGGGACCAGGGGGTGGCATGGTGGTTAAGGTGCTGGACACTCCCACATTGCTAATCATGGTTCAAATCCCAGATCTGTCAGCTTGCTTTCTTACTTTCTCTCTTTCTTGCCCACTCTCTCTCTCTATCTCTCTCTGATCAAATTAAAATAATGTGAATGAATAAATAAATTAAATAATTATTTAAAAAAGAAATCAAATTGAAAAGTCACTGCAGGTTATGAAGAAGAAATGCATAACATTTCAACTCGATATTTTGAAGTCAGTTTGATCATATACTTTTGGTATTAGAGATATATTCATTTTGTTTTCATTTGCACTTAGATAACTTAAGGGAAAGCCATTGTTAAAGTGTTTTGTGCCCCCATCTATTGTATTAGATGTCTTAAGGACATGAAAATGTGGGCAGTTATTAAGGCATCAGTGAGAACTTATATTTAATAAGCTATGATCTGATTGGAATTTTGCATAGACGGTGTTTTACTTTCTGTTACTGAATGTTGTAGCAGTTATATTGAAGTCATAGGGTAAAATTAAAAGATCATAGACACCAGGATTAAAATACAGGTCTATGTGAATGGACTTATGCTGGGCCTTTATTTTTTTGTTCATTTGCTTTTATTAAGGTTTTTGCCATAAGATGTGTGTGTTCACTGGAGAGTAGAGAGACAGAGAGAGACAGGGAGAGGGAAAGTGAGAAATCACCCCCCCCAGGAGGGATGACCATGCCACAGTCCCTTCCTCTTCAGTTTCCTCCTGGGATTTTGGGCATGCATGCACCTGTGCCCACCATGATTCTCAAGCCACCCAGTCCAGGACTCAAACCATGGTCAGCCATGTGGAAGTCCAATATTTTAACCACTATACCACCTGCTGGTCCAGTGATAGGCTTATTTAATAAAGTAAAAGAACAGAAATCACAGTATCTATCTTATGCAAAATGCTTAGTTTATATTAGTTCTATGTATTGCTTTTATGTATAATTAAATGTAAAAAAATGAGGGCAAATGAAATTTCTCAAAATAGGTAACATAAAGACTATAGCTTTAGTGCTATCAAAATTATGAAATATGTAAATAGAGGTAAAGTTACTTAACATTTGGAAATACAGTGTTCAATCAGTAACTTATTAGGCATGCAAAATTAAAAACATAGGCATAGAAAAATAATTATCTGAGAGCAAAATTAAATATCATCTCTGTTTCTAAATGTCAGTACAAATGGCAACTAGGAGGGAAAGGAAAAAAAAGAGCATTTATTTTGCTTCAACAGCACTACATGCATTTGAATGTTTATTGTGGGAATTTATTGAGTAATGTAGGGATCTTCTTAATTGATAGAATGTGATTTTGTGTTCACATAATGCTTTTCAACTTGGTTTAAGTTTTTTGTTTTGTTTTGTTTTACCAAATTGAAAATTGTGATTCATTTTGCCTATGATAACCTAAAGATGTCTTTAATAACTCAAAGTTCTTTGAACCACTCATCTAGTTTGACTAAATTCAGCTTAGTAGCACACATGTGGTTCCATTTCAGCATCAAAATTAATACATTTTTCTTTTCAAAGGTTAAGTTATCTATATGACTGAAGTTTTTCACATTGAAAGACTCTTTAATACTCTATAGTTATTTGTAAATCTTAGTTACAGAATTTGTTTGTAAAGAGAATTGTATGACCCTAGACTGTATCAATAGTTTTCAGTTTGTTGCTTAAAGCAGTGGCTCCTGAAATGTTTATCCTGGACTAACAGCATAGCACCACTACCTGAAGACTTGTTAGAAAGGCATATTCTTAGTCCCCATGCCTGACCTACTGAATCAGAAACTGTGGAGGACTAACCCAGCAAACTGTTTTGCTAAGCCTGCCAGGTGGTTCTAATGCATGTGAAAATATATCAAGTCCAGATCTGACACTTCAAGGCCATACAGTAGTGTTGGAATCAGTGAAGGAAAACTTTCAAGAAGAGATCTCTCATCAGAAAAGTCTAATGGAGTCTAGTGAGTCTTATGTGATTGGACATTGACAGGCTAAAAGAGTTGGGGGACTGTGTAGGAATTGTTGAGTCATTGATGTCATGGAAGAGTCACTGGATAACTTCATTCACAGACCCCTTAAATGATGGAGAATCAAGATGGGGTTGTGGAATGCATTAAAAGAGCTGATGATGGGAACAGCAGTTAGCATAATGGCTATGTCACTGGATTCCCATGTAGTCAACCACAGTTCCAATCCCAGACCCAGTGGCTTAAACTCAGCCAGATGCGGGTGCATGCATGCCCAAGATCCTAAGAGGAGAATGGAGGAGAAAGAATTACAGTGTGGCCATCCCCCCGGCAGGTGCTTTCTCACTTTCTGTCCCTGTGTTTCTCTGTCTTTTTGGTGAGCGCACGCACTCTATAGCAAAAACCTCTCAAAAAACAAAAACCAAAATAAAATTAAATAAATAAATAAAAACTGATGAATTTGACCACAAGCTGTGCAGGGATATCATTGTCTCTCTACCAATTTCATATCCCTTAAAGAGCAGAGAGGTCTTGGAATTGCTGATAAATGCAACCAAGGCAACTGACTAGAGGTTCTTTTTATCCCAGTAGAGAGCTGGTTCTCAAATCCCAGTGTACTTAAGTAATTATTTTGAATGAATATCGCTGAGCCACTTTCTCAGAGATTTTGATTTAGAAAGTCCAAAGACTAGACTTACAAAGGGTGCTAAAGGATTGTAGGCAGTCATAGGGTTTTACTCATTGTCATTCACAAGCCAGTATTATTTGTTGGGATAAAAAACAGCTAATAAAAATTTTTTTAAAAAATTATGGGACCAGGGACCAGCAGTTAGCATAATGGCTATGTCGCTGGACTTCCACGTAGTCGACTGCTATTGGCGTCCCGGACCCGGTGGCTTAAAACTAATGCTGGGCGCGTGATTGTGCATGCCCAAGATCCTGAGAGGAGAATGTAGGAGAAGGGATTACAGCGTGGCCATCCCCCTGGGGGGTGATTTCTCGCTTTCTGTCTCTCTGTCTCTCTCTGTCTGTCTGGCGAGTGCATGCGCCCTGTAGCAAAAACCTCTCAAAAAAAAAAATTCTCATGGAAGCTCTTTATTTTATGAATCCACACACAGGGAATACCTTCTGGCAATTTATTCTGGAAATTTATTTAATGAAGTAAAAACAACCAATATATTGTTAATAGTAATGAATGAATGGGTATCCCTTTTATGATTTTCTAGGATTCTGTATTATGGAAGAAACAGGAAATTATACCTTTATGGTTCAGTAGCTACTCTAAGTGAAGTCTTATTTTGATTGATCTGTAAGCACTTTCCTTATCATTGCTAATGGAAATTAGAAAGCCACTCTATTCTTGTAAGTTTGTTCAAGCAAACTGGAAGCTGAAGCTACTTCAATTTCAATTTCCAAGTTACTTCAGTTTCCCAGCTATGAGAGTAAATTGATAGTGAAGAGATATTTTGTAAGATAGGATTAGAATGACATATACCAACACTCCCCAATCTTCTGTGCATCAGGGACCAGTTTTGTGGAGGATGATTTTTACATGGACTGGGGTAGGGGGTGGTGGATGGTTTTGAGATACTTTAAGCACAATATATTTATTGTGCATTTTATATCTATTATTATTACATTGTAATATATAATGCAATAATTATACAACTCACCATAATGCAGTATTTGCAGCTATTCCCCAGTGTGAGCATCACCTCAGTTCCACCTTAAAGCATCAGACATTAGATTCTCTTAAGGAGTGGACAACCTAGATCCTTCAGATACACAGTTCACAATGGATTTTGCACTCCTATGAGAATTTAATGTTTCTACTACTCTTACAGGAGGCGGAAATCAGGTGGTAATGCAAGCAATAGGGAATGACTGTGAATACAAATGAAGCTTTGTTTGCTTGCCACTATTCACCTCCTGCTCTGAGGCCTAGTTCTTAACAGGCCACAGATAGTTATCAGTGTCTGTAGTACCAGGGTTGGGGGCCCCTGTCATATACTACTTTATTGGAGTGAAAAAGAACATAAAAGATGAAATGTAGAAGACATCAATATGGGAAACCAAAACTAGAGCATAAAAAAAAACTCCATTTTGATGCTGTATATGAAACTTCGTGAAAAGATTATTTTAAAATTTTCAATATAGCCCACATGACAAATCAATCTTAATTAGGAGATAAACATACACATACAGATTAATAAAAGTAAACAGTTAAAGTTTAAAGTAATTTATAGTTCATAGATATGATGTGATTTATATGGGGGTGAGAAGATGGATTCCTTGTCTGAAAAAAGAATACTTATTTTCAAGGGGCACAATATCAGACAAAGTGTGTGTATTAAATGGTTTTGGCTTGGCTGATGGTAAACAGTCACCTGGACGACTGTGACTCAGAGTCATGGGGGAAAAGTGTTTCAAAAGAAAAATGAAATATATTAATGTTTTATTGCAAAATGCACATGAAATTTAGGTTATATCATCTTGCTTACAAAGACATGGCTAAGTTATAGTATATATCAAACAAAAGCTACTGAGCTCTGATTAGAAATAATAGCCATTTGTTCTGGGGGAGGTGACAAATAGTTGATTTTTTAAAAATATTTTGCTATCATTTGAAAACTCACAAAAACTTCAGAAGTAGATTTATAGTAAAAATCAATGTGATTTAATGATATGGAAAATTGCTATTCCAATAAAACACAGAGAAAAATAACTTTTTCAAATATGCATAAGAGGTGATTTATTTAAATTGTGGCAGGTTTGTTTAATAACTTCGGCAGATGAAAGTAGTTAGTGTAAAGGGGCATAAAAAGATCAGGAATCTCAGTTTAGGCACTAAATAAAGACCTCATGTTCAGAATAAACATAGATTGTCATAGTATGCTTAACATGGTCTAGCATAATTATTTTTTAAAAAAATAGTGATTCTTTTGTCATAGTGACAAGTCACTACTTATTTATGTTTTGAATTCAAATTTATTTTTTTCTACTGCCTATTGTGAAGCACAATATGTCATATAAAATATATATCCAAGTGCTTTGGAAAGCCAATGAAATGAGTTATGAGTAGGCAAGCGCTTAATCAGTTTATTATTCCTTGAGCTTAGTAGCTGCAAGTAAAATGCAGTTCAGTAATTGAAAATGCCACATACTGCCCCCCAAAATTATCCATACAGAAGGAGAAATAGAAATATGAGAATTGTGGAGTTTAGAAACTATATGTAAGCAGCTTATTTTAATAAGTGTCCAGAACCAGAATATATCCCATGTATTAGGCTGTTGGGAAAGTCATGACATTTTTCTTTTTTCTTTCTTTCTTTCTTTTTTTCTTTTTTTTTTTTTTTTTTTTTTTTGAGAGGTTTTCGCTATACGGCGCGTGCGCTCGCTAGACAGACAGAGACAGAGAGACAGAAAGCGAGAAATCACCCCCCAGGGGAGATGGCCACGCCGCAATCCCTTCTCCTCCGTTCTCCTCTCGGGATCCTGGGCACGCATGCACGCACACGCACCCAGCGTGAGTTTTAAGCCACTGGGTCCAGGACGCGAACCGCGGTCGACTACATGGGAGTCCAGCGACATAGCCATTATGCTAACTGCTGGTCCCCATGACAGTTTTCTAATTTTTCCTATGCAAAAATGCATCATGACTTTCCTGACAACCCAGTAGAAATGAGAACATATTTTTTCTTGAAATAGCTTATTGTCTCATATAAGGGTTTTACTTACTCTAGTTAGTAGTTCTAAAACTTTATCCTACATTAGAATTACCTGGGTAGGAGGGTGGGTGCTAGCTATATACAACTTACTAGGCCTCAGCTCTGGGGTTTATGATTTAGTATGTCTGGGGTGGAGTTTGATAATTTGCTTTTCTACAAGTTTCTAGATGATGTTGTGCTACTGGTTAAGGAATCTCACTTTGAGAAGCACTGTCCTAGTCTATCATAAACAAATTTGAAACTTTAAAAAAAAAATGGGCCAGTCAGTGGCATGATGATTAAGGAAGCTGAATTCCACATGGCCATCTGTGTGGTTCAAGTTCCAGACCCACTGGCTTGAAAAACACACCAGGCACATGTACATACATGTACTCAAAATCACAAGAGGAAAATGGAAGTGGGGGAATTGTTGGTTGCCCATCCTCCCTGGGGAGGGCTTTCTCTCTCTCTCACCCCTCTCTTTCCAGTGAGCAGACACACACGACACACATTGAGGCAAATTTTTCTTTAAAAAGCTTCTTAGGAATGCCTTAACTATGTTGTAAATGCATTTGTTATGAATTCCTGTGAAAAATTTACAATGAAAAATGCTGATCTTTTGGGGGAATTAATGATTTTCTCTTTTCACAACTTAACTGTTAATAGAGAAAGGATCCATGCTTAAGTCTGATGGCTATTTCTTAGCTTGCAAACAAAGATATTATCTTATTGTAGGATGAATTGGGATTAGTTTAAAAATATGTACCATTCTTTATTGTGTTTCCCACCCCCCTACCAAAATCATTCATGCTTTTGATCTTTGTATATCTGTAGATTTCTCTCATTGACAAGCAAAGAGAGGCTGAATAGTGACTCAAATGAGGTCAATGAAGACCAGAAAGTGTTCAATTTCAGGACCCAACATTTTATTCGTTGGGTTTGTATATAATGGTTTTGATTGTTCATGACTCATCAGTCTTCTCAGGATCCTGACTTCTTTTACAAATAAATTGAAGGCTGGCACCGGAGGAACGGGGACTCTGTCAAGTAGTATACATCTCCCCTTGTGTGAAAAGAAAGATGACTATACAGTCAACTGAGTTGAATTCTGCTTCAGTGGAGAACAAAAACAACAAAAAAAGCAGTTTTGGGACCAGCAGTTAGCGTAATGGCTATGTCGCTGGACTCCCACGTAGTCGACCGCGGTTCGCGTCCCGGACCCGGCGGCTTAAACTCACGCCGGGCGCGTGTGCGTGCGTGCCCAAGATCCCGAGAGGAGAATGGAGGAGAAGGGATTGCGGCGTGGCCATCCCCCCTGGGGGGTGATTTCCTGCTTTCTATCTCTCTGTCTCTCTCTGTCTGTCTGGCGAGCGCACGCGCCCTATAGCAAAAAAAACCTCTCCAAAAAAAAAAAAAAAAAAAGCAGTTTTGCCAGTTGCAGAGTTTACCATGATGCATTGCTGATGATGGAGCTAAGGATGCCTTTCTCCTTTTCTCAAAAAGAATATTTTGTTTTACATCACTAATTTCATTGACTCATTTCGAAAATTTATTGAGTTTTTTGACCATTTTACCAATTACAATAAATACTCTTAATGAACTGTTTCCTCTTACTGTAGTTATACTGAACTTCTATCAAATATTCAACAGCTGTTTCTGTCTGGATAGACCTATTCTGTTTTCTGAAAAAATTTCACAATATGCAAAGAAGCATATTTTTCCTCTAGGGCAGAGTGATTAATTTCAATGTGAAATATTGGGTCACTAGAAAAGTCATGACATATTTTTTCTATGTTTTTCTATGCAGAAATATGTCATGACTTTTCTGATCACCCAGTATATTCAGTTTTGTGGTAATAGTTGCTGTCTCTCTAGAGAAACACATTTGTATAAAACACAACATTACAATTAATATTGGGACCAGCAGATGGTGCACTGGTTATGTCACTTGGCTTCCACATAGTCAACCATATTTTGACTCCTGAACTCAGCAACTAAAAATTCACATCTGGGACCTGTGCATGAGTGCCCAAGATCCCAAGAGGAAAATGGAGGAGAAAGGATTGTAGCATCTCCATCCCCCTGGGGGGGTGATTTCTCACTTTCTGTCTCTCTATCTCTGCAGTGAGTGCACATGCCCTATAGCAAAAATCTCTCTAAAATAAATACATAAAAATGAAATATTATTTAATAAAAATATTACATTGTTTAACTGAACTAATATTGTTAATCAAGAGCTGACCCCATAGTGCTGCAATTAAACATAGTGCATGGAAAGCCAGATCCCACATGACCAAATATGGTTTGAATCTTGGCCATGTCAGCTTAAGAAACACTCCAGATATATGTGTGTGCATGCCCAAATCCTAATAGAATGTAGATATGAAAGAAAAAGGAATGCAGTGTAACAGTGCCCCAGTGGAGGATGTGCTTGCTTGTGTGCGCACACACGCTCTCTCTCTCTTGCTCTCTTTCTTTCTGTGTGTGTGTCTCTTTCTTCCCTGGTAAATGCACATGCCTTCTAGGGGGAAAATGTTTAAGAAAAGCATCTCTCTAGTCATGTTTTATATTTTGTATTTTCTATGATAGTTTTTATGGTAATTAGAGTAATGGCCCTCCCAAAGACATCTATGTCCTTAGAATCTAAACTGTATTACCTGTTTGGCAAGAAGGACTTTACAGATGTCTTTAAATTGGGGTAGGGTGTAGATTCTGGATTATCTGGGTGGACCTAATATCATTACGTCCTTATGAAAGGAAAGCAGGAGAGTTTGAGTCAGGGACTCAAAGTAAAGCTTTGGTAATCAACACATTATTACTGAATGCATATTGAATTTAAATAGGCTCTGCTGTGAATTTTAAGGTGTTTTGTTTTTCTTTTTTTTTTCTTTTTGACAGCCTCAAAAACAGAAACAAAATTCTGTTACTGACTGTGAGTAATGGGCCCTTATTAGGCTGCATAAAAGGAGAATGATGTTTCTGCCCTAATGCTGACTACAACAGTAGTTCTCAAATTTTAGCTTACCTTAGAATTGCATTGCTAAAACACATAAGTTTCTGATTCAGAAGATTGGGATAGGGTCTAGAGGAATGGTGTACCAAAGCACGGTAGAATATGTACTGATAATTCAATATATAGTCCCCCCTTTCCCCAAAAACGAATCTATTAGAACTATTACTGAATGTACACAGCATGTGTAATGTTCAATGTTGAAGATGATTTGATAATTACATATTGTATTCATGCTGTGAAAATCATACCATATCCCCCCAACACACACACACAAATATATTTTAAAGGAAGATTTAAAAAAGAGAAATTTACTTTTTTAATAGGTTCTCAGGTGAGACTATTTCTGCTGCTCAGGGAACTACAGTTTGAGGAGAAGCAGACTGGGTAATCCACTCAAGAGCATTAGTGAGTGGCTCAGAATAGGGTTTCATGTTTGAAGATAGTGAAAAGGAATGATATCTCCATTAGGTTTATTGATCAGTTTAACAACAAAAATCTCTCTCTCTGTTTCTCTATTTCTTCCTCACTAAGTCTTCACTAATCCTAGTATTTTAGACCTTTTGTTGAAAGTCACATTCAATAATCCATGCTACGGTAGAGAACTTCAAATATAATGATGTTTGTCAGTGCGATGAGAACTACTGTCTTTCAAAAAAGGAAGTGAATTGAGCAACATAGGGTAATATTTTATGTGTAGTACCTCCAAAAATCTGAAGATATATCTAAGATTTATTTTTGAAATATTTTTCATTGTTTTCATCCCTTTGAGATAGGAAGGGATCAAGTATTATGTATTCCTCTTTTTCTAGAAGAACCTAAGTTATTTTCATTTTGTAAGGTAGCAGTGGGACTGTGTCAGGCAGATTTTCCTTGTTTCCAAATCTGTGCTTTATAAATTGATCTACATTGCTTAATCCAACATATCTCCTTTCTTGTTCTCTGCTATATTGTTAAGAATTTAAATGTTACCATACAATTTTAGATTCCTGTGTCTATCCATATGTATCTGTGTAGATGTGTATGTACACACATGCTTATATGTTATCTATGTACATATCAAAATCTGAATCAAAAAAAAGATTCATGAAAAATATATGCTTTAATGTTTTCTCCCTGTGATAAACATTATTTAAGGATAAAACCCTCTGTATTATTCTACCAAGTAAGATATTTAAAATTTTGTAGAAAGGCCTTAAGAAACATGTGATTGGGGTGCTAACATGTGATGTAGAGGAGACTAAATAACCTCTTAGACTCAATTCCACTATCTCTAGTGAAAACAGTAATAGTCCCAGCCAATACATATGATGAAAATTAAATGATATAATATTTGTAAGATTTTTTAGTATACTGCGTGTTCCTAAAAATTACTCATTACTGAGACCAACAGTTAGTGTAATGGCTATGTTGCTGGACTCCCATGTAGTTGACTGCGGTGAAAGTCCCAGACCCAGTGGCTTAAACTCACGCCGGGCGCATGTGCGTGCATGCCCAAGATCCGGAGAGGAGAATGGAGGAGAAGGGATTGAGGCCTGGCCATCCCCCCTGCGGGGTGATTTCTCGCTTTCTGTCTCTCTGTCTCTCCCTGTCTTTCTGGTGAGCACACATGCCCTATACCAAAAACCTCTCAAAAAAAATAAATAAAAAATAAAATAAAAAAATCACTCATTACTATACCCGGTTATTTAAGACTATATTACTACTCCTTGTTTTTGCAAAATAGCACTGTTGTGTCTCCATAGAGGTCTGAATAAATCTTTTGAGCACAAGAATGTTTGTTGCAGAACATCAACCTATAACTTTTTATATGCTTATTGCTAGGTACCACTATTACTGTTTAAAAGAGTTAAAAGTTACTTTCTGTCCTTGTACTTTGAACACTTTAACCATTTCAGGGGAAGTCCACTAATAGGACAAAGTTTAGAAAGAATTAGGTAGAATCATTTAATGACTAATTTGATCAAGGAGTAATTACAGAATTCCTACTATATACTACACATTTTTATTTAGCTTTCACAGCAGTGGAACAAACATATTTTTTAAACTCCCCTATAGTATTTATATTCTAATAGATTGGTTGCACTCAAAACTGCAGAAAATGAGGGATTTCAATTATACTTATATAACTGATAACTCTATTTCCCCCTTCAGATTTTGACAAAATATTTCTTCTTAATTAGCATAATGTGAAGCAGGTGCAACTGAAGACAGTTTATATTCGTTCTTACAATTCATCTAGTCTCTTCATTTATAATAAATTATTTTACATCATCTCAATATTGTGATTTATAATAACAAATATATATTTAGTCTTAGTTCCCATTTCCTGTCATACAACTCGTAAAATCCTTGCAATCTCCAAAGTGGTGTCTTTTTGTGTGTTAATGATATGATTGATGACTAGGAGCCCCTAGATAGCCCTAGGATTAGGCAGTGGTTAACAATAGAACTAACCATGTAATTGGAGGGTTGGAACTTCTAGCTCTAACTCCCAACCAAAGGGGAGAGAGGAAGTTTTGAAACTGTAGTTGATCACCAATTGCCAGTGAATACATCAATCATGCTTATGTAAGGAAACCTCCATAATGACAGAATTTGGAGAGCCTCCTAGCTGCTGAACATGTGTAACTGCTAGGATGGTGATGATTCTGGCAAGGTCTTACAAGCTCTGTGCTCCTTTCCAAACACCTTTCTCTATATACCTCTTCATTTGTGTCCTTCATAATATCATTTATAATAAATAGGTAAATGTCAGTGAAGTGTCTTCATGAGTTCTGTGGGTCATCCTAGCAAATTATGGAATCCAAGGAAGGAGTTGTAGGAACCCTGATTTATGGACAGTTGATCCAAATTATAGGTTAGAATGTTGACTTGTAATTGGCATCTGAAGTTGGGGGGAAGTCTTGTGGGCAGTCTGAACACTAATTTGTAGGGTCTTTGCTAATGCCAGTTGGTGTCAGAATTGAATTGGAGAAAATATGTATTACATAATTGCTTGGTGTGGGGACTCTACCCTACATTTGGTCAAAGTGTGTTGTATCAAGAATATTATAGGAGAAAACAGTTTTTTCTTCCTATATAATTTGGTGTTGGAAGTGAGATTTGCTAGATTGGCCCAGGCTCATGAAAATGTGGTATGGGAAGAGAAAGAAATGAAGGATGGGGAATGAGGAACCTTTGATTCCTGATAAATGGGCAACTGGTTTTATTCTAGCATCCACAACCCTCCTATAATAGTACATGGATTTCTTTTTCCCCCAGGAATCCACCCTGGCCCCTACCCTGGTCTGTTTGAATCAAGTGTGACTAAACCCTGGGTTTAGGCATGAGCCATTTGACCTTCACCTATACTATTCAATACAGCCATTCCCCAAGCTTCACTGATTAGTTTAGGGATGTGATTCTGCTTTAAACCTGCCAATGATGCTCAGTGGAGTTTACCTCAGTGCTTTTGCTTGAGTGACAGGAAATTCTGCTGAATTTGAAACTGAGGAGCTATGAGGCGACAGCTTCCTCTGGTGTATAATGTAAGAATGAAGTGACTTGTGAAGGAGAGCAGAACTCAGCCTAGCCCAGATATGGAAAACTTGGTCTCATACCTTGCTTTATTCCTCTGCTTTAAATTAGACCCATTACGTAACATCTAAAGCAGAAAACTTTATGTTGGTTGATTTGTACACAGGTGTGTAGAGCTAGTCATTCCAATCCAGAGGTGGCATAGAGCTAAGGTGATGTTATTTCCTAAAATGGAAAAAATAAAACTTTATAAAACTGAAAAGAAAACAAAGCAAAATATTCCTTTGGATTGCACATAGTTGAATTGCTAGAAAAATCAATGTCATCAAACTTTGAAACAAAATTTTGCAGTTGGCATCAAATGGAGTTATGTTCTAGGCTCATGTAATTTTAAATGGTTTTTTTCACCTTTGTAAATGTCTGAAGAGGCAACCCAAAGTCATGCAAATTGTGGGAAAACTCTGTTGCTTGCGAAAAGCGTGCATATTACAAAACTTTTAACGTGTGTCCCATGGTAGGCACAGTAAGGGCCTCCCAAAGATGTTTACATTTTAATCTCCAGAACCTGTAAAGTTATTACTGTACATGGCAAAAGAGACTTTGAAGATATAATTTAGTTAAGGATCTTGAGATTGAGAAATTATCCTAAATTATCTGGCTGGCTCCAGTGTAATCACAAGGGTCTTAATAAGAGGGAAGCAGGAGAGTCAGAGTCAGAGAGGACATGACAGAAGCAGAAATTAGAGTGATGCGGTGCCATGAGGCAAGGGATAGGGGCAGAAACTAGAAAGAAAGAAATGGATTCGCTCCTAGAACCTCCTGAGGGGATGCATTTCTGTCCATGTTTTTTAGACTTCTAACTTTCAAAAATACACCTAACTTGTACAGGTTTAAGCTACTAAAATTGCGGTTACTTGTTAAAACAGCAATAGGAGAGAAATACATGTCCCAAATACTACTTGCCACTATTGTCTTTTGATGAATGTGACAACAAAAAAGAAACCAAGGATTTCCAAAATGCCCTGTGTGATGATACTGCTCTTTTTATCCCCTCTTCTCCATCCCTACTATTGTTGCCTTAGTTTACCCGGCTCATCTCCTATTTGGATCAGTGTAGTTTTCTAGCATTTCCACATTCTTCTCACTTGCATACCTCCAATCTCACTTCCTCACTTTGGATTATCAGAACATTTTCTGACGAATCTAAATCTGATCCTGTTTTTTGTTTTTTTTTTTTTTTTTTTTTTTGAGAGGTTTTTTCGATATAGGGCGCGTGCGCTCGCCAGACAGACAGAGAGAGACATAGAGACAGAAAGCGAGAAATCACCCCCCAGGGGGGATGGTCACGCCACAATCCCTTCTCCTCCATTCTCCTCCTGGGATCTTGGGCACACACGCACACGCGCCCGGCATGAGTTTTAAGCCACCGGGTCCGGGACGTGAACCGTGGTCGACTACATGGGAGTCCAGCGACATAGCCATTACGCTAACTGCTGGTTCCCATCCTGTTATTTTCTTGAACATCTCCATGGCCTCCCCAATTTGTATGGGATCAAGCACAAGCACATTAATGTGTCCGCATTTTGATTATTTTTCCAGTAACCTCCATCATCATATTTTCATCTCTTCCCATACATACCCTTAGTCCAAACTATCATCCCCACCATTTGACAGATTATTTTCTTGTCTCTGTCCTTTTGTTTCAACTTTTCCTACTGGCTGAAATGCCCTCCTCTCTTCTCCTCACCTCCATTCCGTTTAAAAAAACAATGTTTCTTCTTGGGGCCAACAGATGACATAGTTAAGGCACTGGACTCCCAAATGATTGACCATGATTCAAGTCCCAGACCCAGCTGCTTGAAACACGCCAGGTGCATGTGCGTGCATGCCCAAAATCCTGAGCTCAATGAAACTTCGTATTATCCTTCTAGTTAGAGTTGACTATATTCTTCTTTAGGCATCCATTTCATTCTGAACATACTTCTATTATAAAAATGTACACCTACATGGAAAGAATGATAATGTATTTGTCTTTGTGTTCCCAGCAACTAATATGTTATCTCAGAGACTAGGAGGTACCTAATAAAGGCTTGATGAATTAAGTTAACCAATGCTCACCTGAACCATGTAATAACATATGATGAACATTATACCTTTATTTAAGCTGTAAAAAATGATATTTAAGTTATTATTAGGCCATAGTTTGTTTTCTGCCAGGCACCACTTAACATGAACACCATTGAGCCATGTAAATGGTGGATTTTTCATTGAGACTGTGATCTTATTCTTTTCTTTCCCCAAATTTCTTGATGGGGATTTTGTGAAAGCATGAATAAAATAATTTTCTCAAGTCAAAATGAATCTCATAGATCAATTTTTATTACTATGCTGGACTTGTCATAGAAGAAAGTTTTGTTAGTCTATATAAGATGTATTATGTTGCTCCTAAAACCATGATGGTTTTTATTATTCTGTGAAGGTCTAATGAAGTGTTCACAAAGTTAATTGTACAATGTTAAAAACCTGCCTTCTATATAATTTTAATGATATGTTTTAAATGATCATGAGTAATTTGTGATTTTAAAAAGTATACTTTTAGACATCAAGGAAACAAGAAGAGCTTTTTGTCAAATGAGTCACTAAGTCAAAGTTTGCATTTATCATTCATACAATTACAGGCTATTTAATGGGCTGGAAACATTCCTTAGCACTTTCTTCTTAAATAGGCATGGTGGTACATTTCTAATGATGTCTGCATTCTATTTTGGTTTGTCATTGAGGAATTCAATGGCATGGGTTCCTAATCTGGCTTTAGCTCAAATTGCTATATGACTTTTGGGGAAAATATCCATGCTAAGCCTCTCTTTCTTTAACTCTAAAATGGGAAAAAACAGTATCAGAGATTTCAGAGAGTTTTGAATATCAAACAAAAAATCTTGTAAGGCAGTTGCACAAATGCCTGGCTTTAAGTAAATGCTCACTGAAGATTAGCTGTAAATATCATTGATAGTTCTAGACCCCTGTTACTTTATTGTTTAGAATATAATGTTCTTCACTTAGGAGGCATTCCATAAATACTGCTGACTCTTTGCTACTGCAAGTCATAAAATATAATTAAACTACAAACCTTGATGTCGAAGTGATTTACAGTGTAACAGAGGGAGGTATGACAAATCTATCACTGATTATAAGGAAGAGTATGATTAATTGCCGGAGAAGGTCAAACGTGTGACAGGTGTATGAAGAAAGGAGAACTGACATTCGCTAGATGAGCTCAGGTATCATAGTGATGTTGGCAAGAACAGGCTGTATTTAAGAATGAGTCTAATGTTTACAAAGGCTGTAAAGAAATATTCTAGGCAAGGAACAGATAATGACTAAGAAGGAGACTGGACATACTTAGACAAAGCAAATAATTTTAGTTGAGTCACACTACTATTTTAGAATTTTTGTTCCCTTCACTAAGTAAAACTCACTGTTACTAGATATTTTCATCACAATCTGTAATATACTATTGCTATTTATTTTCATGTTGACATGTAGACATTTTTGTTTTCATTCACAAAAAAAAAATTGCACCAACAAAATATAATGATGCAATACAGTGCACAATTATCATACCAATTGTTTGAGCAACTAGGTATATGAAGCAGAGTTGAAAGTACATAAAAATTCTGGGATGAAAAATGATGTAATTGGCCTTATAGAGTTTCTTTGTAACCAAGTTGGAGAGAATGCCTGCCAGTGTGATAGGTTTTGCTGAAACCAAGTATTAGGATGCCAGAAAACAGTTTGACAGGATGAGTATAGTCCTTTAGTCCAATCTATGACAAAAGCCAGTGCCTCTGCAATAATAGTAAACATATTAAGAAGTTATCTTAGGTAGAGCAGCTCTGGATAGGAGTTAAAAAAAAAGACACCCTTTGCAGTAGTCTAACAGAAAGGAAAGGAGAGAATATAAGGAAAAGGAAGATAAAAGACAATTGTATTTGTAATCTCATGCCATAGCTGTGGCATTAACTTACCATGGTTACCAAAAAGAAAATCAATCTTCATAGTGAGATTTAGTATCATATCTTTAATGTATATTCCTGTCACTATTAATAATTATAATATTATTGATTACCTAATATGGGTCATTTCACAAAAATTATGGATTTTAAAAATGTTTATTGTGCTTTACAAATACTATATTTTTTTAAAGATTTCAACTTTTTGGTACCAATATAAACTTGTACTTTAATTTCATTTTCCATGAACTTTTCAAAGTACCCTTATAAAAAAACAAGTATTGTATATGGTGCTTGTGCACATGATCTATAGGCCACTGATTTTTACAAATATATCCATTTTATAGGTAAGGAAATCATGGTTTAATGACTACATGACAGAATTAGTACGCGTAGCTTGCTCTATGAAGCAGCAAAATATTTAACCATTCCACTATTGTAGACTGCAGAGTCTAGCTTGGTGTTTGTCTTATATCAATATGTTGAAGAATGGATGACTAGCCTATGAAAATATTTACTAATCTTTGAAATCTTCTGCCAAGATTGTGATATGGCTGAGATATAACCCTGTTTGAAAGTCAACAAAATAGCCTACCACAGGTTCATGAATACTGGCACAACAAATCCTAGGGCAGAGGGAAAGGGTCTTATTGCTCACGGCTATAGCAATTCCCCAAACCCCGGTTCCTACAGAGTGGCTTGAAGAAGGCCAGATGGCACCTGTTTTTACAGTGAGTTGCATCACAATAGAAGAACCCTGAGATCTGGAAAGGCAAATGTTTTATACTGTACAGTAAAGCAAGCCTGCCTATTGCTCTGAAAAGACACTGTCTTTATCTCCCAAAACTAGTTATTATACAAATATCTGTAAAAGACTGGGAGAGAACCCATCTGTTTTCACATTCACTTAAATGAATGTGAGAGACCTATGGAAAATTGTCTCCCAATACTTTCCATTTCATAAAAACATTCTTAGGCACATGGACCTAGTAACTTAAACCATCTTCACTCTTATGTCCCCTATCCTCATACCTTTTAGCTTAAACCATTATTTAGATTCCAGTATGTGTCCTTAGGAGAGATTGTTGCTACAATATAGATATACTGACACTGACCACTTTGGAAGGAAACCATGTGTGTCCTGGGTGTGAAAGAACTTGACTATCTCTGAAAAGCTGGTCTAAACTGCCCTCCAGAGGTATGCTCTACCAAGTGGTGCCAATTCTGACCCATTAAATACAGTTTCCATGCTTCTTTCTCTTTTTGTAAATGTAAAGTAAGGGCCAGGTAAGGGCTGGGTCACCCAACTTCTGTCCAAACTATAATAGAACAGCTTACCCAGGAGTCTGCGATATTTACAGTCTCAACCCACGTGGTTGGATTCATTCTCCTTCCATGGAATATTTCTATGTGTCTTTTCAATAAACTTCCATCTCTTTAAGCAATCTCTGCATGTCTCTTCCTTTGTGACTCTAAGGAATTTGACTGGCAGGGTAGCACTATATTTATCTTCCTAATTTTAAGAGCATTTAATTACCAATAATTACCACCAATGTGATTTTTTTCCCTAGTGCACATTAAAAATTTTGAATTCCATTTTCTGTAATAATTTAAGTTGATCTGGAGGGATAGAGAGCAATTAATTATCTATAATTTCTCAAACTGGAAATGCTGAAACTATTGAAGCGAAGCAGAAATCTAGTGTGGAACAAAACTGAAATGGATAGAATAGCATGAGGAAGAGATTGTGCAACAAAATTTAAATTTCCTTAAAAGTTGAAAGAACTGTTTAATACTATAGTTAGGATAAAACATACAAGATTTTAATTAATATTTCAGATCAAGGCTATAAAGTCCTTTTGTTCTGAAACTTGGGCATTTATTGTTTGTTAAATGTTATTGTCGTAATGAGTTTAATATACAACTGTGAACCACAAGAAGGGAACAATTGAGAAGTCTTGTTTTCTTCCACTTTGATCCTTTAAAAAATTAGTTGAGTTTAGATATTGCTTATTTTTTACTTTTCAATAAGTCCACCTTGTTTCTTTACAAAATTTTATCTTCACTATGAATGAGTACAAAGCAAAATATAAGACGTGCATGTGCATTTTCCAATGTGCCATCACTTAAAGAACATAGATTTTGGATACAACACCCTGAAGTGTAATTAGCTCTGAGTTATTAACTATATGAACTTGGGCAAGATATTTAACCTCTTCAAGACTAATTTTTATTATCTCAAAGATGGTGGTATTTATCTTGCAGTTCTCTTATGAAGGAATTATGAAACATTTTTAAAAAGACATCTAAATCAGTGTCTAGAACTCTGTAAATTTCAGCTTCCTTTTCTGTTTCCTTTTTTTCCTCTCAGTTTCTCATAGTCCTTGATGTTCTTTATTATTTTAATAAATATCTAATTCTTCTTGTGGTATAAATTCTCATAAGAACTCTATATCCATATAATTTCTACCTGTTTTCAATAATTCTAGAATCTCTCATTTGAGAAACTAGAATTATTTCATTACTGCTTATAAATATGGAAAAAGCAAGAAAAGGGAGAGTACTGTATGTTTCTCTTTATGTTTCTTTCCCTAAAGCTTAGTGTTAAAAGCTCAATCTCTCTATATACATTCATAAATTATTTGAATCATTGCAGAGTTCTCTAAGAAAATGTATGATTCATATTTTATTATCTCGACTATGGCATTATCTATCAAATTTGTACATAGGTAAATGTACTTTCAAAACCCTGGATCTGTACACAATTAATTTGAAGAATTGCTATTGATAATAATATAATCCAGACATAGGACACACATTATATAAGGCATTAGGAAAGATATAAGTGGCATGGTGGATGGTAGTTTTAGAGGTAATTTCATAAGAGCATACACCTTGACCTTCAGCAGATCTGTTTGAGTCCAGTCACCCACTGTCTTATTTGTATTTACACAAATCATCTAAACTCTCTAAGCCTCAGTTTCCTCTTCTCTAAAAATGAAGCTAATACTTGGTAACTTCAGCATCACTGAAGGATGAGTTAATGTATGCAAAATGTGATGCATAATGGCTGGTACTTAATACATATTTAACAAATGATAACTATTACTGCTACTACTGATAAAATATCTATCCTTAAGGACTAACGGTGTAGTTGAAAATATCGACACATGCACAATTAGGCATAATATGAGCTAGATGCACCATTTCTGATAATATAGGCTTTTGAAGGTACTAGATGGGCATGTGAAAGAATAAGTTTTATTGGTTGGCTCTCAAAATCTAATTTAGCAATCATTTTCTTTGCACTGAGTATCAGACTGCACTACCTGCCACAAAGAGATTCTGTTGATGTTACTTTCGATTGCTGCTGAGGATTAGTTGAGGCTGTTGTGAGGATAAATTGACAAAATGTTCTTAAAGCATTTTTTTTTTTGGTAGAGTATTTTGCTATAGGGCGCGTATGCTCGCCAGACAGACAGAGAGAGACATAGAGACAGAAAGCGAGAAATCACCCCCCAGGGGGGATGGCCACGTCGCAATCCCTTCTCCTCCATTCTCCTCTCGGGATCTTGGGCACACACGCACATGCACCCAGCGTGAGTTTAAGCCACCGGGTCCGGGACTCGAACCACGGTCGACTGTGTGGGAGTCCAGCAACATAGCCATTATGCCAACTGCTGGTCCCGTGTTCTTAAAGCATTTAACGTGCTTGATGGCATATACCGATCACTTTATGGTTGTTTTCCATCCTATACTTGTCAAGAACCATCTTGTAAGATAGAATTTACAAAAGACTGTTCTTTTCTGAAAAGGATGACAGATACTTAGTAATTGATATCAATGTGTGTTGAACCATAATTATGAGCCATAATTAGTATTGCCCTCTATAGATTAGAATGATCTTCATGGAAATCCCTTTATCATTAAGCACCATTTATGGTTTATGCCCATGCATTCAGCATTGAGTCAGCACTCTTCCCCGATGAAAGCCCTATGAAACTTGTAGTGACCTTTATAAACATAATAAAGGAATATTAATTTTAAAACCTCATGTCCAACTCATTGGTCATTACATTGAGACCTAGTTTCTCTAATAGAGGTGGATAAAAGAAAAAAAAAATGACATGGATCAGCTGACATGAAAAAGTTATTTTAGAACTAACTGTATTGATATTCTATTCTCAGAAACATTTATATTTTACCAAATCTCAAATAATACATTGCACATTATTAGGAAACAATGAGACCCTGGGATTTGATAGAAAGTGACTGAATATGGAAAATTTACTACTGAGTGAAGCAAGCCAGACTATTAAAAGAGAGACTTTGTATGTTCCCACTTAATAGTCAAACATCTACACTCTATGGCAAAAACTGAAAGGTTGGAGGATTAAATGGACAAATATGGAAGATTTGCTGCTGAATGAAGCAAGTCAGGCTATGAAAGAGACATTGTATATCTCTACTTAACATATACCGACTGTCCACACTCTATAGTAGAGACTGAAAGACTGGAGATCATAAAAGCATTGAAGATTGTTATGGACACTAGAGACAAAATGGAAGGAGAGTGTGGGAGGGGAAGAGCATAGGAAAGGAAATTTGGGAAAAAAACAGAGACATAAGACATTTATGGGACACGAATATGGTTTATTATCTGTTGGTGAGGATGTGTATAGCATTATAGCATGGGGTGGACTGAAGTGTATATTATGCTGGTTAAAGTCTCTGTACAATCTAAATGATGTATAGAGATTAAATGTATAAATAATAATAATAATAATTTTTAAAACCTGAAAGATTGGAGGATATAGAAGCATGGAGAGTGGTTGTGGATACCAGAGACAGTGTGGAAGAGGTTGAGAAGTGGGGGAAGCTGAGAGGAAGGGAATCAAGTAGAAAAATAGAAAGGTAAGACATTTAAGGGACACAGAAATGAAGGATTGTCTGTTGGGATAATGTGTATGATAATAACTTTAACTGGACTGATGTGTAATGTATTTATTTATTATTAGACAAGTTGTGCATGGAAAATTCATTTTACAAGCTGTTGTGATATACAGTGATTGAATGTAGAAAATAAATTTTTAAAATAGCAATAAATTAAATACATTCTTTAAAAAAGAAACATTGTCATTCAAACAAAATAATTTTATGTATTTGCATATATGTACACACACACACACACACATACACATACATATATCCCTATGTTTGTACTGACTGAACAAGGTTAAATGTATTTGGCTCCCTTGATTATTTATATAAATAATTACGGTGTATATTATCTATTAAGGTAATGATTTAATAATTGTAGCAACAAAATAAACAAGCACAACTTGTCTAATAATAAATAAACCTTACTACTTATTTTCATTTAAAACATTGGGCTATCGCTCCTGAGATTCTTTATGAAATTTAGTGCACATCTCATGACCCTCTGAATTATTTCCAGAAGGTAAAAGATCTTTCACTTAGTAATCTGTGTCTAGTAATAATCAAAACTCTGAATTTATTTTAAAGTCATGGTTTTCTTCTTTGTCTTTTCCCCTCCTCCCCCGCAAGACTGGCCCAGCAGCAAGTTGAAACCCCTTAATCAGGAAAGGAGTTGTGGTTTGATTTCTTCTTTTTCTCTCTGTCATGCACTTTGAAACCTTTTCTACATCTTTTTAACTTGGTTTTAGTTTCCTCATGATTCGAGCACAGGGAGGGAAAAGAAATAAGGAAAGCAGCAGAGCATTTACTTAATAGATATTGAGATACAAAGCTACCTCCATTTTGGATTACCATAGTCTTCTCCCTCAGTCCCAGGAATTAAGTAGGTCTTCTCCCATCTTTCTGCAGACGTCTGTGGCCCTCCCAGAGATTTTGTTTTTTAAAATTATTATAATTTTCTATTCATTTAATCACTCTAAGTCATTTTGCTTGTAAACTGAATTTACCCAACATGAATACACTTCACACCTGATTTTTCTCCTTAATTTCCTTCCTTCTACTCTCCCCCTTTTCCCAGAGATTTCACTGGGACTGGATTAGGGCTAAAGGTGAGACTACACCAACTCTTTTTTTGTTTGTTTGTTTGTTTTTGGTTTTGCTTTAGGGCATGTGCACTTAGCAGAGAGAGAGAGACAGACAGACAGAAAGGGAGAAATCACCCCCCAGGGGAGATGGTCACTCCACAATTCCTTTTCCATTCTCCTCTCGGAATTTTGGGCACGCACAAACACACACACACGTCTGGCATGAGTTTAAGCCACCAGGTCTTGGACTCGAACCACAGTCAATTACATGGGAATCCAGTGACATAGCCATTACACCAACTGCTGGTCCCTGAAGAATTATTTTATTTAACTTTATTTATTTATTTTAACTTAGCCAGAGAGGAAGAGAGAGAGAGAGAGAGAGAGAGAGAGAGAGAGAGAGAGAGAGAGAAAGTGGGAAAGCAAGCCACCAGGTCTAGGACTTGAACCGTGGTCAGCCATGTGGGAGTCCAGTGCCCTTAGCCTCCACACCACCTGCTGGCCCCAAGATAAGTACTTTCATCTCTCCAGTGTAGTAAATACACCAAAGTCATTTAATAGTTTGCTCATTTATCTAACTAATTTCTAAATCTGAATACCAGAACCTCCCAGTTTCTGGGGAAATTTATACTCCAAAGCAATTCAACAGACTCCTAAATTTCCTACATAGTAATATAGCTAACCAAGTTTTCTCTAGAAATACTTATTATTAATACAAACCTGTCATCAAAATAACACGAAGTTAGATGCCAAAAATGTCCAGATTTATCCTATATATCACCATGTTGATCTCGAGACATTTCTAGATAAGTAGATATTAAACATCCTCAAAACTGCTTAAATTTTCATCTTTAATAATTTTATATAAAAAATAAAGGTTAAAAACTCTTTTGCAATTTGTAGCATATTAAGGACTAAATTATGTGGAAGAACTTATAACTAATATGCCTGTACATCTCGAGTGAACTACCTAGAGAATGTTTATCCTTAACAATAAAGAACTATAATTGATTAATGGTAGATTAGTAATACAATAATATTGTAGTATGCCCTTGGGGAATTAATTGAAATATGAGTTCAGATAAATCCACCCCCTTATAGAGCAAGAACATTTTGCTACATGGCTTTCTTTTTTTATTATTTATATACTTTTTATTATTTTTCATCCATTAAATCACTATACATCATTTAGATTGTGAAGAGACTTTACCCAGCATGATGTACACCTCAGTCCAGCTTTCTACTGCAGTTGGCCTTGAATGATGGACAAGTAAATCAATGCATGCAAGTAGCATCATCTAGAGTCATCAACAAGAAATTCCTAGGTTACGTACAAATGCTTTGGATTCGTGGGCCTGATGGTGGAAGAGGTAGGAGGATAGGATAATCTCTTAACAGTTACTAGTTGAAGGCCTTTTGGTAACCCATCATGATTGCTTTGCCCATATTGCCTGGCATCTGACTCACCATTCTAATTAACAGTGCAATCTTTCTCCGCCACCCCTCCTCCCATTTGAGCTAGAACTCTGCAGGGAACTCCACACTTTACTTGGTAGAGCCATGACTCATTGTCTAGGTCTGGTCAGTTTCTTCTCCTGAGGGCAGTTGAGTTCACATACCTTAAATGCCAACTCCTGATTTATGAATAGGGCAATTCTCCAAAATGAGCAATAATCCTGCATCCTGCCAGACCTCCTATTGCATGTATATTTTCTTAATTATGAGTACAGGCTCCTGGATTATAATGTTAGTTCTGCTTAAATCCAACTTAATCTTTCCCCTTTAGACATGATTTTAGGATTGTTAGAGGTTAAAACTGCAGATACTAGAGATAGTGTATGAGGGGGTGGGTAATAGAAGGAGCAAGAGAGGGGATAAGGGAAAAAAAATTTCATAGACACAAAAATGAAGTTATCTGTTGATAATAATGTGTCTGGTAATATCTTTGATTTGACTAAGATGCATTGTAATGATGCTGGAAAAAAAACAAGTTATACACTGTAAAGATATACTGTTAAATGTTAAAACTAAAAAGAACTACTATTGTTACCTTGTTCTGTGTCCCTTTAGTCCAATGGCCTTTTAGGATAGTCTATTAAAAAAAGTCTAAATATACTAAATATATATTTTTATAAACCTTTCGTTTTTTGAAGTGAATTTTTTGAACTATTGGGTTGCCATAAAAGTAATGACATATTTTTTTCATTTTCTATGCAAAAATGCATCATGACATTTCTGACAACGCAATACGTTATTTATTTTGAGAGGTAAAGTTAAACAAAAAAAAACTTAAGAAGGGTTTGAAAGTTGACTGAAATTTATCATTCTTTTGCTTTTTACATAGAAATGTAGGAATCAGGGGCCAGACAGTGGCACAGCAGTGAAATTCAGTGCTCTGCAAGGTAATCCCACATGCAAATGTTCCCAGTTCAAGTTTGGAAACCTCCCTGAGAGTGCCAGGGACATGTGCCCATGATTCAGTGCTGGTTGAAGGATCATGGTGTCAAGGCCCTATTGGAGAGGCTTGCTCGCTCACTCTCTTTCTCTCTCTCTACCAGAAGAAATGAAGAAATATTTTTTAATGAAATGAAGGCTTAACAAAAAAAGAAAAAAAGAAAAAAGAAATGTAGAAATAATTTCCAAAGAAACAAGGGTTTTATTGTAACCAGGCTTTGATTTAGGGGAAAAAATATATATTTATATACACGCACTGATAAACACACCTTTCCCAGAGAAACAGGGGCCTTCATGTTTTTGTTATATAATTGAACAATTAAGTAAATAAAAAGTGATTAATTTGACTGTTATTCATGGTAGTAGTTAAAGCACTGGACTCCATGCAATGGACCATGGTTAGAGTCTCAGACCGGTGGCTTGAAACTCTTGCTGGACACATGTGTGGGTGTGCCTAAAATCCTGTGAGGAGAATGGAGGAGAAAGGATTGCAGCATGGCCATCCCCACTGGGAGTTGATTTGCTTTCTGTCTCTGTCTGGTGAGCACACTCACCCTAAGCAAAAGTCTCTTAAAATAAAAACGATTCGGGGTGAAGATCAGATAGTAATACAGGAAAATGTTTTTAATATAGTAATAGAAACATTGAGGTATAAAATCAGACAAATATATGGGACCAGCAGTTAGCATAATGGCTATGTCGCTGAGCTCCCACGTAGTCGACTGCAGTTCAAGTCCTGGACCCAGTTGCTTAAACTCACAATGGGCTCGTGTGCGTGCATGCCCAAGATCCCGAGAGAAGAATGGAGGAGAAGGGATTGCGGCATGGCCATCCCCCCTGGGGGGTGATTTCTCGCTTTCTATCTTTCTGTCTCTCTGTCTCTCTGTCTTTCTGGTGAGCGCACACGCCCTATAGCAAAAACCTCTCAAAAGAAAAAAAAAAAAAATCAGACAAATATCTTGTCTAAGAGGCACATTAAATAGCACCAAGAAAATATACCAGAGTGATGAGTGGTAATGTTTGTGTAATATGTTTTTGTCCCATAATATTCTCTTTTTGTAAGTATCCTTTTATGTATTTAAATTACCTTTCAAACTTAATAAAATTAGGAAATTACTAATTACATCAAAGAATAAAAGTATACTCTAGAAGAGAAACATTGTCATCTTTTCTAATATAGGTGAATATAAGAAATAATTGTATGAAAGAAATAAGTTCTCAATAGATTTAGGGAATTTCTTTTTCTGGATCTCCAAAGACTGTCATGAAATTTAATTATTAAATCATATGTTCCAAGTTTTACTTTTAGAACTTTGTAGAGTCAAATTCAACTTACACTTTTTTTACTTTATGTTCATTAATTATCTACTGTTTGCTCAGGTTATGCACGTGGCTTCTTGCTACATTAAAATGTATAAGGATGCATTAAATAAATAATATTCTGAGTTTCAAGTTGTATGTTTAGAACATATGACTGAGAACAAAACACTTGTGCTTTTTGTTTTTTGCTTTTCGAAAATCTAACAGTGGAAGAGGCAGCTTTATGCTGTAAAAAATGAAAACAGTCTTGAAAGATTGCTCTGCTTTATATTGCTTAAATGCCATCATTGCAGTTGTGTTCCTTGGCAGAGTCTTTTAGAGGCTCTGCATAGCTAAAACTATCAATTTGAAGATGGTGCTCTGGCTGTGGCAGGGCCCCCACTCCACTGCATTTAGTATCTTCTCCCTCCAGCTGGGGACTTAGCAGTTTCCGTTCAGAAAAGTGATGTGGCAATAAAACTCAAAATTATGGAATGGTCTCTCATCCTAATAATAAGTTATTTGGCATCTTTCAGTACATGACTACTGTAAATGCTTCATCTGAAATTTTAACAGGTTATTTTTCCCGAGTCAAAATCACATTGAAACATGGAGAGAAAACCACTATAGTTGAACATTTGCAGGTAATAAGGTGAAGTGCTATTTTTCCCCAATAAAATAACATCTTATCATAAAGTCAGTGTTTGTTAAGACTGACATTTTTATAGCATACCTGGGCAAGATGTAACATCTGGAGCTGTAATAATTGCTTTCTCTATTATGAAAGCAATTAAGCTCATACTAATACTTAAGACTTTCATAATATTAAAGCTCATATTAATATTACTATACATTATTACATTTATAGTGGTTGTCTATAATACTACATGGGATTTCCCATGCTTTCTTTAACTTACTTAGTGAATTATGCTATTTTATTTAGGGCAATTAAAACAAAGAAAATGAATATTATACCCTTTTCTACCTGATAGTTTCCAGTTTCTAGATTCTATATTTTGAATTGTCTAATATCACAATCTATGGTGTTATTTACCAATTCTGTATCTTATTAACTACAAACATGATTAACCATACCATTGAATTAGTTATTTCTTCCAATAAATTTATGGATTTTTTTTGTTCTATATTTTCCTCTTGCCTATACTGGAATTATAAATTTTTTTTATATTTCTAAAATAAAATTTATTTTGATGTCTATAATTTTTGGAGAGATTTTTGCTATAGGGCATGTGCCAGAGAGACAGAGACAGAAAGTCAGAAATCACCCCCCAGGGAGGATGGCCACACCACAATCCTTTCTCCTCCATTCTCCTCTCAGGATTTTTGGCACACATGCACATTCACCCAGCATGAATTTTAAGCTGCCAGGTCTGGGACTTGTACCATGGTTGACACGTGGGAGTCCAGTGACGTAGCCATTAGGTCATCTGCTAGTCCCAATAACAATAATTTTTACTGTAATTTTTCCTATGCATTTTGGAAAATTTTTGGCAATTAATATAGTTATTGTCATAATACATTTTTATAAAACTATGATATTGTGATTCATTATCTAAAGGCAATTTATATTAATGTGTACAAGAATTTGTATCCTTTAAAAGTCATAATACAGGGGCCAGCAAGTGGCATAGTGGTTAAGGCACTGGACTCTCACAGGGTTGACCATGGTTGGAGTCCTGGACCTGATATCTTGAAAATCAGGCTAGGCACATATGTGTGCATGCCCAAAATCCCATGAAGAGAATAGAAGGAAAGGGATTGCAGGTGTGGCCATACTTCCCTGAAGGGTGATTTCTCACTTTCCCTCTCACTTTCTCTTTCTCTTTGGCAAACGTGCCTGCCCTATGGCAAAAACCTTAAAAAAGAAAAATCATAATGCAGAGAATCCTGTCTGGAGAAACTTCTGTTCCAGTAACATACTAAAGCAATAGATCATGCATATGAAAAAGATGTGAAACCATGGTCCAGATAGTACTTCCAGTTTTCTTTATTGGGTAGATTTATATGCAGTTCAATTTGCATTGAACTATTTCAAGTTTAGTTATACTAGTCATTAACTTTTTTATGAAGTTTCTGGGTTTAAATACAGTTGTTTAAATTTCTGTAACCTTACAAAAGAAACATTTTGCACTAGATACTTGTTAAAAATATAAGACCAATTTTGTTCAGACTACTACAGCAAGGATGAGAGACTTTAGTATGGAACTGAACTCAACTTCTCTGAAACAAAAGGTGAGAGGATTTTTCAGTGCTGGGTGTACTAAAGGAAAAATACTGAAGAACATTGAAGAGGAAGAGATTTTTTTTTTTTTTATGCAAGTAAGCCATCTGTGTTTGCGAATTGTTCCTTATCAAAATTGGGCTTCTACCACCCCATACAGACTGGAGAAATGGATCCTATCTTTCTGGATGATTATACTTCAAATGATGGATCCAGGTCCTTGAGAAAAACATTCCAAGGTTATAGAAGTAATCTTATAAGAGACAGAGAAAGCATTTACTATTACAATATTCCTAAAGCAAATATTCTAAGAAAAGGCAGGTTTGGGGTTGTGTCAAACATTAAGTTCTTTTGGCAATGTTGAGTTTTCTCAGACAGTAATGTAAGGGACTGGGGCCTGTTATCTTATGAATGTGACCTTGAGTCATGAAGTATGCTAGTGTTTGTTCAAGTTTCTTTTGCAGGGGTGGACGATGTCGCAGTTCTTACAGGCCAAAGTTAAGGCCTAGTAGAGAAAAAAATTTAGAGGACCCTGACTAAAGTTGGTCAAGGAGAGTCTTTGTCATATACCTACTTTGGGAAGAATTACCTTCAAATAATACCTTATATTCGTGGATATTAATTTTGTGAATATTTTTGTTGTGTGTTTGGGTATTTCTAGAGAGATTTTTGCTTTAGAGTGAGATACCGGAGAGATAGAGAAACAAAAAGCAAGAAATAACCCCCTGGGGGAGATGACCACACTGCAATCCCTTCTCCATTCTCCTTAGGATTATGGGCATGCACACACACAAACCTGGTGTGTGTTTTAAGTCTCTGGGTCTGGGACTCGAACCATGGTCAACTACATGGAAGTCCAGTGATGTAACTATTAATGCCATCTGCTGGACCCAATTTTGTGAATGTTTTAATTTTTCTAATTTACAGTTGCAATTCAAATATTCAAATTAAAAAATAAGATATGAATTTAGGCCAAAAATATTTGGTTTTATAAATTTTGAAAATTCTCTCAAAACATAGGCCATTACAGTGTAGGTCTGGTCATATATATTGACTTTACACAGAGCATTTCCAGCTTCATTTTGTATGATATATGCAGTGGATTCTAGATTCAGACTGCATAACCTCAAACATTGACTCTACTTCTTACCACCTGTATGACCTTACCACATAGCTTATCATGCTTATTAAACAGTTCAAGCTTCTGTTTCCTCACCTGAAAAATGGGCATTATAATAATTATTGCATAAAGTTAATGTGAGGATTAAATGATCTAGGTGCTTGGCAGAATTCCTGGTTAGGAATAAGGACTCAATTAAAGTTTCTGTAATATTTTGCTAGGCATTATTAGTATTGAATAAGCACAAGTGGAGAAATGAATTACTTGATTCATATCATTAATTTATTTAAAAATGGTTGGGAATAAAGGATTTTGATTTTTCATTTTAATTCTTCTCTATTCTGTGTACTTGCTGTTCTTAGTCCAATTTTCTTTCTTTATTTCCTCTATGAAAGGAATAATTATTTGAAAATGTGTCATATTTAAATGCAAAACACTTATCAGTTAAATGTGAATGCTGTTGTTTTCAAGAAAAGGTGAAGACCTCTTTCTGATTTCTATCAAGAGAGGCCTACAAAAAAAGATGTTTGGGAGCATTTCGTGTAATAATTCCACCTAGTGTCCTTCTAAGACCTATACTGACTTACAGTGCTATATTTGTGTTTTGTTGTTGTGAGAACAGTGCCAAAAAATATGGTTAACTCAACTGAGAGAGGGTAGAGCTTTGAGAATATAGACTGAGTTTTATTTTATTTTATTTTGTTTTCATTTATTTTTTTAGTTTCTAGTTTTCCATAGAGTGTGTGCACTTTCTGGTGAGAGAGAGGAGATAGAGAGAGAAATAACACCCCCCTCCCATGGGGATGACCATGTTGTATTCCCTTCTCCTCCACTTTCCTCTAAGGATTGTAGACGCACGAGCATATGCATCCAGTGTGTTTTTTAAGCCACGGGTCCAGGACTTGAACAGTGCAGTTGGCCATATGGGATCCAGCCACCTTAATCACCATGCCACCTGGCTGGCCCTAGACTGTTTATTTTAAATGATGATTGAACACAGAATTTAGAAAGACAAATGTATTTGAGATTGTTCACTTTGGGTCAGAATAACATATACATTTCTAAACTCTTGGTCCAGTGATGTTAGATTTACATTTAATACACAACTATAAAGATTATATCCCCTTTCCAGATAAATAATTGCTTAAGTAATTATAATACTTCCTCAGAGTAAAATAAAGTTGGACACATTTTTACACAGATTATCTCATAGTTTTATAGAAGTCTTGCAAATAGAACACATTTTCTCTCTAAAGAAAACAATAATATTTACATATGTATCTGTGTATTTGTTCCCTGTGAAATTACCAAATGAATGGATCTATTCCTTTGAAGATATATAGAATAAACAGATTTTTCTAAAAGAAGTGAAAACTGGGGGGAACAGCAGATGGCATAGGCGTTATGACAGTAGACTCCCACATAGCTGACCATGGTTCAAATACATGCTAGGCCTGGCAGCTTGAAAATCAAACTGGGCTGTGTGTGTATGTACCCAAAATCCCAGGAGGAGAATGGAGAAGAAGGGAGTGTGGCTTGGCCATACCTCTGGTGGTGGTGGGGGGGTGATTTCTCACTTTCCCTTTCTCTGTCTCTGTCTCTCTCTCTCTCTCTTTCTCTCTCTCTGGTAAGTATACAAGCCCTATGGCAAAAAAAATCTTCTAAAAAATGTGAAAATTGGAAGGGATAATTACTGAAATAGTAAAGTGGTGATAGTCGTAATTTTTTTAAAAATTGCCAGAGGGTGTGTGAATTTGATGGAGAGAAAAGGAGGTAGAAGATTCTGAGAAAGCTCCCACCATGGTAAATGGTCATGCTGCAATTCCTTCTCCTCCATTTCTCCCTCTTTTCAGGATTTTGGGCATGCTCACATACACACACCCAGTATGCTTTTCTTTTCTTTTTTTAAAAAAATTTTTAGAGAGAGAGATTTTTGCTATAAGGTGTGTGCACTTGCCTGCGAGACAAAAAGTGAGAAATCACCCCCCGGGGAGATGGTCACACCGTGGTCCCTTCTCCTCTGTTCTTTTCTCTGATCTTGGGCACGCATGCACATGCGTCCGATGTGAGTTTTAAGCTGCTGGATCTGGGACTCGAACCTCGGTCAACTATGTGGGCATCCAGTGACATAACCATTAAGCCATCTTCTAGTCCCACCCAATGTATTTTTCAAGTCACCAGGTTTGAGATTCAAACTTAACAGTCAGCCATGTAGGATCCAGACGTCTTAACCACCAAACCACTGACTGGCCCAGTAATGGTCATTTATCACAGAGATTACAAGTCCCTAGATTCTATAAATTTTGTTCTCATTGGTCCATATGTGTTCAACCCAATAGTCACTTACATTTTATTGACAGATAAGAGACTATCTTAATCTAAAGCAGTTTTGCAAAATCAGATGTCTTTAACTCAAAGTCGAAAGACCACTGTTCATTTTGTATTTTCTTGCTGTACATAGTATTTCATTACATTTGGCTACCGCTGTGTTGAGAAATGTCCCTGAACAGCTGAATGGATAACTATATCATCCTAATATATTGTGATTTCTCATCTGGTTTCTCAAGAGAACCATTATACCCATGCTAACATAGCATGAAATATCCTGGAAGAATATGTATACTTGCTTATCTAAGAAAGTAAATTTTAATCACACCCGTTATATTTTACTGCTTTGGCCTCTTCATAGGTACCTTGCAGAGGCTGAAAAATCATGGACTTATGAAGGCAACACTTCATATGAAAAATAATATTAACCTATTAACAAATTAGTTTCAAATGTGGGGAGATATTAAAGGAAATTTTCTTGTCAACATATGAGCAATATAGTTTTAATGAACAGTTAAAGTAGCTTAAAATGCAAAACTTAGGTTTTATAAATACATGCATATTTGTGAATACTGAGCTAGCCCACTCTTCAGTTGATTTGAATCCACTGTTGTTCCCTTTGGAAATCTATAAAAGAGACACTTACCTAAGTTTCAGTGAACTGGGTTTGCCTCTGTTTATACTGATACCAAGTAAATATATATCTGAGATAAGCAATAGAAATGTATCTTGTAAGATTTGACAGAATATGAGTAGAATCATGCAAGTAAGATTTCTGTAGAAATCTTGTGACCTGATTCTGGTTTGTCACTGATTAAAAAAAAAGAAAAAAAAGGAGTAAACCAGGTAAGATGGATAGTTTCTCTGATGTTATAACATCTCTCTGAACCAGTGATGAGACTTCCAGCTAGTCAATAAAAAGCCCTAAGTCCAAAATACAGAATGAATTTGGCAATGAGAAATAGAGCCTTAGGAATCAGTACTGAGCATAAAGAGCAAGAACTCTTCAATTTAGAATCGTCTTCAACTAGAGATTTTAAAGTCTTGTCTAATCTTTTTCCATTACTGCTTCCCAGAGTATACAAAGAGTACATTAAATACTCCAAGCAAGTATGAGGGAGAGTTAAGTGTTTCTGGCCTACTTCCTGATTTAGTACCAAAAAAAGGTATCATTGTTCCCATTTACAGCTGGGAGCACTGAGGCCTTAAAATTGTGACTTATAAAGGCTATGCAGTGAGAAACAAATGAAACTAGCAGTAGAACTTGATCACTCTACCTTTAAATTAGGAGTCTTTCCCAGAACTGTGTTGATATTACAACCTGAAATATATCTAGTTTTAGTTTTCGTCCTTGTTTTGATCTAAAGTGCAGTGGGTCGAGGTAACCATGCTGCTTAATTCATGACACCTGATCTATGTTACTTTCTTTTATGCATATATTGTCTTTAATCTCCATACCCACATCCATTTTCCCTCTTTTCCCCAGTGTAACCTTTGTGTTTAAGAGGTAAACTAAAAAAAAAAAAAAAAAAGATCAGTGCCCTTTCAAAATATGAATTATTTTCTCTTTGTGAATTAATATTTATGTAAAATACATTGCTAGATATTTCATTGTTAGCCTTTTCTCCTCTTATTCAGCCCTATTACTCGTTTGCATCATTCCTTATTGCTGGGTGTACATCTACTCTACGACTTCTGACTTTGTGGTGCATATATATTGAACCTTAGTAAAAATTAAGAAAAGCTAATTCATCAGCTACTCATTTCCTCTCCAGACAAGCCCTTGATTAGGTGCTGTTGTAGAGGCACAAGCTATCCAACTGCACACATCTGCATTGGGGGCCATCATTGTGTATCTAGCAATTTTTACCTATCTTTGTCTCATTGATGGATATTTAGATTATTTCTAACTCCCACCATTACAAATAGCACTGTAATAAATACCCTTGTACATTTGTCTTATGGACCCGAGTAAAAATTTCCCTGGGATAAATGCCAGTTGCGGAATTGCTGTGTCAAAGGGTATGTATGGACTTAATTTGACTATGGAATAACAGATGGCTAAGCAGATTGCTGCCGCCATCTACAGTACCACCAGTGGAGCACCGAGTCTCTTTTGTTGCCACATCCACGTGATTGCTTTCCTTTATATTTCATGTATTCTGTACCCAGCTCTAGTAGAGGAGGGGGGCATGACTCATACTTAAAATGGCTCAGATTGGAGCTCTTAAAAATGATTAATCTAGCAGTGATAATACTTTAATCCTGACAGGTGAAAGTCAACCAACATTCCAAGTGGTTCATATTAATCAGATATCTTCAGAGGTACAATTGATGTTGAGTTAATATTTTTATAGTTACACAGTGCTCTCTATCAAACAAACCCAAATTAAAGTTGTTTTGGTTTGATATTATCTCTGGTTTGTTTCACTGTTCCAGCCAATTAAATATAATGATTTAATTTTTCCCATTATTTGCTTTTGTAACTAAGGCACTGAATGAAAATACTGAAAATAAATATGTTTTTCAACCTGTCAAGTATAAATGTCATGTCTCATGAGGATTTACTGTTATATGTTAGGAAGTTGGTATAATAGAAATTCTGAAGCTCTTCTTAAATTTGTTGTCATCACCGTGAGCCTGGAGGTCTTCTGGCTTTTATGATAAAGAGCTCTGAATAGGAAAACTTCCCATTGACTAGATACTGGTCAAATAGTTCCCAAATAAGGGATATTTGAATGTTCATCATTTAAATGTGTTTTTAGATACCCTAATCTCTTCATTTAATTTACTCTTTACTCACATGCTTTCCTAATTAAATAAATGATAATGATCTGACTTGAGCCAGTGAAGAAAAGTGTGTATTTAATCATATTATATGAAGTATGTAATGTCCACAAGTGACACTGACTGATCCACTCACGGTGTCATTGTGATTGCCTTTTCTCCAATCCTGCTTGATAAAGTCTCATTCCAGGTGCAGCTTAAGAGCCACACTCCCTTTGTTCTTTATAATAATGCTGAATAAATAGCAGGAATTCAGTAACTATTCACCAACTGATTGATGAATAATATTTTTAGATGATATCTTCGATTCTTTGACTCTATATGAGAACTATTTTTCTTCAGCTCTATAGGAATATCAGATGTTCATTGTATGTTTTGCCATGTCTTAGCCTTGCACTTATATGTGTATGCACTACTTTTACACCAGGTGTTGTCTTGTTTTCCTTGTTCAGCTGTTTAGGCAAAGAATATAAACTGAGAGTGATATATGAGTTGTGTTCTATCTTATAACAGTTTCTTTGGTTGATACTTTGCCAAACACATGCACGTACAGATAGACACCAACACATAAACATACAAATCCTAGATGAAATGTTCTCTCACCTTTTTCTCTTTCAAGTCTTTGTAGCTAATTCTAGAAACTGTTGCAGAATAAAGGCAGGAGCAGGGTTGAGATAAGAACAAAAATTGAGCAAAACAGCCATACGTTGTTGAGAGTGAGCATCTCTTCTCAAATTATTTGTTCAATGTTATTGACATAAACCTTCCTGTGTTCTAAAGAATCAATGGTATCTTGGCTGTGCTGCTTCTTCCTTAGTCATGAGTGTTCTTACATAGGTGACCATAAAGTTTATTGTTTAAACCAAGGCAGTGGGGGGGAGGCTGTTAATAATTTTTTCTGTCACAGGAGTGAAACAAGACATATGTTGTCCCTGCCCTCAAGAAACTATGATGAGTGACTGAAATTCCTGACCACCATGGAGATTTGAAGGATTAGAAAGCCTCTTAAATTTAATGCCAAAATATCAGAGAACACCTAAAAGTAGCCAAGGTGGTGAGGGAAAACATGCAACTAGAGACTTACATAATGCTGAACTAAGGAACCTAATGATGATTCTGAGTGCAGAGCAATCCGTAGCCATTTGGTACATGATCTCAACAACAATAACAACAGCAAAATAAGAGTTTCTAAATGAAATTTGAGAAGAAATGAGTTATTACAATAATAATGAGCATTGTCGCTATTGTCCTGGATTCTCTGATCGCTGTATATTTGCATGACCCCAAACACAGTCCTTGGTGCTTTTGGTCTCTGTGCACTTACTTACACTTACAGTCTTGTAGTCTCAGAATATTCTCATGTCCTTAAATAAAACAAATTTATGCTAATGGTCTCCTATTTATATCTGTACCTCAATGCTTCTATTCATTTCTGACTTGGATATCTATTTAATAGCTACCTACTCAACATCTCTGGAAGTCAGTGGATATATCCACATGTTCAAATCTGGACTGCTGCTCTCTCCCACCCCCACACCTGTGACTTTCAATTCTTGATTGACAGTAACTTCATCCTATGTTTGCTCAGGCCAAATTCTTTGGTGTCATTCTCACTTCTGTCCTCCTTTCTCACTCCACTTTTAATTGGTCAGCTCTAACATTAAAATCAGTCCAGAATTAGGGACCAGTGGATGGTATTATGCTTACATCCCTGTACTCCCATGTAGTCGTCCATGGTTCAATCCTGGACCAGGTGGTTTAAAATTCAACACCCAATGTGTGTACATGCATGCCCCAAATCCCAAGAGAATGGAGAAGGGATTGTGGTGTGGCCAACACCCCTGAGGGGTGATTTCTCATTATCTGACTGTCTCTTCGGCAAGTGCACACACGCTATAGCAAAAATCTATCTCTAAAAAAAAAAGAAAATCCAGAATTAGGCAAATTCTAATCTCTGTTACTAATATTCATTATTACTGTAACCTCTTGTCTCATCTACTGCACTGGCCTTCTAAGTGTCCTGAACAATAGTGCTCCCTACCCAAGCCTCAGACTTCTAAGTCTTCATATAAAAGCCAGAATATTATTCTAATTCCTTTTCTTTTTCTGTAGAGGTTTTTGCCTTAGGACATGTGCATTTGCCAGACAGAGACAGAAGGAAAGTGAGAAATCACCCCCCCCAGGGGGGACAGACACACTGCAATCCCTTTCGTTCCATTCTCCTTCCAGGGTCTTGGGTACACACACACACACACACACACACACATGCACCTGGCATGAATTTTGAGCCACCGGGTCCTAGACTCAAACCATGTTCAGCCATGTGAGCCTGCAAAGATGTAGCCACTATGCCATTTACTGGCCCCCAGAATATTCTTCTTAAAGTAAAGACTGGATTATGTGATTGCTCTGCATCGCACCTTGCAATGGTTTCCATTTCACTCAGAAAAAAAGTTACAACCTTTACAGGAGCTAGTAAGGCTTTTTGTAACATGGCCTCATGTGTCTTCTCTGATCTCATCCATTATTCTCATCTGCACTCAGTCTACTTGAACCACACATACGTTCCACAACTATGTATGTGTGTGCCTTGCAGCACTGACACTGCTTCTTCTTTCTCCACTGCAGGTTCTCTTTCTGGACATGCCATAATTAACTTCTTCACCTTAAGTCTTTGCTTGGATATTTCCTTTTCAATGTGGCCGATTTAAAATTCAAGCAGACCTGCTTCCAATACTTACCTAGCTAGACTCACTATAACTTTCTTTGATGGTCCATAGCATTTATTATCCTTGAATATGTTCTGTATTAGATTCCTTTTAATGTCCACATTACATTCCTCCAACAGAAATAGAAGCTATATAAGGGCAGAGATCTTTGCCAATTTTGCTCATAGATAATACCCAAGTACCTAGGACAGTATCTACTGGATGATGATAAATATTTGCAGAATGAATTAATAAAGTAGAAAGTCCAGTGACATCAAGAAAATGAATTGCCTTCTCTGCACAGTTGTGTAGACTGAAGGAATTAAATAACATTGCTTCTGTATGTCAACCAAGTGCAAATGTATGGATCTTATGTAGCTCCTGATTCAAAAATCAAAATGTAAAAATTGAGACAGGAGATATTTGACCATGGCTTGATATTTCATTGTTTTTTAAAAAATATTACTAATATTGAGACCAGCATATGGCGTAGTGGTTACGCTTCTGTCTGCTGTTAGAATCCCAGACCAGGTGGCTTGAAAATTATGCCGAGTATGTGTGCATGTGTTTCCAAGATCCTGGGAAGAAAATGGAGAAAGGATTGTGGTGTGGGCATCCCCCCTGGGGAGTGATTTATCACTTTCCTTCTCACTGTCTGTCTCTCTCTCTGTCTCTGGTGAGTTCACATGCCCTAAGGCAAAAAAGTCTCTAAAAATTTATTACTAATATCAATATGTGTAAAAATTATATTTTGGTAAATTTTAATTAAGGACTTTTGTGTTTGGTATGGGTTGCAAAATGAAGTACTTAGAATTAAACTGATATGGGGGCCAGTAGGTGTCACGGTGGTTGGGGTGCTGGGCTCTCACATGGCCAAATGTGGTTCAAGTCTCAGACCTGGTTGTTTGCTTTATCACTTTCTCTCTCTCTCTCTCTGATGAGCACACATACCCTATGGCAAATAATAATAATAAATAAATAAAATTAAATAAGTCTTTAAAAATCCTGATATGTATCTAAGGTTTGACTTAAAATACTCCAGGGAAAAAAATCTTAAATGAAAGGAATAAATCACAAAGGTTTGGAAAAATATTGTTAATTACTGATGTAGGGATATGGGTCCATGGGGATTTGTTACACTATTTTCTTTATTTTTGTGTACTTTTTAGAGAGATTTTTGCCATAGGGAATGTGTGCTCATCAGAGAGACAGAGAGAGAGATTCCCCCACGGAATCCCAGGAGGATGGCCATGCCACAATTCCTTCTGCTCCATTCTCCTCTCAGGATTTTGGACATGCATGCACACACATCCGGTGTGAGTTTTAAGCCACTGGGTCCAGGACTTGAACCATGGTCAACTACATGAGAGTCCAGCGACATAACCATTATGCCAGTTTTTGTGTATGTTTTGAATTTTCTGTGATTAAAAAAGTTAAGATAGATGACCTCTGAAATCCTTCTCTACTCAGAAAGTCTTTTACTAGAGCCAGAATTTTATAAGTAGATCATTTGTATCATAGATATTAAGAGGCTCATTTGAATCCCCAAATGATTCCAAAGAGTAAGGAAAACATAAAGGAAGATAAAGACAAAATCTAATAAAATCTCATTTCTAGCTCAACCCTCTTATAGAGAGTTCTTTTTGCTATAAGTCAAAAAATGCACCCACAGGGAGAAGCAGAAACAGAGAGAAAAGATTTGCCCCCCGAAGGGGGGTGGTGGCCATACCGCAATTCCCTCTCCTCTCTATTCTCCCTTATGGTATTTTGGGCATGCATGCACTCAGGCCTGATGTGAATTTAAGCTGCTGGGTCTGGAACTTGAACCATATTTGCCCATTTCGGAGACTAGCACCTTAATTACTGTACCACCTGCTGACTCCCAATCTCAACTTTTAACTATAGACGATGATGTTCTAAATTGTGGCTCTATCTAAAAAATTTAACCAAATTTTCATTCATTGTGAATAATTAATGCAAGTAAATGGGTAAATTATGTCTGCATTTAACAATTATAGAGATGATATCTCATAATTCCATTAGCAAAATGGAGCATAAACTTTTTTCCTAAGTAAAGTCATTACTAAATAGTCGTAATAGCAATAAGTATGCAATTTGATTAAGCAACAAACTACCATTTAAAATTCTATTAGGTTGTTGGGAAAGTCATGATGTTTTTTTCTTTTTTTCTAGACAAAAATGTCTCATGACTTTCCTGATGACCCAATATATAGTTTAGTTCATATATATTCTGTATAGTTTATAGCATTAAAAATGTAAATACCGAAGACTCTTGAGGTTTCTTTTTAAGGAAAGGTTTCTATTTCTTTTTTATGTATGTATATTCATACATACATAGAGATGTAAATTGTGTAATGTGGATATACAAGCAATGAGATACCATTAGATGAATAAGTTCTGAATCATGAGTCATTTAGATGATAAAACATAGAGAGAAAACAGATGAGATCATGGATATAACTTTTTTGGAAAATGGTCTCATCCCATAAAGTATAGAAAGGAAGAACATCATAAGTAGGAGAGTTCAGTGAAGAAAAAAGAATTTGGGATTTGACACAAGGGCAACATATTCTTATTAATCTTTGAAAATCTAGGGAAAATAGTAAGGAAAAAATAATTGAGTAATTTAACCATGATTCCTTTTGCTATCTCTTTATGCTAGGACAAAAGCATCCTGATATAAAGGATCAAAATTAGTTACTAAAAATTGTAGAGACAATAAACAGTATAAATTTTGTGTTCCTGGCTTCAGAGCTTTTTGTTGCTATTATTCTGCTTTTTTTAAAAAAATTATATCCTATAAACTCGATTTCCTTCCCACAATCTCCTAAAGGCTTTTGGAGCTTAATCTGGTCCATTCCCCACTTGAACCACAGTAAAAGCAATCTCCTGACCCTCCTTTTATCCTTTAAGCTCAAATAGAAATGAATGATCATATCCTCCTTAAACATTAGCTCTAAACAAATTTTTTCTGCTTTATAGTCTTAACTAGCCTGTATATTTAGTTAACCAAACTGGATTTCAAACTTCTTTGTATTCCTAAAACAATAGTTTCCAAACTTCTTTTTTGTTACCTTGACATGTGCATAACTACCACATATATAAGTGACTCTCCCTGGAGTTGTACAATATTAAACCTAAAAATGAATGCAATTCAGACAAAAGTTCACTGAGCCAGCTCTTATTCTCTACCTTCTTGGTAGATTCAAAAACTGTAAAAAAGTTAATAAAGGGACCAGCAGTTAGCGTAATGGCTATGTCGCTGGACTCCCATGTAGTCGACCGTGGTTTACGTCCTGGACCCGGTGGCTTAAAACTCACGCTGGGCGCATGTGCGTGCGTGCCCAAGATCCCGAGAGGAGAATGGAGGAGGAGGGATTGCGGCGTGGCCATCCCCCCTGGGGGTGATTTCTCGCTTTCTCTCTGTCTCTGTCTGGCGAGCGCACGCACCCTATCACAAAAAACTCTCAAAAAAATAAATAAATAAAAAATTAAAAAAAAAGTTAATAAACAAAAGCCTAAAAAAAAAAGAAGAAGAAGAAGAAGAAAGAAACCTTGACCTCATAGAGGATGGCAAGGAGATAGCTAAGTAATCATGAAGTTGGCTTGTCACAACTCTATAGGTACTGAAAGTAGACAATGAGATGGGGGGGGTTTATAACATGACTCTTCAATATTCACAGTACAATAAGTAGCAGGAACACCAGCATGGTAGCATCACTTTCTCTTCCTGATGTACCATGAGATGACACAGTAGGCCAAAATGGTAAGTACACACATAGGTCGTTCTGCAGCTGAAAGACCTAGGGCCAAGGACTCAGCACTTTTGTAGCTTACCGCTGAGAATATAGTCTCCCTCCCCAGGGGAACAGTTACCTGGGAGTCATGCTATGGTTCCTTTCACCTACTTGACTAGTTACAGAAAGTGCTTGATACCAAGGAATGCTTATGCTTGTAATTGGCATACTCAGTAAGGATGCGCAAGAATATGCATTGGCCATGATGGCGTGTGCTTCCCAACAACCTGTAATGCACAATGGTATTGTTTATTTCTCTTTGATAAAATATTTGTCAAGACCCAGTCAATTTATTTCATGACCTTGTTTTTTACTTATACCTTATAAACTCTATCTACTAATAGATACAACACACAGTTTGAAAATTACTGCTTTACATACCTAGTGAATGCTTGTAGATTCTGATTCAAGAAGCTATTATTAAGCACAAAATATTGGCCAGATAGAATATTTAGTGCTCAAGAGGTAATGTGTAATGTATCATAGTGGAAAGAACTTGGGCTCTGTAACAATTGTAGTAAGTTCCCGGTGCACTATGTATTTAATCATTGTTTATTGTTTTGACTTTTTCTGTTTGTTTGTTTGTTTGTTACTTAATTTAACTTGTGAGGCTAAAATATGATACTCTACATAAAGTAGAGTACTCTCTGGTAGGTGCCAGGTATTAGTCTTAAATGATCTGTTCCTCCCCCATGGATTTCTTTACAATGAAAAATTACACCAATGTTAAAAAAATACAAAATATTAAAGTGGTACTCTAAAAAATTGATGAAAATTTAAATTCTTGACAGAACTCTTGAACTTAGAAAACACAAATCATTTACACTCAGAATTTAGTCTTAGTTTTGCTATAGGGCATGTCCACTCGCTAGAGAGAAAGACAGATAGAAGGAAAGTGAGAAATTATACTCTGAGGGGAATGGCCTTACTGTAGTCCCTTCTCCAGTTTCCTCTCAGGATTTGGAGTACACACATGTGCCTGGCATGTTTTTCAAGCTGTCTGGTCTGGAACTTGAACCACGCACTCAGCCACGTGGGATCCAGCTGCTTTAAGCACTACACAAACCACTGGTCCAAGAATTTACTCTTTTTTTTTTTGAGTTTTGTTTGTTTGTTTGTTTTGCTATAGGACATGTATGCTTACCAGAAAGACAGAGAGACAGAAAGTGAGAAATCACCCCCCAGGGGGATGGCCATGCCACAATACCTTTTCCTCCATTCTCCCCTTGGGATCTTGAGCACACAAGCACATGTGCTCGGCGTGAGTTTAACCCACCGGGTCCAGTACTCGAACTGTGGTCAACTACATGAGAGTCCAGTAACATAGTCATTAAGCCAACTTCTGGTCCCAAGAATTTACTCATTTATTTTATCTGATATACACATAAGCAAAAACTAGTTAATAGGATGTCAGATTTGAAACCCAATGAAATAAAAAAAAGAGACCAAAAAAAACCCCAAATCTGAGATTTTAAAAAGTACTTTTATGTCATCTTATAGCCTATAAGTGCCTTGAACAATCTGTGTGATTAATATTACTTAGTATTCACTAATTTCTAGTTAAAATATTTAAAGGCAAAGTCAGTCAAAATTTTGCTTTTCTTTGCATAGAAAATAATCGAATTTGTCCCCTCTACCAATTGAAATATAACAATGTAAATAAATATATAATTTACTTTATGGTAAATTATACCATACCATATAGTATATGTGTATATGAAACTATTGCTCAAAGAAAAGTCTTTAATATGTCAAGTTTTTATATTAATAACCTGGACATAATTGGCTATAGTTTTTAATTTTGTAATATGTGTTTTTGTCTAGTATAGTATTTTTGTTGCCATTTATAAATGATTATGCTAGTTTATGTGTACAGTCTCTGGACAAACATGGATTCCTAAAACATACTGTTGTTTAAAAAAATTGCCATTTCTTGGGACCAGCAGTTAGCGTAATGGCTATGTCGCTGGACTCCCACGTAGTCGACCGCGGTTCGAGTCCCGGACCCGGCGGCTTAAACTCACGCCAGGCGCGTGTGCATGCGTGCCCAAGATCCCGAGAGGAGAATGGAGGAGAAGGGATTGCGGCGTGGCCATCCCCCCTGGGGGGTGATTTCCTGCTTTCTATCTCTCTGTCTCTCTCTGTCTGTCTGGCGAGCGCACGCGCCCTATAGCAAAAAAAAACCTCTCCAAAAAAAAAAAAAAAAGAAAAAAAGAAAAAATTGCTATTTCTTCATTTCTCCTTGGTAAGATATAGCTAAAGCATGATGTCTTTAAAAAAATTCACTCTGGGAACCAGCAGTTAGCGTAATAGCTATGTCGCTGGACTCCCACATAGTCGACCGCGGTTCAAGTCCCGGACCCGGTGGCTTAAAACTCACGCTGGGCGCGTGTGCGTGCATGCCCAAGATCCCGAGAGGAGAATGGAGGACAAGGGATTGCGGCATGACCATCGCCCCTGGGGGTTGATTTCTCGCTTTCTTTCTCTCTGTCTGTCTCTGTCTGTCTGGCGAGCGCATGCGCCCTATAGCGAAAACCTCTCCAAAAAAAGAAAAAAAAAATTCACTCTTTTTATAAAGACATTTATTCATAAGGGATCCTTATTTCTTTTTCTTTTTCCCTTTTCTTCTTTGTTTTTGATAGAATTTGTGCACATGCATGTGAGAGTAAGAGAAAAAGAGACAGAGGAGCACTTTTCACAGGGTCTGTTCATGCTGTGGTCCTCTTCATTCAGTCTTCCACACAGCCAGATCTTGGACCCAGTGCATTTTAGGCTGACTGGGCTGGGAATTAAAAACATGGTTACCATATGGAATTCTGTTTCTCTTGAGCATTGTATTACTACTGTGCCATAAAACTGCCCCCCCCCCCAAACACCCTGTCTTTATGTTAAGTCTCGTTTTGGCCAGCAGGTGCATGGTGGTTTTGGCACTGGATCCCCACAGAGCTAAATCTGGTTGGAGTCTTGGACCTGGCGGCTTGAAAGTCACACGGGTCATGTGTGTGTGCCTGCCCAAGATATCAGGAGAATGGATTGCAGCATGGCCATTTCCCCTACCAGGGGTGATTTCTCAATTTCCCTCATTCTGTCTTTCTCTGTCTTTCTCCAGTGAGCACACACACCCTATGGCAAAAACCTAAAAAAAGAAAAAAACAAACAAAAAAAGAAATATTAAGAAATAATTATAGCATCACAGTTATACTATTCAGGGGTTACTATGCAACTGCAATGAATTGAAATGGCCAAAATCTCCCAATTAGCTTTTGGAACAGTGAAAACACAAATCTGGATAAAGCATTTATCCTAGTATACAAATGAATGTCATTAAAATAATTGTTTTCTTTATTCATTCATCTACATATTCTGCAAATATTTTCAGTCACTTATAATATGCCAGGCCCCATGCTAAGCCCTGAGTATAGAAATGGAAAAGATGTAGGTCCGTCCACTAGAGATTTAGCAGAGAAGGAAGCTAACACTGGGAAGAAGTTATTCTGGTGGACTGTGAGCCTGGTTGTACTGAAAGTCATGATAGAGTCCTGGGGTTGAGTCCAGCACCCTTTGACTGGTAGACAAAGTAGAGGTCTCAGTTGAATTGCATTTTGAGTTGCATCCCTTTTTATGAAAATATTTTTCCACATCCAGTTTGCCCTCCTCCAGATCTGTCCTCTGCATTGTTACCTGGCTAGTCATTTTGAAATCTGAAATCTAATCAGAGCACTCACCTGCATAAGAGCCTCCAGTGACTCTCCGTCTCTCCAAAATGAAGTTCAGATTCATTATCTTTACATGAGACCTTTCATAATCTGGCTTCAGTCAGTACCTCCGGCCTTACTTACTGCTACTCTTTCAGACATGTCCTTTGATTCAGAAGGGTAAAGCTACTTACTTTTACCTCTAGCCTTGGGTTGAAGAAGCTGAGAGCATTCTACCCTGAAAGCCACCATTAATTAACTCAGTGAAGTGGGAAGTAAAATAATCTTTAAAAAAAAAAATAAGAGAGGAAAAGTGGCAATGCAGGAGACTTGTGGGAGAAGTGAAAGTTGGCAATAGTGAACCAGATGATAGGGAAAGGGGCGTTTCTGGACAGTCAGTTATTGGCAAAGTACAATTAGGGTTAAGAGTTCTTTCATTTTCTTACTCCTTTGTATGTACATTGATAACTAAATTAATTGGAAATTTTATTTGAATCTTACCATACAAACTGTCTCACCTGGTTGAAAATTAAACACTGTTCAGAATTAAAGACAGTTTTATTTTTCTTTAGAGCGTTTATTTTGCTAAACATGTTGTGCCATTTCAATTTGACATAATAATTTTCCACAATTAAAACCTGCCCGAAGTAAGATATTTACATGTCAAACATATCTAAATAGCTTGAAAAATTGCATAAAACACTAGTACATTTTTGAAGACTCTATCTTCCCCTTTCTAAAAGATGATGCTAGCTCTCCAAATTGAATATCGAAAAGAAATAGAATAACTAGATTATAATTTTGAATAATACTAAATCCTTTTTGATATTGAACCTCTAAAACATGGCTTTATTACTACAGTGAAAGCGCTATTGTTGGTTGCAAAAGGGAATTGGGAAGTGATTGTGGCTATGTGGAAATTGTAAATGTCAGATCTCAGTTTAATTGCGGTGGAAATATGAGGTAGATCATTCTGAGTATTGAACAGCTGTGTAAATATTGGAAGAGCAGAAAATCTAACATAATATAACAAATACTTAGATGTTCAGAAGTTCTTACTTTTTAAAACAGCCATGAATTAAAATAAAATGTAGGAAAAATAGAGGTTAAGTATAAATCAGTGTTTTTCAACCCCTGCTGCATATCAGAATAAGCTTCTAAAATATATCCATGTTTCAGCCCCACAGTCAGATATTCTGCATCATTTGATTTGGGATGATACCTAGCGGTTAGTATTGCTTTTTAAATAAGACTCATATCTGATTCTGCTGTGCACCCTGGGTTGAGAACCACTGGTCAACATAGATGAGCATAAAGTTCATACAGTTCATGTATAAAAATGAAGCAGAATATGTATTCAATCTTATTGGGATTTTTCCCTGCACAGCCAGGAGACAGTGATTAGGTAACAAAAATTAAGTTAGTTACCTGCAATTTTATGGTGAAACTGGCCAAAGAAATCTACCAAAGATAAATGAAATGAAGGCAAAGCTAGATAGAATTGTATTTCACTATCTTTTGTGATTTCACATCTACTTGACTAGAACTACTAGTGCTCAGTAGAACGAAGCATCCTGACAGTGCATTTTTATATATCCTGTGGCAATCTCATAAATAAGACATGACTGAAATCACATAGGAGGACCATTTATCTTGACAATCCCAAATCCCTAAAGTAAGGGCCTATATATTACATATATCATGGCTATTATGCCAAAGGAATAATGTATACACATACATACACACACATACATATACATTTAGCATACTTCTCCAAATATATGAAATATAAAATATACATTATAAAAGCTATGCATAGGGCCAGCAGGTGGTGTGGACATTAAGGTTCTGGATCCCACATGGACAACTCCACAGTTTGAGCCCTGGACCCAGTGACTTGAAGTCATGCTGGGCATGTGTGTGTCCAAGATCCTGAGTGGAGAACAGAGAAGAGATTGCAGCATGGCCATCTCCCTGGGGGATGATTTCTCTCTCTCTCTCTCTCTCTCTCTCTCTGTCTCTGTCTCTCTCTGGTGAGTGCACATGACATGTAGGAAAAAAAATAAAGCTGTGCATGTATATGTGTGTATACACACACACAGACACACACACACACACACACACACACACACACACACACATATACATTCACCAAGCAAATGCGAGTATAAACACAGGAAAGGTATGGTTTTGTGTTAAATAGTCCCCATCATTTTAATGTAGCTGTATATTATCCACTCTTTTCATCTGGTACAAGAAGATTAGACCTATTTCTAACAGATAATTTACCTGCAAAGGTTTGGTTTTGCCACCATTAAGGATATATGAAAGGATGTGCTGCACAACTACAAAAAATTGCACTCACTGAGGTTACATTTGTCAGGACAAATCTTATTTCTGTCTGACTTCTATGGAACCTTGGCTATGAATCTCACTGATAAAATTGCAATACTGTGTCAATCAACTTCAAGGAATGCTTGTGAGTTAAATTGTAAGCACCACAAAGGGAAGGTGTTTTGATCGTTTTGTTCCCTGATCCCCAAACTTCTAGGAACAACAGTTGGTACCTAATGCTCAAGCAATTATTTGTTCAGAGAATGAATGAAACTTAAGCACCTGTGATTGACTCTTGCACTTAGCAGTTGTTCAGAACATTGTAGTCAATGTTATTGCTCTTTTATTTAAAAAAAATGTTTGTCTAATTTGATGCATCAAAGAATTGAGATGCGATATCATAAAACAGTGGAAGTGGGTCCTTCAAACAGATTATTTATCTCTCTCTTGCACTGGTATCTGAAATATGATTATATAATGCTGAGACAAACCCCAAAAATCACTCTGTGGTGGAAGGACTTTGTCCTGATGAGTGAAAGCCCTGCCGAGGATGGTTTCTCACCGTCCTTAGTAAACATACACAGGTCTCACATCCTTTAAATGGTAACAGTTTTAGACACAGCATAAAAACCCATTATACGTGTCAGGCTCCAACCCTCTTCCCAAACAAGTTATCAGGTTATCTTTTGTTCCTGGTCACAGAATAGATAACACCATCCCTCCAATATCCCAAATCAGAAACTCTGATTTCATCTTTGAAATCTCTTATTCTCAAGCTTAATTGCTCTTTGCTAAGTCTTCTTGATTTTGCATGCTGAATACACCTCTTAAATTTGTCTATTTTCCTTGTCTCTACTCGGACACCTGCCCAGCCATACTTGATGTAATCTCTTCTACACTTTATAGTCAGAGTGATCTTTCTTAAGGGGACATTTGATGAGTAGTCAGCAGTTTTAAAAAATTGGTGGTTCTCCTCTGCCCTTGAGGTATTGTCAGTCCTGTTTTAAATGGCTTACAAAGCTTTTTCATCATTTGGCCCCTGTGAACTCTATAAAAAAATACATTTGTGTGAGCACACATATATGTCTATTTTCATTTCTATTTAGCTGAAATTTAGCATGTGCTTCAATTAAAACTATGAGTCACAATCGCTTAGTGGTTATTAACAGAAACTTTGACTCTGTACCTAATAGAAGGCACAAATATTTTCTCATTATATTACAGTCGCTGTAGATTTCTCAAATCTGCATTCATTGTTACTCCAAATTCAGGCTTGCCACTAGCTGTTTTCATACATGTGTTAATGAAGAACTACATATATTACTTTATTACAAATTCATTTTATTATATTTTGGTGACTCTTTCAATAGAATTGATTTTCTTCATACTAATATATTGGGTCATCAGAAAAGTCATGATATATTTTTCTATGTTTTTATGAAAAAATGTGTTATGGCTATTTTATTTTATATTTACATTTAATCCCTGCATATCACTATGGCATACCAAATCAATTTTCCCATCATGACTACATTCATATCAGTCCAGTCAAATACATTACCATATACATAATAATTAACATTTCTTTCCTTTTGGGGTCCCTTAAATGACTTTTCTGATAACCCAGTAGTTTTGTTATATGTATATAAAAATTCTGAGGTGTCCCTCTCTCTCATACATACACATACAATGCTAAGAATCCTTGAATTATTTTGTGATTACTGGAGTATTATTTATCATTTGTTTGCTCGTGTTCCCTATAAAATGTAAACATCATGAGGGCAGGCTGTGTTTCAGAATGGTAACATCCAGATTGATTCAACAGGGACTCAATTAAGATGCATTGAATTCAATTGAATTGAAATTAAGCCTTGAGATCAGGCCTGCCACTACCTGTTTTCATACATGTGTTAGTGAAGAACTGCATATATTACTTTATTACAGATTCATTTCATTATATTTTGGACCCACTTTCACATGGTGATTAAGGGATACCTTTAGCTTTACTAAGGTAAATGCCGTTTAAACTTAATCCTGTATTGTCAGGCTTAACATTTCTAATGTTAAATTTCAGAGATTTATTTTCTGATTACTACTCAAAGTGACTATTTTAACCTCTGTGTGTAAACATTCAGACTGACTGTGTTCTGGAAGAGTTAAAAAGGATGAATATAGGGAACCAGCAGTTAGCGTAATGGCTATGTCGCTGGACTCCCACGTAGTCGACCGCGGTTCGCGTCTTGGATCCGGTGGCTTACAACTCATGCCGGGCGCGTGTGCGTGCGTGCCCAAGATCCCGAGAGGAGAATGGAGGAGAAGGGATTGCGGCGTGACCATCCCCCCTGGGGGGTGATTTCTCGCTTTCTGTCTCTATGTCTCTCTCTGTCTGTCTGGCGAGCGCACGCGCCCTATAGCAAAAAACCTCTCAAAAAAAAAAAAAAAAAAAAAGGATGAATATATTGCTTTGACCCTCAAAATTTCAGAATCTAAGGTCTACTTCTCCAAAAGCAGACAAAAGTTTATTTCAGTTGTATAATTTTTATTTGAAGTGTATAACTTTTATTCAGATAAGAATAATGAAGAAGAGAGACAGAGAGACAGAAAGCGAGAAATCACCCCCCAGAAGATGGCCATGCCCCAGTCCCTTCTTCTCCATTCTCTTCTTGGGATTTTGGGCATGAATGCACATGTACCCAGCATGAGTTTCAAGCCACTGGGTCCGGGACTCAAACCAGGGTCAACTGTGTGGAAGTCCAGCGATGTAACCATTACACCATCAGCTGGTCCCTCTTCTCTTACTTTCTATCCTTTATAATAACAGTAACCATCATCATCTCAGGCAACTCTAATGGTATAAATTTTGCCTGCCACATTAAAAATGTCTCCCATAGCATTTTTAAAACTTTTGAATAAAGCTAAACTTATTTTCTTAAAACTAAAATATATGTTTTTAAAAAACGAGAGAGGAAAAAAAATGTACATTTGGGCCAGCAGGTGGTGTGGAGGTTAAGGAGGCCTTATCTCACATAGCCAGCTCTGCAGCTCAAGTCTTGGATCCTGCAGCTTGGAAAATCACTCCAGATGCCTGTGCGTGTGTGTCCAAAATCCCGAGAGGAGAATAGAAGAAGAGGGATTGCAGTGTAGCCATCTCCCTAAGGGGCAATTTCTCTCTGTCTCTCTCTCTCTCTCTCTCTCTGTCTCCCTTCAGGAAGCACATGTACCCCAAAGCAAAATGTGTGCTTCAAAAAGTTTCTTCTGGGACATTTTCTGGGCTTTGTCATAAAACAAATGTGAGACATTAAGGAATTTTTTTTTTTTTTTTTTTTTTGGAGAGGTTTTTTTCGCTATAGGGCGCGTGCGCTCGCCAGACAGACAGAGAGAGACATAGAGACAGAAAGCGAGAAATCACCCCCCAGGGGGGATGGTCACGCCGCAATCCCTTCTCCTCCGTTCTCCTCTCGGGATCTTGGGCACGCACGCACACGCGCCCGGCGTGAGTTGTAAGCCACCGGGTCCGAGACGCGAACCGCGGTCGACTATGTGGGAGTCCAGCGACATAGCCATTACGCTAACTGCTGGTTCCCAGGAATTTTTAATTAAATGTGTTTTTTTTTCATTTTTAACTAATATTTTGTTGTGTTTTTAGGTTTTTGCCATAGGGCCTGTGCACTTGCTGGAGAGAAACAGAGAGAAATAGTGAGAGGGAAAGTGAGAAATTACCCCTCCGGGAGGGATGGCCATACCACAGTTTCTTCTCTATTTTCCTCTCAGGATCTTGGGCATGCATGCACATGTGCCTGGCATAATTTTCAAGCTACCAGGTCCAGGACTCAAACCATGGTCGGTCATGTGGGAGTCCAACACCTTAGCCACCATGCCACCTGTTGGCCCCCTAAGGAGCATTTTTTAGTCTACTGTAAAAGGAAGTTATTATTTTATAAACAACACAAAAGGAATAAATGCTAAAGTTAAAACCTTCAATGAGCAGATGAGAAACCCCTACATGACTTATTGTAAAATACTACTAATAATAATTGTGCATGCTCTTATAGAGAAAATCAGAATGATGTGAGTGTGCATTGAGAAACTCTTGACCCTCTGACCAAAATCAATTCTCCTTCCTTTGTTTTTGTTCAGAACAGTGACTTCAGTATCATGTAGGTACAAGGCGTAGCCTTAGTGTGGAGCAGGCTGAAGGTGTGCGGGAGTGCTTCATGCATGTTTTCTTTAAAGCATCTTTTAATTTTAAATTTTAAATAGCACGTGATAGGAATAGAGCATAGACTATTTCCGAATATATTCAGAGCACTCAGACAAAAGAAAATGATCAGGTTAATTGTACTAGAATTTGTTTTGTGATGATGTCATTGAACTTGGTGGCATTTATCCAACATTTCCATGTTCCATTTCTGCGGTTATCTAACATTTGATGTTACATTTTCCATTTCTGTATATTTTGACCTGTTCTCTGTTAAGTACCGGCAAGGAGTGATCAATGTTAACAGTCCAAAGCTGTGGTTCTTGACCTTTCTCTGGCATAGGAAACACCTGGGGATCTTGTTAAAATGATTCTGATCGGGGAGAAGGTGGGACTTAGACTTCTGTTAAAAATTTGTACTGGACCAATTAAACAGGCAAGGTAGACTTTTTTCAAGATTTTTGCAATAGAGAAGAAAGACTACTACTACAAGAGGGGAGAGAGAGTCAACTGAATTTCATTAAGGTGAGAGAATTTTGAAATGCTGGGGTGAGCTAATGGAAGAATACTGGAGGACATTGGGAGTGGGGAGGGAAGAGGCTAGTCAATAAGATTAGGCCATCTGTGTTGGCCTAAAAAAGTCCCTTATCAAAGTGAGGCTCCTTCCCACCCACTGAGACTGGGAGATAGGGCCCTATCTTTCTTGATGATTACATTTCAAAGGGGTCACTCCCAGGTCCTTGAGAAAGACATTCCTGGGTTATAGAAGATTTACATCTCAAAGGGGCAGAGAAAGAATTTACAATGACAAGTTTTCTAAAGTAAATCCTCTAAGAAAATGGAGGTCAGGGGTCTATAGTCAGCTAAAAAGCCTGTCTTAAGTTTAGTCCAACTGAGGGGAACATGAAGGTCATCTTGATCAGTCTGCATTTCAACAGTCAATGGTGATCTGCAAACCACTCTGGGTAATACAGGTGTGCACTCTTGCATTAATATGAAGGAAATAGTCACTACTGACGAGAAATGCGACTCTTTTAGCTTCTAGAGTATGTATAGATGTGTGTTTGAAAAGATCAATGCCATTGTTCATCTAGGTGGATAGTAAAAGGTGTTCTATGCAATATTTATAGCAATGGTATTCATGTCGTTCTCTAGAGGACTAATAATAATGCCTGAGGGTCTCTCCCCATCAGATGAAATTTGGGATAAGCAGGTCCTACAGTTCAAGAAGCATTTGATGTTCCCTCATTTCACATAAGAAAAAGTGTTATAATGAAGTCCCATTGTTATATTTTCTTTTAATTATTCTAAGGCCCTACTAAATAGGATACATCATTTCTTTTTAATAGTTGAAAAGAATATTAAAAACTATAGTTTGTTTTAGTGTCAGTGCAAAAAAGGTATAATTCAATACTACAAATAGCTATTTGATGAAGCCATGTTCTTAAATAATCAACTAAAGTGGCTATATATGCCAAAATTGTTGAAAAATCATTAAAGATAGAATAATAACATTCTAGAGACTTTTACAAAATTGAATTAGCCAAAGGACATTATTCTAAACTAATTTTCCTAATTGCATAGAAGTGTAGGATTGTTTTTGTGTGTGTGTGTGTGTGCGTGTGTGTGTGTTAGTCAAAGGACTTTCAAGACATTTGAATCACCTGCATGGACACTGCCTTTTATTCTACTCAACATAATGTAGTAATTGAAAATGTTCTTATTAGAATAATCAACATTCTAAAATGCAATTCATTAACATATTTTATATAGAAAATAGCAAGGTCTGAAATTATCTCAGAAAACAAGCTTTAAATTGCTAAAGCTAAAAGCATACAATGATAACATAATCCAAAGGTCAAAAACACAATAATTAATTAAAATAAGGGAATAATGAATTAGTAGGATTAAGAAAGCCTTATTTTCTTTTCATAAAAAGCTAAATAAAAAAATGAATGCAAGGCTTTAAAAAAAAAAAAAAGACTAGCCTTTCACGGATGGAGTTTTTAATCCATTGAAAGCCTAATCTAAATTTAAGAATTCAAACAAGAAATCTCTACTATTTTAATTTGCAATCACAAGAATTTCAATCAGAATAAGACATTTACTTTGGCAGCCTTTTCTTTTTTTCTTTAACATATAAAGCTACGTTTTCAGTTTGCCTTGGTTAATAAAATGGATGAGTTCCAATGAATTTGAATGCAAAGTAATAATCATCTGAATTACATTTTCCATTGATTTTCATTGTAAAATTGTTGCCTTTTTTCTGACATAGAATAGACATTCTCTGGAATGAATAATTTAATTTGAAAATTGAAGAAGAAAAAAATTGTGATGCAGAATATTGCTAAGACCTTCATACAATTGCAACATTTTGCATCACTTTTCCTTAATCTCTTAGTTTGCCCCCTCTACTTGCTTCCTAGGCAGATAACCACTTTCTATAATAACTACACCCATGAAGGATTTTCTGTCTGGTAGTAGTCTCCAGAACTTTTATATCTATTCATGTTTATGATTTACCCTGTGAAATGGGTACTGTTTGGATCACAAGCATCCCTATTTCATATAGTAAGTGCCAGAGTTTTGGTTTAAACCAGGTAGTCTGGTGGATCCAGAGCCTTCACTTTTTACACAATCATTTTTTTTATAGATAACACCAATAGTGAAAATATTTATATAATAAATTTACAGTTAATGACCACAGTTATTAATTAAGGCAAATACCCTTATTATAATCCCTGGTATCAAAATCTAGAACTCTGTAAACTGTTGTAAAAATCTTCCACGTGCCTCCTTTAGCCACCCAGGACATACATACATGCACACACACACACACACACACACACACATAACACACTCATATATGTGTAAGTTTAACTACTTTGGTGACTTTTATGGAATGGCATTCTTATTTTTCTTTATGGGTGTTTAACATTTTTATTTTCACCAAAAAATGCATTCCTACATGCTATAATTTAGTTTTAATTTTTTTTTTTTTTCCTGAAGCACATGGTACTCATTGGGGCAGGAAGAAGAGAGATAGTGAACAAGTGTGCACTCCCATAGGGTCTGATTATGTCACAATCCCTTCTCTTCCATCTCTTCCTCTTTCAGGAGGAAAATATGGGTCTGGCATATTTTGCAATTCTTGGGGTCCAGGACTTGAAACACAAAGTTGACCATGGGCTGGCTAGCTGCCTTACCCACCAGTTTTGCTTAATTTAAAAAACAAAAACAAACAAACAAAAATTTAAAGTATATTTTAATCTTTAGGCTTTTTCCTTTTTAATTTTTTTAGATTTATATCCTAGGGGCCGTGGCATGCATGGTCATCACAGCAAGATCCTCCCTGTAGCTACACAGCCAACCAGAATCCCAGGTACATCATACCTGGTATGCTCAGGTAGTCCTGGGATGTGAACACAGAGCCTTTCCACACAGTCTCCAGACTACAGGGCTGGCCCAAAATTATTGCTCTTAACCAATTCTGCATGATATATATATATATATATATATATATATATATATATATATATCTTTTTTTTTAAAAATCTCTCTAAAGTGTACCTCAAGGAAAGGTGCCTGTGATTTGTCTAAACTTTCAAATATAACTCATTTTCTTTTTTTTTTTTTTTAGCTTTTTGCCATGGGGCGTGTGCTCACCAGAGACAGAGAGTCATTCTATCTCAAATGTATTCTCATTACTAAAACTACTACTTTAGGGAAAGGAGGAAAGCAACTTTCCTATTTTCTCTATTTATTTATTTATTTAGGTATAGGAAACTTAAATATTCATCTCATGAAAGGCATAGAGAGAAAGGTGACTAAGTAATTCTCATCTAGACATTTCTGGCTCTATTCCTGAGATTGCTTTGTTTGTTTGTTTGTTACAAGGCACACATACTTGAGAGAGAGAGAGAGAGAGAGAGAGAGAGAGAGAGATCATCCCCTGGGGGATGGCCACACTGCTATCCCTTCTCCATTCTCTTCTTGAGATTTTGAGCACACTCACACATGTGTCTGGTGTGTTTTTCAAGTCCCAGATCCAGGATTCAAACCACACAGTTAGCCATTTAGGGTCCACCTGCCTTAACCATCATGTCACTGACTGGCCGTAGCTTGCTTTCTTTCACATCGCCTGCTGTCATGCAATAAGCAGCTTTGCTTATTGAGGAAGGTGTTCTGAATTACAGAATTTTTTTTTAAATTAGCCACTTCTGTCTATGCTCTCAGAATATATATCAAGTAGAATGATCTGGAGTATTTTATTTTAGTGAAAGAAAGACAATCAAAACTCCATTTCTTTCCTGACTTAAGCTTATTATAACTTCAGTACTTGTAAACCGTGGTACATGTTCAGTCACAACACACTGCTATTTATTGAGTGTCCAGGGCCACTGGCTGACATGGCATTGAATATAACATCATATTGTTGCTCTAAGCCTTTTTGCCTTCATGCTAAATGACTCAACCCATCATAAGAAATGTATAATGGACATATAACTCACCTATTTCGTCTGGATGAGATTGATTTGTTGTGAAGTTACTGGCTGTAATGTCTTTGAGAGAGTAGACCTTCATTCGAAATAAAGACAGCCTCATCTATGGATTTCAAAGCATATCTTTACACTGTCTGTATTAAGGAAATGGGATGAAGCCAACTGTTGAAAAATGAGAATGTATGTATGAAAGGGTTTGGAACTGATTGAGTTACATAGAAGCGTTAAATTAGAAGCTTTAGAGCACAGCAGAAGTTAATATTGTTTGAAAGTTCATTTTGAATCCTATAGAAAAATGGAGACTGCTTACTTTGTGATGTGATTTCACCATGCTCGGGCCATCTTCTCTCCACAATATCAAACCTTCTTCCAAGCTCATGTACTCTATTGTAGCTCCTCTAAAGGCTCTATCTTTCTGGTCCTTTCAAGAGACTGCTTGTACTATTGTCTCTTAGGCAGCCAGGGCTTTGTGGAAGCCTACTTCAGCTCTCCACCCCTTCCCGTAATCTTTTATAGCACTAGAAATTTGAAGTCTATATCTCATTCTCTTCTGAATCTTCAGACCTGCCAAGGGTTACTTCTAAAACCATCAAACACGAGCTAATCTAATGAAGTGACTCATACTAAATTATTAATGAGAAATGACCAACCATTAGGCAAGGTCATTGTTCAACCACTCAGGTTATAATTGTAATTTATTAGTCATAATCTACAGGCAATGCATGGGACACTTGGAATGTCAAATTTTGGTGGATGAAAACCCCATGGTTTATATATATGAAACATTTGGTAGCAAGAGTCTCTGAAAGCCTCTAACTGTTGGCAGTCTGGACCAGACATAGGCAAAGCCCCAGAGACAATTTTTTTTTTTTTGAGGGAGATTTTTGCTGTAGTGCATGTGTGCTCACTGGATAGACAGACAAAATGTGAGAAATCACTCCCCAGAGAGGTTGACCACACTGCAGTCCCCTCTCCTCCATTCTCCTCTTGAGATTTTGAGCACGCATGCACACACATCTGGTGTGTTTCAAGATGCCAGGTCTGGGACTCAAACCATGGTCAACCACATGGGAGTCCAGTGCCTTAAGCACGACACCACCTGCTGCCCCACCAACCCGTGACACTTTTCAGAGAACTGCTGTGAATTATCAAGTATTACAAGTTTAGTCAATCCTGCATTTATCTGAAAAAAAAATAGAAGCTGCTGCTATAAGATACTAGAATTTCTGGTGTCTTAAGCAACAGACTTGAATTTCACTGCCTGAGTTATTCCCTTTGGCTTTGCCTTTGTAGGTGGAATGGTTGAGAAGCAGGATGGTGCATTTAAAGGGGTAACTTCTCTGTGCAGTTTCTTTTGTTTATTTTCTGACTGACCTGGCACAGCGTAGGCAGAGGCGATGCATGTTTCCTGACATTGGGCCAGTGATGTATGGCCTGACCTTCAAAATGAGGAACATCTTCTCTGTGGGTGAGAGTATAGCCGTGCAAATGCTTTTATACCATATTGCTCGGCAGTTTGCAACCAGTTCCGACAAAAAGTACCTACCCCGCTGAGTTCGCTGAAGCTTGTATATTGGTTTTAGTTTGAACATTTTGGCAAATTAAGGTCTGAGTGAAACCATAAAATTGATTTTATTTACAACAAAGCCTTGTGGTATCTGTCGGTTGCTCTCACATCTCTTTCCCTCTGTCTTTGAGGTTGTTTCTGTAGGTGGCTTATCTGACTTTTTATTAAATTTGCATCTGTTGCAGGATAATACATCCCCTGGGTTTCCCCTTAATTGGTATTGGGCACGGTCTGCCTTCTTTTTTGTCTTTGCTTCTCTTGGGCCCAGCGGCTGCCTCTCTTTCACCTCTCTCATTCACTATCAAGGGCCACTGCTTTGTAGTGAACAGATTACATGTTATAGGTTATCTCTTCTGAAATGTTAAGACTTTCCTTGAAACTTCCTCCTCAAACACTGCATAAAAAGGGTATATAGCAATACAGTTTTTAATAGTGTGGTATCTGATATATGAAAGTCTTTAAAAATATGTGAATATATCTCCTTTCTCAAAGTGTTATTATCATACTAATATCACCTTGTAGGGACACAAAAGATTTAGTTCACTTCTGAATAAACAAGAGTTGTGGGAAGAGGAATGGCCTGCGATTCAGAAGACCTGGATTGTAGTCCTAATGTTTCCAGCAGTTTGTATGATTTATGACAAGTTGCTTAATTTCTTTATGACCTCAGTTATTTATGTACAAAATGAGGGGCTTGTTCTGGATCAATGGTTCTCAACTCTGCTTGCATATTAAAATCATCTAGGGACCTTTCTGAAATATACCAACAACCCGCTCTTGTCTCAGACTAATTAAAAAAGTTATCCCTGAAGGTAAGAATAGGGTATTGGCATAGTTTTAAAGATTTCCAAGTCATTCTAAGTTGCAGCTAGGGTTAAGAACCAACGTATTTAGTGATTTCTAAAGTCCTTTATAGCCCCAGTATCGTATAATTCTAATTTCTTTGTAAAACGTTTGGTTATTTTTTTCTATCTTTTGAGTTGAAATTGAAGTATTTGAATTAGATAATAAGTTTTTAAAGTTTATTTCCTGAGAAAAGGAGGATGGAGAGTGAGAAAGGCAGAGATGGGCATCTTTCAGAGTCTTTCATGCCATGATCCTCTTCTCGAATCTGTAACCTGCCAGGATCCTGGGCAAGCCAGACACATACGGACAGACTTGGAATGCAAACCAGGAACTAGAGCCTTCCCATAGGGCCCCAGCATCATGTAGGAGTGCCCGTACTGCCTGTTCCACTGTAGCTGCTCTGAGATAAGCATTTTGAATCACCTCACATAATCCTCATAGGAAGAGTCAAAACCATGGGTGTTTACAGTGTATTTTGTATATTGTCATTCTCAAGCTTTGCACATAAGGTTATTCTGGAATTCTGGTTTACCTCCATTCCAGGTGATTCTGATCCTCGACATACAAGATAGAGACCTGAACATATCAATAAGCAACCCCCCCCCCCCCCGGGTGATCGCCCATGTGAATCTACTAATCTGATGTTTATAAATGCTGTCCTGTACTCTGCAGAACAATCTTCTGCCTCTGCTAAATTATAAAGATGTACATGCCATAACTCCTCTGATTTGCTATAAGATTACTTGAGTTTTTCTCTACTTGGTTCAATAGTGTTGCTATGGATGGCATTAGAAGCAAATGTTAAGATTGGGCATGGTTTATTTTGAGTGAATTTTGACTTTTTCTCAGAACAAAAAGATAACATGTTAGAATCGTAAGGGAGCCATCTAGTGGATAAGCACATAGACCTGTTGCATCCCGTCTTAAGATCTTTGCCTTATGTGTTTTATCAGAAGAACTTTAATTATATATGTAACTAAGTATGGATATATACTTTATATGTTTATACATTTGATTTTATATCTACATTAAACATAGATGTTAATGTATTTTTTCTCATTTTATATTTTTGTTTTAAAATTCTCATCTTATAATTTATAGTCTATACATAGTTTTACTCCTTTTATGAAACATCGATACAGAGATGAATAAGACAAATGTCTATTGAGTAAAACACCTTATCTATTTGTAAGGACATAAAGATATGCAAGTAACTAAACCATACTGTTTAATGTCTACCAAATGTTCCTTTGATTTGAATGTGAGAGGGATTTTAGGAATTAAAAAGTAGTTTATGCAATTCGAGAGTGAAGATATAGTGTGCAGTAGTCAGCCTAAGAAGTATTACCATTTTTATATACTCTGAAGTTTTTAACAGCCCATGCCAAATACATTGTGCTGATTAAGGCACTGCCAAAAATATACATCATACTACTTACATGTACAACCATTAGATACTCGTTCCTCAAGTGAGTATCCTGATTTCCTGCCTGTTACTTTTATAATGATATACAAATGAGTTAGGAGGACTAACTCCATGGCACAGCAGTGATGCACTGCTTAGGAAAAGCCAGATCCTACAGAACAACTGTAATTCAAATCTTCAGCCTAGTCAGCCTAAAACATACTGGGTTCACTTGTGAGGGGCCAAGTAGGTGAAGGACAGGAGGTAGGGGATCATGACATGACCAGTCCCTGTGGAGACTGTTTCTTTCTCTCCTCTTCCTCCTTCTCTCACAAGTGCCCATACTTTATCCTGAATAAAGGAGGAAAAAAAGATGAGTTAGATATTTGAGTGACAGTGTTACTCTATTGTACAAAGAAAGGGAAACAAATTTGGAAAAAGCAAGATGCCTACATGTTAATGTAAATGTGTAATCACAAGAACATTTTTAAAATGTTGACATTTTAAATTAAATTGAAGCTATTCTATCACAATTTGCAGTATATGACATTCTTATACTGGGTCATTTCTCCTTTCTCTGTACTCAAGCTCCTGTGAATCTCATCTATTTTTACCTGACTGTGCTATTCAAGTAAACTCCCAGGTTTTCTCCCTTAGTTCTACATTTTTCCCTCTCCCTTCCAGTACAATCCCCTCCACTTGAGTATGGGTGAGACTATGAATATGATGGGGGTCATTCCTCTGACTAGGTTACTTTTACAGCAACAGTAAAGAGAATTTGGCTTTTATAATTTAAGTCCCAGATGAGTTGATTCTGAGCTAAGTAAAGGAAGATTATCCTGAGTGGGCCTGACTTGATCAGATAAAAGCCCCTAAAACAGGAACTGAGCCCTTCCTGCTGAGAGCGATTCTCCTGCTGGAAATGTTGTACTCCTTGATGAAGACAGTGGCCATGTCGTGAGAAGACCTGTGAGAGAGCCAAGTGGCCATTGACCTCCAGTGGTCTCTAATGGCCAAGAGTGGCTCCTGGCTGACACCTAGCAAGAAAACAGAAACCTACAATCACAAAGCAATGAATGGATGAATGAGTGTGAAAGAGGACCCAAGCTCCATAAAGGAGTGCAGCCCAGTCAAACACCTAGATGCAGCTTTTGTGAGACTCAGAGCAGGAGACCCAGTTAAACTGCCTGGACTCTAGACTTACAGAAACTGACATCATAAATTCATGTGGCTCTAAGCCAATAAATTTGTGGTTATTTGTTATGTAACAATAAACAACTATTAATAATATGAGTCTTCATTATCTTTTGCTTTGAATCAGTACAATAACCTTTTAAGTAAGCTGTCATTCATTTCGGTGCTGTCTTATCTCATTCATCTCTATTCAGTCTTACGTACTTCAACCAGTCATTGTCCTTAAAAACAGACTAAAATTTAATCTCCATGAGGTAGTAGATTTGTCTAAATCAAAGCTGTATCTCTAGAAGAAGACTAGACTATTGTATGTATCTTCAAAGAGTACTTTGTCTTTGAAGAATGCTAGCATATTGTATGTATGTTACAAATATTGACTGAGGAAGTAGGTAAATGAATATCAACTGTTCACCTGTATACATACCAAAATCTTTGCTGTCCCCTGTCACCTCAGAGATAGTCTCTGGATATAAGAGGAAGGCTGTGCAACAAAATGCTTTAGCATATGGGTTCTAGAGTTAAAAGCTTTGAGTTCACATTTCAGCTAAACCACTTCCTAGTTTTGTGACCTCTTGGAAGTTGTCTGACTTAAGTCTCACTTTTCCCATTTATAAAACATAAATAGTTCTTACCAGTTAAGACTGTTTTTGATGTTAAACAAGACAATGCATTTAACATATTTTCATAGTACCTGGCCTATGTGATAGATCAAAAAGTGTTTATCATTATGATAACATTAAAGACCCTCTACTATCTATCTTTCGCTGCTGTCCTCCAACCATTTGAAGAAGACATTCATCTGTCCCTGACTTTGCATCATGATGGAGAATGAAATTCATAGATACTGGTGCAATTTCAGGTTCTACCCCTTCTCTGCTATATGGCATTGAACAAGTTTCTTCACAAACTCAGTTTGGTTACCTGTGGAATGGAGCTAATTCTAATATTAAACTCTTAAGTTTGTCTCGATTCTCTCCCTACATAAATTAGTTAAAATGTACAACAGCTAAAAATTGGTCAGTGAGGCCATTTACTGTAAGAACAATGTGATGGATGGCTTTCACAACATTATGAAGACCAATGGAAAATTTTCTCTTCTTAATATTAGAAAGAGTGGTGGGGCCAGCAGATGGCATGGTGGTTAAGACCCTGGATTCCCACATGACCAACCATGGTTCAAGTCCTGGACCTGGCAGCTTGCTTACTGCGCCCCACCCCCGTCTTTCTCTTGTGAGTGCATGTGCCATATAGCAAATTAAATATATATATAGATATACATATATATATATATATATATATATATATATATCATATATATATATATATCATATATATATATGTATATCTATATATAATATATATATAAAATAAATAAAATTAAATAATTCTTTAAAAAATATATTAGGAATGGTGGTGTCACTCCTGAACAAACACTGCATTGTTTTTAGCTGACCAGGCTTTCTTCTTTAAATTAGCTGCTAATTTAAACAGTATGTACTCACTTTAGTTCAGACCTTGTTCTCTAGTTCTACCCTTGTATTTCCTTTTTTCCCCTTACCAATTTCTAATTTATGTTTTCTTGTTATATTTGGGTAAGTTACACTAAATTTATTTCCAAATTTCTAAGAGTATAAATTTCAAAAATTCTCACTTCAAAAAACGTTAAGTATGTGAGGTGATGGATACATTGACTAGCTTGATTTAATTAATCCACATAAATCAGAATATATATATATATATTTTTTTTTTTGGAGAGGTTTTCGCTATAGGGCACATAATGCTCACCAGACAGACAGAGAGAGGCAGAGAGACAGAAAGTGAGAAATCACCCCCCAGGGAGGATGGTCACGCCGCAATCCCTTTTCCTCCATTCTCCTCTCGGGATCCTGGGCACGCATGCACATGTGCCCGGTGTGAGTTTTAAGCCACCGGTTCCGGGACACGAACTGCGGTCAACTATGTGGGAGTCCAGCGACATAGCCATTACGCTAACTGCTGGTTCCCCCACATAAATCAGAATATTACTTTGTACTTCATAAAGACACACAATTATAAAGTGTCAATTTACAATAAAAAAAATCATTCTTTCAAAAAATAATCATTGTGCCAGACAGTGGCATGGTGTTAAGGCAACTGAATCCCACATGACTGCTGACTGATCAGTTCAAGTCCTGGACCTGGTAACTTGAGAAAGAAGCTGGGTATTTGTATGTGCATGCCCAAAACTCTGAGAGGAGAATGGAGAAGAAGGGAGGAATTGTATGTGGTCATTCCACCCTCACTTGCTGTCTTACTTGTGCTCGCTCTCTCTCTCTCTCTCTCTCTCACTGTCTCTTTCCAGTGAACATGTGCACCCTATATCAAATTGACAAGAGGGGATGACTTAAATAAATATATAAATACCTTTCAGGATTGTTGCATATGTAACAAGAACTATTCAAATGTTTCTGTGAGCTTTTTAAAGGTAAGAATTAATAAATCATGGAAGAAATACTAACACTGTAACAACAAAAAGGCAACAAAATACCACCAAGTGAACTCCACCTGTTGTGAATGAATAGATCATAAATTCAATTTATAAAAAGGCAAATATAGTGATTCTTGAATCACCCATTTGGTTTAAATATCCCACACACGGAAGCATAAGGAAATACATGTGCTAGGCAGCCTATGATTAAATGAACTGACGTTGATATTGAAACTGGTGTTCTCTTCCCTCCTGGAGGTATGACTGAATGTATGCTATAGACAGTGACTGTTTCACCAGATTTCATTTGAAAGTCAATTGATGAATCATTCCTGATGGCTCATTGCACATAATGTTGAGCAGCAAGATTTCTGTACTCAGTCGATCTGCTGAAGGAGCACCAAATAACCAGACACATCAGTGAAAATATTGGTCAAATTATTTCTCGATCATTTTATAGAGAAAACAGTTGACTGAGATTTTCCTAATTTTTCAATCACTTGAAACACTATATTCTTTAAGCTTTTTTTTTTTTTTCTATAGGAAGTGTGCGCTCACTACAGGGAGACAGAGAAAGAGAGGGAAAGTGAGAAATGACCCCCCCCCCCCTCCAGAGCAAATGGTCACACTTTAATTCCTCCTCTCCAGTCTCCTTGGGACTTTGGGCATGAATGTACATATGCCAGCATGATTCTCAAGCCACTACGTCTGGGACTCAAACCATGCAGTCAGTCATGTGGGATCCAGTGCATTAACTTCTATGCCATATGCTGACCCTGGGACACTGTATTGTAAAACGTAATTTTGTATGGAGCCATACTAAAACTTTACCATAAAGGTGGATGGAGCAGATTGTGGTGTGGTGGTGTAACAGTAAAATGCAATGCGCCATGAGGCTGGCTGACCCATTTGGAAAAATTCTGGATTAGCATCCAGAGACCTCCCTGGGTGTGCCAGGCATGCATGTGCCTGTGATCCAGGGCTGGTTGAGGCTGGGTTTGATTACGGTGTGGAGACCCTGTTGGGGATTCTCTGTGTCTCTCTTGCTCTTAGGGAAAATAAATTAATTTTAAGAACTTTATTGTGGAAAAATAATTAGAAGTCTTAACCAAAATAAAATTATGGATGTCATCCCTCTTTAAGATATTAAAACACTACTTCAGCTTGTAGACTTAAAAGTAAATCATTTGTAATGGATTTATTGAATGAGGATATGATAAATATTACCAAAGTCAGACTGTATGTTAGATGGGAGGAGGGATTGGTCATGTTGTGAAATCTTTTTTTTAAATTATTTTATTTAATTTTATGTATTCATCATTTATTTAAATTTGACAAGACACACAGAGAGGGAGAGCGAGAGAGAAAGTGAGAAAGCAAGGCACCAGGTCTGGGACTCGATCCATGGTCAGCCATGTGGGAGTTTCCAGCACTTTAACCACCATGCCACCTGCTGGTCCCCATGTTATGAAATCTTTAGCAAAAAGATTGAACTCCCTCTGGTTGACTTGAGTGGCTATATTTTGTGCTGCCATCACTGACTTACACAAAAAATGATAAACCGTAGGTGTAAGCAAAACATGCCAACCCCTTTTAGGGTATTTTTCCTTCTTTATTTTTCTTAATTTTTTCTAGTTCAAGGTCACACCTCTAATACTTTATGTACCCAATATTAGAAATAAGGACATCTGTGTTGTACTGATATTGTTACATCGGTATTCAGTAAAATAAAACCATTCCTTGCAGTAATGGCTGAGCACTTGCCTTTCACCTAGAGCCAAGTTCATTAGAAATTCATGCTCACAGCCCAGAGAAAAACAGGGTTTTTATGAGGTTTCAACAAGTAATATATCTGCATGATGGGTTGTTCCAAGAAACTAAGCAAATGAAAATGTCAGTTTGCAGAAACTGTCAAAACCAGCATAACCTAATTTAGAATTGCTGCTTATTTAATAAACCACCAGTAGCCCTACCAGATAGAGTTCTGTCAGTCTTGCAGGAAAAAACACTCATTCCTCCTGCATTTAAGTTATGTTTGTAGACACCCCAGGCTCTGCTAATGGGAAAAGAGCATTAATTAGATACAGCGCCCAGTCATTAAACAGCTACAAGCATGTCAGTGTTCTTAGCTATGAAATGCTGGAAGCCTTGATCTGAATACATCTTGATATGTTAAAGTGTGACCCCTGTTTTTATGTAGTTTATGAAACATGGCATCTCGATCTGTGCTTTCCACATGGCACATCCTCAAAATACTCAAATTAGTAAATAATTTTATTATGTATATTCCATGAGTTTAAATTGCATGTTACTCACTTAAAATAGTTTCTTATTTAGGGCCCTTAGTGTTTGCATGCTAGGGCACTGACTACTGTTACTTTGCATGCTAACATGTCTTTACAGATTTCACCTCTGACTTCATGGTATATAATTGTTAATTATTGGGAAATGAGTGTGTCAGACTGGCAATGGCCAAAGCTGCTTCAATAGAGTATGCACTTTTAAATGGGTTACATTCTAAATGAGTAGTAGAGGACCTCTGAAGGGGGTGGGGGAAAGAGGAATGTGTGGAAAAGGACTATGAAAGAAGAAAATAATCATGCATTTTTAATTGCATAACATAATTTTATTGCAAGTTTCAAAGACTAACTGAAAAAGAATGTAATCAATTCTCTTCATGTTGGCATGATAGAAATATATGGGGAGACCATGAAAAACACGACATGAGAATAGCTGAATGAATGCAATAGCTGTGAGGTGGAGGCTTCCTTATTGTTGAGAATGGGGAAGAGTACGGATGCACAGTGCGCCACATTTGATGGCAAGCTGTGTTTTCTCAGTACGGTAGATCCCTATTGCTCATAAGTATTAGAGAAAGACCTACACACCTGCTTCTGTTATTCCCAAGCTGAATGATGATTACAGAATTTATAAATGGCCTTTCTTTCCTCTCTGCTAATGTTTCCTCATATGTGGGAGATCATAGATTAACTGGCTATCTAAATATCATCTGAAATTGTTATACCATGCAGCGGGTGTTCAAGAAATGAGAATGAATGGTTTCGGTTGATGGTTTTAGATAATACAATGTTTTCAACACCTTTAATCATATTCTCCAGACGATCTATTTGTTCTTTCTTCACCATCTATTGATTATTAAATCTTAGTCTCATAGGTTGATATTGAGAGTCATATTGACACATTTTTGTCATCCTGTGACATTTTCCCTCAATCGTACAGTGGTGTCATTTCTTTCCATATGCCACTTCTTAAGCCATTCATGTTTTACTGTTTACTCAGTCACAGGTGACTCTGAGAATCTTCCTTTCTTCCTACATGACGCTAGCCTATCATAGAGTTTCTTCATTTCTGAATTGCCTCAATTTCTTTCTAGCCATTATAGATCACCAAAACCCCAAATTTGGTCATCTACTGTGTTTGGGAGGGCAGAAACATAACTTCAGTGATATTTTCAGTTACTAACAATTGTTTATCATGTACCTAAAATTACCTGTAGTAACCATAGACCTGTTGGTGGGTACATCATTAACTGTAGAGAGTAAATGTGAGCATATGTGATCTGGAGAACAAAATGTCAAAAGTGTCAGTGGATGATGTGATTGTCTTCAGTGGTAGACTCTTATTAGAACATGGTCCAGAACTTCATTTTCAAAACCAAGTATAATCACCTCTTAGCCTTTCTTTTCTTATCAATTACCTCTTAATACTACTGAGTTAGTATTGCAAGTATTTTAAAAATCTTAAACTCTCTTTCATCCTTTTCTATGTTTTTTTTTTCATTTTTTGAGATGATTATTATTCCAATTATTTTTTAAACATTCAATCACTATTTATCATTTTGTTTGTAAAAAGACTTTACCCAACATGAAATACGTCTCAGACCAGTCCAGTTGAGAATACTATACACATCATCATCAACAGGTAATGAACCATATCTGTATCCCACTAATGTCACACCTCTCTATTTGTTCTCTTGCTGTCCTTGTCCACACTCTTCTCCCACCCCATTCCACACTGTCTCATCATCGCTAACTATTTTCACTGTTTTATGCCTTCCAATATTTTGATCGTTACCATGAAGTGCAGATACTTGGTATATATTAAGTGAATGCATACAATCTTTCTTTCATATCTTTAAAATACATACATATCTTTCTTTCATATCCTGACTGACTTCACTCAGCAATAGATCTTCCATATCTGACCACTTTTTATCAATTAACAGGGTCTTTTTCTATGTTTTACAAAGATTTCTTTGAAAGAGATGAAAACCTGGGGCCAGCAGGTGACTTGGTAGTTAAGGCACTCTCCCATATGGCCAACCACGTTTTGAGTCCTGGACCTCATGGCTTGTTTTCTCTTTCTCTCTCTCTTCCTGGTGAATTAAAAAATAATAATAAAAAATAAAATTACATAATTATTTTAAGGAAGAGATGACAACCTTTAAATAATTTGTACATGCCATATATGCCTTTGAATACAAGAAAAATGGAAATATTGATAGGAAAACATTTTTCTTCATGGTCTATGTTAAAATTTGTAGTCCAACTCATTCATACTATCTTTATAGAATTTATCTTGAGTAGTCTAATGTTTGTTGCAGAAGGTGGAATAATTATTTTGCCTCTCATAAGTCCTGCTTTCTTATGTGATGGGGGATGGTTATAGCTAAATTTCATTACTTTTTAAAGATATAATCAATATCCTTGCATAAAAACTTGCTTGAATGTAATACCTCATTCTATTTCCACTTATTCAAATGGTAAATTTAAAAAGCAAAGTGTGCATCAGGTTTCTATTATTGCTGGAACATATTACCAAATCCCTAGTGGCTTAAAAAACATAAATTGGGTCAACTGGTGGCATGAAGGTTAAGGCAGCTGGAGTCCACATGACTGACTGTATAATCCGAGGCCTGAACCTTATAACTTGAAAAACATGCTGGGCACATATGCATGCATGCCCCAAATTCAAAGACAGGAAAAATGGAAAAGAAGGGATTACAGTATGCCCATGCCCCCTGGGGGTGCTTTCTCACTTTCTCTCTTTCTCTACCAAGTGCATGCACCCTCTGGCAAAATAAAATTTTAAAAAATATCATGCAGTTCTGAGGTTAGAAATCTAACACAGATCTTGGGACCAGCAGTTGGCGTAATGGCTATGTTGCTGGACTCCCATGTAGTCTACCACAGTTCCAGTTCCAGACCCGGTGGCTTAAACTCACGCCGGGCGTGTGTGTATGCATGCCCAAGATCCTGAGAAGAGAATGGAGGAGAAGGGATTGCAGCGTGGCCATTACCCCTGGGGATGATTTCTTGCTTTCTGTTTCTCTGTGTCTCTCTCTGTTTCTGGCACACGCCCTGCAGCAAAAACCTCTCCAATAAAAGAGAAAAAAATAGAAATCTAACACAGATTTCACTGATAGAGCTCCAGAGGCTCTAGGTAAGAATTTAGTTCTTTGCCTTTTCCAATTTCTAGAGGCTACCCACTCTCCCTTGGTTTATGACCCCTTTCCACCATCTTCAAAGCCTACAACAATGTGTCCTTCTGACCATTCTTTCAATAGTCCTGTCTCCTTCCCTGACTTTCGTCTTTCTCTTCCACTTAAAGATCATTAGGAAGAAATTGAATCCAACTGTTTAATTCAGACTCTTTCAAAGTCTATCTAATTCTATCTTCAACCTTAATTTCCCTTTACCAGTGTAGTCTGACATAGTCACAGGTTCCAAGAATTAGGACATGGACCACTTGGTAGGGGCAGATGGCCATTATTCTGCCTGCCACATAGTGGTATATGGGTATATAATTTTTTGTACCTATGTTTTCCCATGATGGCAAGTGTCAGTAAAATGAACCATGTGACACTGGGAGGCTGACCCAGGTGGAAAAGTTCTGGGTTCACATCCACAGAACGCCCTGAATATGCCAAGCACATATGTGCCCATGATCTTGGGCTGGCTGAGCCTGAGATGGATTCAAGGAGTCAAGACCCTGTTGTGGATGCTGTCTCTGTCTCTCTTTCTCTCTTTTTCTGTGTCTCTCACTCATGGAAAAATAAATACTATTTTTAAAAGAATGAAGCAAAATTAACCTGATTATACAAAGGGACTTCCAAAAGTCTGTGAAAAAATTGAATCTAAGTACAAATTTATTGTGGTGAAAAAAATTTTGAAATCTATGCATAGCTTTTTTCATAATACACCTTTTCCATAACCTTTTTGAAGACCCTTAGTACAGTGTGATCTTTGAATTATTGTGAGGCCTATAAATTATTTATAACAGTAAATACATTTATGACCTAATAAAGTTTGATTATAAGGTCATGCAATTTTCTTTAACCGAGACTACTGGCCTGTGACACTAGTACATAAAACAAATTCCTGTGTATCATTCTAGTTTCTAAAAACCACGACAGCAGAAAATTGCTGACATCTCCAAACTTTTTTCTGTGAGCCAATAAGTATTGCTAATGTTTCCTTGACATGACACTCTAAAAATGAAGAAAACATTTATAAATATTCTGTTAAGGGGCTAGCAGATGGCATAATGATTAAGATGCTGAACTTCCACATAGGTGACCCATGTTCAAGACCTGGACTTGGAGGCTTGAAAATCATGGCAGGTGTGTGTATGTACATCCTGGAATCCCAGGAGGAGAATGGAGAAAGGATTTCAGCATGGCCATCCCCACTGTGTGTGTGTCTGTCTCCAGTGTGTGTATGTGCCCTATGGCAAAAACTCTAATATTTATGTGTGTGTGTGTGTGTGTGTGTGTGTGTGTATCTGTGTGTGTGTGTGTATTATATGTATGTATATATGTAATACATATATATGTATATATGTGTGTATGCATATGTATATGTGTATATATATGTGTGTGTATGTGTGTGTGTGTGTGTGTGTGTATATATATATATATATATGTATATTCTATTAAATGGTAGTATTATTTGGACCAGTCAGGTGGAGTGGTGGTTAAGGTGGCTGGATCACACATGGGTAATTCTGTGGTTCAAGTTCCAGACCCAATGGCTTGAAAAACATACCAGCCCTGGGACCAGCAGTTAGCGTAATGGCTATGTCGCTGGACTCCCACGTAGTCGACCGCGGTTCGAGTCCCGGACCCGGCGGCTTAAACTCACGCCGGGCGCGTGTGCGTGCGTGCCCAAGATCCCGAGAGGAGAATGGAGGAGAAGGGATTGCGGCGTGGCCATCCCCCCTGGGGAGTGATTTCCTGCTTTCTATCTCTCTGTCTCTCTCTGTCTGTCTGGCGAGCGCACGCGCCCTATAGCAAAAACCTCTCCAAAAAAAAGAAAAAAAAAAAAAAAACATACCAGCCCTGTGTGTGTACACACCCAAAATCCCAAGAAGAGAATGAAGGAGAAGGGACTGTGGCATGTCTATCTCTCCTGGGGGTTGATTTATCACTCCCCCCGCTCCTCATCTCCAGCCCCATAGAGAATTTAAAAAGAAAAAAAATTAAAAAGTACTAGTATTCAAGCCCAATCCTAAATTCCTAAATTTAGGACTTATGAGGAAGCTACCATGGTCATCCAGAATATATTTGGCATCATGACATCGAGGGAGTATCCATGAAACTTTATTTGTAGTTCAGGAACATTTTACATCCTGGGGTTAAGAGTTGTGGTAGTTCAGGTAATGTCTATGGAAGTTGGAACTTGTAGTCATAAGATACAGGTCCATATACTTAAAAAAATAATTTCTAGAGGGAATGTGGGCTCGCCAGAGAGAGACTGAGATGGAGAGAGAGAGAGAGAGAGAGAGAGAGAGAGAGGGAGGGAGGGAGGAAGCATCCTCCTTCATGAATTATTGTCAAGTTGCAATCCCTTTTCCTCCATTTCTCCATGCTGCTGGGATTTTGTGAATGCAAGCACATATGCCCAGTAAGTTTTTGGGTTGTGTTTTGGAGATTTTTTTTTCCTATAGGGCACGTGCACTCACCAGAAAGACAGAGAGAGACAGAGAGAGAGAAAGAGAGAAATCACCCCCCAGGGGGGATGCCAACGCCGCAATCCCTTCTCTTCCATTCTCCTCTCGGGATCTTGGGCACGCACGCACACGCACCCAGTGTGAGTTTAAGCCACTGGGTCCGAGACTCAAATTGCGGTCGACTACATTGGAGTCCAGCAACATAGTAATTATGCCAACTGCTGGTCCCACCACCCAGCAAGTTTTTAAGCCACCGGGGCTGTAATTTGAACTGTGATCAGCTGTGTGGGATCTGGCTCCCTTGACCACTAAGCTATCAAGCCGACTCAGGCCATATTCTTAAGGCAAATAGAGTGTGTAATAGCATTGACTGAGATAAGAAATGGATTTAGGGAACTCTCTTTCAGGCTGAACTAAGTAAGTAGTTCTTTATACAAAGGCATCCATGATACAGTGACAAAAATAGTGAGTTAGGATACAAGAGGCTGGTTTCTGGTCCTGGATCTATCTGTATTTATTGTGTCCTTTTGGACAAGTTAAGAGACAACTTTTTGCCTCATTTCTTTTATTTCAAAAGTAAGTTGAAGTGGAATTATCACTGAAGTCCTGTATCATTCAAAGCTTCTTTGATGTGTTATCATCCCAGTTCTATATCATCAGTGGTGACTTGCAAAGAAAAGGGGGGGGGGAGAGAATGGGTCCAAAAAGGAAAATATATCAGGTAGATGTGATATAACAAAATCTTGCTACTACAATTGTTGGAAACAGAGAGCTGGCCGAATTGTGAAGAGCTCAAAAGGGCATTTTCACACATCTTGCTACTTTACTGTTTTCTGAGTTCAATTCCAGTGGCAATGGTAAATGTGAAGGAGTCTTAAAAATAAATAGCATCAGGATGTTTTACTGTAGTTCTGCCTTATTGTGTATAGAATAGACTTGGTGCTAGAAAGTTGACAACACAGTGAAATTCTCTGTATAAGAATTTTTTCAACTGAGGGTTTTTTTTTTTAATTGAAGCTGTAATCCCATGAGAACATAAATTATCCTACAAGATAGAGTAAAAATCAGAGAATGCTATTATAGTATAGCTATGATGGAGCACAAAAGAAATTTATCCCACACCCACATTTAACTGATCTAGACATGTAGAAAGGCTTCATGATTCACTCAAGGTCACAAAGCCAGTTAGTTACAGAATCAGGAATGAGACTGGGTTTGCTGTTCCCTGCCAGCTGAGTTTGACTTTTTATACTTGAATTCCACGTAGTATTAATAACTATAGATAGTTAATATTGAGACAAATAGTATTAAAGAGTTTTTTTGTTAAATGTTGGTAGTATTGACATCAGTCACTAATTTTGATGATAATTAACATCTCAGTGATACTTCATATGTGTCAGCACTATTCTAGACACTTTATTCACTGTTATTAATTCATTTAATCACCCTAAGAATCCTATAATAGTTCTATATTTACTCCTGTTTTACATCAGGGGTACCTATGTCTGAGATTACACTTTTAGAAAATGTTAAATATGGGGGACCAGCAGTTAGCATAATGGCTATGTGGCTGGACTCCCATGTAGTCGACCACAGTTTGAGACCCGGACCCGATGGCTTAAACTCACGCTGGGCGTGTGTGCATGTGTGCCCAAGATCCCAAGAGGAGACTGGAGGAGAAGGGATTGCGGCATGGCCATCCCCCTTGGAGGGGGGGTGTGATTTCTTGCTTTCTGTCTCTCTGCCTCTCTCTTTCTGGAGAGTGCACGCGCCCTATAGCAAAAACCTCTCAAAAAAATTGTTAAATATGGGATTTGAACCTGGACAGTTTGGGCCCAAATCCAGTCTTCCCTATTATTTTAGTCTGTTTTCTGTTCCTGTAACAATACCTGAGACAGTGTAATTTATGAAGAAAAATAATTTTTTTCTTAAAGTTCTAGAGACTGGGAGGTTCAAGACTGTGTAATCACATCTGGTGAGGACATCATGCTACTTCACCTCATGGCAAGCAAACAAACAAGCAAAACAATAACAATAATGAAAAGACCCAGAAGGGCAAGTGGGTGTGTGTACAGAAGAGACAAAATGTGAGATCATGTCTAGCTTTATAACAACCTGATCTCATGGTAACTATTCCAATCTCACAAAAGCAAGACCCTCTCACTAACTCAAGAATGGCACCAATCTGCCCATGAAGACAGAGCCTGTATGGTCCAAATGCCTCCTAAAAGACTTCAACTCTTTTTTAAAAATATTATTTATTTACATTTAATCACTGTATGTCTTTATAATGTACAACATGATTTTATCACAGCATGAATACAGTACATATTAGTCAAATCAAAGACATTACCATATACGTTATCATCAGCAGATAACTTCATTTTTGTGTCTATTAAGTGTGTTGTTTTTTTCCTGATCTTCCCCCTCCCACCCCTTATTACCCATCCATTCCTATACTGTTTCTAGTATTTAGAGTTGCCCTCCCTGCTATTATACCTTCCAATCAGTTTCTGCTATAGTATGCAGACATTCAGTACATATTGAGCAGGAACATACAATCAGGCATCAATTCTTAAAGATTGTGCCTTCCAGCACCATCAGTGGCAATTAAATTTCAACAGGACTTCTGATAGAGACAAACCACATCTAAATTATAGTACCAACTGCGCTATGATGCCTCTGAGCTTAAATGCTATGAGAAGACCTACCAGGTTGTACTTAATTCTTTCATGATTGCAATCATATAAAATGAGACACTTTGTTACTTGTGTCTTTGTGCTTTTTTCTCTACATTTTTTTAAAAGTTTCTGCCATAGGGCATGTGCACTTGCTAGAGAGAGACAGAGAGAGGGAAAGTGAGAAATAACCTCTTGAGAGGGGAAGGCCATATTGTAGTTCCTTCTTCTCTATTCACCTCTTGGGATTTTGGGCATGCATGCCCATGTGTCCAGTGTGGTTTTCAAGACACTAGGCCTGGGACTCAAACCGTGGTTGATCATGTGGGTGGGAATCTAGTGTCTTCGTAGTGAAGAGAAATTCTGGAGTTCATCTCCATCCTTTCTAGTCAGGTTCAGTCCACCAATGGCATTTAAGACCAGAATATTGCAAAGTATTTTAGGTGTTAAGAATCTGCCATGTAGAGGTCATGCTTCTGTGTTTCAACATCCTTCTCAATGTCTTAGTTCTGAGCTTATACTCAAAACCAGTTGAAATTCTGTGCTAACAAACCTAAATCCTGGAATCTATCTCCTGCCTATTGCCATCTGTCTCCACTGCCCTATGGCTTCCACTCTCTTCTTTATTTATCCTATGGAAATTCTCTGACATAAACTGTGACCCAACCCCAATATAGGTTTTGGTCCACAAATCCTCCTTCTCTCCCTGCTCCCCATCCATTTGGTCAAACACTTTGCTGGTGGGGCCTCAATATCATGCAGTGATCCCCACCTCTGCAAACCATGAATGTGATCAGCTTCCTCCTCTCAAGACTCTTACACTTCTCCTATTCCCAGACCAAGTTTACCGTATTTCACCCAGCATCTAGCTCCTCAGAAAAGATGGATTTATGGGACCAGCAGATGGTGTATTGGTTATGTCACTGGACTCCCACATAGTTGAGCACAGTTAGAGTCCTGGACCCGGCAACTTAAAATTCACCCTGGGCATGTGTGTGTGCCCAAGATCCTGAGAGGAGAATGGAGGAGAAGAGGTTGTGGCATGGTAATTCCCCCTGGGAGGTGACTTCTCACTTTCTGTCTGTTTGTCTCTGTCTCTCTGGTGAGTGCATGTGTCCTATAGCAAGAATCTCTCTAAAAAAGAAAAGATGGATTCAGTAGTAACAAAGTTATGCAACTAATTTTCTAAGTATGAGATGATCTTAATATCAAAAACAACTGTAGATATTAGAGATAGTTAAGAGAGGGGTAATAGAGGGTGCCTAAAAAAGGGGGAGGAAGGAAGGGGAAAAAGGAAATAAAACAAATAATATGTTTAATTGACAAAATGAAAAGTTATTTGGTGATGATAATGTACATAGTAATGACTTTGTCATGACTGATATGCACTGTATTCATGCTGAGAAAAACCATGTTGGACCAGCAGTTAACATAATGGCTATGTCGCTGGACTCCCACGTAGTCGACCGCGGTTCGAGTCCCGGACCTGGTGGCTTAAACTCACGCCAGGCGCGTGTGCATGCCTGCCCAAAATCCCGAGAGGAGAATGGAGGAGAAGGGATTGTGGCGTGGCCATCCCCCCAGGGGGTGATTTCTTGCTTTATGTCTCTCTGTCTCTCTCTGTCTGTCTGGCAAGTGCACACGCCCTATAGCAAAAATCTCTCCAAAAAAAGGGAAAAAAAAGAAGAAAAACCATGTTGTATGCTGTAAAAATGTATAGTGATTAAATATAAATAATAAATATATATTAAAACATTGAGCACAGTAAAAAATAAATTACTTTTTTCTTTCCTACTGCCCTTCAACTTTATTTCCATTTTTCTTTTTCTCTTTAGCAAAGTCTTTATTCAGTTCATTCAAAAAACATTGACAAAATAATTTCAGTTGTAATTTCACATACACCAAAAATAAAAGCGATATTTATAACAATGGCTTAAAAATTAATGAAAAACTGCAATTTGGCAAAAGATTGTAAACAGTTTACACATTAGTCAGTTAGATGTAGTGCTCTCTTGATGATAGATAAATGACCAAATACTGTTGTGAACTATAAATATTTCAGACAAAATACAAAAAAGTTTTGAATTGTTTTCCTTTTGTAAACAAAAATTTATCATTTATGTACATTTATTTTTGTCTCATACCCACTGTCACCCCCCCTACTCTCCACCAAACACTTTCCCCCCTTACTGTCACTGACATCCACACTGGTCTTCTCCACCATCACATCTTCAAATCTTTCAACTCAGCCATTTCCATTTTTCTAATATTGTTTCTCTCTGAAGGTCCGTTCCCCCTAGGATCTGGAGCCTTCTTTGATTCAGTCACTTATTTAGGACTAGAATGAGTTCCTCCCTGTTCACCAAATAATTATGTTTCAGGTTTTTATATCTTTTGTGGAACATCCATAGGAAGAGAAGGTATATCATTTCTACATTTAAATGGTGTAGAAAGGCACCAGCAGGTGGCACAGTGGTTTATGTGCTGAACTCCCACATGGTTGACCACAGCTTAAGTCCTGGGCCTGGTGGCTTGAAACGTACACTGGGCATGTGTGAGTGCGTGCCCAAAATTCCAAGAGGAGAATGGATGAGAAAGGATTGCAACATGGACATCCCCCCTGGGGGGAGGGGGATTTCTCACTTTCTGTCTCTCTCCATCTCTCTGGTAAGTGCACATGCCGTATAGCAAAAAATCTCTCTTGAAAAAAATAGTCTAGCAATGTGAAACAATTTTCTGTCCTCTTCTCCTCTCCTCCCCTCCCCTCCTCTCTCTCTCTCTCTCTCTCTCTCTCTCTCTCTCTCTCTCTCTCACACACACACACACACACACACACACACACACACACACAGACTGTGATTCCATGCTTTTCTCTCTTACCTATTTGTTTCCGGTATTTTGGTGACTCACAGCTTAGGGGTATAACTATACGTATTACATTCAGAGGGAGACTTATCAAGACAAATATAGTCTCCCTGACACTATACTTAGAGTCAATACTGAAATTGTAAGTTAGTAGCTGCATTGAAATTTTTGCAAATGGCTGCCATAGAAAGCAGCCCAGGAGTGACTTTGCACTGATATGTGACATCTCAGGCAACTGTCTCGTGAATCTGTGAGACAGAAAGTGAAATCAATTAGAAAGCAATTTTACATAGACTCAGATCCTAAAAATGTGCGTCTCAAAGCACTTGAATGAAGTAACTACTTAGGAAAAGAAAAGGCATTGGATTCTTGGCATTTTTAAATTCATAGAAAAGACTTTCTTTAGATGTTAATTCTCATCAAAATGGGAGAATTACTCTATCCAGGGCATTCAGCTCACCTCAGAAATGATTTCAAATTTCTACGTTATGCCTTTTAAATATTAAGCTTCTCATTTTCCATCCCTAAATCAAAGCTGGTATAAAATTTCAGAAGTCAAGGTTAAATAGTCAGCAGATAAATATATTTGCAAAACTGTTAAATGAGGATGATTTTTGTATTTGCTCTGCAATTGTATCCACACTTTATGTATTGAGGAATATGTGTTCCATTCACTACATGAATACTAGCAGTAACATTTCACTGTCCAGACTCCATGGCTGTTGAGTTGCCTGAGTATTCCAGTTAGTGAGGTTTCTCACACTACTGAAATTTCCATTCTTAACAGATGAAGCAAACCTGTAAATCCATGGATAGCATAAAAAGAACACCTGTGGATACATTTTAGGTCCCATAGAATTCTTCAAAGGAATACTTCTGTTTGAAAATAGAGAATAATTCAAATGTAAATTTCCTCTTCTTTCTTCCTGATTCTTCATGGTAGTCCTTTTGTGTGTTATTTTGATCCACCAATGTTTTAGTGTAGGTACAAGTAGAGAATCAGACTTGTCAGTATCGCCTCCCTCCCCCACAGACTGTCTTTTTTTTTTTTTAATAAGAATGTGACCTTATGAATGTGCCTTTGTTGATCATTACCCTAAGGACGCCTGAGTGAAATACAAATGATTAGTTAGCCTTCCGCCAGATCTCTCCCACATCAGCACTCCCACTTAACCAATATCCACACTTTACCCTCATACATACTAGAAATGTCATATGCCATTATGACATAATGCCTTATGTCCTAGTGATGGGACATGGGTGACTGTTTACCTGCTCCCCCCAAGAGCTAGCCTGTTTCTTATCACTCTCCTAGTCATAATTTCAAATCGTCACCACCATGCTACCATGACAATTGAAAAAATTCTTATAACAGCCAGTGTGGTTGCCCTTAATAACTGTCATGAAATTTTTCCCTCTTCAGTTTTCTTCCCTTTCCCTTTTTTCTGTCTCCTGTTACTGCTTCATATTTTCTGTAAAAAGTTGGTTTATGTATAGATTAGCAACCCATCAGAGAATACATTCCTTTCAAGTGAGAAATCAAATAATAACAGCATGTTGGGTACTATTTTTGTGGTTCTCTCTTCTGTTGTTGGTTTATCACTTGGATCCACAGGAAATGCTTCATTCTTTTCAAGGAGGTAAAGTTTTCAGTCCCTCCCTCTGTAACCACAATTGTTTTGAAGTCTACAACTGTTTCAAATTTTGAGTTCTGAAAGTTCAAACTCAGGAGAGGAGAGAGTAGTGTGTAAGCATGTATGTGTACATATATACTTGTCATTTGGTCAGCAGTTAATATATACTTAAATTAATTTGACAAGCTGGTTTTTTTTTTTAATTGACAGAGCATGTGTGCACTCACCAGAGAGAGGCAGAGAGACAGAGGGAGAAAGCACCTGTCAGCAGAGCACAGTCACACCACAATCCCTCTATTCCATTTCTCAATCCTGTCATAATTTGTGACATGTATGCACACATGCCTGGTATGTTTTTCAAGCAGCCAGGACAGAGATTAGAGCTGTAGTTGGCTGTGTGGAATCTGGCTCCATTAACCACTAGGCTATGGGGTGAGCCTAACATGCTGTCTAACTAATGTAAGGTGAGACATAGAAAAGGATAGCAAGGACAACTGTCCCAAAGATGTGGATAAAAATTTTGTTAGATCAAACAGAAAAGAATAAATCAACAACCAATGAAATATTCATGTCTGTCGGGTTCATATATTCTGATTTATAGGGAGTACAAAAATTAGCTTTGTAAGTTGGTTAGCTATGCCTAGACATTTACTATAATATGTATTTTTTCTAAATCCCATTATTTCAAGGATGAATGATACTGTACTCAGCTGGCCACAGGACATGTCACACAGATATTAAGATACTACAGTACCATACTGAAAAAACATGGAGAGAGAAATAAAGACTCAAGAGAAAATACAGAACAGGATTTATAGGGGAGAAAGGAAAGCTTGTAAAAAGCCAGCATCTTTGAGAAGAGATTAAAATAAAAGTCTTCTGTATAATAAGGGGAAGGAATTCAAAATATTTTCTTTGGGGTCTAATTTAGACATCAAGAATAGGAAATAGAGTCAGTTGTTGGTAGAAATGACATGAAGAGATTAAAAACAGAAGTAAGGCCATGTTTTGGTATGGCATTTTGAGCTTTTAGTGTAACACACAAGGGTTTTTGAAACTTTCTTACTTGGGGAAGGTACTTTTATATTATAGATAACTTTGTGGAGAGATAGAAGAATAAAAGTGGGGTCTGGAGAAGTGACATAATTCTGGATGGTTCAAATTTCCTCTAAACTAATGAAAGAAAAGACAAACGCAAATAGAAAGTTGGATGCAACTCACAGCACCAATAAGACAATAGAAAACGTTCTTATATCAATGAGAAAAGACCAAAAACTAAATACAAAATGCACATGTGACATGGGTAGACAGTTTATAGGAGATAAAATTAAATTGGTTTTGAACTATATGAAAATCAAGGGGAAAAAGAAAGAAGCAAAACATTTAAAGGAGACAAAAATGGAAAATTACCTGTTGATTACCTGTATAATATCTTTAACTGGACTAATATACAATGTATTCATGCTGGGGAAATTCATTTTACAAGTTGTAATGACAAACAGTGATTGAATATATATAAAATTAAATTCAAAAAGAAATATGTGAAAGTAATTAACTCCTTTTATAATTAAAGAAATATAAGTAAACATACAGAATTTTATTCATTGGTTTAACAAGGTTGAAAATGGCAAGGGTATAGAAGATCAGATGCTCATACACTGCTGATAGGAGTTTAATTGATGGAGCTTAGGTGCAGAGCAATTTAGTAATACCTATCAATAGCAAAATGACCTCTACTCTGATAAATTCTCAAATTCATCCTACAGATACATTCATTCAAACCATATGTTGCATGTGTGTGTACATTCTTTTTAAAATATGCATCAACAGAGGACTGGTCAAGAAAGTTACAGTTCATTCACATAATGAACACCATTAAATAATGAACAGGAAAGAGAATTCTGTATGTATCAGTATGAAAAGATTTTGAAAAGGTATAATTAAAATGAAAAAATACAGGATTCAAAAGAATGGTACACTATTGCTTGAGGTAAAGAATATGCATGTGGGGACCAGCAAAAATAGCATAATGCCTGTGTTGCTGGACTCCCATGTAGTCGACCGCAATTCGAGTCCCGAACCTGGTGGCTTAAACTCACGCCAGTCGTGTGTGTGTGCATACCCAAGATCCCGAGAGGAGAGTGGAGGAGAAGAGATTGCGGCATGGCCATCTGCCCTAGGGGGTGATTTCTCACTTTCTGTTTCTCTGTCTCTCTCAGTCTTTCTGGCAAGTGCATGCGGCCTATAGCTAAAACCTCTCAAAAAAAAAAAAAAAATGCATGTGGAGTTGGCTCTTTGACCTGGTATTTGTGGCAACTGGATCCCACATGGCTAACAGCATTGTTCTAGACCCAGACCTGAAGGATTGAAAAATACACTAGGCCTGTGTGTGTGCATATGCAAAATCCTGAAAGGAGAGAGAAATAGCAGAGAAGGCATGGCAGTGTGTTCATTCCTTGTACAGGGTGCTTTCTCTTTCCCCTCTCTCTGGTGAGTGCATGCACCCTCTAGCACACACACTGATGAAAGAATATGTGTGTGTGCACAAACACAGACACAAGTGCACATGCTAGTATGCTCATGGAATATCTCTGGCCTGTTGGTAACTTGAATTTCTTTAAGAGATTGCTTCTAGGGAGGGAGATTAGTTAGCTGAGTCTATTGGAGTGGGACAAAGAGTTAGTTTTCCATTTATACACTTTCCTATCTTTATATTTCATATCTTATCATGTGACCTACTCACAAAAAGTAATGGAGAACTAAAGGGATTAGAGGAAAATATGGATTCTAAGAATACATTGTCAGTGGACCAGCAGTTGGCGTAATGGCTATGTCACTGGACTCCCATGTATTCGACCACGGTTCAAGTCGCGGACCCGGTGGCTTAAACTCACAACAGGCACATGTGCGTGCATGCCCAAGATCCCGAGAGGAGAATGGAGGAGAAGGGATTACAGCATGGCCATCTGCCCAGGGGGGTGATTTTTCCCTTTCTGGTTCTCTGTCTCTCTCTGTCTTTCTGGCGAACACACATGCCCTATAGCAAAAACCTCTCAAAAAAAAAAAAAAAAAAAAAAAAAAAAAAAAAAAAAGAGTACATTGTCAGAGAATAAAATTGTGCGCTGTACATTTAGCTAGAATTTTTTTTGTTGTATTAGGAATCTGGTACCAGTGAACATGAAACAGGAGGAAGAAAAACTTGTACAGATATTTTGACATCAAACTGAGATCATTTAATAGTATTTGCCTGATTAATATTCCTAAATGATTACGGAGAGAATATTGTGACCCAGAAATGCAATAATCCGTTACAGTACCTCGTTTATATCCCATTAACACTGACAGCACTCCGTTACCTTTTTTAAAATTTTTTATCTCAGAATCTAAGTTATTTAACCGCTTTCCAATTATTAAGCAATATATGAATCTGAATCACATTCTATATTCAGAACAATGAAGATCAAAATATGTATTTCTTATGGCAATTATAGATTACAACAGTGAGAAATGGATTTCAGAGTATAAAAGGAGTGGAGAACAAGTCAAATCTTATGTGAATATGAGAGAACATTTTAGTTATAATTAGAAGGCCCCAATGGTCCAATTTTCATTATTAATGCTGAATGATATTTTTGAAAAATATTTATAACTTAAGGTACTGATTGCTAAAACAGTGAAATAAAGAAAAGGCATAAGAAATAAAGATAAAGGAATCCCCATTTATTACCCAATTTACATCAATACATTTTTCTAATTGGCAATATAAAATGTCGTATACAAAAATGTAGACATCATTTTATATAATATCTCTCTGCTTGAAGTATTAAAGTGATTTTTCATATAATTTAGACAATCATGTACAAGCTGGCATAACAGATATAAAGACTCTAGTTATATATAAGAACTCCCAATTCAGTTCAATTCAATATCCCTCAATCTATATCTTGTTTACTGGGGATATCACATCCTTCTCTTTCATTAGACTTTATTTCATTACCACTCTTGCCACTTACATTTACCACCCCACCTAAGAAAAAAGAAATCCTAAAGGAGCAAAAGAAAACTGCAACCGAGAAATAGTAATAACAACAATGAAAAGTTTAGTTAAATAACTTAAGAGAGTTGATAAGCATCTTGGTGATATCCAAGTTCATTGAACTTGAGTGAGAGTCGAATGGACAGTAATCTGTGCTTTCTATCTTCCAAAAATGAAGAGAACATTAAATCATTAGACTAGATTTTTTATGAAGATTTCAGAAGGCCAGTACTTTGTCCTGAGAATGCCATTGTCTTAAGGCTTCCATTCCCTTTTAGCATTTGGACCCGAAAGTAGAGAATGATGTATTTTCAAATATCACTAGAGACTCTTTCCCCTTCCCTTTGGCTCTTGTTATGTATTGTTTTTTCTCTCTCTCTCTTTCTCTTTTTGATGCATGTTATATAAAATATAAAGATTTATTATTCTTCATCGTAACATTTAAAATAAGAATCTTTCACAAGGAAAAAGAAGGATGTTCAGATAAAACCAGGGGCTTCCTTTGATACTTTATTATGTAGAGTCCCGTTCATGTCGGCAATGGTACCTTGGCTGTTGTCCAGCAATTTAATTAGCTCTTGTTTGCCTAATCTCCTATAACAGATAATGTTATTACTGCATCTTAGGACTCCAAAATCCCCCATCAGACAAAACAGGTCTTTTAATGAGAATCACTTAGCTTTACCTGGCATTTGGCTTGGTTTAAGCTGCCTCAATCCCATCTCACTTGTGAGAAATGCATTCTTTTTCCTTACAACTACGCTAATTTTAAACCAGGAAACATTTATGTTGGATCATTTCTTTTCTGGAATGATTCAAAGTTCAAGAAAGTGAAATAGGGAAGGAATTTAAATTAAGTTGAGATGGAAAGGGGACAGAATTAAATTGGACTTTATACCCTATGATTTCCTAATAGGCTAATGTCAGTTAGTGCCTTGAGAGATAAAACACTGAAACATTTTGCTATATTTAGATTTTTATTATTTTCTTCTACAGTAACGTGTTGGTGTATGTAATCTATTTTTCTAAATTCTGTATTATCCATTTAGTGTTTTTTTTTTACATTCAGTAAATATTTGCTGTCTTCTGTGTTCAAGGAACTGTTATAGGTATTGCTAATAGAATAGAACAAAGCAAACCAACACACAAATTAAAGTCCTATTGTAATGAAAGTTGCAGTTGAGGTAGTAAAAAATGTGTGAAAAAAATAAGTGGATGATAAAAGTAGAATGTGCTAACATGTATAGTATCCCCAACTGGACTTATGAGAAATGTATTCATGTTGGGACATTCACAAGCTAAGTGACGTATGTGATCAAATGTATAAAAAAAATTAAAATAAAAAAGAATATGCATGTGGATGTGGGATAGTTATGTTTATATTTTGTATCTATATCCATATGTATCTATATAGATATGGGTTATATGTTATATTATTGGATGTCAAAAATGATTGACTTTTGAAAATTTTTCAAGGAAGTGAAGGGCAAACTATTTAGTCATATGGAGAAAAGAGAATTATAGACAAGACACAGATTGCAAATGGATAGTGACTTAAGCAAAATTAAAAATAATAAAGCATAGAAAAATAGAAAAATAAAATAAAGAACAATAATATAAAGTACAGCAGTAGTAAAAGAAGCATGCCGAATGAAGAGTTAAGTCCTAGATAACAAAAAACAAAAGATGAAATGAAGTAAAATAATGTAAAGGCATGACAATAAAAGGTAAGAAAATTAGGAAAGCTTGTCAAGAAGCCTGAAATAATTCATAGTAAAAAGATAATAACAAATATATAGACAAATAGTGCTTACTGTGTTACAGGAATCATTCCAAGCATGGTGCACAAACTCCTTGTTTAATTAGCATGACAACCCCATGAGATTGGTGTAATTAGTATTTTCATTTTATAAGAAGAAACTGAGAGCACCAAGGGGATTGACTGGATCCTAGTACTCAGAGGCATTAGGATGTAAAGTGTTAAGTGATTAAAATGTTTGTAAGGCTGGAGATTTGAGGTACATTGTTTTGTATCAATTACAGTAGGTGGGATCTGTCAGGGGACCAGGAAAGGGATGATTATAAAGTCTGAATGAGAGCAGCCAGGACCTTTATGAAGGACTAAAGGCGAAGTTATGGATTTAAGGGGATAAATACCTCAGGAGACCTGAAAAATGGAAAGCCTTTAGGTGAAAAGTGAATGGGTGATATCAATGAAAATCACATTTACAGATACTTAGACATAAAGAATCAGGCTTCTTTATTACATGGGTGATTTCAAAGGTAGGTAAGTTAGTTGAGGAAGTCTTTTCCACAATGGGAAAAATGTAATTGAGCTGAGACTGGGTATAAAAGCACAAAAATGGGGAGCTAGATCTATGAGAATTTATCCACAGTTTACTACAAGCATGGAGATGTTATAGAACAAGAAACTCAGCAACTGGAAAACCAAAACATTTAAATGAATGTGAACCCCCCCCCAAAAAAAAATGCCTCCTTATATTTCAATAGATGCATTTTCCAGGAAAAGATAAAAGGGTCCCCTCTTAGTAAGGAAATGATGAAATAAAACAGCTGCCACAATCTTTCAAAAATTCAGGGCTTTATGTTGTAATTTATATTTATAATTTATGGATATAATCTAAGATGTATCTTATATAAAGCAATTATATACATTGCAAAATGAAACATATATGTATAAATGCTTCTGTGCATGTGTAAACATGTGAGGAAGTGGGAAGAAAGGAGAGAGAAAAATAATGATTTTTAAGTGTTTTAAAACTATAGGACAGGGATAAGCAGATGGCCTAAATGGTTATGTCGCTGGGCTCCCACTTAGTCAACTGTAGTTGGATTCCCAGATCTGGTAGTTTAAAACTCATGCCAGGCACATGTGTGTGTGTGCCCAAAATCCCCAGAGGAGAATGGAGGAGACAAGATTGCAGCATGGCCATCTCCCCTGGGGGGCAATGTCTCGCTTTCTGTCTCTCTGTCTCTCCAGCAAGTGCACACAACCTATAGCAAAAATCTCTTAAAAAAAACAACTGTAAGACAGTTATAAGATTATATTCATGGAAAAAAGAAATGTTCCAGTTAAAGTTGTATGCATTTATACGGTGGGCTAGTAATATGATGAAATTGGAAAACAAGTCCAAACACTTGAATGGAAGCAGAATAATCATATACAAGATAGATGAAATATTCCAAAGTCACCTTGGAATAAATATAAAATTGCTGTTGGCAGCTTGACAGTGACAGGAGTCAAGAGATTATGCTGCTGTGAAACCACAAATGTTGCAATTGATATTTTAATCTCAAATATCATGTCTAAGAAAAAATTCTGAAACTAGGAATTGTTCTTAAAAATAAAAGTATATCTGTTGATACATGTCTGACTTCGCCGCTTTTCATTTTTTTATCCTCATAAGAAGAATAATAAACTATTCACATTTCCTAGTTTATATTACTCTTTAATTTTATTTCTTAAAACGAATCACAAGTTTGAAAAGACCTGAACCTAACGCCCTCTGAGATTGCATTAGAATAAATAGCATCGTTGCAGATGTTTTTGTTATTAGAACTCTACTTTTCCTACAAAGTGAAGTTAACCTTTTGAGTTTTCAGTGATGAAGATATTTTAGTGCCTATACATGTTTGTGTGTGAGTGTCTGTGTGTGTTAGCATATGTGTATAATGTCTGTATTATGTGTTAGCACTCATTGTATTTATTCTTCTAAAATTATTTTCTTCAGTTCCAGATTTCTTAGTTTGGAGCAGAATTCTGTCTTCCGCTCGTTACTTAGGAGGAGCAATAAAAGAATTTTGAGTGTATACTTCTGCCTCTTCTTCCTGACCCATTTAATCACCTCGCTGAATCATCCTTCCTTCCCCTCCTTTCGTCACCAAATTTCTGTTAAGCTCCCACAGTGTTCCAGAAACTGATTCATTGCCTTTGCAGAATCTCACACGACTCCCATCTTACCTACTCCAGTATTAACTCCATAAAAATTCATGAATAACCTCTTAATTATTCTTATGGCTTCTAATCTTTTCTCCTTTAAGTGTTTCCTATATTTTAATATGCAGGCCAGGAAAATCTTCCTGAAAAACATTGTTAGATTAATCTATTCCCTTATCCTTTTCACAAGGGATGTTTTGGTTGCTTACAATAAAACCACATATGATTGGGACCAGCAGATGGCATAATGATTACATTGCTGGACTCCCACATAGTCAGCCGCAGTTCAAGTTCCGGACTCAGCAGCTTAAAATTCACACTGGGTGTGTGTGCGTGTGTCCCTAAGATCCCAAGAGGAGAATGGAGGAGAAAGGATTGCAGCATGGCTCTCTCTCCCCACTTGGGGGGTGGTGTGATTTCTAGCTTTCTGTCTCTCTGGAGAGTGCATGTGCCATATAGTAAAAATCTCTCTCTAAACAGAACACATATAATTAACTAAACAGCAGTTACAAGGGCCCTTCAAAAATTATGGAAAATGTACATTATAAACATATGCATAGATTTCATAAATTGTTCTTACATCAAACTCAACTTGCACTTTGATTCCAGTTTCCACAGACTTTTTGAAATGCCCTCAATAAATATCAGGAATATATTGCACAAATGATGCAAACAAATGAACTAAAAGAGTCAGCAATTGTGTTGACCAGTTTTCTAAATATTATTTTGAGCTTCTTAGTGGGGAATATAAAAAGGCAAGACACAGTTTCCCATGTAAGGCTCAGCATTAGAAAAAAGATGCCAATTACTGATTTCATTAAATTCTATCCAATCTGTACATTTAAAATTTGTCCATCTGTAAAACGATGATAAGACTTACCTTGCAGAGCTCCTATAAGTAGTCTGATAGTTTGATCACAAGTACTTCAGCAGACTCGCCCCTGGGCTAGGAGAGCAGCTTTTTGCACATGCTTAATTCCTGGCTTTGTTTGTATAAGTAAATAATACTGATGGTGGTGATGACGATAATGGTGGTAGTGGTGATATTGATGATAATGATGGTGATGTTAACATTTATTGGTAATTCATAATATACTGGAAACTATGCAAGTACTTTTTTTTACTTCATTTAAGCCTGAAAACAACTCTACACAGTATGGACTTTTAAAATTCTCATGATACATTGAAGAGACCTTAGAGATATTATGCGACTTGATGTCCACACATGTAAAATGAATCTACTGTATGTTGATGTATGATGTGTATTGTGTTCATAATGATAAATATGGGAGCAATATTCTATTTCCTTCTCCCACTAGTGATTAATTAAATGACATATGAAAGCAATGAGTTCAGGACAGAGAGTTATTTTTTTTCAACATATAAAATAAAATATTAATAGCTCACAGAAATACTTTGAAACAAGTAGAGAGCAAAACATATCCTTTTACTTTGTCCTTCTTTGAGAAGAGCAAATTTAGTGTGTTTCTGAAATTTTTCATATTTGTTTAGCTATAATGTTAGCACCAATATATCCAGAAGTATTTTTTTTGCAAAGTCCAGCCTGACAGACTCATTCACTTGAGTACATGGAAAGATATTAACACTGATAAGGAATATTAGCCTGTAGGTCATAGTTGGTGCATTTATCTATTTAAATCTCTCTGTTCTGTACAAAAAAAAAAAAACAGCATCTTAAACGATGCAGATAAATAATAGTGACATTTTATCTCCCTTTCTAAAGTTGAATTCCAGAAGGTAGGAAAGATTCTTTCATGCTTACATTACCATGACAAACTGAAAGAGAGAAATCCCGAACGGATGGGACGAGATGTGGGAGTTAGGGGATTAATGCTTAGATGCTTCCTCCAATTTATTTCTCCTATTATATGTGTTAAAAATATATACCATATGTCATGCAGTATGTTTTAATCCCATCAAAGTTTTTCGCACAATTCCTCGGGGGATATGTTTTTTGCTGCCAAGTTTTCTGTACTGCAATGACTGACTATTCCTTTGCAAAGAGCTTCGTAGTTTATTTTATGATAACATGTTGTTATAACTTCTCCGACTGTAATTTTTATAAGGAAAATTAGTCCCAGGGGAATTTATTTTGAGAATCATATGCTTAATGGTGATGGAGAAGGATACAAATATTTCCAGAAAGTAATGTATCCTTCAGTTGTTTTAATAGAACAGAAATTCCTTTGACAGCATTTGTGAAAGCCTTTATTTTACCCAGCATTTAAATTCAGTCCTTGAACTGGGTTTTTCCCAAATCATTTGAGGGTCAATTTTGGAATAGTTCTTATGTCCTATGTCACTTTTCAATGATAGCACTTTCTGCAGAAGAGCAAATTTAGAGGGAAAAAAAAAAAACTTTCTCTTTTAATAACATTAAGTACATATGACTTATAGCAAGTGACAGAAAACCTGCATGGAATTTCCCTGGGAAGAATTGTCGTTGTGCCTTATTTTTGCTTTTAAAAAATGGAGAGTACAATGAACACTATGAGGTAAAGACAGCTTGAACTAATTTTCACTTCAAAAAGAGAAAAAGCAGTTAAAACTTTACCCCGAGAATTAAGATCATGTTGCCTTTAGGTTCTTCTGTATGGTGCCTTAGTTTTAAATCTTGATAATATCTCTGCATTAAATTCATTTTACACAACAGTGTTCAGCTAGCTGACAGGCTGGGGTCCATTCTGGCCCCTAGATATTTGATTTTTACTAATCAGGGATCACTCCAAGCTTTACTTGACTTAAGTACTCAAATACAGGAAAGCCCAACTTAATTTTTCTGAGAAAATAAGTTGCTCCTAAATCTGTGTACCCTGTTTCAAATCATGTGCTCTAGTTGTAATAACATTCCCCCCATGGAGACACTATTAGCATTTATAGGCTATATTAAGAAGAAATAATAAACACATGTGGGCACAATTTCAGAGGTGCCTTTTGGGTTTCTTACCTATTATAAGATATAGAATAAGTGGATATCAGGTGTGCAAACGATATATTTCTATTACACTAAGTCTGCTGGCCATGGTACAATGCTGTCTTTTAAGTTCTTCTGTGGGACTTAATACAGGCAGAGATGCAAACTAAGCAGTTAGTTGACATCATTATAGCATCGGCAGTGTACTGACAGTAACTATCAAATAGTTTTTCTCCCTTCCCCCACTCTCCACCTCATAAGGTTTACACATATCAGACCTTAGCTTCTCTTTGTCAGACTCAAATTGGATTTCCTTTGCTATCAGCTCTAGGCTCAGACTTCTATGACCTTAATTTGGCAGCTCTTCAAGGGGTTTATGGTGTAAGCCTTTTCTATTTCTAACAAAAAGTACAGCTCAAATCCATTTCACAATAGTGAATTCTGTTTGAAGTTTCCCTTTCCGAAAGATACCATGCTTTCTGAGCTCAATTTTTAAAACTGTTTCTACTGTTTCTATACTAAATAATCAGTAAATGTTATGTTTGAGCAAAAATAAATTGGTTTGAGTAAAATGTTTACATTAAAGTTCTCTGTAACCCAACAACTTCATAGTCAAATCTGGAAGAGAAACTGTATGAAATAATGTATATACTATAAAATAAATGCTATGTTTCTTTAAGCCACTGATATTTGTAACTTAGGTGTGAATACTATATTTAAATGCTTAATATATATGTTGGCCCAGATTTTTAAAAAAAGATGTATTTAATTTTTATTTATCATTATCATTTTTTTTAAATTAGCTACAGAGCATGTACACTCACCAGTGTGAGACACAGAGAGAGAGCTAAAGTGAGAAAGCAAGCCACTAGGCCCAGGACTCAACCCCACAGTCTGTCATGTGTGAGTCCAGCGCCTTAACTACTATGCCACCTGCTGGCCCATGTTGGCCCAGATTATCATTACTATTTTTTTTTAGAGGTTTTTGCTATAGGGTGCGTGCATTCATCAGAAAGACAGAGACAGAGAGACATAAAGTGAGAAATCACCTCCCAGGGGGGATGGCCATACTGCAATCCCTTCTCTTCCATTCTCCTCTTGGGATATTGGGCACACACACACACACATACCTGGCGTGAGTTTAAGCCACCGGGTCCAGGACTTGAACCATAGTCGACTGCATAGGAGTCCAGCCACATAGCTATTACGCCAGTTGTTGGTCCCTATTGGCCCAGATTTTAAAAGACAGTTTGAAGTTCTTAAATGTGTCCCATTTGCCTAAATAAATTTATAACAGAGGAATATGAAGGAAATATATGGTTAATAATGATTTTTAAATATAGTTGATTCTGGATAAACTTATAATTAAGAAATTAAATTTCAAAATTGTATTACTACTGTAAATTCTCATATGATTTATTATCAGAATGTAGTCAGATAGTTAAGATTGCCTATATTACTGTGGGAAATAAACAGTAAATTGAGGTTATGGCTTCTTATGAAATATAACTTACACACAGTGTCAAGGGTTGTTTTGCTTGTTTCATTTCCCATTAGAGAAATTTTAATGAAGGGGGCCAGAAAAATATTGATTAATAAGTGCTGAGGTGAAATGCCTGTTTTTGAGTAAGGTGTAATTAAAATTGAGTGCAACTATTTAAAAAATTAACTTTTGTAATGCTAATTATGGGGTATTCCATCTGGAGAATTTATTTTCTTATTTGTTTTATGAAAGTAGCTAACCAGATAATAGCAAAAAACAAAAATGGGTCTGCCCTGTAGTGCAGTGGTTAAACACAGTACATTGAGAACTCGATACCACATGGACAATTGCAGTTTAAATCCTGGCCCCAGAGGCTTGAAAAACACACTGACTGCATATGCGTGCATGCCCATCCAAAATCTTAATGGGATAGAGAAGTGGGGGGGGAAAGGATGGTGGTGTGACCATGTCCCATTAGAATGTGCTCTCACTCTCTCCCTCTCCTTGCATGTGTGTGTGCTTGCCATCTAGCAAACAAAGGAAATTAACCCAATGAAAACAAGACAGAAAATGTTAAGATATGAAGATACTATAGCTGTGGATGTTACAAAAACTGGAGTAAATGAAAGATATTGTGTAGTTTCCTGTTTCCACCAGAATTGCCTTTGTATTCAGTATAGAAAGTTCCAGACTGGTAGTTAAGTGTATACATTTTCTGATCAGGCAGATCTGACTTTATATCTGTGGTCCTTTACTTTCTTGAAAGTGGTGACCTTTGAAACCTCAGTTTCTTAATCTGGATAATTGAGAGTATAAAATCACCTATCCATTTTGATAATTATTTTGATGATTAAATGAAATGGTAAATGTGAATATTTTGCACAGTATGTGCATACGCTATTCTCCCAGGAAGAATGAATTAATATGGTTCTCTTTATTACTGGTGTCAAAAGAACCCATGAAGAAATCCATGGAATGGCTCCCAAATACTCTGCAACACTTTGACTGCTACTGGTTCTTAACAGAAATACATCTGTTTGTTTATTTGCTTGTTAGTTTAGTTTGCTACAGGGCATAGGCACTCACCACACAGAGACAGAGAGAAAGAAGGGAGGGGAAAGTGAGATATCCTCCCCGCTCAGGGTGGGTAACCATGCCTCAATCCCTTCTCCTCCATTCTCCTGTAGGGATTTGAGGCAGGCATGCACATGCACCCAGTGTAATTTTCACAGTGATTTTTTTTAACATAAAGGTAAATTTAAAGGACTGTGATTTTATTGAGTCTGTATTTTATTCACTATTTTTTGGGAGGAGGGGAAAGAGTTTTTTGCTATAGGGCACATGTGTTCGCCAGAAAGACAAAGACAGAGACAGAAAGCGAGAAATCACCCCCAGGGAAGATGGCCATGCCACAGTCCCTTCTCCTCCATTCTCCTCTCAGGACCTTGGGCACGTCCAGGGCTCGGACTGCCGTCGACTGTATGGGGGTCCAGCGACATAGCCATTATGCCATCTGCTGGTCCCTCATTTTTGTTTTTAATGTGCCATTTATATGATAATGACATTAAATAATAGTGGTATTCCTGCTTTATTTTGTTTTGTTTTAAAACATTTCCTAGGTCAGATAGATGTGTCAAGTTTACCTAGCCTATTTCTCACACAGTTATTCTTTTAGTCCTCTGACTACTGGAATTCCAGGAGACCAGGAACCATATCTTTGATCTTCTGATGAAATTGAGTCATCCAGCATTTTCTTGAACAGTACTACAAAATGGAGCTCTTGAAACATAGATCTTATTATTTTGTTGAAGCTTTGCAATTATTGCAAAGAATTTATTTTCCACCTCTTTGTTCCAGTTCATCCTGATTAGGATTTAAATGTTGAAGGTATTCTATTTTACCAAGTATTATGGAAAACAGAAATTAAGAGAAAATTGTTAAAACTGGCATAATGTTTTAAGAGCTGACAATAAATTTGTAATTGAATGGGCTTCATACATAACGGTGAGTCACTGGCATTGCTGAGCATCTAAACTGAATTTACCAGAGCATAGGTTAAGAAGACTGAGTTGGGGGACCAGCAGTTAGCGTAATGGCTATGTCGCTAGACTCCCATGTAGTCGACCATGGTTCGCGTCCTGGACCCAGTGGCTTAAAACTCACACCGGGCGCGTGCGTGTGCATGCCCAAGATCCCAAGAGAAGAATGGAGGCGAAGGGATTGCGGCGTGGCCATCCCCCCGGGGGTTGATTTCTCGCTTTCTGTCTCTATGTCTCTCTCTGTCTGGCGAGCGCACGCGCCCTATAGCAAAAACCTCTCCAAAAAAAGAAAAAAAAGAAGACTGAGTTGGAAGGGTGAAAGTGATTCCATTCCAGTTTTGCTACATACCAAGATACAGACATTAAATTAAGACTTTAGACTCCTTGAAATTTCAGCCAGTCTCTGGGTAGAAACTATAATTACCCTTTGACTTAACAAGATTGCCACTAGAAGATTTAAGCCTGCAGGAAGAAAGAACACAAAGTATACTTAAATGGCTAACACTCATTCAGAAGTGAATATCCTGGCCTAACCTCTGTGGCACAGTCAGTACCATACTGGATTAAAATTTTGGAAGCCACATGGCCTACTGTGAGTTTAGATCCCTGACCAGTTGACTTGAAACATTCTGGGCATGGACATGCATACCCAAGATCCAAATAGGCTACAGGGCTGGGGGAAAAGAATTATGGCATGACTGACCCTGTTGAAGGTGCTTCTCTCTTTTTTCTGTTCCTCTTATACATCCCCACGTACTGTCATGAATTCTTTTTAAAAAATAGTGAATATCTTATGAGAGGACATATGTGATATGTCTGTGCAAACATAATCATAGGATTAAAGGATCTAATAAAGATGAAAATGTTGGGACCAGCGGATGGCGTAATGGCCATGTTGCTGGACTCCCATGTAGTTGACCACAGTTTGAGTCCCGGACCCAGTGGCGTAAACTCAGGCTGGGCGCGTGTGTGTGCGTGCCCAAGATCCCGAGAGGAGAATGGAGGAGAAGGGATTGCGGCTTGACCATCCCCCCTGGGGGGTGATTTCTCACTTTCTGTCTCTCTGTCTCTCTCTGTCTTTCTGGCGAGCGCATGCGCCTTATAGCAAAAAGCTCTCCAATAATTAAAAAAAAAAGAAGAAAATGTCACTTATCCTATAACCCTAGTTAGATTGATTTATATTTGGTATTATAACTTCCATTATTTCTTTCTCTCTCTCTCTCTCTCCACATACATATATATATATATATATGTATATATATATATATATGTATATATATATATATCTGTAATTTTAATTGTAAAAAATTATAAATAGTAAACAATATAAGTAAGATAAGTGTATGTAGTATGTATAATAAATACAGTTATAAAATAGTCTTTATATCATTAGAGTACACTAAACATTTTTTCCCAACTTGCAATAGGCCTTTCTAGCTATGACTTTAATAGCTACAATGCCAGTGACTCCACGGTTTCTCATTTTGCCTTTCGGATTGTTTTGACTTTTTAACTATACCCATCTATGTGCAGATAGTATCTTCAATGTTTTAATTGTTTATTAGGGATAAGTTATAGGCCAAAAAATAACCCTATGGCCTCTTTGTAAATGTTTTTAATCAAATTTTACAAAAGAAAACCAATTCCATATATATCTTAAGCTAAATTCTTAATCTTACTTTGAGACATGTTCTTCCATTACACCTCCCCAACTCATTAAATGCTAATTTTTTTCTTATTTATTTATTTATTTATTTATTTGAAGAGGTTTTTGCTATAGGGCGTGTGCACTCACCAGACAGAGAGAGACAGAGAGATAGATAGCAAGAAATCACCCCCCAGGGGGGAATGGCCACGCCACAATCCCTTCTCCTCCATTCTCCTTTCGGGGTCTTGGGCACACATGCACATGCGCCCAGCGTGAGTTTTAAGTCACCGGGTCTGGAACTCAAACCGCGCTTGGCTACATGGGAGTTCAGCGACATAGCCATTATGCTAACTGCTGGTCCCAAAATCTATGCATAGTTTTTTTTTATGATACACATTTTTCATAAACTTTCTAAAGACCAATGTAGTAACTACTGTCCTGGTATACAACTATGCGATGAGCATGTTGATGGCACCTGTTATATAGGATTTCATATGGAATTAATAAATTATTCATATGCAGTTATTGGCATAATGCAGGCACATTATAGGTTCTCAATACATATTAGTTAGGATTATTGTTGTTCTAGTAGGCATTCACTAATTATTTGTTTACTGACTCAAAGAGTTAATTATGGAACTAGCAGATGACGTAGTGGTTATGTTGCTGGACTCCCACATAGCCAACCATGGTTTGAGTCACAGACCTGATAGCTTGAAACTCATGCCAGGAATGTGTGTACATGTGTGTTTCTGTGTGTGTGTGTGTGTGTGTGTGTGTCTGCCCAAAATCCCAGGGGAGAATGGAGGAGAAGGGATTATGGCAGGACCATCTCCCCAGGGGGTGATATTTTGCTTTCTGTCTCTCTGTCTCTTTCTGTTTCTCTAGTGAACGCATGGACCCTATAATAAAAATCTCTCTAAAAAACAGAATTAATTACTTTATGGTATAAATAAGTAGGTAATTACCTCCTCAGTGTATTAATGTGACATTTTAGCCCCAATATCTGTTGTGTGGAATGACATCCTTTAAGTTATTAGTAGATTAAAGAAAATAATGGTCAGGACCAGCAGGTGATGTGGTGGTTAAGGGTGCTGGACTCCCACCTGGCCGACCATGGTTCAAGTCCCAGACCTGGAGGCTTGCTTTCTCACTTTCTCTCTCTCTTCTCTCTCTGTGTACCTCTCTGGTCAAATTAAAATATATAAACAAATAAAGTTAAATAATAAATAATTCTTTAAAAAATAATGGTCATGTTTTTACTTCATTATTGTTGATAATTAGAGGTGAAAATTTCCCATCTGCATGAATTTATGAAAAACAGTTCATGTTATTTTCTCTCCTCATTAGTGTTTTAACTGTGGAGATAGCTGTTTTGAAATACAAAATTCAGCAAGTTGAATAGTTAATCAGAAATATAACTTGGATTAGCTGATAAAGTTAATCAAATGCCAGTTACCAAAAGGTTGAGTAGCTATGAATTTAATTCTTTGCTGATGAGTAATTAAGCATTGATTTAGAGTTATGTGTTATTTTCCCTACCAGATGCCCAGTAGTATGTGGCCAAATTAGAGCTCATTGTCCCTTCCTCTGTTATCAGCAGTCCCCAAAATTTGTTCACATCACTATTAGAAACAAATGGCATTGTATTACAGTTATTCCTTTGTGTGTTTGTCTCTCCTATTAGAGTGGGCTTATTGAGGGCAGACATTGTGTTTTACTCCTTATCCATCTGGAAGGAAGACAATAAAAAAGAAAGGAAAGATTGATGACTGGGCACTTGTTATTAATGATCTTAGCTTATTGTTTTTCTCTAAGTGAAATTGGTTTAGTGAACATAAACTGGGAAAATAATAGTAGCAAATCAGTTAATACTTAGTTACCATGAAGAGGTTAAAGCAGAAATGTTTGCACCTCAGTTGTCCTCAAATTACTCTCAGTAAAGAGACTGGAAATTTTCTCTCATGGTAACGAGGGAAACATTCAGAACACAAAGCTTGATTATGTCTAAAGTAATGTCTTTGACTCTGACTGCCGTTTGGTATTATCCAATCATGTTGTACAAAGTGCAGAACTTAAATAAAATAATCCCTAGTACAAATCATATGCTTATAAGAATAAGCAAAGTTTGTGGTTTCACCTGAAATTAGAAAGTACTGAGACTTCTCAAATCCACAGTCCCTACTAGGCAGGGATAGCAAAAGACACTGGAGAAGGAGGGGATAAGAGGTAGTCTAGGGGTGGATGTTTTCTATTAAAACTACCCTAGAATTGGCTCACCAGTATTCATTCCTTCTCATTTCTAGTCTCTCTTCTCTCTCTCTTTCAGAGAAGGCTTACAGTAGACAATGTACTCTCCTTCTTGAAAGTCACAGATGTACAGCTATCCAAATTAAATATGTTCTAACAAAGTTTAGCTCCTCAATTACAAAGTAGGAATGTAGGCTGCTCAGTTTTTCTAAAATTTTTTAAAGTAATCAATTGACATATAGGTTAAGTTTACTTTAGACACACATACTCATATACTGTATGTTTTTCCTTTGTACATGTTCATGCAGATAACATTTCTTTTTTATCTTTTGCCCACAGTATTTTAGTGCTTGTGTTTCATTAAAACTACTTTGTATTGATATCCTTAGCACAAAATGTGCGGTATTCAGGAGAGTGTCTTTTTATCCTAAACTGGCTATAATTTTAAGAGAAGCAGGAATCAGAATTTCCTTCTTTTAGGAACCTCTAGGAGGGCATGCTGTCATCCCCCCACCCCCAGTCTCTAGAGTATGTGTGTTGACTTTTTTTGTATATCTGAATTTTCCGCGAGTAATTTATGCACCCTTATGGTAGTGAGGCAGTGAAAAAAAAATTATTAGGTTGTTGGAAAAAGTCATGAAATGTTTTTCTATGCAAAAATGCGTCATGACTTTCCTGACAATGCAATAATAATTTCTATTTTATGTAAGTATCCTCAGTAGTAGAAGGGAGTAAGTGACAGAGAAAGATTTAGGTTATTTTGTTTGTTTTGTTTTGGCTCTAGCAGATACTTTATAATAGACTCCTGAAAATAGTGTGGATAAAATATAGTTAATATGTTTATTTTATATAAATATATAGATTCATCATTTTCAATTATACATTTATTTATACTGTGTAAGCAATATATAACATCAATCTAAATATTGAAAAAATACAAAATCTCTTCTCAGGAACTGGGTTCTCAATTATCCTACATGTACCTGTTTATAAAATATAAACCAGTCTAGGTAATTATTGCAGCACAATTTTGATCAAACTCTCTTTCTTTGTTAGCCTTGCTAGAGTATTATCAATTTTATTGATCTTTTCAAAGAACCAGCTTTTGGTTTTATTGATTTTCTATATCGTAGACCTGTTTCTGCCTATTGCTTAAGATGCATTTAATGTGAGTTCAAGCTGCATAGTTTTTAATTATTCAGAGGAGTTTAAATAACCATGAATTAATATGTGACTATAAAGCAAAGTTCTTCAATTACAAATGAACTGCCATGCAGCAGTTTTTGGAAATGTTACAAATCCATACATGCTAGGTATGCAAAGAATATCTTTCCTTAAAAATCAGTCAGTGTGAGTTAGTTGACTTGACCCCAAAATGTCGTTTTCATTTTGAGTTATTGATATTTTTATATTATGTTCCTTAATTTGGCATTTGTTCCTCTAGATTTCATAATAGTCAATTAGCTAAGTAGAACCCTAGAAGAAGATAATGATTGTATTATGAATGTTTCACTGCACAGAAATGGAATAGAGTATACAACTATGCTTATATACCAAAGAATATAATTTTGATTTACATCATAATCAAATAGATTATCTAGTCAGGCATGTTATAATGGGGATTTTACTGCATTCATTGCATACACAAGGAGAATCTATATAATAGAATCAAGTTTGAATGTATATGTTTTTTTATATCCTTTGGCGCTTGTATATGCAAGATTTCATGGAGATCCAAATGGTATCGTTGCTAGTAGTTATCTTTTAAAAATACTGTTTATTCCTATTTCTTTTGTTAGTTTAAAATATACTTTAATAAGAAACTTAATTTAAAAACACAATAGAATATTAAGTGCATGTGAAATAAACATAAACAATATATGTAACTATGGGGCCAGCAGATGGCGTAATGGCTACGTCGCTGGACTCTTATGTAGCCGGCTGCAGTTTGAGTCCCAGACCCAGTGGCTTAAACTCACATCGGGTGCATGTGCATCCATGCCCAAGATCCCAAGAAGACAATAGATGAGAAGGGATTGGGACATGGCTATCCCCCCAGGGTGATTTTTCGCTCTCTTTCTCTGTCTTTCTGGCAAGTGTATGCACCCTATGGCAAAAACCTCTCAAAAAAACAAACAAACAAACAAACAAACAAAAACAGCAATATATGTGACTGGACTGAAGAGAAAGTCTGATGTCTGTAGGACTAAATAACCCATGAATTTTTTTCTTCTTGTTTATGCTTCACATAACTTTCAGTTTATTAAAAGGTTGCAACTTAATTAGAGGCCATTAGTAGACATGAATTACTGAAACTCTTTGAAATTCCAAAATTGTGAACTTTTCATGTGGATGTCAAGACTTTGCAGTCCTTGTTTATGGTACACTCTCAGACTGGCTCCAGTTGGACCTTCTGATCCCAAACTCAGTCAACTTGTTAATGTTGATGTCCTTACATTATATTGCTAATCCAAGTAACAGCAGTCGGCCATGTGGGAGTCCAGAGATGTAACTGCTATGCTACCTGCTGGCCCTTTAACTTATATTTTTAATATTTGCCTTAAGTTGGATGAGAAATCCTGGAATCTTTTTATTTGTTTGTTTTCTGTATTTTTTTATTCCTGTGTAAATGTATAGGCTAGAAAATTTAAAACTGTTAATCAAGATTCTATAAGAAACTATTTTGAATCTTTAAAATAGAAGACTTTTAGAAGTTTCATTTTAGTCATTTCCTTTATGAGGTCATGTCATTGTACACCTTCATTTTTGTATGGAGCTCCCTCAATTGAAAGTGGTCTAGATTCCAGTAAAATAAGTCTTAAAAAAGATTTCAAATAAACAAAACTGTTTATTAGTGTGTTCTAATTAAGCATAATAAATATAAAAAATATTTTCATTAGCATCAAAGGTGAATTGTGTTAGAAGGGATTACCAATTATGAGCTGACAGGTTGAGGTAATGCACAGAGTTAGACAATGCATGAGTAAGCAAGCCCTTTCCCATCAGTAAATACCATTACTAAGAACTTACTGCATTTAGGGCTTAGAAAGAATAACAGATGGATGATGGGCTTGAAAATCTCCAAAGAGAAAACCTGAATGGATATGTAGATTTCAGTGACATCACTGTATACTTGGAAATTGAAGGAAAATTGTACAGAAATATGCAAACTGGAGACAATCTTATCAGGTCCTCTTATTTTGAGTCTTATTGTTTGTGAATTTATAGGCAGGCATGGAAAGCATGGAATGGGAACTGAATGGAGGAAAAATTAATGAGGTAGGAATATTATTTATATAGATAGGATGGTGTGAAACGGATACCCTCATGCACTATGTATGGGAATATAAATCGACACAAACTCTTTAGAAGTGATTTAGCTAAACATGATACCTTTTGACCCAGTAATACTCCGTTTGGTATTCAACCAGAAGGCAAAACCAGAAATTCAAACAAAATGTATATAAAATGGCATTGATTATGATACTATATATTATAATAAAACAACTTAAATATCTAATAATATTGTACATTTATAGAGTGATTATAAATACAACTAACCTTTTCTACTAATATATAAAGAACAATGCACACTATGTAATATTAGTAGAAAATGCAGAAAATGAGATCCTGCTTCTTTTTTTTTTTTTTTTCTTTTTTTGGAGAGGTTTTTGCTATAGGGCGCGTGCGCTCGCCAGACAGACAGAGAGAGACAGAGAGATAGAAAGCAGGAAATCACCCCCCAGGGGGGATGGCCACGCCGCAATCCCTTCTCCTCCATTCTCCTCTCGGGATCTTGGGCACGCATGCACACGCGCCCGGCGTGAGTTTAAGCCACCGGGTCCGGGACTCGAACCGCGGTCGACTACGTGGGAGTCCAGCGACATAGCCATTACGCTAACTGCTGGTCCCATTATCCTGCTTCTTATAGAACAATTTTCAATTATGAAAATATGTAATGAGGATCTTTTTCTTTTAGGTGCAAAGTTCAGAGCCCTGTCAAATTACTTTAATAACGGGTCGGCAGGTGGTGTGGTGGTTAAGGGCGCTGGACTTCCACATGGCCAACCGTGGTTCAAGTCTTGGACCAGGAGGCCTGCTTTCTCTCTCTCTCTCTCATCCTCACTCTTACTCTGTCCCTCTCTGGTCAAATTAAAATAAATGAATAAATAAATAAATTTCTTTTAAAAAATTACTTTAAAAAGTGTTTTATCATAAGGATGCATGGGATTTGAGTTCAGAATTAAAAAGTAGTCAAGAATTAAGTTCTTGGGACTTGCTTTGATGTCTGATTATTTCCTTAATAGATCTCTTGATTTTTACATATTTTTAATTTTATTTAAATTTTTTTACAATTAAAGTATGAATTTCTTCCTACACTTCTCTCTGTGCATGTCTTCATGATTCCCTCTCTAGGACTAGCTTTTCCTATTTGTTAATATCGGGTCATCAGGAAAGTCATGACACATTTTTGCATAGAAAAATCACAGAAAAGTACGTCATGACTTTTCCAATGACCCAATAGCTTCTCTTCTTTATAATTTAGGATTGTGATCATCATAGCTTTTCTGGTCCTAAATCTACCATAAGCCCTTTGTTTCTACTTATGGAAGAGGATTTTAATGGGGCCCGCTCATCTTTTCTCATGAAACTAAAATATGGGGGAGGGGGATTGCCTTCCTAGGAATTGGTGGCCATCTTTGCACCAATCAGTCATGGTTGATCTGAGCATGAGTACCCATAAGTCAACAAATGGCCTTTCCTCTCCAACCTCTTCCTCTGTCACTGCCTATCCTGGGTCCATATACTCTATGCAAACCTTTCTTTCATAAATATACCTTATTTTTTTAGTTCCTCTGTGATAATCTACCTTTTCTCACTTTTCAGAATTTCCATCACTGAATTCATGATTAATCTCAAAGCCCTTGTGTACGCCCCATGAAGGCCTTTTTTGACCTGGGGAAAGCTAACACTATTACTGTGCTCTGTTCTTCATTTTATTAAAGTACTTAACATTTTATTTCCATTATGAGAGTGATGTAGATGAACTATTAAAAACTTGCCTTTTATGCCATTCTGTTACAGTTTATGAAAGAAAGCCATGATACTGTAAGTCACTAACATAACATCATTGAAGTTAGTGGTAAAAGCAAAACACACACATAAATATGCACACATACAGCTCAACCAAACTTGGCATTCTGATGTTCCCACACATGAGAACTATCAAAGTATTATTCCTGAACTATATTGTCTTTTCTCCTACGCAAGCCCTCATTCTCATGGTAGCAGAAATATTTTTAAAGCAAAGCTGTCATCTTTTAAAAACTGAAAAAAGTTTTCATTTTCTGTATGAGTCAATTTTTTCAGGGAATGTTTCCAGCAAATGAACAAGCACTGTATTAACTCCATGCTTGGTTTCCGTGGTATCCTAGGGCCGACTGGTTTCACCTGATATCATTTGTAAATTGGTCAGATAGAACAAGAATTTGTATTTCCACAATTTTATGTGGAACTTTGAAACTTCTATTATCTCAGAGGACCCAGAAATTGAATTGAGGCTTTGTTACTAAGCCAGATTGTAGCAATGAACCCAGGAGTCAGTAGCTCAATTTTCTACTTCTTTGCATCAAATTTTCTCTTGAAAATGATGCATGCAATACTGAAGAATGGCAGGGAGGAGCCTCTGTGAAATGTTAAATATTTGGTTGACTGGGTCCTATCAGCAGGTAGGGCCTGTGGGGAGCTTGTTTATCCAGCAGAACGATCTTATTATGAGGACAGTGATGTAGTATAGTTTACTTCATACCCTGAAGCCATTCAAGGAAACAACTGCGTGAGTGATATTCATCCGGGCCCTGTATTGTGCTATTATGATTTGCAGTAACTGGCAGCATATTAAAATAGAGATCAGGGACTACAGCTACTCCATTGAATGAAGTTCTGAAATTTCAAAGCTGTTGAATTATTCAGTATTTTCCAATTCTTAGAATAAAAGAATATGTGATTGACTATTTCATGGCACAGTAATGGAAATAAGAAAATGCACAGGCTTTATAAATATCAGAGTAAATATTTATTTTTCATAATTGCATAGAGCCCAAGTGTGTTTCTGTATAGTCCAGGGTGGTCCTTGCTGTCAAATACAAAGGTACGAACTTGCCTTTGGAAACTAAAGAGTAATAAAGGAAGAAATATACATACAAGGAGACTTCAAAAATTTAATGGAAAAATAGAAATAAAATATGAATTTATTGAGTCCAGCAGATGGCATAGTGGTTAAGGCAGTGGAATCGCACATGGCCGAATGCAGCTCTAGGCCCAGACCTCACATCTTGCTTTCTTGCTATCTCTCTCTCTTTTTCTCTCTTTCATGAATGCACGTGCATTCAATGCAAATTTAAAAATAATAATAAGGCAATAATAATGATAAATAAAATTAAATAATTCTTCTTTAAAATATTAATTTGCTTTGGTGCAGAAAATTTGAAAGCCAGGCATAGTTTTTTTATTTGTTTGTTTGTTTATTTATTTTTTTGCTAGAGGATGTGTGCACTCATTGGAGAGAAACAGAGATAGAAGGAGAGGAGAAAGCATTTCTCCATCCTCTCAAGATTTGTGGCACTGATGCATATGCATCTTGTATGGTTTTCAAGCTGACAGTTCTGGGATTCAAACTGTGTAGTCAACGGTGTGGGATTTGGTTGCCTTAACCACCAGGCCACAGAGGTGGCCTAACTTTTTCATAATACACATTTTGTATAAATTTTTGAAGAAAAAAGTAGTGGGCCATCGGAAAAGTCATGACATTTTTGCATGGAAAAACACAGAAAAACACATTATGACTTTTCTGACAATCCAATATATATCTATATATCTCTCTCTATATATATACATACATATATTCTTTTATATATAAATGTACATATATTCTGTTATATGTATTATTTTATATATGTATATACACACATATGTATATATACATACATTATGTGTATATATGCATACATTATGTATATATATACACACATACATTATACACATATACATTACACACACACACACACACACACACACACACCTTTATGATTGCTAAGGTCAACTCACCATACACTTTATTTAGTTTTGAGAACATCTATGAATACAAGATTAAAAAAAAAAAAGAGTAAGATTTGAGATGCATGTCCCATCTTCTCCATGACAGTAAGCTGGCACCAAAGTAAGCTATAAGTTTAGAAGAAAGAGAACCTATTTGATACGCTATGCAGTAAGCTTATCAGATGCCTTAGCCCAGCCAGAACAATGCTCAAGGTACCCTGGAAAATATATGTTGAAATAAAGAATGAATCAGTGAATACCTCCATCTAGCAGTGGTACAGACTGAATACTGTAAAATCATGCCCTCCCAAATTTAAATATTTTCTATCATCTGAAATATTATTAAAGAAAAGGATCATGATATGACTACTAAGGGTCTGAGATCTTATCAAGGAATCCAGCCACAGCTTTTTGGTAGAACAGCCAAAGACAGACTAATAAGGTGGATAAACTATTCAGTCGTTGGTAAAGTCATGACATTTTTTTCTGTTTTTCTATGCAAAAATGTGTCATGACATTTCTGACAACCCAATATGAAATGTGATTTGTTCCTTTTTAATGATAATTATTAGTTAACCATATAAAGAGCAAGCTTCTACTCAGTGAAAATTTAAACTTTTATGTAAATAGTCATGACTAACTGCAATAAATGTTATCATAAGGTAGCATCTGCTAGTCCAGAAGATTCCACTAGTTTTGCGTTCAATCAATATTAATAGCCAGACTATAATGGTAATCTCACTTAAACCAGCACTTGAGGAGCTTTTAATTACTAACTAACAGAGGTAGCTTAAATTTGCTTTGAATTTAGTAGATTTCTATATTAACAACCATCTAATACAGTTTTTCACATAAGTACTTCCCCTAAAATTTATCAACTCTCTAAAATATACAGCCTCCCTCCCCATCCACCCCCAAGATGTACTCTCAAAGTCAGGGGAAAACAAAACTAAAACAAAGCCAGAATCAATATAATTGTCTGTTGGGTAAACATAAATGTCTGCTTACCATGATTATTTAAAGAATGGCTGAGCACATATCAATAAAACTTCTGAAAAGTTGTACTTAAGGTTCAAGGCCATGTGCTATACTTGAATATGTTAATCGTTTTGCAATTGTATGCAGCATATCTCTTTTTTTGAGGTTTTTGCCTTAGGGCACTTGTGTTTAATGGAGTGGGGAGACAGAGAGAGATAGAGACAATGAGAGGGAAAGTAAAAATAATCACCCCCTAGGGGTGTGGTCACACCACAATTCCTTCTCTTCTCCTCCTGGGATCTTGGGCATACACACGCACTCCACATGAGTTTCAAGTCACTGGGTCCAGGACTCAAACTGTGGTCAGCCATGTTGGAGTCCAGCAACATAACTGCTATGCCATCTGCTGACCCCTGGATGCATGTCTCAAAGCATCATGTTGTATATCATAAATGTGTACTATTTTTATTTGTTAGTTACATTTTAATAAAACTGGACAAAAGCATGAAAGGATATAAACAGTTCTCCATGATTTATTTTTAAAGAATTATTTATTTTTGGGACCAGCAGTTAGCGTAATGGCTATGTCGCTGGACTCCCACATAGTCGACCGCAGTTCGAGTCCCGGACCCGGCGGCTTAAACTCATGCTGGGCGCGTGTGCGTGCGTGCCCAAGATCCCGAGAGGAGAATGGAGGAGAAGGGATTGCGGCGTGGCCATCCCCCCTGGGGGGTGATTTCCTGCTTTCTATCTCTCTGTCTGGCGAGCGCACGCGCCCTATAGCAAAAACCTCTCCAAAAAAAAAAAAAAAAAAAAAAAAAAAGAATTATTTATTTTTAAATTTTATTTACTCATTCTTTGATTTATAATTTCTAAAATTTTGACCAGAGACCAGAGAGACATATACAGAGAGAAAGAGAGAGAGCCAGAAAGTGAGAAAGTAAGCCACCAGGTCCAGGACTCAAACTGTGGTCGGCCATGTGGGAGTGTCAAAGCCTTAACCACCACGCCACTTGCTGGTCCCTCCCGTGATTTTTTTCTGAATTCATTATTCCCATTTTCTTGCTCAAGGCTGAGAGTGTTTATAAAAATACTATGTAAATGAAGAAGTACAACACAAATCAAATGAACTGTTATTTTTACATCCATGAGAAACAGATTTTAAAAAGGTACATAGATACTTTTTTGTAATATTTTGAACAAAATGCTGAATGTCAATTGACTACCATCATAATTGATATATGATTACAAAATGAATGTAAATGAATGCCCCAAAAGTTGGATGGAAAACATATGTGTACATCATATTATGTATTTTTATGAAACCTCTTCTACAGTGATAAAAATAGACTCAGCATCACTTAAGGAAAAGCAAAATTCTCACTTAGAATTAGCTGGAAAGAGCAATACACAAACTGTTTGTGTCTAATCCCCCCCACCAATCTCTGTAAGAAGTTAATCAAATAGACAATTAATCTGTGTGATATTATTCATATGAAAGCATATACATATTAATGTATACAACAAATTTCATTCCCATTTTCCTTGAATTTTTCTCTAACTGCAGGAAACTTGAATGCCCAGCAGAGCTCACAATATGAAAAGGATATACAGAGTGTTTTTCTTGCACAGATGAGCCCATGCAAGCAATACCATTCTGCTATAAAAACACCTGTAATAAAGGCATACAATGTGTTGTAAACTAACAAGTGAGACATCTACCCCAACCACACTTGACATCTTTCACCTTGAGCTTACTTCTGCTCTTCATTTCCACTAATGATGTTATGATCTTCTCTGAAATCCTGTCTTGAAAATTCAGTCATCTTTTTTTCTTTATTATGATTATTATTTATACATTCCATTGCTATACATCATTTAGATTTTAAAGAGACTTTACCCACCATGATATACCCCTCAATTCAGTCCAGTTGAGAATACTATACACGTCCTCAGCAACAGATAATAGACCATGTTTGTGCCCCACAAATGATATGCAGAAAACTTTGCTCCTCACTCCTCATTCTTCATCTCTCCCATCTGATCAATCTCTACATCCTGTTAATTCTGACTCTATAGTTATCCCCACATTCCCTTTTTATATCCTTCACCACTTTACTTTAGCTCCACTATGTTTGTTTTATTGCCCCCCCCCCAAAAAAAAAAACAAAACCCTGATGTAGTGTGGTCATGACACAATCCCTCCTTCTCCATCTCTCCCTCTTGTCAGGATTTTGGACATGTACATGTACTGGCAAGTCCCTTGTCTCCAGGGTTGGGATTTTAACCTTGGTTGTCTATGCAGGACCTAACTCCCAATGCACAGTGTCCAATCACTGTGCCACAGGTCCGGGCCTTTACCTCCACTATTTTAAGAACCTACTAAGTGGTCTTCCAGCTTCCATCTGTACCCTTCCAGTTCATCCTTGATGTTGCCACTAGAGTGATCTTCCTAAAATACAAAATAAATAATGCCACTTCTTTTGCTGACATTTCCCCCTGAATGGGCAGTGGTCTTCAAAGTGATATCCCTGAGCAAGTAGCGTCACCTGAGTTTGTTGTTTTGTTTTGTTTTGCTTTGATTTTAGTTTTTTTGTCATAGGGCACGAGCACTTATTAGAGAAAGACAGAGGCAGTGAGAGAGAATTATACTCTTAAAGATTGCAAGTTACTAAAAAACAAAAAAGAGATTGTAAGTTATAAAGGGTCTTTAAATTTCATATCAATCCCAATGAGCTATTGTTTGCATCCATGAATACATGAAATAATCTTGTGTTAGAGTTAAAATCTGGGTGTGATTCTATGAATGTTATAAACCACCTACTATGTGCAATTCAGTCTTCTGCAACAAAGATTACTAAGACTAGCATTGCCCTTGAAGAGATCATCTTTTAATTGAAACAGACATGTCAACAACCACATATGAGACAAGAGAAAATGAAGAAGTTCCAAATGTGAAGGCAGCATTGCAGAGGAAGCACAGAGTGAGAGGTTTCTTCTATCCCTTAACCTAGAACTGTTTTCTGTTTTTTGAATGAACTAATGAAGGAACTACTGAAGTATGAAATTTGATGGGCAGATCACACAGGATTTAAGAAAGAGATGGAATTTAAATTGTGCCTCAATTTAAAATTAACTTTATAATTGGGAAGATAAAATTCCAAGTTAACAGGATATCTCAATTAGACAGGACAATAAAGGTTAGGTTCTGAAATAGAGTGAGAAGAAGAGAAGAATAAAACTAGGCAAAAAAGTTTAACTTAAATCTGCAGCCCAGTAGTTTTCTAATTTAGTAGGCATCACAATCAGCTGGAGGGCTTATTTTTTTAATAATTGTTAACATTGGCATATTTTTGTATTTAGTCACTGTACATCTTTACAGTATACACATGATTTTACCCAGCATGAATACAGTGTGTGTCAGTCAAGTCAAAGACATTATGATATACATCATGAGCAGTGAATAACTTTTCATTTTTGTGTCTACTAAATGTTTGTTTTTTCCCTGATCCCCTTCCACCCACACCCCATTAACTCTGCCAAACTGTCTCCAGTATCTTCAGTAGGCCTCCCTGCTATTATACCTTTCCATATTTCCCTATGAGGTCCCTTTAAATTGGGAAAGGAATTAAATTTGATCACTGTTTGCTTGGTCTCCTACTCATCATGTTGATATTTAATCCAATGTCCAGCAAGTATCCCAAATGTATAAAATATCTGATGCTGGCAATACTTTTTTATTATTTTTTTATTTTCAGATTAATTTCCCATTTTACGTAAAGCTGGCAATACTTCTTGACCTATCTGTGTGCACATAACCTTATCAATTTTATGATCTAAAGAGAGGGTGTTTGTGGAGATATGCATGAACTAAATGAATAGTGTAATAGCATGCCTAATGAATGTAAAACAGCATGTTATGTTTAATAGCTCAAAAAGAATTTACTGAGCTCTGAACTATATTCACTTCTATGGAATCAAATTGTTTCAAGTCATAAAATTGTACCATTTTGCAATATTATAAAGGACATGTGCATACTGTTATTTTTTTGAAATTAGTAGGGTTTAAAATACCTAGATGCAGTGATTATGAATGATTATTCTAAAATCCAAGATAAACAATTTTAGTGAACATTTCTTTAGTTAATAACTACCTGTTATACTCATTTATTTTTTCTATTGATATAATAATTGTCCATATTTTGGGGGTGCAAGTATGATGTTTTGATACATACATTGAGCAATAATTAGATCATGTTAATTAGCATATCCATCACCTTAAACCCCTTATCATTTCTTTCTTGTGAGAACATTAAAGATATTCTCTTCTAGCTACTTTAAATATACATTGCATTACTGTTTTCTATAGTCCCCCCACTTAGAGTATCTCAGCTTATTCCTCCTATATAAGTGTAGCATTGTACCCTAAACATATTTATTGATTGCCTATTATGTCCCAACAACAGCAAAACAGAAAAGTAGCCATAGATGCATAGAATTAGATGAGATTTATGTACATGGATGATAGCTAACTAGCTTGATTGATTGATTTGACAGAGAAAGATAAAAATATGGTAAAGTTCTAGTTCTGAAAGTCCTCACAGTGATAAAAGAAATTCATGTCTGCAAATAATGAGTCAATATGATACATGCTAATAAAGGTGTATATTAAATAGAAAACCAAGGCAATATAAATAATCGACAGAATTTTAAATACTTTAAATTGGTCTTGTTTTATAAGATGGGTCAAATGTATCAAGATGCTACATATCTGCATCAATTCCTGTTGCTAAAATAATGACAAAAAAAAATCCAGATTTTCTTGTAGTACAATGTGCATCTCCCTGTGTTTGCCTAAACAGTGGGGCTTTTTCTATTTCTATTTGTTGTGGCAGTAGAAAATAGAACATTCATTATATTCCAGGTACTGTATTAGATACCTTCTCATGTCACATTTAGACATTAAGAAAAGAAAAATAAAGATTCAGAGACACTGAGTTTTTTTAATTGACATAAAATAATTGTACGCATTCATAGAGTATAGTGTGCTTTTTTTCAGTACAAAAATAAAACGCATAATGATTTACTGTCAGAATGATTAGCATCATCTTAACCATTTGTTATTACTTTCTGTTAGGAACATTCAAAATCCTCTTTTTTAGTTTCTCTGAGATGTACAGTGAATTGTTAACTATATTCACCATATTGTATCTTGTAACATTAGAAATTGTTTCTTTTATCTATAATTCTGTTTTATTTTCTTTATTCATTTTGTTTATAATTTTGTTAGAATTCTTTTTATCTGTAATTTTGAGTTCATTAATTAACATCCTTCTAACTTTCTCAGCCTCTAGTAGTCATTCTTCAACTCTCTACTTCTATGAAGTCATTTTTTAAGCTGTTCACGTATGAGTGAGAACATTTGTTATTTATCTTTCTGTGTCTGACTTATTTCATTTAAGATAATAAAGACAATGAGTTTTAAACTGAACTTACTTAAGGCAAGTCAGAAATAACATGTTCCCATACAAAGAGATGAGACCTTCACATTAACTGTCAAAGAATGGCTCAAAAAAGTTAAAACATTGAGGATTTGCTCACACATAGATTTATACAAGGGAGAGAAGTCCTTGTGAAGATTATTTCCCAGGTCAAAGACAACCATGAGGCTTAAAAGACAGAAAACCACAATGTGTTCACGAGAAAAAGTGATTGCTGAGTTTAAACAAGCCTTCATGGTCAGTTCAAGATTTTGTCATTATTGTGGAACTCAGCGCAGGGTGATTGAAGAACCCCTAGTTTGTTTTTTTGAGTCCAGATAGTATAATTGAGTTACTTATTGCAAATAGTTCAAGTTCACTATCATGTTATTTTTGTGACTAATTCTCTATGAAGTGGTTATTCTGATTCTCTTTGGGGACCCTTAGTGTTCACTATCAGCAGTCCCCTACCAGGCTCAGGGTTCATGTATCATACTCAAGCACGAACCCAAGGCACAGGGAAATTTCTTTATCAATGACAAATAAATCCCACAAGATAGTTTTTTGAAGGTTATGAGAATATAAGTGGGAACCAGCAGTTAGCGTAATGGCTATGTCACTGGACTCCCACGTAGTCGACCGCGGTTCGCGTCCCGGACCCGGTGGCTTAAAACACACCGGGTGCGTGTGCGTGCGTGCCCAAGATCCCGAGAGGAGAATGGAGGAGAAGGGATTGTGGCGTGACCATACCCCTGGGGGGTGATTTCTCGCTTTCTGTCTTTCTGTCTGTCTCTGTCTGTCTGGCGAGCACATGTGCCCTATAGCGAAAACCTCTCCAAAAAAAAAAAAAAGAATATAAGTGACTTGCTTGATCTTGACATGGCTGGAATTTGAACCTGGATCTCGTTTGTTCAGAGTTCATATACCATCCTGTTGTATTATCACATCCCTGTCCCAAGTCTATCTGCATTTACATAAATGCTCACAAAGAAAATGAGAGATGGTGTTTATTGTAGTGGATTTGAATTACACACAAATTGCAGACCCTCTTTTGGTTAAATTATCTTTAGAACAATTTAATTATTTTTTATTTATTTTATTTGGAGAAATTTTTGCTATAGGGCACTTGTGCTCAACAGAGAGACAGAGACAGAGAGATAGAAAGTGAGAAATAACCTCTCAGGGGTATGGCCATGCCGCAGTCTCTTCTCCTCTTGAGATCCTGGGCATGCACACACATGCACCCAGTGACTGTTTAAGCCACCAGGTCCGGGACTTGAACTGCGGTCGACTACATGGGAGTCCAGCAATGTAGCCATTACACCATCCACTGGTCCCTCTTTAGAACAATTTTATTAAGCATTGTATTCTCTATCTTTATATGAAGTGGATGTCACTCTCACCTTTACCATCCTAATTGATTATCCAGAAAAGCCCATCCACCAACCAGTCAGGATTCAAATATTTACTGGGTTAAATAATTTCCCCTACTCAAATTTATGTACTTCCTTGAATCTTAGAACTTTAACCTTATTGGGAAATACAGTCTTTGCAGATGTAATTGTCTAAGATGAGGTCATACTGGAGTAGAGTAAACCCTAAATCCAATATGGTGGGTGCCTGTATGAGGAGAGGGGAAAAACACAGACATAGAGACACAGGATGAATGTCATGTGAAGAGCAAGGCAGAGATTAGAATGTATGTTCACAAGTCTATGGGTACCAAAAAATGTCAGCCATCACCAGGAGCTAGGAGAGAGACATGGAACAGATTCTCTTTCAGAGTCTGTCTTTCTTTCTTTGTTTTTATTTTTTATTTCATGTTCTTTTATACTTTCAATCATGTTATTTAGCTTACAAAGTGAATATTCCAACATGTGTACATTTCTCCCTAGTCCAGGTGATAATACTATAAAGTTATCTTCAACTAAGGAATCAATCCTGCTGACATCTTGATTTCAGAGTTGTAGCCTCTAGAACTGTGAGAGAATAAATTTATGTTGTTGTAAGCCACCAAGTTTATGGTACTTTCTTACAACAGCACTAAGAAACTAATCCACATCTTCATGACAAATAGTGATTATACTTTAAGGTAGTCTTGGGAACCAGCAGGTGGCGTGGTGGTTAGGGCACTGGACACTCCCATATGGCCAGCCACAGTTTGAGTCCCGGACCTGGTGGCTTGCTTTCTCACTTTCTCTCAATCTCTTTTTTTCTCTCTCTTTCTCTCTGTGTCTCTCTCTGGCCAAATTAAAAAATAAATGAATAAATAGATAAAATTAAATGGAATAATTCTTTGAAAGAAAAAAAAAAAAGATAGTCTTTAGCTTGACCACGTGAACGTGCAGGATACCAGCCACTGCAGAGTGACTCTGCCAGGAAGGGATAAGAACATAATACTATGCAGTTCCCCAACAAGAGGTCCCACATATAGAGAGACTGTCTCTCTACTTTGTACCTCAACCTTGGGAAATAATGATGCCTCCCTACTTCTTACAGACTGAGAAAGGCCCTGGAAAATCTGACTACACCTTCTCCCACCCACTTCTTCCAACTACCCTAGCCTTCCTCCTCTCAAAGTTAGTGCATTCCTTTCTGAGTCTCTGTTTGAGCTCTGCTGTCCCACACATATGGTCAGTTGACTCTGCTCACATGTGAGCTCTCCAGAGAACCCTTTCCAGGCTGCCCCACTGAGTACACACTAGCCTCTCTAGCCTCTCATCCTGCTTTATTTTTGCTTCTTAGCACATTATATTGCTACAGTTATTGTCAGTCTTCTTTGTGAAAGCTAGAACTCTGTTTTGTTCACCACTCTACCCCTAGCACCTAGAATGTTTTCTGGCCTTCAGTGGGTGCTGAGTAAATGAATAGAACCCAAAGTGCACAGACATACAAATTTCCCTAGGCCTTACTGAAGTCTGCATGACAGTTAAGACTAATTTTTTTTCTGACTCTCTGTGAATGAAGTGACTCAGAAATAGCTCCAAAAGTCTGAAGGAAGTTCTACGTGACATAGGAATGCAGAAGGAGAACTGATTTACAGAACCAATGGGATTCATAAGCACTATATTTACACATGTCTATTCCCTTATGCTTTTGGGAAGCATGAATGGTCATAGAGAACACCTATTTTAGCTCAAGAGGCATTCATAGGACATTATGGGTTCCTATCCATCATGAATAAGTCAACTTATGTTCAAAGGTATGTGAGGAACATTTACCTTGAGTTACAGGGGGTTCCCTGCTAGTGAGAAGCATAACACTCCTCCATCCTCCAAAAGAGACATGGAGAGACTCTAGGAAACCAGTGTTGCTGACTATACTCTAGAATCCAGGGGGTTATTTCTCCCCCTTTTAGTTCCAGAAAGATGAATATTTTCTTGTACTTCTTTGGCTCTGGACAAGGGGTTTATTTTATCCAACCATGAAAAATACCCTGCTGAACCTTGAACAACATAGGTTTGAATTGTGCAGTTCCACATATACGTGGACCTTTTTCTTTCTTTTTTTTTTTTGAGAGGTTTTTGCTATAAGGTGCATGTGCTCACCACAGAGACAGAGACAGAGAGATAGAAAGCGAGAAATCAGCCCCAGGGGGGATGGCCATGCCGCAATCCCTTCTCCTCCATTCTCTTCTTAGGATCTTGGGCACGCATGCACACATGCCTGGCATGAGTTTAAGCCACTGGGTCTGGGACTCGAACCGTGGTTGACTACATGGGAGTTCAGCGACATAGCCATTATGCTAACTGCTGATCCCAACATAGATCTTTCACTTTTTCTCCCTTTTTTTTTTTTTTTTTTTTTTTTTTTTTTTTTTTTTTGGTTTTAACCTTTTTGCTATAATGTGTGTGTGCTTACCAGAGACACAGAGTCAGAAAGTGAGAAATCACCCCTTGGGGGGAATGGTCACACTGCAATCCTTTCTCTATTACCCTCTTGGGATTTTTATATGTGTTTATCTAAACACACACACACACACACACACACACATACACACACACACACATACTCCTGGCTTGTTTTTCAAGCCATTCAGGTCTGGGACATGAACTGCAGAGTTGCCATGTGGGATCCAGCAGTCTTAACCTCCATGACACCAGCTGGCCCTACTTTATGATTTTCTTAATAACATTTTCTTTTCTCCAATTTAATTTACTGTAAGAATACAGTATAGGGCCAGCCATCGTCATGGTGAAAGAGGTAGATGAATCCCACATGGCTGACTAAAAGGTTCAAGTTCCAGACCCAGCAGTTTGAAAAACCTGCTGGGTGCATCTGCAAGAATGCCCCAAATCCCTAGAGGAGAATGGAGAAGGCATGACCATTGCTCCTGGGGGTGGTTTATCACTCACTCCTTCTCTCCCTGTCTTTCTCTCTCTCCTCAGTGAGCACATGTGGTCTATTGACTGTTTATGTTATTGGAAATGTTCATGGTCAACAGGCTATTAGTTAAGTTTTGGGGAAGTCAAAAGTCAACAAATTTCTGACTATGTGGGGAAGGAGACAGCACTGCTAATGCCTGTATTGTTCAAGGGTTACTATACAGGTATATTAGATGATCAAGAAAAAAATTATGTATAGCAAAGACCATGGCCAGACTGCTACTTTTATCCAATGAGTTGCTGTTCAGGCTTGACTTAGATGCTTTTCCCCAGAAAGCATAAAAACTGTGTTCCTGGAGTGAGCAGATAGTGTAATGGTTATGTCACTGGACTCCCACGTAGTTGACCATGGTTCAAATCCTGGGCCCAGTGGCTTAAAACTCATCCCGGACACATGTGTGTGTACCCAAGATCCCAAGAGGAGAATGGAGAAGGGATTGTAGCATGGCTATTCCCCCCAGGGGATGATTTCTCCCTTTCTGTCTCTCTGCCTTTCTCTGTCTCTCCAGTGAGCACACATGGCCTATAGCAAAAGTCTCTCAAAAAAATTGTGTTCCTTGTTGTTCCGGACTTCAAGATTATTGTGGCATTTCTAGTGGACCCACAGCAAATGGGCTGTTGTAGCTGAGGAACTGTGGACCCTGAAAACTTATTTAAAATGTGCTTTACGTAAACCCTATGTTGTTGTTCACAACAATGGCTTGTCTCTCCTTGTTAGATGACATGGCAAATGCTGAGTCAACGTGATTATCTGCTTGCTACTGGGGAAGACTATCACAGGCTACAAATCTAAACAGTACTTCAAAGAGGGAAGAGTTGTTCCTACAGTGGCCTAGTAAAGGAAGGGGCAATGATAACATTGAGAAAAAGGTGAACCAAAAATATTGGTAAGGTTTGTAATGGGCCAGGAGAAGTCACAGGTGAGAAGTATCCAGAATTCGAGAGGTTGCTTAGGCTGAGCCATAGGGTAGCCCTACATTGGGCAGCAGATCCACTTGCTATGTCTTGGGGAGCTTCACTGCCTTTAAGGCAGGTATGAACACAATTGGTTATATGAACTGTAAGATGTGTAAGGTAGCGCAAAATTCAATGCAAAAGCTTATGGTAACATAGTCTGTCATTGAGAAAACAATATAGAAGTGAGTGGACCTAATTATAATGTCGAGACAATATAGCTTCAAACATCGAATAGAGCAAAACATGTATGATGAAACCAGTCAGAGATTTAGGGGTGATAAATGATGGCTAAACAATTTTGCCATTCATCTATCACATGAGTGATATTTATATAAATGTTGTATTTTTGTAATTTGAGACAAATGTCAAAACCTGTTCATGCTACTCAATTTAAGAAGCAGTACATGAGTTACTCTTTTGTTTGTTTATTTGTTTTGCTATAGGGCATGTATACTCATGAGAAAGAGAAAGCAAGCAAGCAAGCAAGCAAGCACCCCCCACCAGGGGTGCTGGCCACACTGAAATCCCTTCTCTTCCATTCTATCAGGGTTTTGGGCACACATAAGCATGTGCCCACACTGCAATCACTTCTCTTCCATTCTCCTCTCAGGGTTTTGGGCACACATGCACATGCTCCCATCATGTTTTTCAAGATGCTGGGTCCAGGACTTGAACCATGCAATCAGCCACGTGGGATCTAGCCACTTTAACCACAACACCTGGCTTGCCAAGAGTTAAACTCTTCGCATATGTAATGAGACAGGAACTTCCACAGATGACTATTATAAATGGAGGAAGTTGTGAGAGCATTCTTGAAGTCTATTTAAAAACATGTATATGGGATCAGTAGATGGCGTAATGGTTATGTCACTGGACTCTCACATACTCGGTTCCAGACCTGGCTGCTTAAAACTCACGCTAGGTGTGTGTGCATGCATGCCCAAGATCCTGAGAGGGGAATGGAGGTGAAGGGATTGCTTTATGGCCATCCCCCCCTGAGGGGGTGACTTCTCACTTTCTGTCTGTGTCTCTTTCTGCATCTTCAGCCAGTGCACATGCCCTAGAGCAAAAATCTCTCTTAAAAACAAAAACAAAACAAAACAAGAACATATAAAGCCTTAAAAACACATCATTTGATCTAATAATTCTACTTCTGGGATTCTTTCCTAAGGAAATATCACTTTTTAGAAATTATTTTTGTAGGAGAAGCTTATGGAGCTTTGTATATAATGTACGTCATGAAATCATTTAGAACGGTGAAACCTAGCTGAAAAATTTAAAGTCAGCTCACATCAGAAGAATAAAGTAAATTACAATGTAGCAGTATTATGAAATATTATGCAGTTATAATAGAGTTTTAAGTAGAAAAATGATACAAAATTTTCTAGGATATGTGCTCTCATCTGAGAAAAACTGAATAAACACAAGGATGCATAATGTTTTATTCTCCTATAGTTTCTCTTTTCTTTTTGATCTTTAGAAAACAAATACTTTTTTAAAAAGTAAATATTCACCAAGTGCACACTGTGCAATGCACAGGATTTTGAATGTTAGTGTCAGGAATACCTACCAAAATTCAGAGGCTAAGATATGCTGGAGGGTTGATTGTACTACCAGGATCCTATTTAGAACCAGCTGTCTCCTGATCAAAAGGGAACCAAGTCTTAGAAAATACAGCTAACCAAGGCCTGTACTCAGCTAGAGATGACCTACATTGAGAGGCTGATAGATAACTTACAGGCTTTGTCAGAGAAAAGGTCTTCTAGAAGCTGAGTTCCATGAAATTGACAGAGCCAGTTGAAGAATATTGATTCTTACTGTCTACACAAATCTCTCCAAAATAGTTGAAAGAGCTCTTCTAAAGTAATTATGCTATAGGTATAGCAAAATGGGGAGTTTATTGAAGGAGAAGGAAGGAAAAACAGAGCTCCCAAGAAGGGAGGAGTCCCAGAAAATGGGTTGTTGAAGAGGAACTGGGGCAAGGGTTATTTATCTGGGTCTGAGGGGCCTTGTTCAAGCTTGTTCTAGAAGGGACTTGTGCCTGCATTCCCCTTGTGGTGAGGAGGGACACATGCTGGATGGATCCAATTATTTTCCTAATTTTGGAGTGGGTGCCAAGGTCAGGAGATTCTTTGCCTAGAAGTCTTTGAAACCGTTATCTTATCCTCTTCCTAGAATGTATTTTTTAAAGTAAGAAACTGAAAATGTTCTATTCCAGATGAACATGATCCAGAAAGTAGGGGTGGGAACAGTGTTTTGCCAACCAAAGCATAGTAGAAAGATTAGCTTTTGTCATTATCTGCTACTATGATTGCTGCTGATAATTTTAGGGCATCTGCTTTTTCCTCTTAAGGATACCTTTGTTGCCAACTTTCAGTGAAGAAATTTATATTTGGAAAGAGAGGCAGCCAGTGCAGATAAAGCAGATAAAGCCAATGCAGATAAGTCATCTATTTAAGATCTAGCCTCAGCCTTCTATTCAGTATCTGTGATACCTTATGTGTGTGACCTCCATGCCCTAGCTACAATCAAATCTCAAGTTTGGCATTTCCACACACACAGCAGGGGTAGACCCAAATGATGCCAATGCTAGACATTCATTTTTCATAAGTTCAGTTTAAAAAATAGATTTGTCTATTGAGTCTTCTGTTTTAGTAGCTACATTTTTATTATCTAAAACTTTCAAATGAAGAAATCATAAACCTATTTCAAAGATAGTATTACTTGACATGGTGTACTTCATTTTCTTTCCTTTTAATTTTAATTAATTTTATACAGTTAATCACTATACATCACTTGGCTTGTAAGTTGAATTTACCCAACATCAATACACTTCCCACTAGTCCAGTTGAAGATACAAAACACATTATCATCAACAAATAATAATTCATTTCTGTGTCTCATAAGTGTCTTGCCTCTCTATTTTCCCCTTCAATTTCTTTCCTTATACTGTTTCTGATTTTCTTGTTAACTGGAGAAGATATTTCTTCTATCCACAGAAACATGAGTTGGAGAGTAAACTAGCATTATTCTTCCCCCTCACTGCTTGTATTCAGTAAATGAGCTATTCCTACCAATTTTACTCCCCAACTTGTTCTCAAATCCAACCTAATTATTATTTCTTCTCTACTACTACTGCCTGGCTTCAGATCTTCAATAATATCACTCTCCAACTAAATCCTTCAACAGTAGTTTATATCCCTACCTAAAACTCCACTCAGTGAAGCATATCGAAAACCATTAGACTGCCTCCACTTCTCCCTGACTGAATCTCTTCAGCATTCCTCCATCGCTGTCATAATGACACCAAACATATTTTACATCTCATAAAAGAATTTCTGTGATCTGTATTTCTCCACTTCTCTACGTTTATCTCTTGTTATTTCCTGCTTTAAACTTGTCGTTTCAACAATAATGGAAACATGTGTAGTTCTTACAAAATCATGTTACCTCTTATTTTTGTGCTTTGGCATTCACTTCCAAATCAATATCTGTCTCCCCACTCTTTGTGTGGCTAACTTCTTAAATTTAGACAGAGATCACAAGCATTTTGTCCTCATAGAACACATTCCTAACTAGCTTTGTGCATTTCTTTGTTGCTGCATTTCCATGTTGTACTTTTAATTTTTGTCTCTGTCTTTTGGATTGTGAGATCCTTAAAAACAAGGGCTGTGCCTTGTAAGTCTTGATATCTCCAACCTCTAGGACAAAAACTTGAATGAGGCTGTTACTACATAAATATATAAATCTATTAGGTTACCTTTCCAGAGTTGAGCCCAAGATGGGTTTTTGAATGCACATGACTGAGGGAATGCTCTTCAGGGAGGAACCTGTATGAAAGGTAAAGAGGATAGTAGGAGAGTGAAAAGTGCTAAGTAAGGAGGTTGTCTCAGGTGAACTCTTGGTGTGGCATGATCCACAGAGGAGCTCTGGAGCATAAACTGCACCATATAGTTGTCCCCACTTGATGGAAAGGAACTAGTATTTTGTATACCACATCACATCAGTTAGTAACTGGCAGTGGGCTACACACAAGCAGATGTAAATTTCTCAGAAGGGTGACTCCTGTCAATCAAGATTAATTTTTGAGAGACGACTGCTTGAATAGTTAACATCCAATACTCAAACAAACTGGAGAATGGATATATCATCTTGTAAAACAGATCGGGGTGGGGCATCTACTACACTAACACAGGTTTCTAAATTATATTTTTTTGGAGAGTTTTTTTTTTTTTTTCTCTTTGCTATAGGGTGCATGCGTTTGCCAGAAAGACAGAGACAGAGAGACAGAAAGCGAGAAATCACCCCCCAGGGGAGTGGCCACGCCACAAACCCTTCTCCTCCATTCTCCTCTCGGGATCTTGGGCACGCATGCACATGTGCCCGGCGTGAGTTTAAGCCACCTGGTCCGGGACTCGAACCACAGTCAACTACATGGGAGCCCAGTGACATAGCCATTATGCCAACTGCTGGTCCTAGGTTTCTAAATTATTTTATCATTATTCCACTATATCTACCCAAGTAGATACTTTAATATTATTTACCTTTTTATAAGTAAAGTCATACATCTTCGTATTAAGATGCAATGTGTATAATTTCTATGATTAGACTTTTAAAAAAATTCAACCTTCAAGCTTGTTATCTTGGAAATATTTTGAGTTCTTACTTATGTAGTGATGTGACTTAATTAAAAATCCTTTCACTAATCTCATTTGAATATATTGACATGATATGGTGTATGTATCTTTTGTTCATGAGATTGTACCTCAGTATAAACTCCCTGTAAAGGAATTAGTTCTGAATCTTAATTCCATCACTATCTTCATATAAGCTCCCTGAACCTTATGGTTGGTAACAAAAATGAATGAATGTGTACTTCCTACTCCAACACCCCCAATGTATTTTTATAGCTTCATAAATTGCTTTTGACTGTGAAAGAATATGTATTGCAGAGGAGTATTGAACTAGGGTATTTCCATGGAGTCCACCCATCAGGGAAAGACTGTACAAGTAGCAAATAATTTTATTCTGAAAGAGAGAAAAGCAGATTAAATGCTGCCAATCTACACAATTACCTGAAAATATTTTTTACAAAAATAAGAATAAAAAAGATACCAGATGACTTACATAATGTAATTGATAGTATCCAGAAATATGTTTTTGGAATGATTGCTTCCAAGTAGACAGAGCTTGTGCTAAAGCAAGGAAAAACTGAATGTACTAATAGCAGTTCTAGTTATCAAGAATTAGGTTTTATGGACCAGCCAGTGGTATGATGATTAAGACAGCTGGATCCTACATACCCAACTACACAATTTGAGTCCCAGATCCAGCTGTTTGAAAGACATATGAGATTCATGTGCTTATGTTTCCAAAATCTCACACGGAGAAATGGAGGAGAAGGGATTGCAGTGTGACCATCCCCTATGGACTGGGTGCTTTCTCATTTCTCTCTCTCTCTCTCAAGTTCACATACCCTATAGCAATTTTTTTTTAAAAATTAGATTTTACACTGGATGTGTGCACACATGCCCCAAATCCTGATAAGCTAGAACTGTAGTAAACTGGAGAAAGGGGATAGTGGTGTGATGAGTCAGTCTCTATCTCTCTTCCATGTTTGTGCAGATGCCCTCTATCATTAATAAAACAAACATTGTTAAAACAGAATTAGGTTTTGGGACCAGCAGTTAGCGTAATGGCTATGTCGCTTGACTCCCATATAGTCGACCGCGGTTCGCGTCCCGGACCCGGTGGCTTAAAACTCACACCGGGCACGTGTGCGTGCATGCGTGCCCAAGATCCCGAGGGGAGAATGGAGGAGAAGGGATTGCGGTGTGGCCATCCCCCCTGGGGGGTGATTTCTCGCTTTCTGTCTCCATGTCTCTCTCTGTCTGTCTGGCAAGCCCACGCGCCCTATAGCAAAAACCTTTCAAAAAAAAAAAAAAAACAGAATTAGGTTTTAAATTATCATATAACCTCTTAAGATTTGATATATTTATCTATATAAGAGGGCAAATAAAAAAATACTTGTGGCTATATCTGCAAAATGTCTTTATTCATAAGGAGATGCATACTGAAGTGTTTATAGGTGAAATGTCATTATGTATCTAATTTATTTTCAACTGGTTTAGGAATAAAATTGTGACACACAGAGTGAGAAAGAACAGGTACATAAATGTGACAAAACATTACCAAAGGAAAAGATAAATATCACTCATCACTTCTTTCATTTAATAAACTGCTTTATTATAACTATTAAGAACTTTCTAGACTTTTTCCTGCTTATATAGTCAAGCATTTTTCTATATCATAAATCTTTTATAACTTTGAACAAATTCATCCTATTATTTATAGTGCTATTTTGAAGTGCTCCAACCTTTTTCATTGTAGCTACTTCCTTTGTCACAGACTCACTTAGGATAACTTGATTCTAGGGACCAGCAGCTGGTGTAATGGCTGCGTCACTGGACTCCCATGTAGTCAACCATGGTTTGAGTCCCAGACCCGGTGGCTTAAACTCAGCCAGGCGCATGTGTGTGCGTGCCCAAGATCCCGAGAGGAGAATGGAGGAGAAGGGATTGGGGCATGGCCATCCCCTCTGGGGGGTGATTTTTCGCTTTCTGTCTCTGTCTCTCTCTGTCTTTCTGGCAAGCACATGTGCCCTATAGCAAAAACCTCTCCAAAAAAAAAAAAAAAGAATAACTTGATTCTAGAATTATATTGTAATTCATACATTGTAAAACAAAATAATTTCTGCTTATTAACAGAAATGTAACTTTAAAACAAAATCCCACATAGGATTTATTTCAAGTAATGGGAAAATTTGGTTGGTAAATATTACATTCAATTTTATAACCTTGACATCTCTGTTTGGCCAGTTCTTTCATCATGTTTAATTTGGTGTGCTGGAGAATCATGTGAAATTGACACTTCTATTGTGAAACAGAATATGAGGTAGTAGGACAAATGAATTCTAGATTTAAACATAGCTGGGTGAGAATCCCAGCATTGGCACTTATTAACTAGCATTAAGTATTATCGGTTGTACAATTTAGTCATCATTTATTTTGTGCATGTAGTCATTCATTTGGTAAACATATGTTGAACTAGTTAGTAGGCATAGTTATAGACACTGGAACTAAAGAAGTGGATGAGAAGGACAAGTCTTGACCTCCAGAGGATTATATTCTATTGGGAAGACAAAGCACAGGAATAAGTGGATACATAATGTAAAATCAGATATCAGTAAGGCATATGAAAAAAATAGGAAAGCAGAACCTAGATAGAATGACTAGAATAAAAAGGCTATGTTTTGAGGGCAGCATGTGGTGGGGTGACTAATGTTGGCTATATTCCACATGGCTTGCAAAAAAATAAATAGAATTAAAAAAGGATGTTAGAGATGGCCACTTAAGAGAATATTTGGAGAGAAGGAAAGAGGAAGCCATGCGATTAGTTGGTGAAGAAAGTTTTGGGTAGAAGGAGGAAGAACAAGTTCAGAAAACTTGGTAAAAATTTCTGTAGAGGTTAAATAAAAATTTGTAAATGAATTGGGACATAGTTAAGTGCTTATTAGATGTTAGATATCATTTTCAAATAAACATATAAATAATTAATTCCATATATTATTATGTATCTTTGTTCTAATGTACATCTTACTTTACATCTGGATCATTTTCCTTCTCTTAAATTCTATGTTATTGATCCTATTCTCAGAGCCTTTAGGTTGGCTTATTTTAAATTTGCAGTGAGTTAAACCCTGCTTGCAGTACTCAGACGTGAGTGCTGTTAGAGGTTCTGTTTTCTGTCTTTGCCCTTTTGCTCAACATTTGTATACTCTGAGTAATGCCATATTGATTTTCTTGCTAAGTGTTAGGCAACTGCCCTCTCTAAGCAGGAAATCAACAAATTCTCTTTGATGATGATAATGCCCTGTGGGGGATTTGTTTGTGTGTGTACAGAGATGGGTGATAGAAAGGGGTGGAAAATGGTACTTTCAGGAAACACAGAAAAACCAACCATACCTCACCCTCATCCTCCCCATTTCCCACCAGTTTCTTCTTAACATTTCTCCTGATGCTTCCAGAAGTGAGATCAAAGTGACTTTCTACCTCTGTCTCTGGCTGTGACACAGCCAGAACTCAACTCACTCTTATTTTATTTTTATGGTGTGTGTCAGTGAAACAGTTATTCCTAATTTTTTCAGTCTGGATCCAATGAGAGAGGGGAAAATAGCAGTAATTTGAATAGGGAAAGTTAACATAAAGAAGTATTAAATGTAACATGGGATTGGAGTAATGAAAGGATTGGCTAGTATGAAAGAAAATATATTCATCTACTTGGGCTGCCATAACAAAATACCATAGACTGCATGGCTTAAACAATAGAATTTTAATTTCTCACAGTTCTGGTGGCTGGAAAGTCCAAAATTAAGGTATCATCAATTTGTTTTTTTGATGGCTCTCTTCCTGGCTTACCTATAGCTACTTTCTTGCTGTGTGTTTATGTGACCTTTTCTTTGTGAGCACAATGAGAAAATGAGAAAGAGCAAACTCTCTAACATTTGTTCTTATATGGGCACTGATTTTATCAGAAAGGGCTCCACCCTCAAGATCTTATCTGATTACTCTAATTAGCCCCCAAAGGCCCCATCACAAAATATCACTCTGAGAGTTAGTGCTTCAATTGGAGGGGAGGCATAAACATTCTGTTCATAACAAAGAGAACCATAAAGAATAGAGGAAAGGCTGCCATTATCCCTAGGGCTGAGATAGAGTGCCTAAGGAAAAGTCCCCATCTTCCATCTCCAGAGCAGAGATCCAAACCTTATTGGGAAGGTGTAGCCATGGCTTATCAAATAGCAGAAGTCACTGACTTGCTGTGTTAGCGGAACTTGGGAATCTGACCAAGTTGGTAGGGACATTCTCTGACCCTCTCTCTAGGATATCTGGAATGGCTATTCATGGAACAATGTCTCACCTGAGGCCCTGCTAAAAAATTATCCAGCTGCTGGCTGCCATATGCTATACGAACCAGGTGCTGGAGAAACCTTCTACTTTGCAAGGAGGGTTGCCAAACAAGCATGCTGGAGTGGGGAAGAAAAAACCTTTCTTCCTGCTATGTCTCTCCAGCACTCTCTACTGAGAAAGCTTCAGTGTCAACTAGCAAAGCAAAACATTTCAGAGGCCCAGATCTATTTCCACAGAACAGGCAAAAAGGTATTCTCAGAGCTGAGAGATAATAAAACAATCAGCACACTACTATAAAGAATACTAGCAGAAGCCTATGAAATGAAGAATATATTGTTAGTATGGTTAACTATTTTTCAGGGCCATTCACAGTTTTATTCATTGTTACATTCTCTCTACGTAGTGTAAAATCTAACCCAGTGTAGACTCTTGGCATGTATTTGTTGAATGACTAAAAGAATGAACTGATTGCTTATTTCTCTCTCTTTTTTTTTTTTTTTTACTATAGCTGATGGATGCACTGACTGGTCTGTTGATATCAAGAAATATCAAGTTTTGGTGGGAGAGCCTGTTCGAATCAAATGTGCACTCTTTTACGGTTATATCAGAGCAAATTACTCTCTTGCCCAGAGTGCTGGACTCAGTTTGATGTGGTACAAAAGCTCTGGTCCTGGAGACTTTGAAGAGCCAATAGCCTTTGACGGCAGTAGAATGAGCAAAGAAGAAGACTCCATCTGGTTCCGGCCAACATTGCTACAAGACAGTGGTCTCTATGCCTGCGTCATCAGGTAGCTTTTTAAATCTATTACTGTTGAATCAATGAAATCACATACTGCTTTCTCATACTTCAGTTTTGCTGCTATCTCTTTCACCTAAAGGTATTGTCTCGATATTTGTGTGGTGTTGCTGCTTTCTAAAACTTAGAATCTAAATCATAAAAAAGATGGGATTGGAATTTATATCAAGACATTATTTCCAGCTTATGGAGAAAAGAGATACCATCTGGGTATCTACTTATGTTGCCAGAAATTACTAAAGACTATGAAATAAAATTTATAGAGGAGGTGAAATGTTGCAAATAAAACGTAAGCAAAGACTTGCAGAAAGGATGCATAGTTTATTGCTAAATGGGTTGTAACATTTTCTTATTGCCCTTCACAGACAGATAGAGCACAAATACCTCTGATTCCCACACATCTGCAAAGATGATTTAGGTAATGTGTGTATATGCACAGGAAGAGGAAGACAGCATTGCCGCATAAGGAAATACAAAGGTTGTGTCCCAAATCGTTTTGTTAACAAAAATTGCTGGGTCTATACAAAATTTTCCAAAGGTTCTCAGGGCCAGTACCAAAGTTGGTAACAAAAGTCTGTGCCCTCCTCACTGAGAAATTCAACACGTACACTCTACACATCTTTGTTATCTTGTGGGAGAGACATGTAGTTTGTTTAATCATAATGTATTGAAATAGTATCCATGTAACAAACTACCTGTTAAAAATCTCTGGTGAAGCATTTAGCCCTTCCTAGATCGTGAGTAGCACCCTGCATGAATGACTGTGGATGACATTAGACTATTAGAACATTAGCAAAACTGGGTAGAGGCAGGGTATATTTAAATCTAGACTTTCAGCATCTTAGATTGTTCAGAGAAATAGAAATTTTGAAGCAGTTCATTCTCAACTTGGAGCAAGTCTCAGAATCACCTAGTGTCTTTTTCAAATAAAAATTGGACTTCTACTTCTTCAATTCTGATGAAATCACTAATCACTTCTCTGTCATACGGATCTTGCCTCCTTACTATTGTCTATAAGAATTATCTTTATGTGGTAGGACATTAAATAGGTCAGAGTCACAGAAAAGTTCAACAGAAATGTATCTTTTTAACACTGACACATTAATTAAGATAGAGATAATGTTGGAAAATGTAAATGAATATAAGTAAAGAGTTGTGCTTGGAAAAAATGCCTACTGAATTTTAAAAGAAGAAATGCATCATTCCTTTGGCAACTTGTTCTTTCTCTTGGGGTCTACCAATACTTTTATGTCCAAACCTAACTCTAAATAGAAATTGAGGTTCTATAGGGGTATTGATAAGTAATTGTAGTATGTGTACAGTTAAAGTGTACTGTTCAGACCAGCTGTTCTTACTCAACTACTAGTAATTTGATTTTAATTTCATATCTGCTGTGTTTCCTTTTTTTAAAAAAATCATTATTTCTTATTGTTCATGCATGTGTGGATGTGATTCTTCAATATAGGCAAATGCACATCCTCATTTATCTGAGATTAGAATTGAGTTGAATGTCCATAGTATAACATTTCATTTCATTACTTCTTGTTGATGGGAAAATAATGATGTGTTCACATTAGGAATCAGAATTTTGAAAGCACTGAGTTTGCAATTCTTTGATGTGTTTAAATCTACGCTATGATCTAGTGCTCTGAGAAATTGCATTAAAATGCCTCTGAATTTATAGTTGTAATAATGAATGGAAGGTTGAAAAGTTTCCAAAGTGATGACGTTTGTCATATCTTCATATGTCTACATTTTAATGGAAGATGGAACTAAAAGACAAACACCTTCAAGTTGTGTGTCAAGTGGTGTTCTAGAGAATGTGATAAACTGCAGAGAAAGGTACTTTTGTCACTGAAATTCAGGTATGGCAATTCATTAGAAGCTAGTGTTGCTATGGCTTCCTTTTACATTTGGAAAAGGATACTCAAAATCTTTATAAACAGCATTGAAGTAGCATGATTTAGTGTTGATATGAGAGGAGCCAAAGGGCTGTTTGTTGAGTCACTGACATTTTGCCACATTATTAACTATCAGGCCACAGGACTGTCACCTTTAGTTTTGTTCATTTGTTTGTTTGTTTGGGATTTTGCCATGGAACATGTGTACTTGCTAGACAGAAACAGACAGAGAGAGGGAAAGTGAGAAATCATCCCCTAGAAGGCATGGCCATACCATAGTGCCTTCTCTTCCATTCTTCTCTTGGAATTTTGGGCATGCACACACATGTGCCTGGTGTGATTTACTTGTCTAGTACTCAAACCATGGTCTGCCATGGGGAAGTCCAGCAACTTAAACACCATGCCACCTGCTGCTTTTATTTTGTTTTAATTTATTTTATACATTCGATCTCTACGTATCACTTCACTTGTAAAGTGAATTTATCCAACATGAATACACTTCACACCAGTCTAGTGAGGTTACTATACACGTTATCATGGACAGATAATCACCCATTTCTGTGTCCCATAAATGTCTTGCCTCTATTTTTCTCCTTGATTCCGCAAAGACATTTAGAAGTTTGAAAATATCACTTCTATTCAAAGGTTTTAGTCTTTCTGATAAATGCTTTTGGTTATTAAGTTATCAGTGAAATGGTTTAACAAGCCTTTTATGTATAGCTAATTTGCATTTAGACCCAAATATGTGCAATTAAATGATGTAAGTAATGGAAACAGCGAAGATTACTATCATTATAATAAACAAGAACTTTCTTGCTCCCTTCCCCGAACTTCTATTTTGGACAGAAGTATTTCACATAATATTTCACTCCATACCACTTGACTTTTTACTTGGTTTTCTCCTTCCTGAATTTTTATTTTATGCTTTATATTTTTAAAAGTGAAAGAGCTACATAATAATTTATTTTGTATTCCTTTATTGCCATCTATAAAAACAAGATTATTTAATAAAACATTTTCCTAGATGCTTGATTGACCTCTAATTTTTTAATTCTCATTTTCAAAATTGTACCCTATCCATAGTTTCATATGCAGAGCTAGCTGGTACAATATAAGCATTCCAGTGTCCACCCCTCCACACAAACACCATGGTAGCATTTTTAGATGTTTGTCACTCTGTTTGAGACTCAAACCACATACCCAACCATGTGGGATCCAACTGCCTTATACTCCATGCTACCTGTTGGCTCTAAAATTTCATTTTTGAGATCATTACAGGTTCATATTTAGTTGCAAGAAATAATATAGCAAAAGCCTATGTATCCTTTACCCAGCTTTGCTCAGTGGTAACATTTTACAAAACTATAATATGATATAAGTAATCCGGATATTGACATTAATATAGTCAATCTACAGAACAGTGTCATCTCCTCAAGGGTCCCTCTATTGTATTTTATAACTACTGGGTCTTCATCTGGAAAGTCTTGATGCATATTTGCATGGAAAAACATGTCATAACTTTCCCAATGACCTAATACATTAAATTTTACTCAGCCCGAACCCCAAATTCCTGGCAACCACTAATCTGTTCTTTAAATTGATAATTTTGTCAGTTCAATAATGCAGTATAAATGGAATCACACAGTATATAATCTTTTGGAATTTGATTTTTCACTTCAGGACCATCTAGCAGATGATATAGTGGTTATGGCACTGGACTCCCACATGGCCAACCACAGTTCAGGTCCCAGACACAACAGCTTGAAAATCATGCTGGGCACATATTCATGCATGCCCAAAAACCCAGGAGGAGAATGGAGAAGGGATTACAATATAGTCATCCCCCTAGAGGGTGATTTCTCACATTCCCGTTCTCTGGTGAATGCACACGCCCTATTGCAAAAACTTAATAATAATAATAAAGCTTCTATGAACATTCATGTATAACATTTTTGTGAACTGTTTATTTTTCTGTAACAAATGCTTAAGAGTGAATATGGTAGTTGTATAGTTTTATAAGAAACTGCAAAACTATTTTCCAAAGTAGTTGTGCCATTTTACATTCCTACCAGCAATGTATGATTGTTTCAACATCCTTGCAGCATTTGGTGTTGTCACTATTTTTAATTGTAGCTATTGTGGTAGGATACATGGTGAGATCTCATTGTGACTTTAATTTGCCTTTCCCTATTGGCTAATGATGATTAACATATTTTCATATACTGATTTGCCATCTCTATCCTTTTCAGTAAAAGGTTCATGATTTTTGCTGGTGTTATAATTGAATCCTTTGGGTGCCAGCAGGTGGCGTAGTAGTTAAGGGGCTGAACACTCACATGAGTGACTGAGGTTCGAGTCCCAGACCTTGAGACTTGAAACTCATGCCTAGAGTATGTGCATGCTTGCCCAAAATCCAGAGAGTAGAATGGAAGAGAGGGTTTTGTAGCATGGTCATCCCCACCGGAGGATGATTTCTCACTTTCTGTCTCTCAGTCTTTCTCTGTCTCTCTAGCAAGTGCACATGTTCTATAACAAAAATCTCTAAAAAATAGTAATAATAATAATAATTGAATTGTTTGCATCCTCCTTGTTCAATTTATTAATTCTTCATATGTTCTAGATACTAGACCTTTTGTTGGATATGTGGTTTGTAAACACTTTCTGCCATACTGTAGCTTAACTTTTAATCTTCTAACAGAGTCTTTTTGGAACAAAAGTTGTTTTTAATGAGGTTCAATTTATGAATATTTCCACTTATGGATCATGCTTTTGGTGTGAAGTATAAGAACTCTTTTCCTAGCTTTAGCTTCTGAAGATTGTCTCTTGGCTTACATTTTTAATTCTTAAAATAAAAAAAAAGCCAAAAGTCTAATTGGTTTACCTTTTACTTTTAAGTGTACGATTCATTTTAAGTTTATATTTGTATAAGTTATTAGGTTTATTTAGGTTAAGGTTTAGGTTTTCTTGGATGAATATCCAGTATCTCCAGAACCATTTGTTGAAAAGACTATGCTTCCTATATTAAATTAATTTTGCATATTTATGGAAAATCTTTTGAGCATTCCTGCATTCTCTACCCTATACCTTTGATAAACTCTCAATCCTTATTCCAATACCACATTATATCAATTAATATAGCTCTATGATAGGCCTAAATATCAAATAGAATGAGTCTTCTCATTTTATTTTAGCTACTGTACATTCTGTAATTTTCCATCTAACTATTAGCTTAAGCATATCTATGCCCACAGAAGACCTTACTGGAATTGTTATAGATACATTTACTATGTTGAGTTTCTCAGTCAGTGAACACAGAATATCTCTTATTTATTTAGAAATTTTTTTGATTGCTTTCATCAGCACTTTTGAAATTTTCAACATATAAATCCTATACACATTTTTTAAAATTTATACATCAGTGTTTCATTTTCTTTAGTATGTTTGTGAAATGTATTATCATCTTAACTTTTATTTCAGCATGTACATTGTAGGTTTATAGAAAGGTGAAATATTTTCGTGTTAACAATTTCTAAAATCATAATTTTTTTCAAATGATGTATCTATAATGTATTTTATCTAATATCTAGTCTTTGTCCATGACTTTATTTGCTCTTTAGAGACCAAATAAGTCTTATTTCTCACCAAAAGTTTAAGCATTAAGTATATATCAAAAAATACTCAGCAAAACCCACATATTCATTCATCATTTAACAAACATCTAGTGAACACTCTGTGATAAGTAATATGCTAGCACCAGGATTAAAAAGATTTTTAAGGGACTAGCAGTTGATGTTGTGGTTAAAGGACTAGTTTACCATGTGGTCAACTGCAGTTCGAGTCTCGGATCTGGCCACTTAAAAATGACTCTGGTTTTAGCCCACATGCTACATTTTCCTTTTTATTTTCTTTTGTTGTTGTCATGATTTCTTTTTTTTTTGGGGGGGGGGGGTGAG